>JARJIL010000005.1:82755362-85255362 GCA_038502395.1 Dittrichia graveolens | reverse complement strand
AGACAACATATGGCTTTATTGAACTGCAAATCAAAATCTATTCTAACTACGTACTGTACGTGTAATCTAAGATAAGTAACAAACTGGTTCCAATTAAAGTTTAAATGTTGTGGCAAAGAAAGCTCAAAATCTCAAGTTGCCTACACGGGTTAACTTAAGTTAACCCGTGTGTGCGCGCGCGCACAATGTCATGTAGTAGTCAAAAGGTGGATTACGTACATTTTTCCCACATGCGAGTTCTAAAATTCGTCTGCTAAAAGAAATGTTATATGACCTCCTACTATTTTTTTCTACCCATTCTCGTATTTATTAGATTAAAAAATCTAAGGAGGAGATCAGATCCAAGAGTGAATTAGTAGATCTCATATGTAATAATTATTTAGTGAGTAAGAAAATAAAATAGTAAAATACCATAATTTAGTTGGAGGGAAATATAAAAAACAGATTTTTTGGTAGGGGGTGGGGGTGGGACCGGATACAAAATGCTTCATTAATGATGTAATGTGGATCTTAATTAACTAAATATGGCGCATTAATCTGAAACTGCCAATCTGCCATACAATTTATGATGCCATCTAGTATCGGAGTTAATTCTAGTAGTAGAGTCAAATTAAGTTGGTAATGGACTAGTGGGTAATTAAATGGTTGACGCCATGTTTCTTTGTTCAGGTGGAACAGGAATCTATGAATTGAAGTAAGACGATACTTTCATTGCGGTCCAACATTTATCGGCGTTATGCGTGGATTATAGAAGCAAAAAATCAAAGATGGTTTTGAAAGAACGAGAATGATCAACTTGTTTTATTGAGTTGGAACAGAAGTATAGGAAATGGAGGAATACCTCATTTCCTTTTTAATCATCTCATTTTTGAGAAGAAATATTTAAATGAAAATAACACCTCCTTCCCACTTACATCCTTAAATAACGGCTGAACGAGTTAAAATCATCTTATGTTGTAGTCAAACATTACCCAACATGTTTTCTCACAAATATTAGAGTAAGATTCTCTTTGTTTTTAGAGGGTTAAGATTCTCTCATGTTTTAATGAGTCCCTTATTTTAGTAAAACTAGCATCGTGTTCGCGTAATGCTGCGGCGGTAAATAGTTTTTGTTTTGTGACATGTCGTTTTCAAGAATGTAATGATATATTATTCGTGTGATTCAATATCATGAAAAATTTTAAGCAACATGTCCGGGTTTTTTTCAAATTTTCTTATATTTATATCAACTATTTTATTACTTTTAAAAAATATCAAAATAATAAAAAAGATTTATATTTATGAAATAAGAAGAGAGAAGTTAATAAGATTTTAGAAATTATGTTTATGTGGGTGGATAATTGTATTTGTGTTAAATAGTGTGTTAGTGGGAGAATATATTTTAAATAAATAAAAAGTTAAAGTAAATTAGGAGAGAGAAATGGTTAAAAATTGAGTGGATGAGATTAATTTAGATAAAAAAAAAGGGTGGAGATGTATTGTTGATTGAATTTTAAGAGATTTTAAGATTAAGAGGAGAAAGAGTGTTATATGATTTATATAGTAGTAAGATATGGGATCCCTTTTGTAGGGTCCACTCTTATGTGTGTGAAAAAACATAATCGGTTATATTTGACCCAATTAAATTAGGAGGTGTAGTTGGAGTGATTTATACAGTGGCACTTAAAAGTTTTTTATGCCTAGGAGATATTTAGAGTTATAAAAAAAAAAAAGCTACGATGTGATTTTCTTTTCTTTTTTGTTGTTTTCCGATCTCACAATGCGATTTTGATTCTGCTTCTGTTAGGATATTCATGGTATGAAATAATAGCTTGCGAGTGGCCAAATGCAAGTTTTTTTTGGGATGAAGAAATAGAGAAATAACATGTAATTTAGAAATTAGGTTGGTTGAGTGGTTCAGTGTACCTGTAGCCGAGCCAAATCTCCTTTCTAATTTGATTTTTTCTTGCCGTTCAAAAAAAGTTAGCTTGTAAATTCAGATAGGATTTTCTTTTATGAAATAAAAGCTTATATATGTAATTATGTTTCTTCAATTTCTTCAATTCAATAATATAAAATAACTTGTAAATTGAGCTCTATGATTCTTTGCTCCTTTATTATGCTTTTTTAAATTATTTTTTTTACTTAATGTATATTTAATTGTATGAACTAAGAACAACTTTTAAATCGAGAATCTCGACCAAATGATTTAGCAAATGAATTCAACAAACTCAACAACTTTAATGAATCAAATGTGATAGATCTATTAAAAGGTGTTCGAAAGTTTTATTATTATGGCTATGTATTTGTGGATAAAGAAAAGATAAACATGTAATTTTGTAACGTGTCCGAGAGTTTTATATGTCTAGACAGTTCATATGATTTTATTTTTCAGTTTCACGGTCTGTAGAAACTCTTTTGGTTGTTTGACGACATGGTCAACAAAAAAAATATTTACTGTTCATATAGCAAATCCATTGCTTACTGTTCGTATAGCAAAAAAATTGTCTACACTGTCCGTTGTTATGATATGCATGACTGTCTGACTGTCATATCAGTTTTTCCAGCTTATGAATATCTCATGACTAAATAGTGTCAGCCATTACTAACCTCCGTATCATCACTACCATTACAAGATCCACATAATATTAATTTAGATCCATTTTAGTGGTTGTAAAAAAAATACAAAAAGGATTGTTGAGCTCGTCACGGAAATGACAGGCCAAACAACGAACATTCCATAATCTGACGAGCTGAAACTAGAGATGACGGAGCCAAAAATGGCTTGTCATCGTCATTACAATACACTACTACAAGTGGTCTTAGTCTTCATATTATGTTTACAAAACTATTTTCCATGTAAAATATATAAAGCCATTAGAGTGACAGGAGTAGAAGAAGGATGTGTGAGGTGTGAGTCACCACCCAAGTGGTGAAGAGGGTACCACACCATGATCAAGTGATGATGGTTGGGGGGCGAGTACCACATGCCGGTGAGCAAAGTGATGGTGGGTTGTGGGTCGTACTCCTCCTTCTTTCTCTCTCTCTCTCTCTCTCTCTCTTAAGTGAGTTTGAGAATTTGGTTTGTTGAGTAGTGATAACTACGATGCCAAGTGGTGAATTGAGTGGTTGGAAAAAAAGACTGAGGGGTGACGATTTGGTAAATATAAAAAAACGAGTTAATTTTTACCTGCACATTTCGGTAGGGTTTTCCGGTTATATAAAATATAGAAACTAACATTCAATAGAAATATTTAAAATAAAGCGGACATAAACACTTATGATTGGTTCAAAGATTCATATTGATTCAAGTTTTTTTTATATTTTATCTTAACATAACTATACAATATTATTAATCTTTACAATTAAATAAATGTTTTAACAAAAAAAAGAATTTTTATGAAAGCATTATAACATACAGTATTATATTAATCTTTATAACTGAATAAATGTTTTAATAAAAAAATAACTTTTATAAAATTATTCTAACATTTTCTTCTAATACAAAAGAACTAGACTTTGAAATCATAATATTTAAATGAAAATTTAAAATAGAGAAAAAAGTTTGTCATATAAACGTATAAATTAAGAGTTAATATATAAACATTAAATAGTAAATTAATTCTAAAGGCTTGAGGACATGAGGACATCAGAGGCGTGCACAAAGAAAAAAATGTCAGGGATAAGATTTGAAACGATGACCAAAGCCTGATGCTTATAAAAGCAGCACTCTAACTATTATGCATTTATGCCAAATTTGCTTTTGTTAAAAATAACCACTCTAAAATACATAACTATAAGGTGAAAGGTTGGTAGAAAAAGACAAAAAATACACTATTCCTTCCTCTCGAAAATGTTAAAATATATAATGTGAAGGGTTACAAGTACTTTTATTATACGTAAAAAATAGGTATATTCGTTAATAGAAAGGTAAATGGCACAAAAATACAATTAATTTTGTCTTATTTACTATTGTATACAATGAATTTTTTATTTTAAAAAACAATATAATCAACTTTCATAATCCTTCCATTGTATGCAAGATGTTGTACATAATGAGAATTATGATAAAGTAATTGTCTACAATAGTAACTAAAAACCAGACATAGAAAAAAGTTTTTTTGAATACAATAAAAAAATTATGAAAGTTGATTATATTATTATTAAGAAAAAAATTAATTATACACAATAATAATAAAGATAAAATTAATTTGTATTTTTATACAAATTACCCCTGATAAAATAGCATGGAAAAATGAGCTAAAGTGTTTGGTACGAAACTAAAAGAAAAAAATGAATGAAAAATTACATATAGACATAATAGTTTTAGTAAATGAAGAAGTGATTAGATGTGGGGTAAGGGTGGTTGGTAGTGGCATTTAAAATAATATGAAATTGAGCATCGGATCAGAATACTTAAAATTTCGATCTGAAATTATCTAAAAAGTTAGATATCTGAAATTTTGAATTCGGATTTAGATAGTGATTTTCTGAACTTTTGGATATTTCGGATATCAGGTATTTAAAAAAATAATTTTTATATTTCTTTTTTATTTGATTTTTAATCATATATAAGTATATATATGTATTTTTCATTTTAAAGCACATTTCAACTATTTTTTTGGTGATAAATTTTAAATTATCCTTATTTAGTAATTATATTTTAAAAAATTTTATGTAAAAAATATATGTTTTTGAAATTTTCGGATATCCGATATCAAAATCTGAAAACCAATTATCCGAAATTTAGATATCCTATTTTGAACACCTCTAGTGCCTAGTGGTGAAACTTGAAGATCATTTTTGTGATGCCCAAAGTGTAATACTTTTATTTTGAAGCAAACCATCTTTAAATTTTTTTTGAAGATACATATATTTTATTATATAAATTATAATAAAATATTAATTAAATAAAAAATTTTAAAATAGCCACAGTCCTCTCCTACCTAGTGGCTGTGATGGAATAGCTTTGAAAGAGGGGGTCAAATGTAAAGTTTGATAAAAACAGGTGAGAATATAAAAATTGTTTTTTAATAAAAAATATCTTTACTAAAAACTGTTATATATGAATTAATTATTTTAAAATCTCTTATTTATTGCTTTAATATCTTTTTAAAATAATCCTAGCTTTATAGTCGAACATACAAACTAATTAACCGACCAATTAAATACACAATGTGGTTTCTAAAACCTAATCGCAAGAACGGGAACATCGATCATAAGCAATCGATAAACATTGTGGTTCTTGTTAAGAACATCAATATCCTTCATTATATCCTTCAATTATAACTCTAGTTGGTACATGACTTGTAAAATAGGAATTTGGAAACATTATATAATTTTACTTATAAAGACATTTATAATATTAATATTTAATAATCGTTCTTTTAAATATGTTCATTTATTTCCTAATCAAGTGGACTATTTTGAGACACAAGACGGTGATCTTGTAGAAATTGACAAGACCTTGCATCACTTACTTGTTTTTGTCTTTTTATTTTTTTTTATTTTTCTGTATGTTTTGTTTTGCGATCATTAAATTTATTATGTCGGCATGTACACATTAATGGATGGTGGACCATTAAATATTAATATCAATATGGACGGGGTTTCACAGTCATATATGCATGCGGTGACCAAGTCCAATTTGACCACCTACGTAAGTCGCTATAAGTCAAAAAACTTGTCACGACTTTATACATAAATTAATTACCTAATCAATACCTTTTTGACTTTCATCTCCCCCATTAACTCCATCATTCTCCTAAATAAATAATAAATTTATTTTCTCGTATTTATCCTCCCAATTTGTAACTTTAAAAAAGATGACCTGAGAACATAAATGGCAACCATGAACACATCTTCCTTTCTCTGTTAATATCAGTATTTTCCCACACTGTAGCAACTATATAAGATCGATTAGGTTGAAGAATAGACATTCCACCCGGTAACAAAGGTGCATTAGGACTTAATTGTCAAAAGAAACCAAACAAATTCTCTTTACTTTCTTCATCCTCGTTGCAAATTATAAAGAGGGCACAGCAATGAATCAAGAACAACACATTTTTATTCAAGTTAATAAAAGTTAGGGAGTCTCCTATGGAATAGCCTAGCTCCATATGGAACATATAAGCAAATTAACTTTTTCTAGACTGATAAGACGGACACATAACATCATCATCAGGGTTGTCCTTTGGATTTTTAAGGTTTTGTGCGAAGAGGAAAAATGGACCTCTTAAACACATATATATAAGCAAAATAGTACTGATACAACGATATTTCAGTAACTATATAAAACAATGGTAAATAAAATAATTTATCTTACATAGTTACTTGAATCGTGAACTCCTTCTAATATTATTGGAATAAATCAACTCTTTATTATCAATACTCTATAAGATATCTATCTTAATAGCTATCATTATCAATCTATTAAGCCTTAAGTCTTTCTTGTGACATTCTAGACCGTAAGTCGGACTTCAACAACTTAAGTCCTGAGGAACTTATTTCTTCATATGCCTCCGTTACTGAAATATTCACTGTTATTGGAATAGTCAACAAGACTCTATATTTAAAAATTGCATATACATAAACAATTGAAAGTTGAAACATTAAACAACTTAAACTTGACTTGTGTTGAATGTTAAATATTTTGATTTCTCCTTGATTGTCTCAACTTAGACGCATTGTAATTTCTTCTCAATCCTCGAATGATGAATGTTTTTTTTCTAATATTTATTCTTGGAGCTTATAGAATAACTATTTTAAATATGGACATCAAAGTATTCTATTTTATTAAGTGGCTTTGAAAAATTATAACATTATATCTATATATAATATAAATATATATAAAAAGTTGGGCTCCTTTTTAAATATGGACCATATATAGTCACACCTCCTCCACTCTCTCAAAGACACCCATTATGATCATCCAATTAATTTGTTTATCATCATGAATCAAATTAATTAAGGAGTTACCATTTAATTTGTCTATATTCGATGACATATGTTACTCTTTGGTTCTTATCAAGTACAAGTCGATCAAGCTAAGGAAATTTTGTAAGCTTAGTTTCTATGAAGGTATGGGGGCTGTTGTTATCTTTGAAATTATGATAAAAAGAGAGAACAAAGGGATTTCTATTCCACAATCCCGTTATACTGAGAAAATGTTTAAAATATTCAGTTATTTGATTCTCTACTATAAACACCGCTATGGGTCCTAGTGTAAAGGTCATGTGCAATACATGAGAAGCGGTTTCACAACTTGAATATTCAAATGTGATTAGCTTCTTGATGTAGGACGTGACATGCACAAGACCGGACATAGCTTAATTTTGTTCTAAGAAGACTAAGTAGATTGTAGATAAATGAACAAGCCTCTTCTTCAATGATGGAAAAATAATGCAGAATATTGAACAATTTTGGATTTGATGGTACACAAGAAGATTTAGAAGTAAAAGTCAATTGGGGTATTTAGTCATACGCTTGTCGTTGTTTGGCTTATCATTCCGGTGACAAGCTCGGTAACAAATTTTTTTTCTAAATTTTTTCTCAACCAATGAAGTTAATATAAATTAATATTATGTAGGTCCAGCAATAATAGTGACGGTGATGTAGAGTTTAGTCATGACAAACATAACTAGGATTGTTTAATTATGTGATAGTCATATGCTGGAAAAACTGACGTGACAGTCAATCATAGCAATTATAGATGTCATGAATATGGGTGGCAAGGGATTAACACCATCGCCATTTCTCTCTCATATGTTGAAACTCTCTCTCCTCTCTCGTTGGTTGAGTAACCCGCAGATAAATCCTCCTCTCTCTTTCCTCTTTCTCTCTCTTCCTTAATTCTCTCTATCTCTCCCATGTCTCTACCTTTTTTTTTATTTTAAAAAATAAAGAAAGATTGTGTGAGATGGATATGAGGGTTTGTGGTTTAGAAGGGGGATGGATGGAGAAGATGATGTAACGTTGATGTATCAAATGGGAAGACATGATTTGTTTGAGATTTATGCTGATAGTCTTATGATTTTCTCAAAAGGAATTTCAACTTTAGCTAGTTTCTCGAAAGAATCAAGCTATGTATATAACATTGTGATTTTTCAAAATTCACAAGTAACAAAAACTTTTCAAAACTAACTAATTAATTGCAATGTAAGTTTAAAATTCAAAATCAATAAATGCTAATTGTCAAACATCAGGTTTCAAACCCTTCTAATCACAATGTCACATTGTCACCACCGTGAATCATAAACCCAAAACTATTACAATGTTCAATCAAAAATAATATAAACGATTGTTCAAACACAGTCCAAACTACAAAGTCATTCTACCCAAAGTAAACTCCCCTCTCACAAGCACGAACTCTTAACCCATTTACACGAGTACAAGACACATTTCAAGAAAACAAGAGTCATCTTACACCTTGTGAGTCAATAGGAGTTAGAATACCAAAACCATAAAAGTGTTGCTTAAATCAAATATCATAATATATATATATATATATATATATATATCCACACCCGCCCCATCGTATATTTGACTCGAACCCAAATTCATGCAACCACATAACATATAATGGTCAAATGTTTAACATATCAAATCATGAATACCATAGTCAAATCATAGTCATAATCATTGTTGTAATTGTAATCATAGTCAAATCATAATGAATAAGGTATTCCTAATGGTGAGTCTAAACCCACAAAGGAAACCCAGTTCACTACTTACAGGCCAGGCAACCCATGTACCGATTGGATAGCTAATCTCAATCTATACACAAGTACTCTCTGGACTCTACTTTTGCTACTCCGACTATGCAAGGTACGAGTACCTCACAGTGTCGTTTAGAGTGTAAGTATAAAAAGAGGTCAATTGTCCATCCCCTCCTTCCACCCTTGTGATGTTCCGCATATGACCTACTTGATTCATCACACATTACTCCAGCACACAGGTAACTGTACACCACTTGCCACACGGGTTGTCTAGAAAACCCGGTAACTCGTATGGCTAGCACTTTATCCTAGAAAGTATAGTAATTCATCTAAGCCCATATGTCATGTAAAATCCTATAAGGTATTTTACCCCCACCCACTAAGTTCAATCATGACATGTTAAAATATAATCAAGTATAATACATGCATATCACATATATTATAGATGCATATCACATCAAGTAGTTTCATTTGAGTATTCAAGTCGTTATCATATGACATCATGTAATCAATCATGTTAAATTAAATAAAACCTTTCAAAAATGGTTGTCTTTCTTTGTACTCTATTTTAGAAAAGCTACTGAACTCACGGGAAATAAGAACCGAGCGAATCGCAAAAGATCTACCAAGAAAACTAAACGAATAAATGAACACCAATAAGAAAATCGAACAATGGAAATCGAATACAGAAACAACAGAAGAATAGAGGGAATTGCACAGGCTGCACCAAGCTTGGCATCGTCGTACTGTCAAAAGGCAAGATTCAAGTACCAATAATCTCAAAAAACATCTAGAATCAAATCACAATCACAATTTAAAGATTCAACCACATTTAATCTGTAACGCCCCAAATTCCAAAATTTGATACTTGAAATAAAACACATAAAAGTGTTCAGATCTGAAATATTTTACATAAAAGCGGAAGCATATACTGTTTTGGAAACCTGTTGTATCGAAAGATACATATAAAAATACTGTCACAAGTTTAACACCAAAAACTTGATATTTACAAACCAGACGTTAAGTGTTTCAAAGAGTTTATCAAAATATAGTCAAACTGAAGCTTTGCCCTTGCCTTTGGTAAACCTGCAAAACATTTTAAAAATAGTATTTGATAAGCTACGAGAGTTTAGTGAGTAAACCACACTAATCATCATATAAACACACGTATAAAATCATATGAAGATAATACACGTATGTCAGATAATCAATGCTAACCACTGGTTGTAGACCCAGGGCAGCCACCTTTGTAACAGTACTGTATCACCTTTGAACCTTAATGCACATAGCAGTTCGGTATATACACATGTGAATAACATTACATGTTTGTAATCTGATATAATAACACACATGCTGTAAATATGAATAGTAGTCTAGAAGACTCACCTTATAATTATTATGATATGCAATGATCCACAGATGATAATGATTCAGACAATCGCCAACCTATATAAATAATACAACAAAGTATCACATAATAGAAATCTGATCTGAAATAGGGCCTACACGGGCCGTGTACCTCTACACGGGTTGTGTCCCTAACACACTACACGACATGAACTGGCTACATGGCCAGTGTTGACAAAAACACCTACACGGGCCGTGTACCTCGAACACTAAACGACCATGTATACCAACATGGCCCGGTGACCGGCTTTGACACTACACGGGCCGTGTACGCTACAGAGAATCTGACAGTTCATACACTTAGTGTCGGATTTGGCCAGAAAATTGCTATAATCTTCATATAAACTGGTTAGGGGTGTTTTCCTACACCCCAAACAATAGTGGAACATAATCTAATCATTATAACTTAATTCTAAGATGATTCACCATAGAATCAAGCTACTAAACTCTCAAAACCTCAAGAACAAAAGGTTTAATCATACCTTTAGCAAGCAAGGTTGAATTGGATGTTATAATCTGAAATTGTAGTTGTGTTTGGGTTCTTAAAATTGCAAGAGATCAAAGGGTTTGCAGTTGAGTTCTTGGTTTCCAAATGAAGAAGTGATACTTTGACTCAAAATGTCAAAGTTGGTCATATATATATAAGTATGGCTTAAATGCACAATTGGTCCCTGGACTATCCATGTTCTAATCTGACACTTTTGGCCCCTCTAATTTATAACCATGTATTATCACATATACCCCTTTATAACTCGTATAACGCTTTGTAAATTTCTCGTATTACATTATAAAATTCTGGATGTTACATAATCCATTAATTAATATCTCAAGTTACTCGGCTGTTGCTCACAAACATCTTCCTGTCGATCGGTTTTGCCCCCATGTGTCACCATTAAACTAACAATTGAACACAACTAAGGGTCCGTTTGGTTCGCGGAATTAATATGAAGGAATTGGAATTTGACCAAGGAATTGAAATTCATGAGAATTTGAATTCATAGGAATTGGAATTTGTAAAAAACTATATCTTGTTTGGTTGGTAAAGACTGGAATTGGAATCTAGCAAAAAATAAATTAATTCAATATGTATAAACCAAAATAAATTATACAATCAACCGTCCACCACCTCCTACCCCCACCCCACCCCACCCCATCCCACCCCCTACCCCACCCCCACCCCCACCCTACAGTCTACCTAGGGCGGCAGTGGTGATGGCGGCGGGTATGGGTGGTGGTGGAGGGTGGCAGTGAGCGATGGTCGGCGGCGAGAATCGGTGGTGTTGATGACGGCAGCAGTGGTGGTGGCCGGCGGTGGTGGTGGTGGCGGCAGTGGCGGTGGTGGCAGTGGTGGTGGCGGCGGCAGTGGTGGTGGTGGTGGGAGGGTGTAGAGTAGGGTAGGGCACGAGTAGGGTGGGATGACGTAGAGTAGGGGGTAGGGTAGGGGTGGGTAGGGTAGGGGTGGGTAGGGTAGAGTAGGGTGGGATGAGGTAGGGTAGGGGTAGGGTGGGGTGGGGTGGGGTGGGGTTAGGGTGGGGTGGGATAGAAGACAACAATTATGTTTTGAGAATTCTTATGGATTTGAAGAATTCCTTAGAATTCCATCCATTTAGGGAAGGAATTCCCAATTCCTTGATTTAAGGAATTCATTAGAATGGTCAAATTCCATTCCATAAATTCCGCGAACCAAACACAAACAAGATTTAGGAATGCTCAATTCCAATTACGTCCAATTTCATTCAATTCCAGCGAACCAAACGCCCCCTAAGAGTATAAGGAAGGAACTTGTTGATTTGCTTCACAAAGAACCTTGATTCTTGATCCTTTCTTCTTCCTCTGTTGACCGATAACACACGAAACGCACACACACACACTTTCTTTGAACTGCCGACTTGTGTTTTGCATAGTGGGCATTAACTCTAATAACCCCTCTTAATCCTATTAGCTTACAATTAATAATCCCTAATTAACTATTCATCTTTCAATTTGTGGTCCTTATAGTTTCTTTTAGTTATTAGAAAATCCAATCGTTACAATATATCAACTAGGGGTACGTGTTTCACATGTTCATTAAGGTGAACCCGCCTGCGATATTTTAAAAGTATAAGATGGTAAAAGTTTCCAAAATCGTTATCTGAAAATGGATAATATTATGTTACCTACCAAATCTATAATACATTCAATCATCGATCAACAAATCTTGGGTGGTAATGCAAAATGTCAAAGAAAAAGAAGTGTCGAGCCAGATCCTCCTCACCAGCCAACCAATACATGGGCCATAGTAATTATAATACTTTTATCCTTTTGCTTAAAATTCTTCCTTAAATAGAGACCTGTAACACACTATTTTCCTCATCCTGATACCATTTCCTCAAGTGAAAATGGCTTCAAAGACGTTCCTTCTTCTTGCTCTAGCTTTTGCTGTTGTTCTTCTCATCAGCTCAGAAGTCGCAGCTAATGACTTAACTAATTCCGACCATGATGGTAAGTAATTAAATGTTTTACTGATTTTGTGTTAATTAATATATTCTCTGTGTATACATATTATTTTATACTTATAATTATTTATAATTGTGGACTTGCATAAAGTTTATATATATATGTCCACAATTATGAGTACTGGTGTTTTACTATTTTCAAGTAATTTTTTATGCATCTATGGATTACAATTCTATAGGGAGATAAGGTGGGACCTTTTGTAAAGCCACTCATTTTTTGTTGCGAGAGAATTCAAAGATATCATGCATTCATAATTTCGTATGTGTTTACAAGGAGCATAAAAATGCGCGCGTTATATATGCAAAGTATATACGAGTAACATGGAACGATCGATATATGCAGGTGAGCTCGATGGACGTGGAGGATACAACCATGGTGGTGGTGGTGGTCGAGGAGGATACAACGGTGGTGGACGTGGAGGACATGACAAGGGCGGTGAACATGGAGGGCACGGCAAAGGTGGCCGTGGAGGTGGTGGTGGCGGTGGAGGGCATGGCAAAGGAGGCGGTGGAGGTGGAGGAAAAGGTTGCAGGTACGGATGCTGTGGCGGTGGACGTTACAACCATGGAGGAGGATGCAAGTGTTGCTCCACGTTTGCAGAGGCAACTGCTTACAAACAAACTCAAAACTGATCGACATCGATGATAATTAAGTGGAATCGAGGGTGAACCATATATGCATCTTTCTAGTCACGTACGTAACAGATGGTTCATCTTGAAATCATGCATTATATATATATATATATATGTAGTGCTTAATTATTATGTATGTAATAATCGGCATGATTTCTTTCGAAGGAAACATGCAACTAATATTATGTGTAAAATAAGATCCAATGGAATTGAATATCGATTCGAACTATGCATATGTCACGATCTCCTTGTTATAGAGTTACATTAATTATCCATCTATATATATGCACAAATATACGAATTAGCACCAATGTTTTAAAACCCGGGTTTTTAGTTGACCGGACTCCTCACCGGGTCACGGGTCAACCGGTTCGACCGGCGGGTCAACCCGGTTTTCAGATTTTTAAATTTTGTAAAATATATATGCATATGTGTGTATATATATGTATGTATATAAACTTGGAAATAATTACTAATCTATTAAGAAACTAAATAATCTATCAAGCATAAAATAAAATTCTATTGAGAGTGTTACGTGAACTCAATGGAGGTTTATGCTTTAAGGACAGTCACGTGTCGGATATGACAGAGGATATAAGTTGTCGTCGACTATCGAGAGGGGTTCACAACTCATTTTTAGGGTTTCTGTCGAGTGAGGGTTTAAAGTATCAATTGTCAAAATGACTAATCGTTAAACTTTTATGTTTTAAAAAATAATAAAATGAAAAAAAAACTGGGTCGACAGGTTCAACTATAAACCCGGGTGGGTCAATGCGGGCCAGAAATGATCAAAAACCGGTGTACATTGACCCGTTCTCCTCACCGGGTCACGGGTCAACCGGTCGGACCGGCCGGGTCAACCCGGATTGTAAAACATTGATTAGCACACGTACATTGCAACAAATTAAATGATGATAAACATTAACTTTTAGCCGAATTCTCACAATGAAATTTTTTTCCCAAAAATTAAATGTCACAATTTAAGCACCGAATAATTATAACATCTTAAAAGTTTTAAAACTCTATGGTTAGAAGCACAAATACATCATCTTAATTATAATTTTCTATCATATAAAAAATGTAACTTTTTATCGCGTAACTATAATGTCGTGTTTGTTAGCATAATTAAATAAATAGAACTGAATTCCTTAATAAATCAAAATTTTAAGATCTAGATCATGTTTCTTTATCAGAAAAGAAAATTGAATTTATTATATTGAAATGCATTTTTGTTTGGTTTGTTATTTTGGTCGAAAGAATTGAAGTAGAATTGTGTTAAATGAGAAAAATATCATTTTTTTATTTTTATTTTAAAACTTTATTATTACACACACAATTTGTAAATAAAATCTTATTCCAATTCCTTCTAAATTTCAATGAAAGTCTGTTAAACAAACAACATTTAAGTGTAAATTATTTATTACTTTCATTAACATATAAGTGGTTCGCTAAGCTTGAATCCAACGAATCTTTGGTATTGTTGTACTTACAAGTTTTATTGTAGGTTAGGATTTGACATATGTTATTTTTTTATTAACCTAGGTTTTTAATCCGCTTTGTGAGCGGACTAATTCAATGACGACTTTTCGTTTTGCGAATACTCCGGAGTCATCACGAGTGAACCTTCATGATAACAAAACTGAATTTGGTTACTCCTAGGGTTTAAACTTAGAACCTCTAGGTATTACGCTCTTGAAGACCAAAGACTTACCACTAGGCTGTTATTGTGGTTTGATGTTGCAGAAAATAATATATATTTTTCTGAATGTGTATCTATATGAGCACTAGTGGAACTAGAAATTTGTTGAATTAGACCCTACATGCCGGCCAGTGCACTATTTGTGATAGATTTGTTGTTCCTCTAAGAAGACAAGAGGGACAGGTCGTGTGAGTTAGGTAATATGTTAAAAAAGGTTGAAATTAGAACTTGTTTTTTACTACAGGTTAAAACATTGACAAGTCATTTAAACTGCGGAAAAAAAACATATTAGTAGTTCAAATTATATATCTTACATATTTACAAGTGAAATATAGTAATAAACCTTTTGTTTAGCGTTAATTAATTAATATATAACTAAAATGTTTGATAACAATTTAAGTGCATGGTTACGGATTAAAACTAGGGGCAAAAATAACGGCGGTAATAGAGACACGTACGGCGTCGGGTACATGTGGTGGGAGTTGTTGGTACGTAGTGTGGATGAATGGTCATGATCAGCAGACTGGTTAAACCATAAACACTCTACGTCGTGACTCATAGTCATTAATAACTGTTATCTAGAAATGGATTCGCATGTGAAACTTTGACTATGACACCAACGTTAGTCGGTTCACGACAAATATGTTGACTCGGCAAATATCTTTTCTTTAGAAACAAAATTAAAGTCAATAAAGATCTCGTATATATATCTTCTTTTTATCAGCAAAATTTATTATTAAAATAGAAACCAGATGCCAAGCCTCGATGCTGCTAGAAAAATTAGGTTGAATATATATATATATATATATATATATATATATATATATATATATATATATATATAAAGATTTACAACAGAATGGAGCATCTCTGAAAAGGACAACAAAGCAAAATTCCACCGAATATGCTGAGCGCGCTACCAGCGAAAATTACGCTACGTACTTATCTTGGTCCATATACATTATACATTTATTATATTTATCGATAATTTACGTCCGTTTTTAATATAAATTATAAATTTATCGTGAATATAAAATGTGTGTAAATTTTGTCAATTTTCTTGACTTTACAAGCGTTTTCTGTGCATTTCATGATTATTTTTTTGTCATTTTCTTGATTTTACCATATATATAAGCTTCGGTCAATCGGATCTCGAGTTTATAAGGTCAGGTTAATCAAGATTTAGAATCTTATAAGATGCAAATCCTAACTCGACCAGACTAACCCGTAAGCAAATCAAATCCTACAGTATATAAACTCTTTCACAAATTAGAAATCTTATAAAAAAATTCGCGGACCAAACACCTCTCATTTCACGTTCTCACGGGTCCACCATTTAAAATGAAGGAGTTGAAAGTAAATGATGATTATTTTTGATTGAGTGCTGATCCTCAATATATAGTCTGTCTAATGAAGTTAATTAAATAAGAGAAAAAAAAAGGTATGTGATACTACTTATAAATAAGTAATTTTAATAGATGAATTTTTAAGATCGAAAATTTGATTTGAAACCATGCATGATATGATCTTTGTAATTACTCGTTTATTCATTTCGATTTCAATTAAAGAAAAGCTAGCTTAAGCTATTCGTATTTGTGGGGCTTCCGAATTAACTAAAACCAGCCATCCGCCCATCCCTAGATCAACCCACACCAACTTAACATCAATATTTTTTTGGCTGTTAAAAAAGTTACTATCAAACGATAGATATGTCACATTAACTAATTATAGTTTTTAATATATATTTTACACTTATATACATTATATCGAAGGTTAATTTATATTGACAAATTTTACAAATATATTCACCCAAAAAAAATCACTTATTTGGTTTACAAGTTTCATATATATTTGAGAAACTCTTTAACTAATACTAATAATCATATGTCACAAATATTTCATTTGAGTCATTTAAATGTTTTCCACTACAATTAAACACCCAAACTTTAATTATTGTTTTAACTTTTCCAAACTGTTTCTTTGTTATATTTGATATATTTTATTTTTCATGTTAATATGAACTACTTTGGTCCAGAATTCAGCTAATAACAAGTGCAACTAGCTAGATAAAAATACTTTATAGAATGTTAGTTCTGACTTGAAATTAGTGGTACGAATTGAAACTATAATCTATTTAAGGGAAAACTTGACGTAAAGTTTACGATGTTGGATCTTGGTTTGATCAAGATACATGCATGGGTGCATGACGAGGATTAGATCGAGAACAATGTTTTTGGATTTGGGATTTTTGGAGGGTGCTCGGCGACGTGGAGCCACTTGAATCAAATCCAAGTTGTTTTTGGTAAAGCTCTAATTGACAGCCCAATTAATATTAATTAGGGTTTTCTACTTTTGTGTCTATAAATTATGGGTGTTTAATTGGTTGGATGTCGGTTTTACGGATCTAATCGGTTCGATTTAATTGGATTTTAGGAAAAAAAATTACTAGCCATAATCCAAACCATAAGTATACTAAACCAAACCAATCCAACTGAATAAGCATCGCTTTACTTGGTTCGGATCCCATAAAACCAAGTAAGAAATTTGTCAAAATTACAAGACATACCATTAGTCACACACTTGACACTTAACCACAAGATCACTAAATCCAAACTATACTAGGTACAAAATAATCAAGCAATATATCAAAACATTATATGTCTAATTTTAAAAAACATAGATACTTGACTTTTGTTTTACCCACAAAAGCTTTTGAGCGTTACTATTTACTATTATATTTAATAATTCATAAGGAAACTCTAATGAAATAAACTATTTCAAAGCAATTATATGATATAATATGTGTGTGTGTATATATCATAAAATTAAAATGTTGTCCCTTTATTTATTCGGGTATTCGGTCGGGCTACAAAAGGAAAACTTAAAATCCAAATCTAAACCATAATCCGATTAAATATTTGGGTGTATCCAAATAACCGATGCAAATCCAATTAAGCCATAACCAATAAAACCCAAACTTATATGGATCGAATTGATTTTCGAGTGAAACCAATTAATAAACACCCCTACTATAAATATCGTAGCTAGGTTTTCATTCAACCTATGCACCTTTGGGGTGACATCTTGTAAAAACTTTCAGTAATAATAAAAAAGTCTTTAGTTTCTACTCGTGAACGTAGATCATGACTCTGACGACTTAACCACATTATATCTTGGTGTTTGTTTATCTTGTTTCTGTTATCTGCATCTTCTAACGTGTTCTTGTTAAGATTTCAAGTTCAATCTTTTAGCAACCGGTGATGTGATCCTTACATAGAAGGTGAGGTTTGAATATGACTTGTTATCCCCAATAAGACTATGGGTGTATTCGGCATAGACATATGTGGGACTATAGGAACTTGAGATTCATGTTTTCATAATCTTCAACCCTCTAGTCTCGTTCGGATGTTAAAACCTTGAGGGGGTTATTAAAACATAATCCCTAATAATCTTCTAAAATAAAAGTGTTTCCAAGTAGCTTATGGATTGGTCCTGTAATTATCATTTAATAAGATTACAATAATATCCTTATAACTAATGTAATATCTAAACCCTAACCTAGCCGTGAAAGATATTCGATTTTTCTTTCATTCACCGTCTTTGGAGTCTCCCTTACGATAATTGTAAGTTTCTTAATTCATCATTTTATGATTATTATTATATATATTACATGTGTGTACGTGTACAACAATGAATTGATTATCAATTTTATTATCTGTTATTATATATGTACGTAGGTAAGTGCGTTGTTCTTTATATTAGATGGTTTACTGTTATAAAAGTGTTTTGCAAGTTTAATATGGAATTCGTGACTTAAATAACTTTTTTTAATTGAACAACGTGAATAATTTATTACGAACATTTTAATTATGTATTCACATAATAGTATATTTTTATTGTTATTTTAGTGATATGTTAAAATAGCATATTTAATTTGTAATACCCCAAATTTATAAATTTATTAAAATAAGATGTTGAGTAAAGTTGAGGAAAATGAATAAAAGTTATAAATTATTAAATGATTTAAAATAATGGTTCCGAATTTATATATCCTCATCAATTCACTAGATAATTATAAAATAAGTTGTAAGATGAATAGGGAAGTGGGATACTAGCTAATTAACTAAAACCAACCCAAAGTTGGCTACTTCCTCTATTTAATAAGGACCTCCATCTCTATTTTCTTCTTTATTTGTTTTGGAAATTTCTGGAAGTGAGACAAACAAGAATTGAAGAAGCCATATGAGATTATGAGATTCAATCAAGATTACCACTTTCTATTTTGTCATAATTGAATCAAGAACAAGAATTAGCAACAAGTAAGTACATTCTTCTCCTAGTTGTGTTCTTGAGTCTAGAAAGTAGGATTTGATGATTCAAGTGTATGTATTATTTCTTTTGAACCTATGAATGGTTACCAAGCTGGTTTGGAACTCAAGTGGATGGATTTAATCAACAAATGATCAAGATTTGGGACTACCTTATGGGGAGGTATGTTTAATATCTAAAAACTGCCCAGCAACAGTCGGACAAGGGTTCTTAATGGGTCAAAGTGATTAAATCTGAATTGAAACTTGAATTGGGTATTTAAGTGGATTATGTGAATGTTATTAACATAGATTGATGCAAAACAACCATAGGAAGCTCTTGAAGCTTAGTTTAGAATGAGTTTAAAGGGCTGGAACCAAGTGTGTGTTGAACAACAGCAAGCTGCAAATTGTTCTATCTTTCTAGTGTCACTTGAAATAGTTTTGTTTACATGCTATTAATTGTACTATTATTATAGGTTAACAAGAGGATAAAAAGCATTGTTAAAATATAGTTACACACATCTTGAACCCTAGTGAGTACTTCAACCAGGTATTTAGAAATACTAATTACGTGTAATTGTATATGTAAAATACTAGAGTGAGAGTATTATATGATCATTATTAATTGTTAATATAAAGAGAATTACTATGAACCCCTTCCTAAAGCATATAGAGGTAAACACAAAAGTTAATACGAATGAGCATAATTGTATGTAAGAGACGTGAGATAGAAATCATGTTTAGAACTAAGGTTGAAGTATCGTAGTATTATACAAAATAATGAAAAATGGATATAAGTGATTAAATACAAACGGTGGTGATATGTATAGCTATATAATTAAAAGAAAAGAATCTTTACAGACATCTAGAGTTAAAAATATTTATAAGAGACCATATTTGTGTTATCTATACCAATATAATAAGTGTGTGATAACATAATATGTGACATATATGTATATATAATATATCATATATATGTATAAATGATGTGAATATTTAGCTTTATTTTTACTATGTGTTTGTAATGTTAAAATAGTATAGTATGTGTGCTAAAACTGCTTATGCGAGTTGATATGGTGTGCTATATTATTAAGGAGGATATAATCTAGTACCAATTAAGTAAATTATGGAGGGAGATTCAATACATGTGCTATTGGTTCTCCATATTACAGCTTTAAAGATTTACAGTTACAATATGATTATGGAAGTTATAATTTGGTACCAAGTAATTTATAGAGAGAGACCCAATACATGTGATATTGGTTCACCATATTATAACTTTACAAATTTACAGTTACAGTTATATAGTTACACTGTAAAGCAGTGGTATAGTTTACAGTTATACTGTTTTACAGTAGTACAACTTATAGTTATGCGGTTTACAATTTTGAATTACCTGTTATGGGTGTGATGTGTGATTATATACTCTGTAGCTTATAGATTATTCACTACAGTAACTTGCATGTTGAAATGATAGGGTTACTTTTATTCGTTAATTATTGTTATCTTTGTACCTTATAGAGTTACTCATTAGGCTTCCATTCTATTGTTGTTTATCTCTTTTAAGGTGATGTAGCGACACAACTTCCACATGAACATCATAAAGAATTTTTGTGCAACATTAAAAGAAATAATATTTTGTAAAAGTATCCGAGTCAGTTATTTCATTTTTTGTATTTACTGTTTAATTTATTATGTGTGTGAGTTATGTATATATATATATATATATAAAGTTTAAACGAGAACTATTTTTCATACGTGAACTGTTTTTAACGTCTTAATGACTCTTTAATAGGGTATTTTGGTAATTTATATATTTACCCAACCGTGAATTACGTTCGGATGAGCCGTCATTAATTTGTGAGGCTTGATTTTCTCGACATAACCCTCATTAATGCGTCATTAATGAGCCATTAATGAAGCATTAATGATCCGTCAAAAAATATTTGTCATTAATTAATTTTAATCAAGGGTTAAGATTGATTTTCGCAGTTCTTGTACGAAAAACAGTTCTCGTTTAAACCCTCTCCTATATATAATTATATAATTATAAGCCCTTTTACGTAATTTCATAAATTTCAACAACAACTTCTTTACCAAACATTTTTTAATAGATATAATCTCCAGCTTTTGCCTTAAGTTCCAGGCCCAGTCCCAGGTCCAGTCTCACTTTAATCACAACTACTTTCGCCAAACACACCCTATGTCAACGACTGATTTGTGTAGGAACCCGGGAGAGGGGGCTAATAAATAAATTGAAAAAAATCACTTATAAAATCAAGTATTAAATCATGGAACATAGAGACAATCTAATGTCCTCGCACTAAGCTATGACAACTAACACATATGACTAAGCTCTCAAAACAGATCATGAGCTTTGCTATTTAAACTATCTTCGGATTACATTTAGATCATCAGAACTTATCCTAACCCAACTTTAATTAATCTTATCTATTGTTTTTGACGAATAAATAGGCCGGCCGGTTGGATAATCTATTAGAGTGTTCTCGTAGGCTATAATATTGGGTTAGTTGTGGGATTTGACAAAAGTCTTTTTGGGGATGGGGGACGTAGACGTGCACAAATATCAGATAATACTATAACCGGTTATAGTATTATCCGGATCGGTTTTTTTCATACGTCAAAACCGGTTTTAATAATAACCGGTTTGGATAATATCCGGTTTTTAATTGGGAATGCTATAACCGGTCTACCCGGTTCAGATAATACTATAACCGATTATACTAAAAACCGGTTTTTAAAAAAACCGATTTCGTAACTTTTTTTTTGAGTATTTCTTTTAAGTACATTTTTTTATAATATATACTATAAAAACATATATATGAAAGAAAAACATATATATAAAAAAAACCGGTTCGGATAATATCTTATTTCGTAACCGGTTATTTACCCGGTCAAATATTCGGTCGGGCAAAAAAAGTAGAAACTGGTTTATACTATCCAGTTTTTTAATAACCGGACCCGTTTAAAAAAAACCGGTTTCAGATATTTTTCGTCAAAATTGGATATTCTGTTTTTGTGAACCTCTAGGGGGACGCACAAGTTCCCCGTAGCTAGCTTAGGTTCTAAAAAAAATAAATCTTTGACGATGCTAATTCTCCGTGCAAAAATCCTTTGAAAATCGTTTGGGATGCTAATTCTCTCGTAGTCGATCTAATCAAGAACTAGCTAGGCATATACATATATATAGAATATGGATCAATATAGTCCCCCTCCTTATCCATAGTCCCTCAAGTCTCATTTACATCCATTGATTTAGTTAGATTAAAAAAGGGCATGATTGACATTTCAATGTTTGTTCTATATGGCAGTTACCATTCACGTAACAGTTTCCCTATTCCACATTTGTTTTCCATTTTCTAGTATGTCAACATTCGTTCGTTCTATGTCTTCTTCTCCACGGTCGTTTAATGATTCAGCCGTCAATAGTTTTTGTTCAATTGCTCATTTTTTCTATTATTGTGATGGCCTCTTGTTCTTCTTCTATGACCAGCGACGATGATGATATATACGATGGTATGTTTTTTTCGATGTTCTTTTGTATGTTGTTCATTTGCAATTGATTTTCACTAACGTCGTTTGCAAAGTATTCATTGTCATTTGCGGTTGATCTTCTATATCATCTTTTTGTTACATTATTTAATTGATGTATCTTAGTTTTTGTTAGTTTTAATTCTTGCAGAGGGTTTCGAAAATGATGAAATTCTTCTGCAGTTGATATCCATTAAACATCAATTATAATCACTTTTGTAATTGTGATGTATATTACGTATTTTCCGCTTTTCAGTTGATATTTTATAAATCATTGTATTTCAAAATCATTATTTTCATGCATTTGGCTTATGCGCATTTTCATTCATTTTATTATTCTATTCATCATTTTCAAAATCATCATTTTCGTACCTTTCATAATGTATTCGACGTACTTATTAATCAGTGTTGATAGCACATCGGTATGATACTTATCATCTTGATATTAATAATTCATATCATCAATTCTTTTATTCATGCAGTTTATCATTTAATTCATCAGCTCCAAAAGTCATCATTTTCATCATCATTCAATTCCCATGTATAATTAATGTTGAACAAATACCTCAGAAGGATTAATTCAATTCATCATTTTTATGCAGTATATCGTTATGTGAAAATGATGATATATTCAGTTTCTTGTCAATATGATATATTTGATGTATGAAAATGATGACATTTGTGTGTTATGGAAATGATGGTATTATCAATGGCTGTCTATTATGAATTATATTTGACGAGTTATGAATTGTCATCATTTTCATACATCAGTTTCTTTATATTAAAATATCTCCATTTTAACTGATGTATTATGTGCTTGCAAACATGAAATAATCATTCTTACATCCTATATATCATTTTTAGCTTTTTCATCACCCAACAAAACAGTTTTACATATGCCTGATGTATATCATTTTAGCATTTTTCACAATTGTTTGATTGGGTTGGTTGTATGATAATAATGTATGACACATAATAGGAATTCTTATCTTCTTTTTTATTTCATTTTCTATGTTTATTTTTAGTTTTAGACTTTGTTCCTGCATCTCTTCAAATTATTATTCAAAATGTTAATGCAATTGGAGTTAGACATTGGATACCCAATGTTGTTTGACATAAATAGTCTGAAAATTATGAAAATAATAAGCAAGGTTTGTATAGCCAATACTAAAGTGTAAATATACTCAAAATGATGATTAAGTTTGATGCAGCCATTATTGAACATCAAAATGATGTCACTTAATAATCATTTATATACAATGGACATAAATTTTGATAATACAGCCAACATGATTTAAATAGTTTGAAAATGATAAACATATAGTCTATATTAAACTGTGAATTTCAAGG
The DNA here is from genome assembly GCA_038502395.1 of Dittrichia graveolens. Lineage (NCBI taxonomy): Eukaryota > Viridiplantae > Streptophyta > Magnoliopsida > Asterales > Asteraceae > Dittrichia > Dittrichia graveolens. The sequence continues at coordinate 85,231,220 of JARJIL010000005.1, read as the reverse complement.
AGTTTTGATTATTATAATAACATTACACAAGCATGTAAGTTCACTCAAAATGATAAATACTTTATCTTAGAAATCTTTTAAGCATGATGAAATTATGGTTTAAACAGCCAAAATGACATAAATAGTCTGAATATGATGAAAATGATAAACAAGGTTTTGTACAGCCCATACTAAACTATAAAATATACTCAAAATAATGATTAAGTTTGATGCAACCTTTATTGAACATCAAAATGATGTCACTTAATAATCGTTTATATACAAATGATATAAATATTGATAATATAGTCGACATGATTTAAATAGTCTAAAAATGATGAAAATGATAAACATATAGTCTATATTAAACTGTGAATGTTCAAGGAGTTTTGATTATTATAATAGCATTACACAAGCATGTAAGTTCACTCAAAATTCTGAATACTTTATCTTGAAAATCTTTTGAGCATGATGAAATTAGGGTTTAAACAGCCAAAATGACATGAATAGTCTGAACATGATGAAAATGCTAAACAAGGTTTTATACAACCCATACTAAACTATAAATATACTCAAAATGATAATTAAGTTTGATGCAACCTTTATTGAACATCAAAATGATGTCACTTAATAATCATTTATATACAAATGACATAAATATTGATAATACAGCCAAAATGATGAAAATAGTCAAAAAATGATGAAAATGTAAACCAAGTTTGTATAGCCTTAACTAAACTGTATATGTTCAAGCATTTTTTATTATTATAATAGCATTACACAAACATGTAAGTTCACTTAAAATGATAAATATTTTTTATTAAAAATCTTTTGAGCATGATGAAGTTAAGGTTTAAATAGCCAAAATGATATAATTAGACTGAAAATGATGATCAAGGTTTTGTAGAGCTCATACTAAACTGTAAATGTACTCAAAATGATGATTAAGTTTGATGCAGCTCTTATTGAATATCAAAAGTTATGTTATTTGTATCGAAATGATGAATGTTCTATACATGGATTGTCACAAATTAATGCAATTATATCTCAAAAGAATATTGTTTTGGAGTTATCATTTTCATAAGGTTCTGTCGTTATATTATTATCATTTTCATATTGTTCTGTGGTTCTGATAATGAACTCTGAAGAAAGGGACGGAGGTTTGAATTTTGAACGTGTGGGGATTTTCTTTCCGTATTATATACGGAAAGTGGATTTTGTTTGTTTTCTTTTTGACATGTTTACCCTTTTTATTATATAAAAAGGAGTTATTTAAGGGATAATTTTTTTATTTTCTTTAATTAATCATGTCTATCCATTATAAAATCTAATGGTCAATATTGAGCCTTTGAGATCTCTATTTTAGGTTAGGACTATGTTGATCCTAACCCCATATATATATATATATATATATATATATATATATATATATATATATATATACTAAAGGGATCTATTGCAAACCCAACAAAAGGTTCGCAAACTGGGAACATATTGCGAACTGCACATTGGTGCACCAAAGTCAACTTTTTTGTGCTATAGATTATTATTATTATTATTATTTGTGTGTGTAAAATTAAGATACAGTGTTTTTAGACAAGATGCAATGCTTTTAGATAAGATGCAGTAATTTTATACTAGATGCAATAGTTTTTAAATATGATGGTATTGGTTTTTAAATATGAATCCACCGATTAATTAGTGCATGATGGACTAGTTTGAGAACTCCATGTTTTAGATATTATATAATGATTTTAAGTTGGATGCAATGATTTTATAGACTAGATGCAGTGTTCCTAAAGTTCTTATTTTATGAATCGTTTCTATTGGATCCTCACCCTATATATATATACTAGCATAGTACCCGTGCAATGCAACGGTTAGAAATAATTTCTACTCGATAACATGTCCGTTTTTAATAATGTAAGACTATTATATCACACATTATAATGACATCGAACAATTTTCATTCGCAAAATATATATTTTCTTTCTCATGTCCCCATTTCTTTTATTTCTCTTTTCCTTATAACTCTTTTATTAATTTTAAAAAATAATAAAATGAGAAACAAAAAGAATATTAAATATATTATAAATTAAACCATTTGTTTTGATTACACGAGTCATTTAAAAAATCTGAAAATGTCTATAAATTTAGGTTACATGTTATTAGGTTTATAAGCTCTAAATATACGTATTTTTTAATACTTAAATTAAAATATGTGTTATATGATAAAATATTAAAACTATTATTTTGTTAAAGATTCTTTTTATTTAATTTTTAACTTTTAATTTGTATTTAATATCATATAGGTTGAAAATTAATTTGTATTGACTTGACTTTTTTAAATATTATTTATTATGGAAGGTTTAATTATAAAAATGGTATTTAAGAATCTAATTAACTCTATATAATAGTTTTCTTATAGGGTTAAATAAATGGTAAATTAGTAATTTTAACTTACTTAAAATTAAGAGATTTCAAAGGTCTAAATGCTTTATAATATAGTATATATATATATATATATATATATATATCTTACTCCTATATAATGCATTTACCACCTAAAAAACTCTTAATTTTAAGAAGAGTAAATTTACTAAAATACCCCTCATTTATACCTCTCCTTTAAGTCCACAATTAATAGAATTTAAACAAATAAATAGTGAAAACATAACCGACAATTAATGAATTTAAAGCAATACTTATAACTGAATTAAGTTTAATCATATATTTTTAATATTAAATTTTGATGCATGAGATCACCTAATTTCCTGTTTTCAATAAATCAAGTTAAAGAGATTTCACAAACACCAAACAAATGAAAGAGTCAAAGAGTTGAAATTTATAAACATTGCATTTTAACTCAATTACATAATAATTGAAATTATGAAACATTACACACACATACATACATATATATAATCAGCAACTTTACAATTCAGCCATGCGACAAAATTCTTCCAACAAACTGAAAGACAAATAACTCAGAGTTAGCAATTTAATTCTTAATTTCAAAGTGGCTCTCGCAAAGAATCTTCACAAACTCATATTATCTTCATCTCGCAAAGAATCTTCATAAACTCATATTAGTTCTTTGTGATTATTCTGCACAAAACTCATCACAACCTCCTCTTTATTCGCCGCCGTCGCATTGCGCAGGTACCCCACTAGTATATATATATATATATACACGCCTAGTCTTTCTTATTTTGTAATTAATTAACTCCTATTTACTTTCCTAATTTACATGTAATCGCGTAATTAAGTCCGGCCATCTGTAATTCTTCTTTTAGTTTGATAGATAATTAGGCGTAATTTTTTTTAAAGATATAACCTAATGTGTACGTAGGAGGTAGCTAGGAAGGCAAACATTACCTGACCACCATTTTTAAAAATTTTATAATAATCCTTATATTGCGACAGCTGTAGTGATGGTATATATATGTAGTTTGGTGATGAATTGTACTTTTGCACACGTAGCAGTATCGAATATACTTGAACAAATTGTTGTATAGCCACATGTCGATACCATTTGTACGTGCACTACTCCCCCATGCCAAATAAGTCCAAAACATAATATTAAACCATCTCAAAAAGCTACAAGCTTCCTTTAATTTGATATATAACTATATCTATAGCTAGACAAATTATTAATTAACCTTTTAGACTTGTGATTAAATCAAAATCCTGGAGAAATGGCCGGTTCATGAGGTGAAAACCTTTCAAATCGTACGTTATAAAAACTTTAATTAGTGGATCACATTAAACATTTATTAATTTACTGTACGTCTTCGCCAATCAAAGAACGCCCGAACTTAATTAATTTCTAGTCATCCGCCCAGTGGTCACCTTTTAGTCGACATGCATGCAAATCTGATAATGTCCTACCAGCTAGCTAGGTCTGTTTACTTGCCATATAGCTAGCTAGTGAAATATTTGATATTGATGATAATGATCCATCTCGATCATCATGCATAACCAAGGTTGTGCCTGGTGTCGCTTTCTGGATGAGACACGTCAGCTTTGGAATACTAGGTGTCAACTTTGGTCTTAGGATACTACTTAAGTGTGCAACAGTTGAAGCGCTGCTTATAAATACAAGAAAAGTAGTAAATTGCTTCGTATCTCGATTTACCTGGAAAAAGGTTATTAGAAATTAAACAAAGATAGCGAAGTTTTCAACAAGAAATTAAGATGAAGATAAGAAAGAGTTTGGTTTTGTTGGCTCTTTTATTTGCAATTGGACTTGTCATCTCTTCCGCAAGATTAATCGAGACTGCTGATGACAGTGAGTTTAATTAATTCTCCATTTTTGGTCTGATTTCGTTTTAGTCTAGTTGCAAGTAGTTAGCGAAAGAGTTGTTGTCTACGCAATTTCAAACATTATTGACAAAAAGACAAGAGTCCGATTATTCAAACGATTTCTTTGTGTTGCATGCGAAGGGAATGTTGCGTCTTACATAACATTTTAACCTTTCGTAGGAAATGAAATGAAATGGACTTCAAAATTTAGGTGTTTTTCTTCATAGGCATTGTGTCGATCAATACTTATACCGAAATTGTCAAATTTCAGATGCGGAACTTGAAGAGAAAAGGAAACGCGCAATTGATGCAGTCGGTATAGCGGGAAGTGGGGATCTAGAAGTAGGCAATGACAGTGACACTTTAGAAGAGATTGCTGGAAGCGGAGGTGTAGGTGGAGTCGGTAGTGTTGGTGGTGGAGGAAACGTAGGAGGTGGTGGCCACGGAGGAGGCGGTAGCAGTGGCGGAGGCGGGGGCAAGGGAGGTGGTGGCCATGGAGGTGGTAGTAGTGGCGGTGGCAGTGGCGGAGGTGGTGGCCATGGAGGTGGTAGTAGTGGCGGTGGCGGTGGTCAAGGGGGTGGAGGAAAGGGAGGCGGTGGCAGTGGCGGAGGCGGAGGAAGCGGAGGCGGGGGAAAGGGAGGCGGTGGCAGTGGCGGAGGCGGCGGAAGCGGAGGCGGGGGAAAGGGAGGCGGTAGCAGTGGTGGAGGTGGGGGAAAGGGAGGTGGAGGCAGTGGTGGAGGCGGTGGCAAGGGAGGTGGAGGCAGCGGAGGAAGCGGTGGTGGTGGCAAGGGAGGTGGAGGCAGCGGAGGAAGCGGTGGTGGTGGCAAGGGAGGTGGAGGTAGCGGAGGCGGAGGTAGTGGTGGTGGTAAGGGAGGTAGCGGCAGCGGTAGCGGAGGTGGAAGCAAGGGAGGTGGTGGCGGCGGTAGTGGAGGTGGAAGCAAGGGAGGTGGTGGCGGCGGCAGCGGAGGAGGAAGGAGCAAGGGAGGTGGTGGAAGTGGAGGAGGAAGTAAGGGAAGGGGTGGTGGCGGTGGTGGAGGGCATGGAGGAGGACATGGTGGAGGAAGTGGAGGTGGCGGTGGAAGCAGTGGTGGTGGACACGGTGGGGGCAGCGGAGGAAGCGGAGGTGGGGGAAGCAGAGGAGGAGGTGGGAGTGGGGGTGGTGGTGGAAATGGCGGGGGCAGCGGAGGTGGGGGAAGCAAAGGAGGAGGTGGGAGCGGGGGTGGTGGCGGAGGACATGGTGGGGGCAGCGGAGGAAGCAAGGGTGGAGGTGGGAGCGGGGGTGGTGGGGGACACGGTGGTTCTCGAGGAGGTGGTGGTGGAGGAGTCGGAGGAGGAGGTGAGGAATAGGCTTAAGCGTAGGCGGTGGCGGTGAAAAATAAAAAAAAGACATGCGGATGTTAATGAAAAGCAAGCATGCATGCATGCACAATGTAATAGTAAGTATGTAGTAAATATATTACGTGGGAAAAGGATAATAATTAATAAGTAAGAGAAATCGATGAGTGTGATAATGTTCTTTATATATCATAAAAAAATATATGTTAATGTTCTCTGATTAGTAAATATACTGTTGTTATTATATATATAATATTATATAAATTATTTAATATTCTCTATTGTCCTTACTTTTAAGAGTTAAAATTTAATTAATATAAAATCTTAACTTTTCATTTTATCTAAATTAATTTAATTAATTCAATTTTTAATAATTTTATTCTCTCTCATAATTTACTTTAACTTTTTCTTAATTTAAAATATACTCTCTCACACTAACATACTGTCACATAAACACAATGTAGTCTACAATAACATTATTTTCAAAATCTTATTAACTTCTCTTTTCTTATTTCATAAATATAAATCTTTTTTCTTATCTTAATGTATTTTAGAACTTATTTTGAAAATTAATATAATAGTTGATACATATAAAAGAAAACTTGAAAAAACGAGCATGTTACTGTAGAAAACTTGTTTATGACATTGAATCGCACAAATAACATATTATTACATTCTAAAAAGCGACATGTTGAACAATAAAAACTATTTAGTGTCACAACATTGCGTGGGTACGAGAATAGTATGTATGTATATATGTATGTATGTATGTATGTATGTATATATACATGAGTACCCTAAGAACCATTCTAAACCAATCAATTAATAAAATTTTTTTTATTTTAAATTTTAAATAGAAGGACATAGACGTCATTTGCAAAATTCAACATCTTCCCCACTTGTTTATCTCTCTCTCTCTATATCACTCACCAGTAAAAATCTCTCCAACCCTTGCAAATTCAAGAGTCTTGGTGCATAAAGTTGCCTTATTTATGTTTTACTAGCACAAATGTAAAAGAAGTAGTCATTTGTACACAAATTAACTATATATTCATGATATATGTATACATTAATTACTGGGATAAATAAAAAACTATAAGCGTGACAAAAAAATAAAATAAATCTCGATCTCTATATATACACTTATCCTTATTTTCCACAAAATTCGTTCCATCTCTACGAACTAATCTAATGGTTGACTATCTCTCTCGCCATCTAATTTTCTTCACCAATAAATTTGAGCTTTGCAGCCACACAATCTGAAGATTAAATTAGCATATAGCTCCATCATATCGATCGCCATGGGCCAGAGTACACGCCACTTCTTCTTTCTCTAACTAATTTATAATTTTTAGTATATTTTTTGTTATCAAGATCGATCAATCGATATATGATAAAATTAATTAGTGTATTGGAATTAAGTAAATCCGGTGGTGCATATGTGCGTCTAGGTGCATATGTGCATGTGCACACTTGCATCACCCGTGGTGTGATGTGCACCTATGAGCACTTGTACTCGAGAAAAGCAAGTGTTGTGTGCACATGTGCACATATCTAATGTTGTGTTGAAAAAACCCAGCAAAAACGAAATTTTGTCTTAGAAAAAGTATAGCTACATGGATGTTATATTAAAAAGTATAACTTTCTCATTGGTATAATTTTTGCATTTTAATAACTTTGCATTTAGTAGGTATTTTAGCTTTAAGAAAGCGGGGGTAAGTGGTCCCCTTATTTGTTTAAAGAAGTTGTCTAAAATACCCTTCCAAGACATCAGGAAAATGAAAATAATGGCTATGTTTTTAATTAATTATATGTTTGTCACAATTAATATTAACCTTTGGTTAATTATGATCAATGACTACAAACGGTTTTCTCGGTACTCGAACTAAAAATAAATCTCAAATGAACCCTCCTGTAGCACCCGAACTTCGAAAAATAAATAAAAGAACATTTATTGAGAAAATGATAAATTATATTGGATTGTGAAATGTGTTAAAGAATTTATGGGCTTGAATGGATGAATGAGTAATGGGCAATGAGTATTCGACTAGATATATGTGTGTTATTGGGTTTATGTTCTTGGGTCCAATAATGGAGAATGTGGGCTTAGGCCTTTTTGAAGATATATATATATATATATATATATATATATGTAAGATTAGGGCACATCCCCCAATACCCCCCATTTTCAAAAGGAAGTATTACTGTTACATTGAGAGAAAGTGTAGTGTGTGTTTATGTGTGTTTAAACCCCACGGGAAACAAGGAAGAAAGTGCAAGAATCATCTGGGAAAACTCAAAGAATTGCTACAAGAATCATCAGGTAATGTTTCTTACCTTACTAGGATACTGTAGGTATCAATTTTACCATGTTTGTATGATGATAGCATGATTTAGCTTATGAGGTTTTTGGGTTCTGGGTTTAAGAAGAACCAGAGAAAAAGAAATGTAGATATGAGTTTGAAAACTTGTTGGAATGTGTTTAAATCTTGAAAGAGGTGTTTAAATGAATAGAGAATTGTTTTGAAACCAAAATGATATGATTTGGTTGAGTTTTGAAAGAACATGATTTTGGCCATGAAGCCTGAAAGTTGAAAAAGATGAACTGACAGGGATGAATATGTGTCATGCGACTTTTGTGATATGAGTCGTGCGACTCATTGTTTGAGTCATGCGACTCTTTGCCTTACCCCATGCGACTTTCATATTGATACCCCATGCGACTTTCATAAAATTGTTCCATGCGACTTATTGCTTTGAACCCATGCGACTTTCACTACTTTACCCCATCCGACTTTCACACTTTAACCTCATGCGACCTTTGCCCGAAACCTTTGCACCATGCGACTTTCGCATCATGCGACTGTCGCATGGAGCTTCACGCGACCTTTGAACTTGAAAACCTTCCATGCGACACTTGATACATCCATGCGACTTTCGCATGGTTACCACCCTCATGCGACTTTCAATTGATAACTTATGATTCATGCGACTTACACTAGATTGTGTTTCATGCGACTTATGCAGTTTGATGTTGAAATCCGGATGAGTTGAAATCCGACACTTGAAATCCGGATGAGTTGAAATCCGACACTTGAATTCTGAATGAGTTGAAATCCGATAGTTGATATCCGGTGATAAGAATCCGATACTCTTCATTGACGCGACGCGTCGGTTTGAGAGACGCGACGCGTCCCCGAATTTATGGACTCTAGTGAATTTCTTATGGTTACTTGCCTTGTGAAACCCGAATGTATTACGGGGATAACGAATGAGGGATTCGTGCACGGTATTGATTGTTAGACCTATTGTAGGTGATGGTTGGCTAAGCAAGTAACCACAAGTGTTCTAGTAAGCTAAGACCATGAGATTGAACTGCAAGACAGGTGAGTATTCTTACTTACTATCTAAACCCTATGATGTGTGTTAATTGTGTTATATGCTATATGATTAATGAATGATGAATTGGTGAATGATGAATTGATGAACTGATATTGTATCATGATATGCTATTGTTTAGACCGTTCACTTCGGTGACGGGAATGTTGGACCGTTCACTTCGGTTACGGGAATGATTGGACCGTTCACTTCGGTGGCGGGAATGATTGGACCGTTCACTTCGGTGACGGGAATGATGGGACCGTGCACTTCGGTGACGGGAATGACTAGACCGTTCACTACGGTGACGGGTATGATGGGACCGACTACTACGGTAGCGGGAATGTGGGACCGACTACTTCGGTAGCGGGAATGAAAGATGTAACATGAATGAAAATCAATTGATGTGATTGTCATATGGTTGATTGTAAGTAAATGTACTCACTAAGCTTCGTGCTTACGGTTGTTGTTTAACCTTCTTTTCAGGTAATGGCCACGGCGGGGCTCTAGCACGCGGTTAATAGCTCATACTCCACAAGCTTCCGCAATTATCAAACTATTTTGTGTTCCATGATGTATTTTAAACAATTACATTTGAATTCTATGGGTTATCACCCGGGTTTGTAATTAACTTATACGATGCTTGATTTCGGTGAATTATTTACAGTACCCTTTGATTAATTGTAAAAAAAAAATTTGGGACGTTACAACTTGGTATCAGACCCTTGGTTTAAGAGATTCGGATACGTTTCCGCGTTTTTGAACTTAAACCTTGGTTCGTGAAAGATTTAAACAAAATTTTTGAAACTTTTTCCAAGTGATAAATGTTACAATGAGCTATCAGCTGGAGCTAGTCCGAGTGGTCACACGCGAGTACACGGTATGAGTTTATGATATGATGACCATGATTAACTGATATGTTGAAATTATGATATGTTGGCTATGATGACTAAGACTTTGCAATTTAAGTACTCTAGTAAAACCGGAATAGAATGACATGCTAGTGCTTATGTGATAACTGATTGTATGCTTGATGAGATGGTTGATACATGGCCCAAGCCAGTGAATCGGGATTCCTAGTGGTAATGACCAGATCCAATACGTGTAGCGTGTTTGTAATAATAGGGCCCATATTATTATTTGCACACGACACTTGTTGAAACTTGTCAAAATCCGGGGAATCTTGTGGATCCGGTGAGGGGTACTTGTAGAGATAAGATGCCTGTAGCTAGGGTGCCTTAGAATGACTAGGGTTGCCTGATAGCGGTACTTATGACATGAAATACGTGAAATGTAAACTGTTAGAGTGATGAGGACTGTGTGGCAATGCCGCCTGTTAATTAAGTGCATTGTCTATACATCCAGTATGGTGACTACAAGAAATCGTTCCGTGATACCAACGGGTTTTGAAAACCCACTTGATGGAGAAAACGCTAGTGTGACGGGAGAAAGTGACCCCCGTGCACAACCAATCCTGAATCAAGCTGAGAATGTGAATCCGGGAAATGTTGTACCGGAAAATGTGATGAATGAGGAAGAATATGAGAACGAGACAATGACTGAGTTGGTGACTACTGTGGTTACAAACACATTGAAAGAGTTGTTGCCCAAGATCGTTGAGGATCTAAAACAGGATATGGGCATGATGATTGATCAAAAGCTGGGAGCCCTATGGGCTGCAAAAGAAGCTACCGCGGCTTTTGTGGTCGCTCAACCGGTAGCACAAGCTACAAATCAAGTAATCCTCGGAGGGACTTTCCGGGATTTCTCGGCGTGTCAGCCGCCTGTTTTTGATGGAGTACCGGACCCGGTGTGGAGCACCCGCTGGGTCTCGGCAATAGAAGGAGCGTTCTTTACCAGCCGTTGTGCCGAGGATTCGAAAGTGTGGTTCGCTTCTAATTTTCTGAGAGGAGCGGCCCAGGACTGGTGGAATCTACTAAGGAAGATGAAAGGCGAAGCCATCGCCAGTTTAAAATGGGAAGAGTTTACGAAATTGTTCTTTGAGGAGTATGCTCCGAAGGTTGAGGTGGAGCGAGTGATGGATGAGTTCATGAAACTCAAGCAGACGACTGAGACGGTTAATCAAATAACCGCGATATTTAAGGAGAAACTATTGTACGGCCTGGCCTATGCAAATGATGAGAGACTGCAGATACACAGGTATACGCAGATGCTAAGGGAGGATATTCAAGAGTTTGTTTCGAACGGCCAGTATGCTACACTGGACCAGCTGATTGAAGGGGCTAGGAAGAGGGAGCTGTATTTGATGGAGAGGAATAAGAAGAGGTCCGCTGAGCAGGCTGTACTGGGAGGAAATGCAAACAAACAACCGTTTAAAAAGCCTAACACTAGGAACTTCAAGCCCGCCGTTCGAAATTCGGGGGCAAGATGTGGGAAATGTGGAAAGGGGCACGCTGGGGAGTGTCGAGCTGGAACCATCAACTGCTTTGTTTGTGGAAGGAGTGGGCACTACGGGAAGGATTGTAGGGTCCACCTGAATGTGTGCTTTAAATGCAACAAACTGGGGCACCGCATGGCCGAGTGCCCGGAAGCTACGGGAGGAAGCGGGAGACCTGCTTGGCAACCACCGCTCCGAATCACAGATGGAGATAAGGGAAAGAAGCCCGAGGTTTCGAAGCCTCGGGGACGGGCATTCCAGATGACCGTGGAGGAAGCAAAGAAAGAGCCCGATGTGATTGCAGGTACATTTATTGTTAACTCCCTACCTGCACTTGTATTATTTGATTCCGGGGCGAGTAAGTCCTTTGTATCTGCTACTTTCTGTAATAAGTTTGTAATAGCTCCGGTGAAGTTAGAAACACCGTTAGAAGTAGAGATAGCCGATGATAAGACTTTGTGTGTTACCTCGGTCTATAGGGATAATGTAATAGTGATAGACGATGTACGGTTTACGATCGATCTGCTACCGACTCCGATGAGAGAGTTCCAAGTAATTGTGGGAATGGATTGGCTGGGACGTCACCAGGCCAACATCTTGTGCAAGCAAGGGATCATACGGATCCAGAGTCCAAGCGGGGGAGAAATCTCCATCTACGGCAAACGACAGAATGGGTTGACGGCGTGCTGCACCGTGACTAAAGCGGCAAAGTATCTACGAAAGGGCTGCACGGCCTTCATAGCTAACGTGATCGACTCGAGAATGGAAAAGAAGAAACTAACAGTTTCAGATGTACCAGTGGTATGCGACTACCCGGAAGTATTTCCGGAGGAACTGCCGGGGATCCCGCCGGACAGACAAGTGGAGTTCCGTATAGACTTAGTGCCGGGAGTGGCACCCATCGCAAAGGCGCCATACCGCCTAGCACCGCCAGAAATGCAAGAGCTGATGTCGCAACTTCAGGAACTGCTTGATAAGGGCTTCATACGCCCAAGTAGCTCACCGTGGGGAGCACCGATTCTTTTCGTGAAAAAGAAGGATGGAACCTTCAGGATGTGTATAGATTACCGCGAACTCAACAAGGTGACAGTTAAGAATCGTTATCCACTGCCAAGGATCGACGACTTGTTCGAACAACTGCAAGGAGCAGCTTGTTTTTCCAAGATAGACTTACGATCAGGATACCATCAACTCAAAGTCCGGGAGGAGGACATAGCCAAAACAGATTTTCGCACGCGTTACGGGCACTTCGAGTTTGTTGTCATGCCTTTCGGTCTTACAAACGCGCCGGCAGCTTTCATGGATTTGATGAACCGAGTCTGTAGACCAATGCTTGATAAGTCCGTGATCGTATTCATCGATGACATCCTAGTATACTCAAAGACGGAGGCCGAGCACGAGCTACATTTGCGTGAAGTACTTGAGACCTTAAAGAAAGAGAAGTTGTACGCAAAGTTTTCCAAGTGCGAGTTCGGGTTGCAAGAAGTTCAGTTTCTCGGGCACCTGGTTAATCGGGAAGGAATCAAGGTCGATCCCACCAAGATCGAGGCTGTGTTGAAGTGGGAAACACCGAAGAGTCCTACGGAGATTCGAAGTTTTCTAGGTTTGGCCGGTTACTACAGGAGGTTTATTAAAGATTTATCAAAGATAGCAGTGCCACTGACCAAGCTGACAAAGAAGAATGTTCGTTTCAACTGGGGAGAGAAACAGCAGGAAGCGTTTGAAACTCTACGAGGCAAGTTGTGTGAAGCCCCGATATTAGCCTTGCTAGAGGGGATGGAGGAATTGGTAGTCTATTGCGATGTGTCCCATGTGGGACTTGGCTGTGTGTTGATGCAAAGAGGGAGGGTGATTGCCTACGCCTCCCGACAGCTGAAACCGCACGAATGCAACTATCCGACCCATGACTTGGAGTTAGCCGCTGTGGTTTTCGTACTAAAACTATGGAGACATTATTTCTATGGAGTCAAGTGCACGATATATATGGATCATAAGAGTTTGAAGTATTTTGCCGATCAAAAGAATATGAACATGCGCCAGCGGAGATGGCTAGATCTAGTCAAGGACTACGATTGTTAGATCTTGTATCATCCGGGAAAAGCTAACGTTGTAGCAGACGCGCTAAGCCGTAAGGAAAACCATGCACAGTTGAATGTGAAATGTTTAAGGATGACTGTCACGACTTCGCTGTTTGAATCGATTTCATGTGACAGCCGTGGTTTCCAGAAATTGCAATTTACAAAAAACTTTTTCTACTCAATCAGATTCATCGCAACGGAAGACTTTTTAAACATCATATTGATTAAAACAGATAAACCGTTTTAAACATTCATTAAACAAAACCACCGTTACGTCTCAAACACATCATTGTTTTAACTTTGTTCATTACACAACCACAAGTTGATACTGAGTATCATCATAACAAAAGAAAACTACCCATAAGCCCCCGTCTCACAAGGCCACGCACCTAAGCAACCTGCACGAGCACAAGACGTATTTCAAAGAAACAAGTGTCAGCTTTCGCCTCGTGAGTCAGCTTATTTAACATTTCAAAATCATCAATTAAAAACATTCGCAACATATTTAGGTTAAGGCATTAAATCCCAAACCGTAACTTGACCCACCCACATAGCATCGTAAATCCCCACCTGGTCAAGTATCATCATAAAACAATCATATAACATCCTTTAAATCATCATAATCATCCTTTAACTTCATGAAATCATCATATTGATTAAAACAGATAAACCGTTTTAAACATTCATTAAACAAAACCACCGTTACGTCTCAAACACATCATTGTTTTAACTTTGTTCATTACACAACCACAAGTTGATATTGAGTATCATCATAACAAAAGAAAACTACCCATAAGCCCCCGTCTCACAAGGCCACGCACCTAAGCAACCTGCACGAGCACAAGACGTATTTCAAAGAAACAAGTGTCAGCTTTCGCCTCGTGAGTCAGCTTATTTAACATTTCAAAATCATCATTTAAAAACATTCGCAACATATTTAGGTTAAGGCATTAAATCCCAAACCGTAACTTGACCCACCCACATAGCATCGTAAATCCCCACCTGGTCAAGTATCATCATAAAACAATCATATAACATCCTTTAAATCATCATAATCATCCTTTAACTTCATTTACATCATAAATCATCTCATTCATCTATTAACTTCATTAACATCATATACGTCTTAAATCATCTTATTGGGGTCTATCTTTTGCTTTGCTATCATCACTACCCCAAATACCAAGTGCGTGCCCGACATCCACTAGGGTTCCAAGGTCCGTCTGCGATAATACCATATGCGTGCCCAGCAACTGCTAGGTTCTAGGTCCGTCCGCATTTGATACAAGTTCACTAAGCGTGTCGAGCAAGTATGGTACAATGTAGGGCGCGACTCCCACTTGTACACACACTTCTAAGATCCGTCCGCTATAGTTACTCCGACTAAAAGTCGTTTAGGTGAAAGTACAAATGGTGCCCCAATTACTGATGGACCCTCCTTTCACTCTCGTGATGTTTTCACATGACCCATCTCTATGGTCAATACATCACTCCAGTGTACCGGTACACCATGTGTTGCCAAAGTTATCTAGAAACCCGGCAACTAATCTTCACTTTGCTAGCATATCCTTAGCAGGCACAATATTCCTACTAGGCATCATCTTTACATCTCTGAGTATAACTACCCCTTCCCATATCATCATATCAATCTTAACATCAGGACATGTATCTATAAGTATATATGCATGTGTCACAAACATTGTATAAGTCAATCGTATTTCATCATTAATAAAGGAGCATGCATAGCAATCAATCGTTAATCTATCACAAACATCATATATATATATAGATATATCGTCTTAAAAACCGTTAATATTATCAAAACAGATTTTGTCTATATGCTCGGTTTTATAAAACAACTGAACTCACCTTAGTCTGAACAATGAAACGTACGATCTTAAAACGACAAACAACGCTCACGAATCAACCAAACCGCAAACTGAAACACCGCGAACAACCTACGAAGGTTACTACATGAGAAACACGATCTCATAATCTTAAACAAGTCGGATCTTGCCCAAAACACCAAAACACGGCAACGAATAAACCCCGATTAAAGATTTACGCGTCACGAGCTTAGAAACTTCACAAAAATGCATATAAGCGACATGCATGCGGTCCAAAACACCAAATAATCGGAATGGAAGCATAAGATTAGAGAAATGTACCTTTCGGGTTCACCCACGCGAAACTACGGTTAAAACTACGCTCTGGACGGTTTCTCCGAACTCCCGTAACTAAAGATACGCTCACGAACGAAACCCGAAACTATTGTAGGCTCAAGAATCTGGGGAAGACTCGTAAATTTGGCAGAATAATGACTCTCAAAGTTTGTGTGTGGAAATGGCTGCCAATAAACTCGAAATTATAGAAGCTGGTACATGCGTCGCGCCGCGACCGCCTCTAAAACGCCCAATCGCGCGACATGCAAATCTGACATCTGTACCCTATTGCTTCTGACACACAAAAGCCGGCTGACACACGCAAGGTCTGACACCAGCTACGCGTCGCGCCGCGACACTTCGACTCGTCGCGCCACGATCCATAAAAAAATCCGAATTTTCATTTTTGTTATTCCCTTCTTTTCTCTTCCTTTTCCTTTTCTTTTCCAACTTTAAATAATTTATTCAACTAATAATAACATTCCTTAATTATCATTATAATTAAATAAACTCTATATAATATTATTTACTTCTCCATAAAATAATATTCCAATATTTCTTATTATTTCGGTCGTTACATTTCAGCTGCCCAAGGTGAAGCGGTCAAAGAAGAAAATCAGAAAACCGAGAGGGTAAAGGGCCATATGGCATTGATGGTTAAGGATAGCCGTGGGTTGTGGACCCGATACGGACGAATTTGGGTACCCAAGATCACTGAAGTCCGGAATCTCATTCTTGATGAAGCACACAATTCGAAATTTTCTATACATCCGGGAGCCACAAAGATGTACAGAGATTCGAAAATGGACTATTGGTGGCCAGGAATGAAGCGAGATGTGGCAAAGTATGTTGAAAAGTGCCTTACGTGTCTACGAGTGAAAGCTGAGCACCAACGACCACACGGTAAACTGCAACCGCTGGAGATACCCGTATGGAAATGGGAGCACATAACGATGGATCTGATAACGAAACTACCGAAAACACCGAGGAACTACGATGCAATCTGGGTAGTGGTGGATCGGTTAACGAAAAGCGCTCACTTCATACCGATCCGAGAGGCAAGTTCAGCCGAGAGATTAGCTAATATTTATGTGAAAGAGATAGTTTCGAGGCACGGAGTGCCGGTGACCATTATATCTAACCGGGGTGTACGATTTACATCCAGATTTTGGAGTAAATTTCATGAGGATTTGGGAACAAGGGTGAACTTGAGTACGGCATATCACCTTTAGACTGACGGGCAAAGTGAACAAACTATCCAGAGGTTGGAGGATATGCTACGAGCGTGCGTAATAGATTTCGGGGGAAGCTGGGACTTGTACTTACCCGTAGCAGAATTTTCACATAACAACAGTTACCACGCGAATATTGGTATGCCACCGTACGAGATGTTGTACGGTAGGAAATGTAGGACCCCGATCTGTTGGGGTGAGGTTGGTCAGAAGGAACTTGGCAACACGGAAATAGTGCAGAGAACCTCGGAGTATGTCCAACAGGTTCGTGAACGACTGAAAGCGGCTCAGGGCCGAAAGAAAAGCTATGCGGATAAACGGAGATCAGTGCTCGAACTTCAAGTTGGTGATCATGTATTGCTGAAAGTATCTCCCTCGAAGGGAGTGATCCGATTCAGGAAACGTGGAAAACTAAACCCGAGATTTATTAGGCCTTTCAAGGTCATAGCAAGAGTTGGTAAGGTGGCTTACCATCTGGAGCTACCCGAAGAGTTATCAAAGATACATAACACGTTTCATGTATCTCATCAAAGGAAGTGTTTGGCCGACGAGTCGGCGTTTGTACCATTGGAGGATATTACTATAGATGAAAGATTGAATTACGTTGAGAGACCGGTTGCGATCCTTGAAAGAAAAATCAAAAGGCTACGCAACCGGGAAGTGGGAATGGTAAAGGTGCAGTGGGAGCACTGTAAAGGTTCAGAATGGACGTGGGAGTCCGAGGAAGAAATGAAAAAGAACTACCCCGCAATGTTCGAGTAGAGATTTCGAGGACGAAATCGTGTTTAAGTGGGGGAGAGTTGTAGCACCCGAACTTCGAAAAATACAATAAGAACATTTATTGAGAAAATGATAAATTATATTGGATTGTGAAATGTGTTAAAGAATTTATGGGCTTGAATGGATGAATGAGTAATGGGCAATGAGTATTGGACTAGATATATGTGTGTTATTGGGTTTATGTTCTTGGGCCCAATATGGAGAATGTGGGCTTAGGACATTTTGGAGAGATATATATATATATATATGTAAGATTAGGGCACAGCCCCCAATACCCCCCCCCTTTTCAAAAAGAAGTATTACTGTTACATTGAGAGAAAGTGTAGTGTGTGTTTGTGTATGTTTAAACCCCACGAGAAACAAGGAAGAAAGTGCAAGAATCATCTGGGAAAACTCAAAGAATTGCTACAAGAATCATTAGGTAATGTTTCTTACCTTACTAGGATATTGTAGGTATCAATTTTACCATATTTGTATGATGATAGCATGATTTAGCTTATGGGGTTTTTGGGTTCTGGGTTTAAGAAGAACCAGAGAAAAAGAAATGTAGATATGAGTTTGAAAACTTGTTGGAATGTGTTTAAATCTTGAAAGAGGTGTTTAAATGAATGGAGAAATGTTTTGAAACCAAAATGATATGATTTGGTTGAGTTTTGAAAGAACATGATTTTGGCCATGGAGCCTGAAAGTTGAAAAAGATGAACTGACAGGGATGAATATGTGTCATGCGACTTTTGTGATATGAGTCGTGCGACTCATTGTTTGAGTCATGCAACTCTTTGCCTTACCCCATGCGACTTTCATATTGATACCCCATGCGACTTTCATAAAATTGTTCCATGCGACTTATTGCTTTGAACCCATGCGACTTTCACTACTTTACCCCATCCGACTTTCACTACTTTACCCCATCCGACTTTCACACTTTAACCTCATGTGACCTTTGCCTGAAACCTTTGCACCATGCGACTTTCGCATCATGCGACTGTCGCATGGAGCTTCACGCGACCTTTGAACTTGAAAACCTTCCATGCGACACTTGATACATCCATGCGACTTTCGCATGGTTACCACCCTCATGCGACTTTCAATTGATAACTTATGATTCATGCGACTTACACTTGATTGTGTTTTATGCGACTTATGCAGTTTGATGTTGAAATCCGGATGAGTTGAAATCCGACACTTGAAATCCGGATGAGTTGAAATCCGACACTTGAATTCTGAATGAGTTGAAATCCGATAGTTGATATCCGGTGATAAGAATCCGATACTCTTCATTGACGCGACGCATCGGTTTGAGGGACGCGACGCGTCCCCGACTTTATGGACTCTAGTGAATTTCTTATGGTTACTTGCCTTGTGAAACCCGAATGTATTACGGGGATAACGAATGAGGGATTCGTGCACGGTATTGATTGTTAGACCTATTGTAGGTGACGGTTGGCTAAGCAAGTAACCACAAGTGTTCTAGTAAGCTAAGATC
Organism: Dittrichia graveolens; assembly: GCA_038502395.1. Taxonomy (NCBI): domain Eukaryota; kingdom Viridiplantae; phylum Streptophyta; class Magnoliopsida; order Asterales; family Asteraceae; genus Dittrichia; species Dittrichia graveolens. Next base: position 85,212,087 of record JARJIL010000005.1, on the reverse strand, counting down.
GTAAGATTGAACTGCAAGACAGGTGAGTATTCTTACTTACTATCTAAACCCTATGATGTGTGTGTTAAATGTGTTATATGCTATATGATTAATGAATGATGAATTGGTGAATGATGAATTGATGAAATGATGAAATGACGAATTGATGAACTGATATTGTATCATGCTATGCTATTGTTTAGATCGTTCACTTCGGTGACGAGAATGTTGGACCGTTCACTTCGGTGACGGGAATGATTGGACCGTTCACTTCGGTGATGGAAATGATGGGACCGTGCACTTCGGTGGCGGGAATGATCGGACCGTTCACTTCGGTGACGGGAATGATGGGACCGTGCACTTCGGTGACGGGAATGACTAGACCGTTCACTACGGTGACAGGTATGATGGGACCGACTACTACGGTAGCGGGAATGTGGGACCGACTACTTTGGTAGCGGGAATGAAAGATGTAACATGAATGAAAAGCAATTGATGTGATTGTCATATGGTTGATTGTAAGTAAGTGTCCTCGCTAAGCTTCTTGCTTACGGTTGTTGTTTAACCTTATTTTCAGGTGATGGCCACGGCGGCGCAGCACGCGGTTGACAGCTCATACTCCACAAGCTTCCGCAATTATCAAACTATTTTGTGTTCCATGATGTATTTTAAAAAATTACATTTGAATTCTACGGGTTATCACCCAGGTTTGTAATTAACTTATACGATGCTTGATTTCGGTGAATTATTAACAGTACCCTTTGATTAATTGTAAAAAAACAATTTGGGACATGCTTCGATGGAAGAGGTGAAAAATGAGATAGACACCGTTAACCCCGAAACCCTAAATCGACTAACTTCGTATACAAATATGGAATTCTCAACCAACAATAATGTAGGATTAGGACGGATGTCAGTTTGGCCATACGGCAAAGAGACCTATGAGGGACGGCGGTTGGTAATGTATTGAGATTGGTGTCGCTGGATGAATGGTGACTGATTTACAGTTCTCAAACATAGAACCAAACGTGCGATTATGGACATAAAAGGAGCAGGGGGAGATTACTAACAAAGAGAAGGAGAAGCTTTCTCTTGTGGTGGTAGCGGGTGATTAGGTGGGGGAAAACAGGCGAGTACACGGGAGAGGCTGTGATGAAATATCTAGATTACCCTTTCATTAAAAAAGACACGCGTCAACATTTAAATCCTTCTTACACCTCTTACACTAATTCCCCTCTTATATAGGAGTAGAATCAAGTAAGAGGAAAATTTTCGTAAGAGGGATAAGAGAATATATGAGTGACACGTGGCGATTATAGTTAAAGTGTATTTTAGGAACCATATAATTATTTATCTCACATCTTTTAATCTCTTCCCAACATTTCTATAAATAATATTTAATCACCATCCCTCAATTCACGTTTCTCTCTATCATACCTATCAGCTTCAAGATTCAACCCTTAACCCCTTTATCGCCAGCCCCTGTGTGAACTAAGATTGGCAACCACCTAGTCAACTGCCACAATCATTAGTCGTTGATCAATCGCCCCCTGTGTGAACTAAGACGTGTCCTTGATGACGCATGTCAATCTTCTAGGGGTTTTATTAGATGTGAGGCTTTCGATCTTCTTCAAGTTTCACCAGATGCAAATACCTCTGACATTTCTCGATTTTCTAGGCTACAGATTTCATCAACTCCATATCAGTATTCATCAATTCCCTTTTTGCCGATCGACCAACATCACTCTAGAAACCCTACAATAGAATTAATTTAATTCTTCCTAAATATGGTTCTTAATGTTCTAAATCTATCCTTGAACCAATGGAACCATGTATGTTCCGTTTCATGTTATGAATATTGAGACCTTGAAGGACAGAAATCAGATGAAGATTGCCACCACCCTACAATGTTGCCACACCAGATTTGGTAGGTACCACCACTGCCACTATTTTATTTTGGGAATTAGCAATAGTAAAAGCTCCAATTTTTGGAGAGAAGCATCGGATTCATCAATTTTGTTTAATTAGGGTATGTTCATCAACTTATTCACTTGGTTTTAGTTTTATTTTCGTGTTTTAGTACATCAACAAAAGGTTGATTAGTGTGTTTAATCAATTTTTAAAGAATTTCCTTCATGCACATCAATTTTTTTTTGTGTTGTATCAAATTTATGTAGTTAAATCATGTTCATCAATTTGGGATTCAATATTGATGTTTACTTGTATAATCAGTTTCGAATCAATTTTCTTGGGAAATTTTGTTTTGTTCATCAATAATGTATGAATGTTTATCATTTTTGGTTTGAAATCATCATGTGTATCATATTCATCAATTTTAACTTGTGGTACTAAGTCTGGTGTAAATGTGATTTTAGGAGAAATGTGATTTTAAGAGGAGGGATGAGATTTTTTTATTCCAAATTTGTCCTTAATCCTTAATTGATCGGTAGTTATGTGAATCAAAATTTTATACTTTTTGTTGACTTTTGGTGTAAATCCTATGGTTGAGATTGCCCCTTATTCATCTTACGATTATTTACCTCTTACATTAATAAACCCTACCATAAATATATATATATATATGTGTGTGTGTGTGTGTAGTGGAGAGTTGTTCTGAGAATGGATATTTACGTGAGAATGAGATAACAAATTCTACCTATAAGTTAGATGTTGATCTATTAGATTTAAGGGTCGCAATTCACCTTTTTCAATTTACGATCGTTGTAATTTATTTTTTGGTAATGAATAAAATGAATGACCAAATGTAAACTATACGATTAAGGGGATGCTTGTTTTAGCTTATTTTTTGGGCTTATGAGCTTATGTTTTAGGCTTATCATGTTTTATGTGTTTGGCTAAGCTTATTAGCTTATTTTTATAAAAATAAGTCATTTTTCATAAACCATCTTGAATCAACTTATTTTCTTCCTTGTGAGCTTATTTTTACACATTTACATTTATACCCTCTTTTTGGTCATTTTACATTAATAAGCTAATGTAAGGATACCTTTTTTTGGTCATTTTACATTAATAAGCTAAGCCAAACACCTTTTAAAAGAAGATTATTAGCTTATAAGTTATAAGCTAATCCAAACATTTTTTTCTGTCAAAAGCTTATGAGCTGCTTATAAGCTCATAAGCTTTTAAGCTTACTTAAGCTTAAGCCCCCCCCAAAAAAAAAATTTGAACCTCCCTATTTGTGTGTGTGTGAAAAAGAGGGTTATTGAGGGAATGGATATTTAGGTGAGAATAGGAGAACAAATTCTAGCTATCAATTAGATTTTGATCATTTAGATCTGACGGTCGCAATCTACATGTTGCAATTCATGGCTGTCACAAATCATGATTGGGTAGTTGCAATTCATGGATATCACAAATCATGATTGGGTAGTCGTAATTCATGGTTGGGTAGTGAATAAAATGAAAGCCTAAATATAGATTATCCGATCAAATCAAATGAAGAGTCATGATTAAGTCTCTTATTCTCACACAAATATTCATTCTCATGTAAACACCTCGCTCTCTCTCTCTCTCTATATATATATATATATATATAGGGTTAGGTTATTCATAGAACCCTTCTTATATATAGAACCTAAAAAACCATCTTGGACAATTGGATCTAGAAATAGATGGCTAGGATTGCATTTAAAAAATCAAACAAGTTGATTACTAATTCACATCCAATTAACATGCATAAAAGGGCAAAAATGTAAATTTCAAACACCATAACTCGAACTACCTTTTTTAACGCTAAATTTATATATGGAAATCGAATATTTTCAAAATCCGTGGAATGGAAAATCAATATGGATAACCCGCTAACAAAAAATCAGTTCCAAACAATCTTGAGAATCTGATATTTAAGAATCATCATTTTAGGCAAAATAAATATGTTACAGTTATCATTTTCATCGATGTTTGCATAATATTCATTTTGTGTGAGATATCATTTTCATTTTGATGATCTGCACTTTTCATGAACTAATTTGCATTTTTAGTTACTATAGTCTAAATGACTAGTAGAGGGTTATAATCTTTGAAATCTAATGTTTAAGATTCATCATTTAATTTAAGCAAGATAACTAGGTTACAGTTATTATTTTCATCAATATTTGCATAACATTCTGTTTGTGAGAGATATCTTTTAAGGATGATTTGCACTTTTCATGACCTAATTTGCATTTTCAGTTACTATAGTTTAAATGACTTGTATAGGGTTATCATCTTTGAGATATGATGTTTAAGAATCATTATTTTAAGCAAGATAACTAGGTTACAATTATTATTTTCATCAATATTTGCATAACATTTAGTTTGTGAGAGATAACTTTTGCATTTTGATGATTTGCATTTTGATATACAAGAGTCTAATTACTAAATAGAGGGTTATCATCTTGAAAAGCTGATATTTAAGAATAATCATTTTAGGCAAGATAATTAGGTTATAGTTATTATTTTCATCAATGTTTGCATGACATTCATTTTGTGAGAGATATCCATTACATTTTGATGATCTACACTTTTAATGAACTAATTCACATTTTGATGTTTAAGAATCATAATTTTATACAAATAACTAGGTTAAAGTTGTTATTTTCATCGACGTTTTTAAAAAATGATTGTTGATGCAATATTCCAACATTATGGGTTACATAATATCATTTTCATCTATGTTAGTAGTGAAAACACTTTGTTAGGGTTATTATTTTGTTGGAGATATCCTTTGCACCAATGGTCTGCACTTTTCATGAATTAATTTGCAAATTTCATTGACTATAATCTAATGACTAGTTGAGGGTTATCATATGAGAAATCTGATACGTAAGAAACATCAATTTAAACAAAAAACTAGTTTATAGTTATCGTTATCATTATCATCAATGTTTGCATAAGATTCATTTTGTGGGGGAATATCATTTGCACAAATGTCTGAGATATTCATGAAGATGATTTGTATTTTTAGTACAAATATGTTAGCTTATCATTTCCATAAGTAACTGGTGATGACTTATAAATTTCAGTACAATGATGTTTGCATTTATGATGATGGTATACATTTTCAAAATGCAAATTCTAAAACTAACTAATATTATACAAATATTCATTCACTACATTAATGAATAATGCATTTAAACATGCAGAAACCCGAACATGCATATCCAAATGCAAATTCTAAAACTAACCGATATTATGGAGATATTCATTCACGCCATTTCTAATGCACATGAACATGTAGAAACCTGAACTTGCATATCAAAATACAAATTCTAAAACTAGATGATATTATACACATATTCGTTCACGCCATTAACGAATAATGCATATGAACATGCATACCAAAATTTTAATTCTAAAACTAATTGATATTATACAGATATTCGTTCACTCCATTAACGAATAATGCATATGAACATGCAGAAACCTAAACATGCATACGTAAACACAAAAAAATAACAAAGATACTTGGAGAAGGAAGTGGATTAGGATACATTACCGTCAAAATCATCATGTTCATCACCCGTCGATTCGGTGGCATTCGACATATGAAATGCAAAAAAAATAATAATATAAGAACTATATAAAGTACATCAAAGCAACAGTAATCAAAATAAACAACCATAAAAACTTATGCTCATACTTGATATTAAGATTAACCAATATTTACTATTAAAATGCAAATAATATAATCTATCAAAAAAAGCCATGATGAAGAAACTTAAACAGGAACTTGATTATAACATATAAGCATGAAAATGTGAAAGAAATTAGAACTTGATTGTAACATATGAGCAAAACATGATTATGAAATGCATATAAAAAAACCAACATCGACACCTAACTGAGATTAAAACAGATAACCAAATACAAGCTAAACAAATATTATAAAACAAAATGCAAATGCAAACATAAAGGAACTTGTATCAAACATATGAAGTGGTCACGTTTATGAAAATGCATATAACCAAATAATTGAAAAGATGTGGCTTACGGTACATTACCGTCAAGCTCATCATGATTATCACCCATCTACTACAAAGCAGATGAATAGAACAAAAATCGTGAATTTCACAATGTAATTAGCAAAATCTCTACAATACTTTCAACCAAATCGTAGAATCAAAAATAAAAAACAATAAGATCAATAAATCAAATACACAGATTAGTAAAATGCTAAATATAGTAACTGATAATTGCCTAAATAACGAAAATGACAATTACCGATCATGCCCTTAAGCTAGCTGATGAGATCATCAGTTGGATGATGGTTCTTTAGGTTCTATGTATTAGAAGGGGTTCTATATTGATACTATCTCTCTCTATAGTTATGTGACATGTGACAATGATCAATTATCATGATCACTACAAGTACTCAATTGCTTGTTTGGGTAAACTCTTATATATGTTAAGGTTATCATAGGTAATCGGACAAGATATAATTTATTAGTTGACAGTATATGAAGAAAAAACACCCTACGATGATTTGGTGAATAACTAGGATTGATTCACCCACGCCTTACGGTGGGGTGTAAAATGCACATGTTTTATATGAAAATTTATGATAATGTTTAAAAATTGTATATTTTTATAGAATATAAATTTTAAATTTACTTACTTCTTGTAAGTTTATAAAATCTTGTAAAATTTAATACATCAATAATAGCAATAACAATAATACATTTAAAATAATTGAAAAAAACTAAATTTGATGGCATGTGAGAACTTATCAAATCATTATTTGGTAGTATTAATAGTACTCCGTTTGTCTTAAAGTTAGTGTCTATAGACAAAAAAACACATAGTTTAACACACAATAATCAATGCAAGTTTTAATTACTAAAAATATTATTTTTAGCCTTACATTTACTATGTTTGACTTGTAAAAGATGTACTATTTATACATGATCAAACGTAAAGTAGGGAAAGTAACTATTAATTACAAAAAACTTTTAGAAGTGAATAATTATTTTGGAGTAGACTAGAATAGTAAATTGACAAATAATATTATTATTGGAACATAGAGAAGGCAGACCAATAGGAAATTTGACAAAAAAGAATAAACAAAATTAGAAGCGGCCGTGATTTGAACTCAAGAAACCTACCTAAACAAAAAAGAATAAACAAAATTAGAAGCGGCCGTGAAAATTGTATAGATATAATGAGTAGGAGTAATTTCATCCATTTTCTTTCAAACTATAGTAATTATATATATATATCCTTATAAACTTTAAAATTATACTTATATCCTTCTAAAACCTATCTTTCATATATATCAAAAAACCAAATTTATTTATTTTGAAACAATTTAAAATTTAAAAAAACATTATGTGTAAATTGATTTTTAGCTAGATTACTTAAAAAACCCCTTTCCTTTGTATATGGTCGATTGGTCGTACAAATTCATTCATAATTTAATAATACCTTTCAAGTGGATCTACAACAGTGTGAATATATCGATTTATGCAAATCTTGTGTTTAATATGAGGTGGCAATCCATGAAACCTTCTTTCACAAAACCACCGATTCCTACAATCTTGTGTTTTAAATTTGCGGCGGCGATGGACGAAACCATTTATTTATATTTGCAGTGCGATATAGATCTACAGCGACAATTGACGAACCAATCAGTGACCAAGATGAGGCAGCAATTGACGAAACCATCTATGACTAAAATGAGGCGGCGGTTGAAGAAACCATCGCTCACTAAGATGAGGTGGTGATTTAGATCTACATCAGATTTAACAATCATTTTTCAAGTGTTCAATGTGTTCATATATACTCATGTGTTTGGTTCTGCATTCTTTTTCACGTGTTCGATGTGAATGTTTTTTTATTGTGTTTGTTAAAAAAAACATTATGAAGTGATAATTTACTGCTCATCTACTCACGTTCCCTTCATCCATATCTCAACTCACACGCTTCTCTTCAAAAAGAAAATATTTATATAGTGATAATATACCGCTCATCTTCAACGATTTTTGGATTTAAAGGGTATTTTTGCAGGTTATCAATTGATTATTCCTGTTTGGGAAAAGGGTATTGTTGGAAGATGTTCATTGGTTTAATTTTACATTATGAAAAACTAATTCAAAGATAATGTTTTCTATTTTTAAATAGGTATTTTTGGATGTATGTGAAAGAATAAAGTTTTTACGATGTCATATGTGTAATTTTAAAGTTTATAAGAATATATAAGTAATTACCAAAATTTGAAAAGATATCGATGAAATCCTCCCTATTAAGTAAGACAAATGATAGTTGTAATATTATCTGATATATAAAATAATATATGATGATGTTATTTGACCCATGGGTGCCTAATTAACAACCATTACGTTAACTCAGCTCTAAAGTAAAATTAAAAGGACCTTGAATTCAAACTACTTTCTAAAATTTTCGTCTATTAACATATAATAAACTCTCTATGAAGAAATGATGATTACATTCCTCAAACTAACTAAGAATAATTTTAAGTCTTGAATGTATCAAAAGATTCCTATAATATCTCATTGTGGAATTTTTACAACTAATGTTATAATTAAACTTAACCAACTTCAATACTACTAGAGAGATAAAACTAAATATTTTTGTATCCGTAGGACAAGTCTTTGTGATTTCGCCGGAAAATGAAAAAAACCTTTAAAATGGCGGTTACCAGAAAAATGAAGATCTTGACCGGAGCTTGGTGGTGAAAAAGAGGAGAAATAAGCCTTTGTCCTCAATTTGGTGGAGCAAGAAACCGGTGAAAAATGGATGTAAAAAATGATGGGCATGGGAAGATGGAGGTAGCGTAAATCCGTAAAGATTTTATCCTCAAAGACATCTGGTTGGTATACGTTAGTCACTCAGCAATAATACCACTTGGACTTGATAGAGCCACTCGGACCTATAAGAGTTACTTGATTATCCCATTTGCCCAACTTTCACAATTAAGAAATGAATTATTTCATAATAAAATACCAATGCTAGGACCACTTGGACTTGGGTGAATCACTCAGACTTGGAAGAGATACTTGATTATCCCATTAGCTCCACTTTGACAATTAAGTAATGACTTATTTCATGATAAAATACCAATGGTGGGACTATAAATAATATTGTTAATACCGTCATGACGTGTCAACTGATCATTGGGTCAGGGGAAAAAATGATGTCATTTCTGTAACAAACTCGGGACCACTAAATACTATAAAAGAGTAAACGATCATCGCCTCAAGGTAAGTTGCTCTGTAAAACCCTAACCTCCATCACTTTGCTCATTGAAAATGAATTCTTCATACACTGACTTAAGCGTCGGAGGGGTTACCACAGGGACTCCCGTTGTGGTACCCTAAGTCGTGTTCTATTTTGAAGATAGGAAACTAAACACCAGGAACTTATCTCTTGAACATTTTTTATGGAGCTTCTCATCTCAACTGTTGTATGGTAAATTGAGGACTGTCACTATACAAACAACATCGTACCATTTAATTGCATGCAAATTAAAAATTAATAGATGTTTGTTTTTGGCACCGAAGCCTGATAGTTGTCGTAGAAGAGTTAGAAAACTTGCGGTCTTTTTTACCACCAATTTTATATTTTGGCCGAGAAAAAAATTAAAATAAAAAATATACGTCTTTGACGAAGACAATGTTTAAGAAATGCATGTATGATTTTTTTTATATAATTTTAGTTAGTTTTAAGTTTACATGACAGTCTTTTCACCGTCAATATAATTATCAAAATACCCAGGGCCGGTCCAAATATTTTCGGAGCCATGGGCAAAAATAGAAAAAGGGACCCTAAAATATTTGAAGCATATAGCCCTAAAATATTTGTGTTTCCTCGTCACAAAGACATCTTTTTGAAGTTGTTCTCGATGATAAAACTCATTAGCCATGCAACTATGTGATCTAAATGTTTAGGACCTTTGCATGTATTATTCTATCTTGATGTGGCTATATGATGTTTTCTTTCCTTGAATGAAAAAAAAAAGACTTTCTTGACCTTGATCACATGCAACCAAGCAAAATATAATAAGATAGAAAAGTATCAAGCTAAAACAAAACACAATTATATGCAGCTTTCAAGCAATATGAAATTACCAACACTACAACAAAAAAATACTATTTAATGGCATACAAAAAGTGCCACAAAAAACCTAAAAAGTGTCACTAGAAGCACTACCACTAAAGCCTTTTAATGACATTTTTTTTATGTGCCGCTTCATACTTTTAGGCTTTTAGTGGCACTTTTTTTTGCCACAATATGCTAAAAGTCTTTTGTGGCATAAATTTTGTGCCAATAAAACATATTACTATTAAAAAATTCATACTACTTCCAGTGACACGTACTTTTTGCCACAAAGTCATGTTATCCATATTAATGTCACTATTATTAAAATTAAGTTTCTACTATAATATAAAATAAAAACAAAACTATAAAATATAGAAATCATAACATATTGCTCAAATTGAAAAGTTAATCGTCTTTCCAAAATATTCCGAATGTTTGAAAACAAATGTCTAATAATTGTCAAATAAGTCTAAATATCAAATATGAGACATAAAGCTAACAAATGCTTGTTTAAAAGCTCAAAACTTCATTATGCTCATGAACTTCTTTCTCCATCTTCATTCAAGATGTATGATCCGCGTGTTGACTCATTCAATGATATTAGCAATTCCCTGTAAAAAAAAAAAACCTTTCAATATTGACAACCGATCTTGTGCTATATTTATGTGGAAAAATTAAAGTGATTACCATTCACATTATGACTTCCCTAGGGTGATCTTTGGCTAACTGATAGAGAGTTGTTTGGAACCAAAGAAACACGAGGCACCTAAAACATATTAATGAAAAAACATTGTTAACACATATATATGTAGTAGCAAAAGAACAAGTAGTCCATAAGTGCCTCTATATTCATATTGCTAAGCACCGCAGCCAAGTTAGCATTAGGGATATGCTCTTGGATGATGTTCAACATAACATTGACAACGCTCTTTAGTTGGTGAATAGTTTTTTACGGTCGATATCCTTCCAACTAATCGAACATGTCCCCTTTTTATGGACCTTTAACTTTTGAGTAGTCGTCATTTGTAAAATACTCTAAATCTCCGTGTGTACTTGTGGAGTCACTTGCAATAGTTTTCAATGAAGCCTACATATGTAATAATAAAGTTGATCTTAAAAAACTTAAACATATAGATGATAATAGTTAAAATATGTAAAATACATTACCACAACTTCAGTAGCTTTATCATCAACAATACTTCCATCTTTACGAGTGCGAGTTGCTACATACATTTCTCCTCGTGTTTGGTATACATCGTTATTGTTCATGCCTGTTGGAAGAATCAATTATTAGTGGTTATTAAGGAAATAAAAACAAAAAAAATACAATAATATATGTCAAATTAGCAAGAAGAATACCGTTTCATGAGCAAGTCTAGCAAATGATTTTATCCCAGTTATATGAGGCTTATTCATCTTTGAGCGGCTCAATCTTTTTACAGCACATGTACTCTATGAAATACGGGAAATTAATACATAGTATGTCTCCTTTGATCTACTTCCATAATGATATTTGGTGAAAATGAAATCAAAATCACAAATCATCATTACCTGGAATTCTGGAGTAAACCAACGGCTAACGAGTTCTTTAAAATTGAGTTGGATTCAACCTATTGTCATTATTCATTTGTTGTGCCACAATTTCATCAATAGTAAGGCTTGGATCATATCCTCGTGCCTTAAATGAACTTTTCCATGTCCTTCATTTTTCCCCATGTTATGCAGGATCCATTTCCTAATCTCAGCTGTTTCATGTAGATGTATAATGAAATGGACTACATATAGAAAAAATTATATATTAGCATATATGAATTAACAAATACATATACTTGTTACCTTAATGAGTGAATACTTATTAAGTTTGATAATAGATATTTACCTTAACGAGTAAATACATATCATCTTTCTTTTGCATGGGAACCTTTCTCCAATCTAAATATTCTATTGATACATGATCGGCTATCCTCACAAGCGTCCCAAAGTACTGAACAAGCTCATTACCTTCATCCCACTAGCTTTCCAAACTTGTTAATGTGACAACTATTCTTTGAGTACTATTCATTTTCCATGTTTCGGCCTTTTGAGTATAAGCTCTTACCTTTTGGGAGCACCTAGACAAGTTCATATTAAGAAAAGCTAATGCAACTATTCTTTTTTTAACAAGTGATATTATAACCAAACACCTAAAAAAACGAACAGTTTACCAGAAACAACTATTCATTACTTGGGATCCAACTCGACCCGTTTTAATAAAAAAAAGAAGCTACTACACATTACTTGTTAAATATCTAACCCATTAACCAGAATAGTTGGTTAAAATTTAATAAACTAAAAAAAAGAAAACTTTACCAGATTAATCGAAAAAAATAGCAGCCACTAGCAAATCAATAATTGAAAAACAACCATCACTAAATAAAACAACGCAACAGCCTCCGATGATTAGGAATAGCATATAATTGAACCATGATTAAATGAAGGGAACTACATATTACCTAACCCATTATCCGACATGTTGGGTAAAACTTAATAAAATAAAAAAAACAAAAAAAATTGCCAGAATAAACAAATAAAAACAATAGCCACGAGCAGAACCAACCCAACCCGTTTAAACCAAAATTATTATAGGTCTCAATCAATAATTATAGCTACACCAAATTAAATTGATCATCTCCCATAGGTATAGCTACACGAGAAACAACTATTCTTCACTTTAGACACGACGTGACCCGTTATCTCACTAGAACAGTTTGGTAAATTAATAAACTATTCAGCCACAAGCAGATTAAGAAATGAAACGTTATCTCACTAGAATAGTTTGGTAAACTAATAAACTATTCAGCCACAAGCAAATTAGGAAAGAAAAACAACAGCAACGAGCATATTAGAAAAGGAAAAATAGTAGCCACAAGCTGATTAGTTGGTTAAAAATTAATAAACTAAAAAACAAAAAACTCTACCAGATTAATCAAATAAAAAATAGCAACACTAGCAGATAAGGGAATGAAAAACAACCATCGCTAAATAAAACAGAACAACAGCTTCCAATAGATTAGGAATAGCATATAATTGAACCATGAGTAAATGAAAGGAACTACACATTACCTTACCCATTATCCGACATGTTGGATAAAACTTAATAAAATAAAAAACCAAAAAAAATTGCCAGAATAAACAAAGAAAACAGCAGCCTCCAGCAGACCCAACCCAACCTGTTTAAACCAAAATCATTATAGGTCCCAATCAATAATTATAGCTACACCACTACTAAGGCATAGCCTAGTGGTATTGCGGTTTTACCCTATAGCCCATGTCTTTGTTTCAAGTCTGGATAATGGGGGTTTTCTAATAAAATGATGGAGGGTATTACTCCCTCATGGTGCGTGGCTTGGGACTCGCATACTGCCCTATATGGATGTCACTGTGGACCCAACCCACTAAATTCGATGTTCAAAAAAAATAATTATAGCTACACCATAAGCAAATTCAATTGATCACCTCCGATAGGTATAGCTACACGAGAAACAACTATTCCTCACTTTAGACACGACGTGACCCGTTATCTCAATAGAACAGTTTGGTAAATTAATAAACTATTCAGCCACAAGCAGATTAGGAAATGAAAAACAACAACCACAAGAAGATTAGTTGATTAAAAATTAATAAACTAAAAAACAGAAAATCTACCAAAATAGCATATAATTGAATCAAACACATATAATTGAAAATAGAATTCCTTAGTTCAAGTTTAATCACAACCCGACCCATTTAAAGAGCAGGCACCGGGTATAGTAACAAGTAAAACAGCATCCACTAGCGACCTAACCCGACCCGTTAAAAAAAACAACACATTACTGGAATGTTAAACAATTGGTTAATAATTAATAAAATAAAAACAGAAAAATGTGTCAAAATAATCAATGAAAACAAGTAGCCATAGCAAATGTGAATAATTGAATAAAATAGTAGGCACCGGGTTCAAGCTACTAAAACTAATAATTAAATAAAAAATACCAGGTACCAAGTAAAACAACACCCACCAGCAGACCTAACCCGACCCGTTTTGAAAAAAGAACACATTACTAGAATGTTTAAACATTATTAAAATAAAAACAGAAAAACTTGTCAAAATAATCAAATGAAAAATAGCAGGCAGATGTGATGTGAATAATTGAATAAAAACAGTAGGCACCAGGTTCAAGCTACTAAAACTAGTAATTGAATAAAAAACAGGAGGCAGATGTGAATAATTGAAAAAAAACAGTAGGTACCGGGTTCAAGCTACTAAAACTAGTAATTGAATAAAAAACATGAGGCATAGGTAACAAGTAAAACAACACCCACCAGCAGACCCAACCCGACCCGTTTTAAAAAACAACACATTACTGGAATGTTTAAACATTATTAAAATAGATTAGAAAAATTTGTCAAAATAAACAAATGAAAAAAGCAAGCAGATGTGAATAAGTGAATAAGTGAATAAAAACAGTAGACACCAGGTTCAAGCTACTAAAACTAGTAATTGAATAAAAAACAAGAGGCACCATATAACAAGTAAAACATCACCTACCAACATACCCAACCTGGCCCGTTTTAAAAAAAGAACACATTACTCGAATGTTTAAACATTATTAAAATAAAAAAAACAGAAAAATTTATCGAAATAATCAAATGAAAAACAATAGGCAAATGTGAATAACTGAATAAAAACAGTAGGCACTGGGTTCAAGCGACTAAAACTAATAATTGAATAAAAAAACAGCAAGCACCAAGTAACAAATGAAAAACAGGAGCCACAACATATGTGAATAATTGAATAAAAACAGTAAGCACCGAGTTCAAGCTACTAAAACTAAGAATTAAATAAAAAACAGTAGGCACCTGGTAACAAGCTACTGAAATGTATCATTGCAAATGTGGATCTGATGATTGATGACTTTGAGTTTCTGGAGCCTCGTGCTCTTCAACAGGCTCATTGAAGTCAATGAAAGTGATGCACAGCCTCTTACGCCTACTCATACTGTCATTTTAGAAAATATGCAAGTAAATAGAAAGTCTAGAACTGTTTGTGTAGGAATTTAAGCACTTGATTGTGATCTTGTGAACGTTCCTTGTTTGATATTAAAATTCAAAAGTCGATTCTGGCTCTGGAAATCTAGAAAGGTAAAGGAAATGATTATTGATTAAAACTTCTAAAAATGAAACAGGGCTCCGATTTCTGAGTTAACATGAAGCAAAGAAATAAGAATGAATAGAAAATATATTTTCTACATCTTGAGATCCATAAAATCAATTAACCTACATCTTAAATGATAAATATGGGAGTGGACAGGAAATTTCGAAATTGTCTATAGCAAACGTTGATTTAATTCCGTGATTGGTTTTTGTTGACAATTGGCATATATAATTAACAAAAAATTCATCTTAGTCGATTAATAAGTTACCAGCGGACTAGATTTTCAATTTGTGCATTGTAATCAATCATGAGCTAATCGACGAACATCAACCATTTGTTGCTTTGGGATGAGAGAGATGATGAATGAACCGCAGAATGGTCGAATAGGTTAACGATTGTTCAACTTGCGATGATGATTGAGGATGATTTGACTATCAATTTTCAAAGTCATGATGCTTCGATTTTCGTTTTAGTACTTTTCACGTAAATGAGGAGTTGGGAAGGCGAGTAGCGGAAATGAGTAACTAGGGCGGGAGTTCAGAGTTTGGCTTCTTTTTTTCTTCTATGGGTCTGTTTTACTAAATTTGTGAGTTAAAATTATACAGATATATAAAGGGACGAGTTTAAACATATGGCCCCATAAATTTTTGGGCCTTGGGTGGTCGCGCTTGTGGCCTAGGCCTAGAAGCGGCCCTAAAAAAAGCATGTCTTAATTGATAAGACTAAGAATTTGGTTAAGCATTATATTTTGAAATTTATAAAGAGTGATATTTGTAAATTACGGTGGACAAATACGATATTTTAATATTTTAAAGTCATACACGAAATTCTTTCAAATAATTTAATTCAAATTAAAGTTAAAATTGAATATAATTTTGACTAACAAAAGTCAAAATTGAACAATTATTAGTAGTAATTTACTTGTTTAACCTTTTATTACTAACAATATTTAATTATATTTACTTATTTAATTAACCATTATTATTTAATTGACTATTTATTATTGCAACTAATTTCACCGTTATTATTACAACTAATATCATGGTTGATTCTTTCTACTTGTAGCATCCCTAAAATGAGTGTAGACGTGTTGTCTTGTTAAGGGACTGTAAATATTTAATTACTGTAATAGTTTATTGCATTTATAGAAAGTTATCCATTGTCAGCTAAATTTAGGCCTTTATTTTATGAAATTATTAGTTAGCAATTACGTATCTGTGAATGGAATTAAATAATACCCTGTTCAGGACACATGGTAATTGCACAGTGCACACTATGCAGTTGAAGTTGAACAAAAAAAAAAATCAAACCGGTATAGCCCGACAATCCCACTCATGCATTGTTGAATTTGCAATACGTCATCCTAAAACCTCACATATTAAGAAAATTAGACGACACAAGGCAATACATTTCCACTCATGTCTTCGGACCAGTCCATGACAGGTCTTCTTGTAAGACAATTCGGTTAGTTGCGGTCCGAACCAATCTTATTTCGTTTTAGGCTCGTCCGGTTTTCATTTAGATAATTTTCTGTTCAGTAAGTTTCGGTTCGGTTTTTAAGTTTCACTTCAATTTTTTAATTTTTTTTTTCGTTTTAGTCATTTCGACAATTTTATATATAAAAAAACTTGACCGTCAAGATCAAATCTTGAAACCGTAAACTGAATTATGCAAAACTTAAAATCAAAACTTGATTGCAATCTTAGAGAAAATTTGAAAAGGAGTGGATAGAGTCAACCATGATATGTTTAATTTGAGTTATTTTAGTTTTAATAATAATGGTTAATTAAAGAGCAAAATGTTTAAAAATACAATGAACTTTGACTAAGTTACTATTTTATACAATAATTTTTTTAATTAATACAACAAAAACTTTCAAAATTATACCATTGTACACAATAACTTGATAAGTAGGTAACATGTCATATTTTGATTTTCTTATATATTTTTCTAATAATTTTTTAGTTTTTATAATTACTTGTTATCGAGGATGAACACCTTGAATAACATGTTCAACAAAAATTTCAATAACATCAAACAAATTTGCAAACTAATAAGTACATCAAGAACAAAAAACAAGATGATGGTAAGAAATTGGAAAGAAAAAAACACTACAAGAAATTGACTTTTCCAATTGCGACGAATTTTCAAATTAGCGACGACAGATTTTCGACATTGTGTCTTCTCTAATTCTCTAATTAAGTGCGGGAAAATTTGCGTGCAAATGAAAAAAGAAAATCCAAATATATTCTCATATAGCGACAACATATGTCGTCACTAACCAATTTTAAATTGTTTATAAAAATATGTTAATTAATTTGGAAGTAAAAATAATGTATTTTTATTAGTGACAACATATCGTAGCTGGAAGTCGTCACGATTACCGAACTTAAAAAAAATAAAAAAGAAGAAATATATACCCTAATTAAAGCCATGTCGGTCTCTCTCTCTCTCTAAAAACACAGACGCCGCCCTGCTTCTTAGTTTCGATCCTCCAATCCGTGGCGTCATCGACCGACCGCGGGCCTCGGATCCGTGGCGCCATCGACCAACCGCCTTATCTCCTCTGTGCTCAACCACTGGCTGCCTGCTCTCATCTATCTCCTTTGTGCTCGACCACTGCCGCCTACCCACCGGCTACGTCAAACACCATCGCCGGCTAGCGTTCGATAGCCTCTCGATTACAAGTAACGGCCCATCGCCACAGGCTGCCTCTTGGTTACAGGTAACCCTTCGAGCTTGTCGTTGAGATTTCTGCTTGTACAGTTGATTCTTCGCTGCTGTAGTTGTCGATCTCTGCTGTTGTCTATTGTAATGTTGTTGGTTAATATGATCTAATTTGATTTATATATTATTACCTTGTTAGTTTAATTCCAATTTGCATTTCGACAGGTGATGTTGGAATTTGATGTGCATTTAGACATGATTTATTATTAGTTGGATTCAACTTTGCATTTGGACACTTAATTGGATGTTGTGCATTTCGATTTTTGTAGGATTTAGTAATTTGATTACTATGATTTGTTAACACATACTAGCATCGTACCCGTGCAATGCTGCGGCGGTAAATAATTTTTGTTTTACAACATGTCGTTTCAAGAATGTAATGATATGTTATTCGCACGATTCAATGTTACAAAAAAGTTTTCTATAACATGTCCATTTTTAAAAATATTCTTTTATTTACATAAACTATTTTATTAAATTTAAAAATAAATTCTAAAAGACATTAAAATAAGAAAAAAAAGATTTATATTGATGAAATAGAGAGAAGTTAATAAGATTTTAGAAATTAAGTTAATATGAGTGGATAATTGTCTTGTGTGAGAGTGTGATAGTATGAGAGGGTATATTTTAAATGAATAAAAAGTAAAGTAAATTAGGAGAGTGAAATGGTTAAAAATTGAGTAGATGAAATTGATTTAAGTAAAAATGAATGATCAAGATTTTGTCTTTATTGAATTTTATAAACTCTTAAAATTAAAGAGGAGAGAGAATATTAAATGTTTTATATAGTAGTATAGATTTATTATGACTTGCTAATTTATTAAAATTACACATTATAGAACTAGTATTTAGGGTGTGTTTGGTAGAGAGAAAAGAAATTAGGAGAAATGAAAATGAAAATAGCGGAGAAATGGAAATGGGGAGAAATAGAAATGTGTGAAAAATTGGAATTGATTTCCTTCTTTGGTATCAAGAAAGAAATGAAACAGAGAAATAGTGGCTCAAGTCGCCGGACGGCGGTTGCGGCGTTGGCTGCCTTGCCGGACGTCGACGATGATGATTAGAATGCCGGAAACACATCGCAACCGGGCATCGACAATGATAAGTAGACATTGGTTGTCATTTCTTTCCATTTCTCCACAATTTGAAAAGAAATGAAAATACAAAGGAATGGGAGAAATGGAAATAGGTGGAGAAACCATTTCTCCTCCCAAAACTATAACCATTTCTCCCAAACATGAGAAACAAATTCTCCCTATTTCTTTTCTATCTAACAAACACCCCCTTAAAGTCTTGATCAATGGTATGAATCTTGGTTTTTGTCATTGCTTAGTTACTTCGTATGTATAAATTTTTAGTTTTTGTCATTAATTATTGGTTCTTGAATTCTTTATTCTTGGTATATTTGATATTTTTAGTCTAAATAAGAACTTATAGTAAGATATCCGTAAAAACTCGCATGCCTCACTTTCAAAGCGGAAACTCTTGTAATGGAAAGCTTTTACAGTAACTAAAACATCTTTGACTTCTTTTGTTAGGAAGACTAGTGGATTATGGAAATGAAAGTTTTAATTCTGATTCTATTTTTTATGTTTTCGGGTTCAAAATTTTTGAATGCTTTAACATAGAAAAAGAAATAAAAGAAACTTGATTGCACAATCATTCACGTTCCAGACTATAGAAAAAAATTATATGTTGTTTGTTTTACTTAGCTTTGAAAGTTGAAAGTTTTGTTAAACTTGTTTCAAGTGGTTCAATACCGATCGAAGATAAGGGTGAATCGTTACTAAGAATAATATCACTAGTCATTAATGTGAGATCTGAAGCGTAAAAAAAATACTAGTTCATCCTTGCTACACAAACGAAACAAGTTTTCTACATCAAAGATCCTCCTCCCAACCATCATTGGAGGGTTGTCGAACATGTCAACCATCGAAATGTTTAGGATCTTCCAACTACTAACGATGCTCACGGGGTGGATGTTGTACACAACATCTCCTCTAATTTTGTGTTAATTTGATTGTGGATTTGGGCGACTTGCCTTGTGTCAGTAGAGCCATGCATGGTCAGTAAGTATCGTCAGTGATATTCCTCCTACTCCTAGTGTGTTAGATGATGACAACCTTATTAATGATGAAGACGATAAAGTTGATTAAGATGATTTGAAGATGAAGAAGTTTCTTTAGATGATGAAGATGAACAAGCTGACATGAATGACGATGCTGATCATGTACCTCACTATAGTTCAACGATCTTGACATCAGCCATCAATTCTCCATTACTCCTTATCTGGTTGGAGATCGTCAAAACCCTACCGAAATATTCTGGTATAGTCTCGGTTGTCTTCATCTCGAGGACTTCAAAATCTCTTCGAAGCTTCTGCAACATGGACCTTTTTACTCTTTCATTACCGGCAAATCTCTTCGTCATGGAGTCGCACATCGCCTTGGAGGTTCTTCTATCCAGGATTTATTCGAACGTAACCCGGTCGATTGCCTGGTACAGATAATGCTTGACCTGCATGTCTTTCAATCGCAGTTCTTCCAATCTCTTTCTCTGTGCCTCACTCAGCAATCCCAACCTCCGGTTCTCTAATGCCTGGATCAATCAAGTGCCACAACTCTTTTGCCCGTGGCAAATTTTCCATCATCTCGCTCTAATGCTCGTAATGGCCATCAAATACACGTACCTTCATCTTATCATCACTCATCATTGTCACTCTCTCTCCTTATTTGTGTATGATCGAAATTCGCTCAAATCCCAAATGATAAAAGTTATCACTGGTATTTTTACTCTCGAGAATTCAATGCATTTCAGTAGCCAAAAGGCAAATAAATACAATGCAGAAAATAACAAACTAAGCTAGAAAGAATGAAACTAAACAAGAAAACAGCAGCCACTAATGCCCAATAAAAATAGCTTATGTCCAGGTAAACACACGTGCCAAGCTTGCTTAACTAGTCAGCTTTATTCTTGAAATCTTTTATTAGACTGCAAAGGTTAAAACTCCAACAGGTATACCAAATCGTAACTCCTTTTCAAGGCATGAATCACAATTTAAAATACAAGTCATGAATCACAATTCACACTGGCCATAGATTCAATTCTATATTACTAATCACAAATCCCTTAAGCATAACAATCAAAATTTAGACTCTCCAGATGCAATCGATAGGGATCGCAAATCTCAGACCTAGCAATATGTATAATATTCGAAGAGCAGGTTCAAGAAACTCCGAAATTAACCCTTTGATTTCTTGATTAAAATCATCCATTCCAATCCTATTACTCATTACTAACATCATGCACTAACAATTCATAATCAATTTTGGGTTTATCTATGATCAATTGATTCAATCTACAATCACATTACAACCCAAAGAATAACATAGTTTGGGAATCCAAGCTACTTACTTGCTGATTTGCTACAAAGAATCGAGATGAAATCAAGCCTTATTCTTCTTCCATAATACTGCCGTCAAAAGCCCCAAGAACTGCCGTCTTTTTTTCTTGTTCGTTTCTTTTGCTTAATGGGGATTAACCTAAAACAGGTTAAAATCTTAATCTCCTTTCCTTAATTACCAACTAATCCCTAACGTTTTCCTTTTAATCTTATAGTCCCTTGAGTTCTCGTTTGTTATAAATCTTACAAAATGGCTATTACTAAACCTCAAACGTACATAAACGAACCATCTTTATTATATAATAATAATAATAATCTAACACGTAAACGGTTTATATCTACCTAATTAAATATTCACGAGCGTATTTAATAAATTCTTATTCAAACCATAGTTAATTATCTTAAATTAAATTCTTTCGTTAATTATATTTATAATATCTATAAAATACCCGGAGTGTGTTCGCTACATTATCATCTAATCTACCAATGTTATCATATTATGTAACAATATAAATAACAATTAGCAAGATTAACAACCACATTTAGCAACTAAATTAGCAAAATCAAAAACTTAAATACAAGACATAATCTAACAATGTTATCATCTAATCTAAGGGACAATATCTTGAAATTAGACATACCTAAGTTGAGGAGAAGTTGCAATGACGGCTCAGTGGAGGTGCAGCAGTGCCAGGGGCGGCACGTGGAGAAGCCGAAGGGGGAGTTGTAGCAGCGACATTGGTGGCTAGCAAGCGGCTACACGGTGGGGATAGGGGTACGTGGTGAGGTGGTGGCTAGATGACGGACGATGATGGTGGTGGCTAGCTAGCGGCGGCCGGAATTTTTTGAAGCAGAGAGAGACCAGTCGATCGAGCTGCTGCTGAAAAACAGAACAAAACCTTTATTTTTTTTCAGAAGCAAAGAGGGGATTAATAACAGTGACCGGGTCAAAAGCTACAATCGAAAATTTGGGGAGACTTACCCGGGCATATTTTGAGGTTAATAGCGATGAGATGGCTAACAGCAGCGTGAAGATGAAGTATACGCCGAGGAGTCTTCTTGAGCAGGGTTTTGATTTTACGAAATCAAATGCACATGTTGTTCAGCATGAAACATGCATCAAAATCTTATGGTGTGGGGTGTTTGTGGATGGTGTGGGGCTTTGTTAGACTTCGAGGGTTACAAACGTGCACCTAAAGTGCACGACATGGAGCAAACATTAATTTGGATGACGGATTGTTTTTATGCTTATGTATGTAGTTAAACAGCGGCCCAGTAGAATAATTAGGATTTCGATCTATTTTCATTTATATATATCACACCTTGGATTCTATAATAACGATGCAACTTGGAGACATCTGTAAACATTTTCAGTAAAATAAAGAAAGTTTATGATTCTTGCTCTTGATCATAAATAGTTTATCGGCCGAAACATGTAAGATCTTGATATGTTTATAGTTCTACTTATCGTATTTTTTAACGTCTTCTTGTTAGAAGTTCGAGATCTCCGATAAGTGCCGGTATCCATAAGAGAGCGATCTATGCAAAATCCGGAATAGGGAAATTATGTTTTCTAATAACTTCTTGTTAACTTTATTTTGTTACAAGAAAACAAACTCATGTTCAGATGTTTATGGATTGTGACGTGTAGCACGATCGGCGCGCTTTATATTGAAAGGCCTACCTAGTTTCTTGGAATATTTAGCTATTAAATAAATTTTCTATTCTTTGGAATTTTAGATCAGTTACACAAACTCTTTATATGGAAGTAATTAAACTACATATATTAACCCATTTATCTTCAAATTTGTAAGACAAACGTGGAAAAAGATGGCATTTTCCACAAAATTTTTATTCATTCATAGTTTTACAACATACACTTATATATGCATGCACTATTTTATTTGAAGAGTTCACTACTTAAAAGTACATGGATTTGATCTCACACTACGCCGTAGGTTTTCTTTTCAAGGATGAAGTTTTTTCTCGGCGGCTAAGGCTTTGGCTTCTTCTGGTGAAGAGCAACACTTTTGACAACCTCTATATCCACGATAACAACACCCGTGACGGCATCCATATCCACCGCCACCCCAGTTTCCTCCACCACCACCACCGCCCCAGTTCCCACCACCACCGCCACCATCTGTAGGTTCTACCTTCTTATCTTCCGCCGCTCCCTTTGCTTCTGCTTCTACCTTGTTCATCTCGGTAGCTCCCTTTGCTTCTGCACAAAGTGATCAAACAGCCATAAATATTTATTTTAGTTCATGAGTGTACGTATCTTCACGTAACTTAAATATTTTTGGAAGATCAAAAATTTCTAATAAATAATATGGATTCTTACTCATGGTCTGATCATGTTGCGATGTCTCGACAGCAAAAGCGAGGGAAACAGCAAGAAGAAGGAAGAGTGCGAAAAGAAAACACGAATTGATCTTCATTTTTAGAAAGTACGTAGCTTAATCAGTTGAAGATAAAGTTGGTAAAGATGAGATGATGATGAAGATTTGGTCTTGTATTTATAGTGTAGGTTTAGTCGATCTTCTGTACAAACACTGATGCATGCATGGTGGAGAAATCTACAATACTCTGAATTAATTCAAGATTGTTGTTGATCGATGTCAAACTCTCACAGTATTTGCAGAGTTGAATATTATGTTTGGATAAACAAATGTGTCAGTATAGCCGTATAGGATAACTCGGTGTGTTAATTGAGGATGTGGCAAGTGTCTAGACAGGTGACACGTGGGATGTTAATTAGATGTTTGAAGTTTAGGTAAGAGTTTCAGTCAAACATTTCTATTGCTTCTTTCTTCGTTCTTTTTCCTTTCTGTGCCATATAAATGATGTTCGACGTTATCGTTTTAAAATGTGTGAACAACTCTAAGTTAGCATTTGTTAATAGTTATCCAATCGCAAACGATTGAGATAACCGTAAAAGATGTATTAGACCTTCGGCATTTAACCTATAGTTATCCTATCAAATCTATGGTCACATCAGCATTCACATTATTACTTATTTCTAACCCTCTCTACCCTACAAAATTTCACATCCAACTCTCTCCAACCCACATCAAATATTAATAAAAAATATATATTAATTAGAAGAAAGAAAGAAAAAAGAAAAAAGAGGAACAGGAATTGTGAACCAGATTTGAAACCCTACCACCATCAACCCTATGACGCGTGATGGTACGTGTTCTAGCGCTAAATGGGGAACCCTATGAGGAACCTCATCAACCGATACGGGTGGTCGTATAAAGATTTTTAAAAGGTGTTCTCACTAGGTTTTTAGCAAGAAGAATGAAAATATACAAATAACGTTCCTTTTGCGAACATTTCTTTTCCAAAACATTCTTGTTAAAGAAATAACAAATCGTCTTATACAAGTTGTAATTTTCAGAAAGAAAAAGTCAAGGAATTTATTTCTTTTAAAAAAATTGAAAAATGATAATGGTAGTTCCCAGTAGAGTAAAAAGAACATAGTTTTAAATTTTAGAAATAACAACTATATCTCATATATAAAAAGATAATGCCTAATTAAAATATGTTGTTGCATGAAAACTTAAATATTATAAAACATGATTTATGATTTTTTGTTTTTAAAAATCAAAACAATATTAGTTACTCTTATCCATATGGTCCATATGATTCTAGTTATCGTTCTCTTTAAATATTATCCTAATCTACATATCAACAAGTATAGATTTTAAGGTAATAGACGTTATCTTTCCACTTTAACAATTATCTCCTCACTGTTCCTTCTTAATTACTGTTTTCCTCTATTAAAATTATTATATATATTAAATTAAATTATTTCTTTTACCTTCTAAACTGATCGAAAACATATATAAACAACGCAGTTATTACAGTAATTTTTTCCTTCAAATCGATCATGGAGATGACAAAATTAAAATGATAACCGTGATATTATATAAGTACTAGTCACCGTGTCTGATCAAATCGGATGCTTAATTAAAATATATATATATATATATATATATATATATATATATATTCCAATATATAGATTTGTTAGTATTTATAATTATAGTTAAGGGTGTTGCTAAATTAACACTCCTAAAAACATACTAAATCTAAATGTTAAATCAAATATATTATTACCATAATTAACCTTATAATTATAAAACATGGATGTTGTTAAATTAACACTCCAAAAAACATCTTAAATCTAAATATCAAATCACATATACTATTACAAGATTTTACATTTTTATAAATTATATTTTAAACCAGATACCTCAATCATATTTTCATCTAGCTATTAATGAAATAAATTTTAGTTATATTTCAGTGGTGATGAGAATTTTGGATTTCGAGTGATATATTTGACGAATTATTGTGTTCGTATGATGTTTATTGTAATATCCTCGTATTGGGCCTAGTTGTAATTCCTAGTACGTGTATTTAAATTAACTGAAATAATAATGAAGTATGTATTTTGTTGTTACGTGTTATGTGTTGTATGTTTTAAGTAGTTATATGTCGAAATATAAAAGTAGTAGTAAAATAAGTAAGACGAATAATTTATGAATGGTTTTAAGTAAGGATTCCAGAAATATCCCCGTTAGTTGAAACGGATAATCGTATGTCAAGTTGTAAGTTGAAAAGGGGAACAAAATACCCCCTTGTTGATAGCATTAAGTCCAAAGGCGGTTAAGCCTTTTATTTCACGTGTCTGTATGTTTGTGTTCAAACACAAACACAGACAATTTGAAGCAACTCTCCCTAGTGCAAATTCTTGAAGGTTCTCATGAAGATTCTCGTGTCAACTGATTTCTAGCAGATTAACATCCTTGTTATCATCAACATCTCCTTCATCTTCTTCCTTTTCTTTGCTCTTCATTTGGTAAGTAACCTTACCAAGTGGGTTTTGTGATTTAGTCAAGGTAAACTTAAATTGAGTTCTAAAATTGACTTTAATTGATTTCTAATCAATTACAAGTTAATTGGAACTCATTTGGTGAATTAAAATGATGTTTTGATGAAATTTATGAAACTTGAAAGAAGTGAGTCAATGATTGATTTTGGCTCCAAATCATGTGTAGGTTGTTATAAATTATAAGAGATATGATTTTGGGATTATATGAATATTCCCTAAGATGTTCTAGTGTTGAAAAGAATTTAGAAACTCGAATTTTGAAGATTGGATGAAGAACAGTCGAAACAGGGGACTGTAGCCGACCTGTTCTGAAACAGGTTTGCTTGCGGGCGCAAGGGTTTCCTTGCGGCCGCAAGAGGCTTCGAATGATCAGTTCGGAGTGTGTTTGCGGGCGCAAGGATTAGTCTTTGCGGCCGTAAGTGAGACTTCGAATTGGTGGTTCGAAGTGACTTCGAACAGATGGTTCGAAGGAGCTTCGAATGGTGCTTACGGGCGCAAGCATTAGTGCTTGCGGCCGCAAGGGGGTGTTCTTTTGTGGACAATTCAAAGATTGTTAAGTCTTTGTTGATTGGTCTATGGTTCCTTTAGGGGTTCCTTGCCTTGTCATGTCTCGCTTATATAGGCGATTAACGTAAGTAATGATATTATAGGTGATCTTGTTTCGTTAGCAAGTTTGAAGTAAACTACCTGTTGATTCTAAGCTATTCAGGTGAGTGCCTGCGATCATGAGACTCGGTAGAGTAAGGCTTGCGTGTTGAATGACTATGTGAATGTATTATGTATGACTAACTTGCTTTTGCAGGTACGCACAAGGAGGTAAGTGTATGATGTTAGAATATGTGTCAGGAGCATGCCAGTGGGTCCAGTTTTGAACCACTTAGTTAATATGTGATGCTATACATAAATAACTGCTTGAAAGATGTTATGTGTAAGATGATGGATCCCTGTGGGATCAAATGTACATAATTGTGTATGTGCACTGTCTGCAGACTATTTGAAGCATGGTTAAGGTCAGTCGGTTGTAACTGGATCCCCCGGGATTTCACGGTGATTCAGGAGGCATCCTGGATTATAGGTTCTGCAGAACCGCCGTGCCTTAACGTGAGTGGTGATCAGCCGGTTGTAGCTGGATTACCTATGAAGCCTCTGGCTCTGTGAACGATGCTTGGTAGACTGCTTTATGCTCCCCCACCAGCACGGATTGGTCGTGTCTGATCCCCCGGTCTGAGTTGTTGAGCGGGATTGATTACCCTGCAAGACACAACTCTTATTGATCTTGTCAGTACACCGCTATGTGCTAAGCTAGCAATGATTGATTATGATATGATGCATGACTTACTGTATTGATGCTTATGACTGTATGTACTCAGTAGCTAGTATAGCTAATAATGCTATGTTTTCCCTTTTCAGGTAAAGACTAGATGTCCTGTGAGGCGGGAAACTTTTGTGGTACATTGCCCCTTGTGGGTGGAACACTTGTACTTATATGATGTAATGTAATTAAATACTATGGTCGGTTCCTGTACTTGGTAACACCAACGTTGTTTTAAAAAATTTATTAATGTAAATAAATGTTAGTTGTTTTTAAAAGAAAAAAAAATTCCGCTGCTAAAACCTGATTTGTCATTATAGTAACTGAATTCAGAAGCGGTGTTACATTTATGCTAGAGTTTTTACGGATGGGATCGATGAATTACGTGAATCACTAAATTTCTCACAATCGTCTGCCAACAGGAGGTTTGGAGTGATCCTCCATTATTTAACCAACCACAATGAGATAACTTTTTTTCCTCTTTTGAAAGGTTTGGAATATATTCAAAACCATCAAATTATTACGATTTCATATGTACATGATATTCATTATGTGATGTTACAGTTCAAATGAGATTGCCTAGTGCATACCATTTTAGCTTATTGAATCCGTCACAGATACCCATCTACCGAATAACAATCAATATATATGTCATGTCTAGAATCTTATAGAAAACTAAAACCTAGTAATTTGAAACCCCTATTAAAGATATAGTGATCTAGGGGTGGTTTCGGGTAAATATTCCGGGTATCGGTTATTTCGGGTCGGGTATTTTAGTTATTTTACTTTTGAAAAGATAACCGATACCCGAACCGTTTTAATATTCGGGTATCGGGTAACAGTTAAAATCGGGTACGGTTCGGTTAATATATTTTCGGGTATAACCGAATTTGGCTATTTGGGTTTTTGCGTTATAATTATTTTGGCCCAAGTATGTAATTAGGCATTTGGGCTATCTTCATTAAATGATGTCATATGTAATTGAGTTATCTTTATTAAAATGATGTATATGTCTCTTTATAATGAATCATTATAACAAAATAACTAATATATTTCCACCGTAATATTAAAGAAATGTCAAGTTTCAAACTCTAAAAATAAAAACTTGTCGAGATTCACAAAATATATCCCAAACAAACATGTTTCAAGTTTCAAAACACCCTAAAGACATGTTATATATATATATATATATATATATATATATATATATATATATATAAATAGAATCAATATAGAACATAATCTTAATCATAGAAACTAAAAAATAAATCTAGACAATTTGATCATCTAAATTAATGGTTGAGATTTGAAGGTGGCAATTTTGTAAATTATATGAAAACTATATGAGGTAGTTACATAATTGAGGGCAAATATGGAATTCTGTTTTAGTAACCACAAATTTCCTTTCTAGTTTCACCTCCTGAAAATACAAACTGATAACCAAAATGCAAATCATTAGGTTATTTGCATATTAATAACTTAATATTGTTTGCATTTTCGGATATTTACATTTTTGTTATCTTCATTTATGTCGGTTGCATTTTGCCTTTTACATTTTCGTTAAGAGGGATGATTATTTGATCATTTTTCGGTATATATATCAACTGATAATCGTTAGTTCATCATCTTTATTGATTAAAACTAGTTCTTCATCAATTTCTTTTTGATCAATCCAACATATTCATCACTTTTTAGATGAAAGCATTTTGTTCATCAACAAATTATTCCAAAATTTTGTTTTCAAAATCTGTATTTGAAATCAAAAAGAAATTGATGAAGAACTAGTTTTAATCAATAAAGATGATGATGTAACGATTATCAGTTGATATATATACCGAAAAATGATCAAATAATCACCCTTTTTACACTTTTTATTTTAGTTTTCTTTTTATTTGATCCCATCCCTATATATATATTTATATATATATATATATAGGGGATGGTTCAAATGAGAACTATTTTTCGTACGAGAACTGCGAGAACTAATTATAGATGTTGATCAAAAAGATGAATGGTCAAGATTAAAGAGTTGTTAATAGATAACCTTAAACTAATCAAACTTATTCTTAATTAATTAAGAGTAATTTGGACATTTTCACATTACCCCCACTTTTTTCAAACTAATATATCGCTCAAATGGAAAGGTGTTAAATTACGAAAATTGAGCTTTCTGAAATTGCAATGAGGATATCATATTTATAAACTCAAAGTTAGAAGTACTTAACTGAGAACAAAATTCTGAGATACAAGACTGCAGATCCTCATTATCAGCATATACTTCTTTTGATATATTGAGTTATTTTTAAAATGATAATTGAAAATTGGATATTTGAGTGAAAATTAAAGGTGAATTAAAAAAAATTATAAGGTGCAAAAATTTGGCTTGATTTGAGGATGACTTGTGCAAAAATTAGATCTATGCAATCATTCTTTGACTTATGAACATACAAGGTCAAGGTAATCTTAATACATCTATTTATCTTTACTCTATTATAAAGTATTTAAGATTTTTGCTTACAACTCTTCAGTTTTAAGTTAAAATGATTATTATACCCCTAATTTAAATAGAAAATAGTAAAAGAATAAGTAACTACAATAAAATTTTAACATTCTTAATTTGACATTTTTGTATGTAAGAAGATGAGGGCTAAATAGTAGCACCTGTTAATTAAATAGGCAAATGAAAGTGAAATCACAATGAAAAAAGATGAAAAGATACGAGTGGAGCAATAAATGAAAAGGCTATGGTAAAAAGTCAAATGCAATTCTAGACAAGTAAAAAAAAATATTGTTATATTATCATTTAAGGAGACTGTTGTGCTTTTGTTTGATTCATCACTAATCAATTTACATTGATTTGCCTTTTAAACGTCGATATGTTGCCTTACTACCGTCATATAATAAAAGTACACCATTTATCGTCGTAAGACATCATGATAACTATATGGTTTCCGTTCACCAACAATTATAAAAACTTAGCAACATTCCACTTTATTCCGTCACCGCATAACACGGTACCTTGCTATAATCATTTAATCACCAAGATTATATTTAAGCTATCTATCACAATTATTAAGTATGACGATTTTTAGAATTCTTACATTCTTTTTTTAAAGTGCCGAGAAATAAGGCATTTGTTATATTGATTAGGAATGATAAAAGGATGGGCTTAGCAATGGAACTTAACAAATTACGATAAATGGGCTGTTGTACAAATGGACCTCGTAGGTAGCATATGGTAAACTAAAACTAACTTCTAAAATCCATGTAAAATCTAAATAAAACCATTCCATGTCCCAAAAATTATATTAAAAAGCTAAATATTTAACCAAAAAAACACTTATTTATCAATATTTTCTTTTTTTTTTCTGCATTTTGTGCGTTTATACGCTCTTTGACCTCTATATATTACAACAAATAAAACAAGTTAATACTCATGATTAATAATTATACGTTACAAACAAAGTGAGTAAAAGTCCTTATTAGCTTTGACAACGTCGTATTCCTTTAGGATATCATCTACGTCATCACAGTTAGCTTTCATGGACCAAAAGTCATTTAAGGAGATGTAAGGTGTTCCTTCCAATGTGAGGGTTAAAGGTTCAAATCTCATTAGAGACATAAATATGTATATTTAGGGGGTGTGTACATGAGTTTGATGTACAAAAAGAATGGCTTTCACGATTTTCTCACACAATATTGGATGCAAATCAAAGCCTCGATTATAAAAAATTGACAAGTATATATAATACACAACCATCTGTACTAAACACCGACTCGGATGACACGGTTGAAATTTGAATTGCCTATATATCTAACAAATATAAAAAGTTACTAAATAATAAAACGTTAAAGGCGATGTTACAAAAGTCTTGATAAAATATAATTTACTTTTAGCTAACCGGGATGAGATGAGATTAGAAGCCTAACAAGTATGTCAAACCCGGTATTATCATTTAACTTTCACCTCATTTATTTTTCTCTTGAACATGAAAATGCTTCCCATCATCATACAAATTAATTAACTTTTTAACAAAATAATCAATAGCTTTATCATTACTAAAATCATCATCTCCCGTTATAGTAATAAAATATTATATTTCTTCAACCATGAATACACTCATACTATTCATGACCTATCACATCATCTTTATAACTATCAATAGGTTAAACTTTAAAGTTAATTATGCGTTTATGCATTACCCAATCGTCATCTATGAAATGAGCCATTACAACCATATAGTTCACCCTTCGACACGATGATGTCCAAATATTCCTAATCAAGTGAACGTACGGTGCTTGTTTGTTTACTTAAATTAATAAGCCAACAACTTATTTCGTTCCTCTATATATGTAACATTTCGCGATGTCCTTAGATATATAATTTGTGTCATGATGGAAAAGTGAACCTAGCATTTAAATATTGGTGAATTAAACAAAATCCCATTTTTCTACACACTTAAAAAGTTATTCGGAAACAAAAAGCAAGTTTAGCAAAACCTTTTTTATTCACCCATGATCATGTTTCCATGTTGAAATACTAGCTTCCTTTCAAAGACCAAGTTACTTTGATGCTTAGGAGCAAATTCAGGATTCATTTTTTAGGATAATGCATGCTTTCTAAGACTAGAAGCACCGTTTGTTTGCGGATCGGATTTAAGTATGGTTTTACTAAACTTGCACGTTCAATGCTTCCGTTTCTCCATGCATCTTCTTCTACTAGACAAATCATAAACATATCGCATGTATAACATGCATGAGATTACAGGTTCGGCTATAACTTTCTTGCTCTTTTAAATGTTAAACTATATCTAAATTTCGTTAGCATTTTAGGATGTCATGATGGTACAAGTTAATGGCCTACAATCTTCGTCCGTATTATAAAACAAATAAACAAAATTGAAGATGATAATTAATTAAATTAACATTAATTGTGATTTGTGGACTTAATCGATGATGACAAAGGATGCACATACAACAACCAATTACTTCAACCATCGTGCATGAGAATTAATTAAGCATGCACATACAATAACCAAAAACTTCAATCTTACACTTTCTAAGTAGTCGACTTAATTAATCGGATCCCAAAAGCCGATGGTTTCGATCCATAGATGATGGTGTTTACATAGACGGTGGGTCTTTTTTTCATTTCGAATCCAAATCCATGGTGGCGGGGTATTCGTCTTGATATATATCATGGATCATGGATACGATTTCAAGTTATAGGTGCATGTTTAAGATTGGATTTTTTTTTTCCATTTTCGATTATTGGTGTACGTACGTTCAAGATTCGATTTTATCTTTCAGTTTTTCTTCATTGTGAATGCCATTCTAATTTTGAATATCATACACAAGTTAATTTGAATAACAGATTGAACATTAATGTTTGATTTTATAGGTTAACATCTGATCTAGTATAAGGTGGGTGGTGTTGTGATAATGGTGTTACACATTAGATTTGAGAACCGGTAGATAAGGTTTTAGTTTATTTGGGTTACATTTGAACCTATAATTAATTGGGTTATCGATCTAGATATGTGTGGTGTGGTGTGGTGGTGTATAGCGGGACAGTTGTGGTATAAGGTGGTGGAGTATGGCGGTGACATTGGTATAAGGTGATGGTGTGGTACGTGATAATGGTGGTATATGGCCGTCTCTGGTGGCTGTAACATATTTAGGACTAGTTGTGAAATGCTATAAAATGATCAAAGACTAAAAGTAAAACAGTCTAAAACGCAAAATGGTCATTATAATAATTTAAAAAGTACCAATATAATTATTAAAATTTAACAAGGGATTACGATTAGTAATCAAAGATTACCAACAAATTAACTATATATTCCCGTACGTTGTTATTTAATCCTTTGACGCCGTAACGAGTTACCAACCCATCTTTGGCTATGTAATCCTGCTAGAGTGCTAGATTTGCATTATATATTATATATTCATTGTTACAAAAATGACTGGGGCGAAGAAAGAGTCAAAATTTACTATTTATGGAAAGAAATAGTTTCAAACATTGCATAACCTTATTTTGAATTCGTTATGAGAAGCCAAAAACCCTTACAACGCCCAACCATACGTGGGAGTAAATGCTTGATATTTCTCTATAGCAAGCTTGGTACGTTCGTTATCTTATAAATAGCTCTATGTACAATTAGGAATCGGTACGTTCATATAAAACTGTCATAAATATACTTGTTTTCCATAAAAAAAATATGAAGATCAAATCCTTTGTACTTTTGTGTGTTCTGTTTGCGCTTGTTCTTCTGGTGTCATCGACTACACAGGTCGAAACATCGAAAGATGAAAGTAACAGTGAGTATTTTTTGTTGTTTATGAATCCATTTGATTATACTATTTAAAAAGATTGAAATCCTCTTAAGTTATGATCAAACATAACAAATCAAGTTTGCTCACAAATATTAAGACATAGCTCATGTTATAAATTAAAATTGATCGAGTTCACTTTGTGGTCTCATAAGAGAATATGCCTGAAAATATTTGACCACAATATTAAATGATCACAATCTATGTAAAAGGGATTAATATATCATTGATGTATGTTATGGATGCAGCGGATAAACTTCCAGAAGAATATCATGTGAAAGACGGATATGGTGGTGGTGATGGCGGTTGGGGTGGTTATGGTGGTGGTAACGGCGGTTGGGGTGGCTATGGTGGTGGTGGATATGGAGGACGTGGTGGTGGCGGTGGCTGGGGTGGATATGGTGGTGGAGGATGGGGGGGACGTGGGGGAGGATATGGCGGCGGCGGCTGGGGTGGGCGTGGTGGTGGTGGTGGATGGGGTGGTGGCGGTGGTGGATGGGGAAGGGGTGGTTGTAGATTTGGGTGTTGCGGTCGTTGGTTCCGTTATAGAGGTTGTAGCAGTTGTTGTCGCTCTCTCACCGAAGCAATTGCTTTTAACGAACAAGAAGCAACTCCTTAAGATGAGAAAAACCTAGCTATAAAAATAAATACCCATGCGATATGTATGTAGTTGAACACCCATATATAACCATACATGCTTGATGTTTGCATGTATGTATATCGAATGTATCACTAGTATAATAACGTTTGTACGATACGAATAAAGTTAATGGAGTTTTTGTGTTTTAATTGCCATTCGTATTTATTGCATGTGTTCCGAATTTCAATGTTGGGTTTTAAGCCGACTTATTTGTGTTAGACGGCCCATTACCCTTTTTTAATATTACAAGCAGTTATGAGGGATAGGTATCTCGTCGCTATTCCCTCAAAGAATTTCACATATAACTCCTTATACTGACGTCGTCAGTATTTGTGTCGATAAAATAAGAGTTTTATTTCCTCCTCCTCCATTCCGTGCCAAACACCCACACACCAGTTGCTCCCTCTCTGCCTCTACGCTCCTCCATTGTCGTTGACATCGTCGCCGCCACCACCTCTATCACCACCTCACCACTGCCATCCTCATTGCCACCTGCTATCTTGGCCCGTTGCAAGTCCTTCGGCCGCTGCTGCCACCACCACACCTCCACCTAGCCGACGCTACAACTGCTCCTCATCTTAGGTATATATTTAGATTATAACATTGTTAGATAAGTTCTTGTACATTTTGAGATTAGATGATAACAATATTGTGTTTGGGGTTTTTGATTTTGCTAATTGCGGTGACTAAATAGCAGTGACAAGTTGTCGCAAAAGGCATTAGTGGCAACCTTTACTAGCATTAGCGGTGCTGGTATTTGTCACTGCTAAAGTCCCCATTTCTTGTAGTGGTTAGGTTTTTATTATACATACATACATACATACATACATATACATATATATAATGTGTGTGCGCGCTCGTGCGCGACAGTGATGTAAACACAAACATACATATTTATTTCATGCTTCTCGTTCGTGCGCAGAAAATCAAGAGGTTTAATTCTTGTAAGTCTTTCTTTGTTTTTTGCGTATTTAAGTTAAGTTTTGATTATATATGTTCCTGTAAGTTTTTTATATCTTCTTTTAATATAAAAAAAATACTAATTTAAATAAAATCTATTTGATAATCTAGCTTACCCTTGAATTTAGATGAAAATTTTTATTATCAAATCTTAACCGTTCGTTTTAATAAAAATTAAAATCTAATTTTGATTTTTTTATGTCAAAATTGGATTCATATGCGCTTCTTAAATTTTAAAATAGCGTATTTGTTTATCTTAATTCACAAATATCATATTCAGCCTTTATAATATTTCAAAGAGTTTAGTTCACCAAAATATATTCAACTTGTCACGTTTTGCTATTGTGTATATCAAATTTTAAAATTTTCTATTGCGTGTATCAAACATTTAATTTGTTGTTACTGTATGTATTTTGAAAAGGGTTAAGTGCACCGAAATGTAATGAACCATTCTCGTTTTAATATTGTATGTAACAAACTAAACTTTCTTCGCTAAAATGCATTAAACTACCTAAAAGTTGCAATCTGTGTAATTTTGACGTGCTTTGTAGGCAACTGCTGACGTGTCCGGTTACCTTATCATACAATATTAAAACGGGGATAGTTCATACATTTCAGTGCACTTAACCTTTATTATTATTATTATTATTATTATTATTATTATTATTATTATTATTATTATTATTATTATTATTATTATTATTAATTCTTTTTAAGTTTATAATTGGACTCACTTTGAACATGACATGCGCCGACCGACCACCCATCATCACCACCACCCTCACTACCTCCTCAACAGTCGCCATCACTAGAGTAGAAGATTGCCGCCATCGCCGAAGAAGTGACCAGCGTGACGTCCTCGTCTCTCTCTGTCTCATGGAATCACCGCCGCCACCACCTTCATCTCAATCAATTTCTAGGTTTCTTAAAAACTTCAACCTTCGCTTGATGTGCAAGCACCGGCCACCATCACCTTCAACCCTCAAGCTACTCGTGAAGATGTAAGGTACAATATCCCTCAATCGATTGATGCTCCGGGTACCTCATACTCGTCGGACTTGGTAAAACAGAGGTGAGGAAATCCTAAAGCGAAGAACTAAATAAATCCCAAATGTAGATTCCGTTTCTTCTTAGTTCATTAGATTTGTCTACTTCAAATCGTTGAAAAAATTAGGGTTTTCTTCGATCGTTCATTTGAAAAAATTATGATTTTTATCGATATGACAAAATTAGTTTTCGTTTTAGATCTGTTGGTGGTGGTTGAATGTTTTTACGGTTTTCTTCTCAGATCTGTTTGAAGTGGTGGTTGTGCGGTTGAAGATGGAGTGGTTGTTGTAGATGAAGGTAGCGGCATCGGTGGTTAAAGAAGCAGGTGGTGGTGGTAGTTGGTAGTTGAAGAAGAAGGCGGTGGTGGTGGCAGTGGTTGTGGTTGAAGGTGGTAGTGATGTTTGCCCAGATGTTCATCTCATGCATTTATAATAATAACATAATAATAACAACAAAAACAACAACAACAACAACAACAACAATAATAATAATAATAATAATAATAATAATATTTATTATTATTATTATTATTATTATTATTATTATTATACATGAATATAAGTGAGATGAATATCTGGGTAAACACCACTATCATCGCTACAAAGCAAGTCAAAATTACATAAATTGTAACTTTTGGGTAGTTTAATGTATTTTAGCGAAGAAAGTTTAGTTTGTTAGATACAATATTAAAATGAGGACAGTTCATTATATTTCGATATATTTAACCCTAATTAAAAATTAAAAAAATATTTAAAAAAACAAAATGACCGGGTAACCTTCAATAGAAGGTTACGTTACATTAATTACAACTTTCGAGTAGTTTAAGGCATTTTAGCGAAAAAAGTTTAATTTGTTACATACAATATTGAAACGGGGATAGTTCATTAAATTTCGGTGCACTTAACCCTTTTGGAAACATAGAAAGGGAAAAAAAATAAGTTTAGTAAATACAATAGAAAGTTTAATACACATAATAGCGGCAAATTAAATGTTCGATACACACAATGAAAAATTTTAACGTCTAATACACACAATTGCAAAACGTGACAAATTATATACATTTTGATAAATTAAACCCCATTTTAAAATATCATATTCAACCAAACTCTTAGTTTTTTATTCAATCAAATAGAACTTAGAAGTGCTAAATAATCTTCACTATACTTTTTTTTCCTTCAATTATCCATTAATGCCAATATGCTCTTTTTTTCTAAGTAAATTATGTATATGAGAATTTTGTTCTACAAGATGAAGAATTACCACATAGTTATTAATTAAAATTTAATAAATTGTAAAATTAACAGCGAATCAATTAACCACGTAGTTTCTAATACATATAGTTGTACGTACACAAGTTGTTCTTTTGCACAAACTCCTCGATCTATTGTTGTGAAGTACTTAAATAGTTAAATCAATGAAAGATTGTTGTAAGTTGTGACAATTATTTAAAATCTATTGCATATATATCTCACGTCCACTTTAACAGAAACAAATAAAAGAAAAGATGCCGCATAAGTTCTCTTTGAACTCCGAGTATTATGATCCGTCGTTAGAGATGACATCAAAGCTAGAGGTATCAAGAATCGCTAGCTCGCACTCCCATTCCCCCCAATCCTCGTCATTGTCCCTATCCTTGGTCAACTCGAACGCGCATTCCCCATTCAGATTAGGGTTCCATCGGGTATTATAATATATAGTCCCATGCATACTAACTATAAATTAAATTTATGAGGAATTAAAAATCATAATTCCCGTACCACATATATAAACCATGTCAAATAAACCAATTATTTGCATTCAATTCAATCTATAAGCGGACATATACAGAAAGTTTTTTAAGGAAAACCTAAACTTCATATTATAAGTTTTAGAAAAATCTTACTTGTTAGTATTAAATACTTCTACCTATTAAATTACGATCTGTTAATTTTCTAACATTTGTGTTAATTAAACCAAATAAGTAAAAAGATTTAGTAAAATAATATTAAAGAAGCATATAATCTCTCTAAAGTTTTAGCAAATTAATCATGTTTTGGGGATCAATCAAACAGCGTTAAGATTATTCTTCCCCCCCAAAACCCTCCGACAAACTTCAAATGTGTTAGGTGATTGTATTAGCTAGGAGAAAATTAAGAAACCAGCTGGAGGGATGTTTTTGTCTTTTTGCTTCTCAATGACCGGCCCGCCTTGGACGGCCATCTTCCTTTGCGTCACCTTTCACGCACCAAGAATCATGTCGGATTATCAACCCAACACACAAAAAAAGCTAAAAAATACGGGTCGATTATTAGACATATAAATAAATTAAACTTTACATTTAACATGTGAGATTTTCGTAATTGATATAAAGATAGGAAAATAATTAAATTCTTTTTATGATTATATTAGTAACTATATTAGATTTCCATGTGTTTAAAAATGATAAATATTACAAAATAATAAAAAATATTAAATAATTATAATATGCGGA
Organism: Dittrichia graveolens; assembly: GCA_038502395.1. Classification (NCBI taxonomy): domain Eukaryota; kingdom Viridiplantae; phylum Streptophyta; class Magnoliopsida; order Asterales; family Asteraceae; genus Dittrichia; species Dittrichia graveolens. Next base: position 85,173,084 of record JARJIL010000005.1, on the reverse strand, counting down.
AGAAGTGAGAATTTAAAAAAATGATAAATAATAATAATTTAAAAATAGTATGTTCAAACCGTAAAGAAATGCTTATGTACTACACAATATAAAAACAATCGAATGATTATAGGACACTTAATTAAAAAGCAACTAACTAAACATATGATTATAAATTTATAATACTTTGGTGGCCTAAATGGTTGTCACATTTAATGTCATTTTTTTGATAGTATAATAATTTATACGAACATATCTCAAAATTGAAAAAAATAAACAATAGTTAAACTTTAAAAATATTCAATAAAATAAAAAATTGTCAAAATTTTTTTATGAAAGTTTAGTAAATCACGCTATAAACAAAACCTATTGTAAAATTGATTTTTAATGACCACGTGATGATTTTTTCATTTACGAAAACCAATCATAAATTAATCTTTAATGATTTATGTTTACTAAATTAGATTTAAATGCATTAGAATATTACCTTTTATCTTGTCTCGAAATAAAATTAAAATTGGATAATCTCTTCATCTGAATTAATTTTGACTATTTAAAGTGAAAATTAAAATTTTAGTTTTAATTATATGAATTAGTAGGATTTAATTTTGATTAAATTAAAGGAAAGGATTATCTAATTAGATTTATGAAGGTTCGTCTTGTATTTATATTAAAAGATTGTTTATAATTAATATAAAAGTTCCACACTTGTTTATTGTTGCATAACATTAAATAGAAAAATTACATTATTTAATAAAAAAATATGTATTCTTGGCGTACATTATTCAAGTACCGAGAATTAAAAAGTCTAACTTGGTAATGGTACCGGTCCAATACATTTGGTATTTTTGGTATCAACGCTCACCTCTAATAAATGCGACAATATACAAATGCTTGATTGATATAATTTTTTGATCTACTTTTTCAACGGACAATTGATCTAATTTTGTCTATTTAGTTAAAAATTCATTTTCAACTATTATGATATTCGAACTTTTATTTTAATTTTTGAATTTTAACTTACAACTTTTTATTTGTTCTTAATATTATTTTGTGTTTAATAATTAAATTTCTTAAAAAAAAACATATTAAAAAGATAGTCGATAAGCTAGATAGAAATTTGTGTTATAGTTGGTTTTCATTGGATTCTATTGTTTCTTGGCTATGTGACAGTCGTGTGGTGAGTGAAGATAATCTTTTCTTGTTATGTCCCAATAAAATGTCTAGTAAGATTTGAACACGTTCTTGTTTTAGTATACATTTTGTAACGTGTATTGGTGTTTTCTATCGTCTCGCTAGATTTTATTTTTATTTTATAAAATGTTTTGTTGTTAAAAAATTTAGATGGTAAACAATCAACAAACAAGACTAATATAACGTCAATGTGTCATCGATACCGCAGCTTGGTCCGAATTGAAGTGAATTTGCCTGTTATCTCGATCGATCATTTAAAGCCATTAATTAATATGGACTATATACATACATACATATATATATATATATATATATATACGTATATAATATAATATTGGTGGAACCCCACGAGTTAGTACCTTATATATTAGTTAAATATTATGGATGTTAAATGTGCTTTTGGGGTACAGTACTTTTTAAATATTTCTTTTTACTTTATGTTAAAACTGATATTTGAAAAGTTTTAATTTTTTAATATAATCACACGAAAAAAAAACATGCATGTACGATGTATATGAATTGCTTGTTTGAAGAACCCGATCGGTATGAAGATCAGTCGAGAGAGGAAATGAGCTGAGGGCCTAGAAAGTTGTTACGTATGAATTACGTATTTGATTTAGGGTTAATAACAAAATATTTATATCTTTTGAATATTTACAATATCTACCTTATATCTAGACTAAATTCATAATTAAATATCAACAAAGATCACTAGAATATATTAACACAACTTTTGGCTTCACCATGTTCGATCACCAATCCTCTAGCTTCTATAGATTCTAATAATCTTGACACTACGACTATCATACCAAAAGGATAATGGATGATGGTTTGAGAAGTTTGAAATATGATAATGATTTTAGAAATATGGTTATATGGGGTATAAGTATATGGATCTATCATGATATATTAGAAATTACGCGTCAGCCTAAAGTAATTGTATCTCGCTATCGACCATATATATGAATATCTTAGGGTATCCTAGAAAAACGATAAGCGTTGTTTCTTTCTGTCGGTGAATTGAAGTCCACTACGTACATTATAATCACATCCCCGGCCATATGAATTTTTTTTAAATGTCTCCTAATTTATCTCAAATTTATTCATGATCAGACTAGAACCCATGACCTTAAGCCACAAGTAACATCAAACATAAACTACCCTAATACATGGGTATCTTATTGTTTGCAATCTCAAGTATAGAGAAAATGATGATGAAAAGGGAATAAAAGTGTGTCACTGTTATGTACTTATATAGAAATTTATTTATATATCTTCTTTGTATTGCACCATGTTTAACACATATAAAGTACGTGTACTCGTTAAATAATGAGTTAAGGTGATTGATATACCCTTTTTTTTAATGAATTAAAATGTATAATCTCTTATGACAAAAAGTTAGCCATTATCTACAAAAATATTTATATTTCATTTCTCAATAATTTTCACTTACATTAAACATTAAAAAAATCATATTTTTATATATAACTTTACCTACATCACATTACATATGAGCTAGGTCCAATCGACAACATTATCATGACCATCTGAATTTTAATCTTTTTTTGTTTTGTTTTTTTATGCATATGTCATCTTGGGGGAAGCACTTAAAACCATGACAAGCCGGGCAAAACGTCCTGTAGAAAAGCATAGCCCGTAGAGCAAAGGTTAAATGCTCCAGGAAAAGCCATAAAAGCTAGTGCTAGTGCTAGGGCTTGGAATCCACAAGAAGAACTAAAGGGGTGTTCGTTTCGCTTATTAATAGCTTATTTTTCAAGCTTATTTTTTATAAGTTAGTTTTTTAGCTGATTTTTGTTACTTTTAAGCATATTATGAGTTATAAAAAGAAAATAAATTAGAAAGGATGAACTTATGAAAAATAAGTCTGAAAAATAAGCCCTTTATAAGCTAAAACAAACACCCACTAAATGGTCATTGAAAAAAGACGTAGTACTATTTTAGAAGTTGCTACTCTATAGTTTTATATGCGTAAATATAACTCGGATTTCTATACTTACGAATATTTATGTAAATTTGTCATACTTATAAAAGTTAATTGTCAAATTTGTACTTTAACTTTGTCATTTCTTCTGTTTATTCCTTTAACTTCAAATGAGACTAAGATAGTCCTTTAAGATAGATTTTGTGACGAAAAAGGTCATTTCGTTAGTTGAGCGCTAGTCAACTCTGTTAAATTAAGGTAAAATGATAATTTTACCCTTATTTTTTTATTTATTCATTAAAACTAAATTATTAATATTTATTAATATCCTCATCTATTAATGGGTTCAAAAGTGGTGAGAATGTCACAGAAACACATACTCTCTCTCTAGAGAACCGCCGCCGCCGCCGTCGCAGCCGTCCTATTGCTTGCCACAACCACCACATGTGAAAGCAGCACCTTATCGCCGGCCACCTCTCTCATCTTTCTCTCACGATGAAAATGCCGCCTCATCTCTCTCTTTTTCTCATGATGAAAGCGCCACCGCCGCCGCCTCATCTCCTTCTCTCTTTCTCATGATGAAAGCACCGCCACCGCCTCATCTCTCTAGCCCTCTCTTTCTCACAGAGAAAGCATTATCGTTCCTCTCTCTCTCTCTCACGGTGAAAGCACCACCACCACCACATAGTCTTCAAACAGATCTAGGGTTTTTACATGATTTGAGTATAGTTCTAGAGTTTTCACACAATTTTGTTACAGATGTAGGTTTTTTTGTTGCACAAAGGCGTTGATGGCAGGGTATTCTGTGGTTGTGGCTAGAGTTTTCTATGGTGTTGGTAGATTGTGAAGTGACGGTGGCGGAGTGGGGTTTTCTACGGTGGCGGAGTGCAAGAGAGAGAAAAGCTGATGATGACAGTTGGCAATGGTGGTGGCGCCGGCTGTGCTCAAGGGTGGTGGGGGTGGTGGTTGTGGCTAGGGTTTTCTTAGTCACTTTTGAAGTTAATAGATCAAATTAGAAGAAAATGTAGCCCGTCGTGCGAGCCACCCACCGGGGGCAACAAAGAATAATTGATCATGCTCCTCCGCAAAGTTAAAGGACAAATTTGATAATTATTATACGATATATATATATATATATATATATATGTATTTGATTAACCGAAAGTATTTAATATATAGTTTTGATATAAGTACATGAATTAAATATATATGCATGTGTTCAAACAATGCGCTAAATTTAAATAACACTAGTTAATCGTTGTTAATTTTAATATATTAAAATATTTACTAAAACATCAATCATTCAACAAATATAAAAAGAGATGTGATATATTTTCGTACTTTTTTCTTTTACTCACAAGATTAACATAAGTATAAAAATCAATAGTGAGGATGGGGAAAGAGAATTGGTGGACTCCACATGTCATCTTGTGATGTGTAAGAGAATAAAGTGAGAAAAAATAGTAGAAGAATATATCACTTTGCATAACATATATTGCTATTAAAACACACATGTCAAAAATCAATAGAGAGGATGAAAAAAAAAGAATTAGGAAACTCAACATATTATTTTATGATTAGTAAGAAAATGTAGCAGAAAAAAAAAGTAGAAAAATATAATGGTATATCATTTTTCATATAAAAAATGCAATCTAATTACTTGATTAGTACTCCTATGATTCTAAAGTTGAAACTAAATTTGAATACATAATTATATTTAATTATGGGGCAATTGAAAAGAAACCCTCGTCTTCTTGGGAACCCTCTCACTTTCTCTTACACACACGGACACACACATACAAACACACATAGTATATGTATGTATATGTATAGACACATTCATTTCTAATTGACTCCAAGTTCTTGAAGAGAAAGAATTGAAGAAGGTCATCATCAGAAGATGGGCTGCTACTGCTGTTTGCAAATTAATAACAGTCTAAAAGACTTCAGCTTTGCTTACTTTCAACATCAAATCATCAAGAAAACACACCCATTAAAGCTAAAGCTACCCTTCACGGTTTCATGATCAGCAAATTTGTTTTAATTCCTCCGGCGAAGAAGATTTCGCCGGCGTCTTAAGTTTTTTCCACTCCGGCGGCGTACATGGGAAAGCCAGGCATTGCTTCATCTTCCTTTATTTATTTCTTTTTGTCTTTCTTTTTTAATTATATTTGTTACTTTAATCTTATGAAATTTATGAATTAAATAAATATTTGTCTGGTTTTCCAGGTTCATCAATTACATATTAATTAATTAACTAATATGCAATAAAGCTTGTATATTATTCATATATATCGTTTTTATGTTAGATGAAGTTTTACTTCTGTATTATTTCTGTATTTACTGTAGTTATAATATTAATTAGAATCATTAAGCAACAAATAATACGCCAAACACACCACATGTTCCCAACATTACGTTGAAAAAAAAACAATATTAAATGGTTGGTAGCATGGTGTTAATTTATATACATATAAAATAATTTATAATGTGTTTTCTAATATATAAAAAATAATTTATAATGTGTTTTCTAAGGATCCCAAATCATTCTTATGCTTATCCTTTTTGGTGATAAAATAATCTGTGTTTCTGAATGTCTTTCAGCGTTTGGATGAAGGTGATTGTCTGATTAATTAAATATTTTTAATAAGAAAATAATCAGTTTTGAATATATAATTGTGTAAAAAATTAATTATTTATCTACATAAACTAATTAATTATTTTAAATAAATACGCACTTTATATTAATTCAATTACAAATAGTTGAACTTCCCTGTTGTTTTCTTCCATAGGAAATATTCGTACCTAACTAATTTCTGTTTTCGAGTTTAAAGATTATAAAAAAGGAAAAACAACATAGAAAATTATGAAAAGAAAAAAGAAATGATAATAGATTTTTGGTTTCCTGAATTAAAAAGACACGAAATGAATAAAATAAAAATAATTTTATTTTCATGTTGAATAAAAGAGGACATATAAATAAATCTAGGTACGAAGATAGTGTTAATTTGTAATAAAGGTACTACGAAAATGGTGTTAATTTGTATGTGTTTTTACCGTATGATGTTATGAAAATCAACGAATTGTTTAAATATTAAACAAATCTCATTATTCAAGTATATGTACACGAGGTTAGACTGTAAGTAATGTGACCCCTACCTGATGTTCGTTAATAGTGAGGCGACATATATTGGACGAACTTGTGCAGTTGTGCTGCCACTCACGATGGGTGGATGATTGGTTTATGCATATGGACAAAAGCCGAATTGGATGCATGAAGATGGAGAAAAGAATGCGGGCCTCACTTCTCTATGCTACAATATTATATAGTCATCGATTTTGACAGAAGCTAACGTTAGATAATCAACCGCTAACATGGTGTGTCCATCTATGTCCACGAGGTGTGAGAGAGGGCGGCTGGGGCCATCTATGCTACAATATTTATAGACATCGATTTTACTAAATATAAATTTTATTTTCCCCTAATTTATCTTAAAAAAAATCCTAATTTAGTATTTTATTTATTATTATAGTACGTAAGTAATATTACTTAGAAAAAACTCTGGTAAAGGTAAGATAGTAGGCCTATAGGTCGCTTTTGGGTTTGACTTTGGTATGGACAGATGGCTTGAGGTGCAGAGAGGGCGGCTGGGGCCATGAATCATCATACGTCTCCTGAGATTTGTTATTATGTACGGTTTTCAAACAACAATTTTCAGAATTATACGCCTGACATTCCGCCCGAGGTTTATAGATTTTGACCCGAAAATTTTTATTCCTTTCTATTTTTTATGAAAGGTTATATATAATTTTTTATTTTAATATTTATAAAATTAATATAAGTATCAAAATTAATAGAGGATATAAGAAAAAAAATTAGTAGACTTCACATGTTATTTTATGATAAGTAAGAGAAAAAAGTAGAAAAATATATCATTTTTCATTTTTTGTTTCTAGTTATCCTTGTATTCACTACGAGATAATATATGTAATCCATTAATTCTTTTATTTTATATCTTTCATTAATTTCAACGTTTGTGTTAACCTTATAAATAAGAAGATAAAGAGAAAGATTTTATAGAAAAATATCAAACATCTCTGTTGACCCACACCTCTACTTTATATTGTATCTTTTAAAAGAGAGTTTTATATCCTTATGTAAAAACTTTGTACTTATCATCTTACTTATAAGGTTAACATAAGTATCGAAATCAGGGAAAATGATGAGGAAAAAGTATTAATGAATTATACATGTCATATAGTGAGTAGCAAAATGAAGTAGGAGAAAATAATAGAAAAAAAATAAAATCTTCCCTTTTAAAAAATTATTTTTACGGGAAATTTATATTTCCTTTTCCTAAATCTTTCTATTTTCTCCTCCTACCTACAAAATGACAACATGTGAAATCTATTAATTTTCTTTCCTAATTTTCATTCTTTATTTTGTCACTTGTCTTGATCTAATGATTAGGAAATATGAAGAAATATTTAGTATGATGATATAGAACATCTCTATAGATCCTAATGGATCTGATATCAAACAAAAATGGAAGCAATCAACGATAATATGAACTCGATTATGACATACGTATGAATAAGAGAGAGAACCAAGAGCAATAAAGTAATCGTGAATGAAAGCTTAGAATAATTAGAGTTACAAACTCCTATTTATACCTTGTAGGTATTTCTAGTTTTTACCCTAAACTATTTCATAAGTAATAACTAATAAGGATCAATAATAATTTAACCATCAATGTTTCGTTAAGTAACCATCAAGTTTTTTAAATGATTTTACCATTAATTTTTAACTTGTAATGATTAAACTTTAAAGGTTTTCTAAGTGGTTTAAAACTTGAAGTTTTATTAAAATAAATTTGATTATTCCTCTAAGTTTTATGTAGTTATTTTGAAAATTAAATCATAACAAATTCAAATATTGTGGTAAAACCATTTAAAAACAAAATATTGATAGTTAAACCGAAAACGAACTAAAACTTTAATGGTTAAATCATTATTGACCCTATGTAATAATGACACTAAACTTATAAAATAAACCTTACTAGAACATAATGAATACAATAAATATGGATCTAACAATCTCCTTTGGTGTTCTTTTTACAATTAAGCATAATAAAATTTAAACTACTTATTTGACCATCATAACAATCTCCTCTTTAATATATGCACAGATTTTTTTTCTTTTTACAATCAACAAAACTTGGAGAACATTCTTTGTAGTTTTGAGTGATCAAGAGATCTACAAAGACTTTTCTTAACTAACCAGGCTTATAGTGTTTTCAGTTGTAACCTCGGGCTTCTTAAAATTTACAATCATGATCATCTCTTTTATCTTCACGGGAGTACCTAATCTTGAGCATTACACCAGAAGTTAGCTTTAGGGGGATCTTCTGTTTCAGTATTCTTGGAATTTTCTTTATACAAAACTTTACTCCCTCCAAAGTAGCTCTTGATTTTTTACTGTGATTTGAAACTTTTGTAACAAGTTGTTTTAATTCCCTTAATTTTGTGAACATGTGTCTTCTCCTTTCAGAAACTTTGGTAGCTGTTTTTTTTTTTTGGTTTAGTACATAAAAATGTATCAAACTTGACATCTTTTGCTATTGTATGTATCAAACTTGTAAACTTACCATTTAATGTATTAGAGTTTTGAAAGTTTAACAATTAGTGTATTGGTTAACCTTTTAAGCAGGTAGCAGGTAATTTTGTCATTTTTTATTTAATTTTTATATCCCTAAATTGTTACATCATTAATTAGTGCCAACTCATATTCAAGTTACAGATTCAATACATCTTCATCTTCATCTTCATCTTAAGCATGTTCATCTTCAATCAAGCTTCATATTAGGAAATGAAAAGTTGAATCAAAATCAAAATACAATTTCATCCACAACCTAGAAACAAACGAACAAATCGAATCAAGATGAAACCAAGAAAACAAGATTTATGGTTTCATGAAGATAATAAGAAGATGAATGGCGTTCAAAAAAAAAGATGATGAAACTCAGAAACAAAAACAAAGGATGAAGTTTTTACCCATATCCAAAACCAAACAAGAACAACACGATGAGAAAAAAAACCCAAAGCAAAATCCCCAAAAGATGAAGCCCTGAAACCTAAATCTGTTCGTGTAAACTCAAAAATCGTAAACCCCAAATCGATTGTAGAAAAAAACCCATATCACAAGAAAAATCAAGAAACCCTTAAAAGTCGTAAACTCATATTTGAACCAAGAACCCTAAATCTACAAACTGTGGAATCAAACCCAAAATCAAGAAACTTAAGAAGAGAAATCCAACAATCAGACCTGTAAAAGGGAAACCATGGAATCTGTTCATCGCATGTCTTGGATGATATCATCTTGAATCACATATTTAAGAATGAACAAAATGAATTGCAAGTTGAGGATGAACCAACCAAATCGCAGGTTGAGGATGAACCAATCTTGAATGAGAAAACCCTCTATTGATCCTTTATTGAAAATCATTGCAGGTTGAAAATTTTGAGGATGAACCCAATGGCGTGAATCTTTATAGAAGATTTGAAGATAGAAACTTAAAAACCATTTAAGAAAACCCAACAACACTTTTTGTAGATGAAATCTGGAAAATTATAAAAATATTAATATTAATAATTATAATTATAATAATACTTTATCTATATTTATAAAACAATGATTTTATTTTTGACTTATTTTAAACTATGAAAATCCATGTCAGATTCCACGTCATTAGCCACGTCAGCGAAACCGGCGCCACATCAGCATATAACTTGCTATAGCAGGTGTGATACACAAAATGGTAAGTTTGGAAAGTCTATTACATTAAATGGTAAGTTTGAAAGTTCGGTATATACAATAGCAAAAGCTGACAAGTTGAATACATTTACGAAAACTAAACCCTTTTTTTTGTTTTTTTTTTTGTTGAGAAGAGGATCTCATCTTCTCATAATGTAAGAAACGACTAACGTTGAAAGACAGTTGTAGACAATTTGTTATTGATGATGTCATCTCCCCTTTATGATGGTCAGGATTTTCTTGATCATCAAGCAAAGTGCTTACAGCCTGATCGTTGCATGAATGTTTTAGAATGTGAATTTGAAATCTTCCTCATGATAGTATTGGAAAGATAAATATCATGATCTTTGCCTTGAATAAAATGATGTGACGGTTAAATCATTAGTTGTAACAACGGAATTACATAAATTACTCCATAACACAATGGTTTAAAATAAACTAAAATGTCCTACGTTTAGCGTTGGGATGGTATTAGCACTGGTCTAATTTTCATCTATTACTATAAATATCATAAAGATATTACTCAAGATTTTGTCTCTGCCACTAAGACATACATTTGATTCATTGAGAGTCCTAGAAAAGAATTTAATTGATTTTTCAATCGACTCTAGACTCAATTAGAGCATCAAAGAAGTCGAGACGAGAATAGTTGTCCTCTTATACTCAATATCTACAATCTCTAAGTGAGCTAGAAGTCCTTAAATTGTTGTGTTGACAATCTCCAAGTGAGAAGTCCTTAAACAATCTCCAAGTAAGATGTCCTTAATTGTATCACCAACCAATAATCCAGTTTTCCTAGTGCTTTCATCACCATCATCCAAATTCTCCATGAGTTAAGTACAATTGTTATGGCAAGAGACTCTCTACAATCCCATAACCTTTTGAGCAAAATGTAATGAGAGACAAATATAGTTTTAGCTACTTTTAACAATTTCAGCTGTTAATTATTTCTAAAAATAGCCAAAGCATGGATGTAGTTAAGAAACTACTTAACAATTACTTTTCTCTCTTATATTTGTTCATTAGCTAAAAAATTCGTTTGCAAGATCTTTAAAAATCAAATTCAAAGTATGAACATAACAAGGAGACCAAAAATTTTGTTCGTATAACTTCTCAACCTCCCTTTCAATAGCTTTATAGTTTGATGCATTGTCCATCACGACTTGAAGGACATTACTCAGTCCTACAATTTCAATGGCTCCAAGCAAGAACTTTGCAATTTTTGCTCATGTCTTGTCTATACTAGAAAAGTCCTTTGCATACATGTACATGGAACCATAACTATTCACAACAAGACATTTATTAATGGTCGATGCTTAACATTAGACCACCCATCCGACACAATAGAAACCCCATGTGAATACCAATATCCTTCACCAAAGTCAGGTCCTTTTCTACATCACACATTCATCAAGTAAAATAGTTAGAGTTTTTTCATATAAAGAAGCCTTATAACCAACAAGGGCCTTGTTTATGGTAATGATCATCTTCTAAAACTGAGGATTACGTAGAACATTGAAAGAAATGCCATTAGCACACAACCCTCTCATAACTTCATATCAACTATGTTTTTGTCCATCACACCAAAAGAATCTTCAATTGGTTTTCTAGAATTAGAGGTAGAACTTTGTCTTTTATTAATTACAGAGTTCTTTAAAGATCTAGAAAAACTTGCTTTTCCAGCAAAATTTACTTTGTTTAACAAGCTCTCATATTTCACCCACACCTTAAGTAGAGCAGGACACCTTTTGTTTATCATGTTTTTGCATTCTTACTTTCTCGATCTTGATTCTTGATGTGTTGCAAAGGGCCAAGTTCATACGGAAGTCGAGTAGTCGTCGGCCCGTCGCTCTCTCCTTTTCTCGAACAATCGTCAATCGCAAACTCATAATTAATAATCAATAACACCATCGCATATCGATTAAAAACCAAGAACACAGTCGACAGGTCACTCTCTCCTTCTTTGGTAGTTCACTCTTCAATCTTCACTTCTTCTTCAACCTAACTGTAAGTAATTTTCACTAATTACTAATTAGTTGTGGGCTGAGCTTTTTTATTCTTTTATTTAGTGTTCTTAAAATTGAAATTCTTGCTAAGTTGTTGTTGATATTCATAGCAATCTGCTAAGAAATTCAAAAATCAAGTGTAATGTGTTAGACTTTAAATTGTTATCTAAGAAATCAAACCACAACTTAACCTATTTTGTGGTTGGTCTTTTTTGGTCAGTCTAACTGTACGAGTTATGATGTTAATCTGTACTATTAAAGTCAATAAGAAGCACTTTCCCATACATGTGGTCTAGTCTTAATTGAACATGATTTAGCATTTACATCAAATTATAAAGCCTATAACTTTTCTTTAATGTTGAATTTTTTTAATGGATCTATGCATTGTGATAGGGCAGAAGTGAAGAACAATGCCCTGATTACTGTGGTACTTGCTTGCATCTATAGAGTTTTCAAAAGAATTGTTGGTTTGTAAAGGTATCTGTTGGATATATGCCCACTGATACACGTATATTGGATCACTGCCGATGAGACACGGGCCTATTGGGTCACACGCCAAGCGTTGAATCCGACAGCACATGTCAAGAGAGAGAATTAAGGTTTCTGTCGACCTTCACGGGCCCTCACGGGTCGTGAAGAGGTCGTGACGTGAAGCCCTTCACGAGGCTTCATGGGCCGGTCGGGGATCGTGGGGGTGATGCCTTCACGACTTCCTCACGGGCCGTGAGAGCCTGTGAAGGCAGAAGTCTAAGTGACACTTTGATATTATTGGACCTTTTGTTTGGTCCAATGGGAGGGTGCCATTATGGCCGACCCTGGTGTCACCTAGAGAGGTAATCTGCTTATATAAACCCCTCTTAATTCTCTCCATAGGACCTTTTGCCAAATTCACAAACACACACACTAAAGAGAGCCTTGTAGGAGTCTTTTAGCAAAGGAGTTTGTGTTGGTTGTGAGCAAGAGTTCTGGTGCTGTTCTTGAGTGCAAGTTAGAGTATCTCAAGCTTTAGCAAAGGAGATTCACGGTTTGCTTGGAGTGGATATCAATAGAGGAACTCGTCTTGGAGTTCAAGCTTTTCATCTACAACAACAAAACAACCAGAGACATCAAGGGTATGGTCTCACTTTCTGGTTTCATTTATTGTTCTTGTTGCTATCATTCTTTGTAGCTAGATCCCACTATGTGTTTCTTGTGCATGAGTGTTGAAAACCCGAAAAGAACTTGTTTTTATCTTCATGCTTCTGTTGTGCTTGGGTTTTGTTGTGCATGAGAAACCTTCAGTATCTTGTCAGGGTAGAATTGAAGATTTGCTTACTTGCTGCTAGTTTTTCTGAAGTGCTGGTATGTTTTCAAGTTACCTATGTAGCTTAGTGGGTGGGTGATTTTAGTCCATAAAGTTCATTTTTTTGTTAGTTCATGGGTGGGTTTGGTTGGTTGGGTAAGACGATCCTGTCAAAGAGCGAAAAAAACTAAAGGGCCCATATGTTATGTTTGTCCAAGGCCCCGGAAATGTTTGGACCGGCCCTAACAATCGGATTGACTTAATTAGCTGTTGGGTATATGAATATATGTAGGATGCTCTGCTGCGAACTTTTCCTGGTCATCCATGGTTAGGCACTCAAGATGGTCATGCTTCTCTGAGACGTGTTCTTGTAGTGTACTCTTTTCGGGATTTAGATGTAGGTTATTGTTAGGTAATTAATCGTTTTTACACAACTGAGCTTTACATTTTGTAAGTGATTATTAATAGTTAGAATCAGGTAATCAACTTTAGACACTGGGGCAACCCAATATGATCTAAGCCGATTTCATCCTTGTTGATAGATGACCTTACCTATCGTATTTCACTGTTTCAACCCAAGCCTTTACTAACCAAATGAACCCACCCATATATCTAATAGCTTTGTTCCTAAACTCACCCAGACGACCATGTGAGTTTGGGATGTTCTCTTTTGTGAAGGAGCAAAGGTGATGTTTAACATGGCTTTGGCTTTGGCGATATTCAAGGTGATTATTCATTAATTTATTTCTTGATATTAAACTAGTCTACAGTTAAAAGCCTATTTGCTGGTTCTAAATACATTTATGCAGATGAAGGAAGTAGAATTACTTGCAAAACATCATATGGGTGATCAGTGATGTACTTAATACATAATACAACCCACCACATGTTTGATCCCGATGACTTGCTCACCGTATATACGAATCTTTACATAATAATATTCAAGATTGATTTTAGGAATTTGTCACATATTTATGAACAAATGTTTATGTAGCAGGCTGCATTTGATAAAATCAGCTTCATGACTACTTCAAATATGTCCAGGCAAAGGAAAACGCAAGACCCCGAGGTCATGACAGAACTTAGCCAGAGATCGAGGCAAAGGAAAACGCAAGACCCCGTGGTCATGGCAGAACTTAGCCAGAGATCGAGTCGCCTAAACAGTATTAATATGTAAATTTTGAGTTTCTTTAGACATATGACTTCAGGACAATAATAATAGTCAACTCTTTTAGTTTCTTGATATACATATAGTTGTATGTATTATAAGTTGTTTTTTAACACAAGAATGGAGATCAATATTGACTTTTAAGGTCAAACAAATGGAATGGGAACTGAAATACCTTACTGGATGAAATCTTGTAAACCAGTAGCGTAAATAAAAAAAAATGACAGTTACCAATTGGGAACACTATCTAGAAGTAATACAGCGTGACCATGTCTAGATTTCGATCAATTTCGGGTGTGTTTGGCAACTTGTTACTTGATTTGGTGTATCTTGACATGACGGGAATTAAGTTTTATATCGTCGAGTTTTTTTCATTAAATGTTCATGTTCTTGATTCTACTTTCTACTTTTTTAACAGAACAGCTAATCAATAGCCAAAAATCCAATGAATCACGAGGTCGATTGAATGAAAAGCTATCATTGGGCCAGCGCAGGGAAAACTATAACCAAAATCCTTATTATCTTGCATTAACTTGGAACCACATCCACCCTACCTCAATTACAAGTAATTAAGTAATGTCGAAAATTGCGAGTAGTACTAAGTACTAACTCATAGTAAGCTCAGCTCAGTTGATTCAAACTTCAAAGGTTATAATATCAATTTGTTAACTTCAACCAAGTAAAATGGAAAAAAGAGTGACACATCTTTTGGGAGCCTTTGCTGACCGGCCCAACAGGATGCAGCCCAGAACAGATCAATACCCGCTGACCGGCTCCCAGAACTAGGCCCAAGAGCCCATTAGATCAGCTTAGAAGTAACCAATTTAGAAGTACAAAGACCCAAAGATTCAACCCATTAGCCATTAGACAACACAAACTCACAAACCACCTCCATTCTATATCAATACAACAAATTACACATGAGTATAACAAGATAGAAGACAAATTCAAATAAAACTTGGCATCATCATTAGACTCGATTACAATGCTTACGATCTAAAGTTTCAATGGTGCATCATCACACTATGATTCAAAACAATAACAAGAAACTTAAGACTAGTATTCTCTGTCCTTTGAGCCTTAATTTCATCTATTCAACGCTGGCCCAATCTTTCCGGATATCAAATGTATAGTTGATCTCCAAGTAGCATTTGTTATCATCGTCAACAAACTGAAAACAACGAAATAAAAACATATCTAAATCGAGAAATGTAATTTATTATATGAACTACTTGTGAATCAACAATAATGATGCTGTTTGCTTGCTATGATGCTATTGAACAATGAACATTATCATTAACCCCCCTTCATCTCATGGGCCAGCAAAATGATGGCTTCCTTTAAAAAGCAGAATAAAGCTTCAAATGGTGTTTGATTGCTTTCAATAAAGAAAGACATGTGGCGGGTACACGGCACAAGTACTAACAAGAAGGTTCTACTAAAAACAAAACTATTGCATTTATTTCATGAAAGTAGAAATCTTTTTAACTTCTAGGCATGATTTCTAACAGTATAAACATACAAGTGTTAATATCATCTCTGTAACAACATTTATGTCAAATTTTGTTTGGTTTTTGAGATCAAAAGTTGAAATTTGATAACTTGGAGATAACATTGTTGATTACCTTTGTTTTAGCAGAGTAAGAACCTCTGGCAAAGTAACCAGAAGGGGTAGTCTCTTCAGGCATCTCATGAGTGTATGCATCTTGCTGGGGGCTAAAAGTACCAAGCATCTGCTTCACACTATCCACTAAGAACAATTAAAAAAGAACACTATTAGAACACAAAATCTAAGGCAATAATCAGACAATCTATAGGAGATGGTGTTTGAATGTGCTTTGCATTTGAAGGTTATTAGAGAAGTCTGACAAATGCCACAAACACTAGAAACTGATTATCTGCGACTTAAAACGACAATCAAACAATCATTTTTAAATCACAACTCCAAACACCCTACGAGAATTTTCAAGATTTTTGTCACGAAATCAGCTATACGTGCTTACCCTTGACACCAGTTCTCCATACGTTATTCGTGTACTTTAAACCTGCAACGATGTTATGCCTCACTTGAAAAGAGAACTTGAGGTTGTAACGTGATCCTTCTTTCAATGTAAACCATAACCCTTTCGGCTTTCCGTCTTCAGGTATTGCAAGAACAATGTCAGATCTTCCTGGAGACAGGATTGAAAGGCTGAGAATCTTCACTTCTGGTTCTAATGATTCTGCAAAGAAAATTTTTACAAAATTATTAGGAGTTTCAAAGGGATAAATCTTCACAGCTTGAGCACATTTATACAAATTAATGAAATTTATCCTTGTTTATAACAAAATCTGAAAATTGAACTTAAAAGAAGGAAATTGAGTTTTGAGAATTAAACAGTACCTCCAACATCATTAATATCAACATTTCCAAGTAGCTGTTCTTTCCACTTTCTTAGGCTCTCATCATCCTATAATCATTCCAAAAATAATACTACTACTAATAATAATAATAACAACAACAATGTGATTATAACCAAATTAAGGAGGACACCAGAAATAATACTAAAGTTTAGAAAGATTTGTACCTTATCTTTCTCAAATTGTTCTTTGAGGGTGCACTGAGGACCCAATTGGATTTTATTATCCCCTGCTTCTTCTCCTTCATCTTCAGTTTCATAAATGGATGATTCGCTCCCGTTTCGTTTCATATTTGGTTTTTCTTCAACGTTTTCTTCGAATCGATTCTTGTTTTCTTCAGCATTCTCTTCAAGCCCCATGTTCGTGGAGCCAGAAACAGCTTCAACGGCCAACGACATTGACAATTCGTTAAACCGTAATTAAAAGATTTGCAGGAATGTTGAGTAGTTTATGAACAAACCCACCTAGTAATTGACTGAATGCATGCGAATTGGAAGCGGAAATACCCAAATTGAGGAAAAATATTCTTGCTTTTTTTCTTGGAGTAAGAATGGTTGTCTGTTGTTGGGGAAAGTGATGAATCTTGAATGGGTTAACGGTTCTGTGACGCCAAGAAGATCCAAGAAAGAAATGTGAAGAGAGAGACAGAGAGCGGTAAAATCAAGACAAAGGGACGAAAGAGGCCCACCAAGAAGACGGTAAAGGGGGTTTCATATAGGAGTGTTCGGGGAATACGGATTTTTTAAATAAATAAATTAAGTGATTTTTATGTTTTTAAATTATAAATAATCAATTTGGAATGTTTGGATAACTTGTTTAATAATTATTATTTAATTGTTTTATATTAAAATAACTAGTTTGAAATTTGTTTATTCAAGATTCTTTTTTTTCCAATAATAGGGCTCGTAACTTTTTTTTTCTAATAGTAGCGCTCGTAACTTTACCAAAATATAAATCTGATTAGAAAAAAGTGAAATGAACACGTCACTAATCTAAAATATAAAAAATTGGCAGACATGAATATGATAAACCAAGAGTGACCCGAGTGACACGATTAAGATAAAATCGTAAAATCTTTTACAATGAAATTGAGACGACATCTGCATTGAAAATTTAAAACCTTACCGGTCTCTTGATTTATTTCCCTCTCATTCTCATTTATCAATGTGATTAATTTCGTAATCACTAGTACAATCTCTCTCTTGTCACTCATCTCTCGCTCTCGAGACTTGTCGTAGCTGTTATTTTCTTGTCATCGTTGTCTCACACACTATCTCACATGGATTGGTCGACCACATAAAAAATTCATAGTGAATTTGGGGTTGTACGATTTTAAAACTATAAGTAGAACTTACATTTTTCATTATTTGAAAACCGAAAAAAATACTTGTCTAACACATTTGACTGAAAATAGGGCAACACAAAACATGACAGGAACCCGACACGAAATAAAAGGGTGAAAAATAGGTTGACACAAAATTGACATGAAATATGAACCTGATAACCCGAACCCGACACAAATTACCTACATATCTAAACATATGTGTTTTGTTATGATTCTAGATTAGTAACTATGTAATTATCATGTTGAGGATTTAGATAATCTTTAATGCCTGTACAGACTTGACTCTTTTTCTTATCTTTTGACATAATTACATCGTAACTATGATTTTTAGGGTGAAGTGTATACTTATTTTTTTCTCATTTTTTATCTCAACATCCCAAGATCGGTTTTTTCTCTCTACTCCTCTAATCTTTCTATCCCACTGAAATCACTGTATTACTCATCTTTCTAGCTCAGCACTCCACTAACCTTTTTTAAGTTTTTAATCCTATACAAACACTTAAATTTAAAACACAACATTAGATAAAAATAAAAAATACAACCACTAAAATAAAAAATTTAAAACTACAAGAACTAAATTACTTCTAAAAATAAAAATATAACTTGTGGTTTTAGTGGGTATGTAGGTATTCGAAATGTATTTCACGGGTTCCATTCTA
The DNA here is from genome assembly GCA_038502395.1 of Dittrichia graveolens. NCBI lineage: Eukaryota > Viridiplantae > Streptophyta > Magnoliopsida > Asterales > Asteraceae > Dittrichia > Dittrichia graveolens. Next base: position 85,154,295 of record JARJIL010000005.1, on the reverse strand, counting down.
AGGTTATTGTGTGTTTTTCTGTTATGTATTTCTTGTAGAATATTTAGATACACTTCTTGAGAAATCCATTCTTGATTTAGTGAAAGATTTGATTATTCAAAAGACGTATCGTTTAGACTTTGTCTTTTTAAATCATATTTTATAATATAACACAAGTGTACATAATCAATCTATCTTTTCGTGGATATCATCCCCGTGCAGGGTTGTTTGCTATAACCCAACGAGGTTTGAGAACAGCGAAAGCTCATTCCAAGTCTTTTCTTGTGCTAATTTGGACCTTATTCATTTCGGGTTGGTTGGAAACAAAAATGCTTTTGCAAAAGTAGCCCACTCTAGGTATATCTTATTGGCAAGATAATACTCATGTGTATTGCACTCCATTACCTAAGACGCGATCTTTGGTGTAAACATAAGGAACGCCGCTTTGGCAACCCTTGATATTAATATCGTGTTACAGTCGTTCTAGTTATTGGAGTCCTCGACATACCAAACATAAGGAACGCCACTTCGGCAACTTTGACAACATCAATGTTATGCGAGTCATTCTCATGATACGACAACTCTTCACTTTGATGAGATGATGAGTAAAATTCCATTTGTATTAAATTTTGAGAGAGAATTGTGTGAAAATTGGTTAATATACGTGTGTGAATATATATATATATATATACACACACACACACACAAGTAAGACCCGAAGGCTGTGCTATACACACCCCATGACGTTTTATAATGATTTTTTAAGAATAAATAAGTGATCTTGTTAAAACAAATAAAAAAATATATATATATAAAGTTTGCAATTTAATATACTAGATGATACTAAAAGCAAGAAATTTGTAGTTTTACTACTAATTTTACAAAATTACAAACATAATGTCATTAGCATACTAATTTGCAAGTCATTTCATTTAAAAATATATATAATCGATAAACTTAACCATATACATAACAATATTGTTATCCTCATACTGATAAACGTTAATACATTTAGATAAATGCTTATCAATGTATGTCATTTTATATAACTAATTTTTTAAAATTACCGAGTTTAATGTTAGTCATGTAAATAAAATATATTTTTAATATCAAAATCATTTAATTTTTTAAGTTGAATTTATAAAGGTATGATTATCTCGGAATGAAATATTAAAATATTAATACAAAATGTGACTTGTGTTAAATAATATTAATATCTTACTATGTCAGATATTTAAACATAAAAATCTTTTAGAAGAATGTTATCAAATTTTATTTGAAATTTTAAATAATTTATAAATATCACGAGTACATAAATTTGGATAGCAAAATATATAATAAAAGTTCAGCATATATTAGAAAGTTTTTCTTTTTTGGATTTGAATATAAACTATTAGGTATAGTAGTTGCAATAATAAATATTTTATCTCTAATTTTCATTGTTTACCAAGTTAAATGAAACCAAAAGAAATAAAAATATTAACATAGGTTGGAGAATTATAGTAATGAATACCTTTTTACAATAAAAAAACTAACAAAATAATGATGTGAGTTATTTGCTTTAATGTATTTGTAAGAACAAATGAAGAGATCTAAAATAATATTTTTTTAAAAATTAGGTTTGTAAGAAAGTTAAATAGTTTGAGTATTTATTTTCCTATTATTTCATCAATAAACGCTACACATCTATGGAAAAACAAATTATTATTTTTGTATTAATAGGTGAAATAGTTTCATACTATTCTAATGGGACAAGTGTTGATCGATTATAGAGGGAGTGTGTTGATTTATATATATATAGGTAGATATATATATATATATATAGGAAGAACTCTTTTGTAATGCACGACAGTGAGAACCTGGGTAAACTTGTAATTTAGTATTTCTTTTTAACGTTCATGTTCACACATAACTACCCAAAAGTTAAGTTTACATCCTAAATCATAAAATCAAAATTATTTATATAATATTAACAATTTACAGATTTGTATGCATTGATGCATCAGATCACAAACATTTTTGTAACCTTTGATGCATTAGGTATATAGTCAAACAAATGATCAAAAAACGTGGCAATTTTTAAACATTCGATCAATGAAATCAAAGGTCCAAAAGATATGTGATAATTTTTAAACCATCCGATCAATGAAATCAAAGATCCAAAAGTGTTCTCACTGTCGTACATTTTAAAGGTTTTCTCATTTGATCATAACTATATATATATATATATATATGGAAAAATTTAGACGAGAACTGTTTTTCGTACGAGAACAGCGAGTACCCATTCGTACGGTTATAAGGTATAGTTATCATCGTTTTCGGTCGTTATCATGATTAACGAGTACCAATTACGAATGCTCTTATAAATGAACTACTTAACAATTGTTATTAATTAATCCGTGCCGATCAATCACAAGATAAAGAGGTATATATTTTGTATTCTATTGAATTGTTTCATTTGGTCTCTTTATCGGCAAATAGCAAGCCAATGATGTAATTAAGAAATGTGATTTTTATATGACTCTTTAAAACCTTCTTTTTCTTTATTTTTTTTATATGTAAAAAGACAAAAGAATAATGCTAAAGTGCAAGGTTGTCTATTTTCTATGATTTACACATATAAAAAGATAGTGTAGTAATTATCACTTATTATGAAAAGTTTTTTAAACAATTAATTAAAAACGAATTTAATTTGATATACCACTTAGTAGGATTTATTACAAAAGAAATTAAATATACATATTAATTTAGCGAAGTTATAAAAAACAGTACTTCAGTAAATGACATGTTTTAATAAAAACTTTAATGATATTTAAAATAATATAAAAAGTATATATAAATAGGAATTTTCTACTAGCATAATGCATCTCCATGAACTACTCATTATGTATATATGGTGAATGGAACATGGTGATGAACAACTCCTATCCACATCTCTACAACTCACATGCCGTCGTCATATTTACTATTAAAATATTTTTGTTATCAAATTTATGTATTCACACTTTTCTTCTCAATGCCATTAATTAATTTGAATAGAAAAGATTTATTCTAAAACAGCTATATATTAACATTTAAAAATGCTTATATGTGCCTAGCATGATCTTTTTAACCGATTGGAGTTGACCATGACATGTATATGAGGATGAAATTATTTCAAATATTTTTACAATATTAAATACAATATTTATTTTCATTTTTCGAATTTCTTTTTTTTTGTTTGGATAAGAATTCTAAATAAGATTTTTATTTTTTGATTCAATAATATGATGTATTACATTTTTGATAAGTACCAATAAATTTAAGGAAAAATTTCACTTGTAAACTTTCAATATTACTTTAATATCAAATTTTAAAACTACATGTATATCCTTCTAAAACTATTAAACTCACATCTATATCCAAACTCATTTTTTAATAAGAATTATATCATTTTAATATTAAAAAACTTATCTAAAATTCAAAATACTTTATGACATCTCCAAACTACCCTTCCTAATTCTTTTCACTTATCGATTCATCTTCTTAATCCCAGACACATCACGTTCTTTACCCTTCTTCATCCCAAATTACAGAGCATTCTAGTTCCCCTATTCTTGATTGCACCAGGTATGTTCCTTGAAACTAAAAAGGCCACTAGTTCCCCTATTCTTGATCATAAGTACTTAGTGACAAGTATTTGAAACTAAAAAGGCTTGAGCTTATATAAAACAGCTACAAGGATTGTTCAATCCTCAAGAACATAGTATTTTGTTCACCTAAAATTGAGTTTATATAACATAGCAGATGAGGATTCTTTCAATAATCAATGGTTGCCCCTCATTTAGACAAAATCAATATTTACCATTTACCAAGCTTAAGCAAAATCGAGACTAATATGTATAACACATATATGGATTAATCGATATTTACCATTTATCAAAGCTTAAACAAAATCAATATTTACCATTTATTGCTGTAGTAGAAGAAATTCTGATATGTAAAACAAGATGAAATAAGTAGAAGAAATTGCTGAAGTAAAAGGAATTGTGATATGCAAAATAAGAAAAAATAAGTGGAAGAAATAGTTGAACTAGAAGAATTTGTGATGCGAATGTCAGTAAGTTGTCAAAGTGCCAATGAAGAAGAGAGACAGACAGACTTCAATTTGGTTCACGATCAGTTGAATTTTAGGATATTTGGTCTACTATAAAAATACAATAAGTGAAAAGAATTAGGAAGGGGAGTTTGGTAATGTCGTAAAGTATTTTGAATTTTTGATAAGTTTTTTAATATTAAAATGATATAATTCTTATTAAAAAATGAGTTTGGATATAGATGTGAGTTTAATAGTTTTAAAAGGATATACATGTAGTTTTAAAATTTGTAAGGATATTGAAGTAATATTGAAAGTTTGTAAGGATATGAGTGAAATTTTCCCTAAATTTAACAAGTACATACAAGAGAGATTGAGAATTTGAGATTTGAGATGATGTTTATTTTTATTGTTTTAACTTTAAATATGTTATTATTTTATTTTTAAGTTGTTAACTTTTAACTTTTTAATGTTTCGTAATTTTATTTGACGGATTTTATTGTCCACAGATGTCGTTCCCCATTTGATTTCACAATCCTCATTTTCAATTTTAATTTTAAGTTTTAAAGAAAAATTTAATTTCACAATTCTACACTTAAAAGGACATGTCAGTTAACCTGAATGTCGACTTTATTTTGTTCGTGTTGACACCTTTTGACTCATTTCAGATTCGTGCTAGATAAAAAATTGTAAGTCTTTATTTTCATTAATAAAAGACCATGTTAAATTCATTTTTATCAGTATTACAATAACTTTGACGATTTTTCACATTTTAGTTATAATTTTACACTTAAAATGTATAAAATAATAAAAGCGTGAAAAGTATAATGTACTAAATCATTTTGTAAAATCTACATTCGGAATATGGAAATTATAATAAAAACATCACATTAATAAATGTAAGCAAATAAAATCATTACTATTAATACATTTTTAAAAGCATGAACTTTTGAAATCAATATACACATTTAAAAGAGTAAAGTTTTTATTAATTTTGCCACTACTATGTTTATATAATTCTACACGCATATAACTATTTAAGTGTGACAAATTTTTATAGCTCCACACGCTTGCCACAAAAATGCAAAAAAATAACATATTTGTTGTTGCAGTGGATTTCTATAAAGCAACATACACAATACTTTATAATAGATATATGTTTGAAGTTTTAAAACCCGACCTTTCATTAACCTTTAAAAAAAATAAATCTCTCGAATAACGTTGCTAAAAACTTTGCTAGTTTATAGACTCGTGTACATATAGATATTAGTCTATTAAAAAAGTAACTTAAAATGATTTAAAATCAGATAGAAAAATATGTCTAGTTAATGCATTTTTACTTCAAAACAGGATAAGATTACATACTTCATAACATCTCTTGGTGATGTCCGTGTTTTTATTGGTTTGTTTTTCAAATTTATAACTTAATAAATGCTCGTGGTATTTTTTTTATTACAATAAATACTTTATTTATAACAAATAAATGTGGTTATGGGAAGAAAAAAAAAACTACCCGTTTTCTGACACACACTTCACGAGAATGAGGTGGTCCAAACTGCTTGTATCTTAGTTTATTTATTATCTATTTATTATTTATAGGATAATGTACGCGGTGATGATTAATTTTATTTTTTTAAAACTACTAATTAAGACCACGTATGCAATGATATTATTTAAATTAATGTGTGCAATTAGTTTTAATTACTTTTAAATTTATAACTTGTCATTTTTTTCTTCACTAGTGATATCATATCTAACTTTTAATTATGTTATATATTTTTAAATTAATTATATATAAGATAATATAAATAAGGGTTTAGTTCCTGACTTTGTATTCAAGTTGTCATATTTTACTATTGTATATACTAAACTTTCAAACTAATTATTTAATGTACTAGACTTTTCAAACATACCATTTTCTAAATCATGAAACCCAAATAGCAAGTTCCGGTTATTTTTTTATTTTTGATTTAATTTTTTATACCAATTATTATTCTTATTATTTTGTTAAACTAAAACCCTATAAATAAACATTATGTAATATATTCTTATTATTTTGTTAAACTAAAACCCTATAAATAAACATTATTTTGCTACTTTTTGATTTTTTACCTCATATCTTATCTCATATTAAGTAAGATAAATAAACATTATGTGATATATTTATTCTAGTATTTGAATTCAAGTATTATTTGTTTACCTTCTACCTTATCTCATTTTAGAATTGAATTTGAATAATTTCTTGATTTTGAGTTTTAATTTTGACCATATCTTAATTTTGACAAATGAATATTTAGATTGTTTAATTAAATCATATTTTTTATTAGTATTATTAATATTATTAAGAGATTAAGAGATAAATATTATTTTTTAATTGAATAGTAAAAAATTCTAGTTTTTAATGAAGATTAACCTTAATTATTATGTTCAAACATGTAAACCTTTTTTTACACACCTACAAATATATCTCATGTTAACCAACTATATAATTCAAGGGTGCTGCTAAATTAACACCCCTTTTACTAAAAAACATCCTAAATCTACATCTAAAAACACCCTAAATATACATCCTAAATTAGAGATATTGTTGCTATAATTAAGCATTGAATTATAAACTATAAATACAAATAATCACAAATCATGAAGTAGATTTAGATGTACACGAAGTAAAGCACCGTCGCCTCCGTACACGAAGTAAACCACCATCGCCGTCGTACTACGTTCACTGGTGCTGCCGCTGTAGACGAGGGAAACAACTAACGTCTGGACATACGCGTTACAAGAAACAAAGTGTTCACCTCCACTACTGTTGCTGGTAAGATTCTGGGTAGGGGTGGTGGTGGGGAGCTATTTCCGGCAGTGGGGTGGGCCGGTGTGGGGAGAGTGGGTTTGAGAAGGGAGAGATAGGTTTTGAAAGAGGGGGGAGACCGAAGAAAGAAGAGAATGGGAGAGGGAGGTCGTCGGAGGAGGTAAGGAAATGGGAGAGGGAAGGCATTGGAGGAAGGGGAGAGGGTGTAGCCGCCGGTTTTGGTTGAGATGGGAGGTAGAGATGGGAAGGGGAAAGGAGAGAGTATAGCCGCCGGCGTGAAGGGACCGAGAGAAGGAGGTCACCGGAGGATGGAGGCGGTTGTAGATGGGGAGAAGCTGGGTTCTTTTTTTCTTTTTTGTGTGTTTTGAAGTGGGAAGGGGAAGGCATATATGTAGGAGGTTAGATTATTTTATTTTATTTTCTTTTAAATTAGTTTTTGTTTTGTAATTTTTTAATTAAAAATGTATTTTTAACTGTTTTTATTTTTAAAAAGATAAGAATGTAACAAAACTTTTTTTTTTATAATTTTAAAACAATAACATGTAATCATTAATTTATTCTAGAAATATTTAATTTTTTATAGTTTAGGTTTTATTTTTTACTTTATAAGTAATAATTTTTCATCTTATTTTGTAGTTGTGACATAAAATATGTCGAGTGATGGCAATAACATCTCTAATGTGACTTCACCATTTTTTACTAATCAGGTATAATATTAACAATGGTTAATATTATTACGTTCATAAAATTTACATATTTGTTAACAAAATAATATTTAAATTATAGGTGTTTGTGTCCTTTGAAGAGCTGATGGAATGAGTGCAAAACACAGCATTATCACTTGGTTATATAATTGTAATAAAAAGATCAAAGAAAAAGAAAGGTGTATTGTCCTACATCACACTTATTTGTAACCGCAGTGGAGAATACAAGTATCAAAAAACAAGTAAAAAATCAGGCACCAAAAAAACCAACTGTTAGTTTCAATTGGTAGGTTCTCATTTAAAACAATATGGTGGGTGGACCTTCAGGTTGATTGTGATAAAAATAATCATCTACCTGCACAATATATGGAGGGGCATGCTTATAAAAGACGGTTGAAAGAAAATGAAAAAAATTTGGTGGCTGATTTGACGAGTAAGAATGTTACACCGCGTGATATATTATCGATATTGAAGGAACATGATGAGAATAATGTTTCTACACTAAAAACAATATACAATGCACGACAAAAGCTTCTCTCATCCCAGTATTCTGGAAAAACTCCGATGCAGGTTCTTATGTTATTTTTGAACGTTAGACGTTTTATTATTGAGTATACTGTAAATAATATTTCAAATTCATTGGAAAATCTATTCTTCATTCATCCACGGTCATTAGATATATGGCGTGCATTTCCACAGTCATTCATCCATGTATATGTCACGTTTGGAATGTTATAGACAACTGAAACCTAGTAATCCGAAAGCACATATTATAGATATAGCAGAGTATGCTTGAATAATGTTTTTTTATAATTTTAATATTACTGGTCATATTTTTGCATTTATGTTTTTTTATGACTGAAAAGGTTAATTACAAAAAGTTTATTTAATTATTATAAAAATGTTAATTACAAAAAGAAATTTAGAAAGTATAGTTGCATTAATTATCATATTAAAAACAAGAGTTATAATTTGGAAAGTAAACTAAATCTAATTATGGAGGGTGTTTTTTAGTAAATTGAGGTTGTTTATTTAGCCAATCCCATAATTCAATCCAAACAAATTAAACAAAGTGGGGTTTCTCTTAATATTTATTTTTTCTATCTTTGGTGATGAAATTTTAAATATCTAATATAACTTGTAGCAACCACTCGGTGGTGAAATTGTTACTTCTATACTCACACCCGCAGCTAGGGGTGTTTAAAATCGGATATCCGAAAATCCGGATATCCGAAATTTTGAATAGTTGGTTTTCAGTATCCGAATCCGAAATTTCGGATTCGGATATCGGATATCCGAAATATCCGAAATTTTCAAAAATATATATTTTTTATATAATTTTTAAAAAAATATATAATTACTAAATAACCATATTTTAAACTTTAATCACCAAAAATAGCTCAAGTATGCTTCAAAATAAAAAATACATGTATATAAAACTATATATGTTAAGAAAATTAAATAAATATGCAATATAAAAATAAAAAAATAAAAAAAATAAAAAATAAAAAATAATTTTCGGATATCGGATATCCGAAATATCCGAAAATTCAAAATATTACTATCCGAAATTATCCGAAAATTCGGATATCCGAATTTCGGGTATCCGAAATTTCGGATATCCGAATTTTCGGATAATTTCGGATTGGATTTTCGGATAATTGGTTCGGATGTCCGGATTCGGATTATTTTGGACACCCCTACCCGCAGCTAATCAATGTTTTCTCCCAAACATTACTTTGAAACATATAACATACATAGGCTATCAATATTTTTATAATATATATTTGGGTTTAGTTTCTAAAAATATATTTAAGTTATTGCCTTTGTTATTATATGTATTAAATATTAAAAATTAAAACTTATCATTTAATGTATTTTACTTTCAAAAAAAAAACATTTAATGTATTTATTTACTTTCTAAAAATCTTGCAGGTTATTTTAAATCAAGTTTATAAACTGCTTTATTAAGCCCCTCATATTTCACGTTGTGAAATTTTCTATCATTAAAACCGTTTTTAAATTTGTATATTAATTTACTATTTTGTAAAATAAAGCTAAATATTATAATACCATACATTTTGAAGGAAAAAAAACCCTTCTAGAATATATATTAGATATCAACTATTTTACCAACATGTGGACTTGGCGGAGTGGTAAGGAATCTCTTTGTTTACACGGGTGGCGGGGGTTTGAATCCTGGCATTATCAATTTTTGAAATTTTAGTTTCCCACTTCCTGTTTATTAAACCTTTGTATACTTTTAAAGTCTTTTGGTCTTTTTTAACTTCTAATTTTTTAAAATATGGATTTCAAAATTCTAACCTCTTTTTTAGCTTCTTTTGATCTTTGTATTCTTTTTAACTATTTTTTAACTTCTATAATTCTTAAATATCGTGTCTATCTTTTTTTTAATTTTCTTTTACTTAAAGTAAATTTTACATGTACGTTTTTATAATTTTATGTAAACAATATTTAATATATTTATTTAATTTAGAGTTTTGATTAAGGTTAAAAAATAATTTAAACTCTATTTTCATTAAACTCTTAAACTTTTTCTAATATTTGAACTTCAAAGCTTATGTACGTTTGTTTTGGTATAACTATTAACCTTCATTCTCGAATTGTTTAAGTATTAAAGTAATTTTTTTTAATTTAACCATTAAACTTTATTTTTAGAATGGTTTTATGTAGGTATATATCATATTATAGTTTGATCGTTGAGTCAAGATGTAAATTTGTCGTTATAGAACAACCGGAATTTTTGACGCAACAACTTCTACCTTTTTGGGTAAAAAAATATTCTTAAAGATGTGTTATAGTTTATAATTTACATACTAGCATTTAAGTTTTTAAAAAGAAAACGTCACTTACAAATATATTTCAAAAAGAACTTTGCACTAAGTCAGTAATAATATATTTTCTTAATCAAACAAAAGATCACATGAATTTGTGCATTAGTAATATGTACATTTATTTAAGATAAAACCATTTGAAAAAAAAATTGAAAGTTTAAATTAGTAAAGCTTAGTTATGTTTTACTCTTTTCACAAACTTTATATTAATTATTTACTATTATTATTAAGTTAATATGGTCTTAGTGTATTATAATACTTAAAGAGTTTTTTTTTTAAAACAAAATAAAACTTAACAGGTAAATATAAAATTTTTTTAAGTTGAAAAAGTCAATATTTTATTTATGAGATTTGAGATTTCTTTTGACTCCTTTTTGTTTTGTTATTCTTACACCGTATTAGAGCCCTAATCATTTGATTATTTTTTTATCATGCGTTTTATTATTTTTCGATAATGTTATTATTAAATTATTAATATATTATCATGTAGATCATCTAATCCTATGATTTATTGAAATAATAGAATTTTAGATTTATAAAACCGGCGACGGGCTATAAAATCCTAGTTAACACTAAAAATTTAGAATTGTGGAACCGTGTTTAAAAAAAATCAAAACCTTCTACAATCCGAAGAAACCCCCAACATGTCGGCTCTTAATTCGTATTTGAAGACAAATCCAGATCTGAAATTGCAATTGATGATAAATCCAAAACGATGAAATCTTTGGAGTTGAAACAAAAACTACAATCGAGCAACATTACGAGCCCTATGATCTGAATCGTTGGGAGATAAAACAGAGACGAAAATCGTGGAGATGAAACAGAAACTAAAATCGTTGGAGACAAACCAGATTTGAAATCGCATTTGAAGATAAACCCAGAAAGATGAAATCGATGGAGATGAAACAAAAAGTAAAATCAAGCAACATTATGAACCCTATGATCTGGATTGTTTGAGGTAAAACAGAGACTGAAATCGTTGGAGACAAACCCAAATCTGAAATCGCATTTGAAGATAATCATCATTACGACGCCCTCAGATCTTCGGAACCATTTATCTGACACCCTTATAAGAATCGACTTGTAAACGATCGACCTTATTTGATGAGTGGGTTTCGATACACTAAAATTTATTTCAGTGAGGGATGAAATTAATTTATAATAGGAGATGAAATTGGGGTATGAAATCAACATTAAATGATAGTTTGTAATACCCGTTAGCAATTTTTTTTTTAAACGGCAGCAGAATTTTATTAAAAATAAAAACTAGTAAGGAGCTAGCAAATACAAGAAAGTAAAATAAGACAACAAATTATAAAGAAAATAATATTGAATGAGCGCAATATCATAATATCCAATTTAACTTTCTTTTTTGATTTCCCCTTGATTGCAACCAGAAGAATGACAATCCTTGAATAAGAACAAATAGTCTGGAAATAGACTCCTTGTTTTTGTTAAAAACCACCTCATTCCTCGACTTCCAAATCTGCCAGCAATAAGTGTAGATAACCGCATTAAAAACTTCAAGTTTTACTCCTCTCAAGTTTGCCAACTCTCCCCAAGATAATAAAGCATCAAGCGACCCATTAGGAATCTCCAAATTCCACCAGTTTGCAATTTCTTTTAGTAGGCTTCGGGCAACATAACAATCCACAAACAAGTGTTCCTCCGTTTCTATAGTTAGCGAACATAAAGGACAATTTAAGGATTCCAAAATGATACCTCGCTTTTCAAGATTACGGAAAGTTGCTAATCTCTTGTGCTGAGTTTTCCACATATGTATATTCACCTTGCTCGGGAGAATCTTAATCCGTTCAGTAATAAAACCGTGATTGTTGTATAGTATTTTCTCATCCAGTATCTTACGTAATGATGCAACGGTGAAAATTCCGGAAGAATCAAGAGTCCATTTCCATTTTCTATCTACCTGTTGATTATCAACCACAGCCTCAAGTCTAAAGAGTTCAAATAAATCAATATTATGGTCACGAAAGCCTTTATTAACAGAAGCTATGGCACCCCAAACACCTCCTTTTTTCGTGTGGAGCGAATCAATTGATGAGTGACGAAGATAACCATAAATAGAACATATAACTCGAGCCCAAATAGAGGAAGTTTCCTGTTTAAGCCGCCACCACCATTTTGCCAATAGTGCCATATTTAGCGCTTTAAGGCTTCCCACCCCTAGGCCACCTTGATCTTTTGATGCCAAAGTATCGGTCCAAGCGATCCAAGTCAATTTCTTCTTATTTATGTCACCTCCAATAAAGAAGTTCCTTCTTAGACCTTCTAGAATTCATAACACAACTGTTGGAATTCTATATAAGGAGAAGATGTAAGTTCCAAGCGTGCCAAGAATAGACTTACAAAGCGTGAGTCTTCCGGCTGCAGAGAGGGACGAGGCTTTCCAATTTGAGAGTTTGAACTAGAACTTTTCTATCAATGGTTGCCAAGGAGACCTCTTCTTCATACTTGAACCCACCAGAAGGCCTAGGAATTTAAAAGGAATTTGCCCAACTTTACAATTAATTCTAGCTGCCAAATTAGACACAACATCTGGCTCCAAACCTACACTTGATAAACTAGTTTTTAAATGATTCACCTTTAAGCCAGAAGAAAGGTGAAAGCACCGTAGTATTCTGATCAAGTTTAGGATATTTAATGTCGACCATATACCCACAAATAGTGCATCATCTGCATAGAAAAGATGAGAAAGGATTGGGCCATTGTTTGGAAGATTAACCCACTCTATCATACCCAAGGTTCGTGCCCCCCGCAAGGAAACATTTAGTGCCTCCATTGCAATGATAAAGAGAAACGGGGTAAGAGGATCCCCTTGTCTAACTCCACGATACATATTAAATTCCTCGCTGGGAGCTCCATTTATCAAAACAGAAACTTTTGCAGATTGAAGGCAATTCCTGATCCAAGCCCTCCATTTTTGCCCAAAATTTAATTGTTCCAAAATCGAGTCCAGAAAGTCGCAATTTAAGGAATCAAATGCTTTCTCAATATCAATTTTCAATAAGAAAAGTTGTTTCTTTGATCTTTTTGCCCAACTGATGACTTCATTGATTATTAATGGACCATCAAGAATGCTTCTACCTTTTAAAAATGTTGTTTGTTCCCCTCCAATCAATGATCCAATAACAGATTGTAGTTGACACGAAAGAAGCTTAGCAATGATTTTGTAAGTTCAGCCAATTAAGCTAATAGGTCTAAAATCCAAAAAATATATAGGATCATTATTTTTCGGGATTAAAGTGATGAAGGAAGAGTTTGAACCTTTAGGAAGAGTAGCTGAATAATAAAAATCAGCAACATCATCAACGATGTCAACACCAAGAATATCCCAAATTTTTTTAATAAAGGCAAAAGTAAGCCCATCAGGCCTTGAGCCTTATCACCATCACATGCCCAAACTGCACCCTTAATCTCCTCCGTAGTGAAAGGAGCTTCAAGGGATAAACTTTGTTCTGTAGAAAGAGTGGAAAACAAATTACTCAAGAACTTTGGCCGACAAGAGCATGGTTCGTTGAACTTTTCTTCAAAAAATAACTTGGCAGAGTCTTTTATAACCCCTGGATCGTTGGACCAAGCACCATTTATCGACAGACCATGTTTCATCCTATGATTTTGTTTCAGGACCTTATGAAAGTATTTAGTATTTTCATCCCCCATACTAGACCATTTTATTCTTGCCTTCTGCTTCAAATCTAAGAGCTCCTTTTTTTCAGATTCAAAAATCTTAACTTTCAAATCCATACGTTTTGCTTGATCCTCAACCGATAAGTCTTCTGATTCAGCCTTGATATCTAGATCATCAAGAGTCTTTTTCATATTAAGAAGAGAAGAGGAGTATGAAACCTTGTTTTTTCTCCAGGACTTTATGCAATTCTTGAGATGGATCCACTTTGTTGTAAGCCGAGAAGCTGGATTAGGAACCAACAAATTATCTTTACTTGAGCACCAACTGTCTTTAACCACCTTATGAAGCCCGTCATCTATGAGCCAAGAATTGAAAAACCTGAAAGGGGGAGGGCCAAAGTCGAGATTAGAGGATTTTAATAGGATGGGACAATGATCTGAATAATGCCTTGGGAGAATTTTCACAAAAGGATTAGGTAAAAACTCAAAGAAATTTTGAGACACCAAAATTCTATCAAGTTTACTAAGTTTCAACCCATCTGCGCTGCAATTAATATAAAGTTTTGCTATTTGGGCTTAATGGTTGTTAACTTTAATGAAATAATGTTATTGGGCTTAAGATGAACTTAGTTGATATGGGCTCGAGGCCTAGAAGAAGCGTATAAATACTGTATTAGGGCACAACCCCCAAAGCCCCATTCACTGTAGCAACCTATTTTGTGTGTGTCTGTGTCTTGTGTTGCTGCCGAGAGAGAAGGAGGAGCAGGGCTCGAATTCAAGCCTCACCATCTTTGAAGAATCAAGTTTTTCACTAATAGGTATGTAATCTCCTTATCCTACAATTGAAATTATGTTAGAACCTTAGCTAAATCAACCAATGATACCCTGTTTGTTTAATCAATGGACTGAGCATGAAACAAAGCAAAAACCTTCTAACTAATCATCAAATGATAGTGTCAATCGAGACTGTTGACTAAGGTTTCATCTAAATAGTATTACTAGCAAATTGCAACTAAAATAACAGAAATTAGTAAAGGACTATCAATTTCTAGTGCACTGTTGTCTGTGTCTTGTGAGTTGCAACTAAGCCGAGAACAAACAAGGACCTATAGGTCTCGATACTTGATGAATATAAAATTAAATAAGTGGGATGTGTCAGATGATTTAGAAACCTATAGCATTTGAATTTCATGATTTGATTAGAATTCGAATGGATTAGTAACACCCTGTGGTATGTGTTGTTTGCATCAAACAAACCGAGAATTAATCGAGACCTAGCAATCTAAATGGAACTATGAATCTTTAGGATTAAAAATAGCATAATTTTGGTGGTGATTTGATTAAGTGTGGTGTTATGACCGAATTAGGGTGATAACCGTGTGATGAACGAATTAGGGTTATGACCGAATTCGGGTGATGGCCGAATTTGATGTTATAACCGAATTGCAAATTGAGTTATAATTATTGAATAACAAACCAATGTATAATTACAATCATGAAATATCACTAGAGTCATATTTTGGGAACTTGCACTCAATACTAATTTAGTAGGACATGTTGTAAGTCCCTGCATAGGATTCGTTAACCGTACAACTCTGTAAAATATTGTTACTCTATGTTACGAATCAAGTGAGTCAGACTAACTTATATCTTATATTGTGATACGTGTTCGTATAAGATACTGTGATGATGATTGACAGATGGACACCCCCGCCTATGTGGCATTTTAAGCAGATGGCTCGCTTGGCAGATGGCCACCCCGCATGTGTGGCATTTTAAGCAGATAACTCATTTGGCAAATGGCCACCCTCTCTTGTGTGGCATATATGATGTGATATGTATTATCTGTGAATGTGCTATTTGATATAATGTATGAGTGATGTGTGCTCACTAAGCTTTGTGCTTAACCCGTGTTGTTCATTATTTTTAGGACCGTCTCGTGGTGATAAGAGAAATGCTCTTCTGTGACAGCTACACTTCCGTAAAACTATTTACAAACTCTGATTTTATAAACTAATACAATTAAACATTTTACTGTTGACACCGTAAGTCTCGTGTATTGGGCAGGTGATTGACAGATACATGTAATGAATATCTTTTACCGTATTTCCTTATCTAAACGAATCTACAAACTTTAATAGGATTATTATAATTTTTGGGGCATTATATAGTTTTGAAAGTGTGACACATTAAATGGTAAGTTTTAAAGTTTAATACATAAAATAGCAAAAGATAACAACTTTAGTCCATTTTAGAAACTAAATCTATATATTTAATATGTAATTGCTCCATCAAATAGTAAACTTCATATCTAGTTACAACCGCAAGTACCATTGAACTATATTAATTCCATTAATATGATACATATGAGAAGTAAAATGTATATAGTCATACTCTTATCTTGATATTTTCTCCCAAACATTATTGATCTTTGATTTTTACTTTTTGGGTACACAATGTTTGTCACCTATTTTTTAAAAGTAATTCATTCATTTGATTTTATTGTTATGAAACACTTTTTTTAAAAGGCAATATTTGTTTAATATTCAAATTAACTGTTTACAAATAACTTCAATAAATGTCAAAAACTTATTTTTAATTCAATGATTTGTATTTTACGAAAAAATAATAATAATGTTTTTGTGAAGTATATTTTAAAAAATGACTTATATATATATAAGAATCAAATCAATATTATTTTATATGAATATGTAATTGCATGAATTGTAAAACTTCTCTATTGTGATCGGATATGGGTTGTAGAGATTAAATATAAACAGTTGGAGTTCGAGGACGGTAATTGGGGGAGGGGGGGGGGTCCTGAATCTCCTTAATGAGGAGTCGAGGACAGAGAAATATTTGTTTATGCATAATGATGAAAACCCGAATCATCAATAATTTGGGGTAGGCCCACTTAATTTGCTTCATTTCCTGCAACCTGGTTAGTCGGTGAGGTCATTATCAGTTTTGTTTTGGTTGAGGTTTGCGTGTTTCAAGTCTACTGTAACACCGCCAAATTCAGAAGCTTATATTTTTTAAATATAAAATCCATTTCGAGTTTTGAAACTGCGTGGATACGGCTGTAAATACAATATTTTTCAAAACCTGTTTTTATCAAAATATCTACAACTGACACATCGAAAACATTTAATGTCTAATTTAATATTTACAACCTATAAATTAGTTGCAACAAAACAAAACCATCGGTGTTATCAAATACCGGCCAACCATTACAACAAACATACAAAATGTAATCAAAAGCTTAAACAAATGTGTTCCTCCAAAAGCCAGTAGTTTAAATCAAGCAGACAACAATCCTCACCAGCACAACTAGTTACCTACGCATAGGAAAGTATATGAGAGGGTTAACTATAAATAGCTAGTGAATAACAGTTAAGCAGAAGTATCATAACAAAAATATCATATATCACATATCAATAAGCAAGTCTATCCTGGCACAATGCGAAGCATCGGTTAGTCAGCAGGCATCACGTCTTGCGAGGTAGCGAACCCGACTCAATGATCCTGACTAGGGAAACCGAATACTTCCACTACGCCGGTGGAGAAGCGGGTAGCGGTCCATCATTGTGTTAACGGGAACAATACCCAATCGGGATCAGTGGGAACCGAGAGTCCATCATCAAGTTGAGGGACGGAGGTTCTGCAGGAACCAAGATTTGCTATCTTTAAATCACCGTACATCATAGCTGACGGACAAGGTCCCAACTAAATCAGACAAGCTGACCCCAAATATCCAACAAAGTGCTGGCACTAACACACATTGGCCTACAAAAGCCATAATATAACAAAGTTGGCCTATAAAAGCCATATCATATCAAGTTGACCTACAAAAGCCATAGCATATCAAGTTTGCCTTACAAAAGCTATAGCATATCAAGTTTGGCCTACAAAAGCCATAGCATATCAAGTTTGGTCTACAAAAGCCTAACATGGTTACATATCAATTCAATTTAACAATACTTGAACAATAACTCAACCTTTGGATTTTAATAATCATTTAAATATATAATATTCTTATTATCATGCTTAGGTTAACCAGTACTTACCTGTAAAGCTAAAACATGAAAATATAGTGTTTCGGCTCTTCTTGATCGTTGGGTGCACGGTGCACCTATAACACCATTTCTTACATTTAGACAACAAAACCTGCAAAGAATAACCAAGCTACTTAAAATAATCCTCTACTGGTGCCCTTAGTCCAAATATTAACTTCTAACAACAGTTCAAACATCGACACACGAAAGAACAACAAAAAACAACATTTTTCCAAAACTGGCCAGACGCGTCGCGTCCATATGGTTGACGTGGCGCATTCGCATTGCAGTGGCAAAAACACAGTTTTGCACAGCAGGTGCAATTCAACCAAAATCCAACCAAAATCCAACCCAATTTAACTTTAACCAATTTTCAGTGTTTACCAACATCATTTAACACTTGTAGCAACTTTCTAACATCCATTACACTTACTCAATTAATTCAAACAAAAATCCAAATTAAATTAACCAAGAAATGTTCCAATTTAGCCAATTCTTGGAATTCATCAAAATTAACACTTCTAATCCATAATTCTTACTTAATATGATTTGTAGAAGCTATAGCAACCGAGTGAAGTAATAAAAATCAGTCCTTGATAGCTATTTTAGTTTTTGACCATTTTGACTCATTTCAACCATTTCTTGAATTTGAGCAAAATCAACACTTCCAATCCATAATTTGAGTTCCAAACAATCTATATGTGTGTTGTAGGAAGTATTTATTTAGAACCCTAAAAATTCAGTTCTTGATGGTCAAATTGAGTTTGACCCGTTTTTGACCTAAAGCCTCAAAATAAAGAACATGGAGGAACTAGGGAAGAAGATGAACTTACAAATGGAATGAAGATGACGAAGAACAGATTTGAGACTTGAATTTGTAGCTGGAATTGAGGCTTGATGATATCCCTTTGATTTCTTCTTCAAATAGCCAAGAACACAAAATGTGTGTGTTTGAAGGTGGCTGTGTATGTGGGTATGTTAGAACCGACTTTGGTTCTAATATTATCCACAACATAGTGTTTTGTTCCCCTTTTCAACTTATTATTCAACTCTCGTATATCCATTTCTACTAACGAGGATATTTCTAGAATCTTATCTAAAACCGTTTATTATTTTATTTATTTTATCTATTTTTATTATTTCATTTAATAACTATTTTCATAACTTATATAATAACTTGAACATATATATTTTATTAATTTATTTAAAATAACTAACGTACCAAATCCACATACGTTTAAGCCCGTTTTAAGGATATTACATAAAAAGTATATAAAAATAATATGTAAAAAAATTAAAATATATTAACTTATTTTCTTTTATAACACCTTTATATAAAAGTGTACATAAATTATATAAAAATAATATGTAATATATTTATATAATCTAGTTTTATATTTAGATAAATTGTGTATAACTAAAAAATTATAAATAAAAAACATTCCTAATGATTACCATATATAAATAAAAAAAGGAGATGATATTTTCATTTATGAAATTGATTCATCGAGGTAATGTATAACACCGTTAAAATAATGTTACGAGTTAATGAAACATATATTTCTTTGAATAAATTAATTTCACAAGTGAAGATATCATTTCCCATGAAAAAAGGGTCATCATAATTACTATCTAAATAAGTTAGACCACTTGTAGTGGTGCTTGTCATTGACGATAACGAGCTTTTTTATTCCATTAATTGGCTCATCACACGCTTGATAATCACTACAGATATTTCATCACCCGCTCGTCATCCGGTGCCTCGTCGTCGTAGTGACGAGCTATGGAGCATGTTTGTATTTTTCTTTTCTTTTTTTTTAATTTTTTTCAACCACTTATATTAATATAGATTAATATCATGCTGGTTCAGTAATAAATGGGATGACAATGTAGTAGTTAGTCATGTAAATCATGACTAAGCTGATTAGTCATGGCTTATGGGATAGTAATAAGCTGAAAGAGTTGATATGCAATTGGTCATGACAGTCATTGTAGTCATGGATGTCATGACTGCCATGACCACGGGTGGTCTGATATTAATAACTTTGAAAACACAAAATCACAACTTAATTATGCAATAACTACACTTATTTATGTTAGATTTGAGGGATAATGATGAATGGGTCATTTTAGATTTTGTTAAGAGTCTAAATAGATCGACTTTTAATTATATTAGGGTGCTACTATTTGGACTACTTCTCTTTCAAATATCAAATATATCACATCAATTAATTATAATTTTTAGTATAGTACACACTCATACATCACGTCAATGAAATCAATTTAAATATTTAAAGGGTCGAAATATAATAACAACATTCCCAATTCTTGAGATGCATATGAGTGTGACTTGTGCTTGGGTTGTGCACATGAAGTTTGGTTGTCTTGGAGTTACTAATTTTGTTTTTATCTGTTTATTCTTATCACCTACATATGGTCTGTAGTTTGGATTGAACAATTTCTCCAGTTCTTGTAATATATTCATTTATTGCACACACACACATATATATATATATATATATATATATATATATATATATATATATATATATATATATAAGGTATGGTTATATATAGAATCATGCTTAACTATAGAACCTATAGACTCTTTGTGATGATGGAATGTGACAATTTTAAAAAGGTTAAAATGAAAAAATCCATCAAAAATTGAAAGCTCACGTGCCCTCACAAAACCCCCTAGACCCTTTTTTGATAGGTTTACTTCCTTAAAATGTATTAACTTATACATCAAATGTTAAAGTGTGTATCCAACTTCCAAAATTGTTATTGTATATATCAAACTTTCAAAAAAATGTGTTATTATATGTATTAAATTTCCTATTGTATGTACTAAACTTATACTTTTTTTTTGCTTTTTATGTAATGAAAATATATACAATAAAAATAAATTAAAAGTTTAATATATACAATAACATTTTTGAAAGATGGATACACACATTAATAATTTGGGTATAGCTTAATACATTTTAAAGAAATAAACCATTTTTAATACTCATCAAATCTTTAATTAACCATATCTTCATCATATTTAAAAATTTTTACAAAAAAAATTATACTAATCGATTCAGTTTTTTATTCTCTTTAATTCAAGACTAGACTTGATATGTTTTTGGTTCTTTTTTTCTACAAATGGTTTGACGAATATGCAAATGCTTCAAAAATGAAAAAAAAAAATAGATCTAGTAGAGAAACAGATGAGACGATAATCAAAATACAATTTCACCTGCATGTTAATTAATCCATATGCATGTTAAAAAAATCTATAAGAAACACTAGTATACATGCACTTTCACATAAAAATGCAAGCAACAACAATCTAAAATGCAAGCAACAACAATCTAAAATGCAAGCAACAATATTTTCACATAAAAAATGCAAGCAACAACAATCTAAAATTCAAACAACAACATTTTCACATAAAAAATGCAAGCAACAACGATCTAAAATGCAAACAATAGCAATTTCACATAAAAAATGTAATCTAAAATGCAAACAACAATATTTTCACTTCAAAAATGCAAGCAACACGGATGAAAATGATATAGCATTTTGGTTATCATTTTCATTCGGCTTGCATTTTTTGTCATCATTTTCAATAAACTAACAAATGAAAATGCAATCTAGATGAAAATGCAACGTAGAGACAAATGAATCTCGTGATTTCAAATGTGTATTTTCACATGTTTCACTTTTTTTCAAATCAAACATCACTTTCTTCAACGCTATTATTTCTTTTTAGATTCAAACAAATAAAAATGATGACCCAAATGCAAACTAGATGAAGATGATAACTAAAATGCAACCCAGATAAAATGATGACCAAAATGAAAATGCTACATCATTTTCATCTGGGTTGCATTTTGGTTATCATTTTCATGTGAGTTGCATTTTGCGTTATCATCTTGATATGGGTTAATTGCATTTTTGTTTGATGCAACAGATATAAGATGATATCTTCAACTCAAAATTCATATTGAACTTCATCTGGGTTGCATTTTCTTTATTAATTTCATCTCGGTTGCATTTTCAAAAAATAAAATTTTCAAAAATATGGAAAGAGTGGTCTTGATTTAAAGATGATTAAAAACTAGTAGATTCGTATAAATTTCTTTGCTTGAATTCTCAAAACTTAATTAGTTATGACAAATTAAAATTTTGTGGGGTAATATTTTGAGAAAGAAAATAAATAATTTTTCATTTTTGCCATCTTTATAGATTATAATTGATAAACATATATAATAATTACAAAACTGTCATCAATTAATATTATCTCTTGATTAAGCATATCCAATTGTTAGATTTGGTTCTTTAGGTTCTATAGATAAATGGTGGTTCTATATTTGATTATATATATATATATATAGGCAAAAGTTCATTTGAGAACCGTTTTTATTACGAAAACCGCGAGAACCAATATTAGACGTCCAATTCCCCCTCCTTCAATTAGATTGCCCACTCATGAATTCCTTACATGCACCCTGCCACACTCAATCCCCCCACGCTCTTCATCCATGAATTCCATTATCCAAAATGAACGGTTAAGAATGGTTCTCGTGGTCGCAATAAAAACGGTTATCAAATGAACCTTCCCCTATATATATATATATATGCCCAAATACAAATGACATCGTGATCTATCTATAACACAAAACTTGCTATGTAGCGGAAATATGTCAAACGGATTAAAATGATTTAAATTTTTTTAAACCAGCAAACTAAGACCCGTGGTTTAGAAGAATTTTTCAAGGTGTGGAGGTGGGTAATGAGAAGTTGCGCATTTCACATTTACAACACGCTAATAACACGTTGATTTGTGGCAAGTGGAACTTTAAAAATTTACACGTTTTAAGTGCCTTGATGAATTGATGGCATGAATCATAAGGCCTCAAAGTAAATTGGATGAAAAGTAAAGTAGTAAACTGTACGGCATCAATGTAAGCCCGGAGAGGATAAGGAATCATGCGAATCGAATTAGATGCAAACGTTAATGTATTTGGATATGCATATAAATGTGAGCATGAAGAGGAAAATTCATTGGGAAGGAGTTATACAGAAGTTTGAGTCCAAATTGGATATGTGGAAGACAGATTTGATATCGAGTGGTGGAAGTTTGATCTTAATCAAGTATGTTCTATCTAGTCTTCCTCTATACTTCTTCTCGATATTCAGACCTCCGGTTAGTATCCTTAATATGTTAGATATGGAAATGCTATAACCTTAGTTTGTTGGGTAAATGTTGGTGGAAGTTCTATATGGGTAAAGAAGTTTTTATGGGACTTCGGGTGGGTTCGATGTAAGGTTGGGGGAATTCTTGTAATGGGTTGTGGGGGCATTGTTAAAGCGGGTTTCGAGTTACAAAACCGTGGTATTAATCTGCATTCTTCTGTGATATTAAAAGTGCGAAATAGTTACCAGATTATGGTAAGATAATTGGGTTGGGAAGAGGCCTTTGAAAGAACAATTTAAAAGAGTATTTTCCAAAGCAAGCACCAAAAAGTACACTGGGAATTAAGAGTAGAGAGCGTTAGAATGTGTAGAACTATATGATATTTTAAACTCTTAATTCCTTAAATTCAAGCGTAGAGGACAACAGAATTTGGGTGCTAAACAATGAAGACGTATATGTTTTGGAATAATTAGGAAAATGCTAGAACATACTAGGGAAGCGGTCCCTTTATCGCAAACTTTCTAGAAAAAAATGTTCCCAAAAAGGTGAACCTTTTTGTGTGGAGGGCTCATTGTAACACATTACCTATAAAAGAAAATGTTATCGATAAAGGTATTGACATAGCTTGTGCGTTGTGTTCTTTATATGAGGAAGAATCAGAATCGGTGTTCCATATATTATTTGAATATTCGAAAGTATGCACGGTATGGAAAGAAATTTTCATTTGATGGGGCTTGAATTCAAAGGTGGTCATTCCTTGAAGAAGATGGCGTCCATCAACTCAAGCTAGCTAGCTCGTTGTCATTTGCTCAATTCCGTGTTTGGAAGCCCGTGATAAGAATAATAGGTTACTTGGTATGGAAGCTTTGAAATCATGTAGTTTTTAAAGGTAAGAAGTCTACAATCAGAGAGGTTAATTTGGAGGTAAAATGTAACATTCTTAGATCGGGCCTAGTAGATTAGGTGGCTTTGATATGTTAATTGTGATTAATTATGATTAATTACTTGTTAATAGTAATTTACTTGGTTTTAAATAATTAAGTTTAATTAATTAAAGAAGTATATGAGAATATGTGTTTGAATACATAGATATGTGTATGTACGGATGTGTATATATATATATATATATATATATGTATACGAGTGCTAGTTTGCATGGTGACACCTCATGCTTCATATATTGAGAAAAGGCATACGTGGGTATACATTGGCTAACATCTGAATACTAACCTCACTTGAAAACCGATTGTGAAAGTGTGTGTATGTGTTCTTGAGAGAATAGGCAAGAAAGCTATCAAACTTGAAAAGTGAAGGTTTTGATTTATTGTGTGTTAATTCAAACCAAAGGTATAGCTATGATCATGGCATGATTATGATTATCTTAACATGTTTTGTTTGTAGAAATATGCTAAGAACATGAATACACCATGGTAGAAGTTTTGAAGTAAACTTGTTTGGTGGGTTTTGTATGAAATACCATGATAAAAGGAATTTGATGTGTTCTTGATGTTCTATACATGTTATAGGGTGTTTATACATGTTTTAGAAGTGTTCATAATGTTTCATGAGGGATATAATCGGATTTGGAAAGTTGCATGTGGCTGGAAATCCGACATTTCGTTGGAGAAGACAACCTGGATATTTGGGTGTCGCGGCGCGACGAAGCTTAAATCCGAGAGATAGAATCAGATTGTTGAAATCCGATTGAAAGTTTCTAAGATAACCTTTGGAAATCCGAGACTTGGCAGAATCCGACACTTGGATTCGGATTTAGCAAAATCCGACTCGAAAAATGGCACGCTACGGATGTGTATTGATTACAGGGAACTGAATAAGAGGACGGTAAAGAATAAATACCCTCTGCCCAAGATTGATGATTTATTTGATCAGTTGCAGGGTGCTTCGTATTTCTCTAAGATCGATTTGAGATCAGGTTATCACCAGGTACGAGTTTCTGACAAAGATATTGCCAAGACTGCGTTTCGTACCAGGTATGGTCATTATGAATTCTTAGTCATGCCGTTCGGTTTGACTAATGCACCTGCAGTGTTTATGGATTTAATGAACCGGATTTGTCGACCGTTTCTGGATAAATCTGTGATAGTATTTATCGACGACATTTTGGTTTATTCTAAATCTGAAGCTGATCACGAGATTCATTTGAGACAAGTTCTTGAAACCTTGAAACGGGAGCAATTATATGCCAAGTACTCAAAGTGTGAATTCTGGATGCGAGAAGTTCACTTTCTGGGGCATTTTATTTGCAGTGATGGAGTCAAGGTTGATCCGGCAAAGATTGAAGCTGTGATGAATTGGGAGGCTCCGAAGTCTCCTTCTGAAATTAAAAGCTTCTTGGGATTGGCAGGATATTACAGACGGTTTATCCGAGATTTTTCTAAAATTGTGAATCCCATGACTAAGTTAACTCGCAAGGAAGTTCCATTTAAGTGGAATGATGAACAGGAGAGGGATTTTCAGACACTGAAACGACTTTTATGTTAGGTTCCTATTCTTGCGTTACCGGATGGGTCAGATGACTTCATTGTGTATTGTGATGCTTCTCTGGCAGGGTTGGGTTGCGTGTTGATGCAACGGGATAGAGTTATCGCCTATGCTTCTCGTCAGTTGAAACCTAATGAGAAGAACTATCCAACCCATGATTTGGAATTGGCAGCTGTGGTTTTTGCGTTAAAGTTATGGAGACATTATCTTTACGGTACAAAGTGCGTTATTTGTACAGATCACAAAAACTATGTTTTCGCAAAAGGAACTCAATATGCGACAGAGGCGATGGCTAGAGCTTGTTAAAGATTATGATTGCGAGATTCGCTATCATCCCGGGAAAGCCAACGTAGTAGCCGATGCTTTGAGTCGCAAGGGAGTTAGTGAACATGTCAAATTCATGCGAATTGAAATAGTCTCTGACTTGATTGATAGATTGAAGGCAGCTCAGTTGGAAGCCTTGATGGATGAAAATCTAAAGTCTGAGATTATGATAAAGAAAAAGAATGATCTGACGGATGACTCTAGAGGATTGAAGGTTTATCAATCCCGTGTTTGGGTGCCTATGCTTGGAGGTCTCTGGAGTTTGATTATGACTGAGGCACATAAATCGAGACTATCTGTTCATCCAGGTAGCACAAAAATGTATAACGATCTAAAGGTGTTGTATTGGTGGCCTACAATGAAGACAGATGTTGCATAGTTTGTGGAGGCTTGCCATATTTGTGCACAGGTTAAGGCAGAGCACCAGAAACCCTATGGATCATTGAAACAATTGCAGTTTCCAGAGTGGAAGTGGGAGCATATAACGATGGATTTTGTAACGAAACTTCCGCGTACGCAGAGGAATCATGATATGATTTGGGTGATTGTTGACAGATTGACCAAGAGTTCTCACTTCTTGGCTACCAGTGAGACGGCGTCACTCAGTAAGTTGGCTCAGTTATATATAGATGAAGTTGTTTCCTGACATGGTATACCGCTTTCAATTGTGTCAGATAGAGATTCCACGTTTGTGTCGAACTTCTGGAACAGTTTACAGCGGGAGTTGGGTACACGTGTTAATCTAAGTACAGCTTACCACCCACAGACAGACGGGCAATCTGAGAGAACTATTCAGACACTTGAGGATATGCTGCGGGCATGTGTGTTAGAATACGGAGGTTCTTGGGATTCCCATCTACCGTTGGTTGAATTCGCGTATAACAGTTCTTATCATTCAAGTATTGGTATGCCACCTTATGAGATGCTATATGGTCGTCGCTGCCGTACTCCTACTTGTTGGTTAGAGGTGGGTGAGAAACAGTATGCAGGTCCTGATATTGTGCAGATCACCGCAGATAAAGTTGCTATCGCACGAGAAAAGTTGAAAGCTACGAGGGATCGACAAAAGATGTATGCTGATCCGCGTCGTAGGTCTATTACCTTTGTTGAGGGGGAATTGGTTTATCTGAAGTGTTGGGAAAAATATGCTTATAAATATATCCTCTTTTGTTGACACAAAAATATACAACTTGTTTATATAATTGTATGTATTAATATTAACATATGTGCACATATACATATATATATATATATATTCAATCAAATATATTCTCATCTATAATCTACAAAACAAGCTTCATCAAATGGCCAAGCTCCAATCGTCAAGATCCGAGTTCAAGTAGAAGCCGATGTTGAAGCCTCCTACAAATAAACGTTCAAAGTTTATGAGCTTACAAAATAAATAATTAAATGAGTTCAAGTTTTTATAAAATAATTTCTATAAAAACTTTTATAAAAATTGAGAAATTTTTATAAAATCACAAGCTTGGTAGTCAAAGCAAATGAATTCCTATTTTGGCAAATACTAAACATAATCTTCTATTGAAATAAGCCAAAACCATATTTAGCAAAAGGAATCTCTCAAGGAGGTAAACTTCCAACATGCTTTGTGCATTTGGTTTCTAAACTACCATTTTTATGATTAAATTCAAACTTAAGAAGTATGACACTAACCCAACTTTTCTTAAGCTTCTTTTCAGTGCATTTTTATGGTAAAAATGGATTGTGTGTGGTTTTGGTAAAAGCCCAACGTCTATATGCACAAAGCTCAAAAATCTCCAGCAGGCCGACGGTCGATGCCACGGTCGACCGTGGATCGTCTGGACACTTTTTGAGCATCAAACTTTTTCCTTATTTAAAGCAACTCAAGTCTTGTGTTTTACTCACCTCTTGCAATCTGAAAAAACACAGAATACATAAAAATCTTGTGAGCTCATATTCCTTGATAATTCAATCTTTCAAGATCAAGAATCAAGCAAGAGTGAAAGTCTTCAAGTTTATATACTTCATTACATTCATATACATTTGTAATAGTGTGAGGATAATCTCTAGCCTATAGAATTAGAGAGAAGTGAGGATCAACTCTAGCCTTTCCAATTAGAGTGAAGTGAGGTTTATCTTAACCTTGTTTGCAAGAGTGAAGTGTAATTCTTGTAAGCTAAAGAGAGAAGTTGTAAAAGGTTTATCTCTACCTTCAAAGAGAGAAGATAGTGGAGCAACTCTTGGTGGGTGAGGCCAAGGAGTGGATGTAGAGCAAGGTTGTTAACCCTTGCTTGAACCACTATAAATCATTGTGTCCAAACTACTTCATTGGTGATATCTTCCTTCCCTAAACTCTTTAATTATTTGCAAATATTGTTAAAAACTTTAGAAAGTGGGCATATAACCTATTCACCCCCCTCTAGGTTCTAACAATTGGTATCAGAGCAAGTTGCTCTAGATAATTTTTGAAAAGTCGTTTTAAATCTTCTAAAAAAATTTTTCAAAAATTTTTGAGTTGACAAAATGGGACAAAATTATGTAGAGGGGAATTCTATGGTTAGACCTCCACTTCTTGAAGAAGAAGGGTTTTGTTATTGGAAACAAAGATTCATGACTTATGTCAAAGCTAAAGATGTTGATCTTTGGGATATTATTGAAGAAGGGGATTATGTACCAAAAACCTTTGATTCCAAACAAGATGCCTTTGTTCCACTTCCTAAAGAAAAATGGGATCAAGAGGATAAGAAAATGGTTTCTAAAAATTTTGAAGCAAAACTGTTTCTTTACAATGCTTTGCCTAGAAAAGAATTTGAAAGAGTATTTATGTGTGAAAGTGCAAATGCTATTTGGAAATCTCTTGTCACCACACATCAAGGAAATGCCCAAGTTCTAGATAACAAAATTGAATTACTTGTGCAACAATATGAACAATTTCAAATACTAGATGATATGAAAATTGATGAAGCTTTTGCAAAGTTTAATACTATTGTTACTAGTCTCAAGTCACTTGGGACTACTTACTCTAACAAAAAGATTGTAAGAAAGTTTCTTAGGGCTCTTTCACCAAAATGGAGGGCAAAGGTGACGGCTATTGAGGAGTCAAAAGATTTGAACATACTTCAAATGGATGAGCTAATAGGAAATCTCAAAGTGTATGAAGTGATCATGCAAAAGGATGATGAGATTGCCAAGCTAAAGAAAGAGAAGAGCAAGTCCATTGCACTTAAAGCCAAACATATCAACGATTCCTCTAGTGATGAAGGAGATGAAACAAATAGTGATGAGGATGAAGAGTATGCCATGATGGTGAGGAACTTTAAAAAGTTCTTCAAAAGAAAAGGCAAGCATGTGAAAGCTCCATTTGATCCTAAGAAGTACAAGCAAGCCAAGGATGCCAAGAAAGAAAAGAAATCATCTAGAGAATGCTATGGATGTAGAGACTCTTCACATCTCATAAGTGATTGTCCAAAGGTAGCCTCAAAGAAAAAGGAAAATCACAAAGCCTTCCTAGGAGGTGCATGGAGTGATAGTGGTGATGAAAACCAAGAAGAAACAAAAGAAGAAAAATGTCTCATGGCCTTTGAGACAAGTGAGGTACACTCCGATTCTAGCTACTATAGTGACAATAATGGCCATCAATATGATCAATTATGTGATTTTAGCTAAAAAATACTTACTAAAAATGAGGAGTTAAAAAATGAGAATAAAAGTTTGAAAAAGGAAAATATCAAGTTGAAAAATGAAAATGATGACTTAGTTATAAAAATAAAAGATCTAGAAAACAAAATTGCATCTCATACACATACAAGCATAAAAGATTTGGAGGGTAAGCTAAAAACAAACTTGGATACAACCACACTGTCAAAATTTGAGAATAGTTCAACAAAGTTAGATAAAATGTTAAAGATTCAAAAATCATCAAAAGATAAGGGTGGCATTGGATTCTCTGGGCACTCAAACAACATGCCAATAAGTCACTTGAAAACCATTCAATTTGTGAAAGAAAAAGGGTAAGAAAAAATCCAGGACCTCCACGGTCGACCCACGGTCGATACCGTGCATCGACCGTCGGGTCACTGGAATTTTCAAAAGAACAAAAATGTAAACATTGTCTCTAGCTCTTCCACTTGTATGCCCAAGGTTGCAAGTAATGAGTTAATGAGAAAGTTTTATACTCCAATAACAAAGCTTGGACTTGGATTCAAGAAACCTAAATCAAATGTGACTCAAAAACCAAAATACTCTCAATCCATAAACCCTAAGAACACATGGTATTATAAAAGTTTTAGAATCACACAAAGATGGATTAGAATAGGAGTTTTTGATGCTAACCATCCAGGACCCATGAAACATTGGGTACCAAAAGCTTGAATGAAAACTTCATATGTGTAGGGCTGCAATAAAAGTGAGAATATGTCTCATGAATGGATTCTTGATAGTGGTTGTTCAAAACACATGACCGGTAATAGAGAACTCTTCACCTCATACAAGGAGTATGATGGAGGACATGTTGTGTTTGGAAGCAATCTAAGAGGAAAGGTGATTGGTAAAGGTAACATTCTTCATGACAATATCAAATTCTTGAATGTTGAGCATGTTTGTGGTTTAGCTTACAATTTAATAAGTATTGGTCAACTATGTGATAAAGATATAAATGTTAAATTCACCAAACATGAAAGCTTAATATGCAAAGATGATAAGGTTTTAGTAAAAGGTGTTAGGAGAAATGGACTATATACATGTAGACTTGGTGATAATCCTAACACACAAGTATGTCTTGCATCTATAATTGATAATTCAACATTATGGCATAGAAGACTAGGTCATGCCAACATGAGACTACTACAAACATTGACTAGAAATGAGCTTGTTAAAGACTTACCAAATATTAAATTCGATAATCATTTTTGTGATGCATGTAAAATAGGAAAACAAGTACATTCATCTCATAAATCTAAAAATGCTATAACTACAAAAAGATGTCTTGAACTATTGCATATGGATCTTTTTGGCCCTTCATCAATTCAAAGTTATGGGGGAAACTTCTACACACTAGTTGTTGTAGATGACTTTTCTAGATATACATGGACCCTATTTTTGAAAAACAAAAATGAAGCTTTTGACAAATTTAAAACTCTTGGCAAGAAAATTCAAAACCAATTTAGTTGTACGATCATTTCAATTCGTACCGACCATGGAAGAGAATTTGACAATGAAGCGCAATTTGGAGCATTTTGTGAAAAACATGGAGTGTCTCATAACTTTTCGGCTCCTCGCACTCCCCAATCAAATGGGGTTGTTGAAAGGAAAAATAGGACTTTACAAGAAATGAGTAGGACAATGCTAAATGAACAATCCATTCCACAAAAGTTTTGGTGCGATGCGGTCTCAACGGCTACATACATCCTAAATAGAGTCTTGATTAGACCAATGCTAAATAAAACACCCTATGAAATCATCAAAGGTAGAAAACCATCCTTAGGACATCTTAAGGTTTTTGGTAGTAAATGCTATATCCTTAATACCAAAGACTACTTGACAAAATTTGATCCTAAAGCATATGAGGGTGTCTTCTTAGGATACTCCTTGAATAGTAAAGCCTATAGAGTATTAAACAAATCCACTATGGTTGTGGAGGAATCCCTTAATGTCACATTTGATGAATCTCCACTTCCTCCTAAGACTCAACCCTTAGTAGATGATGACAAATTAGAAGAAGAAGCCATAGAACAACAACTCTCAAAATTAGACATAAATCATCATAGTGTTCAAATCCCAATAATAGATAACAAAACCACAAGTAATGAAAATGAAATTAAAGAAAATAGGAACCATCCAATAACTCAAGTCATAGGAAACTTGAATCAAAGACTCACTAGATCCCAAGCCCAAAACCTTAATACTTTTTTTGCCTTTGTGTCACACATAGAACCCAAAAATATTAAAGAGGCAATTAAAGATGAAAATTGGGTAATGGCAATGCAAGAAGAGTTAAATCAATTCACTAGAAGCCAAGTTTGGGACTTAGTACCTTTACCTAGTGGTCACACAATAATTGGAACTAAATGGGTTTTTAGAAACAAAGTTGATGAAAATGGAAATATCACTAGAAACAAAGCTAGACTAGTAGCCCAAGGATATAACCAACAAGAAGGAATAGATTATGATGAAACCTTTGCTCCGGTTGCTAGATTAGAATCCATAAGGATTCTACTTGCTTATGCTTGTGCTCAAAATTTTAAACTATATCAAATGGATGTCAAAAGTGCTTTTTTAAACGGGTTTATAAATGAAGAAGTTTATGTATGTCAACCTCCCGGTTTTGAAGACCTCATTCATCCATCTTATGTATATAAACTTAGAAAAGCATTGTATGGCCTTAAACAAGCTCCTAGAGCTTGGTATGATAGATTAAAATCATTCTTGTTGAAAAATGAATATAATATGGGTAAAGTTGATAATACATTGTTCACAAAGAAAAGAAAAGATGACATCTTGCTTGTACAAATTTATGTGGATGATATCATATTTGGATCAACATGCCAAGACTTGTGTGATGAATTTTCAAAACTTATGCATAATGAATTTGAAATGAGTATGATGGGTGAATTGAATTACTTTCTTGGACTTCAAATAAAACAATATGAAGATGGTACATTCATAAATCAACAGAAGTATATTAAAGACATGCTTAAGAAATTCGATTTTGAAAATGTGAAACCAATGAGTACACCTATGGCTACAAACACACACTTGACACAAGATGAAGAGGGTGAAAGATTTGATAGTACAAGATATCGTGGTATGATCGGGAGCTTGCTTTATCTAACGGCAAGTCGTCCCGATATTATGTATAGTGTATGTGTGTGTGCTCGTTTTCAGGAAAATCCAAAGAAATCACACTATGAGGCCGTCAAACGAATATTCCGATACATTAAAGGAACAATCAACTTGGGATTGTGGTATCCAAAGTGGAGCGGCTTAGATATAATGTGCTATGCGGATTCGGATCTCGGTGGATGCTACTTGGATAGAAAAAGTACAAGTGGAGTATGTGCCTTTATTGGATTGGCACTTACCTCATGGCTCTCGAAAAAGCAAACATCCGTTGCCTTGTCAACAACCGAGGCCGAATATGTAGCCGCCGGAAGAGCATGCGCTCAGGTCTTATGGATGCAACAAGCTTTATTGGACTATAAGGTACATCTATCCGAAATTCCTATTATGTGTGATAATAAAAGTGCCATTGATTTAAGTAAAAATCCTGTATTGCATTCAAGAACTAAACACATCGAAATTAGACATCACTTTCTACGTGATAATGTGCAAAAAGGCAATATAAGCTTAGAAAAAGTTACGTCATGTGAAAATATTGCTGACATATTCACTAAACCACTAAAAAAGGAAGTATTTGACACAATAAGACTTGGTTTGGGGATGATGGAACATGTACCTTAAGAGATAAACACCTAAAAACTGAAAAACAGCAAAAAAATGCTACCCAGTGGCTCCACGGTCGAACCACGGTCGATACCATGTATCGACCGTAGGGGCACTGCCAAAAGTTTGAGAAACACGCGGTCGATACCACGGTCGACCGTGTCTCGACCGTCGGGGAACTGCCAAAAGTTTGAGGAACACGCGGTCGATACCACGGTCGACCGTGTATCGACCGTTATACACCTGACGAAATTTAACCCT
Source organism: Dittrichia graveolens (assembly GCA_038502395.1). NCBI lineage: Eukaryota > Viridiplantae > Streptophyta > Magnoliopsida > Asterales > Asteraceae > Dittrichia > Dittrichia graveolens. The sequence continues at coordinate 85,120,473 of JARJIL010000005.1, read as the reverse complement.
ACCTTCCCCTTTTCCTCTCTCTTTCCTCCCACTTTCATCCTCCTCATCTTCCTCATCAAACCCTAGCCGCCATTCTCTAAAAACCTTTAAAAAATAAAAACAAATCATTACAAGCAAAATTATTCACTTACGGTCGAAGGCACGGCTCTGCTCACGGTCGATCTACGGTTGAACACGATTTCCTCCTTCCTTCACGGTCGATCCACGGTCTTCTCTCTCTCAAAGGTAAAATTTTTTTTCTTTCTTCTTCATCTCCTTAGGATTCTATTCAATTTTTTTTGCAGCAATGAATCATCTCAAGATTTCTGTTATTTTTTCATGATTAGGCTTGATTTTGGGAAGATTTTTTGGTAGTTTTTGTTATAAATGGCTTAAGGATGATAAAGTAGACTTTGTTTGGGTTTGGTTTAACTTTTGTAGTAGTTTTTCTTATACATAGGGTTGTTCATGTATCTTAAAGTAATAAAATCAGAGCTTTCAAAAAGGACAAACAAAACCAAAAATTTTGAAAATCGTCTGGCGGTCGATATTACGGTCGACCGTAACTCAACCGTAGCGATTGTACAAAAACCCAGCACAACCACGGTCGATACACGGTCGATACCATGAATCGACCGTCAACAATCTGGAAATTTTTGAACTCTTCATCTTTTCGTATTTCAACTATTAATGCTCAAATTCACTTTATTCATGCTTCATATACTCCAACAAACACTTGACATCGCATGATTCATCAAAATTTTCAAAATTTTCTCACACCTAGGACACAACCACATCGCATGGACATATTCTCAAAGAGTTTGCTATATTTTTTTAAGCACACTTTCAAATATGTCTCATCTACATTGAAATATCATATATCTAGTTATAAATTTCCAAAACCAAACTCTTTTTCGTATCATGACTAGATAAATTGAACATGTCGTACACATTAGGCACACACTAGTCCTAATACTATATATTTGTACTTAATCATATAATTATTGTCTCTATAGATAATCATGCCACGTGTTCGCACATCGGCTTCAAGAAAACCCGACAACCCTACCCCTCGTCAATCCGCCAATGCTCTAAAGAAACGGGCCATAAACGAGGGTCGTGTAGTTGCGGTCAATCAACTTGACCAATATAGGACCCAAGCCACCTTTGAGGCTATTGGGTGGACTATTTTCCTTTCTCTCTCAAATGTCATTTATAAAAATCGTCTCTATGAATTTTATGCCTCCTTCATCTATAATGAGGATGATGAAGTAATCACCTTCAACATTGAAGGTAAGGACTTTACCTTCACCCTTGTCCAACTAGGTAGGATTCTACACATCCCATCCTCCGGCCTCAAATACTATCATACCGGTCATAGCCTCACAAACCTTCCAACCGCCTTCACCATTCCTGAAATCATTGGGTCAATTTGCAAACCAAATGTTCCCCACACCACAACCAATCTTTTCGGAAGAGATCTTCTTCCCGAATGTGCCGTTTGGAACAAAATCACCGATTCCAATATCTTTCCCAAATCTGGGAATCATTCTGAAATAAGTGCTATTCAAGCTGTTCTTCTTCATGCTCTTAAAACGGGGATCGAGATCAACCTCACGCACATTCTTGCTAAACGCATGAGTGGTCTCGTGACAAGTCGTAGGGATCTTCCCTATGGCCGTCTTCTATCTCTTCTTTTTACGAATCTACCGGATGTTTCTCGCATTGTCTCAACTCCGGGATCCTCCATGCCCATCGACCTTGCGACACTTCGCAAGATGTCTTCCCATAAAGCGAAGAAGCGAGCTCATTCATCATCCTCCGGAGATACGGAATCCGAAATTGACGCATTCACCTTTGGTGAAGAGGAGGAGGGTGAAGAGGAGGGTTCAATTCCTCCGGATCACGGCATGGTTGAAGGCTCTACCGACGAAAGAATTGCTGCACTCAATCGCAACATCAACGAGTTGCGGAATGAAACCCGATCTCTACGGAAGGAAGTTAAAGGGGTAAAAGGGATGCTGCGGTCAATCATGAATGCACTTAGGTGCAATGCCGGGACACACGGGGGTGAACCATCTTGATTTTCTATGGTTGAATGGATTGTAAAAACAATTATTTTTATTTTATTTTTTTTTATCTTCTTAACCGAACATTAACTATTGCAACAATCGGTATTTTCTATATCTTATGATTGCTTGTTGCCTTAATCTACTAGATTGCTATTTCTTTACTACTTCTTGCTATGGACATCTTACATTATGCTATTTGCTATTTGGGTTATGATAATTGCATGATTAGAATATTGTTCATACTCACATTTCCTTGGCAAGCTTTTGGTAGTATTTCCATTTACCTCAAGAAGTGGAGTTCTCACAACAAGGGGGAGCTTATGTCAAGGGGGAGTCTCCTTTTTATTAAAGACAAAAAAGGGGGAGAAGATAAAAGAATATAGAAGATAGTAATATATAGAAGATAGTAGAATATATACATATATATGTATATATGCACATGTTAACATGTTAAAGTTATATATACAATTCTTATACAAGTTATAAATTTTTGTCTTCAACAAAAAGGGGGAGATTGTTGGGAAAAATATGCTTATAAATATATCCTCTTTTGTTGACACAAAAATATACAACTTGTTTATATAATTGTATGTATTAACATTAACATATGTGCACATATACATATATATATATTCAATCAAATATATTCTCATCTATAATCTACAAAACAAGCTTCATCAAATGGCCAAGCTCCAATCGTCAAGATCCGAGTTCAAGTAGAAGCCGATGTTGAAGCCTCCTACAAATAAACGTTCAAAGTTTATGAGCTTACAAAATAAATAATTAAATGAGTTCAAGTTTTTATAAAATAATTTCTATAAAAACTTTTATAAAAATTGAGAAATTTTTATAAAATCACAAGCTTGGTAGTCAAAGCAAATGAATTCCTATTTTGGCAAATACTAAACATAATCTTCTATTGAAATAAGCCAAAACCATATTTAGCAAAAGGAATCTCTCAAGGAGGTAAACTTCCAACATGCTTTGTGCATTTGGTTTCTAAACTACCATTTTTATGATTAAATTCAAACTTAAGAAGTATGACACTAACCCAACTTTTCTTAAGCTTCTTTTCAGTGCATTTTTATGGTAAAAATGGATTGTGTGTGGTTTTGGTAAAAGCCCAACGTCTATATGCACAAAGCTCAAAAATCTCCAGCAGGCCGACGGTCGATGCCACGGTCGACCGTGGATCGTCTGGACACTTTTTGAGCATCAAACTTTTTCCTTATTTAAAGCAACTCAAGTCTTGTGTTTTACTCACCTCTTGCAATCTGAAAAAACACAGAATACATAAAAATCTTGTGAGCTCATATTCCTTGATAATTCAATCTTTCAAGATCAAGAATCAAGCAAGAGTGAAAGTCTTCAAGTTTATATACTTCATTACATTCATATACATTTGTAATAGTGTGAGGATAATCTCTAGCCTATAGAATTAGAGAGAAGTGAGGATCAACTCTAGCCTTTCCAATTAGAGTGAAGTGAGGTTTATCTTAACCTTGTTTGCAAGAGTGAAGTGTAATTCTTGTAAGCTAAAGAGAGAAGTTGTAAAAGGTTTATCTCTACCTTCAAAGAGAGAAGATAGTGGAGCAACTCTTGGTGGGTGAGGCCAAGGAGTGGATGTAGAGCAAGGTTGTTAACCCTTGCTTGAACCACTATAAATCATTGTGTCCAAACTACTTCATTGGTGATATCTTCCTTCCCTAAACTCTTTAATTATTTGCAAATATTGTTAAAAACTTTAGAAAGTGGGCATATAACCTATTCACCCCCCTCTAGGTTCTAACATGAAGGTTTCTCCGTGGAAGGGGGTTATCTGTTTTGGGAAGCGGGGAAAGCTGCTCCGCGGTATATTGGACCGTTTCGTGTCCAACGGGTTGTTAATGATCAGACGGTTACTTTTGATCTTCCAGCGGAATTATCAGGTATTCACAATACCTTCAACGTTTGTTACTTGCGGAAATGTAGAGTTGAGGATGAAAGTCAGATACTACCTCTACATGATCTTAAAGTAGATTCCAGCAAGAAACTAGTGGAGGAACCCATTGAATTACTAGATCGGAAAGTGATGAAACTGCGTAAGAAACAGATTCCGATGGTTCTAGTAAAATGGAGGCACAATTTGGGTTCAGATTTGACATGGGAAACGGAGGCTGATATGAGAGCTCGTTACCCTCAGTTGTTTGTTAATGAATAGATTCCGAGGAAGGAATCCTGTTAAGGGGGGAGGATTTGTAACATACTTAGATCGGGCCTAGTAGATTAGGTGGCTTTGGTATGTTAGTTGTGATTAATTACTTGTTAATAGTAATTTACTTGGTTTTAATTAATTAAGTTTAATTAATTAAAGAAGTATATGAGAATATGTGTTTGAATATATAGATATGTGTATGTACGGATGTGTGTATATATATATATATATATATATGAGTGCTAGTTTGCATGGTGACACCTCATGCTTCATATATTGAGAAAAGGCATACGTGGGTATACATTGGATAACATCTGAATACTAACCTCACTTGAAAACCGATTGTGAAAGTGTGTGTATGTGTTCTTGAGAGAATAGGCAAGAAAGCTATCAAACTTGAAAAGTGAAGGTTTTGATTTATTGTGTGTTAATTCAAACCAAAGGTATAGCTATGATCATGGCATGATTCTGATTATCTTAACATGTTTTGTTTGTAGAAATATGCTAAGAACATGAATACACCATGGTAGAAGTTTTGAAGTAAACTTGTTTGGTGGGTTTTGTATGAAATGCCATGATAAAAGGGATTTGATGTGTTCTTGATGTTCTATACATGTTATAGGGTGTTTATACATGTTTTAGAAGTGTTCATAATGTTTCATGAGGGATATAATCGGATTTGGAAAGTTGCATGTGGCTGGAAATCCGACATTTTGTTGGAGAAGACAACCTGGATATTTGGGTGTCGCGGCGCGACGAAGCTTAAATCCGAGAGATAGAATCGGATTGTTGAAATCCGATTGAAAGTTTCTAAGATAACCTTTGGAAATCCGAGACTTGGCAGAATCCGACACTTGGATTCGGATTTAGCAAAATCCGACTCGAAATCCGATTGAAGGTTCCGGATTTTGAAATCCGATAAGGGTCGCGGCGCGACGGGCTCTATTTCAGAATTTGACTTGTTTTAATATGTTGTTCTAGGGTTTAAGTTAACATATTATTTGTGGGTTATATGTTTATACATATGGGAATCATGCATGCTTATGTTTGATTAAAAGGATATAAATTTATGTGTTTGACATATATTTATGAATCGTTACTGATTTTAGTTTGTTGTGTTCTCAGGAACAAGCAAGGCTCAGTAATATAAGACCACTGAGTGGAGAAAACTGAAAGCTTGAGGTGAGTGAACGTTTACTCACAGATGTAATTAGTTGTAACTGGATTGGGTTGCAACTGTTATTGGTTTGACGCAGGGATAGACCGTTTGTCTGATAATCGATTAACTGCTGATTGTTAATTAATTGTGCGTCATTGATATGTATACATGAGGTTGGGAAGTCAGCTTCAGCTGGGCATATGGGCTGGGTTTGTTTGCTATCGGCTAATCAGTATCGGGATCTTTTGATGCATTTGTTGCCACTTAAGGTGATACTGTGTGAGAATAGCAAATGAACTATCGGTAAACCTTTGCTTTGGCCGGCATTGGTTGAAGGTTCCTGCAGAACCGCCGGTCTTCCCGGGGCACGATTATCTGTTATGTGTTGTTGATATTGATGCGGTTATTTGCTGATATATCTGTTGCGGTTTGACTCCATTCACTTAGCTTTGTGCTAATCCCCCACCTCTCACTCTTTTTACAGGTTTTGGTAAGTCAGCGGCTCGGCTGAGAGTGGTTAGCTTGGGGAGTAATCACCTAGGACTCTGACATTTTATTTTGTGGTGAGCCGTGTTTTGTAATACTGATATTTAAACTAGTAGTGTTTGTACAGTTGTAAACATTCCGGATAATTATTCGCTTCCGCTATGATTATGAAAATGAAATTTTTTAGGTTAAAAATACGGTGTTACATAAAATTGTTGTCTTTTCAATGGTTTAAGTTTCGGTTGAAGAAATGGAAGAATACTACTTAGCTTTCGAGGTAAAAAGACTATTATATGAATCATATTATTTTTTAATTGTATTAGTAAATAAATTTTAACAAAATGCATATTTGAAAATTTGAACTTTGAAGACATGTATATAGTTCAATCCAATCCAATCCAACACAACCTAACCCAACCCAGGTTAGTGTCGCTACTCGCTATATCATGACCAGTTAATACTTATCATGGAAACCATTACTAGAGACTATTTATGATGTTAGACTTTTGACTTCAACAATGTATTTCCGATCGAGTTTATTTTTCAAGAGAAAAGAAAGTATTTAGAAATTCTTTTGTCCTCAAGTTTTTCTAAAAAGGGAAGGAAAAGGATTTGAATTTTTTTAATTAATTAGTTTTCTTAATTAGTCATATTTGTATGAAATGGATATCAGTGCGGTATAAATATATGATTGAACAAAGATGACGACCTATTTGAACCAACTATAATTAATGATGATCATAATTGACCTGTTTGAATAAAATATGACTTTGTTTATTAATATTAATAATGATTAACCTACATTCAGTTATAATTGTAATTGACTATTACTTATTGTAATTAACTTATTTCAACAAATTATGACATTGGGCGACAAATGTTGACAATGATTGAATTGTTTGAACAAGTATGACTTTGTACATGTTGTATGTGATTCACAAAAAGTATCGTTTACGTAAAATTGACCTACGTTACCGTACTATGTTTTGCCTATTTATAGCAATATTCCTTTGGATATGCGTGGTAAATCATACAACTTTCCAACACCTTTCTCATGCATGAAATTCTTCTAGTTCATTATTCATGGAAAATCTGCCCTAATCTCATTTTAATGGTTCGCTTTGATTTCATGCACGATTATGGGAAACACAACAAATTTCCTATGAAGTTCTTCACGTTCAAAATCCATAAGAAAATTGTATTTAGTGATTAATTAGCTTTGGTTTCATACTTAATTCTTGGGGAACCCGTGAGAAAATTATAAACCTTTTATAACAACTTTTGTTCCAAATTCGTCAGAAATCTCTCTTTAATGTTTTAGTTGGTTACAATTACTCTTCATACTCAATTTTGTGGTTACAAGAACTTTTCCATGAAATTCTTCTTGTTTTAATTCCGTGGGAAATCTCTGGAACTTTAATGGTTACGTTGGTTTTCATACTCAATTTCGTGGGAAGTTTGTAGGAAAATTTAAGAAATTTTTCTACAATGATCTCACTAATTATTCTTGTTCCAAATTCGTGGAAAATCGCTTAGTAATTATTGTCATCGGTTCCAGACTCACATCCATGAAAAAATCTTGCGATTTTCTAACAACTTTCCCACAAAATTATTCTCACATCCATGAAAAAATCTTACGATTTTCTAACAACTTTCCCACAAAATTATTCTCACTTAGAATCTATAGAAGATCCTTCTGTATTAGTTAACTTTAGCTACAGACGCAAAAACTTGAATAAATAGTTAAAAATGTATTCAAAGAATCTTAATCATAAGAAGTCAATATAATATCTGGTTTCCTAGCAGTGGGACGCACGTAGCATCCCATTCCTGGTGCTATGACTAACCTTTGCCCCATTCAATTTGAAGCAACTATCACTGCTTCAGAAACATCATGAATTGGCATGATTGCTTACTATTTACTGCATCATATATATGGTGATTACGCGCATAATTAATGAAAAGTAAGTACGGCATCGATTCTCTATTTTATTAATTAATTTATGGCACTTGTTAAATATATATATATATTCACAACCTATAAGATTCTTTAGCCTAAAAGACAAATAAAGTTTGTGCTTATATATGAAATTCTCTTCAATTATTATCAAATGTTTAGTACAAAGTTAACTTTTCTTCAAATGTTCCCCTTTTACTACACACCTCATTAATTTGAGAGTTAATAGTTTAAATATTTCTTTAATTTTGTTATTTCTGTCAATTTAATACTCTAACTAAAAAAGTAGTAAAGATTGTCGTTTAAGAACCATTTTGTTGTGTGTTTCGTCCTTTTTAACGGAATCTGTTAAAGTGAAATAACAATTTTACCCTTATTAAATTACAAGTTTTAATTAATTAGTTATATATAATAAAAAAAATTAAATCACTTCTGTTTCTTTCTCTCTTCCTCAATATATATATATATATATATATATATATATATATATATATATCTCTACACGTACGTCTCTCTCTTCTTCCCACTTTTGTCATTTCTGAAACCACCATCACCATCACCACTGAGCACCACTACCACCTCTCTCACATCATTTCTCTATTTCTCTCTCTCATCTACTCACTCTCAACATATCCATTTCCTCTTTGTCTCTCTCTCACAGTTACCACCATCTCTTCTTACCAACCACCACTATTTTCTAAACCTTCATATTCATCTTCAAACACAAACAAACAAACACCTCTCTATTTCTCTCTTCATTGTAAAACAGACATACACATTCACTTTCAAAAATGATTTGTACAAAATCTCACTCTCTCACACACACCCCTTCATATTCATCTTCCTCCCCAATCTTCATCCCCTAAAACAATATGCAAATAATGGATCTTTTGAAGGTTTTATCGGATTCCGTTTGATGATACCATGCGTTTCAATTACAGAGAAGGAAGTGGTGGTTATGGAGGTGGTGGTGGTTACGGAAGCAGCAGTAGTAACACTTGTTTTAAGTCGCAGTGGTGATGGCGGTACTCAAAGGGTGGCGGAGGGGCAAAGAGGATGGTGGTGGTGGTTCTAGGGTAGAAATGGGTAGAGAGAAGAGTGAGCTGAGTGATTGAAAGTGTGAGAAAGAGAGAAAGGGCCCTTGATTTAACTGACCAAACAAACAGCCAACATAAAAAAGGGCCAAACTCGCAACAAACGTTTCTTAAAAGACGGTCATTACTACTTTTGTTTAGTTAAAAGACTAAATCGGCAAAAACGACAAAGTTAAAGGACCATTTAAACAATTAACTCTAAATTTGATGCTAGTTTTAGTTTATACACACACTAGACTAAATGCCCGTGTGATACACGAATAGGTTTAAAAAATAATTATTATTAAAAATTAATAAAAAGATATAAAATAAATATAAAACATAAAAAAATGAGAATTTAGAAAATTGGCGACATAGATGTCTATTTAAAGTGATTATAAAATATTTTAAACTGATAAAACTAAGAACTTGGTTAGAAAATTGGCGACATAGATGTCAAAATCCAGACCAACTTTGGAAGCGTCGACATGAGGAGAAAGGAAGACGTGAGAGTAGAATCGTGATCTCATGATACGAAGAGACATGATTATATTTCTTGTAAAAGCCATCGACTATTACTATTACTATTACAATTATAGGTCATGTATTTATTGATTAAAATTGTCTATTTAAAGTGATTATAAAATATTTTAAACTGATAAAACTAAGAACTTGATTAAATATGATATTATATTTAAAATTGTTATAAAGGATAAAAATCATATTTATAATTTAGTGTGGATAAAAACGATATTTTAAAGTTTAAAGAGGTTGTATATGAAACATACTACAATAGTTTTAAATAAAAATTAAAGTCAAATTTAATCCAATATTGACCAAGAAAAATCAAAATTAGATTTTAATTTTTTATTAAAATAAATGGTTTAGCTTTAGTTTTTATTTAAATCAATGACTAAGATTCTCTAATATATTTTAAATTACATTAGTCTTTTATTTATATTAAAAGATATATATATATATATATATATATATATATATATATATATATAGGTACGTTTGGTTTGGGGAGTGTGATGGTCATATCAAAGTTTGCTCCTTGGGTATTCTTTTTGAACAACCAAAAAAAGCCAACCAGAAAAAAGTTTCAGCATGACCATCACCCATTCCTTACGTATTTTTTTACTGCTAAAAAAATTAATCTAATGCTAAACGTTAGCAGCCATGACACCTTAATCTATATTCAAGATACTGATCATGGGAGGTTCTTTTAGACATTAGTAAAACGCAAAGATTTAGTTTGGAGCATATTTATTGACATTAGTTTTTGGGTAAATTGTACGAAACTATAATTAACTTTGTCTTAGTTAATGTAATATAAAACAAACATTTTAGTTTAAAAAAACAAAACAATCAACTTTCATAATCCTCCCATTATATGCAAGCAGTTGTTGTATATGATAGAAATTATGACAAAGTTCGTTATATATAATGGTAACTAGAACCCAGACATAGAAAAAAGGTGTTTGTATACGATAAAAGAAATATAAAAGTTGATTGTGTTATTTTTAAGAAAAAAAATTGGTTATATCTAATCATAATTAAAGCAAAGTTTATGATATTTTTTAATGCAATTTGCCTTTAATTTTTACCTATATAGTTTAGAGTTAATTACAAAAATGGTTCATGTGGTTGTAACTGGTTTTCACTTTTAGTCCTTTAACTTTAAAAATTACAAAAATAGTCACCGTGATTGTCACTTTGTTTCATTTTCGATCCTTTACACTAACTGCCGTTAATTATTGCCGTTAGATGACCTCATGTGCCTTGCACATGAAGGTATTTTGGTCATTTTAATTCCTATCCATGTTACCAAACATGAGAAAATGTATCTTTTATTTTAAATAAACAAAGACAATTAATATATAACCCATTTCTCCCCACCAAACACTATCTCTCTCTATTCTCTCGATCAACTCTCTCTACCCTTCTCTCTAAGCACCGAAAACCATCACTTCTACTGGCATCTAACCAAAGTTGCCAGAAACTTTGTAAAACCACCACCATCGTTCACCATATCTAGACCAGCATCATCACCGCCAAAAACCACCATCTTCGCCATCTAACCACCCTTATCATCATCTATTTCAGATCTAACCACCGCCATAACCACCGACTAGTAGAACCCTAAATCTGATTTCTCGTTGTCTTCCCCGTTGAAGACAACCTTCATTGCCCAACAAATATGAACCGCCATCATCGACATCATCACTGTTGGAAACCGCCATCGAGCCATCAGAAACCACTGCCGCCACCATCTAACCATCGTTCCATTTATATCTTCTCTGATCTGAATATCTTCTCGAAAAAACAAAGCAACCCAATAGACTAAAAAAGAAAGCAAAGCAAATGTATGTTGGTGGCGGCAGCGGTTGTGATGAAGAAAGCAAAGCCAGCCCCTCGCTTTCTCAATCATTCTTTCTCGATCTGTAGGAGCCCACAATACACCTGTTCTAATTTTGTGAGTAGAAATGGGGTTTCTCTTCTTCTTGTTTGATAGATGAGTTTCCAGAAGCTTGGGTTTTTGGATGGTTAAAGCTTTTCAAATTTGTGATTTTTGATAGATATCTCTAATAATTTAAATTTACATGTTGTATGAAAATTGAGTTTTTGTTTTTTATACATATTTTCTACTCATTCTTTGTGGACTCTTTATAATTACTCAAAATCAATGTTTAAAATTGTTTGGATTAGACATCAGTTTCTAAATGAGTATTTGATTTGTTCTTGCTTCAAGAATAATATGATAATTGATTTGTTGTTATTGTCATTAATATATGATTATGATTATTTGATTTTGTTTAATAATGATTAAAATTATAGGTAATTAAATATAAAAGATGTTTGGTAATAAGAATAGTCTAAAATGACCAAAACACCCTCATGTGCCTTGCACATGAGGGCATCTAACGGCAATAGTTAACGGCAGTTCGTGTAAAGGACCGAAAGTGAAACAAAGTGACAAATACAGTAACTTTTCATAATTTTTAACGTTAAATGACTAAAAGTGAAAATCAATGACAACCACAGGGATCATTTTTGTAATTAACTCTATAATTTAAAAAGTGTACTTACATTAATATATATCAGAATTATATTTATTACTCATACATAACAAAAAGGAAAAGTAAATTACAGTTATAGGGTTAGGTAAATGTACTGCACTTTAATCATTTAGTTAAATCACCCATACCAACCTACCTTATTACAAGGTCTTGTGAAGAACCTCATAAACAACCCACTTAATAAAATATGGAACCACTCAACAACTTGGTTTGGTTAAATGTTATATATGGTATATATTATGACCATTTTCTGGCTATTCTATGATCTAGTTATATTATTAATTAAGAGCTAATTAAATATTCTTACTAAAAATTTTGTTGTATAGTAAAAGGGAAGGTAAACCTGGCCAAACACTAATCTATTTTTGTGTACATATGTGACTTTCTTTTCATCTGCGCAAGCTTACAGATAGAGATACAATAAGTGAAAGCAAAAAGAAAATTTTATCACCCAAATCACCCGCCCCCGGGTATCTGTAAGTAAGAAAATCATTACTAGCTAGTACTACTTACAGCTTCATCACTAATTACATCAATATAACGTAGCGCATACTATCATTAACCATAAGATGATTAATCTCAGACACCCGTGCTAGCTCTCCAGACACCCACACTCCGTCTGTAGCACCACTAGTATGGGCTTCGGATGATAGGCATGATATAAGTGAGAATGGAGCTCTTATGATGTTGTATATAAGAGAAAGACCACCCGGAAAGCCTTGCCTTGTACGTTGAGCCATATTTTGAAATCCGGGTTCGTTTCCATCTCCAAACATGCTCTCGTCCGCCACTTTAGGACTCTTCCTCATCGTGATCAATATACACCTCATACTCGAGTGAGTGTCTTAGAAAGAAAGGTAAGTAGAAGTATAAGCTAATGGTTTAGAGTTGTGTGGGAATGAATTGAAGTGAAGGAAAAATGGCATATATGGAACTATTGAAGGAGCTTTGTATATGGCCTAGCTAGCTAAGATAGTGGCTTGTCATGATGGGCTTGTTAGTGCTAGTACTTGTCATATAAATGTATGTTTTTGTAAGTGCTCTAAAGAGGACTCTCACTTCAGTCTTTTTCTTCTTTATTTTATCTTGTGTAGGTCTTAGTTTGTTCGATTCATGAAAGCTAAACCTGCCGCCAATAATTAACCATGTTTAATTCATGATTTCATTTCCATATTTATCAAAATAATAATAATAATAATACTACTAATAATAATAATAATAATAATAATAAATATATGATATATTTGCTACAACATGACAGAAATAGTTTTATACGCTTGGATTATATATATATATATATATATATATATATATATATATATATATATATATATATATATATATTGTGCTTTTCCTGATTTATAAATAGTTTTTTCAGCTAGTGACCAATAATTATTTTAGGGAATCAATTCTTATTAGTATCACATGAATTGCCGCACTTTCTCCAATCTACTGATTCTTGCTTGTCATAAAGCTATGCACATCACGGGTAACGGAAGTATTCCGAACTTTTTTCATGTTTTTGTTTGCACATATGTGTCCCTTATTATCATGGCCGGCCTAGCTTTATGCTGTCTCGTGAAAGTGAACCGGTCGTTTTTATAACATAATGTACTTATATGCAATATTATAAGACGGAAAGAGGATGTACTAGCTAGGTGTTATCGATCATACTCACATGAAGGGTATTTTAGTCTTTTTAACGTTTCCCATTAATGAAGTAAGTGAATGTCACAACACCTAAGCAACATACATCCTTTACGCAAATCATAATACCAGTTAATATGTTTAACTCAATTCAGAAAATGGAAATCATACCCTCTTAAACTAAAACTAAATATATGGATATGCATAATAACAGATATATAGCCATGCATATGTGTTTACCACTAAGCATTAGATGCTAATGATAAGATCACTAGAAACATATAAGAACAAAATTAAGAAGCATATATCTTTGATTTTTTTTTCCTTAATATATATTCTAACAGAACATGTATATATATGTAAAACTTAAAGTGGAAAAAACAGTACCTATATATGATTACCTTAATTATATCTACATTAATCTTAAAAATTGAGGAAAGATGGAGGGTTAATTAGTGCTGCATGTGATGAAAGTGGGACTATATGTATATAGTAGCTTAGAGGGATAATGTCAACACGCACATCACACATCAAAAGTCAATATATGTAGTGGGGATTAGGAGTTGTAAAAATGGGAGCCATAGAAATAGCAACAACTACCTAATTAGCTAGTACCAGCCATGAATACTATTCAAGATATATATTGGGATTGACGATAGTTTTTATTGCGAAAATCGCGAGAATCAATTTTACTCATTCAATTAGTAAGTGGAATTCATGGATGAAGAGCGTGAGGGGATTAAGTGTGGCAAGGTATATGTAAGGAATTCCTGGGTGGGCAATCTAATTGAAGGAGGGGGAATTGGACGGCTAAGATTGGTTCTCACGATTCTCGCAATAAAAACAGTTATCAAATTAACTTTTCAATATATCTTACTCCTTTATAATTATCTTACTCATTTATAATATATTTTCAACCTTAAAAACTCTTAATTTTAAGTAACTTGAATGTACTAAACACTCCTTCTTAACCATTTCATTCAGTCTTCTAATTTACTTTAACTTTTAAAATACTTCTTTTTAACTATTTCATTCTCTTTTCTAATTTACTTTAACTGTTTATCTATTTAAAATATCCTTCTAACACTAAAACACCCTCTTACACAAACACAATTATACACCCACATCAACATAATTTTTAAAATATTATTAACTTCACTCCCCTTATTACATAAATATAAATCTTTTTCTTATTTTAATGTCTTTTGGAATTTATTTTTAAAATTAATAAAATAGTTGATGCAAATAAAAAATAAAAAACTGACATTGTATGATACTTTTTCGTGACATTGAATTACGCGAATAACATACTATTACATTTTTAAAAGTAACATGATGTAAAATAGAAATTATTTGCCGTCGTAGCATTACGCGGGTAACTTGCTAGTGTATATATATATATATTATATATATATATATATATAGGGAGGGGATCTACTAAAAAGAAGATTAAGCTACAAAAAGAAAGGAGCAATGTGAGATTAAAATTGGTTAGTTGAAGGTATATTAGTCTTTTGATTATTTACCCACCTCCTAAAATCAAGTAAATGAAATGTCATGCATAAAAAAAGTGATTCAAAATTCAAAAACATATTGAGGAAAACAACAAATTCAGTAACCGCGTCTTATGCACAGCCAACAAATTTGATATACAACAATTAATGCACAATACGAATAATCAATTATAAAATTGATACATATAAAGAAATCATCAATTGTAAATTCAAAATCTGACTAAAATTGATTCACATCTGTAACTAAATATGATGCATAATGTTAACCATGTATGATGAACAACTAACTTTTGATGCACAACACATATTATATACATATTGATTTCCCTTGCCAAAATTGATGAACTGTGTTTGGTTGAGCACAATTCAACAAATAACAAATCATTATTAGTTGAAACTAAGAAAAATGATGAACAAAAGCATTCATCAAAAAAATAATATAAAAACACTGATTCATAAAATTCACATAGCTAATTAAACATCAATATTCAACCCCACTGATGAACATGAATCAATGATAAAAAAAATTGATACACATGACAGATATAGAAAACTCGATGAACATAAAGATACAAAATTGATGAAACTAATAAAGAAAATATAAACTAAACCTAAAATAGTCCCAAACTGTTGATGAACAAAATTGATATCAATTCATCCACCGCCAGATCTGATGTAAATAACATAATCTAAATCAAAAATATTAGTGGATGCACATCCAGATCTAATGCAACAAAAATGGATATATGATGATATATGCATTCTTTACAAATCGATGATGGTTGTAAGGCGGCGCGTGTAGTGGCCGCGGTGGTGGTCACAGGGAACCACAGTGGATGTGGATCCTTGCCGGTGAGAATGAATGGAGGGACGTTGACGTGCGGTAGAAATGGAGTATGGACGGCGAATGAGAAGTGGATACGGAGGTTGGCGTCGCTCGTGAAGCGTGGGACGGTGGTTGTAGGTGGAGTCGGAGGTTGGTGCTTAGTGGCACGAGAGGGAAAAAAGCAGAGACATGAGAAGTAATACATGGAGGTTTTAGATTATTTAATTTAAAATTTCTTGAAAATAGAATTAAGAGGTGGGCGATAATTAAGGATGGAGAGAGAGAGAGAGAGAGTTTTATAATTTACCTATAATACCCCTAAACTGTATTTGTCACGTGTCATCTCCACATTTCTCCTTACTCTTTTTATCTTAAACATCTTTTTATTTGATCCCAATTGATACCCGTGTAATGCGGCGGCAATAAATAATTTCTACTCGTTAACATGTCTATTTTCAAAACGTAGGGAGTATGATATTTATATAACGGTGATGGTGAATAATTTTTATTTGGTGACATATCTATTTTTTTTATCTTTTTTCTATTTCCTTTACTTTTATATTATCCATAATTAAGCAAAAGGTTATGAAAATCTTACACCTTTATAATACATTTGCAATCTTAAAAACTCTTAACTTTAAATAATTTGAATGTACTAAAATATACCTTCTTAACCATTTCATTCTCTTTCCTAATTTACTTTAACTTTTAACATATATTTTTAACCATTTTATTCTCTCTCATAATTTACTTTAACTTTTTATCTATTTAAAATATCTCTCTAACACTAAAACATCTTCTCACACAAATACAATTATCCATCCACATCAACATAATTTTCAAAATCTTATTAACTTCTCCCATATTATTTCATAAATATAAATCTTTTTTTATTTTAATATTTTTTAGAATTTATTTATAAAATTAATAAAATAATTGATACAAATAAAAAAAACTGACATTGTACGATGTTTTTTTGTGACTTTGAATTGCGCGAATAACATATTATTATATTTTTAAAAGCAACATGATGTAAAATAAAAATTATTTGCCGTCGCAGCATTGCGCGAGTACCTTGCTAGTATTTTTTAATTACTTTATTTGTATTGACTTTGACTTTCAAAATAATTGTTTGACTTTGATTTTCTTAAATATGTAAAGTTTAGTTATTAAAATGGAATATAAAAATCTTATTAACTATATCTAATAGTTACTCAATTTAGTTTAAATGAGGGATAATTTAGTCATTTCAAAACACTTAAAATTTAAAAGTTTAAGCAAAATAGCTAAATATTTTATAATATAGTATAGATATAAATATATATAGTAGCTTAGAGGGATAATGTCAACACGCACATCTCGGATCAAAAGTCAATATATGTAGTGGCAATTAGGAGTTGTAAAAATGGGAGCCATAGAAATAGCAAAAACTACCTAATTAGTACCAGCCATGAATACTATTCAAGATATATATTGGGATTGACGACCCATATATATATATATATATATATATATATATATATATATATATATATATATATATAGAGAGAGAGAAAATGGATCAATAAAAATCGTATGCTTAAACATAGAATCCAAATGTTAAATCTGGACCCTTAGATTTTTTGAATTATATTAGTATGTGTGGCATGTTACTTATATGATACGTGATGATTATACCTCGGTAGTAGGTGGATATGTGGATGTAAGACTGTTGTTGGTGCGCCGCAATAGCATTCATAGGAGATGTAAGACTACCATTAGTGTGCTACGGTAGCATTCAACATGATATGATGAGATTATGTGTTTATATGTGAAGTGTATTGTTTACACTAAATCATAAAAGTTGGAAATAGTTGTTGGATGAGAAAGACCTTTAAAAGTGACAGAAACACTAGTTAGAAGTAGTGGAGGATTATGAGTAGAATATTATATTATTCGGGTAAGGCTAATGTTATAGCCGACAGTTTGAGTAGGAAATCAGAAATAATACTTAGGTGAATTAATTATCTAAATGACAGTTACATCACTCTTGTTCAGATGTGATAAAAATGGCTCAATGAACAGTGATCAAAGGTGAAAAGTATCATAAAGAATGGATAAAATGGGACAAGTAGTTAATCCGATTAAAAACAGTCATGATATATTAATTGGATATGATCCTATATGAGTATCAGGTTATGGGGATGCGTATAAGACACATTTATACGAAGTTCATAAGTTTAGATTTGTTGTGTAGCCAGAAGTTACCAAGGGTATCAATACCTAAGGGTGAATTATTGGTAACTGGAGGTGAAACTACATATAGTTAGACAAATGGAGAAATGTCATTAAAGGTGTACAACTTGTTTCCATTAGCTAGAGAGACTTATTATTCAGAACATTTAGCAGATGTATATGTGAAAGGAATTGTGTCTAGTCATAGCATATCAGTCTCTATTGTATCAGACATGAATATACAGATGATGGAAAGCATATTTTATGACTGTGTTATCGATTCAGAAGGAAAACGGGGGTATAAATTTTCTTGACAGAATTTTGTATTATAACAGATACCAGTCCAGCACCAGGATGCCAATGTATGATATTAATACCGAACTTCAGTGTATTGCATGATGTGAGTCAGAAAGAGTGGGGTAGTACAGAAATGGTACAGCGAAAGACAAAACAAATTCAGAATGTATGTAATAGATTGTTAGACGCCCAGAATAGACAGAAGGGTTATACAGATAAACAGAGATCATCACATCAGTTTCAGTGGAGGAGTATATATTATTGAAAGTATCACTGTGGAAAGACATGATCAGATTCAGAAAGGAGGGAAAATCAAGTCCGAAATTTAATTAGTTATTCAGAATTATTGTATGTGTGGACAAAGGTTGTTTATAGACGAGAGTTATCAGAAGAGTTGTCATATATTCATAACACCTTTCGTGTGTTATATCTCAGAAGGTATTTAGTAGTTGAATCTATAATAAACAGAGTAGATTAGTCAAGGACCAGTAAAAGTATAGAAAGGGGTCAGAATATGTACGAGGGCCTGAACAGAAAATGATGATATTTATTCAAAACTCTTCGGCAGTTGATTTCGGGGACGAAATCATTTCAAGTGGGGAAGAGTTGTAACACCCAGAATTTTATTATTTAGTTAATGTGAGAAATGGACAAAGTGTTATATAAGTTATAAATGGATATATGTGATAAGGTGTGGTTATAAACTAGAGAGATTAAAACCGTCAAAACAAAACTTGGAAAAGTTAAGAGACTTATTGTGCCAAATCTTAAAAGATGTTTATATATATAGTTGGCTTTGACATTTGATAGTCAAACCAAACACAAAAACTTCAGGGAACTTCACGTTGGTTCTGGAGCAACATATTTCCTCTGAGATTTGGAGCAAGTACAGATAGAAACAAGTGTTTACAACTAATCCTAGTTAATCACAAGTTGGAGGTAAGAGTTCTTAATCATGTTCTTGAAGTTAAATGGGTTTTTAGTTGATTCTATGGTGAATCAAAGATTTCAGCATGTTATTGTTGTTGTTTTTGGATTTGAAGTTGTTTGGGATGTAGGAAAACATCCCAGTAGTGTTTTTATGAATTAAAGTTGGGTTTTTGGGGTGTTTTGGCCGGAGACAGCAAGTAAGTTGGCCAAACTGCTTCTGCCAGTTGAAGGACACGGACGTGCTCTTCAAGATCTAACTGTGCCCTTGGCCGTACCTAAGGAGGCACGGGCGTGACCCTTAGGGTACAGGCGTTCCCTGTTCTAGAAAGGCCCAGAGGGTGCCTAGAGACCACGAGGTTACCTGAGTGTATGGCACGAGAGTACCTTGTGAAAGGCACGGGTGTGCCTGATGAGGCACTGGCGTGCCTAGTGTTTTGTTCAGTTGTTAAGTTCAGCAGTTACATGCGTTTGATGTATAATTGGTATTATTTCATATAGATACTTGTCAGTGGTGCGTTCACTAGATTGCTATCGATTGTGGACTGTTATATAACATTACAGACTATAAGGTGAATCTTCTAGACTATTATTCATATTTATAGCATGTGTGTTATCATATCAGGTTGTTGACATGTTAGGTCACTCAGATGTGGGTGTTATGTTCAGTAAGACTCAGTAGTGATACAGTAATGTTACAGTAAATACTTATGTGTATTAAGCTTACTGCTATGTTCAGTAAGGCTCAGTATTATAAAGCATGTTGTCTTCTGAAGTAGTGGCTCAAAAATAGCGCAGTACTGTGGCTCACTTAGTTAATCATATGTATTAGAAAGCATGCTGCCTTGTGCAGTAGTAGCTCAGTTAGTTACTCAGGGACTATTATCAGTGGTTGGCGGTGTTCAGAATGTGATTATATTCATGTGTTTATATGATTGACAGTCTAGTTTACTCACTAAGCTCTCGCAGCTTATCAGATATTATTTCTAAAATGTTTTGAAGGTTTTAGCAAAGACAAGGGCAAAGCTTCAGTTTGACGGTTGTTGTGTGTATAAGGAAAACAGTGTTTTGAAACTTAACGCCCGGTTGTACTGTGAGAAAACGTCTTTTGATGTAAATATGTGACTATCACGCTTTTGTATGAACCTGAGGGTTCAAAACTGCTTTTGTTGCTTCCACTCGTTTGTAAGATAACTGTTTTATTTCTAAAAGACCTTGAAATATGGTTTTATTTATATTTAAAAAATTGGGGCTTTACAACAGTTTATAGTCCTTAGATGATCTTTATTTAATGGTTGATATTAATCTTGGTTAATTAAGGTATCTTGAATTTTAATGATTTGATTTAATTATGGTAGGTTGATTTTAAATCTCTTATTTATTTAATTAAATGACTGACCTACAAGTGTTCTCACCGCTCTCCATTTAACATGTGTTCTCACCGGATCCATCCCCTGTCTCTCTCTCTCTCTATATATATATATATATGTGTGTGTATATATAGGCAAAAGTTCAAACAATAACTGTTTTTCGTATGAGAACTGCGAGAACCAATCTTAGCCATCCAATTCCCCGCCTTCAATTGGATTGTCTACAAATGAATTCCTTACATGCACCATGCCACACTCAATCCCTCCACGCTCTTCATCCATGAATTCCATTATCCAAAATGAACGGCCAAGATTGGTTTTCGCAGTTCTCGTACGAAAAACAGTTTTCGTTTATATATATATATATATATATATATATATATAGGGTAGAGATCAAGTAAAAAGAAAATTAAAGTAAAAAGGGTAAAAGGGATGATTATTAGATCATTTTTCGGTATATATATCAACTGATAATCGTTAGTTCATCATCTTTATTGATTAAAACTAGTTCTTCGTCAATTTCTTTTTGATGAATCCAACATATTCATCACTTTTTAGATGAAAGCATTTTGTTCATCAACAAATTATTCCAAAATTTTGTTTTCAAAATCTGTATTTGAAATAAAAAAGAAATTGATGAATAACTAGTTTTAATCAATAAAGATGATGAACTAACGATTATCAGTTGATATATATACCGAAAAATGATCAAGTAATCATCCCTTTTACACTTTTTACTTTAATTTTCTTTTTATTTGATCTCATCCATCCCTATATATAGGGGAAGGTTCATTTGAGAACCGTTTTTATTGCGAGAACCAATATTAGCCGTTCAATTTGGATAATGGAATTGATGGATGAAGAGCGTGGGGGGATTGAGTGTGGCAGGGTGCATGTAAGGAATTCATGGGTCAGCAATCCAATTGACGGAGGGGGAATTGGATGGCTAGGATTGGTTCTCGCGGTTCTCGCAATAAAAACGGTTCTTAGTTTTAAAGGTACCTATGATTTCTAAGAATATTAAATCTCTTAATGTCTTTTGTATAATAAGATCTATTATTGTGAGTGATAATCTTTATTGTTGGTTGGATTAGCATAAATGGCGCAGCTTATGCTTGTAAGACGCCCACCCATTCCACAACAATAAAACACTGTAGGTGTTCTTCGTTATATATCTATCTATCTATCTATATATATATATATATATATATATATATATCGGATATACTCGGGCCATAAATTTTGTTTTTGGTACGTACGTAATTGGGTCCTCCACTAATTTATGTTTTTAGTAGTCTGTCTCTCTATCTATACTACTATATAAACAATTTAACATTCTCCCTCCTCTTAAATTTTAGGAGTTCTTAAAATTCAATCAAGAGAAAATCTTGACCGTTCATTCTATTTAAATTAATCTCATCCACTCAATCATTAACCACTTTATTCTCTTTCCTAATTTATTTTAAGTTTTTATTTATTTAAAATATATTCTTCTACACCAACACACTCTCTCACATAAACACAATTATCCACTCACATTAACATAATTTCTAAAATATTATTAACTTCTCACTCCTTAATTCATAAATATAAATATTTTTTTCTACTTTAATGTCTTTTAGAATTATTTTTAAAATTAATAGAATAGTTGATGCAAATAAAGAAAATTTAAAAAAAAAACGAGCATGTTGTTGTAGAAATTTTTTTCGTGATATTGAATCACATGAATAAAATATCATTAAATTTTTGGAAGTGAAATATTGTAAAATAGAAACTATTTACTGTCGCAGCATTGCGCGGGTACAATGCTAGTATATATATATATATATATATATATATATATATATATATATCGGATATACTCGGGCCATAAATTTTGTTTTGGGTACGTACGTAATTGGGTCCTCCACTAATTTATGTTTTTAGTAGTCCGTCCCTCCAACTCCATTACAAGATACCAGTCCTCCATTATCATTATAATTATCATATATATCAGTCCTATATATATAGCTTTTTTAATTTTAAAGAAACCTAGCTATTGCAGTTAGTTGCATTTGAACATAAATTATAATAATTAAGAGCCAAGTAGGTATTTATATTTATTAAGATGATGGCAAGACTGGTGAGATATATATGCGGATAAATTGGGAATCAAGTTCATATTTGAAACATATATTTTCGTCTCTATCATGTTTGGTCTGTATATATATAGGAGAGTATTATACCATGTAACGCCCTTGATTTTTTTTACTTATAAATCAGAGTAAAAGAGCATTTATATTATTTACACAAAATTCAAGACGAGACCCACACCCAGACTACACGTCATTAAGTACATCACTTGAAATATAAAAATATTGTTGATGTTTTTGAATGCTAAATAATATAAATATCAAAACTATTTTTAATTTGGAAACTTCATTGTGGAAAAACAACAATCCACATAATACCGAATCAGTGCATTGGCTTTGCAAGTACACTTAAATGCACATCACACTAGGTATGTACAAGTCACTACACATTCATATGATTCACATAAATCAATCCACATAATACCTAAGCAGTGCATTGGTAACGATTTCATTCTTTGGGTCACTGTTGACTACTCAAGGCATCACAAAGGTCACGTCTTTTCTCTTCCTAGGTTGTGTTTTCATTCCATTTACGCAACCCTTCTCTTCTCATCATCATAACACATTTAATACACTTTCACATAATCATAACAAGCACATTTCACACTAATAGGAAGAACAAGTTGATGTAACTCAGTAGATTGCAGCCCAAGCAAATAACAACAGCACAATAAAAGTATTTGGAAGATTCGCGTCTTGTGGTAGTGACCTACAACTAAGGTTTCCACAACATTAATCATTAACTTGGGCTACATACACTAATCACACTATTAAAATCCCCAAAACCTAATACTTGGTCACATTGCGATTGGGGTCAACATACATTTCACGATTGTGGCCACATATACACACTTTACGATGGGGACACGTTTATTTTGCGATATCAAACCCTGACAGTTTTGATTCCATGGTTCACGATCCGACATTCATGATTTATGATTACAAACCCACTTTACAATTCATTAGCTTAAGTTCGATTTGCTATCCAGTTAGTTTACACTTTGCTATCCAGTTAGTTTGGCACTTTACGATTCGAAGGTTATAAGGAATCCCCTAAAGGACTCAACCCAGTTTTGTGATTCCTACCCTCATCACCAATTCATGATTGATATAATTTACGATTGTTCCCAAATCACGATCCCATCATTTACGATCAATAGCTTTAGTTCAATTTACTATTTACACCTTGCAAGCTAATTTACGATTCATTCTTTGTAAAAAACTTTCACGATTCCACCTTCGTAGCCGGACAATTCTTGAATCAAACCCACTAAATACTTAATCAAATCATGTAATTCTTGTCGCATTAGATCCTAAACATTATTTAAGTAAACCCTTAACAATTAATTGCATTTCTAACAAGATTTAATGTTCCAAAATCACCCTGGGGTCTCGGTTTGTGTTTACGGTTCGAACAAAGGTACTAAGAATCAAACCTTGTGCTTTTCCTTCAAAATTCAATAAGTTTGACACTAGAATGACCGAGTCGTCCTCCGTTCACACACAGTGCACACACTTACTCTTTTGGCAATAAAAGAGGCTACAATATGCGTATGGGGCTTTTTGTCCTAATTTAGGCTTATATACATTCTTTGTTTCCCTTAAATGACACTATTAGTAATAAAAGATAAACATGCAAGGTCATTTTTAGAATTAACACTCCACTTTTATAATAAAGGATTGTTTTTCGTACGAGAACCGCAAGAACCATTTCTGACCAATCATTTATTATCCATTTTAAAACATCCTTATTAAAATCAAAAGGGTATTTATGTCTAATTAAAAAGATTTACTCAAACACTCCCTCTAAATCCAAAAACTATAGTCTCCAGCCGGATTCATTATACCTGATTGATTAATATATCACAATCAAAATTACATGTTCAAACACCTTTATCATATTAACGTGATGATGACGATGGCAAATCGAAATTCATTTTTTTAACAACAGCAACAAATTTTATTACGGACACAATCGACAAAAATATGTACCAAAAGCGAGTCACATAATATTTATGTGATGTACGTTAATAAAAAAACATAATACACATTTATCTCCTACATATCATAATTTTAATTGTGCACAATGAGTACTTGCTTTTATAGTTTTATGAGCATCATTCTTTCTTTTTCTCGTAATCATGCAAACAAAATTCATATTTATTTTATGTACTTGAGTTTCGATTGTTAAATAATCTAATTGTAGTCTTTGAAATGATTTATCCATTGTTTTTTTAATTGCATTATGAATTTGTTTTTAATTTGTTAGTGGTGTATTTATTTAAATCATTTCTACTTTAAAGAATAAGATACTAGATAAAAAAATAGATTGTATTTTGTAATTAAGAGATTATATATATAGAAAAAGAATATTTTTAATTATATACTGTTAGTGTAGTATTTAGCTTGGTGAAGGATGGATTTATAAGTTTTCTTTAGGTATATAACTAGTCATGTTTCTTAAATAGTAGGAAAATTAATAGGTCCATGGAAAAAACTGGGTGCATCTGTGCATATATGCACATGTGCATCATCTACACATGTGCATATTTATATCTTTGCTGAAAAAACTAGGTGAATATGTTAATCTGCACATGTGCATATCTAAATTTGTGCAGGGAAAAACTATGTGAATATGTACACATGCATATATTTGCACATGTGCAAATTTGAACATGTGCATATTTCGGGAGCCGTGCTGGAAAAAGTCCCAGCAAAATATAAATTTTTTTCTTCAAAAAAAATATAGCTAGATCGGTCTCAAATTAAAGAATATAATTTTCTCGTTAATTTGGTATAATTTTCGTAATTTAACACATTTCCATTTGATGGATATACTAGTTTTTAAAAAATGGGGGTAAAGTAAAAATGTCCAAATTACCCTTAATTAATTAAAGATAATTTTGATTAGTTTAAGGTTATCCATTAACAACTCTTTAATCTAGACCCTCCATCTCTTTAATCAACGACTATGATTAGTTCTCGCAGTTGTCGTACGAAAAACAATTCTCGTTTGAACCGTCTCATATATATAGGAGGGTTCAAACGAGAACTGTTTTTGGTACGAGATCTGCGATAACCAATATTGGCCCTTGATTAAAATAAATCAATGACTAATAATTTTGGTGGTTAATGATGACACATTAATGACTAGTGATTAGCTCATTAATAACTTATTATACATTAATAAGAGTATTTTGAACAAATCAAGCCTCGCACATTAATGACGGCTCATCCGGACGTAATTCGCGGTTGAAATAATATATAAATGACCATAATATCTCTATTAATGAGTCATTAATGATGTTACAAACAGTTCTCGCAGTTCTCCTATGAAAAACAGTTTTACTTTGAATTTTTCCCTATATATATATGGTATTTAAGTGATACGGTATCTAAGTAACTTAATATAAATATTATTTATTATGAGATTAATTTATTGTAAGCTACTACACATATGAAAATTTTAATTTTTATGAATAAGAAGTTAATATTAAAAAAATACATTATACAATTATACAAAGACATATTTTAAGATTAATGCTAAAGCTAGATTATGTTCACTAAACTACAAGTAAAAACAATGATAAGGAACATACATAAAAATAATTCATTTATTCACGCTTCATAGAAAGTATGTAAAAATTTTAAGCGTTGTCATGCTTATAATTATAAAAAATAGTTTAAAGGTTGTTAGAATAAGAAAAAACTTAACATTTATAGATGTGTACATTTGCTTTTAAAATTCCCGCTTTTAAATATGTGAATTTAGTAATAAATAAATGATTATAGAAGTTTATACTTAAAAACATGGTTCTAAAAAACCCATCTTGGCTTCGCTATGGCTCCGCCAAGAGTTGAGGCTTGGGCATAAGGCTTGGCGTATGCTAGGGTCTAGCTTGACATGTCTTTATATGTTATAAGATATGCTTTTTTAGGCGTGTTAGTGGTACCGAGCAATATGAGCTGAATATATATAGTTATTCAATTATAAGAATGTTTGGATATACCAAAAACAAAGAAAAAGATTGATAAACTATGTTATAAACCTATAATTATGTGTTTTTCATGTTTGTTTGTATAATTTTATATACTTAATTATTATTTATATACAAAATTGCCACCTTAAGTCTCGCCTTGTGAAACGTCGTGATCTCGCCATGGCTTCCGAGGATTGAGGCTTGATTCTGCCGCCACATCACGCCTTACGTTATTTAGAACTTTGCTTAAAAGCGTGGACTTTTGTAACTGTAGAATTATTTTCAAATTTTTTACGCTTAAAAGTGTGAACATTTAGATAATTTGTCCAAGCTAATAAATGTGATTTTTTACTCCAATTTTCACACTTTCAAATGTAAAGATTTGGTAGAAATTATTAACACCCATTTTTTTCACGCTTGATCGTAATTTTCACAGTTTTAAATGTATTATTATTGATAAAATAGTATGAATAATCAGCATTTTTCTATAGTGATAACAATATAATCTAAAGATGAGTGGTGGTATAATGAGTGATTATAAGATAGTAGAATAAAAAATTAGTCAACTTAAGATAACATTGTGTGATAGAGCAATTTTAAAAGTAATTGTTACATGTGACCCGAAATTTATCACATTTGGGCTTAGGCCCATATCCATTTACGGCTAAGCCTTAATTTAACATTAGTGGTACTAAAATTTATATATAAGATACATACGTATTAAATGTGTGTGCGCCGTGAGAGAATTTTTCTTGGTTTTTCGTTCGTAGAAATGAAGATTTCTTTTTGGGTAGCTTTTTTCTTGTTATTCGTAGTTTAGGTTAGGTTTTGATTGCCTGCACATTCTCGTATTTTTCTCATATCATTGGTTGTGATCGTGATTTTTTCTCGTAAAAGGTTTTATCACGTTAAATCTTGATATTCTCGTTTTTTATTAATTATTCGTATTTCGTTTCTACCTTCAATATATTTATTTTACAATAGTAATAGTATTAATCAATTAGGTTGATTGGACGTATCAACCCTCTTCTACTCTCCCTTCTAGCCTCATAACAGACCTAACATGTGGTTCAAACAATATTAAAGAGTACTTATATACATGTAAGATAGTTAAGAATCAACTCTTGTGTACAATTCACTACTTCGGTTGAAGTTATATATATATATATTTGAACGAAGATTTGTATAGAATATAGAAATTTATCCCCTTATCACAACAAAGTAAATACTGTCATTCTTTATATTCTCAATTGTATCATCAATAGTAATAGAAGCAAATCCACAATAATAATGTATGATCTTAATATGAATAGTTGTGAGAGAACTAAGAACACACAAACATTTTTAGAATAATGAAATGCTTCAAAGAATTAGGGTAGAATTACATTGTTTATATACCCAAAGGGTATTTATTAAATCTACCCGATACTCTTAAGAAATACAACTAGAAGCAAAGTTTAACTAAAACTTAAAAGGGACACCAAGTTCTAACATTCTCCTCAATATTGTATGTTCTCAATTATATCAAGTATCAACAGTAATTGAAGCAAATCAACAATGATGATGTATGATCTTAGTATGAAGTATGAACAGTTGAGAGAGAACTAAGAATACACAGATGTTTTTAGAATAATGAAATGCTTCAGGGAATTAGGGTAGAGTCATATTGTTTATATACCCAAAGGGTATTTACTAAATCTACTCTATACTTCTAGGAAATACAACTAGAAGCAAAGTTTAACTAATATGTAAAAGGGACACAATTTTGGTTCTAACATTCTCCCCCTTTATGTCCATTTTACAAATAAAACATATTAAACAAAAAAAAATGGGGATGGCTATATAGACACCCCTAATTTACTAAAATGACACCCTAATCCTAATTAATCTCCCATCTTAACTAACTTTTTTGTTCTAACCAATTTTGTCTTAGTTTGTATTTGTCTTTTTAGATGTATTATTATTTTAAAAAATATAATTGTTTTGTTATTTAATTTTATGTTTCATATATAATATGATTTGTTCTAATTATGAAGATTTAGAGAAGTATTTGTTTTTTTGATGTATTATTATTTTAAAAATTAAGATTGTTTTTTATTTGATATTTCATATAATATGATTTGTTTTATTATTTTAAAATAAGTTATAGATCTAAAAATAGTAGCATATAAATTAAATATACAACTAAACGATACACATCTTCTTCTAAAAAAATACAAAATTATGAGCAAAATGTTAAAATATAATAAAGAAATATTATTCAAGAATAATCTTCTATATCTACAATAGGTGTTTTGGGATCATGAGGTTTTAGTCGTCGTGTATATGATTCTAGACGTGACATGTACATGGTTTGCCATCTAACTGCAGACGGAGCTCTATGGCGGACCCAATACGCCTGAATGATCGGCATTGGATAATCTCCTTCTAATTGTACCTTAACATAATGATTATCATATACATGTAAAATTGTAATAGTTTGATAGTCTTGATTCTCTTCCGGACCCTTCCAAAGAGGAAAGAAAGTTAAGCTACCTCGTTTGCTTAAAAAATGGAGGATCACTCCAAACCTACTGGCAATCAGGATACCTGTTTTAGGCATAGTCATCCAGTGTTCTGGTGGTGCAGGCGATTTTGAGAAAGACAGTGAATTACGTAATGCATCGAAGTCATCTGTAAAAACTTTAACATAGGCATCATATGAACTGAATAGTTCGTCTAGCAACTGTTGTCGAACATAGAGCCACTGATCTTCACCATAACCCAGACAAACCGATATTGCTCGGAATCCACAATTTCCATCACCCCTGACATCTTGTATATGTGTGATATAAGGGTGGAAGATATCTGGAACTTCTTTCATTAGTGGATGAATGTAGTATGATTGAGACATATGGTTTAAGTCAGAGAAGTCTGGAACTTTTTCTGAAGGCTTCTGGTTTAAGTCTGGAACTTCCTCCGAAGGCTCCTGATTTAAGTCTGGAACTTTCTCTGAAGGCTCTTGTTTTAAGTCTGGAACTTTCTTTGAAGGCTCATGTTCCTTGTTCAAGTTTATAATCAACCTATTAGATTTTGATGGACTAGAATTACTACGTCTTTTTCGTTGTTGCTTCTTCAAGGTTGGTCGTCCACGTTTATTTCTTTGAATTTTCGGTTCATTAATAAGTGTTGTACTTGGCTGTAATATATCTCTTAGCTTTCTTAACAGACTTTTCTTACCGTCTTTTGACTGCTTGGTGAAGTTTTCTTTGAACATCTCTAAGTCATCGTCACAACAAATATCTTCATTTTCTACAGAAGTTGACGGTGACACGTGAAGCTTTCTCCAGAATACATCTATCGAATCCAATGAAATACACTCACCTACATATAAGTTCAAATAATTTATAAAAGTTAAATATGTAAATAAAATGTAAAAGTATACTTGTTGGAAGTTGAAACACTTACCAGAATTCAAGTAGCCTAAGAGCATGCAAGCACATGGTAACCCACAACTATGACGTACTTTACAACCACAGTTTGAAGGGTTAAATTGTGGTCTCCTCGATTGCTTAAGTTCCCCTACTAGTATATCTAGAGCTTCATGTGCCACAAGACCTCGCAATAATTCGAAACACGGTAAGTTGTGTTCGTGTTTGAGAATGATTCTACTTTTTTCAAAACTTTCACGTATCGATGAAAGTTGAGACTTCACAATTTGATCGATACAAGCTACAAGTTTATCGAGGGAAGAATTTCCACGTAGGTATTTCTTTAGCTTTGCATGTTGGCTCTCAACTCTGTTCGTAGTTCGCTCTCCAAAGTTAAGATGTTGATCAATCCAGACAGACACAAACATTTCCTTATATTTGCTTAACCAAACTTGATCCAAATAATTTAAAACACCTAGATTTATGGAAATGAATTTACGTATAAAATATATTTTGAAATCAGAAATATGAAATAAAACTAAGGAGATTCTTACGTGGATATTTGTTTAACATTGATTGAAGCTTTTTGTAGTTTTCAGTGTACAACATCCATGTTGGAGAGTCAACAAGTACAGTCCACATTGCACGAAAGGAGTTCCAC
Organism: Dittrichia graveolens; assembly: GCA_038502395.1. NCBI lineage: Eukaryota > Viridiplantae > Streptophyta > Magnoliopsida > Asterales > Asteraceae > Dittrichia > Dittrichia graveolens. Next base: position 85,089,492 of record JARJIL010000005.1, on the reverse strand, counting down.
TCATGTTGCGACTTGATAGACTGCCTACAATGTTTTTTAATATTCTCAGTAATGTGCCATCTGCAAAGTAACCGAGCTGCATGGGGGAAAACTTGTCCGTATGCATTCATTAGAGCTAACTCTCTATCTGTGACTACAACACGTGGGTGCATGCACTCCTCTAATGTGGACTTTAGACACGTTAATGCCCAATTATAGTTCTCTTCCATTTCGTTAATGATAAAGGCAAACGCAATGCTAAAGGTCTTGTTGAAGTTACGCCAACCATCTGAACAAAAGGCATATCATATCTGTTCGTTTTGTATGTTGCATCTATAACCAAAACGTGTGGAAATGCACGCCACATATATAATGATTGTGGATGAATAAAGAATAGATTTTCTAATGCATTTGAAATATTATTTACCGAAAACTCCGTAAGAAAATGTTTATCATTCAAAAGCAACATAAGAACCTGCATCGGAGTTTTTCCGACATTCTGGGACGAGCGAAGCTTTTGCCGTGCATTGTATATGGTTTTTAGTGTAGAAACATTATTCTCATCCTGTTCCTTTAATGTCGATAATATGTCCCGTGGTGTAACATTCTTGCTCGTCAAGTCAGCCACCAATTTGTCTTCGTTTTTTTTCAACCGTCTTAAATAAGAATGTCCCTCTAGATATTGTGCGGGTGGATGATTTTGTTGATCACATATAACCCTTAAAGACCACCCATCATGTTTTTTTAAATAAGAACCTACCAATTGAAACTGACAGTTGGTTTTTTTGGTGCCAGTTTTTCTACTTGATTCTTTAAATTTGTATTCCCGACCATGGTCACAAATAAGCGTGACATAAGACACCACACCATCTCTTGCCTTTGATCTTCTCATGACGATGACATAGCCTAGAGATAATGCTGTGCTTTTTACCCATTCCATCAGCTCCTCACGAGACACGAACACCTAAAATTTAAATATCTCTATTAACATATAATAAAATTTAGGAGAATAAAAAAAATATCATAACAAGTGATATACCTTATCAACAAAAAATGATGATGCAACATTAGGTTTTTTATTGCCTTCATTTGAATTAAACATCTTTTCCATAAATGCTACAAATCATAACAAAATAAGAATTAAAAGTTTAAACTAAAAATATATGTTTAAATAATTAAATTAAAAATACAAAGAAAAAAAATTAAACAAAAACAAAAAATTAAAAAAATATATTTATTTTATCACTTCCCCTCCCCCAATCCCTTCATCTTCACCTCCACTCCACCCCATCTATTAACATAAAAAACACACACCATTATCTATTAACCTAAAAAAAACACACACACACACATCTCCAAGACCCACACCATCGGCTACACCACCGCTCACCATCACCGCCGCCTCACCAAACACCGCCGCCTCACCATCTGCGCTAACCATCACCGCTGCCTCACCGTCTCCCAACACCACCGCCGCTGCCTTCACCATCTACGAACGCCACCACCGTCGCCTCCACAATCCACGAACACACCGCCGCTGCCTCACCATTTTCCAACACCACCGCCGCTACCTTCAACCTCTACGAACGCTACCGCCTCCTCCTCCACCATCTCCGAACACCGACGTCACCTCACCATCTTCTAACACTACTACTAACATCTAACGTTTCCTAACACCACCACCGACCCAGATCTGGGTTTAGAATTGTTTTGAAATTTTAAACTAAAAGTTTGTGTATTTGTGGTGGTCGGCCGGAGGTGATGAGCAACCTGCCGGTGGCGGTGGTGGTGGTTACGGTATCACCGACCCAGATCTGGTTTAGATTTGTTTCAAAATCCTAAACCAAAAGTTTGATTATTTGTTGAGGTCGGCCGGCGGTGATGAGTAACCTGCCGGTGGCGGTGGTGGTGGTTACGGTTTCATATGCATTAAACTTAATCTGATTACCTTTTTTCACCTAATAATTTTACTCATCCTTCTTAATTTCTACTTATAACTACAGTTCTAGATTAGATATATCCTTTAAAAGAGGATTTTGAAATTTAAAAGAGGATAGATTTTGTTGAGTTGTATAGATCTGGATTAGATATATCTTGTAATTAATTTTGACTTTTTGACTTTTTCTTTGGGTGTCTATTGGGGGGGTGTCTATATAGTAGCACCCAAAAAAATATCTTCTTCACTGAAGTAGTTGATCTTGAGCATGAACACAATGTGATTGCTGATGAAATCTTTAGTTTTAACATCCTAGTTATTCTTCAAGCAAAAAATACACTCCCACTAGAATGTAGCTTTTGATCTTCAATAATAACTTGAAACTTTTCATTACCTTGTTCCCCCTTGATTTCTCAAACATGTGTCTTCTTATGATAAACAACCGGTGAAAAGTGATGTGGCTTTATGCAAATCTTCTCTTTAGAAAGTCTTAAGAGATGTTTGACGGAGCGAACTACAAATGGTTATTTAAGATCAGTCAAGGTGGGAAGATGTTCATTGTGTTAGCATTCGAGAATGGTCTTGATTGACTAACACACACAAATGAACGAGCAACACGAGGAGGAGTAGTAGGAGAAACATAACCACAATTGTTTTGAAGAAAAGTTTGTCGTTTTGTTCCTTCAAAAGTATCTTTACTTTCATTCCAAAGCTTTCTCCGAAATTTGATCCTGTTTATGATTTTCTCCGCGTAAGAATTTAGTCTAGAATAATCATCCTTATAGCATATGGTTTTTAGATGCACAATACTTTTTGATGATTCATCTGTATGGACTATTACAGGAATCACCTTGATTTCTTTCCTTTGGAAGACTCACTCTTTTGAACTTTTTCAAAATCGGAAGATGTCCTGACCTTTTTTTCTACACAATTTTGTAAATCTTGTTCCAAACTCTGAATTTTAAGCACAAACTGATTCCTTTCGGTCTCAAAATTCATTCTTTCTAAAGTTGACTTGCTTTGAATATCCAACAATTGTTGCTCAAGATTTCTTATGTTGGCACATTCTTTAATCTCAAACTCGTGATATTTGTTTTCTGACATGTGAAGTTTTTCAGTCAATTCAAAGAGTTGTATAGTAAGTTTTGAATTTTCTTGTTCTAAATCATTTACCCTCTTTTTCTGTTTGTTGGCATAATCTGCCCAAAGAATAAGATTTGAACCAAGATTTGCTACCTCCTTTAATTTGATAACTTGTTCTTCTTTGGCATGAAACATGATTGATACTTGGCAATGGATCTTTGAGTGGAATGATAAAGGTAATGATTTTGATTGAATGAAATGCAATTGATTAATTGCAATGAATGAGAATTGCAATTAGAGGAATCGCGATTGAAGGAATTGTGATTAGGAATTGTGATTGCAGAATGGCGATTGTGGAATTACGATTGGAAATTGCAATTAGTGGATTAAGATTCGGAATTGTGATTGGAAATTGCAATTGGGAATTACTATTGGAAAATGCAATTGAGGAATTACGATTACTCAAATATGATTCTGAAATGTAATTGTCAACTACAATTGATAAATGCGATTCTTCTAAAATGCAATGGTGAATTACAATTGGTCAAAAGCGATTGTGAACTACGATTGAAATATTGCCAAATACGATTGATATATCAAATACAATTGAATCCAAATACGATTGAATTGGGGAAGAACAATTGCAATTGATTGAATAACGTATATGATTCAAAGATTTACAATCTCAACAAAAATAACCTAATCCCTCAACTAAGAAACTCTTTTTACTTAATTTTCAAACCAAATTAAATGATTTCAATCTCAATCTTCACATAAATATCAAACTAAGTAACCCTAATCATCAATTTGAATTAAATACTCAAAAATAAAAAAAATTAGGGATCGAAGCATACGGCCGAAAAGAAAATAATAAGCAAAGCTTGCAAAGAGGAGAATTAATTTAAGCACGCAAGCACACAGGAGAATTAATGGAAGCAGGCAGACAAGCAGGTGATTTAATCAACCAAGTAGACTTTTCAATCGCTTTTAATCAATGCAAGCACGTAGGTGAATTAAAAAAAACTCACGGCGGCTATTCAATGATCTTTTTTTTCTTTTCAATCGTTCGATTAAGAACTCACCTTTTGATCCACTCTTGGCTCTTATACCAATTGTATGTTCCCAATTGTATCAAGTATCAATGATTATTGAAGCAAATCCACAATGATAGTATGAACTTAGGATGAACTTGAGAGCAAAACTAACAACACACACTTTGATTTGAAATATTGAAACGCTTAAATGAATTAGGGTTAATTACATTATTTATATACCTATTAGGTATTTTCACGATATACCCTATACTTCTAGGAAATACAACTAGAAGCAAAGTTTAACTAATACGTAAAAGGGAGAGGGACACCATTTTGGTTCTAACACATTCCCATTCAACAATCATTTCCTACACACAAATTCACAAATATAGAATATAAATTATTACATCATATACTTGTACATACACACATGCATGTGCACATCTTCATGTTTTGATATACAGTTTGAATGATTTCAACAACCTTATTTTAAATGTGATTTGTACCACCACGTACTTATGTTGCGGCTTCAGCATGGCCGGTAATGCCAGTTGATGATGGTGATCGATTACACTAGAGTGTGATGTGGCCCACCTGGACAAGCTGGAGGGACGACCTGACCAACAACCTTGGGTTTTACGTTAGTACACTCAGAGGTGGCTGGTCCTCCTCCTGGTCCTTGGAATGTCAAGTTGATATCAGCTAGCTCCACGTTTTCGCAAAACCCTGGGCTGCAAATAAGCTTCATTGCCGCCTTAGTAGTCGATGAACCCCTAATCTTCCTAAAGCTCATATTCGACATCTTTACTTTTGCTGGTGCTTTCTATTAGTCATAAACCCGGCCAAAACTAAAATCAGATCTTATATTAGACATTCAGGGACAAACCCAAGTGTTCAACAATGGTGGCACGGATATCAGTCAATTTTGCTTACGCAATGGAAAATTTTAATGTTTTCGAGCCGGTGCCACAAGTCAAATTTTAGGGTGCCACAAGTGATTTTTTATGCCACCAAAATCAAAAGAAAAATAAAATTTTCTCTTAAAAACGATAAGTCGATAAGATATAGTTCAATATTCGATTTATACCTTTAAAATACTTTAGTTTAACTTAGAAATAACAATTTAATTAACATGGATTCATATAAATTTTGTTTTGATTTAAATTTTGTCTCTAAAATACCAGAGCAATAACTGAAACTTCATTAATCCTACGGAAACCGAAGAAAAAACCGAACACCCTCAATTTTGAGTAATTATATATTTGCCATTATATGACGTCACTGCTCAATAAAAATCCTAAGTCCGCCCCTGCATTCAGGTGTGTAAATATGTGTCTAGAAGAGCATGTGCAATAGCACCACAATGAGGTCATAATGTGACCTCGATTTGTTTTTTTATTTTTTTCTTCTTTGTCTTGAAAGGTTTTTATTAACTTAGTAAAGTACTATTAAAGATACGGATGACAACGACGGTAATTACTGCAAGTTGTTAGTGATATGTGTTATTATTACGGATCCTCTAATTAAGTAGCTTGATACCTGACAATGATAATTAGGGCAATATGCTTGATCAATAATTACGGGATTTCCCACTTTTTCCATGATGATATCTTCAAAATGTATATCACTTGCGGTGCCCGAGGTACCACCTGGCCAACTCTTGAGCCTCACGCCGTTCTGGGTACCACTGATTGTGCAGTTCTTGACAAAGATTCCTTGTACGGGTTCTTCATTTGGGTATCTTCCTAGGCTTCCGACACTGATCCCGTGTCCTGGTCCGCACGTGACCTTCTCAACATGAACGTTCTTACTTCCATCTCCAAAAGAAAGGCAATCATCACCCGTCTTTATAACCGCATTTGAGATGTTTAGCCCGTTTAACCGCCCAATGTGAATTCCGTCTGTGTTAACACTGTCGCCCGGTGCATTAATGGTCAAGTGTTCAAATCTCGTATTGTCACAACCTAATATGTTTATATGGAAGAATTTGCTGTTGGTAGATGTTAAGTCTTTGATCAATGAATTCTTGATATGCGTAAATCTGATGTTCTGAAAAAGCAGCAGTGAAAGTTCGACAAGTATACTATCAAAATTCAAAAACTAGCTTTCAAAAATAAAAATTAAGAAGTTTAATTCAATAAATGCTTACGGCTGGTAAGGTGCATGATGCGGTTTCTGCACATTTGTTATTCTTCCATGTTTCTTGGCCTTGACCGTCAAAGTTACCACCGGTCATAGTCAACTTATCGATATCCATGAACATGATCCAACCATCGGTTTTGAATTGTGTCGCATCGGGTGGGGCCTTTATGGTGGCACCCGTGGCCTTAATCTCGATCGGACCCTTGCACGGACCATTCAAATTCATAGGAGGAAATGCCATATATGTCCCGGGTGGAATCAACAGTGTGCTTGGTGGTGGTCCGCCACATGCTTCTTTCCAAGCGTTCACTATCGCCTAATTTGCACTCAAGAACAAATGTAAATGATAACATCAACATCCGTACATACGTATATGATCGGTTCTTCACTAAAAAAAACAAACTAGCAACAAATAAAAGTAAATGATCGATGTTTGTAATAACTATATAGTACCGGGCCATCATCGGTTTTTCCATCTCCTTTTGCGCCTTTAGATTTTATATCGACGACGGCAGCATGGTTCCTCGTAATGAATGCGATAAGAAACAAGCAAGATACTGCTCTTCGAAAGTAGCTAGCTCTATCCATTCTTACTTCCAGCTTTATTACTGGGTTTAACTTGTGAATGATGATCATATATAAAGTTACATAACGTGAGGGAAGCTTTATATTCATACACCTAAATATATAATGGTAAAAGTTTTCCGTGGGGAACTATTCTTGCCAAACATTTTTACGGTAGCGTTCCATGTTGAAACTTTCGTCTCGAAAATCATTAAAATCTTTGTTTTGATAATATTTTACGAGTTTAATCCAAACAAACTTTTTTTTTAACGGCAAATTAAAGATAATATAAATGCACTAGCAAAGTTGCTAGGAAAATACACCAAGAACTACATTCAGTTGATTCTGCTCGATCGAAATACTGCTGCGATTTGAAACTTGATTAGGACCAAAAATCAGTTGATTCCTCGATCAACTGCCATATCACCCAAAAATATACAGAAATGACAGCAATAATAGTGAGAATCTTATTATGGGATAGCTGCAGAGAAATAATCTATAAGAAAATGTTATCAAAAGCATAACTACAAGGAAATTTGTCGCGCCTAATACCCTTGAAAGTCGCCCCTATTGGTATTAAGGGCGAAATGTCGCCCCTATTGAGTTGTCCCTATTGTCTCGCCGCTGTTGTCAAAATGGTCGCGCCTATTAGTGTCGCCCCTATTGCCTGATGTCGCCCCTAATACCGTCGCCCCTATTAGTTCTTGAACACAGCTGATCAATATACACACTAAAATACTGATATTTCCTGTATATATACAATCAATGAATCCAGAAATGTATAATACATCGCGCATATGTTATAAAATAACCCACATTCTTTATACAAACCAAAAGTCGTACGTTTTACACAAAACAAAGTCTACTTTAATTGTCTAACGTACATATATATAATTAAGCTACAGTTCATCATCAGTATCGGCATTCTCGTTTCCCGCATTCTCGGAATATCTTCACAATTCTTGCTATAAACATCGGGTTGCTAAGAATAGCTTCAATATTCTCCGGCTACAAAATAAATATAATTCATTAATTATATTAAACAAAGTCTAATATATCATACATGACAATTATAACCCGTTAGAACTGTATATAACTCATTTATACCAATTATAACCCGTTGGAAGTCAATATAACTCATTGAAACCAATTATGACCCGTTAGAAGTGAATATAGCCCATTTATACCAATTATGACCCGTAAAAAGTGAATATAACCCATAAATAGCAGTTATGACCTGATAGAATTGAAAATAACTCATTTTTACCAATTATGACTCTTTAGAAGTCAATATAACCCATAAATAACAATTATGACCTGTTAGAAGTGAATATGACCCATCCATACCAATTATGACCCGTTAGAAGTGAATATAACTCATAAGTAGCAATTATAACCCGTTAGAAGTTAATATGACCCATCCATACCAATTATGACCCGTTAGAAATCAATATAACTCATCAATAGCAATTATGACCCATTAGAAATAAATATAGTCCATAAATAGCAATTATGACCCGTTAGAAGTTAATATTACCCATAAATAGCTACTATGACCCATTAGAAATGAATATGACTCATTTATACCAATTATGACCCGTTAGAAGTCAATATAACCCATAAATGGCAAATATGACCCGTTAGTAGTGAATATAACTCATTTATACCAATTATGACTCGTTAAAAGTGAATATAACGCATAAATAGCAATTGTAACCCCTTAGAAGTGAATATAACGCATACATGTCAATTATAACCTGTTAGAATTGAATAAAACTCATACATGTCAATTATTACCTGTTAGAAGTGAATATAATCCATAAATAGCAATTATAAGTTATATTCACTTCTAATGGGTCATAATTGGTATAAATGAGTTGTGTTCACTACTAACGGGTCATAATTGATATTTATGAGTTATATTGACTTCTAACGGGTCATAATTGATATAAGTGAGTTATATAACACATTTTTACCAATTATGACCCGTTAGAAGTGAATATAAATCATTTATACCAATTATGACCCATTAGAAGTTAATATAGCTCATACATGTCAATTATAACCCGTTAGAAGTGAATATAACTCATAATTGATATTTATGGGTTATATTCGCTTCTAACGGGTCATAATTGCTATTTATGAGTTATATTCATTTATAACGAGTCATAATTGGTATAAATGAGTTATGTTCACTTCTAACGAGTCATAATTGTTATTTATGAGTTATATTGACTTATGGGTCATAAGTGAGTTATATAACTTATTTATACCAATTATGATCCGTTTGAAGTCAATATAAATCAATTATACCAATTATGACATGTTAGAAGTGAATATAAGTCATACATATTAATTATGACCCGTTGGAAGTGAATATAAGTCATAATTGCTACTTATGGGTTATATTCGCTTCTAACGGGTCATAATTGCTATTTATGAGTTATATTCACTTATAACGGGTCATAATTGGTATAAATGAGTTATGTTCACTTCTAACGGGTCATAATTGCTATTTATGAGTTATATTGACTTCTAACGGGTCAATTATGACCCTTTAGAAGTGAATATAAATCATTTATACCAATTATGACATGTTAGAAGTGAATATAACTAATTCATACCAATTATGACCCATTAGAAGTGAATATATCCCATAAATAGCAAATATGACCCGTTAGAAGTGAATATAACTTATTTATACCAATTATGACCCGTTAGAAGTGAATATAACGTATAAATGTCAATTATAACCCCTTAGAAGTGAATATAATGCATACATGTCAATTATGAACCGTTAGAAATGAATATAACTCATTTATACCAATTATTACCCTTTAGAAGTGAATATAACTAAGTCATACCATTTATGACCCGTTAGAAGTGAATATATCCCATAAATAGCAAATATGACCCGTTAGAAGTGAATATAATTCATTTATACCAATTATGATCCGTTAGAAGTGAATATAACGCATAAATAGCAATTATAACCCCGTAGAAGTGAATATAACGCATACATGTTAATTATTACCCGTTAGAAGTGAATATAACGCATACATGTCAATTATGACCCGTTAGAAGTGAATATAACGCATAATTGCTATTTATGGGTTATATTCGCTTCTAAAGGGTCATAATTGCTATTTATTAGTTATATTCACTTCTAACGGGTCATAATTGGTATAAATGAGTTGTGTTCACTTCTAACGGGTCATAATTGAAATTTATGAGTTATATTGACTTCTAACGGGTCATAATTGGTATAAGTGAGTTATATAACTCATATATATGGGTCAAATATATACAGGTCGGGTATGGTTATTTGATTTTCGTACTATTGTCTTATCTTTAATACTTTTTACAGATTTTGTTTATTTAACCCTATTGACTCATGAGGCGTAAGCTGACACTTGTTTCTTTGAAATATGTCTTGTACTCGTACATGTACTTAGATGTACGGCTTCGTGAGGGGGGGATGTGTTGGAATATGCCCACTGATACACGTCTACTAGCATCACTACTGATGAGGTACGAGCCTATTGGGTCACACGCCAAGGGTAGATTCCGGCAGCACAACGCAAACATGAGAGAATATGAAATTAGGGTTTCTGGCGACCTTCACCACCCGAACAAGTAGTCGTGGGAGCAGGGCCTTCACGAGTACTTCACGGCCCGTGAGAGCCCGTGAAGGCAGGCGCCATTCTTTTAATTGGACCACTCGATGGCCCAATGAGAATGAGCGGTGGAACCCGGCCTATGAGGCCTTCACGAGCGCTTCACGGCCCGTGAGAGCCCGTGAAGGCAGAAGTCAAAGTGACACTTTATTTCTATTGGACCTTTGTGTTGGTCCAATGGATGAGTGGCATGACAGCCGACTCTGGTGGCATTTTAACTTCTCCAGACTTTATAAAAGGCATATGACTCTCTCTCATTTAGAACTCTTGCTTCATGCTCATTATATACACATATACATAGATGGTTCTTGGTTCTAAGAGAGCAAGGTAGTGTATAAAGTGAGGGCAAGTTGTTCTAGTGTTGTGGCTGCTCCAGATTCACGAAGACGACGTGTGGTTCGTGTCTCGGGTCGTTAGCAAGGCGGAATCTCGGCTACTTGGTGTGGACTATCAATAGAGGAGCTCGGTTTCGAGTTCTCGAAGATCTTCCTAGCTCGGTGGATAGCTGCCTCGTGATGGTATAATTTCTCCTCCCTCTCGTTTGTTTTAGTTGCTATATTCGTTTGTAGTCACGATCCCCACTTGGGGAATACATGCATGTCGGTTTAAATTCCCAAAAACCCCGGTTTTTGATGTCGTTGCTTCCCAAAAGCCCGTTTCCTAAAACGTAAATCACGCACCATCCATAAGATGACACACCCGATTCTAGTGAAGCATGGGATAATTGTCGAGCTAAGCACGAGTTATTCCATGTGGATCTGTGTGGAAGGTGAGAGTGGCGACTTGGAATTATTGGTTGTCGAGCTTAGCACGAGCCAATGATTGTCGAGTGTGCTACCATGTATCTTGTTGGACGAGTTACAATTGCAAACTAAAATCCTTGTGTGATTGTCGAGCTAAGCATGAGTCAACCAAGAATTTTAATTTGGGATTGGTGTAAGTAGGGATCAAACATGCCAACCGACCGTTTTACGTCGTTGGATCCCGCAAGTGTCTAAGAGTTGCAATGGAGATTGCAATCGGTAAAATGGTTACCGGCCTAAATAGCTTCATGAAGTGATCCGCGGTAAACCCGTCATGTAGTGGAGTAAAATATGGTTCTTAGCCCTTGTTAAGATAAATTGTTTTTCTAAAACTTTATGGGTAATTATTTTAACGAGGATTATATCAAACTAACTAAAACGTGTATTCTTGTTATTTATAGATGTCAAACGATAATAACACCACGTCAAACAATTCGCTTCGCATGTTCCTACATAGGGAGAAACTCACGGGAGTGAACTTCGTTGACTGGCTTAGGCAATTGAGAATTGTCCTTCGCTATGAGTCAAAGTTGCACATCCTTGAGGAACCTCTTCCGCAACCACCTGCTAGCGACGCGACTTGGTCCGTCCGATACACGTATGAAAAGCGTGTTAAGGACACACATGATGTTGCCTGCCTCATGTTGTCAACTATGAGCTCGGAGTTGCAAAAACACTTTGAGCACATGAGTGTGTACGATATGATGGACAAGTTGAAGGACATGTTCCAACAACAAGTAAGGGAGGAACACTATGAGTGTGTTAAAAACCTAGTCGGTTGTAGAATGCAGGAAGGTAGGAGTGTGAGTGCCCACGTCCTTAAGATGAAGGCGTGTGTGGACCAAATGGAGAGACTAGGATTTCCCATGGGGAGGGAGCTTGTTGTGGATATAGTACTCCAGTCCCTGCCCGCATCATATGATCAGTTTGTCATGAACTATCACATGTATGACATGGAGAAAACCTTAGGTGAATTGCATGGTATGTTGAAGACTGCGGAGTCTGACATGGCCAAACATGAATCCACCTCTTCCATTCCTACCACGAGTTCTAGGGAACAAAATAAAAAGAAGAAGAAACCGACACGAAGGGAAAAGGTTGGAGTGTCCAAGCCTATTCCCCACATTGAATCTGAGGACTATGATTGTGTGCCTCAAGAAGAGATTCGAGAAAAAGTGGTTTGCTACTTCTGTGGAAGATTTGGAGATTGGGGCCGTCACGCATGCCCATCGTGCCGAGAGGATATTAAACTTTTAAGGAAAGAGAGAGTTAATTTCCCCTCTCAAGGTACATTCATGATTCATTCCTAATTCTTCTATTTCGCTGGGCTGTTCACCCGAGCTAATTAACTCACGTTTGTCACAAATTAATTTTGTTACAAAGTGTAGGTACCATTTAAAAGAAGAACCAAGAGCATGAAGAACCGGATCTCTAAAAGAGGCAACTCGGAAGATTGACCTCTACGAGAGAATTGGGAGTTTTGATCTAGCCTATTCTTACCGGTTTTATTATTACTTTGTTTTTGATGCCCTGTGAGGCAAGTTTAGTTTTTGTTGTATGTTTATGAAGACGATGGACGAGATTTTGAATTTTTGGGTTGTAAAAGATTTTTTCGCATTACTTATTCGATTTCGAAGTTTGTTCATGTCATAGCTTATGTTTTATTTTGGCCTTCAAGACGCATCATTCTACATTTGATGACGATGAATTCACACTTGAAACTTGAATCTTGGTTTTGAAAAATATTTGTTGATTGATAAAAAAAAATTAAAATTATCCATGTCACGACATACATGTTACAAGTAATATTTAATCATGAATGATTGATTCTAAGTCCAAAATAGTTTGGATTAGTCAGCTCTTTGTCATAATCTACTTAACCATGTAAATAAGATAAGTATCGCCTAGATCCATATGGTTAGGATCTTGGACTAGTTTAACCTCGGGTTAAACATTTGATGCTAATCTTATCTATTAGGGCAAGATGATTATTAAACCCTTCACGGTATATGTGAGAGGGATGCCAGCTTGTAAGATATTGATCACCTTTGGTGGATAATCCGTACAAGCATATAACAAAGAGAAACTAATTAAAAGAATCAATTGTGACATATAGATAGGATGCTTAGATCTAGTTAAGATGCTAAGATACCTTAAATCTATATCAATGACTACATTATGAATTGCGGGATTATCTCACAATTCATTCCTTAACATAGACACATTTGTACATGGTGTCACGTTAAAGGAAACCGGATATTGTTGAAAATGATCTGGAACATAATTGGTCAAATATGTGTATTCGACTTGTTAGTATACACATTGAATGTGACGAGCCAAGTCCTTAATCTTAATCCAACTTGAAAGTCTATTTGGCAACTATGAGATATATCTTGAAAGAGTTCTTTGCTTGTATATATATCAAAGTTTGGAGATTTTCAATCTACATCTGGTGGGAGATTGAAAAACTTAAATGCTGCTAATACATTTAAAAGGTTCTTATAGGTTTTGGATATTTGACCTTACGAGAACAATGTATTGTTGCTCGAAAGGAAGATAATAACTAAAGCATTCCAGTGGAAGAACGTGCAACTTAAATGAAAGACTTGATGTTGGCACTAGCATATGATCAAATATCGGCATGAGAATGCCGGTTACCCTGACCATAAGTAATTACTTTCAAGGCTGATAGAAGTCATGTAGCCAAAGAGATATGGGTTCCTCACATCTAAGTGGCAATGACTTGATGGTGAGTTTTGTTCAAATCACCATCTATCGGAAAGCATAGTGGGCCCTGAGTTCACTGAGGTTATAAGAAGTAATTAATCATAAGATGAAATCCATTTCAACTATGCAGATACTTTACTTAATCCCATACCAAGGTGCAAACCTAGATGGTGTAAATGGAATTAACATGGATTGTATTGTAGACTACTTCAAATACCGACTAGGGGTAAAGGTTTCGTGATGGTTTTTGTGGAAGCTTTTCCTAGTGGCTATGTTGAAGATCATTTGATACTTGTTGCTATTGTTGCCTTCTTACGGCAATAAAGGATAGTACACGGATATACAAGACCGCGTTCCTTTATGGAACTTCGTATTGAGGAAGTGCTTACCACACTCTCCGAGGGTCTTAGATATCCGTAGTATCCAAATTAAGTCTACAAGTGTGAATAAGTCCTTTGGACTTATACTAACATCGTAAAAGTAAGATCTTTGCTTTCATGAGAAAATCAAAGTGATGAGTTTTCTAGGAGCATAGATAAGACTTTTACATATGTCAGGGCTAGTGGGAGCTTATATTGTATACCTAAAAGTATGTATCGATTGAAGATAATGTCCCATTGTTAAGTGTTCTATGAACCTAAAATAGGGAATTATTGTATCATGATAATACTTAGGAGATACAAGATTTTGAATCACAAGAAATACTTGTGTATGTTCTTAATGTTTGACGACAAAGAAATAAGCCTTGGAGTAAGTTTTTTACTCTAATACTAATTTCTAATAGGATAACTGTCGATCTTGATCGAAGTCTTTGATCCTACTATATGGTGTTAATAATTGATTAGAGAAGTTCTTAAGTATCACTGATCCTATTGTGAACTTTTGTAACAATGAGGATATGAGTACCTTAGTGCTTCGTTATATGATCTCTTTGACGGATACTTTAAATAAAGTAGTTTGGTCAAAAGATAATTGAGAGGATAACAAGAATACAAATGGATGTTGCATGGCAAATCCATTGAATAAGCCGTAGTCATAATGAGTAGTGATGTTTGACATACTAGGTCATATAGCATTTCTTATGCATATGATTTGGCTTTAAATATTGTTTTAGTTGTTGATTGTTTTATATTTGCTTTGGAAACTGCAAGCGGTATCGTTACTTTTGATTGCTTTCGATATATAGTGGGGACTATATATACGCAGATGCGGTTACTTTCATTAGTCTTTACTGTGTTACATCTTAGCATGTTTAACCACTTCCCTGAGTGCTTATGCATTCTAGATTGCCACAGTCAGTCATTCTTCAAGGGAAGGAAGTTTGAGTTAAGACTGAGGTTAGGGATTGGTCATGCATTAATCAAGGATTGAATGCAAGTGACGCAAAACTAACCTGTACTTGAAATGAGTTTCAAGTGATTGGAAGACCCACACCTGAGTTCACTTCATGGATTATGGTCATAAGTGACTCGGGATGATAATATCATTTCATCCTTAGACCGGAGATACATGTGTATCTAAAGCGTGAGTCTGCTTTATTTTGATTGCTTTCAAACGTGGTTCGTAACTGGCCGCTATAAAGGGAGTTATCAAATAAAGTATGAAGCATGTGGCGGGACTATGTAGTCAAAAGGATTTGTTCCTCTAGTTAGAGAGATATCCCTGGGCCCCTCGATGATTGGGCGCTGACACCAAAAATGCATGGCCGTGCTCAAGTTACAATGATTTAAGATCAGTTGTAAACTTGTTATTTTGGTAACCACCAATCTAGAATCGAGAAACAGAATCGTGAACGATCTGGAGATTGACATTTTTCCATGTCTCGTGTTCACACGGATATCGCGAACAAAGGGATGTTTATGATCACTTATCTATAGGACCTTTTAGCCTTTCTAGGCTACCAGGATTTGTCGAGGATGACGTAACTCGTACCGACTTGGGGGCAAGTATGCTTTGCTAGAGCCGCTGCTTATCTGTGGTGTTGGTAACGCTGTATCATGTGCAAGTGGGAGTCTGTTGGAATATGCCCACTGATACACGTCTACTAGCATCACTACTGATGAGGTACGAGCCTATTGGGTCACACGCCAAGGGTAGATTCCGGCAGCACAACGCAAACATGAGAGAATATGAAATTAGGGTTTCTGGCGACCTTCACGGGCCGTGAAGAGGTCGTGAAGAGAAACCCTCCACGAGCCTTCACCACCTGGACAAGTAGTCGTGGGAGCAGGGCCTTCACGAGTGCTTCACGGCCCGTGAGAGCCCGTGAAGGCAGGCGCCATTCTTTTAATTGGACCACTCGATGGCCCAATGAGAATGAGCGGTGGAACCCGGCCTATGAGGCCTTCACGAGCGCTTCACGGCCCGTGAGAGCCCGTGAAGGCAGAAGTCAAAGTGACACTTTATTTCTATTGGACCTTTGTGTTGGTCCAATGGATGAGTGGCATGACAGCCGACTCTGGTGGCATTTTAACTTCTCCAGACTTTATAAAAGGCATATGACTCTCTCTCATTTAGAACTCTTGCTTCATGCTCATTATATACACATATACATAGATGGTTCTTGGTTCTAAGAGAGCAAGGTAGTGTATAAAGTGAGGGCAAGTTGTTCTAGTGTTGTGGCTGCTCCAGATTCACGAAGACGACGTGTGGTTCGTGTCTCGGGTCGTTAGCAAGGCGGAATCTCGGCTACTTGGTGTGGACTATCAATAGAGGAGCTCGGTTTCGAGTTCTCGAAGATCTTCCTAGCTCGGTGGATAGCTGCCTCGTGATGGTATAATTTCTCCTCCCTCTCGTTTGTTTTAGTTGCTATATTCGTTTGTAGTCACGATCCCCACTTGGGGAATACATGCATGTCGGTTTAAATTCCCAAAAACCCCGGTTTTTGATGTCGTTGCTTCCGCTGCGTACGGGTGTTGGCGTGCATGGATTTCCTACGGGATGATCTTTGGGTAGTTAGATATTGTTGGACGATATCAATAGACAATTTTATTATTTGATTGACGATTGAACCTTGTGACAGTTTTTACAGATTTGGTCACGGTGTAACATTGTGATTTTTGTTAGTTTGCATTTATTGCAAATATGGTTTACTTCCATTGCTAATGATTAATTGAAATTTAAAAGTTTTTATTAAATAGAATTTTTTGAAATCACGATGTTGTATATTAACCACCAAGACACTGGACGTTCCCCAAGCGAGTATTGTCCTTTTTATTTATTATTTATTGTAAATGAGGAAAACACAATGATGAATCCCATACCAAGAATTAAAGAACTTGATTTAAGATGGCCCAAAATATGCAATGTGAGAAGAAAACAAAATGGGGGCAATAATTGATCGGACAACCCTATTGGAAGAATAATAGAACTGGGATCAGTTTACTTCCTTCTTTTATTCAAAAATTTTCTCCCAACACTTTTAATTTCTACGAAGTCACCATTAAAGCATTGAGTGTACTCATGCTTGAGTATCTCATGCTTCGCACCATATCAGCACCACATCATTATAACCTCTCATACTTCAGTCATGCTTAAGCACTTGTACTATCCATGCTTCGCACGCTTTAAAATAATATTTTTTCTCCCATTTTCTCTCTTTCTCTCTCATCGGCATTCAACTACCGAATGCATTGAGTATTTTTCGGTACCAAATGAAATGGGGGTGGTGTTGCCCCTGGTGCCGCTTATCCACCTAAGCATACCAATTGGTTGCTTCAACCATACCCCATGCTCTTATAAATAAATGCATTAAAAACCTTCCACCATAAGAAAATGGGGTCCGAGATATGCTTCCCTAACATCACTAAAATCTCCGAACACAATCCATATAACATCGCTATGACTGGCCATCGATGCTTCCCTAAATTCATTAATCCAAACGTACTTTTCTAATTTTACCAAATAAATCATAAAAATATGTCTTTTCTATACACAGTCACACACATACATACAAAACTGTCGCCACCATTTAATTAATGATCATATAAGATCATACATGATCATATAATCAGGGGCAGACCCAGGATTTGAAATGAATGGTAGCACCGGACCTAAAATTTGAAATGGATGGTAGCACCATATCGAAAAAATCAAAATTTACAATATGCAAGATCGAAATTTACACTACGCGTACAAAATTGGATTGTGTCCCGTGACCCCATTCAAATACCCTTGGGTCCGCCCCTGCGTATAACACTATTGTGTGAAAAAAGGGTAAATGTTAATTTTCTTTATATAAGATAAAATTAACCAACCATTAATTAAATGATCAAACGTGTGATAAGTTTTGTATAAAGGACTTTTAACATAATTTTCAATTCTTAAATACTAAATGTGAAATTAGGATAAACGTAAAGAACCAAAGATGTAATTTACTGGTAAAGTGTTGTGAATATTTGATGTATGTAGTGAAAATTAATGCAATGACAAATTTGAGATCAAATAGTGAGATCAAATAATGTTTGAGTTTAAAATAGGATTATACTAGATTTTATACCATTCTCATACATATATTCGAGATTAAGACGTTGGATATTAAAGTCTAATTAATGTAAACACCTTCCCTAATTAATGCATGCATCTTGTGAGTTTTCGATCTTTTATATATATATATAGTAAGGGATCACCTGCGAACCATTTTCATCAAAAAAAAAAATTACATGTACAATAAACTCAAATAATGTGGGCGATGATATATATATATATATATATATATATATATATATATATATATATATATATATAAATAAGACTAGTACATATTATTATTATTATTATTATTATTATTATTATTGTTATTATTCTTCTTATTCTTATTATTTGTTGTGTAAAGATGAGATGTAACGTTTTTAGACAAGATGCAGTGATCTTATGCAAGATATAGTGGTTTTTAAATGCAAGATGCAATGGTTTTTAGATAAGATGTATTGATTCTTAAATGAGAATCCATCGATTAATTCGTGCACGATGAACTAGTTTTAAGAGAATTCCATATTTTTTAGATATTATGCAATGATTTTAAGTTGGATGCAATGATTTTATAGACTATATGCAGTTGTTCCTAGAGTTCTTATTTTAAGGGGTGTTCTCATTGGATCCTCACCCTATATATATATATATATATATATATATATATATAGTGAAAGGTTAATTTGAGAACCGTTTTTATTGCGAGAACCGCGAGAATTAATCTTAGCCGTCCAATTCCCCCTCTTTCAATTGGATTGTCCACCCATGAATTCCTTACATGCACCCTACCACACCCAATCCCCCCACGCTCTTCCTCCATGAATTCCATTATCCAAAATGAACGACTATGATTGGTTCTCGCGGTTCTCGCAATAAAAATGGTTCTCAAATGAACCCTCCCCTATATATTGTGTGAATATATATAGGCAAAAGTTTAAACAAGAACCGCGAGAATTAATCTTAGCCGTCCAATTCCCCCTCTTTCAATTGGATTGTCCACCCATGAATTCCTTACATGCACCATGCCATACTCAATCCCCACACGCTCTTCATCCATGAATTCTATTATCCAAAATGAACGGCCAAGATTGGTTCTCGCAATTCTCGTTTAAACCCTTCCCTATATGTATGTGTGTGTGAGGAAAGGATCTCTTGCGAACACCTAAATATATGTGAACGTGCGAACAATGATCTGGGACATATGAGGAGATTAATTCACTTGGTGAGGAACCAGTTTATTCATGCACGTACGTTTTGATTATTATTTTTTAATTTATCATATATTTATTCTGTTTAAGTTTCTTTCATCCTATAATTATTTATTTTTATTATCTTATTACATACAAGTTTTGAACTTTTATTGTATAATATGCAATATAAATATTGATATGCAGTGTTTTTAAAACATATTTCAGCGGCAAATATTGACTAATATTACAAAAAAAGATTGTGATTCAGCATCAAAAAATTTCTTTGGAGTCGTTCGTATTTGTATGTGTTCGCATTTGATCTCTTTAATTATTATATATATATATATATATATATATATATCTTTATTATGATCGAAAAAGGTACGTGTATAAGTTTGACGTGAAAGAATAAGGTACACCTTTATAATTAGTTAATACGTAGAGAATTTGTTATACATATATTATTACAGTCGCTTAAGAATTACTTGAAGCCACAAAATGGTATTTTAAAACTGGTGCGCGCCAAGGTAGGTTTACTTTTACCCAAAAATATCATGTCATTTTAACTGCCAAACTTTTAGATTTAATTAGTTACGATGGATATATGATTAGCCTCCGTATTTTGACAAAGCAAACAACTTAATTTACAATTAATTCTATTATTTATTTATGTGGAGAAGGTGGCAAATTAACATATTCTTAGAATAAACGTACGTTTGGTATAAGATGTATAAGTGTTCCACAAGGTTATGGGCCAGGTCTCGTAATTAACAAAGATGTAGATGATAGTAAGATTTAGAGTAGGACAAAGGTGTAGACGTAGAACAAAGAAAGTGATGTAGCGCTTTAGAGAATTTGAGTTCTAAGGTGGGTGGCAAAGAAAAATATTAGAAGGTTACAACTGATAATATCATTATATAGGAAAAATATTAGAAGGTCAGAAGAATGTACGTAAATTTCACGTTACAAAAACCTGCAAATGACTAGCAAAGAAAAGCTATAAAGATATATTATATATTAATATGGTTTCTGCCTTACGAATGAAAAAGAAAGAAAATAATTCTTTCCCTAATTTTGTGTTCGCAAAGTACTCTTCCGTATCCCCAACATATATGTGTATATAGTCAAAAGATTAAATACGAACGTTTGTATCATGCGAGCGGTTCCTACGCTATGGACTAGCACCTCACGATGCGAAGCCTTCAAAAATTGCGGCTGGACTTCACGCCGTGGACTAGCCCCACGACGTAAGGCCTTCAATTTTATGGCTGAATTATCTATTAGCTTGAGGCCTACCGTAAAAGAAAAAAGGAGTTCGGGCCTAAATGTAGAATAATATAATGATCCTAGTACTACTTCCACAGTTCCACCTAGACTACCTCTACTCCCTGTTTTTTTAAACTATCTCTACCCCTGTTTTTTTCTTTTTTTCTACCCTTTTTTTTAACTACATATGATTAAATATATGCTATAAAAACAAATATATGAAACAAAATTCAGATTTCGATAAGTTAAAATGGTTTAAAAGTACAAAGTTCGAATTACAATAATTGAAAACAAAGTTCGGATTACAATAATTGAAAACAAAGTTCAAATAGTTCAAAAACAAATTACGCCACTAATTCCGGTGCACCATCTTTGTCATCGTCTTCTTCGTTTAGAGGTGATATTCCAAGTTCGACTTCGTCATTGTGTATATTTGCTTCCAAGTCGAAGTCAATTGCATCTTCCAGCGTGGTGATATGTTGCTTCCGAACTGCTCATCCAAATAATCCTTCAAACAAATGCATACTTCCTCCGACTCGGGACTTAGTCTTGATCTCCGTTACGATATAACCCCGCCACTAAGAGAGAAAAGGCGGATTCCAAAACTATCGTAGAAGCTTGGGCGGTTAGTAATCATGGACCATGGCGGCTAGAACCGGAAATTGTGGTTCATTTTCTTTCAACCAAGCCAAAATACGAACCTTTTAAACTCTTCAAAAGTCATTTTATTTTGACATATAATTTTTCAACTAACTACTTGGGCTGATTAGTATGTACTTGTTTCGATTGAAAATTTACTAGTGTGTTAAAAAGTAACAAATCAATGTTACTTGCACCTTTACTAGATGATTCCGTATGCGTTCTAATTTGATCATGTATTACGCTACTAGACCCGTATTTAGTTAAATAAATATCAAACATGTCTCAAAAGCATTTACTAAATTTTTTATAGGGTTTTGGATATATTTAGGGTCATCTTCAGTTAGATTAAAAGGAAATGCACTTTGTTCAATCAATGTTCAACCCTGCAAACATTTAACATTGGGTTAAAAGCGCCAGCCCAAGTAAAAGTGAGGAATCTCCTTAAAATATTTTAAAAGTCTTTCTTTCATTGCTTTGCCAATTTGTTGGAAAACTTCACTTTCAAATTCAAAGTCATTTAGTTTAGTAGCCAACAAGTATATTTAATTAAGAACCAACGAGCTAGTAGGGTAATAAATACCGGATAAAAACGTTGTTGCATTTTTAAAATCCCTAAGCAAATCGGTTATTTTGGCTACAGTTTCCCAATCCGAACCCGAATACGTGCTTGAGACATAATCCCATTTGTAAAATGGTTGCAGTGTTTCCTTTTGTCTTAAGGCGGAATGCATCATTATCCAAGTTGAGTTTCAATAAGTTGGACAATCCAAATTAGAACCCAAATATTTTTATTAACCTACTTACAATATTGTTTATAATCATTTAGTCTCTTATTGTTGTTACAAAGACCCATTTTATCATTGCTTTAAATCCTAATTTAATCGGCTCAATAACTTCCAAACTAGCTTGCATAGACAAATTAGTTATGTGTGCAACGCAATAGAAAACTTACCGTCTAAAATCGGGGAAAGTAATAATTTCAACCTTGGAACTTGTCCTTTATCATTCGATGCATTATCGAAGGATATAGAAAAAAAACTTTATTTTCTAATTTATAAAAACAAATTACCCATTTTAAAAGTGCAAATAAATTAGCACCGGTTTGCTGTTCACTGAATAATACAAACACGATAGTTCATTTCATCATTTACCATTTTCTTGATCTAACCAATGTGCCATAACGGTTAAAAACAAATTTCCGCCACTCCAAACGTCACATGTAAGTGACACACCATAATGGTGTTCTTCTAATCCTAAAATCATTTTTTCCCTCACAATACGCCACATTTTTATAGCATCTCTTCTAAGGGTAGTGTGACTTACTTGTTGGATATTGGATTGCCGCAAAAGCTATCCCGTAAAAATAAAACCCATGGACGGCTAGGCTATTCAATATATAAGAAAAAGGTAGTGACTTGACCACAAGAAATTTCTTTTGGCCTAGTGGTAAGCGTCTTGATCCTAACAATAGGTATCAGAGCATGGGTTCGACCCTTGCCATGTGCGTAAATTGCTAGGTATGGGCTAAAAGCATTTGCGGCATATGTTGAGGGGGATTGTTAAATATCGAATTGTCAGCATAACCGCTAAAGCTAACTCGTAAAAATAGAACACATTACTTTAGTATAATGTGGTTGCATAAGTTCTTTAATTGTTGCCGTGAAATCTTCATCATCAAAGTGGTTGAACGGAAATGTTTTTTTAATCGCTAACTTTGTGAGCATTTTCCGTAGTTTTTCGTTGCGTGGTAATATTCGCTTGACTGATTTGATCTTGAGTGAAGTGCCTTGCATGATTTTGTTATATGGTTCTTCAACGTCGTGTTTCCTTCCAATGTAAAAAACTATTGACAAAGTTTACAACACACCCTTCTCAAGCAATTGAACATCTCACAAATAATGATCCCAAACATCTTTGTTTCAGTTGTGTTCAATTTAACTCACAACGTACTTCAAGGTTTCACCCGACGGAAGATTCAACCATGTTCGGTTTGATATTAGTAGTAGCCATGAAAAAAAATTACAAATAGAAGAATTAAGGGAGTTGGAATGTGGTATAAATCAGTCAAATACATCCCCAAACTATTTATATATGTTTATGGTGGTAAAATGATGATTTTTAGCCAAAAACAGCTAGAAAATGGTCAAAACAAACACCCTCCCAAGCGATCACATAACGGCTAGTTTTTTAAACCCCTAGACCAGTGTTTTTTTGTCAGATTTTATCCAGTTTTTTCAAAACCGGATTTTTATCCGGTAAAAAAATTGGTCACCCACTTTCTTTGCCTATCTAGTTATAATAAAACCGATCCTGTTTTTTTGAAACCGGTTTGTCAAATACCAATTTCGGATAGTTTTTACGTAAAATTGAATATTCAGATTTTATGTGCTCCTCCAGCTATCATGCACATAGGGGGATTGTACATCACTTACCATCAAAAGGTATTCAATCTAGTGATATCCGGTACTAAGGTGTATTTTAAGGTTTTAAGTTCAAGTTTTATAATGAACAAAAATGTAAATTTAGAAGTTAGATAGTAGATATATTAGTTCTACTGCACAAAAATATGATTTTAGAGGATTTTTGTTATGCTTTTGTACTCTTAGCTGATTAGGCTAATGAGACAAAAATAATAAACTCTCGAAGGGTACCTATAAGGGCAATGAAGAATGAGTTGCATAGCTTTAGGAATGAACCTTGATTATTATTCAAATTATCTGACTTAGGAGATGATATCGTCCAAAAGCAGATAATTACCCTGGGAGAAAATAAATGTGGCCAATTTGCCACTTGGAGATGAAGTGACCGGAGATTAAGATGTAGTCTGTCAAGCTTCCTCAGCTTTGAACCATATTTATTAGGCCGTGTATACTACCTACCTTCTATTAGGGTTTTTTAACGACAGGACACATTTTTTAAACTTATTCTAATTAAATCTAGAACTTTTGTTTATAATAGGATGTGAACTCACAATGTTAGCAGACTTTTAATAGCGCATATTACGTACCAGATACCACTTTGTTATAAGTCCTTTGACACCTACCTCTTATTGGTAGTTTAGAAAGGTCAGTTACTAAGGTGAACTTCAATGTGTTTGCGCGCAAGACGTAAAATTTTGATCCTAGTCGACGTTTCATTATCTCACCTCATTAGTTTAAATATATATATTTTCTTAATTATATATAATGAAGAAAATGTAAATGTAACATCATAAAAATGGAATCTGCAATATTCAAATTAACACACATGACATATATATATACACATATTTACATATGCAGTGGTTTTTTAGGCGGTCTAGCTAGCTCGGGTTTCGCATCGAGTTATTTGGGCTGAGGGCAATGGCTGGCCGGTGGTTGTTTGAAATCAAACGGTAGTATGATGTGGCGCATCTGGACAAGCAGGAGGGATGATTTGACCGACGACTTTAGGCTTGACATTAGAACACCGGGCGGATACCTGCACATCACTATGTGTCAAGTTAATATCTGCCAACTCCACATTGTCGCATGGTGACAATGCGCTGCAATTAAGCTTTATTGCCACCTGAGTTGTTGATGTCCCCTTGATATTCCTGAAGCTCACATTCGATATCTTTACTTTTGACGGAAGACCACTCTGCAGGGATACGCAGTCGGAAATTCCGGTTTTTTTAGTACTGTTTATAGAATTTTTTTTTTTTTTAAAACAACTAATGGAAATGTGGTCCATTATTTTGGAAGAGAGGAAATAATATTAATGAAGGTTATATATGTTTGATACCTTGCAAGTACGACCAGGGCAATAATTTTGATCAATAATTATAGGATTTGCCACTTTGTGCATGATGATATCTTCAAAATGTACGTCTTTAATGTTTCCAGGTTGAGCATCAGGCCAGGTCTTGATCCTGACCCCATTATCGGTGCCAGTGAGTGTGCAGTTCTTAATCCAGATTCCTTGTACAGGTTTTTCATTCGGGTATTTGCCTATGCTTCCGACACTTATGCCATGTCCAGGTCCGCATGCCACATTCTCGACATGGATGTTGGTGGTTCCATCTCCAAAAGAAATGCAGTCATCACCTGTTTTCATATTCGAGTTTGTGATGTTGAGCCCGTTAGTTGGCCCGATGTGAATTCCATCTGTGTTGACACTATTTCCAGGTGCGTCAATGGTTATGTGTTCAAGTCTGGTATTATCACAACCCAGGATAGCTATGTGGAAGTATTTGCTATTGATAGAAGTTATATCTGTGAATAACGAATCCTTCACGAAGCCAAATCTGAGATTCTGCAAAAGAAATGATGAAACTTTGACATGTACGTAAAATCTAAAATCTACAAGATTTAATGGAACAATTGACTATCACTAGACGGTTAAACCACAGGCTCCCTATAAGGGAGGTCCAGGGTTATATAGTCTCATGCTTAATTAGGGATATAATGTCCATGAGTTGTAAGCAAATGACCATGGTAACTAGTAAGCTAAGTAAATCTTGGAAAAAAATAAAAGTTTTAATAGACAATTAATCATCACCTAATGGCCTACCGTGTACGTAAACCATTGGCTCCCTATATAGAAGGTCAAGGGTTAAAGTCTCCGGGGTTATAGTCAAGGATGGTCATAAGTGGTAAGGAAACGGCCATGATAACAGTTAGGAAAGTACATTCGAGAAAAAAAACAAGATTCAATGGAACAATATAACCATCATATGATGATCTAGCTATCAGGTAAACCACTAGCTCTCTATATGGGAAGTCCAGGGTCATAGTCTCCGAGGTCTTAATCATGGATGGCCATGAGTGGTAAGGAAAAGGCTCCAAGGTCTTAATCATGGATGGCCATGAGTGGTAAGAAAAAGGCCATGGTCAAGTACATATGAGAAAAAAAAAACAAGATTCAATGAAACAATTAACCATCACGTGATGGCCTAGCTACCACTGGCTCTCTCTATAGTCTCCGGGGTTTTAATCACAGATGGACATGAGTGGTAAGGAAATATTTGATGAAAAACTTACGGCTGGTTTTTGGCACTTGTTGCATTTTTTATCCCGCCATGCTCCGTGACCTTGGCCGTCAAACGTGCCGCCGGTCATAGTCAACTTGTTGATGTACATGATGAGGATCCAACTGTCGGTTTGGAACTTTTCGAGCTCCGGTGGGGCTTTTATGGTGGCTCCGGTGGCCTTGATCTCAATCGGACCCTTGCATGGACCACTCAATATAATAGGAGGAAATGCCATATAAATCCCTGGTGGGATCAATAGCGAGCTTGGTGACTCTCCACTGCATGCTTCTTTCCAAGCGTTCACTATCGCCTAATAATATAACATCGATCATGCAAGATTGATAATAATATAATTATTAGCATTTGACATAAAAATCATTCATCAATATTAACTTATTACCGGGCCATCATCGGTTATGCCATCGGCCTTGGCACCTTTAGTTTTTACGTCAATAACAGCAGCTTGGTTACTAACAATTACTGACATAAGAAACAGGCAAGATATTGCTCCTCTGATAAAATTCACTTTAGCCATTAATTTCTATAACAATTGAAATTATTACTTGCACTTTACGTTTGGTTGTTTTCTAGTGATGAAGCATAGATGGTAAGAGAAGCAATTTATTGAAAAGATGAGATACCTAAATAGATCGAGGTAGCAAGTTTCTTTTGGGAACTATATATGTACGTATTCTTCCAAACTTAGCGTCTCCGATTCTACACACGTTAGAACGGATTTGTTCCATTCTACACTGGTCATTTGGGACGGATAATTGGGTCGTGTTATTCCGATGCTAAAGACCTTTACGAAAGATTGCGGTCTCAAAAAGGCTTCTGGCTAAATCCATTTGAGACGGCCATTGCTCAATCGGCTGTCGTAGGGGCATTTTATTAGAGTTTTTAGCCCATTCAGTGACTTGTTTTTAGCCCATCCAAACATACTTAATCGGTCAGTACACATTCTTAAGTGCCGAAAGATGCTATTAAGCGTCAAACAAATTAAATTAATTGTTCCGCTTCGCCTTTTCTCGGGTTTTTTAAAAAAGGAAAGAAACAAATTTAGAAGGAAATTACCCTCAAAGAGAGTGTACGTTCTCTAGTTTCATTTAAGGAATGAAAGGAAAGTAAAGGACATTGAGGAGTTTGAAAGGGGAGTCTACGTTTATTTTGATTTCAAATCTATTATTTCAAAATTGGAATGATTTAAAATGGAAAGATTTTATTTCATTCACTTTTCTTTCTTTCTTTTATTAAACTCGAAAACACTACGTTTGAGATGGTGTAACTAGACTCATCCATATATACATAAATCTGGGTAGAGTTTAGAATGTTGGTATGAGACAACATCTTCGAAATAATTTGACTCATGTGCGAGCTAGGCTACTCAATATATAAGAAAGAGGTAGCGCCTTGACCATCAGAAATTCCTTTTGGCCTACTAGTAAGCGTTTTGATCATAACAATTGGTCAGAGCAAGTTCATGGGTTCGAATCCCACAACATGCAAAAAAAATGCTGGGGGGAAGTTGGATGAGTCATTGGCCGTCATCTTCCTAAATCTGCTCGTAGATTGTGACGAGTTGGAATCCTATGAGTCTAAGGCATTTGTGTTGGGGGGAGCATGTCGGTATGGGACAACATCTACAAAATAGTTCGACTCATGAGCGAGCTGGGCTACTCAATAAATAAGCAAGAGGTAGCGTCTTGACAATTAAGAATTCCTTTTGTCTTATTAGTAAGCGCATTGATCCTAACATAGAAGCCAAAAAATTGAGACTTCAAACTACAAACTAATAACATACAACATATTTGAGACAAAGCTATATGATAAAACATGAAACATTACCTTACTGACAAATATAAATGTAGTATTGACAAATTTTAAGTCATTCACATAAAAACTCACTAAATTAAAAACCAAACTACAAATAATGAAGGGTACTCCTATGTAGACCTATTGTAATTTTAGATAGCCCCTAATCATGATTTTTCTGGTAGTATTTACCTTTCATAATTATTTTTTCTAATTACAATACATTATAATTGGGTTGCTTATCACAAATTTTTAAAAGTTTATGTAGATCTTTTTTCTTATTGGTTTATATTTACATTTTCATTGGCCATTTCAACTACATGTCACACTTTTTAAGGTTTCTTAGATAGCAACTTTAACTCTCAAGGTCCAATAAAAATATGAACAGAATGTCACGATAATTAACTTCCGGTCATCAATTCAAAACCCATCCAAACTCGGACAAACTTCCAGCCACATTTTTTGAACAGAGAATTTAGAACGAGGCAAACTTCCGGCCAAAACCCCAACCATCCTCCATCAAACTTCGACAAAAAATGAAACTCTGACCTCTAGCAACCTCCAACAAGAACAAAAAACCTGACCTCCGACGACCTCCAACAAAAATCCGGCCAACAAGAATACTCAACCAGACATGTGGACTAAAACCGACCAACCTTCGGCAACCCTGAACTCGAAACTCATACGAAAACCACAAACAGAAACCGTAGATCTAGACACATAAACCCATAGTCGAATGACAGATGACGCACACAAACACATACAAACCCATATATCTACACGCTCAAACACATACGAAACCCAATATCTACACACACAAACACATACCCGAATGACAGAGAAAACACATAAACAAACAAACTTGAAGAATGACAGAGATACAATTTAAATAATCCCCAGCTTACCTGGTCGGAGGTTGCATGCCTAAAGAGAAAGATGGAGGTGATTGAGGCGGCCGGCGGTCATGGCAATTACCGGAGAGAGGGAAGGGTCGTAGAGAGAGATAGAGGTTATTGGGAAATGGTATTAGAAGAGATAGAGGATAGAGATAGAGGAGGTAGGTGAGGGCATAACCACTACAAAAAAAAAGCGAATTTCCAACGGCGAAATCCGTTGGAAATGGTCGTTTGGACGGATTTCCGACGGATTTTGTCCGTCGGAAAAAAAATTGCGACGAGTTTCCGACGGAATTTAATATTTCCGACGAAGTTATTCATCGGAAATCCGTCGAAGATTATGGTTTACATCGGGTAATTAAACCATAATTTCCGACGGATTTCTGACGAACTTCCAATGCATTATGAGTGGATTTTCAATAAATTTTCAATGGATTTTTGACGAATTTGCGACATATTTTCCGACAAAATGCCAACATATTTCCAACAAACTTTCGATTTATTTACAACAAAGTTATGACAAATTTCTGATGGATTTCCGACGAATTTCCAACATACTTTTAACGGGTTTGTGACGGATTTCCGACGAACTTCCCATAATAGAATGATTTTCAACCATTTGCGACGAAACTTCCGACAATTTTCTAAAGGATTTCTGACGGATTTCTAACGACTTTCTGACAAATTTCTAACCAATTTCCAACTGATTTTTGTCAGATTTTTAACATTATTTCAACTAATTTTCAACGTTCATATTAAACTTCCCGCCAATTTTTTGGAAAATATATAAAAAAGAATAATAAATATTGAATTTTGATAATAGTATATAACATAATTATATCAAATGTATATAAAAAAACAAACATCAAAATTTGATAACAAACTTCAAATTTAGCAAATATCAAAAATTGTTCTAAAAGAATTTAGTTAATTTGCTAACAAGGATTAAAGTATGTGAATACGTTTTGTTTAAATAACAACCTAGATAGACAGTAGCTAGTATGAGTCGGGGGGCTCTCGTTCAAAATCTTCAAAATATTGATCATCCACCTTTCATTTTTTTTTCTTAGTTTCTCCTTCTAATCGAGTCAACCGTTCTTCGGCACCATTCAACTTTTGTATCTACATAGTTAAACACATACAAATTAGTAACTATCATGAATAACTTTGTAGTATATATAAAACCTTTACAAGTTACATACATCATAGTGAGTTTGTAGACTCATTATAACTTATATCACACTATATGTGAATAAAGAAAATAAATATATACACGTTATATCTATAGTTCCATATTTTTACATATTATGACCTACATGTGACATATTAGAACTTGAAGTTATACTAGTATGTATGAGTCACATTGGGCTGGAATGACTTGTATATGAACTAGTATGACTGAAGTAAAATGTGGCAATAATATTTCAAAAATAACCATTACAACCTAATAATGCACACTGCACAAGATAGTAAGATACCTCGCATAACCTATTTCAACCTAATATTACTCACTTTGTCCATTAAGACCTTTATAACATAGTATTACTTTATTTCACCCTCGATCAATCATACGGGTCATATTGGATTGGAATAACCCGTAAAATAATTACCGGAGAAGTCACGCATGAATTTGAAATATATGACGTTACAAATCCTAATGTAGCACGCTTCCATTCTAAATCTAATGTAAGTTTCCGGCCAATAGAAAGAAATACAATCAAGTCTAAAAAATATCTAACCTGAATCAGAACTTGGATCACTAGCATGATAAATATTTGATGTGGCGGTACCTGACATCCCTTGAGCACTACTGCTATCACCCGGAACTCTAAACAATCTCCCTTTTTTCATCCCTCCAATAGTGGTTTCTCATAGATCCTATCAACATTCATTGGATGATTAGCATTGTCCTCTTCATACTTCTTCATCACGAGTTCTGTATAAACACCCTATGATATATTAGCAAAAAAACTAGTTAAACCATCTTACTGAAAAAGATATAAAGAATATTACCAAAACCTTTTGAGCCCTTTGTGTAACAAAATCTTGTGATCCACTCCTTGATGCCTCATCTGAAGATGATCTTTTCTTTTTCTTTAGATAGAAAAAATTTCTACCTCGGATATGGGACCACCGCGTTCTTTTTCTACAAAATTCATAATTAAGAGCCTATATAAATATATAAATTTGTTAATTGCTTATGAGAAATAATAGTCGAATAATCCTACTATTCTCAACCGGTGATGATGATCGAAGCAAGTGATCCTATCAAGTGAACAAAAATTTGTCCATCATGGGTATTCCAAATATCATCAATCATTTTGCTCAAATACAATTCTTAAGCTACAATCAAACATAATACAAATCAAGTATTTGTTTTAGAAATTTGATATTCCTGATGTGAAATTGTGAATGAACCTTTATGCTAAAGTAGAGACAGGAAACTACCGGCATTTTTAACCTTTGACAGCGTTAGCGTTAGCTAGAGGATAATGCGGTTTATCTAACAAATAAGAAGTTAGGAACCCTTGCCAATCATTATAATATTATCATGAAGGATGGTCACCATAATACCTATTCAAGTTTCTAGTAGAATGAACCGAGTAGATAATTTGATTTAAGCAAAGTATTGTCATATGTGCATGATTACAGATAACATATTTACTTTGGGTCTTAATGTCAAATACAAATAGTTGTAGTTACGGTACTTGCTCAAAGTTTCTAGCAAGCGTCAGGCAACTGTAATGTTTCCACACTGTGATCATAAAAATAACTATGTCAACCATGATTTAATAATTAAGCTTTCTTGGATCTTTAGTTTTATGTTATATGTTTATTTTTTCTTGGTATCAAATTCATCCTGTTGACAACAATTTTGACTCTTTTTTTTCAAGTTTGTTTTCCTGTTATAAAAAAATCAGCTTAATCTTCCACTTGAACACACATAAGATTTGTAAGCTGTCTTAATTTTGTAAGTGTCCATATTAGGCCTTAACTTTTCAATTATATATTTATTCCACTGTAATATGATTTCTTAATATTATTTCTTAATTGGTAATGATAACATAAGAGTAAAAAGTGCAAATGAGTTTTCTTAATAGATTCACTAACAATTTTTTGTGATATAAAATAAAAAAAAATTTTAATTAGGTAATGTTTTAAGAGATAATAATTAGGTGGTCATTTTAGATTTGAAAAGGGGTCTAATTAGATGGACTTGATGAAGAAACCCATATTACCATATAGTATATACGATCCCTCACTTTCATTAATTAATTATAAATGATTAAAAACTGAGTTACAGTTTCTAGGACGAGGGACTTTGGCGACCACAAGACAACGGAGATATGGCGGCTAGACGGCAGCAAGATGGGAGTGTTTGGTTAATCAAAGTCGAAATAAGAAGAAGTGGTTATTGCTTGAGTACAATCAGAAGTCGCAATTGTTGGAACTTGTAAAAGAATAGTCAATTCAAGGGCCGGGTTTTTTTTTTTTACGGCGAAAAAATGAATGCAAGGATAAGAGCTACGGCATGGCCATCACCCTTACCAAGCACCCAAAATATATAACTAAACTCTAGCAAGTTGCTAGAAAATAAAAGAGTACATAAAGTTAAAATAACGACAAAGGATTACAACACCACATTGCCCAATCTAAAATACATTTTGATCTAAATTTTATCCATGTAAAAAGCATTGTTTGAAACTCCACAATCACCACCGGCACCAGAAACCTTTTGCTGCTAAAAACCAACTCATTCAAGGGCCAGTTGCCATTGGGGAGTCCAGACGTCGTCATTGCCATTGGGGAATATAGAAGACACGTCTTGGTACTTGCCGACTTCCGCCTCTGCCCTTGTCGAATAATTTTTTTAATGAGTCTAGTAATTTACATAGTGGATGGAAAACTAATGCCGCTATCCATTTTGTTGCCGTAGGACTGCGCCCGGACCCATCAGTACTTGAGCTGACCCTCACCATGTTTGGTTGAAATGGAGCCTTCACAAATTTTATGTGACTTATGTTTATATCATTTTAAAAACTCGTAATAAAGCTAGTGGCTTTTAAGACTATAATAAGTTATACCAAAGTTACACCACCTGTATAATCCGTTCCCGAATTTAGTATCCACCAAATTACACCCATAAAGTTAAAAGTTAAACTAAAATGGCTCGGCTTTAACTATTTTAGACGTATGGGGTATATTCAACATGAAGGTTCTTGAAGTTTTAAGAGTTGCATATCTTTTGTTTTGAAAAATGAAAGTTTTGAGTCTTGTTTTGATTAAAAGATTTTCATTTTGAAATAAAACGTTCTGAAACAGATGTCAGAGGCTACTTGAAGTCTACTTCAAGTAATCTTAAAAAAGGCTTTAGTATGTAATGTTGAATAAATAACCTTAATCAATTTTTTTATCATTCAACTTTTTTATTTATGTTATTTAACTTTTTTCGGTTCTAATTTTAACCAACTTTGCTAAATACATATATACAAATAAAAGCTCTAGCTTTCAAATTCCAAATACTAATTAGGGATGCTCATGGATGGTTAACCGAGCATACGGTTACCGAAAACCGGTTAATCGAAGTATCAGTTTGTAACTTTCGTGAACCTAGACCGAAAAAACCAGTTAACCAATAATCGGTGAACCGGTTTTTCGGTTCGGTTTTTCCAGTTAACCAATTAACCATTTTTAAATACTAAATATATTTCTAAAACAAAATATTTCAAAATTTAATATTTATATCTTATCTCAAACAAGGCTTAAATGAAAAATTTATAAAACATTACGAACTGTGTTATTTATATATCAACTAATCATGACATAAGAAAATATTAAAAACGTAACTAGGTTAAAGTGAAACTAAGTAAATAAATAATAAATGATAAAATTTATAAATCTAGTTAACTCGTAAACTTAAATGAAACATATATCTACTAATATCTATATTGGAAAGTGAAATATAGATATTGACTTTAGGTAACAACTTGTTATTAATTATCATATGTAAATATTGATTACTTTGTTAGTACTTATAAAGTTAAAAAAAATAAAATTTGAATGTTTTAAGTTTTCGGTTTTTCGGTTAGCCGTCCGTCTTTAAGATCATGAACCGTAATCGAACCGAATAAACGAAATACACCCATAACCTCACATGTAAAAAGTTAACCCGAATTTATAGATATTCTTAGAGATATGTCATTTAAACTAATCGATTTAACCCAAGGACTCTTTGGAACCGCAAAAGAGATTTATGTAAGTTATGCTTAGGTAAGTTTACCTTAAAATGCCATGACAAGTACCAAACATCACAAACTAATATTTTTTTTCAATGGTTGATATAACCTGTACGAACTTAAACCTCTCTAGAAAGCGATTGTCAAACTTAAGTTAATTAATGTGTCTTTGGTAATAAGGATAATAGAAAATTGACTAAAATATTTTTTGATTAACGGTCAAACTTAACATAAGTTAGTGTAAATGATCAAAAGTAAAACAAAGTGACAATAACATTTCTTAACTTTTAAAGTTAATGGACTAAAAGGGAAATTCCGTAACAACCACGGGGACCATTTATGTAATTAACTCTAGTCATTATAACTTATAAGGGCAAGCTCCTCCAACATGTATTAAGTTTTAACTTTTTGCTAATTGTATATATCCACCTTTCGAATTTACCTTTTAATATATTAAACTTTTAAAAATATGTTATTGTGTATTTAATTTGGTATAGCAGGTTAACTTTCAAGTTACAATATCAAAATTACCTTTTAGTGTATTAGACTTTCAAAAGCATATATATTATAGAATGTATACATCTGCCGAATGATATTGTGTGTATCTAACATTCACAAATGATCAATACTTCAATAGATTGCTTGCCAAATCAAACACAACCATCGAAACATTTAAAACCCTAAAAAATTGCACTTGAGTGATGTTGGTGCTTTTAGTGTCACTGATTCATTTTGTGTAATGGAATTCATATGTGTGTTTCAAAAGGATTTAACTTTATTCTAAAACAAGTATGAAGAGTGTGGAGTATACGCTTGTATTAGTCTAGGTTGGTCCTTGGTAAGATACAGGAGGCAACGCCCCCTGAACGAAAAACGGGGGTCCCTCCGTTTTTAGAGGGTTTTCATTATAAATTTGAAAACTTTGTAACCTCCGTTTTGATTATTCAAAGTTAAGGGATTAGTTTTGTATTTATTACAAGTCAATTAAGATGGGCTTAATATTAATGGACTTGGATTTGTTTATATATAAAAAACAAATCTATGTTGAATCATAACTACAATAAAAACCTAAACACACACACACTCTTTTTCAACTTTGCGGCCGAGAACACAAAAACCATCCGCTTTTTGGTGTTTGTCAAATACACACACATATGTACATGCTTTTGGTGATTTCATGTGCAGTGTAGCAGCACGGTTCTAGGTGCTGCAGTAACGGGTGTAAATCCCGTTAGCAATTTATGCAACTTTTGAGTTCATATCTAAAAGGTATTATCTTTATACTTTTTTTATTTGATTTCTTGTTAAATAGATTGGAAGACTGGTGAGGTTTTTATAATAAATTAAAGATTTTATTCCGCTGTGAATGTTAATTTATTGTTTATAACCCTTAAAAACCCAACAATTGACCATCTACCCTTATCTTTTCTTTATTTATTTTCTTAATAATAAATCATTATTTATTATTATTATTGATAACTCCCCCAATCTTTCTTTTCTCTCTACCGATCTCTCTTTCACTTCTATAATTATCCCAGTTCGGATTTCATAAAACACGGACACTTAGGGTTGAAATATCGAATTTAGAAAGTGATAATCACGATCGTAGAAGAAATTAATCCGGCTACCTATTCTAACAAGTGATCTATACTTTGACACCCGAAAAACCGAGACAAAAACAAACTTTTATTAGTTGGATACTTGGATGAACTATGATGTTGTTTGCACACGTCGATTCATGTTTCAATGTACAATGAAGAAAAACCAAATGAATTGTTTTGAATCTCAGATTTACACATATGTATAAGTTCATCTTTAATTGTTTGGTAGGAGGTAGCAGAATAATCTCATCTTAGTTTTGTGGAAATGCTGATTTCATTATCATGCATTAATATTATCATTTTCTTTTCCATTACCGAATTTGAACTAAACGTGCCCTTAAACTTTACATCTTTTGGTATCGTTTGTATTCGTCTTTAAAAAATATTTTTTAATATATCAGACTTTCAAAACTAGACTGTTGTATGTGTCGGGTAACCTTCAAGTTACAACTAGCCAAATAAACATATGTCAAACGGAGCTAATTAGCTTTGACGCCTTCACGTTTCTCAAAAAAATTGACATATTTCACAAAAATTATGGGTAGGAAAGTCGCAGCCAAAAATAATCTTCCAACAGTTGCGTTTATGCAAGGCGTATAATCGCTTGGACCCCAGCCATACAGGCCTTCTAGCCCACAACCATGCAGAATGGGTCAGCATTCCGATCATTTGGCAGATCAAAAGGTGACAGATATGGGCCGGCCCAAAACTCCATGTCTTGCAAGTGGGCCAGTGGGGCACATAATTGGTTCGAATATACAAGTAAAATGCTACAATATTCCTTCCTCTATTTCTATGGAGATCGCACTTCTCGAATTAGGCACGTAATTGGTGCTTTCATTGCCCTCATTCGTCATGCCTCCTCGTCGAGAACCACCCCCACTTGAAGACACCATGGTCGCAATCACTGATCAACTTGCTCAACTATTGAGCGTCACCTCGTCTACCTCTACCCGAGTTGATACACTTACCACGTAGATCATGAAATAGTTTGATTCCATTACCGTTCTACTCGCTAGCATCTGGGGAGTACAACTAGTCTTATTAATGCTCTTCTTAAACTAGATATCCCTATGTCTACGCCATCCAACCCCTAGGCTATGTACCCTAAGTTGGTACATATACATGAAAACAACTCGCTAACCGACTAGCCCGGTTCCACTCGTGCCTTGGAACGCCGTTTTGGTCCATCCTTGATCAAAAATCATCAAGTTACTCTATTTAAATTCCAACAAACATCATATATTGCTCCCTACCAATAAGAATCCTTCCAATGTCCCTTATTTGAATCAAGTTTCAACACTCATAATTAATTACTTAAGTGTTCAAGTTATATGCTTATCCATGAATCTTCTATATGTCTCTTTTTTCATAGAAGGCAAGATCTACCAAACTAAAAACCATGCATCTCATCTCAAACCTGATATATCAAAACTATCAGAGTATTGTAAGCATAGATCAAACAAGCCATTGACAATAACTAAAAAGAACCCAATATATAAATGAAAATGGTTTTACATACATACATACATATATCCATATACAGCTCATAAAAAAGAATATAAACTCCCAACACCCACAAAACAAAATTATAATCTAACCACAACATCATAACAAACCGCTCCCTACCTCTCCCCTCATCTATGCAGACTGGCCATATCCATTGGCTCCATAAGAACCATTTGTTCCTGCATGTGTTCTTTTGTCTTCCTTCTTCCTCTTTAAAACAATGAACCATGTAAAGACCTCCAATACAACTGTAGTAACCCCCAAAGCAATAAGTATGCCAGTGTAAGCCCTGTTCCACTTCTTCTCAGGGTCCAAGATATCAAGTCCCTCATAGACATTGATGATGCTCAAAATGATCACAGAGTATCCCAGACTATGGTGATAGATGTTCCAGTAGAATCTGTATTTGTTATCTGGCTTGGGTCTCAAGAGAAGGGCAAAAACCTACAAAATTTTACCACCACAATATCAGTTTGAATAATGAGTAATGAGTTGATGACTAATGAATGTCAATTGTCAAAGATATTGACTAAATTTCATTGTTTTTCAGTTTTTTAAGAGCAGAACACACAATCGCATTAAATATACTTCTAAATCTATACATAGTAACTAAAACCATAACCATAAAGAACTTCTTACCAACGTTGGTACAAAATGTCAATTGTCAAAGATATTGACTAAATTTCATTGCTTTATGTGATGGTGTTGACTAAATTTGTGGACTTTATGTCGATTGTAAGCAAAGGTGGAAAGAAAGATTGTACCTGAAGAGTTCCAAGTGCAAACAAGGTGATTCCAATGTTCCGGTGAGTGTCGTATCTGATTCCGGTGGAGTCGCTGCCGAGCTTGAGTCCGGTGGCCCAACCGGCTACACCGACAATATAGGCTGATGTTTGGCAAGTAACGTGGATGTAAAACCAGGCTGGATTAGCTACATTAAACACCTTTAAATATCTTGCTGCCATAGCTCCCATGGGCATCAATACTCCCCAACTAACCGCGTTCAATACTCCATGAGTCTGTAAAACAATTATTCACAATCAATATCGACAACCCGTACGAAAAAGAGCCAAGAATATATGATAAATCAAGTGGGTTTAGTTAATCGCATAATTTCTTAGTTACTAGTACTGGGTTTTTGATTTCATCAATAAGGAATTTTAAAGATGGAATCTTTGATAACCTTTAATAAACAAATACAAGTAATCTTGAAAAAAAATAGTGAACGAACATGCGATAACTAATAAAGTTAAAGACTTACGTTTCTCCGGCGCTGCCGCGACCCACCAACATTACCACCGCCGGCACTAGTCTGACCGGTGGTGAAATCCACCGTACCGACGGAATTCCGGTTATCGTTACCCATCGCATGAATACCCGGAGCATCATTATTAACAGGGCCCACCTGCCATACTTGATTAAACGACGTCCGCCCACTAGGCAACACCAACGTCGCGTAAATCACCAGATCCCCGCCGGTAAGCCTCTCCGCCCTGATCCTGGGCACTTCAAAGCTCAGTGAGCTAGGCTGCAGTCCGGTTTGGTAGCTGGTAACCGATGAAGTGTAAGCCCGTACTGATCCGTTTGAGCCGGTTACAGCAACAAGACACTGAGCTCCGACCATACCCGACCTGGCAACGTTGAGAGCCCAAGCTACCCACTGAGACGTGGTTGACCCGGTGTGCCGGAAAGCCACGTCGACGGTACTGTTGGGGTGGTAGTTCCAGTGAAGGTGAGAGTTTAAACGATTCAAAGAGACGCATGATTCGTAGATTGCGTTACTTGGAAAAGCAAACGCGTTGCAATTTTGAGCACAAGATGCTGTCAGATTCGATATCAAAATGCAGAAAATTAAACTCAAGATTTTACTCATCTTGAAAAACCTTATCGGTTCCGAGAATCTATACACAAAACAGATCGATTCAATCAAAACACCCAAAAAAAAACTCGTTTATTTTGGTAATTAGTTCCGAGAAGAGATAGTTTTGAGGAGTGTGGATGAGAGAGGAAAGAATTGTTTGGATTATAAAGAGGGAGGTGAGATTAGGGGAGAATGATAGAATGCTTCTTTATTGAAATACAAGTGGAGGATAGGAAGCAGCCAAGAAGGTTGTGTGTTGTGTGAATGGGATTCTTGCTGAGGATATTTATTCAAGATCTTTAATTGTGGGATGTTTGGAATTGTTTTTATTTTTTATTTTTTACTTTTATAAGACGAGATAATAATTTTAAAAATATTTCACTTAAAATCATTTATATGTTTACATAGTTAATGTTTAAAAAAGAATATCCTTTTCGTATAATATATGAAATACGCTTATAAAAATCACGAAATTTAATAAAATTATCTTTATTTATAATTTACAATATCATAAAAACAATAAATTTTTAAATTATATTAAAAATAGATGTATTAAAAATAGATGTTAAAAGTTATAAATATAATATATGCATCTAGTTTTTAAAAATACATCATATTTTTGTAGCTCTTAGAGCATGGGGTGTACCTATGCTTAGATATCACATGTTTTGCGTCACATCAGTATAACACACCTCATGCTTCAGTCATGCTTAAACTACATACTACACACACTTCGCACACTTCAAATAAAAAAAATATCCTTTCTACTCTTTCCTCTATCCTCATTTCTTTTTTCTCTCTCATCTCTCTCTCCTCTCTCTTCGACATTCAAATGCTGACTGTTTTTGTTTTTTCGGTATTGCCCCTTCAGGTGTGGTGTTACATTCAGTACCGGGGCTCCAAATCAACACGCCTTCGACGTGCTGATTGTATACCCCATGCTCTTATGGGTGTTTGGGTAAGCTTATTTTTTTAAGTTTAAGCTTATGAGCTTAGTTGCTTAATAACTTATGAGCTTATTAAATTAAAAATAATGTTTAGATTAACTTATAGCTTATAA
Source organism: Dittrichia graveolens (assembly GCA_038502395.1). NCBI lineage: Eukaryota > Viridiplantae > Streptophyta > Magnoliopsida > Asterales > Asteraceae > Dittrichia > Dittrichia graveolens. Next base: position 85,049,013 of record JARJIL010000005.1, on the reverse strand, counting down.
GCTAATAAGTTCTTTTATAAAAAGTGTTTACTTTGATTATGTTTGTAAAATGACTAAAAAATAAAGAAAATATTACAAAAGAGGGCAAAATCAAAGGTAAAAATATAAATATATAAAAATAAGTTCGCTAATAGAAAAAAAATTGTCAATTGGCTTATGAAAATATGTTAATTTACCCAAAAAAAATTAAGCTTATAAGCTTAAACAAAAACTATATTTTTCATAATTTTAAAAAATAAGCTAATAAGTTAAAAAAAACTCATAAAATAAACTAAAACAAAAACACTCTTACCAAGATTTCAAAATCACAGTTTTGTTCATCCTAAAAAGATATTATCCCTTGATCTTGTCTATAAAGAAAATTACATGTTTTATAAGCAAATAGTTTGAAGGTAAAGAAAATGATTCATCACTTTAATATCACTTAAATTAGATGAAAATCGTTGTATAAATCATTTAAATAAGTGGGTTTAATCATATCAATATTTATTGGGGAATGATACTTATATAAAAAAAGTGATCATACACAGTAACTTTATATATAATTAACATGTATCATGTGTATTAACTAATTATACGTTATTATGTATGGCTATGAACTCTCTTATTTATTCAATAAAATAGCTTCTGAATATAATATCGGTGACGTAAAAACATAAATTAATCATTTTCTCGGATAGAAATGTTTGTTCCATCTTTGTTTATTCAATAAAGTGTGGTTTGCACACGCCACACAAATAAACTAATTCTAAACATCTTTGTTATATTTTCGAAAGCATAAAACTTAAAAAAATACACAATCATTAACGGATTCAAAAGTAAATGTTTACTTTTGTTAACAATAAATTAATTTAATTAAGATATTGTTTAAATAATCAATTTCAAAAAGTATGACATGTTGCAAATTTAGGTAAAAAAAATACAAGTTATACTCACTTGGAGTATAATAATTAGGGAGTTTTTTTTGATCGAAAAACCAAATCGGAACTGGATTAGATTTTTCGGTCCGATTATCGGTTCTCTTAAAATCTTATTTTTAGTTTTCGGTTCCATTTCCACATATTATCATGTAAATCTGGCATGGAACCGGGACCAGTTTGTATGAAATTTTGTATTTGTCATATGATTGGCTATAAACTATTACTTTTGGTGATATTGTTCGTTATTAAACTATTATCATTGGCGATATGGCTAATGGTTATTGTTTGTAAGAACAAAGTCAACAAACTATTATTTATTGGTCATATATTAGTGTCGACGATACATGTATGCTGACTTACGATTTCAAGTATTTTTAGTGTTTACTTTAAACATTTAGTATTTTGGTTATTAGTTAACATTTATAGGTAAAAAAAACAATTAATATAAAAGTATCATATTTGTCTTTAATAACAAAAATATTCACCAGTTATCGGTTATTTCGGTTCCCACTCTTGAAACCGGTTCCAAAGTAAATTTTTGGTCTTATCCGGTTCTATACCCGAAATAACCAGTTAATAACCAGAACTGGTTCCCTTATATAGGTTCGGTTTTCGGTTCTAGCTTTTACCAATTTCGATTCCGGGCCGGTTCCAAAACCGTTCTACACTCCTAATAGTAATAATGAGAGTAAAATAATGTAATTTCTGTAATATATTTACTAAATTAATATTTTTTAGAGTTAATTACAAAATTGGTTTCAGTATACCTCATATTTCACTTTTAGTCCTTTTTCCCAAAAAGTTGCAGATTAAGTCCTTTAAATGAGAATTTTGCACACTTTTAGTCCTTTCCCTAAACGGACGTTTGTTCCTAACGTTAGTTCAGGGGTATTTTAGTCAAATCCATTGTATGTTTGTGTTGCACCCTCTAAATGAATACCATAAATCAATTTAAACACTTTTTCACTATGCATCTTCCTCAATCCTCATACTCCACCGGCGACAGGGCTCCACCGGCGTCAGAGCCACCACCGCCGATAGGGCTCCACCGATGTCAGAGCCACCACCGGCGTGCACCACCTCCACAATCCTTACACCTTCCACCATATGTTCCATCTCTTTGTCATCAAACACCGTCGACCACACCACGAACACCCATGTCGGGCACACCATCGACTACACCCGTCAACCTACAGATCTACCATTGGCGCATCTAACTTAACCATTGACGTTGTCTCCACTGTCGGTTTGTCTCCCATTGAAACCCTATTCTCCTTTTTCTCTCTCATCTCTTTCTCCTTTCGGCGTCTCTCAAATTGAGGGGTTTTGTTCTCAAATTGAAGATGGTAAGGGGTGTCCGGTGGTGGTGGTGGTGGTTTCAGTGGGAGGTCTCGGATATTGGTGGTGGTTTCAGGTGGTGAAGTGGCGGCGATTAGGGTTTTTAGGGTGGCGGCGATTAGGGTTTTCAGGGTGGCAACGATTAGTGTTTTCAGGGTGGCGGCGATTAGGGTTTTCAGGGTGACGATTAGGGTTTTCAGTGCCACTTGAAGATGGTAACGTGTGTCCGGTGGTGGTGGTTTCGGTGGGAGGAATGATAGAGAGATAGAGATGAAAGTGAGAGAAAATATCATCTGGTGGGTTTCTGATAGTGGTGGTGGTTTCGGGTGGTGAAGTGGCGGTGGTGGAGGAAAGTGCTGACGGTGGCAGTGGTAAAACTCATCTGGTGGGCTTCATCTTCTTCGTACCATGGATGTTTCATCTTCTTCGTACCATGAAAAATCAGAACTGCATAATTGCAAAATGACATTTGTATTCATTTAGAGGGTGCAACACAGACATACCATGGATTTGAATAAAATACCCTTGAACTAACGTTAGGAACAAACATCCGTTTAGGGAAATGACTAAAAGTGTGCAAAATTTTCATTTAAAGGACTTAATCTGTAACTTTTTGAAAAAAAGGACTAAAAGTGAAATATGAGGTATACTGAAAGGACCAATTTTGTAATTAACTCTATTTATTATTTGTAGAAAGGATGGGTCTTCTTTTTTTCTTTTCTATGTAAGGAATTAGTTGTTTGCGTTCATACAGAAAAAGGAGAGAGCAATACTTCCACTTTCAACAACTACTACTTGTTTAATAACTTTCTAAACCACTCATTGACTTCTCACATCACCGCGGTCCCACACTCCTAGTTCTGTTTATTATTCTTCACGAAAAATATTAATTATTGTAAATAAAGTATAATATGTTTAAATATATCGTACAACTTAGTAAAACATCCATTTATTCATGTATAAATCAATTTTTTATAATAAAATCATCTCTCTTTTACAACCATTACATGTTATGTTACGGTTAACACACCCGTAATAATCATAGCTTCTTCAGGGTAAAATAGGATGCAATTATTCAAAGAGTTAATTTATGTATATATCAACTAAGTTGTAACGATGGTGTAATTTAAGGTTACAAACGGTACAATTTTTGTCTTCCTCTAAGGGTGAGGGGTATGGTCTGTTTATTGAGTGGGGTGTACGGGACGACGACGATGAACATCACCCCAACTGTTGATAGTGAGATGAAAAAACACCGGTCTAATGTAGATGTTGATGAAAGACTCCCCATATTATCATTCGAAGTGAACGTTAGGGATGGACCGTTTATGTGTGTACGTGTGTGTATTTTTCAAATTTAAATATTTCATTTGAGAATTTAAATTATCTTGAGAATAGGAAACTTCATTTGAGTCATTCATTTGTATATTAATCAACAGCTAAAGTTAAATGTCTTTATAACTAAAGGGTGAATAGGTAAATTAACTTCTATCCACTACACCACACACACGCACTTATACTGTAACAACTCGTCTCACATGGAAAGATGAATGAAAGTTAAAGCATTTTATAAGTTCAAAATTGTGGACTACTAATAACTTTCACCATGATTTTAAGTTGATTTCGAAGTTATTGGGTTAGCCGTGATTGTGGACTGTGTGGGGGGATTGGGTGTAGCAGGGTGCATGTAAGGAATTCATAGATGTGCAATCCAATTGAAGGAGGGGGAATTGGACAACTAAGATTGGTTCTCGCGGTTCTCGTAATAAAAACGGTTCTCAAATAAACTTTTGCCTATATATATGTTACCAACTTTATTCTCACAAGTCATACTTATGAATCTCTCTCATTACCCACTCACCTTATCTATGATATCACCTAAACTTCTTCCACCGTAAACCTAATCTGAGATCTCAACCTCGACCATATTCTCCCGCCACCGTAAGGCATCACCGCCTCAAGGTCCATCCAACCAAATTTATCGCCACCACTGAGATCTCACCCTAAACCTTATTTGAGATCTCACCTTAAACCTTCTTCCTCACCACCACCTTTGTCCATAGATGATAGATCATCCCTAACAGACAATATTAATGATGATCTTTGTTCGCCATCTCTGATTCTGAGACGGTAGCAACCAGATCTGCAACCCAATGTCGACAATCTTCATCAACTTGGAACCCACCGCCAAACAGTTTAAAGATCGTCAACACTTAGACCTAATTGCTTGATGCTTCATTGCCAATCTCTGTCACTATATTTTCACCGATCTCGGTCTCGGTCACCGTCGATTTATTTTTCTTCGATTTCGGTCACAACAACTAAATTTGCTAATTTATGATTTTGGTTTGTATTTGGGTTTAGGGTTTGTCGAAGACACGCAATCCCCACTATCTGGTTCATATCTATCAAATTTTTAGTAGTGAACACAAGTTGGTATTTGGTTCATCTATGTCACACCCCGCCTAGGCGGAAACGCGAAGTGTGACGGAGAGGATCGTCATAACACATTGATTTAGGAATAGATAACTCACTAAATGATTTCAATCAAACGTGTCATGACGTTCCCTATAACACCCAGATTTTTAGTACAAATTTAAACTTTTCAAAACTCAATTTAAAATATAGTTTATAATAAACTCTTTAACTATTAGTTGAAGCATTATAATTTCTTTAAAGTATTTCAACAAAATACAGTATCATTATAACAATAGACTGTATCGTCGAATACGACTCAAGACTTTTGGTGTTACTATAGTCAATCTCACGACCATAAACGAAAGAGTAGGAAATCCAAGATTACTGAAAACTAACTCAAGCTAAGGCAATGCCCCAAAGCATCTACCCACCTTACAAGGCCACTAGGCAACCTGCGAATACAAAACATTAATTACACCAGGTTAGCTATAAACATAACTAGTGAGTACAACCAAAAACTATAGTCTTTCAAAATCCAAGTCATCATATTTGAAAACACAAGTTTGGCAATATACATACTATGACAGTAATCACATAAACACATAAGGATGCGGGTATGTCCATTGAGCCACAATATCTCCATGTGGTAGTTAACCATGGTCAACACGTGCCCACATGGGGGATAACCACATCTCCCGGTCAAGGTGGGGAAAGCACGAAACAGTCTACCATACAACGGTTATCTGGAGTGAATGACCTATTCCCCAAGTCCACTCGTGTTACTTAGGTTCGGTAGCTCGTTAGCCCATTGAACCACACGGTCATAATGGGTACTATCATCCCCCTCCACCAATTGCAACATCCCTCAACAATATCACATACGTGACGAATGGTTCTGTTTGCCGCAGCCTCTTGAACCACACCCATGCCCAAAGTGGTTGAACACAAATGGATGTGCAATCGAAACCACACTAGTCCGGACTAAAACTCATACCACAAGGGTCACATAAAGCACATGCCATAAAGGCCAAGTAACTCAAGCAATTAAGCTTAACAATAACCACATAAGTGTCACATAGCTCATAGCTCTTAAGCATAAATGCTCAACAAAAATATCACACTTGGCATTACAATGCCACCGTACACCCTAGGTGTAAACATAATTTACATAACTTGAAATCATATATGTTATTACAAAATCATAGCTCACTTCTAAGTGGAGTATCGTATCTCAAGGGATTATTAAATATAAACTCAATCATGAACATAGACCTTCTCCTAAGTGGAGTATTGGTCTCATTGGTTTCCATAAAAAAAAGTTCATTAATCATAGAAAAGCTACACAAGTTCCACATCCTTTTAATTTCACAAGTTTCATAAAAACATTTGCCAAACATTTGAAACACGTTTGTGATGACTTATAACCTTTTAACAAGAATTAGGTATCCGCAGGGTGTACTCACATAATTGGAGTGATGAGGATCACTTCCAATCCAAATCAAAGTTATATCACTTGCACAAGAGTCCTATGATCATAAAACATATGATTAACTTAGTTAAGTTAACCGAAATTGAGGCTCTTAAGAGCATAGACTTCAAAACCAAGCTTTAACACCTATTTCGGGTCTTTAAGGCTCCATATAAACCTTCTATAACCAATGAAAACAAACCCCAAACATATACAAGGTCAAAAAGGGTCAAAAATAATGATTTTGGAGGTTTTAGGGTGCCTCGCGCCACGAAAAATCACTGGAACAATGACTTTGCACCATGTTGGGGCCTCGTGCCGCGAGCCTGCGTGAACAGTGCCTGTTCTGCTTGTTTTTTACACAAAACGGCCAAAACCCAAGTTTTTCCAACATCAACTTATTTGCATCATACACAACACTCAAAAACACTTCATAACACCATAATATCAACATTTTACATACTTTTGATCATCAAAACCCTAACTTCATCATCTTTCCCTATTTTGACCCATTTACTCAATCAATCACAAATTTCAATTATAAATCACCAAAAACAACATGTAAAGCTAAGATCAAACACAATCACAAGTTAAAACTTACTTGATTATCAAACCCAACTTGATCACTTCCTTCTTGCTTCAAAACCCAAGCCTAGAGGTTAGATGAAGTGTTAGAACACACAATTTGAACTAAGAATGCCACAAGCCACCAAGTTTTTCCCTTGATTATCCCTTCCACTTGCAAGAATCCTCTAGATGCTCTCTTCCCTCTCTCTCTACGATTTCTCCAGCCAAGATATGGGGTTTTGACCCTTATTGGGGTCAAATAAACACATACACGCACAATTTCACCTTAGGTCCTCCCATTTATCAAGTGTTTGCACTTTTACCCCTTAAAGCTTCATCCAATTCACACATAAAACCCTTAAGTCATAACATTTACATCACTAAAAAATAAAAGCTTTAATCAATTGTACCTTGGGCTTTACTAGTTATACTTCATAACCAAACGTTATTAAATATCTGTAATTACTCTTGTTAATGATAAATTTCCCAAATTATCTATAATTTCTTTTATCAACATATAAAACACATTATTAAGCAATATTGATGGTGTTCTAAAATTTGGAATATTACATCCCCTGACACAAGAGGGGACTTGTGCCGTGGTAAATCAATCCACGACAAACATAGTCAACGAATAAAGTACGAAATAGCTGTTCCCACAACCCGTGACAGGTATACGGGGCTACAAGCCCAAAATTAACAAGTTCAAGTTCATACAAAAATAAGTATAGCTCTAATAAAATAGTCACACATAACTCAAGTCTTGGCTCCTTAAGCATTATTGTTAGCATTACCTGAAAATGACCACCCGAACATGTTAATATAAAGTTAGTGAGCTCGCGGGTTTAAAGTAAAACATATTTGCCATGTATAGTAAATTTATAATGACAATTAAGCAAATAATGGCATGGCACGCAAATAGGAATACAATGGTACCCGGAACACAAGTTTACCAGGCAAGAGTAATTAGTTTTCTAACAATCGCCTACTAGCTGGAGCTACAAGTTGGCTACAATAGGAATAAGGAATCCAATATGCATAACCCGAATACAGGTTCACATGTGCGCACATACACGCATAATTGTCACAAAATAAAGATAAAAGTTTATGCAACATGGCATAAAGGAGTTTAGAAATAATTCAGTGTTATTTTCCCCCAAGAAATATATATTAAAATGGTCCAGGAGTACTCACCTTAATAGTGGATCAATCACACGGATCTTTAAGCGCTCGGAAATCTATAACAAATTTAAATAAATAGGTTATATTCGGTCAAGGCGTAAAAAGCCTTTTTATTATAATTCCCGAGTTGATGAGTTTGATTAGCATTTGTGATTAAGTGTTATCTAGGTGCTACGTAGGTTCGTATATTCTTTAGACATGGTGATGGATTTTGATTTTGGTTTTATGGATGTCAATTTTTCTTGTGGGTTTTGAGTTTCTGGTGGTGGTAGGTGGAGTTTGGTGGTGGTGGTGGTAGACGGTGGTAGGTGTGGGTGCAAACCCCCTTGAAAACCAGGTGGTGATGTCAACGGCGGCCGGTAGTGATGTATAAGTGATGGTAGGGTAATAGTGTTCCGGTGGTGGTGTCTATGGTTAGGGGGAGGGTGGTGAACGAAAACAGGAAAAAAGAAACGGGAGGATGGTGGGGTGTGATGGTTCTAGACGGAGATGGTGGGGGCGATGGTTCTAGGAGAGTGCGAGAAAGAGTGTGAGAAGAGTTGATAAGGCATAGAATGAGACAAAGAGAGTGTGTGAGATTTAATTAAAAAAACTAAATATTATTTAAAACTAATTAAAATTAAAAAATAGTAAAAAGTCCAAAACACCTTTGACGTAACAGACTTGACACACGGAATCGGTTAGTAAGAACTAAACTTGTAAGAAAATGATAGTTAAAAGAGTAAAAGTATAACTTTTTAGAAAAAAAATCATATCTACAATTTATAAATAGTTAAAAGAAACTTTTAAAAAGTTGACTCTTTTATCTCAATTGTGGCAAGGAGAGACAAGGCATGATATGTTTATCTTCCCAAGAAAGGAAGGAAGTATTTAGTCCCATATATATGTGCCTTGGAGGCAATCTCTCTTGAAAAAGGCGAAAGATAAAGAAGGAATAAAAACATTTAGAGAGTTTGAAATTGTTCTATTAATGGAACCAAGCATCTTCTACGGATTGATTTGTGGGTTATGAAAATGGTTATAAAACAGGAACGAATCACTATCAAGTTTCGTTAATTATTTCACATTGAGATAACTAATATGACTATGTGCGTGCGGTTCTGAAACCAGTTTGAACTGGCTGAAACCGAAATAACCGATAACAAAAAATAATGAAGACTAGAACTAAAAATCGAACCAATATACATGATACAGTTTCGGTTCCGGTTATTAACAATATCGTCAACAATAAAAATTAAATAACCAGCTATATCACTTAAAATAGAAGTTCATAATCAAATATATGATAAATACAAAATCAAATACTAACCGGTTCCGGTGCTAGACCCAGATTACACCATAATCTATGAAACCATACACGAAATAACCAAAATCTAAAAAAATACAAGTTTTGAGAAAACAGATAACCAAAACATATACACTAACCCGATTCCAACTCAGTTTTTTAGTCGATAAAAACTCATCCCTAAATATGACACTTACGATTTGAATTCTTAAAAGTTTTCAAACGTATGATAATCATCATCATTACACAATTAATCTTTATTTCAAGTCGGTGCATTGACGTGTGAATGATCGTGTTCCAAGTCATCACGTGGAGACTCAAGATGAGAGGTTTTGCTAATACCGCAGGCAGCAGGTCAACTCTCGACATTGACCAAGCAAAACACAAAAAGGTTTCGAAACTTCCAAAGTAGCACTAACTAGGCAGGCGTGTTAACCCATGCCATGCTCCCACTTAACTTCTAAGAAACCCCAACAAACATCCACCCACACGCAACGCTCATTTTCGCTTTAGCAAATTGCATACAATTAAATAAAAATCTAATTTAATCATTTTTTATTCATATATTAACTCCATATTATAGATTTCTTACTTCTATTTTACAACATCTTACCTTATATTATATCTTTTATTTATTTGTAAGTTTGTGGGGTTCCAATTCAAAACCAATTGTCTATGAGAGGAGTAGAATAGCCCATGACCCTTATTAATCACATTACCAAGCTATTTTTTTCGCCCAACACATGGATAGTTATGGGTTACGTGGAGTACACCTTTGACTAACTACGGGTGAACCTTATGCTGATACCATGTAAGTTTGTGGGGTTCCAATGAGAGAAGTAACCTAGGACCCTTGTTAAACACATTATAAAATCACTTTTCGTCCGATATAAGACAAAACTCAACATTATTATTTGAAGAAATTTTAATTAACATACCTATATGTAACTTTGTCACGTTTATCGAAACAGTGACGAATCTAGATTTAACCTATAGGAGTTGATTCTTCCACTGATGAATTAAAACACCTTTAAAGCTATGTTATAAGCTAGTTAAGCATAAATTTGACTTGGATGAATCAACTTTACAAATAGAAATATCATCTCCCTCTAACCAATGGGTGTACTTTCTTAATAAGAAATATATCATAAGTTTTTTATACGGGTTGAGTTCTAGATCTTTTAGTTTTTTAATAGGAAATTGCCCCTTCATGATATTATAAAAGTAAGATGTTTAAGTTATGTAATAGTACGTTTTTTAATTATATGGGTTGGGTTGCTACTAACATAAATAATATTAAATAAGAGTTTTTTATAATACTAAAAAATCTAACTTATATTAAAAACAACTGGCGGTTTTTTTTATTATTTTACAATAGTTTCTAAAGAATATTCATGCTCTGTAAATACTCATGATTTATGGAAGTATCTTTACTATTATTAGGGGTGAGCATGCGACCTGATAGACCGAAAAACCTGACGAAACCGGTCCGGACCGGGACTAGTTGGTCCTAGTTTTTTTATAGATTTCGGTTTTGGTCCGGTCCGGTTTTTGAACCGAGCTCACCCCTAACTATTACTAGTGTCGATTAGCATCTTTCTTATTATATGACACTAGAAAATCGTTAGAAAATTAATCGTTCTTTTTGTTTAGGTTAAAAAGTTACGAGGTTCAATTTAAAATTTTAAGGTGCCAATATATTAATTTTGTACGATACTCCCTTAAAAATTTTAAAAATCACTAGGTTTCGTCAAGATTTTAACTAATGGGATACATGACATGACGGTATTGTTAAACCTCAAACCTTATAAGTTATGGTGAGACAATATTGTTTTTTAAGAGGCGACTTAAGAGACAATTTCGTATATATTTTATAATTGTATTTATGAAGTTAATAACAAAGCAATTAGTAAACTCACTGGTAATAGCAATGTGATTTTGTTTGTTTTTTCCCGTAACCATAATATCCGACATGTTTTCTCGCTAGGGCTGAATTCACTTTCTAGGGTGGTAATGGTCGACACGTTAAATAGGTTTGAATTGACATGTGTAATAAAAGGGTTGTGTTCATGTTAGCTAGTGTAATATATATAATAAATGGATTGTGTTTGTGTCATACATAAAATTTGTAGGCCAACTTGTGAACTTGTTTGTACATGACACGTCAACCTATTTACGACACCCCAACCGTTTAATTTTTTACATAAATTTTCCTTTTTGCATTGACCCGCCAACCTGATAATTAAACAACGTTGTTATTTACAAAATTGCTTATTCTGTCTTAAAATATGGCATTTACTTAATATGGGGAGGGTTTATTTGAGAACCGTTTTTATTGCGAGAATCGCGAGAACCAATCTTAGCCGTTCATTTTGGATAATGGAATTCATGGATGAAGAGCGTGGGGATTGGGTGTGGCAGGGTGCATGTAAGGAATTCATGAGTGAGCAATCCAATTGAAGGAGGGGGAATTTGACGGCTAAGATTGGTTCTCGCGGTTCTTACAATAAAAACGGTTCTCAAATGAAATTTTCACTACTTAATATATATTTAAATATAATATGTTATTATATTATTTATTAAATAAATGGAAGTACGGAATTGCTTAATCCGCATTTCCGTCAATAGGCAACAAAAGAGTACGTTAAAGTAAAAGAAATGCATGCAGAAGTGAAGCCGACTCCAAAATTGAACCACTTGACACGGCTTGCCGACCTGGTCGTCTGTTGTTGACACGCTGCTTTAAGTGGATTACACACCACTTTTTCTCCCCCTTATCAAGACCGCCATACCTCGACTTCTCTTCGACATCTCCTACAATTACTACGTCTCCGAAGACCTTGCCCCACCGGCTTTGCTTCACTCTCGTTGACTTCGCTTCACCCTCGTTGACTCCGCTTCACCGTCGACACTATCTGCTTTTGGATATGTTTTTTAAATCGGTTTGCTTCACCCACCAATTTGGATCTTCTTTTTTTTAATCGATTTGTTTCACCTTCGACAAACTCTTTACTTACAACTAGGTTCTGTTTTTTGAATCAATCGTGTTATTCTGTTGGATGAATGCCTCGACTAGTTACTCTGTTTCGAATTGATTTTTGAATCAAAGCTCACAACCGAGTACGCAAACACCGCTATCGTGTCCACTTGCAAATGGCTCACAGTTGATAATGGGTGGCAAGTTGGAAGCTTGGATCAAAAGGGTGTCCCAATGCACCGGTATATGTCAACAATGTTTGGATACTTGAGATTTACAGATTTTCACACATTTACACACTCATTTTAGTGTACTATGCAAGTTAATTGAAGAACCAACATACTGTTTAATGATTCAACCAATGCACATGTAATCACAAGATTCCCATCATTGGATATGTACTGTTTTAAAAGCAAAGATGCTTTTTATCTTCTCCCCTTTTAGTCTTCCTAACATCCTTTCTTATCCATCTAACATCATTGTTAACAACATCAAACAAAGGGTGTTTATAACAAAAATACATGATAATCAAAGGTCCAAACAGCATAAATGGCAACAGATCTCATACCTTAAATTTGTTGTTTTTTGAATTTTACAACAATCATAATGCTGCAAACCTGTGAAAACCAGAAGCAATGAATAAGAATTGCTTCTTTTGATAGGGAACTGCAATGTTATACAACCAAAACAAATTCAGAAATTTGAGATGAGGTGATAATAAAGTCTCTAAAAAGGAAATTTGCACACACTTACAAACTTGAACAAACACTGGTTTCATCCCTACAAGTAGTTGGTTCATCACACATGCTACACATCCTATGACCACTCAAATGCTACTCACGGGGAAAGAAATAGAAGTTTCATGACAGTCCTACATGCACTTGCTATCCATATAAGTAATACTTGATCTTTGACAAGATTAATAAAATTTAAGTTTTATTATTCCAACAATGGCTATAATTTTAAGGTATGCCTTCATCCTGCTTCATTTTCTTGCATCTTATTTCGAAATATCATACGGCCGAACATGTTCAGACCACAAATTCACATCTGAAAGAGTCTACACTTCTTGTAAGGATCTTACTCATCTATCAGCTCATCTCCACTGGACCTACAACTCATCCATCGGCATAGCCAATATTGCATACAGGGCCAAACAAGGGCCCCATGGTTGGGTTGCATGGGCCATCAACCCAAACCAGATAGGTATGGTTGGGTCAGAAGCACTGGTTGCTTTCCGAAACAGAAATGGTAGTATGACGGTATATACAACGATGATAACAAGTTACAGCCCGTCAATGTTGCCTGGAGACCTTAGCTTCAGGGTTTCGGGTCTATCAGCTGATTTTTTAAATAATGAGATTACCATTTATGCTGTTGTAGGCCCGTTTGCAGGCGGATCACTTGTTAATCAAGTGTGGCAAGCTGGGAATTTGGTTTTGGATGATGTACCTCAGATGCATGAGGTTTCTCAGCAAAATCTCCAATCTACAGGGGAGCTTGATTTCTTGTCTGAACAGAACTGATAGTAAAGTTTGAATTTTTCTGAAAGATTCTGTAATAAAAGGAAATGCAAGTAGTTTGAAGGCCTATGAATATATAATCATTTTACCATCTACCTGTTGCAGATTCTTACACTTTTGCTTTGTTACTGGTAGCTCCAAGATCACCTGTACAATAAATCAAGAAAACATGGACAGATCTTCCAAAGAAGATCTCAAAAAAACTTATCTTTTTTTCTTAGAGCTTGGGGTCAATCAAATCTAAAAGACTTTTATCTATATATGTTTAGACAAATACAGATAAATGAAATCATGTTCGCTAAAAATAAGTCTCAAAATTTCAATCTTGTGTGAAGTATTACAACTCATAAGTGAAGTTTACGATATTTGTTACAAATAGGATCAATTAAGAAACTGTAAACAAGTAAAACAAGTTAATGGGTTGTGATCGATCAATCAGCAGGAAAACCGAGATGCCTATTGATTAGTTTAGCAACAGGAGTAGCATCACCTGGCTGGTATGGAACAATAGAATCCAAATCTAGTGATTCAATGATCTGGCAAAGCGTTTGAGGGCGAGCACAAAACAAATGCTTTCTTTCTGCTAGTTCTTCAGCAAGCTCACTTTGATGGTTGTCCATCAGGTCTTCATTTACTGCAACTATTAAAGGTTTCGCCAGCCTTAATGTCTCAAATATGCTCCCTGAACCTGCCGAAAAAAAGGTGTAATATCAGTTGCATCACTTATAGTATTGTTAGAAGCATGGACAATATAATCGATATAAGTAATAAAACTTTAATCTTGATTTACGCATAATACCTGCATGGCTTATAACTAGAGATGCTGATCTCAAATAGTCTGCAATGCTTGAGCTAAAAGTAAAGTAATCTACAGCCAGTAATCCATCTTCACCACTACACTGCATTTCATGATGGGGATGAGATGATTATAACAGCAGGAAGGATTGCATAATTATATTCAAATAAATTATGCTTGAAAATTTGGAAGGAAGAAAAAAAGGAAACTGGCACCAATCAAAGAATACACCATCTAACATAGCTCAGGCCTCAGGGGTATGGTATCTTATTAACTAAATTAAATAAATAAAAGGTTAGAAAATTTAAAACAAATACTACTATAACCTTTACCAACACCCAAGTTAGTACATGGAATAATATAAAGGTGTTAGCAATAAGAGACGTTGACACAACAATTAATGAAAGCCTTTGCTACTTCAATAAGAGTTCCTCAAATACATAAATACTTCCAAAAATTATGTGCTATCCTAACAAACTCTGACATGTATCATTGATGAAAAGATGATGAAAAATATACATAAATTGCACCTAAAGATCAAAGATTTTACTTCTACATGCAAAATTAAGCAGTCAATTTCCCTCGTAGAAAGGGTTAGGTCCTGTTTGGTTGGAAGGATTTATTGGGAATATGTGGGAATTGGAATCCAATTCCCATGAAATCCAGTGTTTGGTTTGCTTTGGAAATGGAATGTTAAGGAATTTAAATCCCTTATGTAAGGAAAGTAGAATCCCTCAAAACATGAAAGGATTTTATAATCTGGAGATGAGGGAATCTGCTCACAGCTACCCACAGCTCATCGATCTTCGTCTGCTCCCCCCACGTCGCCGTTGATAACAAGCTCATCGACCTTCTCGCCGCCGCCTTCTACGTTCGCTTCTCGCCTTCTCGTTCTCGCCTTCTTGCTGGTCGCCGTTCGTGCCTTGTTCTTCGTTCCCTTCTCGTCGGCCGCCTTCTCGCCGGTTACGTCGTCTTCCCGTTCGCCGCCACCTTCCTCAGTCCGCCGGCCGGTAAGTTATCTTTCTCTTCTCTCTCCCTTTCTCTCTCCGTCTAGGTCGACGTTCGACTTTCACCGACGACTAGGGCTTCGATTTTTTACAGTGGGGTGGCGGCGTTTCCTTGCTTCGACGGTGGCGATATGGTGGGCGGTGGCAACGAAAGTGAGGCGGTGGTGAAGGTGGCGATGGTGGTGACAGGTCTCATTAGGGTATTTTGTGGTGGGGGGGTGAATTCCAATTCCTGGAACCACCAAACACAATAAGCTAGGATTTAGATTCCAAATCCAATTCCTTTACATTCCAATTCCTTGATGAATTCTAATTCCATTGAAAAACAATCCATGAACCAAACGCCCCCTTAGTATGGGAAAAGAAATAAGAAAAAGAAATTCTAGTCTATTCTATTGGTTAAACATAAAGACCTTGCTCGTGCAGCAAAATCTTGACGTAGGAAACAATAACTTCCCAAAATATTTAATATGATATGTTTCACCCTTCAAGCATGTGATCAAGCTTCTTCCATATGATATGCACATTTTTTCAACCTCAGCGGCTCAGCCTATCAGACCACCAGTAACTTCCAAGATTCTTCCATTTGCTTGTTATTTCCCATCAACATAAAACACATATAGTTATTGAAGATACAACGGATTGTGGTAGCAGCATGTTGCAACAAAAATGAAAATGGCAAGTAGGAGAATAACTTTATGAGATAGAGATTGATCCCAAGTTGATTAATCACTTAATAATAAAGTTTCATCCAGTAGAGATAACTTCAACTCATTTCGATCAACTACACATGGAACAATAGAAACCACAAATCAAGATACCTTTTTAGGGATGTAGGATCCACGACCCATTTGAATGACAAGGTGAGTATATCCTTTATTTAACAACGCTTCTTTAACTTGGTCAGTGTCAACAGTTCTAACAAGAGAATCAAAAGAAGTTGTTCCGACAGTCACAAAAACGATTCTTTTGGATTCGAAATGGTTCTCAATGCCATCCATCTCGTTATTGTTCACCTTTCACTGCCTGTCACAGACTCACAATAATAAAAAGAAAAGCATGCAATGCTCTTTAGCAATCAAGAAGATAAGCTATAAAGGCTCCATGATCATCTTTTGAATTCAAGTTCCAAAATTATAGTGTCTGATTAGAAGTGGAAAACAGCTGTAAGGTAACACCTTGCAAATATGCTTGTGATTTTAAATGTAAAAAGTAGCAGAATTGATTGACAAATCTCCATTATCATAATTGGAAAATTAAATTCAATGTCTGTAGCATGGCATCAAGACCATCGGTTACATTTTAATATTATATACAAACGCACCAAAACTAAGGGTGAGCATGGGTCGGTTGAGTAAAATTCGACCGCAAACCGATAATTTCGGTTTTAGAAATTCCAAACCCAATGGTTTCAGGTTCTATCTGTTTCGGTTTTGATGGTTTCTTAACAAATATGGTTTCGGTTTCGGTTTCTAACCCAAATTCACTTCTGAAAACCCTAGAAATTTCCAAATGATCATGTTCTTCCTATAATCAAGCCATTAAATCAAAATTAACCCAAAATCAAACTTCTAAAAAGTAGAAACATGACTAAATCAGAAAGAGAAATATCACATACTAAATAATTTTGACAAAATCATGGGTCATATGTTTTCGAACCAGCAAGAAGCAACGAAGCACAATTTTATGATTAATAGTTTACGAACCAGCAAGAAACATGAGACCAAGCAAGAAGCCGATTAGGTAACTTACTTGAAGCCTCGAAGTCGGAAGTTCGACGGCGAAAGACCAGCCCAGAATCCTTGAACAGAGTTGATGTACCGTAGGTGCGAAGGAAGGTTGGATTCGATCTCCCTGTCGAATAGCCGGCGGCAGGAGAAGTGTTGAAGGTTGGAGACCGGAGTCGATCAGTTCTTGTGTGAAGGAAGGAAAAATAAACCGAGAATCTTGGAACGGAAAGTGGAGCAGGCAACCCCGGAAACGTATTGGGGCTCAGACTTTTGTGGTTTGGTACGAGGAGAGTAGTAAACAGAAATAATTTTTTTGTTTCATTAAATAATTAAATCTTAGAATTATTTAAAGGAAAAAAAATTATATTGCTTACTTTTAATTTCCTACTGTAGACAGAAAATAAGGAATTTAAAATTTCATTAAAAAATCAAATCTCACCGCCTGCCCCCACCTACAACAATCACCCTCACCATCCCAATGCCACCAACCATCCATCCGCCGCTGCCAACCGCCACTAATTGACTCCTAAAAAATGGGTGACTTCTTAAAAGGTTTGAACTTTTACAATTTACTTTTTAAAGCAACGTGTGTAGTCACTCTTTGGACCATTTGGTCTTTAAGTAACTGTATTCTTTAGTGCCTTGAAGAAACTGAAATTATATGGAGCTCTTTGGTTCGCAAATAGAAACCCCAAAATCCACTTGAATTTAGATTTAGATTTATGGAGTTCTAGGCCGCTAGAAGCAATTCATAACGGTAAAATGTGATTTAGTTTTGGTAGTTTGACTTCTCCTCTCTTTCTGTTTGTTTGTATGAGCTGATACATTAGGGTATGCTCGGTCTTTAAGACATTTTTAACAAAATCTTTGCTTTTTGAAAAAAAATATTCATGCATGTGTCCGTCGGTATAATAACTAAATTATAATATTAAAACAAGGTCCTTAATTATATTGTCTTGAACACCCCAATTACCACGTGAGTTATTCACTCTCTACCTCTTCTATTTTTCTACCTCAAGTGTCCATAAAACCCCCTAGTAAAGATATCAATTCTTGACACAAAATAAACCTGACACGAAAATAAACGGATCAATTATGTTTAAAGAAAATGTCTAGCAAAGAAATGCAACATAGTTAATTATGTTGATTGTTGAGGACATCAACCACCTCAATTGTCTATCATATATGTGGTCATTAAGGCCTCCTAAAAAGATCTACTAAATCCATCGAGGTATTCCAAATAATCAAAAGGACCGGTGATTAATGAAATTTCTTGTTGATTTTCTGTAAAATACTTGTTTGGCCGAGGGCTTCCAAACATGTCATATACTAAACCAATGCCGATGAATAATCAACCCGCAATGAATAGGGAAGGTATAGTAATGCTAACTCGGTAGCTGGATGGAAATAAAAATTGAATAATATAGTTTCAATTTTTATTATTACTTTTATCAAAAGTATAGGCTTAGATAATCATGTTTGCAGGTTAGTATCGTTTGCTAAATATCAATTTTGGTCCTTCCCAAGGATCGTTTAGCTTTTCATTTGATGATCAAGTGACCAAGCCGTAAATCTCAAGTAAATGGTTTCTTGACTTTAAAAAAGAGGGACGATTACCATTTTCTTTCTTCAACGAAACATATAATAGATAATATTTTATGTCAAGTTATTGATGATTTAGCCTTTTAAACTACATAGTCAATCACTTCTATTAGTAGGATGAAAACTAAACACTCACCTTATCGATCCAACTTTATTCACGCCTTCTATAATTTAAAAGTTTCTTACTTCAGAACCAAGTATTCTATGTTTAAAAAAAATCATTTATTTCAACTTTTAATTTAAAACTTGATATTTGGAATTAAAACTTGAGCTTCAAGTTTATTAAAAACCTACTGTTGAATGTCATTTCCCTATGATTTTGAAAATGTAGACGAGAATTTTCAAGACTTATGTGAAGTTCACCCAGAAAGACTCTCGGATTATAAAGAAAAGATTTTTTTAAGAGCATCTTATCCCGGAGAGGATTCGCTATATGATCTCTAGAAGTAGTAAGTTTATCGATCGTTTTAATTTTTTTAATCCAAATATGAGCAATATATTGTTTTTTTTGTTGTTGTTGTCTATAGAATTGTGGAATGTGGTTCTACCGTGGGGGAATCTAAACAAAAGGAAACCGAGAGGACTGTTGTTTGAGATTCATGTAATGACTTTTTCTATGGTTATATATCTTTTGTTTTTAAAAAAAAGGTCTAAAGTATACATATTTTGTGCTTCTTATTAGAACTTCTTAATGTTTTGATTAATTGAGTTTTGTTAATATATTATAGTTATTGTGTAATTTTAGGTTTCCATTTTACTTATATGGCCAGCATTGATTAAAATTTGTAGATATGAATCGTTGACTTTAAAAGTGATGTACTGATATTACAATAGTTTCTCATGATAATAGCGCTCGGCCCCTTCGGTGATCAAAAATAAAAAGATAACAAATGAAGACAAACGATTTCATTATACCAAACACTTTCAACTTCAGAATCCTTAAAGAGCCAAAGAACAAAAATCTGAGTAAAAACAATCCTACATCTATGTTGAATCATTTGTTAATTACCTGTGAAACGAATAAATAATGAACGCCTCTTGATAGGTGCGACTATGGCTTGCTGATTTAATGCCGGAACATAGCTTTTTTTGTCGCCGGAGTCGGTGAATCAACCAACCGACCGGTGGGGAGAGGACGATGACGGAATTATACATGTCTTGTATTCGCTTTTGTCTCTTTATAGGCACCGAAGTCTTCTTTTTTCACAAATACACACCATTAACTTCTTATTTTAACATTAAAGTCCTTGGGTGTCGTCATGTAGAGCAAATTTTCGTAACCCGCTCATAAGATTTTCAAATGCTCTGACTTTCCAAATATAGAATATCTACATTACATGTTTTATGCAATTTACTAGGATATATGAAATCATGGAAAGCCGTTTAGCCGACTGGTTTCTAAACATGAGAAACCCTAAAACCAAATTCGGCTGATGCCTTGACCTAGTGACCGGCTATGTACGTTGCCTTACAAGGGTCAAACGTTTGCTTCCTATACATTAGGTCCAAGATTATAGTCTCGTGGGGGTTTTAATCAAGAACAACCATAGGTTGTACGTCTGAACAAATATTCATGAAAATGTTTCGATCAAAGTGATTTCAAGAGGAGAAACTGCAGTTTTCATAATCTTTAAACATACCAAAGTGGAAATTCTCAAATGCATAAAAATCTCACAACAATCTTGTTCAACATTTGAGAAGTTGTGTGAGGACTACTCCTAAATCTGAAGTCAAACTCAATGCTTTACAAAACTAAGAGAAATAATAGGGTTAATCTAACTTATTCATGGGAACCCTAGATGGGTATCCTTCAATTGTTCAATACTAGTAATGAAAACCAACAATAATTCTGGTACAATTCTGAGTTTAAACAAAAACTCATTGCTGGCATAACCAAATATATAAAACAGAACCCAAGAAAAAGATGAGATGAAACTTTGTAGTTTCACTAATACAAGGAAAAAGAGGAACAAAAGAAACCCGAACCTTGCCCAGGCAAAACATCGTCTTTTGCATCATCCCGCTCACAACAGATGCAAGATGACTTTTTTTTTCTTTTTTTTTGACTATATGCCGCAAACCAATTTTACACCTCACTCAAAAAAGGACCAAAAATGTAACTCAGAATTTAAATCCATTAAAACAGAAATATTTATAAAAAAAAGTCACTTATAAACCATCTAATGCACTCAAGTTAGCTCTTGAGATGATAGCCACCCATTGGTTAGGTGAACTGTGGAACTTCACATATCTCCTGATACACTGAACTTCAACTATAACTTCATGCATTCTACTACCCAGCGATTCCTGTAGCAAGCAAATACGAGTGTAAATATAAAGAAACATGTAATATGATATTTTTTCGGTAATTTTGTGTATGTGAGATCCACCAAATATTCAGCATTTCAAGTTATTAGCCACCCGTTTATTCAAATTAATTAAAAGGTCACCCAACTATGTTTCTAATTTCAGTTATACCAAATTCGGCCAGAAACAAGCTGGAGATACAACTCCAGCGATCTATAAAGTAGTTTCAATATACGGGTCGCCTTTAATGTAAAAGAGTTAAGAAAAATACAATTTCTTGAAACGAGTAACTAAACTATCATTTGATTATCGATTATCTATACTATTACACAACTCATTCTTCAAACAAATCCAATATCTCCCTTCTTTTTCTCTTTTTAAGGACTCCCTTTCATTCTCTTTCATCTTTAGATTACAATAGATTTTGAGCTTCGAGAACAGAAAGAACATATAAAACTTAGAACAATGAATTAATGAAACTCTGCACCTAGGTATTACTCCCCTAACTTTTAATTTCTAACAAACGGCATTGCTATTATTAAAGTTTACACTTGCTATTACCAAATTACCAAAACCTAAAGCAACACAAGGCCCGTTCTGAATGAGTCCAAAACTCACCAAATTCTAGGTTCAAGTATAGTTTTTAATACATTGCATCCACTTTCCAAATAAGGCCAAATTTCAAGGTTATATACTTTTGATCTGGTTGGTTGTAATTTGTAAAGAAGCATCTTCATCCAATCACACTCATCTGCAAGTTATGATTACCCTTTTTAGTAGCAATTTTGATGCCAACCCTTAGGACTGTTGTTATTAGAACCCATTATAATATACTAATGTATTTGGTCACTATAATCAAGCAATCACCTGGTTAATTTTTATTTCTAGTTAACTGATCAGCAAATCTAACTAATGTAAATCAACTTGGAACATCTGTATCAACATCTTTTGGAATTTCTTTTTGACTAATACACCTAAGGCATTCGTTCTTGAGCACAATACGACATCTCATAAGAATCAACCTGTACTTATTAAATTAACATGATAACTTTCCGAAAAATGTGAATATTTTTAGAAGAAAACATACCTCTGTTTTCCTGTCTCTTAGCAACACTATAACCACCAACATAAACAGAAGAACTTTTAGTCTGAACATCAGACCCACCACCACTGCCTAGCCCATACCCACCAAACGGGCCAGAGGCCTCTCGCTCACTGTTGGCTGATCGCCAAGTTGGGTCAGCCCCATAGACCGAGCCACCACCACCACCATACAAGTCTGAAAAAGGTCCATCATAACCTACACTAGATCCTCCATATGATGATGTAGGAACCGCACTATTACTAGTATTTCTTCCATAACTCGCACCTCTTAAACCAAAAGTATTATCCCCACCACCTCCATAACCAAGATTACCACTAGAAGGATTGCCTGAACCTTGAGGTGAAACTGGTGAAGAACCCCAATTAAGCCCGGTGTTCCCTATAATACCACCACCAATGACCCCAGTTGAGCCTGTTGAATTTGAACCATAGTTAAGCCCACCATTACCCCATAAATTTCGAGGATTTGAGCTAAAAAAAGACGTATTCCCACCATTTCCACCGTCAAAGGTTATAGGATTTCCGAACCGGTTTGAATTCCCAACATAATACGGGCCCATTCCCCTTCCGTAACTTATAGTACTATTGAAGTTGGTGGAACCTGTGTAATTCGGGCTTATCCCTGGTTCAAAGTTCAAGCCCATTCCATATCCAGAACCAAAAGTAGCAAACCCGCTTCTAGCAGAAGGTATTGGGCTGAATCTACCATCCATCCTAACACCATAACCTCCGACTCCAACTGCATTAGGGGAGTATGCTCCATTAAGAAAGCTACTGGTTCGGGTCAAACCATAAGGATATTGACCAAGTGGGCTTCGGGTTGGACCGGGTGAAAGCTCTTTTGGGACTGCACGTTTGACCTCAACCATTTTACCATTTAGCTCATGAAAAGTTTTCAATAATACTTTGTCCACTGCATCCTCTGAATCATAAGTAATGAACCCGAAGCCTCTTGGCCTTTGAGTACTATGATCATACATAACCACAACATCTGTAATTGTTCCATACTGTTCAAAATACCTCTTGAAATCATTCTCAGTGACAGTTGATGCTAAACCTCCTACAAAAATCTTTCTTGTTCTACCTGCATTAGGGGAACCCTGAATGCTACTACTGTTTCTACTGATTGTGCTTTGATCATCCCTAGGAACCGCCTTTTTCGCCTCAACCTGCAATAACAAATCAAATTGTTTTCAGTTCTTTGAATCTGATACTAAGATCCATTGAGTTGGTAAAATTCCTAAATTGCATAACATAAAAACTTACCATTCTACCATCAATGTTGTGTTTCTCTTTAGTAACTCTTTCTGCAACAACAGGATCAGAGAAAACAATGAAACCAAAACCACGGGCCCGACCCGTGGTGTGATCCTTCATAATCACAGCTTCCAAAACCTGACCATAACTACTGAAATACTCTTTCAGACGTTCTTCATTTGTGTCCCATGATATCCCACCGATAAATAACTTGCCAAGATCGGATTGCATTTTCTAAACACCAAAAACAATCAATCAGAAACCCAAATTACATCAAATTATACATCAGATGTAAAACCGTAGCATAAGAAATACAGCCAAAAAGAGAACAAACCCAGAATGAGTAGATGGTAAATTCGAAATTCAGGCTTCGATATGTTAAGGATTTCGAGTACAGAAAGTGAAAATGTAGATCAAGATGGTCCAGATTAAAAGTAATATACCTTACTTTGAAGAAACAAGCCGATTAGTATTCCCGATAAGATTTGGGTATTATCGATTCAATCAGAAAACATCGGATCCTTCGACGATGACCAATCTAACAACAATTCAGGGTCTCCTGAAAAGCGGTCAAATAATTATACAAAAATAAAACAATCAATCAACCGATCAATCCAGAATCAAGCTCTTTTTTCCAATTTAACAAGTATTACCCAAAATCTTTAACAAAACCCACCAAATTGAAGAAACACCCAGATGATAAATCTTGATAAATTAAGATCTGAGAGGAGGCACAATAAGAACCGAGGGCACGTTCATCCTCCTCAATACTGCCCCCTTTTTGTGTTCCCTGGTTATTCAAAATTGAAAAATTGTTGGTAATAATTAGAGAAAGGGAAAGATATCTGAAGAGAGAAATCTTGATTCGAGTTTCCCTTGTTCTACATGTATAAAAATGAGGAATTTGGCGAAAAAAGGATTAATTTTGATTTAATTTTTGTGAAATTTTGGGGTATGGTGAATATGTGTGGATGTGTGGGAGAAGAAAAAGGGAAAAAAGGAAAAAAAAGATAAAACTTTTTGGGGTGTTTGATCTGATAAATGGAAGGATCGCTTCTTCTCCAACTCGAGCTTTATATACTTATTGGGAAAATCTTTCATACCAATCCCATGTATGTGAATGCATGGGTAGCCGTTGTGGACCCACATGGATCGGCGACGTTTCGGACTTCACATCCGATCCTTGTTTGATCAAATGGCTGCCATTGCTTGTTAGTGATTCTAACATCTACATCACCCACACTTGATTATGAAAGGAGAAGTGAATTCTAACATTTAATCTAATTATATTTTGTTCAACATTTTAATTTTATTATGAAATGTTTACTTAACTACGGTGTTTCTTTTTAATCCGTAAGTTCGTGATTTTACTTTTTCTTTTTAAATAAAATAAAATAAAAGTTATATAACAATATTAATCCTTTAAAGTTTGCTCTTGTAATAATACTTCATTAACTTTTCTTTTCATGAACTAGTGATTTAATCATCTACGTTTGTTAATTGTAACGTACGATTATCTAAAAGCATATATATAGCCTACACACATTTTTATAATTCATATGATATATGTAACTAGATTAAATACTCGTGAGAAGCATGAGTTTGTTTAAAAAATGATTTAAACGTTTGAAAAAGGTATTCGATAATTATGAAACGTGAAAAAAAAAGAGTTAAAATATTGGCGACAAACGACGTCAACGCTCAGACACGAGAGGAGGGCAGACATGACGACAGAAACATTGTATTATAATACGAAGAGATGTGATTGTATTCTTTGTACAAATCATTATTATTACAATTAAAGTCAATAAGGACAAATATTTATTAATTATAATTTAAAAGATTATAAAATACTTTAAAATTGTAAAACTAATAATTCGGTTAAATGTTGAGATCGTGTAATGACCTAATGTCAAAATTTTGTAACCTTCATAGCTAGATAATAGCTTGAATAGTTATATGTAGTGGTGGCAATTTTCACTTAAAGCTTAAAAAATAGGTTGTCCTGGACCTTAATAATAAATGTTTGGGTTATTTTGGTCTTACTAAATAACCAGGGTGGGTTAGTTTGGGTGGAATAAAAAACAAGAAAATTGATTATGGGTCATACAGGTCGAGAAATAGGAACGTGCTTCTCTCTTGCTGCCGCTTTCGTCATCAAAGCCTTGAAGGAGCCTGAACACGGCCGTAAGAAGGTGAAGAACATCAAACATTCCGGCAACATATCGCTCAACGATGTGATTGAGATCACGAAGGTGATGAGACCGAGATCAATGGCGAAGGAGTTATCAAGAACGGTTAAAGAGATCTTCGAAACTTGTGTTTCGGTTGGTTATACTGTTGATCGTAAGGATCCGAAGGATTTGCAATAGGAAATTGCGGATGGTGATGTTCTCGATTGATCATTTTAGGGTGTTGATTTTGCTACTGGTATTCCTCTTATATCACAATGTGTTATCAATTTAGGAAATTTTGAAGTAATTTGTGTTTACATATCTAATTACTTGATTATCATGATTGGGGCATGTATCAATGATCTCATTTTCTGGTTCACATTGATTGATTGAGGGGTCTTAGATCAATTACATTTTTGTTGTGTTCTCGATTGCTATTGCAAAGACCTTATTTTGCTCGAGTAGATGTCAATAATAACGTTACAATCATATCTAATATCTTATGGGTGTTTGTTTTAGTTATTTTCCGTGCTTATTTTTAAAAGTGACCCGTTTTGGTTGAACTCTTTATAACCTGTAACACCCTGATATTTAGTCCAAATTTAAACTTTTCCATATCTCAATTTAAAACATAATTTATACAGACTCTTTAAACTTTTCGCGGAAGCATCGTAATATTCTGAAAGTATTTCAACGAAATACAATAACATTTTTACAATAAACTTTATCTCATAAATATATCCCAAGACCTTTTGGTGTTACTACAGTCAATCTCACGACCATAACAAAGAGTAGGAAATCCAGAATTACCGGAAATGTAATCAATCCAAAACTATGCCCAAGGCATCTACCCGCCTCACCAAAGTCACATTACAACCTGCGGATACAAAACATTTTAACACACATTGTTAGCTATAACATAGCTAGTGAGTACAACCAAAATCATTTGTTTTATCAAAACCAAGTCATCCTCTTTCCCTTTATCTTTTGGAAACACAAGTTTGGCAACCAATAAACTTTTAAAACCATACACAATAGCACATAAGGATGCGGGTCTGTCTATTGGGCCACAATGTATCCACGTGGTAGCTAGCCACGGTCAACACGTGCCCACATGGGGGATAACCACATCACCCCGTCAAGGTGGGGGATGCACAAAGCAGTCCACCGTACAACGGTTATCAGGAGTGTAAGCCCTGTTCACCAAATCCACTCGTGTTGCCCCGGGTTCGGTGGCTCGTCAGCCTAGTACACGGTCATGATGGCTACTGACATACCCCTCCACTCTCTGCACCGATTCCTCAACCACCCATACATCGCGGTTCCTCAATTGCCGAAGCCACATGAACTTGTGCACATCTCAATGGCTAGGAACCCTATGGTACAGAGTTCATATCACACAGTGGTCCGGACCAAATCACATACCCCAAAAGGTCACATAAGCACATACCCCGAAGGGTCACATAATCACATACCCCGAAGGGTCATATAATCACATACCCTGAAGGGTCACATAAATCATATGCCAACAAGGCCAAATATCTCAAGCTTTTCACAAACGCATAAGTGTCACAATCATATCATTTGAGCATAAATGCTCCATAATCAATATCACATTTGGCATCTCAATTCCCATAAACATAATCAATGTAAACATATATTTTATTTATTCAAAATCATTTAATAGTTGGCATCTCAATGCCCAAAATACACACAAAGTGAAAACATGAAATTCATTAACTCAAAACCATGTCTTTTGTTTCAAAATCAAAGTTTACTCCAACATGGAGTGTCGTGTTCCAAAACCATCAATTAAAGCACAATCTAAAACATAGACCATCTCCAACGTGGAGCAATGGTCTTACTTTGAAAACCGTTTTCTTAAAACACATCATTAAAACACATCTTTACTGAAATCACAACTTTCAGGTTCTTTAGACTCGACAAGCCTCATAAAACATTTACCAAACATATAATCACATTATAGAATAGACCATAGTTCCACATCCTTTGATTAATCAAATTTCATCAACAATTGCCAAACAATCGAAATCATAATCAAGATGACTTGTAACTTTAACAAAAGTTGGGTATCCGCAGCCCCATCCAAATCAAAGCTTAAACACTTGATCACAAGCCTATGATCATGAAACACAAGGTTAACTAACATAAGTTAACCAAAAACAAAGTTTATAGACTTAATTCTAGACTTAGACACCCTTTCGGGTCTTTAAGACTCCATATTGACTTCCTATAATCACTAGAATCAATCCCCAACCAAAAACAAAGTCAAATGAGGTCAAAACAAGGATTTATGCTTGATCAGGGTGCCTCGCGCCGCGATAAAATCTCTGGAACATGAGTTTTGCTAAAAGCTGATCGTCGCGCCGTGACGCATGCTTAGGTCGCGCCACGACGCACGTATACAGCGCCAGTTTTGCTTGTTTTCTTCATAAAAACGGCCAAAACCAAGTTTTACCAAATCAATCTTGTTTACAGCAATTCCCAACACCCATAAACACTTCATAGCAACAAAACATCAATACTTTACATGGTTTTGATCATCAAAACCCAAACTTAATCAATTTCCCCAATTTTTGACCCATTTACAAATCATTCAACACAAACAATCTATAAATCACCATAATCAACTCTAAATCATCAAACACAACTAAAATCAAACACAAACTATGAGTACAACTTACTTGATCAAGAACCCATCTAGCTCTTGTTCTTCCTTATCCAAAATACAAGCTTAACTCTTGTATTAAGTGTTGAAATACACTATTTTAAGCCAAGATATCACAAGCCACCAAGCTTACCCTTTGATTTCTCCTTCTTCTTCCTCAAGGTCTCTAGAACCCTCTCTCTTCCTCACTTTTCTTCTTTCTCCAGAATTTTCTTCTTTCTTTGACTTCATTTGAAGAAGTCAATCAATATTTATATACATATTTACATGACTAGTCCCCATACTTTCACTCTCTTTACATATATACACCATTTAAGTTTATAAAACACAAATGCACTACTAATAACACATAAATACCAACAAAACACATAACTTTACTACTTTTCAAGTAAATTGGCATATATCTGTATTTTCTATAATTTTTCAAAAATACGGGTATTACATAACCTGAACTCGTTTGACCCGATACCCAATCCGACCTGACCGTTTTGCCACCGCTAGTTATATGTTCAGAATTTAAGTGACATCGTCCAAATCTATAACAGTTTTGTAGTCATAATTCAGAGCAAGTTCTGCTACTTGCATAATGGATCTGTTCTTGTAGTTGTATCTAGCTTTCATATATAATAAAATTATTTGTCTTTCAAAAAAAGAATTTGGTTAAATGTGATGTTTTTAAATATTATAAAAAGTAAACATGATATATGAAATTTAAGTTGAATGAATATGATATTTTAAGGTAATAAGATCATATATGAAATTATTTCTAATAATTCTTATTCAAATTAAAATCAAAGTTGAATCTAATTTGGATCAAAAAGTCAAAATTAGATTTACATTTTTTTACAAAATGGATGGTTTAGATTTGATAATTAAATTATTTTTTTAATCATTAGATATGATTATCTAATATATTTTATTGTATTTGTTTTTTATTTATATTAGTCTAGATTAAATGTTTGTAAGATACCCGAGTTTAGATAAACGATAAATATTAAATATTAATAAAAATATATTAAATAATAATATAATGTGAAAAATAAGAATTTAAAAATGGTGATAGATGACGTTAACACTCAGACCTACGATAGAAGTGTCATGTAACACCCAAGATTAGGAAGTTGTTATTTAAAACTTTAGAGGAATTATTTTAAATCTTGGAGTATCGAGGGTTGGTTGACACTTTTGGTCAAATTATAAGTTTGAATAGAATCCATTGTGTAATAAAGTTTTTAATAATAGTAAATGGTAACTGGATAAAGCGTATTTTATACCCAACAACTTGTAACTTACTATATAAATAGAAATTCACACATTTTCACGCTTTTAGTATGTGTGCTGGAAGTGTTGTGTGTGTGAGAGGGAGAGAACTTAGAGAGAGAAACTTTTAAGTGTGATTAACTTAAAATCAAGGAATATTAAGCAAGAATGAAGTTGGATTAAGTAATACTAGTAGGATATCCGCGCTAAGTAGCGGTGGCAAATAAAGAGGGATGATGGTGAGTTTTATGGGTACGGGAATTAGTTGATGTGCATGTTCGTTCAAAAACATATCATCCATGTACAGACAAAGAGTTTGTAAATATTTTCCCAAAACCTAATATACGTATTAACATAACAATATGTGAATGGATATTGTAACATCCTCAAAACGGGCCTAAACGTGTGCGAATATGGTACGTCAATTATCTAAATTAATTAAATAATATATATTTTAGAGAATGATATAAAATATGAAAAATAATAAATAAATGGGTTATTAAAAATATTAATAAAAATAGATAAAGATTATAAAATATCGAACGGTTTCAAACGAGGATTTCAAAAATATCCTCGTTAGTTGAAACGGTTAAACGAGAGATGAGTTGTAAGTTGAAAAGGGGGAACAAAATACCCACTTGTGGATAATAATAACCCACAAGTTGGTTTTGGCTATATCCTCTCATCAGACACATACACCCACTCACGTATTCAAACACACACACACACTTATCTTCCTGTTCTTGCAAAGATTGAAGGAGAAATCAAAATTCAAGCAAACAAGCTATGATTTCCAGCAAGAAAACAAGATTAAATCAGTCCACAATCACCATCTTCATCATCTCTATCATTGTAAGCTTCATCTCCATGCTTGTTCTTCCTAATCTTGATTTTTGGGTTTTAAAAGAAAACTCACAAATCTTTGTTCCAACAGTGAAATGAGCTTCTAATTGGTCTTACAAGTTGTTCTTAATCATCCTTTGATCATTGTAAGTTCCAATCCATCATTGTTCTTGCTAGTGTTCTTCATGTTCTTGAAATTCTAGGTTTTGATGGGTAATTGTGATTTTGCAATCAAGAACTAAAATTGATGATTGAAATAGGTTCTAATATCATTTCTAAGTACATAGGAATCAAATCCATGAATTAAAGTAGTGATTTTGTTGAGTTTTGAATTTTGGCTCAAATTGGTCAAATACGGGTCAAACTGATTTTGACCTTCAAGAACTGAAATTTAGTGTTCTAATTGATCCTATAACTTGTTAGTATTGATTAGAACTCATATGGTGCATTAGAAGTGTTGTTTTTGCACAAATCCAATAATTAGCCTAAATGGGTCAAAATGACCAAAATGGGGTCAAACTGTTTTTACACATCAAGAACTGATTTTTAAGGTTCTAATAGGTTCATATGACTTGTATGAATTGATTAGAACATTGGTTTTGAATTGGAATGGTAGTTTTGCTTGAATTGGCTAAAATAGTGAAAAATAGGCCATAAATAGGCAAGAAATTGGAAAATGATACCAAACAAAGACTTTAAAGGTTTTGGTCAGTTGCAACACCTTCAATACATCATATTAGGTGTATATGGTGTGTTGCAGGTGTTATAATTGGTCTATACCAAGTTTTGGCCATTATGCGCACATCTTTGTCCATTTAATTATGATTTTTGTATGAATTAATTGGATAGGAGTTTTTGATGTTAGAAAGCTTCCACAAGTGTCAAATAGTCTTATGAAACACTAGAATTTTACTAAAATTGATTTGGAATTGAAATGAGCAAAAATGGCATTGTTGTGCACAAAACAACAAGTTGTTTGTGCACTACAGACATGTCGCGGCGCGATGCCCCTGCACACAGCTTACAATGCTGTTTTGTGCTATGTATTCGCGTGTTGTTGCTTGGACTACTATAATAAGTTAATAAATAGTCAAATAACACTATTAGAGTATTGTTTCAAGTATCCTAGACGTTCCTCGCGTGTTCAAGTGATTAATGCGTAGATATTGGTATTATAGGTCGAGTTAACAATCCGTGAGTGCCAAAGCAAGGTCTTTGCTTATTCTAGCCTATCAGGTGAGTGTCGAATGACATAACAATTAATATATATATAACATATATTAACAATGATTACAGAATTGTTTACCATGATTTGTACACGCACTTGTTTAAGTGTAGGTTGCATGATGATGCTAGAATTTAACATGTTGACACAATGTAGTATGCACTTGATTAGGTGTATGCTATGATGATATTTGAATATATGCGCGCATTGATTGCTGATCCGATTGGATCAGATTGTTTGTTTGTGAATGGTCCGGATCTTTATGGACAAAGCTGCCCTACACCAAGAACAAAGCTGTTCTACTTAAGGACAAAGTTGTCCTCTTCGGGTATGGCTTATGCTGTACAACAGAGGAATCGGTTGATTCCAAAACGCAAAGGTGGACCGCTTTACAGCTCACCCACCGGAGCGGTTGATGTATCTGGTACCCCAGTTTGGTGCATTGAGCCGGGTTAGCTCCCCTGCGAGATATGCTACCTTCTGACTACGCTAGCTCATCGCGAGATGCTAGGATAGAACTATCTGAGCATGATTGATGATATGTGATGTACTTATATTGACTGCATGCTATTTGGTACTCACTAGCTATTATAGCTAACAGATGCTACACTCCACATGTGCAGGTGATCCTCAGTGAGCTTGGGAGCCTGGAGCCTGCGGGTAGTTTAAATGCTTTGGGAGGAACACTACTATTATGTTTAAAACTCTGTTGAATTATGTTTATGTTTGTTTAAGATAATGGTCAGCCGGTTATGTATCCGTAACACCAACTGTTGTTTGTGGCATCATTTTGACTGTTTATATAGTTTGCCACGTGTTTTTACTTTCGCTACATTTTTAAATTATAAGACAGGTTTGATTGTTCTATTTACAGTCAAACCCACACAGTTTGAAAACTTAAATTGTATTTTAAAAAGAAAAATTTGGTTCTCAAAAGCACGGTGTTACAGATATCCATTATTCTCGTTTCTCTACAAGATTGGTAACCTTTAGTACATGACATCTATATATAATCGAACTGCCATATGGCTAATTGGTGTTGGAGGATAAATTAAACAACTCTGAAGTTTTTGAATAGTTGCAAAACATTGGGCAAAATGACATGTTCTCAAATGTACAATCCATATATTGATATTAGCTTTAGAGTAGACCCAAAAAAGTATGTGGCAATGCCATATAATTGTATGGTACTTGCGCACAGCGACGATGACAAACAATTTATACATGATAACATGTCTATTTAGTTGCATTACATTATTAAACAAACGTTGATTATTTTAGATAAGTGTACCAATAAAAAGTCATACTACTTAACTTATATGAAATCATTTTTGTCTTATTAATTTATAAAGAAGTAAGATAAAATCGTTTGTCCATTTATTTTTTGTCAAACCATGAAAAAGCCCATATTATCGCTTCTTATTATTCACACACTCACGAACTAGAGAAACTTGTTTGATTATTGAGCTAACCGACTCCTATATTTGTTGCATAAATAACATTTCTAAAGATTGTACACCTAAGAAATGAAACAAATGATTTGACTTAAAAGGTAAAATACTTGACTTTCAAAGCCTTGGTGGTGTTTAGGAAGTGATACTATTTTAAAATTTACGGTGTTAACAATTTTTATTATTTTGCAGGTTTTACCGTTGCCGTTAAAGCTTTTTTTTTCTTTTTTATCAGTAATATATTTTATCCTTCATTTTCTAGCCGTAAATGTTAACTAATGTAGTTTCATTTTTTTTTATCTTTTTCGGTTATTTCATTTTTATCAATCAATTTTTGCCCAAGAATGTTACTTGTGATTTCTTTTTTTAAGGATGTGTGTTTTGGATTCCTAGCCGTAGATTGTGGATTAACAATAAGCGTACGTAACAAAATTATTTAAACTTTCAATTTTTATTTTGAGTGATTAAAATTAATTTGCAACTTAGAATGTAATTAGAAGAGATAAGAGGGTCTATACGTAATTGCTAGTTTCTATGTTTAAATCTATGTACCAATTATATGTTTTTCATTCAATTGTGGATTCAAACGCTTGCCCATAATCATACGATTGGTTTTTTAGTTTCTTTTTATATGTGGAGGGTAGGTTAGTAATTTCATCGTACTTAATTTTTAAGAGATTAAACATTTTGGTTTTATAATACAGTAAAAATTATATGAAGATGATTAAACATTTTTAAGAGATTAAACATTTTCGTTTAAATACTTTATATGAAGACGGTGTCTGCACCCGGACTACACGTCATAAGTTCAAGCTTTCAAATATCCAAGTTTAGAAATAAACATTTCAAACCATTTGAAATAAAACTGCGGAAAAAATTATTTGATTCTAAGCCGTTTTCATTACCTAACCGATTTCTAAAATTTTGATGCAAGCAAATGATGATCTGATCCAACTTCTCTCCCGGTCAATTGAAGAACACACACTTCACCGTAACACACACCACAATTCGGCTACAGTGTTTTAGGTTGGGACTTGTGCCCTAATTCAAGCTTATATACCTTCCATATCTTTCTAAATTAACGTTATTAGTCCTCTAAATGCTAAATAATAAATATATCCATTTCTATAAAACTAACACTCCAATTTATTAATCCTCCATTAAATTCTTTTACATCAAAAAACTGGTCATACAAATGTCAAGTTTGAGTTGACACAACATGAGAAAAAGCAGTATAAGATACGTGATAAAGCGAGATAACATGATACAAGTCACCAGTAGCTTCACGTCACTGGAGAAGATCACCTGTATTAGAATTTTTTTAAAAAATAAGTCAAATCAAAAATAAAAAAAAAGTGGTCCACCTTGGGACTTTGGGAGTAGGTATTGTAGCATAATTTACCACATAAGCAAAAGAAAATCTCTAAACAAAATCTCGAAATCCAAAGGGAATCCGGTGATTTGACTCTATACAGACACAACAACGATTTTACACTAATCAGCAGAGATGAACTCGGCGGCACACAACAGTGCTAATGAACCCAAATTAGGTCTGATAGTCAAACTTAGCAGCAAAAAAAAGATCTCACATGTGCAAAAGGAACGATCCGCAATGCAACAATGGTAATATCTTATAAACCCTAATCCTAACAAGAGGAAGGGCTGGAAAAAGGACCGGAAACACAACCAACAAAAATAGGTGTTGAAATAGCGAGAACGGAAATCATAATAGCAATTGAAAAATACTACGTATAGAATATAGGATCACAGCCTCACAAGTATGATACCACGTTTCATATTTGGAATTCTCGTTAGGGTTAGCAATGCATTATCAACTATATTACAATAGTTGTACCCAAAAGACCCTACACTATAAAATGATACACAACCAAGGAAAAGAAATTATTCAATAATGTTAATGGATCTTCTTACTCTATATAACCCTCGTTAACATGACTTTGTTTAACATGACTTTGTTTGATCAGCACCAAGTGAATTTGTTTAACACCGTCAATGCCCATTTGTTTAGCATTCAATAATGACGTTGACCCATATCCATAACAATTTCTAACTAATAGTTAGACGTATAATCGTAAATAACCAACTTTGTAAGCTATGTGGTCCAAAATTAACCATTTTATGTGGCTATAATAGATAGAGCAACTCGAACTTAAGATAGGTTAGAAACACTTGAAATAAATTTAAGCAATGTTATGTACGATCTATGCCTTAAGTCAGTATCTTTATGGCTACGGGTTCATAAATATTGGACAAATTAATAAATTTATGGGTTTTATTACCTAGCGCATGCAGAAGAACTGAAGTGATTTTTTTTCAAAGTAAGTTTCTATATTGATGTTTTGGTATCCCCCAAGTCACACTAGACGTGTCATAAAATGTGTCTGTATTCTAACATGTTTACAATAGTTAAACTGATAATAAGCCAGGGATTTAGTAATTTTATCACTACATCAAATACATTATTTATTTATTCATAGTCTATGACAGGTGTGTGGTAATAAAAATAGGGTTTAATTAGTTATTAAAAACGTATTCAAGTTGTTACTTTTTTAGTTTACGGTAGTTAAAGAATCCAGTCAAAAGTAAAACAAAGTGACAACCAAAATGAGTATTACCATAATTTTTAAAGTTAATGACTAAAAGTGAAAGTAATAACCACATAAACTATTTATGTAATTAACTCTTTAAATTATATTAACAAAGTTTTAGATAAATTTATTATATATATATATATATATTAGATTAGATACCGGTATGATATATACGGGTTGGTTTAAAAAAATATAAAACACTAATAAAAATATATTAAATAATTATAAAACACGAATTGATGAGCATTTAAAAAAACGACAGAAAAAGTCAACACTCAGACTGGTGGTGGAAACGTCGATTTAAGGGGGAGGGCATATGTGACGTCAGAAATGTGATATCATAATACGAAAAAACATGATTGTATTTCTTGTACAAGTCATCGATCGTTGTTGTTACAATTAGAGGACAATAAGGTTAAATTTTTATTAGTTATAATTAAAAAAAATTAATGAGTATAAAATATTTTAGAATGATAAAACTAATTTTTTTGTTAAATATGATATTTAAAATGTTATAAATGATAAATATGATATATGTAAATTAAGATAGACAAATACGATATTTTAGGATTTAAGGAGGACATATATGAAATTATTTCTAATAATTTTGATTTAAATTAAAGTCAAAATTGAATCCAATTTTGACCCAGAAAAAACAAAATTGGATTTTAATTTTTACAAAAATGGTCGGTTAAGATTTGATAATTAATTTTTTTTATCTTAATTTAGTGGTTTCTGATTATCTAATAGATTTTATTGAAGTTAGTCTTTTATTTATAAAAGATTGCATATACCAGATGGACTATACATGTGACGATTACATTAAATTTTTTATAGTCATTAGATTAGTATATCAAGGACTTAAATGCATGTGTTAACAACTAGCCTCCTTTGATCTGATCTGCCTAATTATGAGATATATAATTATCTTGTGGTTCTCATTTGGATTCAAAGCTTCACATGGAAGCTTTCCACAGGAGAATTACATGTTCATGAGTTTGAGTAAGTGGAAATATATCTTTTAGCTAGAGGGTTGAGTTGCTCCTAGCTTGTCCATGGATTCATTTGACCAAAATATTATGTGTTGGCTATTGAAGTGGTATCTTCTTGAGTGTAAAAAAACAATTAAGAAGTAGTTTAAGATGGGGAGTGGCTATTTGGGCTATGCAATTCTTCAAGGTGGCTAGATTAATAATGGTCCTAGCTAGCTAGCTACTTCCTTTTCCTACTCAATTTTGGATGTGTATTAAGATTTAGACTTTTGGTTTTGTTAGTATTTGTATACTTCTTTTGATATTATTGTATTGATGTCTCAACATTTGACACTTTTAATTAATAATATATCTTTTCTCTGTAAAAGTTATATCTATGTCTATAATCTTCTAGTAATTTCTCTTACGTGTTAAGAACTTTGTTTAAGCTTGCATTATTGAAGAGTTTTTTTTTAGTATTTCTACTATATTCAGTTGGCACCAAATATAAATGCGTCATGAATTTTGCTAGTAAGTGTCCATCTTTTAATATAAATAAAAGACTAATTGAGATAAAATCTATTAGATGATCTTAACCTTTTATTTAACAAATCGATTTTAATTATATAATCTTGACCATTCATTTATTAAAAATTGAGAAATCAATTTGAACTTTAGATGTCAAACCAATGCAAACTATGACTTACATTTGAATTTTATTTTTCTTTGTTTAAAAACATAAATCATTGATAATGTTCATCAACATGTACACTCTTAATCAAACTTTGCTAACTTTAAAATTTGTCCATATCTATATCTTCATAATTTTAATATTAAATTTAAATTATGTATCTTTTAATTGTTAGTTCCACAATCGTGTATACACACCTAGATATCATATTTTATATGACTATTATTTGTTACATGAGATTAGCATTCAATTTATATTATATTATATTATATTAATATTAATATTATATTTGTTACATAGATATTATATTTTACATATGATTGCTTGTGTAATATATTTATGATTATTCATAATAAAAAATTATACAAATACTTTTATTGATCAACTACAAATAAGTAGGACTTATTTTATTAGATATACAACTACGATTGAAAAGTTTTTCCTTTCAGCTTACGCAACATCCCTTTAGTAATCTTTATCAAAATCATTATACTTAAATTATATATACACATCGAAAATAAGGTAAACGTACATTATTTTTTCTTTTTGTTGCATTACTCTTACGTGTGTTATCGATCTTCATCATGAAAATAACCACACAAATTTATAATATTTCCGATTTTCCATAGAAGCCCGAGTTTTTCTCATAACCAGTTATAATTTAAAGTACTCAAAATTGACAATACCTACTTTAAAAACAATGAATGATGTATAAAAAGATGTAATACAAAAAATTTAATTTCCTCTTTAATATAAATTCTATTATAATTTTCGTTTGTAACTATTTTGCATCAAATATTTCTCATCCCCGTGTAGTATACTAATTTCTTCTATAATATAAACATTATTCTTTAATTACATTGGTTACTATTTTTGCATCAATTATTTCTTCTAACCCGTGTAGTACATGGGTCATTTATCTAGTATGATAATATATAATTAATGTCCAAAAATTTTACTAAGAAAACTGATATATCCTCATACTATTTTTTCTTACTTTATTTTTCTACTCAACACAAGATGACATCTGAAATCTACTAATTTTCTTTTCTCATCTTCTCCGTTGATTTGGACACTTGTGTTAACCTTATAAGTAAAATAATAAGTAAGAAAAAATAATAGAAAAATATATCTATCTTTTATGGCTGATGATTTATACATAATAATTTTTTGTCATATACATCTTTTAGACCATTATAACTATCTATTTGTAAAAGATTAATAGTTAGATTAGTAGGAATAAAAATATCTTAATTGTTATATATAAAAAAAATAGTTTTTCACAAATCTATCACCCCACTTTTATTAATCCCTGTCACAAACCAGATGATAAAGCATTTACCTCTTAAATATGAGTTTGTGTTCTATCCTTCCATCCATGTTTTTCTTTCTTTTTGTTTTTCCTTTTCTTTCAACCATTCTTTTCTTCACCTTTTTACTTTTCATCCCTCGTTTATTCTTTCTCCCCCTTTTCTTTTCCCTAATTTTTTTTCCTTTTCTATAATAAGAGTTGCGTTTTTATTTTTTTTATTTGAATAAAAGTACATTTTATTTCTTTTTGTTCTTACTTTAAGAATATATTTAACGAGGTATATTAGCCCACGCTTCGCCGTGGGATTTAAAAACGTGTTTTTTAAATAGGTAAACTAATAAAAGAAAGAAATCTAGCTATCCATGATTTTTTTCCGCATATCAATTTAGTTGATAAAAAAAATAAAAACGTGAGACATATGTAATGTAGTTTTTTTTGTAGTTATATAATCTTTTGTCATTTGATTTTATATATACAAACTATATGTTTCTATATTAAAAATCAATTTAAAAAAATTATATTATAAAGTCGTTCAAATTTTATCCTTTTCAGTTTTCATAAATATATCTATATTAAAAATCATTGACTTAAAACTTACAATACTAATTTTATAGTCTAAACAGTTATAAATAATATAAAAAGTCCTATAAGAGTTATTTACAAAACAGTTTTTAATCTTGTTAGAGAAAAATAAAAAACAAAACAAATAAAAAGACGTAAGTTGGAGTATAAAAATACTAAGTAATGTTATAAAAATAATAATTAGTAAATAATTTAGTTGACAATATACATAGTAATGAAAGAACAAAATAAAAAATAAACAAATTAGAAAGTTTTACCCATTTAAAAAAATCACACCCGAGAAAGGTAAAAAAAAATACAAAAAGAACCAAGCCAAGATTTGAACCCAAGCCTACCGTGACGTCCGCAAGAGCCTTACCAATTCTTCTAAATTGGTGCTTGTAACTTATTTCAAAGATTAATTCTATATACCTTGAATATAGAAAAGGACAAAATTATTTCCTCTTAATTGTATGATATTCTAATTTTTATCACAAACAGGACCGTAAAATGACAATAATACATCTATATCTATGACGAGGGTTTTTTTTTTGGTCATTTTTTAATTCTAAATGTGGCAAAACCATAA
This sequence comes from Dittrichia graveolens, assembly GCA_038502395.1. NCBI lineage: Eukaryota > Viridiplantae > Streptophyta > Magnoliopsida > Asterales > Asteraceae > Dittrichia > Dittrichia graveolens. Next base: position 85,009,154 of record JARJIL010000005.1, on the reverse strand, counting down.
CTTATTTTAATATTTTGTAATGTCACGTTTTCTATAATAAAACTTTACGAAAAGTTTTAGTGCAACAACAAATCTAATTAATAGATAATAGTGGAAGCAGTAATTAGATTTTTTTACAATCATTTAAAGTTTAAGATGTTTGATTTGAAAGTCGGGCTAAATAAGCTTTAAATAATTTGGTTGTAAAAACACGACCTCATCCACTAAATTAACATCCACAAATCTTTCAATACATAAAAATGTTAGAATTATCTGATGAGCTATGAAGCTCAGTGAACAACTCGAAAAGTACTTATAAGGAATGTTCACGATCCGGTTAAAATTTATGCTTTTAATACATTTTGTAATTTATTACTACGTTTGCATAATAATTGTTCATGTATCTATATCTGTTCAATAACTATATCTATAATCGTATATGTTCGGTGACCGTGTTTGTGTAATAATTATATCCATATTTGTACAATTATACCGTATCTATAATGTAACTGTATATGTATCTCAACTACTGTAATCGTAGTTGTATTCACACATTAACTGTATCTGTATAACATTTGTATCTATATATGTACAACTGTAACTATATCCGTATAGATACAATAACATTTACCGGATCCCAATAACTGTGTTAAATGTTTACCGATAATAGCACTCTTCCGTGATCACATTTATCTCTAAATAACTTTACACTTTTATAACAGCTCTTGCTTTGTCTGACATTCGTACCATACTTTTATTGTCATTGTCACTTATTACTTGGATAACACCTTATCCATATAATATTATATTATGTCATCAATATTTATTCCTTTATATCTCAACTCATTTCATATACCAATTGAGTCTTTTATTTGAATAGACCATATTTTGTGGATCATATACTATACTTTCAATGTATTCAACATTGCATATTTGATTCACTATAACCTTTAGCGTGTTACTAGTTCATATCTTCTTAAACTATACATGTTATTTATCCCAATCTCTATTGTTATATAATGAGACACACATAGCAAGTCAAAACAAAATCAACACAACTATAGTCAACTGTGTTCATAGAAGAGGAATTCACAACCTACTCATCTTACATAACAAGAGCCTAACACATTGTGACCAGTTGTAATAGTAAGTTAGTTAGTCAGTTATTTTTCAGTTCATTTTCTGTTAGTCTGATCCATGTCAGCATTTGTAAGTAGTCCAGTATATATAAACTCCTCATGTACTCTTCTAATTCTCAAGTAATGAATTACGATCATTACCCCAAATTAGATTTCAAATTACTCTCTCAATTTCTCTTATGGTATCAGAGCATCTTCTGATGAATTCATCAGCAATGCTCGACTGATCCTCCATTCAACTTTCTACTTCATGAATCGATTCTTCAATTAATTCCAGATTATTGATTACTCAATAATGGCGTCACCTGAAATTGTTGATACATCTGAAGATGTTAACTCAATTCATCATCCTCTTCATTTTCATCAAAATGATCATCCTGGATTAGTACTAATTTCAAAGAAGCTCACGGGATCTGAAAATTACAGCACCTGGAAACGATCAATGATGATTGCTCTCAATGCTAAGAACAAATTGAAGCTAATCAGTGGAGAATACAAGGAACCAGATCCAGATTCAAATCTCAAAAACCATTGGGAAAGAGCTAATGACATGCTGATTTCCTGGATCCTCAACACCGTATCTGATCAAATTAGCAATGGTCTCAATTTTGTTCACTCTGCTTCAGATCTGTGGTACGAACTGCATGAGCATTATTCACAACTTGATGGCCACATGATCTATCAGGTAACAAATGAAATTGTACAACTTCAGCAAGGCAATGATAATGTTGAGTCTTATTACCACAAACTTAAGGGGCTGTGGGATGAATTAGATGCTTTAGAGGCACCATACGCATGTACTTGCAAATGTGACTGTGAAAATGGCAAAATTAATGGAGAAAGAGACCAGAGAAAAAGGCTTATTCAATTTTTGATGGGACTTGATGAGAGCTATACCAATATCAAAGGTCAGATACTACTGCTACAACCATTACCTAATGTGTCTAAAGCTTACAATATGACAAGACAAGAGAAAAGCAAAGGGAAACACAAAAGCAGTCAACAGTAATTCCAACAGCTTTAAACACTATGTCCAACAGTTACAATAACTTCAAACGTGGGAATCAAAATCAAAGATCTGGTGACAATTTTCAATCAGAAAAGAAATCACAATTTAAGAAAGGAATTATATGTTCTTACTGCAATAAAGGACATATTAAAAGTGAATGTTACAAAATGGTTGGTTATCCATCTGGCCATCCTTTACACAATAAATACGTTCCTCTTTCACAAAGGCAATCTCATAACACAAAAGGCAAGATTGTCAACATGGTGATATGTGAAGCTGAAACTCCAATGAGTGATGGTGACAACACTACAACATCCAATACAGATCCAACAGGTTAAATGAGGATGGATCAACTTCAGAATCAACTAAACCAAGTGTTATTAATGCTGCAAAACAAAGATACTTCAACACAAATGGCAGGTATATTCTCTTTCATTGCTTCACACATCTCTAAATCTAATGATGCTTGGATAATTGATAGTGGGGCTACCGATCATATCTGCACTTTTTTCTCCCTAATGTATCACACTCGCAAATGTCAACCACCAATTCTTGTCACACTACCAAATGGTCATACAACTGAAGTTCACATTACTGGTTCAGCACAAATAACACAAAATTTCACTCTCCATGAAGTGCTTTACATTCCAACGTTTGCTTACAATCTCATCTCCATAAGCAAGATACTTAATCTGTCACATTCATCCATTACCTTTATTCATAACAAATGTCTTCTTCAGGACCATAAAGGCCAAATTACTCAAGGAAATCTCTGTGGTGGTCTTTACACTCTTCAAAACACACCAAGCTCCCGACAACACACAATTCTCTCAACTTCAAGTGATTCTTACCTTTGGCATGCAAGGCTTGGTCATCCCTCATTTCAAGTTCTTAAAAAGATCAAGTCCATTTCATTATCTGTTCCTTGTAATTCTGATTTCAATTGTAGTGTTTGTCCCTTGCCAAAACAACACATTCTTCCATTCAGTTTAAGTCAATCTCATGCTAGTCATTTGTTTGAACTTGTTCATGTAGATGTTTGGGGTCCTTATAAATACCAAACCATCAATAAATGCAAATATTTCCTCACAATTGTTGATGATTACTCAAGAGCTGTTTGGACATATTTGATTCCTACAAAACATCATGTTACATCTACTCTGAAAACTTTCTTCATATACACACAAAATCAATTTCAAAAGCAAATCAAAACCATCCGTAGTGATAATGGTACTGAATTTGTGAATTCATCACTACTTGATTTTTTCCAAAAACATGGTGTTATTTATCCCAGTCTCTATTGTTATACAATACAAATATCACTCACACAAATACATTCACATAGAATTATATGAAATCATGAATCACTATTTATGAGTACTAGATCGAGGTACTCACCTTGGGACCAAGTAATATGATTAGCATGACTCAGCCACCAATTTCACACAATGAGATGCTAATAAGGTCAAGTAGCACCTAAAATATCACCACTTATGTTTAGGTACCATTTAAGAGTTTAAACATGAGCTCAGTATGCTAGGTATATAGTTAAACATCTTATACACCCCGTTTGGTGTCTAAACAATGACTACTTGTCACTAAACTAGGACTATGACCAAAATCAATTCCAGACCAGTCCTTGAAAAATACACTATAATGAAAATAGACCCTCTCTAGCTTTAAAATGATTGGTAATACGCCTAAAACGGAGTTACGATGGCTTTTATACGATATTTCAAAGTTTAAGCTGCGGTTGCAGGGTGACCTACGGCCGTAAGGGACCTTTCTATGGACACAGGGACTCAATTTCCTCTTTTGTAGCCGTAGTTACCCCCACTATGCTTGTAAAAAGTACCATGAAGGTTTGTGACTAACAGAAACCCTCTGTTCATCCAAAAACCATCTTAAAACAACCCAAACTCAATCCCAGATGTTTTCAAACACTTAGTATGATCATAGGAGAGTTTATAACATCAAATAACATCATTTTTATCAATTACAACTTCCAAACTCAAGGTTTAGATTGAATTACCCACTTTGACCCATTTGAACCATTTCACCAAATCTACCCAATTTCTATACTTTAATCACTAATTTGAGCTTAAACGACACCTAAAAGTTGTAAGAACTCATGATGAACATCAAAAAGTATTTATTGTTTGCAATTCAAACCTTGACCTATTTGACCTACTAAACCTCCAGGAACAAAACACATGACAGAGGAATACTTACAATTGATGATACATGGAGAAGAACAAATTCGAGAAAGACTAAAATGGAGTTGATTTCAGATTTTGAAGAAGCTTAATGATCCTTTGATTTATCTTCTACCTAAGGACAAGAAAGAGATGTGCGTGTGTTGAGTGAGATGAATAAGGAAGGAAAAAGAAGACTAAAGGGGCTGCTGACTTAAAAGTCGGTTGTCTCTTTTAGTGGGTATCCCGTTCTCCTATTCGACCTACAACTTATCCATACAATATATATATTTTCCAACGAGGATATATTTGGAATCATTATTTTAAACCATTTAAAAATTTATAACTTTTATTTATTTTCCTCATCTTTTACTCAACACGTCATTTAATAATTTTATAAATTTGGGGTGTTACATATCTGGGTGAAGTTAGTAAAATTATTTCAACACTTTCATGTACTTTGCATATACAATATGTTTATATATGGTGCTTCCTATCATCCTATGTTTTATAACATAAATCTATTGGATAAAATAAACAAAGAATATACAATACAACTTAGTTTATAATATACATTAGAGAACTATTCTCTTTAAAAGATCCCGCATGTAGATTTTTGGCATAAGTTAGTAATTGGTGTGTAATGAATTTTTTCTTGTTATAAGCCCATTATATATTTTTCTCAAAAATATTTAGCATATAATATTCACGGCAAAATATGGATAAAGTACACAATTTTTTCTTGTTACATAAAATATACAAATTTACATCTTAATTTGAGTTGAACTGAATTTAATTAAGCAAACATAACATGTTTTTGTTTTTTTGTTAAATACTTAAAATTCTTCTCATTAAATCATTAGTCATGAAATACAAAAATAGGCCTCTTCACTAGATAAAGACAACCATAAACTTCTCTATGAATGATGTTCTTACCGATCAGACCCTCCGTTTGTAATCTAACTAATCATAAACTTGCAAAATAATTTACGCAAGGTTATCAGCTAAATACGACTACAGGTATAATTTGTATCTAAGTTTAATAACGTAACGAAGTTGAGAATTCTAAAACATATCTTTCTTGACAAGTTTATAATATGCCTTAATCGATACGTTTAAATCCCATTTTTGAACTCAGACATGCTATCCATATACTTTTATTAAAGTTATTCTTGCATTATCTTACCAATAAAGCATAAACCAAATACTATCTAAAATAAGCAGAGGTTTTGACAACTCAAGTGAAGTCAGAGGGGTGAAACTGCCCAAAACGCAAACTACAAGGGCATACAAAAATCAAACAAAAATGGCGCTGAGCTTCATGCTTTTCAGGAAACTTTTCCAGCACACTTCCCTCCTTCCACCAAAAACTCCCTGTTTCCCTCCAAACTTTGAAAATCAAAAACCCTAAAAACTTCACATCTCCATCAATTCATTCGTGATTCTTCCTGTATTTATATCCAATCTATAACAACACGACACCCATGTTTCATCAAACCCCGCTCCCCCAAATTCAAAAAATGTCGCTGACACCAACTGTTAATCACAGTGATCGCGATCTCATCGCACACCCTGTTCGTCCTTCCGGTGAAATTCATGTTATTGTGGGGCCAATGTTCGCCGGTAAAACTACAGCTCTTCTTCGCAGGATCAAGTCTGAATGTTCTAATGGCAGGTAAATAAGAGTTTATTGTTTTGATCCACCGAATTGTTAGATCATGAATTTGAAGTCAAGTGTTACATCTATATTCAACTCTGTGATGGTTTAATTGTTTATACAGGAAAATAGCGATGATTAAATCAAGCAAGGATAACCGATATGCGATAGATTCAGTTGTGACCCATGATGGAACCAAGTATCCATGTTGGGCTCTGCCTGATCTGTCTTCATTTAAACAAAAACTTGGAGAAGAAGCTTATGAAAAGGTAGAACTTTTTTTTTTAATTATGATGGAAATCTCAGATTTTTTAATTCCATACAAGATTTCAAGTATGATTTGATTGTTCATGAAGCAAATAATACAAATCTTTTTTGAACTCCTACATTAGATTGGTGAACCAGCATTGATTTAGGATCTAAAATAAGCAGTTGTTAACAGATAAATACTTATATAAATAAGACCACATACTCCCAAGTTTGTATTGTTTAATAGATTCTCATTCCTCTTGTGTGTTTGGCAGCTGGATGTTATAGGGATTGATGAAGCACAATTCTTTGATGATCTCTATGACTTTTGTTGTAAAGCTGCTGATCATGATGGGAAAACTGTTATAGTTGCTGGTCTTGATGGTGATTATTTAAGGTGATTTTGCTAGATTATCTGTTTTTGGAGTGTTTGGCTTGCTTTTTCAAAATTTTGCTTGGCCAAAGCGCAATCCCAAACACTAGCTATGTTTTTCCAAACGCACCTTTGTTCGTCACTTGATGAAATCTAACATACTTTTATTTGGCAGAAGGAACTTTGGTCCAGTGCTTGATATAGTACCCCTTGCTGATACCATAACCAAATTAACCGCTCGATGTGAACTATGTGGCAAACGAGCTCATTTTACCTACAGAAAGACCAACGAGACAAAAACCGAACTTATAGGTGGGGCGGATATGTATATGCCGGTTTGTCGTCAACATTATGTTAATGGACATATGGTGATCAAAACTGTTGTTTAGTAACATCTGATACTTGTTAACATCTCAATATATGTTGCTTGGTTTGATTAAAATTCAGTCTTTGAAACTATGTTACTTTGTTGTCTGTATATATGAAAAGTTAAGAATTATGTCCTTGGTTTGATTTATTTAGTGTTAGCACAAACCATTTCATTTGGTTATATATGTTGAAACAAAGATGGCTAAAGCTTATTAATGCAATTCTCAAGTTCTCATGAGCATAGTGTTGTAGACAGGAAGCAAGGACATCATTATGTTTAAAACATGCTTTCAAAGAGAAAATTTGAAATATTTTATCTCAAACTTTATAAGGACTTTTTTAAAACCGGTTAAACTGTTGTTACAACCGAAGGTTGAACCGTTTTACCCGGAATTTTTTATTTTATTTTTATTTTCACATAGTTTTATCTACTTTTGTTCTAGATTCTAGATATTCTTTGAAAAAAATTATATTTGAGATTTGGTTAAATTTTTTTAGTTATTGTTCTTGTTTTATACTTTTATTTCCTTCAAGGTGGTCCGTTGTTTAAAACAATACTTATAAAGCTATTTATGAAGATTATAATAAACAAATATATGAAAATCAACTTTATATAGTGAATCGGGTGACACTAATTGTTGTGGATGCATAAGTTATGGTTTTTAGAATTGTCTACCCTTTTTTCATGCTCCGATTATTCTATTAACAAGTGTTCTAACTCTTCACATGGTGTTCCTTATTACAAATTCACATAGCATGCTTGTGTTAGCTCTATATTACATTAATGTAACGTTAGTTTTACTCTGATAAAACACGAACAATGATCACATTTTGATCTCTCCATCTTTACTTAATCTTTTTAAATAAAATAATCAAAACACGCGCACAAAATACTACAGAATAATCACAAGACGCCACAAATCAAACACCCACCTTCTCTTCCTCCTCTATCTCTGATGTGGTGTCCCAACCCCCCCTCAGCTCTTGTTCCCGCATCCAAAGGGAATATTGTTCCCTTACTCCCATCATTGTCACATTATGCTTCCGAAGACCATTCGAGAGGGTCTAATGATACTATGATAACACATACATAAGTATGAAATAAAGTAAACATGTTACATTGATTTTGGCCTTACACTTGATTTTCTCTTTAGTTTTGTTCTACCAAACAAACTAAATCTCCTAAACACTTTGATCAACCTACTAGCATATTTCCTTTGTGATGCAAAATTCACAGTTCCTATGCAACTAGTCACTTGTCCTAGAGGGGTTCTCTTCTTACTCATTGTTATTCCCTCTAACCCATACGGCCTCACAGGATCTACAATCTTCGAAACCTCTTCTCGCTTCTTCGACGTGTTTTGTAATTGAATGCTTCTTTTTAGTGTCATCAGTTGTTGCTCAAGTGTTTGAATTCTAAAGCTTGTAGACTCATATTCTGACCTGCAAAACTCGGGTTTCTCTAAATCCTTTTGTAGCAAGAAACTTAGTTTTCGGTTTCTTGTGTCTTCGACATCAACACACGGGCTTTCTACTAGATTCTGGCTTCTTGAATTTGCATATCTTGAGCTTGGGATGCTGCCCGAGAAGTCTCCATAATGTGCATATCTAAATGAGTCTGAGCATTCCTTTAAAGCTTTGTGTGTGCTCAACTGTTGAACAAAGAGCGCTTGGACTATTAACCGTAGGGGCATTAGTTCGTTTTGGACCGCTTCTACACAAACTTCACTTGATAGTTTTTGACAATTGAGGTATTTGCATACTGTACTCTTTTCATCTTGTGATAATTCAGTATGCAGCTGCAAAACAAGAAGTCTCAGTATTTACAACATTTTTGTGTTGTTGAATAAAAAGTTAACCAACTTTGGTCTAATATGTGTTTCAGGTAACCATCTTTATTTTCACCTAACCTAACTTTCATCATTGTCAGCAGACAATTAGTTTTTGGGTGACACATCAGCATCTAGTCAGGAAAAGTCAACATGATCAAACTTATTGCCATGACATCATTTTTGAAATGATAGTCTCTACTTTAAATCAAGATTTTGAAGTTCAAATAAACTATGATATTACTGAAAGATGTTCAAATAAACTATAATAGCATAAGTAAATTAGGAACTTACTTGTAGGAATATGTTGAGTGCTTTATAAAGATTATCATGATTCTGCCTGCATGATATTGGGATGATTTCAATGAGTTCCATGAATCTTTTCGAGCCCAATTTCGAGTCGCTGGCTATACGTGTGAGATACGAGTCCCATAATTCTGCAACAATATAATGATAAGGTGAGGGACTACCGTTAATTGCACACATGTTGAAAACGGCATAAGTCGAAAATATGCTTTCCATTGTGGCCATTTCAATGCTATTCGAAACATCATTTATACCGCTTTCTGGGAGAAGAAAATTTTCAACTTGAGCCATATGTAACACCCCAGAAATCTGATTTTGTAACTTTAAAATACACTCTTTATCCAACTTAAGTTTTAGTGATCTAGAGAGCAAACTGAAGTAAAATCCGACTGGAATGACTCTACTACCCTTTTCGCCGGTTTGAAGTAAATCAAGAACCCCTCTTAGCAACACAGCTACATCTTCTTTGCTGTGATTTTCATCATAAAGTACTGAATTTGCGTAGAACAGAACGACTGGACTAACATACTTTTCTTTCATTCCTTGTCTTCTTAAAGACCCAATTACCCGTTTGAAAAACCCGAATGGGAGAGCTATTAGGTCTTTGATCCACACATCTTGTATCAAGATTTCTTGAACCATTTCAGAGCTCCATCTTTGAGTACTTAAAGCCTCTAGAGTTACTACAGGTTGGTCCCTTCTTCTTTCTGGATCAAGAATCTCCATGCAAGCCATGAAGGCTAAAGATTCAATGCAGCGGCTCACGATTAAGAGTTCTTCGGCCCATGGGTCAAGTGATTGACATCTTTGGAGGACAATGAGCGTGTCCTCCCAGCTTTGTAGCACAACTTGGTTTAAATATATGTCAAATCGCTCACAAAGGTTCCCCGAGCTATACTCTTCTGTCATTTCAAGGAATTCTGCTGCACATCTTAAAGCTGCAACATTAAACGGGTCGACTAAAGTGGATGAGCCATAAACAAAGAGTGAGATCATTTCAAAAGTCTCTGGACCTCCAGGGAAATATTGGGGTAGCTCAATTTCATTCGACTCGCTTAGTTCTCGGTTAAAGTACCCACTTTTTGAAAACAAAGGATACTGCAAAATTGATCAAGAGATAAGTTATGTGTTAGAAACACTTATAACTTCAAAATTTTGCTAGTTTTGATCAAACTTACCTTGTGAAGATTGAAGATTCTATCACCAACACGGACACAAACCGAAGCTGGCAAGCCGGTTTCTTGGCTCCTATATCGAATATAACCGAAAAGAAAGACACATATCAAATGGGTATGATTCGATTCAAACTAATAATCAATATAAAGAAATCAAGATTCAAAAAGTTGTGAAATTTTTGCATAATTCGATAACCATTACCATGAAATGATCTTGATCTTGAGAAGGGCACTAACATTTGGAGAAGACAAAGGACTTGAAAGCATGAGAGCATTGTCTTTTGGTGCAGAACCATCCATACTTTGGCACAAAAAGAACAAGAAGTTTGTAACCCTGGAAAACTTACAAACAAACTGAGAATTTAACCATTAGTTTTGAGTCTTTTCATGGATATAATTGCTTGATCCGGATCTCCTCAGATTAGAATAATTAAAATAGTACACTGTTAGTACTTCTAGAACCCAGAAAACCAGATGATTTTGAAGCTAGTTGAAGCCGTTGGATGATTAAATGGAGGGTGATAGATGTGTACGTGTTTGTAGAAGCGAGCATAGAGTGGGTCAAAGTAAAGATGCACACGAGTGTAGTAAAAGAAATGGTAATTTTTTTTAGGGTTTCAAAGCAAGTTTCTTGAATCATGGGAAGTTTGAAAATGTTATCAAAGCCTTGGACAACAGAATAAGGGTGTAAAGTTTTCTACTCTTCTTACATGTGACCATTTTGACAATCTCTACATTTTTTGTGTCCCAATTTACCTACAAAGTCCACCAACTTGTTCTATTTTTATGAAGATTGTGCATTTGCAAATTTCAACTTTTGATTGGATGCACCAAGACTAAATTTACAAGAGATTGTATTAAAATATTTATGTAATATAGTTAATGGGATAAAAAATTGAACCTCTTTTTGTTACACAACTTATATGTTGCCATAGACATAGATGTTTTGCTGACATGGAAAATAGCACAAAGTTTTATAAATCATTTATTTAAGGTATAGAATAATCATTAAACTATCAAATTTACTGTAGGTTTATTTTTTCTGTTATACTAATTTCTTACATCATTCATATAGGATCATTTTAACACATAACCGGTTTGTGATCCAAACCATAAAAACGGGTCATTCTTTTACCCAAAATCATGAGGGGTTTCAAAGCTTATGACCTTTTATGTGTTGCCATTTATGTAATTTGGCCTTTATTATACATTGAAAATTGAAATATGCATATTTTGTAATATTTTAATATTCGGCTAAAAGCTTGGTATTAAAAAATTATTATTTTAAATAAACACAATATAAGAAAATTAATAATTAGAAAGAGTGGAATGTCAAAGAATGAGATGAAGTAAAGATGAAGTCTTTGTGTGGTTTGTTGCATAAGTTAACAACCAGGACGGCACGGCTCTTTAAAATCATCCATTTTTTAATTCCTTATTCTTTGCTTTCTTTCCTCCCACACCAGTCAATCAATCCCCACAAATCTTTTTTAATTTTTATTTCTTTTTTTTTTTTAAATTTCTCTCCCCTTACCAAACAAAACCCTACATTTAAAAAAAAAAGGTATACATAATTGTACTCAAACTTATGAGGGGTTTTAGGACATAATATAGTCTGCATGAGAAATTGTGGGAGCAGGGAATCACTACATACATTCATGAACCAACTTCAAACTACTTAACACCCTTTTCTTTTACATCATGTAACAACTAATCAAGCATATATCGACACGCAAAAATCAAAGAATACAATAAAGCAATATACACATAAGAACACGCTTAGCCCTCTAAGCACTACCATCACTCTCTTCACTGCTAATCTCGATAAGAAACGGGTCTTTAAGAAGATCAGATGCAGAAGGCCTCGCTCGTGGCTCACCAATGCATCGTTCGATAAAGGCTTTCAATTCAGGATCACTTACTTTGTTAAATGCTTGAGGCATCACACCGCTTGTAACCTTTCTGTAAATTTTAGCAATACTGTCACACTCACTGTACGGTATCTCCATTGTAGCCATTTCAACCAAACACATTCCAAATGAGTAAATGTCCACCAACTCGTTGTAATCTTCCTCATAGAGCTCGGGAGCCATGTATTCTGGTGTTCCTAGTAATGTATGAGCCGCGTGGTTCTTTCCTACCACTGCTGCTAAACCCAAATCACCGATCTTAACCTGTCCGTGATGTTGGAACACAATCATATTTAAATGGATCTATAAATAGATAGTGTGATGGTGCTCAAATGGGTGTATGTTTGCATAATCTTAAGTACTGAATTCATATACATTGAGGTGTTGTTTGGCATTGGCGTTTTGAAGCGAATCAGTGATTATGTGGATATGGAATCATGAGAATCGGATAATTGGTTGTAACAAAGCAAGCTGCAGGAGATAGTGTTTGAGGGTGTTTCTGTCGTTTGAAGTTGTGATTATCACATAAATCAAAAGTTCATGAAAATGCTGATTATTTTAGTGAGTTAAATGTAAAATGTCTCGTAAATAATCAGATGACCATGACCAGAACTTGTTTTGTTGCAGGAGATGGTGTTCGTAAGTGTTGTATGAAGTTGTGATTATTAGATGATGAGTTGTTTAAGTTTTTCACAAGTACTGACTATTATGGGTTTTACATGTTAAAAGACCCATGACAAGTAAAACCCATAATAATCAGATAATAAAAATCAGTTTTGTTGTACTTTCTCCCAAAATGATGATTTGACCCTTCATTATTCACATAATCAGAATAAGTTTCACTACAGCCAAACACTAGAAACTGAATTACTGATCATATGCAACTTGAAAAGGAAAGAATAGATAATCACTAACAAACCCAATGTCAAACACCCTTATTACTGATTAAGATTGGCTAATGGAGTTTAAAATTATGGATGTATCAGCCACCAGCATGAGAACATTAAACCATAAGAGCATAATAAATGAAGAATCATAGAAATCAGAAACAGAAAACATATTTACCTTTCCGATGTTTCCATTGATGAAGATGTTACTGCAGTTAAGATCCCTGTGAATGATACACGGTTCATGAGTATGGAGATACTCCAAGCCTCTCAGAATCTGTCTTGACCAATTCTTCAAGGCCTTGAGCGAGACCCGTCTATGCTTCTTTCTATAATCCCTCAGATTACCTGAAGCACATGCCTCTGTGATAAAATTCAGGGTGCTGTTTTCAATATCCCTCCAAAAACTGTAAAGAACAATGATGTTTTCATTCTCGAGGGTCTGTAGCAGTTCAATTTCTGATAACAGTCTCTTGAGGACAGACGGATCTTCAATAAAGTTCCTAAGTTTTACTTGGTTCCAGGCCACATCCCTGCCTTCTTCTTGGTCAAATCCTCTGTAGACCTTCTTTACAGCACCAGCACCCAACATGTCACTGTACCGCCCGAATCTTCCTGATGGATCAACCTCAACAAATGGTTCTCTGTCTTGATCAGATGACCCAGGGTTTGCAGAGGGCATTGTGAAGATTTTGATTTTTCCCCTAAATCTATGATTGCAAACAAAGTCCATCAAAATTAGGTAAAAGATGAAACAATTGTAAGATCATAGTCGAACCAATGGAATATCATGAAGAGAACTTAATCCTAAATTTAAAAACAAAACAAAATTATCATGCAAGGATTTACATGATTAGCATATATTCACACAAGTTTTTCAGCTTCTCATATAACATGGTTCTGATTCCCAAAGCCGATTAAGAAGATCAAACAGGTACGCTTGATTCTCATATCATATATAAACGATCTACTTAGATACTAGAAATCAAACGAGGATTACGATGATCAAGTTTAATTACTGGAATAACGACAGGAATTCGCTAGATCATCAACAATATGCATAACAGTTCATCATCTTTAGCGTTTCTTCAGTAACAATTCTTACATATGACGTAATTAACACCTTAAGCGAACATTCAGATATTCAATACACATGAGCGTAACTCACAGAAGCTTCCAATTATCAATTTACATGATCATTGTTACCACGAATCCAATAAGTATTCAGTCATATCCAACACGCGTAAAATTCGATTGAAACGACAAATAATTCAGACCTAATCGAAAGTTTTCAGCGAAATGCTGGAATCAAATCGAAGTTTAGGGGCTTCGAAAGAAAGCGTAGAATTAAAGCAAAATCACAAACGGAAACACATGAGAAATTGTTGATTACCTTGAAGAATGCAGAATGAACTACAAATTCTTCAGGATCCTGGATTTTGTCAGCTTTTGGAGAGGAGATTGGAATTCGAGCATGGAAGAAGTATGTATGGTAGGGGGTTGATGCTATATTATACGGGATGCGTGTGATGACGATCACTAGAGAGGTGCACGAGAATATTATGTAGAAATTAGTAATCAATAACATGACATCATTTGGAATAAATCAATGGATTGTTAGAGAGGGCAATGTGTTGACAAGTAATAAAAAATGGAGGTAATTCGTATACAATAAAAATAGTCATACAAAATAACTTTATGCATCATCAACTTGTATTATATGTAATAAATACTTGTACCTTGTTGTATATAAATAAAAATTGTTATTTACGGATCAGCTCCCAATTAAAATACCACTAGGGAGAACAAATTATAAAAAATTAGTGATCTGAATTAGTGATGTTAGTTGTATGTATTATTTTTCAGTAACATTTATTCAATAAAACATAACTGAAATTTAAAACATTATGTTACATTGTGATTTTCTTGTTGAATTTAAACTTTTTAAACTTATAATTTAAACATATTTCTAATTTCTAATTTCTAATAAACAGTGAAAGTATTTGTAAAACAATACATAAATTATATCACATGTAACTTGAACATAGAACATATCTAGGTAAACACCAAGTTTGCTCACTCATTGTTTACAAACTATTATGGGATAATAGTATTACTTGTTATCAAGAGCATTCTATACTATTTTATCATTTGTTTTACTAGTTATTGATTATAAGCTAACTATGTTAATACTACATTGTAATCATCTCATTTAACCCATGATCGGGTCACATTGACTTTCATATAAGCCAAATCATAAATTCTATCTGGGTCATAATCGTAGTCATTAGACATAATCTTCCATACGTTGTTATATTCGTTAAGCATTATGTTTCATATGTGATTTAACGTCAATTGACGAATTCATAAGCACCACATAATGATTAACGGTTAATTCAGTACTCACCTGATGACATTTGCTTAGCATATCCATATTCCCAAAAGCATAAGATATAATATTTTTATAGATGCCTTTATTAGACAATAACATTAATGAAGATAATTCACACATGATAAACTAAGATTTCACTAACGGCCTTCAAAGGCCGTTCATTTCTAACAATACTATGCCACCAATTAGGATTAGTAAATTTACTTTTAGAATGCTAGTATTTTCTCAAAAAATCTACCAAAAACTTTTAAACTAAGTATAAATCTGTTTATTGACCAAACGGATTAAAAATCCACAATTTTGACTCTAACGAACTAACACCAAAAATGGCTTTTTTTGGAGAAAACTATCTAAATACAATTTGTTCTCTTTATCATGGAGAGTTCAACTTCAAGATTTGATGTCATAACTTGTAAAGACAGAAAAAAGTCAATAAAAGCCAAACTTACTAAAATTTTAACATTTTTCTTCACCATTTAAACCCAAATCTGACTTATACACTTTCATTCTTACACTTTTAGTTTATAACCCGTCTTTTATTGAAATCATGCATTATTTATGTTTTTACCTAACAAGTCATATGACCCGATTCAAGAGAACTCATGTATACATATAATATTTAACTCTCATGAATTTCTTATCATTTTTCAGCAAATTTATCATAAAAATTACATCTAAATCTATTTTCCCACTGTAGTAAACAATATCCAACAAGTATCATGTTTAAATTCGACTATAATCACAGAATACTTGAAATCCAAACAGTCTGGTCTTCTCTGGATTTTACCATCGACCAACATGCAGTACAGTAACACCCGTGACAACCACGGATGTCAAAAACTCAAGAGAGAATCCAAAAGATAAAAAAGTGCAAATCAGAACTCAAGTGACACCCGTGCATACCACCCAATTGAACACATTGAATGTTGCTCATCAAAAACTGCTGCAACCCCTTACATTGAATGAGTATGGTACCCCCGTGACCCGAATCATACTAAGAACGACCAAACCCACTAACCAAATATCCCAATCACAAAATATCACAAACGAATGATCTTGTGGTTACGAGTTCCTTCAAGACTCTACCTTTATCACAAGTATCAAGTGTCTGTTTCAAATTACAAAGTCAATGCGAGTTTACGTGATTGTTACAAGTAGTAGAGAATAAACTAAAGAAAAAGCTGTATGAGATATTTCTTACAGCAAAAGCAATAAGATATCTAGTCTTAAAACACATTTACATCATGACCAAAGCAAACCCTTTCGTCATGAATCGTGAAAATGAAAACCAAAATTGCCATAAATGAACCCATGTGAAGTCATGTGAATCCCTTTGCTGCAACTTGCTGCAAAAAAAGAATCAAATTCAAGGATACCTGCCTTTACTGTGAAATGGCTAATGAGCCAGGATGTACAGTTGGGATGTCAAGTAACATTCAAGACAGTAACCCAGTTGATGGGTTAAGGTAGTGTTTGGCATTGCATTTGAAAGGTGCATTTGTAATTTACCTACTAGATCTGTTTATCCGAGTGTTTGGATAAAAGCAAACCACTTACGATTATCTGATTATTTTAACTCTTGAATCCTCAAATCAGCAGAATTGACAAAGCACGAAAACAACTATTTATCTTATTGTTAACTTTATTTACATCAGAAGCAAAATCCACTATAATTTTATGCTTCTGCTTGATTTGAAAGCCAAAGTTGTTTTAATAAGCAATCCAACCAAACCCTTGAAAATGATCACAATAAATATATATTATCAGATAATCAACAGGAGTTGCAAGAATGAAAAGAGTGTTTGGATATGTTTCTTGTGTTTGAAATTGTGATTACTGGTTGTTTGCTAGTTTCTGATTATTTAAGAACTTACATTAAAATTACCCTGATAGTGCCAAACTATCTAAAATGTCCATTTGACTCCCGAGTAACCAAATAATCAGATTATCGAACCAGTTTCTATGCCAAAAATACCAGAAATTAATCGTCTACTACTTCATAAAACAATAATCAAAATAATCACATTCATAGTGCAATGCCAAACACCCCTAAAGATAGAGATTAATTAAGGCAATGAAACTGAAGAGAGCAAATCATAAAAGTCAGTACCAACGGCTTATAATATCATGAAAGACAACCCATATGTCATATGCATGTGACCCAAAAGTAAAGGACCAAATGAGACCAAAGATTGTATGGTTTAACACTAAAGGCAAAACCACAAGCACAAATATATGGTCAACTGAAGTTAAATACATACTTATCACCAGGGAGGATTAGAGCCCTCCCTAACAGATGGTGACCTTGAACTCATGCTACTATCTCTTCCTAACCTCGATGCACTTCTTCCAGCTTTTGGTGTAGCCATCCCAGGACTTGACCCACGATAACTTGCACGAAGTGATTCATCAACACTGGCAGAGTGAGATGATTTAGCGATTGCGTTTCTGACAAACTTTTGTGCAGCAGGGGAAAGGGTCCGGGCACCTGGACTAGCACTACCGCCTCTGGTAGACGATGGCAGTGGCGGTTTCTGGTACATTCTAGACCGGTCCCTCAGTTTCCGAGCAGCCTCCCTGGATAAAGAATGAGCCTTTACATCTCTTGAAGGTGGAAGAGGGATATTGAAATGAGGCCCATTACCACTACCACCAATGTCAATAGGTGTGTCTTCGGGTTCCAATCTCAAAGGGGTCCCTTCAATTTCTCCCCATGTGATGAATGGTGATTCATCCACACCTGGTGCAGGAGACGGAGTTTTAACAAAGCTATATCCGTTGTCTGCTTTCTTATTGGATTCCACATAAAACGGATTCGGAGTCTTTCTTAAATCTTCCAAATCATATTTTTTCCACTTGTCTCCATCTCTATCTGACAAAGACCACGGAACAGGTGTACCACCAGCAACCGGATTATAAAGAACGGTTATTGCATCATCCTCTTTAGGCCTAGAATCCATCATTTTCCCATGGAAACGTGTATTCGTCTTGCTAATTTCTTTTGTCATTCCTTTCAACCTATTCGCTAGTTCCTCTTGAGTCAATGGTGCTTCACCTCTATCAGCAGGATGATACATTAACAAATTCTTTGCAGTATATTTCCAACCATCTAAAGTAGCCAAAGGCTGATCAGATGTGCCATAACCATCCGTAATTCTATCCCTTTTAGCATCCTCTATCAATCCCTTATCCTGATTCTCGCCTTCGAGTAAGAAATCATATCTTTCTCTCTTCTTTCTATTAACCTTCTCAATCAGTTTGGAAAAACTATCATTATCTTCACTGGTATACTTTCTAAAAAATGCATCAAGGGTTAAGGAATCAGTATCTACAGATTCATCGTTCTCAATTAACTCCTTAGCTGCGTTGGAGAACTCCTCTTTCACAAAACTACCGGTACCAGGGGTTTTATCCAACTCCAAAGGGGTAGTATTTCTAAAGAAAGTGGAACCAGGTGTTCGAATTTTACCTTCCGATGATTTCCCAAGTCGCCTCTCCATAATCTTCAACTGCGCATCACGAATTAGCATCGGATCACCGGTGCGAGATGCTTCCAACAAATCAAGCCGGTCACGGAGCTTAGGGATGTCAGGGAAGAAGTCTCGCTCGATGATTTTCTCAATCGCAGCAACATACGAGTCCTCATCTAAAACGGTGGAAGAAGCGCGTTTTCTAGGGTTTCTGGGAGTTGAACTTGATGTGATTAAGGAATTGGAGGATCCGACGTTTTGATGAACAGGTGTTTCAGAAACCGAAGGTGACGGAGAAGAGAGCCGGCGGGGGGAGTGGCCAGGTGATAACAACATGATTTAGGGTTTGAAGAGTTTGTAAGATTAGGGTAAACCTAAAGATATGTAAAATTAGGGTTTTCGAGTGGTGATTTGGGTGTATAGGGATTGAAAACGCTGGGTGTTTGGGATCCGGAGATCGGAGAAAGAAGAACGGGGCTTTGTATACGCCGGTGGAAGGCGGCGATAAGGCAGAAATCGGGGAAGACGATTGCTCGGATATATTTGTGATCCCTTTAGTCGGTGGGGCTTTTTAGCGTTTTATTATATTTTTAGAAAAAAAAATCAAAAAAGAATTACGGCAAAATAAAAATGACAGCTGTGGGATTTGAACCCACGCCCTTTCGGACCAGAGCCTAAATCTGGCGCCTTAGACCACTCGGCCAAACTGTCAAGATGACACTCTTTCACAATTAAGTTTTATAGGAAAATACAGCTGTGGGCTAAGATCGACGTGTCTACTTGAGTCGAATATTTTTTCCCCCTAGCCAACGGTGTTAGGACGGATATACCTGGAGATGGTCTTTAAAGCTCAATTATTTTTCTAACGACTACGTACTTTGAAATGTCGAGAGTGATGATACGGAGGCCGAGTTGGTCTTTCGATGACTATGAAAACACCGCTTCACATGTTTACGAGGAGGGTGAGGGGGAAGGGTATAGGGGTTGGGGCATCAAATCGGAGAGAAGGGGGGAGGGGATGCTTGAGAAATGAGAGAGAGTGTACCTAGACTTGGTACATTAAAGAGATAGTGTATTAAGATTTATATACTAGAGTTGAATAATGTGAGGATAGTAATTTATAAGTATGAGTATAGGGAGTGACCAATTTCAATCACACAAAATTTCAGAATTCGCATACTACTCAATCAACCAATAAAAAAAGAATAAAGAAACAGTTATAGTCTCATTATGATTATGTTTTACCACATATTTTTTATTAATATATTTAAGTTTGATAATGTTAACAACTTGTATTAATTCCTTGTTACTTTTGAAAAGAAGTTTACTAAAGGTATAAAACACCCAAAAAATTTCAATTTTGACTTGGTATATTTAGTTAAAAAAAGGTGATTTGGTCAAAAGGATGAAAAGGTGATCTCAGCTAAAGCCAAAAAACCCACAACCTTCATCTAGGCATCACCCCTTACCATCTATCCTCCACATACCATCCTTTCCTAATAAGTTAAGCAACACATAGGTGGAAATAACCTTTAACAACCCATAAATACCATGAAACTCTACAATAATTGGAGCATGTGGATATTGTATTTCCCTAGTAGTTTATGAGAGACTTTTATTAAGAATTAATGTATTTTATCTTAGATTAGGTATTTTTTTTTTACCTATAAAGGATAATAATAATAATAATAATAATAATGTCATTGACACTAAGAGCAATTATATAGAAAATTTTCAAATATTAAAATATAAAGAAATTATCAAGATAATATTTTTATAAGTAAAACTAATTTTTATACCTAAAAATGATAATTATAGTAATAGCAATAATAGAAATACAAAATAATAATACTTATAGTTATTAATTATTATACTAATACTAATAAATTAAAAAATCAGTTGTTACACAAATTGAAAAAAGTTAAAAAGAATGGAACACAAATTAAAAGGGTTACTTACAAAATTAAAATTGGTAACCAGTTTAATTGAAAAAAATTACATAGTCTAATGAATTGATTAGAAAAGATTAAAAAAGATTGAGAGAGACCAGAGTTGGTTGGTCCGTAAAGTCATGAAAAAGGCAGGCTAAGTAAAATAACATACTAGTTCTACTATAAAATCTTATGAATCAAGCATGACACACTCTCTATATCTCATTCGTCTACAAGGTTGCATAAATTGGAAAATTATGCAAAGATAGTTGCACTATTAGAGGGTGTTTGTTTTAGTTTATTAAAGGCTTATTTTCCAAGGTTTTTTTTAATAAGCTAATTTTTTGAAACTTACTTTTTGACGTATGATGTTATTATGATTTACAATATAAAAATAAGCCAAACTTGTGAAAAATAAGCGGAAAAAAATAAACTTATAAAAATAAGCCTAAAACCTAAATAAACTAAAACAAACACCTCCTTATATAACTTTCCCAAATGAAAATAATATAAATCACTAAAGAGGGCCTTGCAAAAAATATAAAAAATAAAAAATAATAATAAATCACTAAAAAGAGGAAAAGAAGAATAGAAGTGAGACGAAAAATGTTCTTACATTTGGAAAAACATGTATAAAACTATAGAAGAATTTGAGAGTAATTTTTTTCTTTATCTTGTTTATTAGAAAATATATATAGATTTAGATTACAATGAGTTAGAACAGTTTGATAAATAAAGATGATTAAATGTTTATTGATAAAGTAGCGTGGAATAATTAAATAATCATGAATGAAATTTGTTTTCAATCTAGCACATCGTTTGATAAGGATTCTCGATTAACTATCTTGACGATAAAAATACATTTTAATATTCACTATAATTATTATGTAATAAGATATTATTGCTTAAAAGATAATATGTACGTAAAAAATATTAAGATGAAATAGTTAGAGCTTAATGATTACTATGATGTTTTATTATCAAATGATTCAGTAATGTTTTTTTGTCATTAAACATAGCATTTACTTATAAATAAAAACAAAACACATTAAAGACCGAACAATTCGATATTAAACGCCATTAAACACGAACATTATGTTTTTTAGTTTTATTTAAGGAGAAGAAAGTGGACAAAAGCATGTCCTCTATAATATTTTTGAAAATAAAAGAAAGAGTTAATTGTTAAATTAGTTCTTTAACTATCTTATTTCTTTCGATTTGTTCTTTAACTTCAAAAGTGATCAAGATGGGCCTTAAACATCCACTTTTCGGTCTAGATGGTCCTTCCATTAGTTGACTGTTTAGTCATCTCCGTTAAAATAAGGTAAAATAACAGTTATACCCTTATGTTTATTATTTATTTATTAAATTTAATCTTATTAATATTTATTATATGTTTACCACCACCGCCATTAGACACCACCACCGCTTCTCTCTTTCTCTGTCTTCTGTATTTCTGATCATCATTATAGTTACAATCTCCGGTTGCCATCACTGCTACTACATCTCACCACTGCCAACGACCATCAAACATAGACATATTCACACAGCAAATCTCTAAAAAAACAACCGCGAAGAAACATCATTTCAGATCTTAAAAACAAGAAAAAGAAGAATCATGTGGTGTTCTAAAAAACAAGAAAAACACACCCACCACCACCGGACATCAGCACCACACAACTTAGATCTGAAAAAAAAAACCTTAAACATACCCACAATATCTCTCTCTCTCACACATACACATAAGCATCATCATCATCTGGTGTGGCTACAAGGCTTCATAACTTTGGCATTAAGGTTTGCTTTCTATCCTTCATAACAACAATCACCACTTTAAATAAACATACCGCAAAAAGGGGGAAAGCAAAACACACACACGCACACACTAGAAACACCCACAGTAAAAAGAAGTTTTTCAGATCTCTTGAATCACAGAAGAAACAGAGAGTGGTTTTTGAAGTGATTGTGGGTTTGTTACCAACTCAATCTCGAAAAAGCAGTGTTCCGATGGCATTTTTGTCAAGCTTGTTGAAGTGGTCGATAATGGCATGTACTTCGACTGCTTGTAGATCCGATCTCGAGAGACGAATAGGGATGCAACTTTACAACACGGATTCAATCTTTAGGATCTTTTTGATTTTCTTTAATTTGGATGAAGAAGAAGATGAGGATAATAATCTTTTGATGAGGGATGGCAACGGTACTTAGATCTGTGGTGGCGGCGGTACTTAGAGGGTAGCAATGGTGGACATAGGACGGTGGTGGCGGTTATGGTGGTAGTGGTAGTGGTAGTGTTTGTCTTAAGTTATAGTGGTGGTGGCAGTGGACAACAGTAGAGGGTGGGGGTGGTGGTTCTTGAAAGGGGAGAAGAGTGTGTGAGAAAGAGTGTGTGTGTGTGTGTGTGTGTAACATCAGAAAATCACAAGCCATTTTTTTTAAATCGCGCTGCGGAAGCTAATTAAAACAAACTTGATTACATATAATCAACATTTACAAATGTACAATCACTTGTTCAAAAGACATCAACATCTACAACTGTTTGGTGTTACAAAATACTGGCTCGTCTCTTTTTCAAAATATGTATCAGAGTGTGGTCAACTCTTCCTTCTTCAACTCAAACACAAACCTGCAAAACATCAACTGAGGGGAATTAACACAAAGCTAAGTGAGTAGAGGTTAAAGCATCAAACGCAAACACTCACAATCAATCATCAATCATGTAATCACATATCCAGAGAAGACCGGCGGTTCGACGTAGAACCCACAACCAATGCCGGCCAAAGCAAAGGTTTACCGATAGCTTTCCACTAAATTGGCACAGTAAACTCCCCTCTGAGCAACAAATGCAACAGAAAGGCTACTACTGTTCAACCAACCAGTTAGACAAGCCCAGCTCAAGTCCACGTATAGCTGACTTCTCAACGCAACTCAAAATCATCCTAAGAGCGCGTATCGACCAAATATTCATGCAGCAGTTAACAACATTCAATATCACATTCAGCAGTTCAATCTCAATCCACAATCATGCTTTACATCCATAATATTAACTGCAATCTTTACCATCCGTGTTTAACGTCCACTCACCTCTGATTTCAGTTACGTTGCTCAGTGGTCTAATATTACCGAGTCTTCGCAGTTCCTGAGAATACAACAATCCAGAAATCAGTCCTCGATTCATAAATATATCTTCTCATATAGTATATCAAGCATACTCATTTTCCACAAGTTAGATTTACATAAAAATACATATACAAAAGGCAAACCAAAAGATTCGTCAAACATAGGCTTTCATCTTAAAATACACTGGACGCGTCGCGTCCAGTTCCTTAACGCGTCGCGTTTGAACTTTTCATGCAACAGTCGGACCAAAAGTCCCAAGCAACTGTCGGACCATAGAGTTTCTCATGCGACATACAGATCAAAGGAGTTCATCATGCGACTGTCGGATCAAAGGTACATCATGCGACATTCGGACCAAAGGTACATCATGCGACTGTCGGATCAAAGGTACATCATGCGACTGTCGGATCAAAGGTACATCATGCAAATGTTGGATCAATGCATTGAAAGTCGGATGAAATCATATAAAAGTCGCATGACTCATCCGAAATTCGGATGAGCCCTGTAACTCATCATCTGTTGGTTCTATGTGCACAAGACACAAATTAATACGATATTACTGATAATAAATAAACCCATAGGGTCACACATTTACAATCAATGGACACCAATTACATATTTGAATATGATTTAAATATGTTTCCAACTCGTTATATATATATAAGTATATATGCATTGTTGCATATTGTTATTTATGTGAAATAATAATATCACTCTTGTATATTGATACAAGATAATGCATATGAAATACATAAATATAAACATATGATTTTATATATGTATATATATATATATGTATAAATATATATTTGTTACAAGTAAATTGTTACTAGTAACAATTATATAAATGTATGTATATCTTTGTTACAAGTAAAGAGTTACTAGTAACAATCAAGTATGTATATAAAATACATGTAGATGTATTTTATACAATGTATGGCAAGTCTAGCATTATATTTTATATACTTGAAATATATAAAACTAGAAATGCTTACAATAGTCACAAAAGGGCCCCCTTTTTGAGGTTTCTTGAAACATAACCCAACAAGGACAAGCATGGGAGAACAAGTAAAGAAGCAAGGCAAAGGAAGGGGCCCCCTCCCCTTGGTTTCGGCCGTAGCAAGGCCAAGAGGGGCCTCCCCCTTGCTTTGTTGCTTCTTGGTTCTTATATGCATGGATGCCTCCTTTGTGTTCTTACAAGTTTATGCTACCACCTTTCCTTGAGTTCTTAGAAAAGTTCTAAGTGTTTGATACTTGAAAACATCCTTACTTTGTAGTATTGGTGTTCTTCAAGTGAGCAAAGTGTGGTGTTAGAATACATACTCATATACATACATAGTAAGTTCAAGAAGAAGAACAAGAGGTTGTTGCTTGCTTGCTTGAATTTCAAGGGTTGGAGAGACTAGCATCTTGGAGGTGTTGGACTCATTGATTTTGTGGATACCTTGGAGGAAGTCTTCTCTTGGCTTCTCATAGATCAACCACTTCATCAACGGTTTACTCACGCTACAAAGGTTGTAGTTCTAAACACCCTATGGTTGTTTTGTTTCTTAAGGCTTGCATATGGATCATTGGTGGGGAGTTTTAAAAAGTTTAAAATTGTTGTTCATGCTTCCGTTGCTAAAATATATTTTGAAAAACCGAACAAACCCCGACATCATCTTCTTCAACTAACACTTCCAGACAACAAACTTACACATACATACAACTTTAAACATCTTTAATCATCATCATAAAAAAAACACTTGTAAATACATATAAACCTCATATAACATGTCAAGAATCATCAAGAACACATCAAAGTTAATAAAACATCATCCTAAATCAAAACCCATTTCTCAAGTTTTATCAACTTTCACCATTAATGGTGTTTCTATATATACATGCTAAATTCATCAAACACATATCAAAACTTCATGAATCTTAATAATAATCAGTAACAAACATATACCAACCTTTGATCTTGAATTAGACACAAAATAAAATGGAATCCAATTGTTTCCTTGCTCTTGTTCTTCGGCCGAGAGAAACACACAGAGCACACACACAATATTTTTTCTAAACTTTTGAGATAATGAGGATTACCTTACTAACCACCACGTATACATACATAAAAGAAGGAGGTGGCAATCACCTCCTTAAATTTCATACACGTACACAAGTACATACATGCATACATACAATAAAATACATACACCTCATTATTGTACGCAAACTCTATCAATGGCAGGTGCGAATCCCAAGACCCACCATACTCAATTACACAGGCTCGCAACATATCTTCAAGTGTTTGTATGGTACGTTCAGTCTGACCATCAGTCTGGGATGATAAGCAGTACTTAAGTTAATCCTCGTCCCCAATTCTCTGTGTAAGCTTCTCCAAAAGTTAGAAACAAATTTGGAATCTCTGTCAGATACTATAGATAATGGCATTCCATGCCTTGCAACAACTTCGTTAACATATAGTTGAGCCAACTTACTCAGAAAAGCCGTCTCACATGTAGCCAGAAAGTGAGCGCTCTTGGTCAGCCGATCCACAATCACCCAAATCATATCATTATTTCTCTGAGTTCGTGGAATTTTGGTTACAAAATCCATCGTAATATGTTCCCATTTCCACTCAGGGATTTTCAATTACTTCAAAGATCGATAAGGCTTCTGATGCTCCGCCTTTACCTGCGCACAGATATGGCATGACTCCACAAACTGTGCCACATCTGTTTTCATAGTAGGCCACCAGTAAAGCACTTTTAGGTCGTTATAAATTTTAGTGCTTCCTGGGTGTACTGACAATCTGGACTTGTGTGCTTCTGTCAAAATCAACTCCCTCAAATCTCCAAGCATAGGCACCCACACACGAGTCTTGTATACTTTTAATCCACGAGAGTCATCAGTAAGTTCATCTTTACGTTTCTTCATCAATTCATTCTTCAAGTTTTCCTCTTTCAAAGCTTCCAACTGTGCAGACTTTAGTCTATCCACTAGATCAGATACAATCTCAATACGCATAAACTGGATAGAGCTTCCCGCTCCCTTGCAGTTAAGGCATCTGCCACCACGTTTGCTTTGCCTGGGTGATATCTAATTTTGCAATCATAGTCTTTAATCAATTCCACCCAACGTCTATGTCTCATATTCAACTCTTTCTGTGTAAATACATACTGTAGGCTCTTATGGTCAGTACAAATCACGCACTTGGTGCCATACAAATAGTGTCTCCACAACTTCAGGGCAAAAACAACGGCTGCCAGTTCCATATCATGTGTCGGGTAATTACTCTCATGGGGTTTCAATTGTCTTAAAGCATACGCAATTACCCGATCCCTCTGCATAAGTACACAACCCATCCCGCAAACGATGCATCGCAATAAACTATGAAATCCTCTGAGCCACTTGGCAAAGCTAGAATAGGGGCCTGACATAACAACTGTTTCAATACCTGAAAAGCTTGATCCTGTTCATTGCCCCAAACAAATTTCACATCTTTACGAGTCAACTTTGTCAACGGACCCGCAATCTTAGAAAAATCTTTAATGAATCTGCGGTAACATCTAGCTAACCCCAGAAAACTCTTGATCTCGGACGGTGTCTTCGGAGCGTTCCAATTCATAACTTCCTCCACTTTTGAAGGATCCACTTTCACCCCCTCGTCACAGATTACATGCCCCAAAAACTGTACTTCTCTCAACCAGAATGCGCACTTAGAGAACTTAGCAAACAAATGTTCTTTCTTTAGTGTCTCCAAAATTTGTCTCAAATGCTTCTCGTGCTCTTCCTCAATCTTTGAATACACCAGTATATCGTCAATAAAGACTATCACAAACTTATCCAAGAAGGGTCGACAGACTCTGTTCATTAAATCCATGAAAATTGCAGGCGCATTGGTTAAACCGAACGGCATAACCAAAAACTCGTAGTGCCCGTATCGCGTACGAAAAGCCGTCTTTGACACGTCTTCTTCTGAAACCCGCACCTGGTGATACCCTGATCTCAAATCAATCTTGGAAAAGAACGAAGCTCCCTGTAGTTGATCAAACAAATCATCTATTCGTGGCAACGGATACTTGTTCTTTATCGTTCTCTTGTTCAGCTCACGGTAGTCAATACACATACGCAACGTACCGTCTTTCTTCTTTACAAATAATACCAGTGCTCCCCACGGAGATGAACTTGGACGAATAAAACCTTTATCTAACAAATCTTGTATCTGTGTCATCATTTCCCGAATCTCTAACGGTGCCAATCTGTACGGTGCCTTTGCCACTGGTCGGGAACCAGAAATTAGGTCTATCTTGAACTCTACCTCACAAACTGGAGGTAGTCCTGGTAATTCCTCTGGAAACACCTCCGGGTATTCCGTTACCACCCGGATGTCGT
The DNA here is from genome assembly GCA_038502395.1 of Dittrichia graveolens. Lineage (NCBI taxonomy): Eukaryota > Viridiplantae > Streptophyta > Magnoliopsida > Asterales > Asteraceae > Dittrichia > Dittrichia graveolens. Next base: position 84,980,787 of record JARJIL010000005.1, on the reverse strand, counting down.
TCTCATTCATTTACTTTTGAGCACAAGTGCACTCAAATCACTTAGCACATAATTCTTCCTCTTCTGAGGCTTATGGAAGTCGGTACTCACGTGAGTGGCTTAAAACAGGTAGCTAATTTACTTCTGCCTTGTCTAGGGTGTCAAGTTCACCTAGAACATTAGAATTTACATTAATTATCTTAACATACTTAGAATAGCTACAAAGCCAACAAAGGAAATCCCAAAATCCGGATTCCACATAAATCCAACAGACTGTCGGATTTCATGAAATCCGACACTCAAGGGAAATCCGACATATTGTGAAATCCGACACTCATCGGATTTCAACACTTACGAACTTGGAAACCTTGACACACAATTAGGAATCCGAACTTCAATCGGAATCCGATACTTTTGTCGGAATCCGACACTTTCAAAGGAATCCGATTCTTTCGGATTTTGACTTGCAATTTACATGTGAACTCTAGAAAATCTGATACTTATCGGATTTAGAACAATTACTCGGATTTATACATAATGCGGATTCCGACACCACTATGTCTCGGAATCCGACACTCATCGGATTTGGGCAACTAGCGGATTCCGACACTATCAAGTCTCGGAATCCGATAGACTCATGGCTAGGAATCCGCCAACTTCATTGGCTTATTTCTAGAACTTGTTTCTTGTTTGTTTTGATATTTATACATTCTAAAACATCCATTTTCGTTAGTATGGCTCTGAAAACACATCAAACCCACACAACAACATCAAACAAACAAAACCCACTTGCAAAGTAAGTTGTAACACCCGCAAACCTGGGCTAGGAGATTAGCAGGTTGGCGGTATGTGCTTACCTGTTTTAAAATGAATAAGTGGTTAATTATTTTAGATTAAATTATTTATATGTATGTATGCTAGGGTACGTATGCATGTATGTATTTGTGTACATGTGTGTATGTGTAGAAATGAAAGGAGGGGTTGCCACCTGCCCATTTATTCAAATATGTATGTATACGTGGATGCTTCATAGGGGTAGTACTCATTTATTCAAAAAGTAAAGAAAGTGTGTGTGTGTGTGTGTGTGTGTGTGTTTATGAAATTCTCTGCCGAAGGAAGGAAAAAAAAGAAAGAACAAGAAGAATCGGATTTCAGAATTATTGTGTGTTTGTAATTCAAGTCAAGGTTAGTTCTTATGACTGATGAATAACATGATGTGTTCCTTGATGTGTTTTATGAATTTAAAAGTGAAACACCATGATTGAGATTGAAGAAATCATGTTTAAATGGGTTATGTCGGTGTTGCCATGTTCTTAAGTTTTTATGGTGTTTTGATTAACGAAGCATGATTTATATATGTTTAAACATGTTTTGATAAGTTTTGATGAATGCTTAAACTTCTGGGTTTTGAGTTTTGATAGTGATAAAGCTATCGGATTTAGAAGAAGATGATGAAAGAAAACCTGAAAATCCGAATACTCCAAGAATCCGATTCAACCCAAAATCCGATAATATTGAAATTCGACAAGGTCAAATCCGATACCCAAAATCTGAAAGTTATGGAATCCGGATGCCTCAAAACCGATACTTTATATATTGAAAACTAGTAGAGGATGAAATCCGATTGTTGAGAATCCGATACACTTGTAATCTGGGAGTCTAAAATCCTATACTTATGAGAATCCGGTAGTATGGAAATCCGACACTATGTATCGGATTTCCTCAAATCCGAGAGTTTTAGCAGATTTACTTGGAATCCGATATACATGTTGATGTAACATTAGTTTATTGTTTATAACTAGAGAAGATATAAATATATGTGAATATATATATATATATATGAATTGAGATTGATTTCGGTTTGTTGTGTTCTCAGGAGTTGCAAAGACTCAGTGATATTAGACAACTGAGCAGACGGGAACGTGGACTGAGGTGAGTGGAAGTGTACTCACGAGTGGTGATGGTGGTAACGTTTATGATTGCATGAATTAAGATATTGTTATGATTTGGATTTGCGATGATAGACTGTTTAGTCTAAGTTGACACGATAGACTGTTTAGTCTGAGTTGCCTTGCTAGACTGTTTAGTCTGAGTTGCCTTGTTAGACTGTTTAGTCTGAGTTGCCTTGCTAGACTGTTTAGTCTGAGATGCTTTGATAGATTGTTTAGTCTAAGATGCCATGCTAGACTGGATAAATCCAAGATGCCATGATGAACTGTTTAAGTTGAATTGCCAGTATGGAATGTGTTATTTGGTATGTGTTGACAGACTGTGTAAATGTGATTCGTTGATTGTTGCTTCTTGATTGGGATTGTTTGGATTGTTGCGTGGCCAATGCACATGGTTAATTATGTGTGCACGTGGCGAGACCGGTATGTATGGTTAATTATATGCGTACATGGTTGGGGGTCAGCTATCGCATGTTTTGGGTTGAGCTATCTGCTATTGGTTGCACAGTTATAGACTTTCTATGCATTTGTTGCAGTAGAAGGGGCTTTAACTGTACCAAGTAGCAAATAGCTAACGGTAAACCTTTGCTTTGGCCCGCATCGGTTGCAGGTTCTGTAGAACCGCCGTTCCTCTAGTGATTAGATTGGAGATTGGATTGGTTTGTGATTGATTGTTTGATCTGTTGAGATCGGTTTGTTTGTGTAATTGGTGATTGCTTGTGCTTGTTGTTTGAGGATGCTTGTTTGTAGCTTCCATCCACTTAGCTTAGTGCTAATTCCCCTCAGTTGATTGCTTTTTGCAGGTCTGGCTGTTTAGCTTTGTTTTGGGGAAGGGAAATTTGACCAATGCTCTGATATTATGTTTTGAGAAGAGACGAGCCACATTTGTAAATATTTTGTAACACAACTTGACGTGATGTTTGTAAACAGTACTTTGTACTTTGTATTTGATTAAATGAAATCAGTTAACGCTTCCGCAGCGATTAAAAAAAATGGCTTGAGAATTTACGGTGTTACATAAGTTTTGCATGTTCTAAGTAGTGTTTTGCAAGGATTTGAGTATTCATTCACATTTTAATCATAAAAACAGTTTCATATATGAGAAATCTTAACAATAAACAAGTATTTACCTTGGTTGGAATCAAATCAACAATCTTTACTTCAAGAAAACCGTGAGAGAGAAAACCGAGAGCAAGAGTAGAGAGAATCCGAGAGTTTCTTGTGGTGTTTGCTTTAGCAAAGTTTGACCACCATTTGACTTTCTAATATATATATATATATATATATATATATGTCTTCACAATCCAGAGGCGGTGCCTCTGGATTTTCTTTTAATTCTTTTCTTTCTTTTTTTAATACATAAACATATATACACCTTAACACATTAACACACATATATACAATTAACTTTTCATTCATATAACTAAATATGGATTCTTTACATAACTTTCTTATCTTAAACATAATTATATATGACAAACAGTTAGGCCCATATCGAGGATGTTACATCATCTATGATGTATCAGTTATTGTGCCCACGATAAACACTGGGTAGCCAAGTGCGAAGCAGATAAGAAAACATTTCAACGTGTATCTTTTGTTTATATTGATTGCCAAAATATATTAGTAGACTTGGTGTATAATTCGTTAAGCATTCACATGTTCCAACTTCCATGTATCTAAGGAGTTCAAAGATATTAAGTCCCTACAAACTACTCTTAAATGTAAAATATTAATTATGGTTAAACTAGGTGGGTATAAATTATATATATATATATATATATATATATATATATATATATATATATATATATATATATATATATATAGGGATGAGATCAAGTAAAAAGGAAATTAAAGTAAAAAGGGTAAAAGGGATGATTATTTGATCATTTTTCGGTATATATATCAACTGATAATCGTTAGTTCATCATCTTTATTGATTAAAATTAGTTCTTCATCAATTTCTTTTTGATTTCAAATACAGATTTTGAAAATAAAATTTTGAAATAATTTGTTGATGAACAAAATGCTTTTATCTAAAAAGTGATGAATATGTTGGATTCATAAAAAAAATTGATGAAGAACTAGTTTTAATCAATAAAGATGATTAACTAACGATTATCAGTTGATATATATACCGAAAAATAATCAAATAATCATCCCTTTTACCCTTTTTACTTTAATTTTCTTTTTACTTGATCTCTACTCTCTCTCTCTCTCTCTATATATATTATTGTTTTTATGCTTTGTGAATTAAAAATAAAAATATTTTTGTCAATTTTCTTGATTTTTGCAATCATTTTTCGATATACTTTACGAAAAGTGTGTTCTTAATGAAATCATACCATAAATATATATATTGGGTGGTTCATACAAGAAGTTATTTTCTATTAGAAGTTATTCTCGAGTGTCAGCATGTAAGATATGGCGAAGGCTGAAGTCATGAATCGGAACCGCAACTAAGAGGAAATTCTGATTGATTTGTACAAAACCATTGACAATGTTGCAATATTTGCGAAGCATATACAGGCCATGATAAAGAGAAAGAACCGATGGGGTACACAAATATATTTTGGGGGTGACATTTCAAATGAGATCCAGAGAAATGACGTGGGTGTAAAAGAAGAGAGAAAGATAAATGTTTTGATTACCTAAAATACCCTTTTTCTTATATTTTCGTTTATAATTATCTTGGTTTTTTTTTACTTTTAATCTAATTAATGGAGTAGATCTAATGGTCAGTTTTCATTTCTTGAGTTCTTTATATTAATTCTTTTATATATATATATATAGAGAGAGAAAGGAGATCAATTGCGAACGCCTTAATTCGTTCGCAAATTGCGAACATTGCATCAAGTCAAACTTTGCGGCATATTATATTTTCAATTTTGCAATTTAGTTGTAGAACTATGTTTCCAGTCGATGGATTTTGTGTGTGTGTATATATATATATATATATATATATATATATAAAAGATAGTGTTTTTAGTCAAGATGTAGTGGTTTTTAGACAAGATGTACTGGTTCTTAAATGAGAATCTACTGATTAATTCACGTATGATAGACTAGTTTTAAGAGAATTTTATGTTTTTTTAGATAAGATTTAATGATTTAAAGTTGGATGCAGTGTTTTTAGACAAGATTCAATTATTTTATATTAGATGTAGTGGTTTTTAGACAAGATATATTGATTCTTAAATAAGAATCCACCGATTAATTCACGCATGATGAACTAGTTTTAATAGAACTTCATGTTTTTTTATATATCATGCAATGATTTTAAGTTGGATGCAGTGATTTTATATACTAGATGCAGTGTTTCTAGAGTTCCTATTTTAAGAACGGTTTCTATTGGATCCTCACCCTATATATATATATATATAAGGATCAAATAAATAAATAAATATATATAATTTTATAATATAAGGGTAAAATTGTAAAACTTGTATATTTGTTTTATTATATTTTTTGATCTAAAAAATATCAAAATGTTTATTAGCTTTTCTACAATTCTAACATACTTGCCTGATATAATTATTTAAAGAGTTAGTTATATTTTTTTGTCCCTGTAGTGAGCATGAAATTTTATATTTAATCCTTGTGTTTTAAAAATTACAATATTAATCAGTGTGGTTTATATTTTGTGTCAATGTTAGTCCAAATTCAGTTAAAAAGACTAAAATACCCCTTTATTCTTAATTTATTCTTTTATTTTTAAGTTTTAAGTAAATAATTAAACAATAACAAATTACTAATTATTATATAATAAAAATTAGTAAATACTTACACCATTACCTTCACCCAACTAAAAACCATCATCTACCACTAACACCAAACATCACTCACTACCGATGACCCTTATGAAAAAGATGAGGCTCGGATCAGTTTTACCATTGGAAAAGATGAACTCAAACCAATTTTACCATCGGAACAAGAGAATTATACTACCAGATCTACAATACGGAGGTTGCAAGAGGATTAGGGAGAAATCAATAAGCTCTACCCAGGTTTCACCGGTAAATCTACACTTAACATCCTCCATTATTGCCATGCCTAACTATATATAATCTCCAATCTTGAACCAGTTCAATCATACAACCTTCTACAAAGAACTCGCCGAACGCTCAGCCAAAATTATCTACCAACATCGAGCCACCAAGACCCTAAATCAAAACCGAACCCACAAACATATCTAAACACAACCATATTGGAACCTACCACCACCAAACATATACGGAACATAACCACATCGGAGGAGAAAAGAAAAGGCTAAGATGGTGGTCTGAACTCAAAATTGGAAAAGGGCGGCATTTTGAGGTGGAGCTATGGGCAGTGGTCGTAAGTGGCTGAAGAGAGAGAAAGATAGAGAGAGGATTGACTCTGTGGGGATGGGGTCGGGGTATTGGTTTGTAGATATAGTTAATAATAATAATAATTTAAAGTTTTGTTTAAAAGTATATTTTGTATTCAATGTTTTTTAATAACAATTATTATTATTCATAAAAAAGAAATATGAATAAAATAGAGATGCTTACATTTTTGTCTTTTCAAATGGATTAGGGTTAAACATTTAAACGAAATATAAATCATAAGGATTAATATTGTAATTTTTAAAATACAAAGAATAAATATAAGATTTTATACAAACATATAGACCAAGAATGTAATTAACTCTTATTTAAATTTATTCCCTATTCTTTTGCCTTCCAATCCCCTCCCCTCTTTTTTTAACAACAATTTATTAAAATAAAAGTAGCAAGATGTTAAGAGTACACCAAACTACATAATTAGAAAACATTACATAACGATATCCTCTAGCGGATTAACAAACTAACTACACCAATTCATCTTCTATTTTCCTCGTGAATTCAGCCATAATGAAGAGTCTCCAAGACTTTGTAGAGTACGTTAGAACACTTTAGCATTGCACATCTTCCAAATAGCCCAAAAGAGAGTGAGCAAGGCGGTTAGAAAACCCTCAAGATGCCTTCCTCTCAAGCCGATCAATGAACCCCACTTTAACATTGTATTCCTAAGTTATACGTAGAAAAAAATTGAAGGATAGAAAATTGACGGGAGAAAGGAAAATGTTTTTGTCATAGGACGTTCCCAAGTTCGAAAGAAAATGAAAAGAAAACTGAAATATAAAGTGTTTTTTGTTTTTTTTCCAAAATATTCCCTACTTTAAGAGGAATATCAGGAAAGAAAATAAAAGATAATTTTCCGTCCAAAATCATTTATTTTCTCTCCTAAAAAACCTAAAAAAACAACTAAAATTCATTTTTCTTTCTAAATCTTTTATTTTCTCCCGTAATTTTAACTCGGAAACATAGCGTAATCGATCATGAATAGAGGCTAAGTTTGGATAGTCCACTCCATGCCATATTTGAAGTTCTTCAATGAGCGTCAAAGAAAAAGAACAAGAAAAGAGCATTTGATTTTCACACTCACTTGAATACCCTCAAAGCATATATGAGGCTAGAAGAACTTGAATTCCTCGGCAACCTAAATTAGCAAAAGTAAGAAGCCTCTCTTACTGCATTTTCCAAAAAAATAATATTAATCTTACTAGGAATAGATTTAACCCCATGTTTTTTATGATCACCCGTCCTAAAGTTACCTCATATAATCAATTGCACCACGCAAATAAAAACCTATTATAAAATATATGTAGCTAAAAACACCTATCTTAAATATTTATACACTTATAAACACTTAAATAAGTAAACGATAAAATAACTTACTCCTAGTAATAAAACATCTTCTAATCTTCTAATATAAATAAAAGGCTAATTTGATAAAATTTATTAGACGATCTGAACCATTCATTTAAAAAAATATTTAATCTTAACCATTCATTTACTTAAAATCAAAAATTCAATTTTGACTTTTTAGAGTCAAAATTATTAGAAATAATTTTATATATGCCTTTATTAAATCATATAAAATCGTATTTGTCCACCTTAATTTACAAATATCATATTTACCCTTTATAATATTTTAAAATATCATAATTAACCAAATTCTTAGTTTTATCATTCTAAAATATTTTATAATCATTTTAAATCATTTTTAGTTATAACCAATAACGTTTAACTTTATTACCATGAATTGTAACAATAATGAATTAGGGGTGTTCATTTTCAGATATCCGGATTTTCGGATATCCGAAATTTTCGGATAGTGCATTTCGCTATCCGAATCCGAAACCGAAATTTCGGATTCGGATAATCCGAAATATCCGAAATGTAATACAAAGTTTTTTTTTACAAAAAGTTTTTCCTGGTTATTTCGGATTCGGATATCGGATAATCCGAAATGTAATACAAAGTTTTTTTTTACAAAAAGTTTTTCCTGGTTAAGGCTCCTCCCGGAAATTTAGTACTAAGATTACATGTCCTAAATATTAATTTAATTAGAACTAGAACTACTTTTACAAACTTCATTGAATTCCTTCAAAAGCTAATTTATTTTTTTCAAACTAGAACTACTTTTACAAACTAATTAACTACCTTTCACATAATTAGATCATCAACCAAATTATACTATATATACGTACAATCGAATTAATTAATTATTCTTTAACTTGAAACAATATATAGAATATAATTAACGAGGGAAAATTAAGGATTGGAAATCAATCATCTCTAGATGAAGAAGAGCAAAAACAGAGATATAAAAAATTGGTCTAAGTGTATCTAAACTAAAACATATAATAACAAGATCAATCAATTGATCGATCGATGTAGAAACTAGATCATCAAGTATATATGATATCGATTTGGAGTTTTATACATCTAGGGATTTTTTATATTATATATTTGTTATTTTAAAAAAAATAAAAAAATAAATATTTCGGATATCCGAAATTATGGAAAAATGCTATCCGAATCCGAATCCGAAAATTCGGATATCCGAAATTTTGAATATCCGAATTTTCGGATAATTTCGGATTGAATTTTTCAGATTTCGGATCGGATACGGATATTTTTGAACACCCATAATAATGATTGATGACTTATATAAAAAATACAATCACATCTCTTCATATCATGATATAATGTTTCTGTCGTCAAGTCTGCACTCCCACTCGCGTGGATGTTTCCACTTCTGGTTGGAGTATTGATGTCGTACGTCATCAATTTTTAAATTCTCATTTAATTCGCGTTTTATTATTATTTAATACGTTTTTATTAATGCTTAATATTTATTATCGTTTAAACAACCCGTATATCACACGGGCATTTCTAGTTTAAAATATATACCACTAAAAGCATATATTGTATATTTTTTCTTAATTACAAAAAAAAAAAAAAACCAATAAACCCAAAAAATGTGACATAAGTAGCCCAAGAAAGCCCATGTACTTCCCTAGGACTTAAAGCAGATAACATAAGTACACAACACACCATCTCATCTTAACAATAACATCATCCAACGGCTCACAAAGCATCGCCATCACATCCCATCTATAAAAGGACTTTCACACCACACTACTTCAATGTACAACCCTAAATCACCGCCTGCCTTCTTCAACCTATCCCAGCCGATTAACCTTCGATTCATCGGTTTTACAAGGTGAAGTTTCCGTCAATTTATCTATATATCTATGTGTTTGCCTTTGACGATTTGCAAAAAAATTGGGGCGAAATAGCCGATGTTCGTAAAACTCAAATGTAAATCGTCGAAAATCGAGCCGCCTCCGTGTTCACGGCGGTTGAGCTTCCCATTCGTGGGCGGTTCCCGTCAGCCGGAGATGGCGTTGTCACATCCTATCGCCTTGGGGAGCAGAGTCTCTGCAATTACCTTTTGGGACTGGCCGTGAGAAAAACATTATCAACAAATCGTTTTTTTATATTATTGAATAATTAGTACGTAATTGGCCTGTGATGAAATCTGTATAAAAGAACACCATCTTTCGGGACTGATTGGCCATTGCAAATGGCCTTGATGTTAATTCTGCAATTCTGAGGCCTTTTGTTGTGTTGCTTTTACATGTTTGGGTATTTTTGGTTTAACTAATTTAAGCCGAAGCCGAGAGTGGCTAACATTTAAACACAGAAATAAAATTACTGAGAATAACTTGTTCATGTCAGCTAATCCTCGGGGGTTGAGGGGGCGCATTCTATGGGCAAAGCCCCGGGTCCAAGGGGCGGAGCCCTTGGTGGATATAGAGAGACTGTGTGCCTCGATTCAAGTCACCTTAAGATCTACTTAGTTCCAATTCAGGTTCAAAATACCTTTACAGGTTTACGAAACAAACAAAATTGGATCGTTATTTAGAGTGGAAGAAGTAATATTTAGAAGAACCCCGTGGCTACATAATCATTATATCATAAACCACAAGATCTGGAACTAGGAAACTTTTGAAGGTGCCCGTCAATGATTTCATTCAAGTAGGGTTGCAAACGAACACGAACGGGGCTTGTTCGTTTAACTTTAATCAATCATAAAACGAACATCAACGATAAACAAATGAGCATTTGTGTTTAATTGTTTAAAAGATTGGTTGCTTTGTAGATATTTTTGTTTGTTCATCTAAATGATAAACAAAGGTAAACGAGAAATACATGTTATAATTCAAATCTAATATTATTAAACATAAATAAATATTGATATATAAACACACAAATATTATATATATATATGGAAAAGTTCAAATGAGATTAGTTTTTAGTATGAGAAATCGTTTATTTTAGATAATAAAATTCATGAATAAAGAGTGTGGGGAATTAAGTGTGACATGGTGTATGTAAAGAATTTATGAGTGGGCAATCCAATTGAAAGAGGGGGAATTGAACGGCTAATATTGGTTTTCGTATAAAAAACAGTTCTCGTTTGAACTATGTATGTAAGGAATTCATTGGTGGGTAATCAAATTGATGGAGGGGGAATTGGATGGTTAAGATTGTTTCTCGCAGTTCTCGTCGAAAAAAGTTTTTGTTTGAACTTTTGCCTATATCTATACACACACACATACACACTAGCAAGGTACTCGCGCAATGCTGCGGTGGCTAGTAGTTTCTATTTTACATCATGTTACTTTTAAAAATGTAATAATATGTTATTCGCTCAATTCAATGTCATGAAAAAATATCGTACAATGTCAGTTTTTTTTATTTGTATAAACTATTTTATTAATTTTAGAAATAAATTCTAAAAAACATTAAAATAAGAAAAAAAATATGGAATAAGGAGGTATAAGTTAATAAAGTTTTGAAAATTATGTTGATGTGCGTGAATAATTGTGTTTGTATAATAGGGTGTTTTAGTGTTAGAAATATATTTTAAAAAGAAAAAAAGTTAAAGGAAATTAGAAGAGAGAGAAAAATGGTTAAGAGAAATTAAAAGTCAATGAGTCATTTAATGGCGTTAAAAACTGTTCCCGCAATCTTCGTACAAAAAGCAGTTCTCGTTTGAACTTTTACCTACAAGTTCATAGCCCTTGTATGATCTTTATTTAATGGTTGATATTAAACTTGGTTTAATTAAGGTATGTTCAATTTTTAATTGTTTGGTTTAATTAAGGTATGTTGAGTTTATAGCCTTATTTATGTAAATAAATGATTGACCTACAAGTGTTTTCATCATTCTCTATTTAGAATGTGTTTTCACCGGATCCCTACTCTCTCTCTCTATATAAAATATAAACGAACAGATAATCAAACGTTCACGAACATAAATAAACGAACGAAAGCTTTATTTATATTCGTTCATTTAATTAAACGAATAAAAAATCTTGTTCATGTGTTTTCGTTTATAGCTCTACATCCAGGCAGGCTAAAATGGTCACATAGAAATCCATCAAGGGGAACTATCAATCAAAACACCACATGATTGTCATCCTTAATACGAGGAGGACTTAACAATAGACTAGTAGAAGGTCTTGAATTATTATAAAGACAATAAATTAGGGTTAATTTGAAGATAAAGTCATTTTTTATTAATATAAATAAAGACTAATTTAAATCAAATTTATTATACCATTCTAACATTTCATTTAACAAAATAAATTTAATTACTCAATATTGACTATCCATTTAATCAAAATTGAAATTATAATTTTAAATTTTCTTAATCAAAATTATTAGAGAAATTGCATACAAACATTTATTAAATATTAAAATATCATATTTGTTCACTATAATTTACAAATATCAAATTATCCTCTATAACATTTCAGAATATTATTTTTAACAAATTAATTTTATCAATTTAAAATATTTTATAATCATTTAAAATTCTTTATAGTTATAATTAATAAATACCTAACATTATTACGATAATTGTAACAATAATGATCGATTACCTATGACTTACACAAGCAATACAATCGTGTCTCTTTGTATCATACCACCTTTCAATAATCACATCTACTCTCTAACTCGCGTTGACGTTTCTCCCGCTGGTCTAAGTGTTAACGACGTTTGTCGTCATTTTTTAAAACTCTAAATTCTTTCATGTTCTATAATTAATTAATATTTAATATTTACCATTTTTTAAAACTAATTCGTGTATTACACAAACATCTTTATCTAAAGTTTTCAGAATTTTATTTAGATATGCTCTAATAGTCTAACGGCCCAAGGAGCTAAAATTAGAATAGTTAACTACTAATTAGGTTGCTAAATTTGTTTATTCTTCATACAATGCAACTCTCATTGCTTAATCCACGTGAGTTTAAATTAGTAAAATCACAGGAAATATATTTGAAGTTCCTCCCAAATAAAACAACCCATTTCGACCCTAACTCACAGGCCGTAATTCTTAATATCACAGTCAAACACTCGCGTTACATCATCACGAAACCTACCCAAAGTGCGACATAGATTTAAGTGTAGTCATCCATCCACCCCCTGCTGCTAACCCCGTGTACGTTTTATGTTGGTGACTATAACTAACTTCCCAAAATTCAGGTGGCTTAAATTCAGTGGACCATCTGGGTGGTTGTAGGTGGGTGGTTTTGACCAATTTGGCCGGCACCGTCCGGGGTTCAGAAACCAGTCAACAAAACATTCATGTCTCCAAGGAAACCACACCACACACATGGGGGTTGTCTGTCTTTATATGAAAGCTTGATTTTGACCTCCTTCTGGTCAACACTTTACTCTGCTTCATGTTGCTGGATTGTAGTGCTCATGCCAAACAGCCATGTATAAGGCTGTGCCCTGTGGACTTTAGTCTCTTCTTCTGTCTGCCAAAAGTTCTAGCTCAAGAATCTCTCGGGTTTTGAAAGTAAAACTCGAGAGTTCCTTAAGCTCAGATGCTAAGTCCGCGTCAAATCGAGGAGGTCTTACGCGCTTATTTAATTTTATGTTTAAAAAACAAGAAAAAAAGAAAGTCGAATCAAAGCTCTAATGCAGATCAACTTTAACCATTGATTCATTAAGAACTTGATTTAAGTTACATTAGGGTTTTAATTCGGAAACTAAGGAGACATTTGATCAAGTATCATTTCCAAGCACAAGAAGCTACTAAATCCCTATTCATCCAGCCAAGATACAAGGCTCCATCTCTTTCTTCAAGCCTATATCTCTCACTATAGTTCTTTAGCAACCTTCTGATGGTGCCATTAACCACCGGGCTCATCGGGCAAGGACTAAACCCTGCCATACTGAACCGCAACTTCCACTTTCCCAAAAGCTCGTGTCTTTCGATGCGCTCATTCCCCTCGCACGCTATTATGTTCACAACATCTCGGGCCAAACAATGTTGCTCGACATTTATTCGTTCCTTGTGTTCCCGAGGAAGTGTGATGTCTATTGACTCAAACATTGCGGCATAATAATCAAGAGCCTCGAGAAACCGAGGGTAAAACGGGGCTGTATTTGTGTTGGATTCTTGCTCGACTAAGGTTACAACTTTAGGGTTCATGCTCTTTACTAGCCTCAACACTCGGTCTCTATGGTTCTTAGTGCTCACACTCTCATCCGGCATTCGGTGTAATACAAACGCGAAATTAACAGCTAAAGATTCATCGGGTCGGGCTCGAAAGCTTTCTGGTCCGGTTTCTGTGTGAAACTCGAACGGTACGTTGTAAGCTTTCGCAAGCTTACATAGCCTTTTACTCTGTTTACACAACCCGTTTGGGGAGTCATGGAAGCCCGTTATCCGGATATGCGGTGGCCCACCGGGTCTCCTTGCAAACGCCAGGATTAGCGGGACCCATTGACTCCCATGTCCGATGCGGAAGTCGATGATGTGCACCCGTTTTTCGTGCTTCATCGCTTCCGCTATCGCTCCGTTTGCCGACATATAACCAAATTTGAAATAAGGGCAAATCTCGTGTAAAACATGCGTGTTTATTAATGTCTGGTCGGAGTTGTAGATTGTGCTACCGGAAGAGGAAAGCCGAGCCACAAGTCCTTCTAACATGTACGCCCCTAAGCGCTGAATGGGTTCTCCGGCGACGGAGACCATTTGCCGGAGCTCGGATATCAGTAATCGTGCGTTTAACAGATCGTTATTCGACACCGATTTCGCACACGCAATGAGGACCTGTTTCAAGTCTCGTATCGGAAAACCCACCATCATCTCTTTCCAAATTTCGATATCGGGCAAGTCGATCACTCCGTCTGCGAATGATTTCCCGTTTCCGGCGTCATCGTCGAAATCCGAATCGCCAAGCATTACAGTCTCCAGCTGCCTCAATTTATTCCTGAAATCATCGACATCAGGGGAATTTGAGGGTTCTTGCTGAGAGGAAGATAGAGTGGAAGGTGAGTAGTACATGGTGGTACAACTGCCGTTTGCAGAGGAGGATTCAAGAGTGCAGTAGGGTTCTGATTTTGCCAAACAATTAGTTCCATAGCAAAATTGGGGATTACAAGAAACTTCAATTTCTTGCAGCGATTGAGGGCAAAAGGCGTTAGATATGGCGGATCTATTGTCCTCGGATGCTTGCATTGAAGAATCCCAGTAGCAGACAGCTTCAATTTCATCAATCTGCAGTAAAACCAGGTTGAAAATGTTCAAATTCTAGGTCAAATACAGTGAATCATTAGAACACAAATCAGCATATAGATCAAAATATATGAAATTGACATCAATTTCTATCAAAACTTCGCTCCCAGTTCTAATTATCTTGCCTAATTCGTAAAATTGGGTGTGAAAACCAAACCTAACAATCTTTATGACGAAAGGTTGAGATATAAGAAGAAAGAGAAACCCACCTTCTGAAACACCATTAAAGATGATTCATGAGCACAGAGCTCTGCAATCAGAAGAGAATAGAGGCATTCAAGTGTCAGAAGCAGCAATAACAGAATGATGCCATAGGAGAGCAGTGAATTGATGATTGATGTATGAGGAATCTAAGTTGGCTTTAAAGTACACTCAAACCACAGTTGAGGGAGAAAGGGAGCAAAGCAGCATAGAAGATAGATAGCTACTTTGAGAAAGAAAGGGAAGTCGAAACTACAGTGGCTCGTTAAAAGAAGGGTTTGGAGGAGTCTTCCACTTTGGAATAATTTGCACCGTTGACGCGTACAAATAAATAGGGGTAGTTTAAATTCGAAATTGAAAACCGAATTTAAAAGCCGTAAGATTATATCGAAATCTAGCTATTTTGAATCGAATATATTTTTTTTGTTTTGATTAATCGAGCCTAAGAAAATTCGGTTGTTTGATTTCGGTACAGTTCATATTTTAGAGATAGACGGTAAATAGAAAAAACGAAAATTTAAAAATACTAAGTTATTTTTTAGATTTTTAAAAACCCACAAATTGATCAATATTTACAATACTATAATTATCAACTCATAACAAATTTTTATGAGAAACCAGTTTTTCAATGTATACAGTTATTAATTACATTGACTTTGTTTATAAATCTTATAATTTACTATTTTTAACTTAATTCTATTTTATTTTATTCACGTTTCTATTCATATTATTTTTTCTTATATCATAGTTAGTTGATGAATAAATTAAACAATCTGTAATGTTTATAAATTTCTATTTAAACCATGTCCAAATTGAGATATGGATACTACTTTTAATAGTTTTTATTTTAAATATATATATATAGTAGCTGGAAATGGTTATCTGGTTAATCGAATAACAGAACCGAAACACCGGTAACCGACTTTTTTAGTTTAGGTTTAGGTTTAGAGTCCGTTTGATTTGCGAAATGAATATGAAGGAATTGGAATTTGACCAAGGAATTGGAATTTATAAGAATTTGAATTCATTGGAATTGGAATCCGTGAAATACTATATCTTGTTTGGTTAGTAAATACCGAAATTGAAATCTAACCAAAATTAATTCAATACGTATAAATCAAAATAAATTATACTAGCAACTGGCCGCCACAGTTTCCTTACTACCGGCCGCCACCATCTACGGTAGGGTGGGGGTGGGGGTGAAGTGGGGTGAGATAGGGGGTAGGGGTATGGTGGAGGTGGGTGGGGTAGGGTAGGTTGGGGTAGGGTAAGGGTGAGTGGGGTAGGGGCGGGGTGGGGGTGGGTGGGGTGGGGTAGGGTAGGGTAGGCGACAACAATTATGTTTCGAGATTCCTTATGATTTTGAAAATTTCTATCCATTTGGAGGAGAAATTCCCAATTCCTTTATTAAGGAATTTATTGGAATGATCAAATTCCATTTCATCAATTTCGTAAAACAAACACCTTTTATGATTTAGGAATTTTCAATTCTAATTCCACCTAATTCCTGCGAACCAAACGGATCCTTAAGTTCATGAAACTTTCGAACCAATAGTCTGGTCATCAGTTTACCGAACATTTGGTTAACCATCCATAAACAACACTAGAATAAGGAAATTGAAACATATAATGATAGGATTGAAACCAAAGGGGCTTGCCCTGGCGGTAAGGGAGTTTTCCCAGTAAAGGAGAGGTCTTGGGTTCGAGTCTCTCTGGAGGGTTTCTTCCTAGGAGTAGCTGAGGGTCACTCCCTCATTGGTGAAGCAGCCCAACCGAATTAATTAGGGGGTGTAGATGGAGTGGATCGAAACCGGGGCCCTGATCAGTTTAACCGTGTTTCGATCCTGTGCCTCTACCGCCGAGGCGAAACTGTTCAAAAAAAATATAATGATAGGATTAAACGTTAAAATAAAAGGTGATTGAAATACATAACAATCCATAGAATAAAGTAGTTATATACATCAAGGTTTATTTTATAAAATAGTAATCAAGTTTGAAAAGTTTTTCATCAAGGTTATCTATGAGTTATTTCATAATGAGAAATAAAATGTGAGTGACCTTGATAGAACACTTTTCAAACTTGGTTACTCTCAACATTTCATTTACACATTAATTCGTTCTCTCAATCATTTTTATTACAATCCTCTCAATTCCGTCTAAACCTTTCCTCCTCATAATGTCATCATCTTCTTCATTTTTGGTAACAAAAATAATTAACAGTCCTACTTAATAAGAGTTAGTTTAAAGAACTAAAAGTAAAAACAAAATGAAAACCATAATAACTATTTTCATAATTTTTAAAGTTAAAACTAAAAATGAAGAGACAATGAGGGGAGTTGGTCTCTGCGCATCTTAGGTTGTGTTGTTTTATAAAAATCTCTGTTACCTAGTACATCTTCGGACACCTACATCAGAGAAGAAATTTGGAGAGAATAAGAGGAGAATTAGGAGATAAAATAATTTTGCAATTATTCCATGTTTGTTTTTTGTAAATTATTCTTTTATATTTTTCCATTATACAACGAATTAAAAGTAAATCTCGTTGTATCGTGTACCAAAGTGTCATTCTCTTCATCACGCCAAAACAAACATCATAGTGTGGTGGAGCAGTGGTGCCGCCACATACAGGCTCACAATGCAAATAACACACTTAGAGCATTCGCAATGGATACGTAACAAGCCTCGTTATCGGCTCAATTTTTCCCATCACAAGCACTCGAGCTTGTTATCACCATTGTTATTTGCTCGTTAAGAGCTCGTGAGGGTTGTCTTCATGAAGGTAACAATGAGATGGTCAGGCTCATTAAATTTTCTTTTCTACAAACTGCAACAAGCATTACTTTCATATAAATATCAACACGTTTTTTAACTTTTTTTTTAAAAGTAGTTTTTAGTAAAAATATAACCCTTGAAGTTATTAAAAAAACATGTTACTATATTTTTCTACATATATTTCTAGTTAAATCACAGTAGTTGTCAATGTCGTAAATACTCGTCAACTTGAGTGATCCAACAAGTTAAACTTGAAATCGGTTCAGAGAACGAGTCAATAAAGACTAAGCTTTTGCTACTTATGGCCTAGATTGACCTTACCAAGTTTTCATGAACCCATTGAACCGGTAACCCGAAATCTTTATCAAACCTATTTTCTTGTTGAATGAAACTAAATGATATTTGAACCAACGACCCGACCCGACGTAACACCATAAATTTCAACCTATTTTTTTTAAATATTGTGGAAGCGATAAAATAGATATACAAACATGTTTACAAAATTAATTAAATAAACAAGGACCACACTGTTTTGAAAACATCAATATATCAAAAACTAGTGTTACATCGTTACAAACGGCTCATCAAAAGTTATATCAGAGTGATAGTCAATTATCCCAAGCAACACTAACTCCCAACAAAACCGATGACTTACCAAAACCTGTAAAATGGACTAGAAGGTGGGGGATTGGTACAAAGCTAAGTGAATGAAAGTTAAACCAATAAATAGCATCAGCCACAACCGAAAGATACTACAACAACAAATAAACAAGCAACCAAGAAGACCGGCAGTTCTGCAGAACCTACAACCAATCCGGCCTAGCAAAGGTTTATCCATATCACGCTCGCTATTCTCACACAGTAATGCCTTTAAGTTGCAACGAATGCATTAGAAGAGCTAGTACCGATTTGCCAATAGCAAACGACCCAACGCATAGCCCAGCCAAGCTAACTTCCCATCATCCATGTGCACATATCACCGACGCAACAATTAATTAACACATAACTAGTTAATAAATCACCAGACTAAACAGTCTATCAATGCATCAACAGTTAGAACCATAACCGTTACAACTAATAACCATCAGTGAGTTAAACGTCCATTCCTGATAACACACCATAACATGAATTAGTAATCAAATCCCAAATAACTGCAAAATGTCAAGTTGTTATACAAACGGGTCAAAACTAACCCAATTGATTAACACATGTACACCATCATATACCACATTCTCAAGTAGCATATAGCCTACTTACATGATACATAACATGTAGAAACCATCTAATCATGTATAAGATTCACCAAATACCACTTCTTAATTTAAAGTATGCAATTAATTCATATAATATTCCATATGTGATATTTATCATCAAACTAACCTCATTATATCATTTAATTCATGTTAGAGCTAAGTATAAGTAATAAGAACATAACACAACTGAACTGAAGCATAAACAAAACACATTTGATTCTGTCAGCAGAGATCGCATCGCGATCCCCTACTGCGTTGCGGCACGATTTGCTCCGAACAGCAAACCTGTAGTTTGCTTACTGCCCTGTTCCAGCCTCAATCAAACCACTCCAATAACCATTTCAAAGCCCGGAAATCAACTTTAGTAGTAGTATGGTAGTACTAAACTCAAATAACATACAGACCAACAACAAGATCACATTAAAATCATAATATCCATCCTTTTAATATGTCAAAACCCAACTTCATCTTCCTAATCCTCCATTAATGGAGTTCTTATGCTCAATCAATTAAAACACAGAATTTGAACATGAAATTAATGCCATATCAACATAGACTTACAACCAAACACAAAGCCAACTTTAATTTAGCATAATACCCAATTTCCTTCAAGAACCCTAACACAAGAAATGCATAGCAATGGCAAGAACACTACCAAGAACAATTACTAACCTTCAAATTAGGAGTAATCCAACACAAAATAGCAAAGAATCAAGGGTTTATGGGGCTGCCTCTTTAATGTTTCTTCAAGCAAGGGAAAGCACACATAAACAAGTGATAAACACAAATGAAGGAGGAGGTGTCAAGGCCTACTCATAAAACTCGACCCACACACACAGTGCACATATCTGTTGTCTAACTCACAGTTGATTATTTAAACGGCTCCACTCAATTAATTATTAACCAACGATGTATTATTTGTGACCCTTATCTAAAAACGAATCTAATAGATTCAATACACATAAATATATAAAAAATATATATTTCCGCTTTTTAACCTCGTGGCTCTATTTTAATTTAATAATCCTATAAAATAGCAAATAAATAAATAAATAGTTTCTTAACACTGCACGCGTAAAACTGCTAGGTCAATAACTAGGATGTTACACCCGAAATCGTTACCAAGCCTTATTTTGTGAGAATAAGAATATGGACTTTTGGACAATTGTGGTTTTGTTTGAACTATAATTTTTCGATGCTTTTATATACGTATTTATGTTTTCAGGTGTATGTGTGCTTGAAACTTTATCAAAAGATGAGTTGATCCGATGGTCTAATTTTTTTGAATAACAAACGCACATACTAAACTTACTTTTAAATCTACTCAATTATTTATCACTGGTACCAGACGGTGTATCTGATCCAACTCTTCTAAACTAGCTAGTCTATCATTAATTCATTACTTAAGATAACTAATCTAACTATTCTAAATTATAACATTAGTCAAAAGAAATTAATCATAGATAAATTATACCATATAAGTATGAATGTATGAGTTTGGGTACGGATCATGCACATATATGATACTAAGATATATATTATTGATATAATAATTATATGTCTTTGCACGTGCATGCCTTTTGGTTTCTTATGCCGCGCGCCAAACAAGTGTAATTGCTTTTGACGATGCTAAAACAGTGTTATTGGTCCCAGGTGAGGCCATGCATGCTACACATTCATAATTTTTGTTCAACCATTTAATATAAAAGATATCAAATGTTTGTCTTACTTTGTTTTAACGCAAACTATTTACACGATAAAAAGTGTATGTTTGCACCATAATATCTTTAAATATGTAGTCAAGAAGAATATTTGATGAGATTTTAGAGACATAAAAGTCATGATTATTGTGTATGACAAAATAGTATCGTGTAAAAACCACTTTCTTTTGAGTATTACTAAAATCATATTGCATCAACTAGATTTGTTATATTTTAATGTAATATATATATATATATATATAATATATATATTTTAATGTAATATATATATATATATATATGCAAAAGTTCAAACAAGAAATGTTTTTAACGCTATTAATGACTCATTAATAGGAGTATTTTGGTAATTTATATGTTTAACCAACCGTGAATTACGTCCGGATGAGCCATCATTAATTTACGAGACTTGATTTTTCCGAAATAACCATCATTAAAAAGATTGGCCTCGTACGAAAAACAGTTCTCATTTGAACTCTCCCATATATATATATATATATATATATATATATATATATATATAGGGAAAAGTTCGTACAAGAACTGTTTTCGTACTTGAACTGTTTTCGTACGAGAACTGCGAGAACCAATCTTAGCCGTCCAATTCCCCCTCCTTCAATTGGATTGTCCATCCATGAATTCCTTACATGCACATTGCCACACTCAATCCCCCCACGCCCTTCATTCATGAATTTCACTTACCACTTGAATGACCAAGATTGATTCTCGCAATTCACTTTCCGCTATAGACCAATCTTTTTACATTCAAGAGAGTAAGTATATATAAGTATATATATATATATATACATATATATAGGGGAGGGTTCAAACGAGAACTGTTTTTCGTACGAGAACTGCGAGAACCAATCTTGGCAGTTCATTTTGGATGATGGAATTTATGGATGAAGAGCATGGGGGATTGAGTGTGGCAGGGTGCATGTAAGGAATTCATGAGTGGGCAATCCAATTGAAGGAGGGGGAATTGGACGGTTAAAATTGGTTCTCGCGGTTCTCGTACGAAAAACAGTTCTCATTTGAACTTTTGCCTATATATATATATATATATATATATATATATACTAGTGGGGTACCCGCGTAATACGGCGGCGGCGAATAAAGAGGAGGTTGTGATGAGTTTTGTGCAGAATAATCACAAATAGCTAATACGAATTTGTGAAGATTCTTTGCGAGATGAAGATAATATGAGCTTGTGAAGATTTCTTTGCGAGAGCCACTTTGAAATTAAGAATTAAATTGCTAACTGTGAGTTATTTGTGTTTCACTTTGTTGGAATAGTTTTGTCGCATGACTGAATCATGAAGTTGCTGATTATATATATGTATGTATATGTGTGTGTGTGTGTAATGTTTCATAGTTCTAATTATTATGTAATTGAGTTAGAATGCAATGTTTATAAATTTCAACTCTTTGACTCTTTCATTTGTTTGGTGTTTGTAAAATCTCTTGAACTTGATTTATTGAAAACATGAATTTAGGTGATCTCATGAATCCAAAGTTAATATTAAAAATATATGATTAGACTTAATTCAGTTATAAGTATGGTGATCTCATGAATCAAAAGTTAATATTAAAAATATATGGTTATAAATAATTCAGTTATAAGTATTGGTTTAAATTCATTAATTGTCGGTTATGTTTTCAATATTTATTTGTTTAAATTCATTAATTGTGGACTTAAAGGAAGAAGAGGTATAAAGGAGGGGTATTTTAGTAAATTTACTCTTCTTAAAATTAAGAGTTTTTTAGGTGGTAGATGCATTATATAGGAGTAAGATAGGGGACGGTTCAAACGAGAACTGTTTTTTAGTATGTACATCTGTTTTTTAAACTAATCAAACTTATCCTTAATTAATTAAGGTCTCATTTAATTTGAGACCGATCTAGCTATATTTTTTCGATTTTTTTTTGTATTTTCTTGGTTTTTTTAGTACAGTCGACATTTGCACATATGCAAATATATGCACTTGTGCAAATGCACATATTCACTTTTTTAGCACAAATGTAGATATGCATATGTGCATATGTCGAGAGCTGTGTAAAAAAACCCAGCAAACGCGATTTTTTTTGAAAAAATATAGCAAGATCGGTCTCAAATTAAAGAGCACAATTTTTTAGTTAATTTGATATAATTTTCGTAATTTAACACCTTTTCATTTGATGGATATATTAGTTTTAGAAAATGGGGGGTAATGTAAAAATGTTCATACTACCCTTTCCCATTTAGAATAAATAAAAAAGACAATAAATTAAATGATTTTCCAGAAATAGTTCTCGCAGTTCTCGTACGAAAAACAGTTTTCGTTTGAACCGCACCATATATATATATGTATATATATATAGGGAATAGTGCACCGAAATGTAATGAACAATACCCAATTTAATATTGTGTGTAACAAACTAAACTTTTTTCGCTAAAATGCATCAAACTACCCGAAATTTACAATTAATGTAATGTGACCTTCTATTGAAGGTTACCCGGTAATCTTTGATTTTTTATTTTTTATATTCTATTTTTTTATTTTTATTACCATTTTATTTATAATAATAATAATAATAATAATTATTATTATTATTATTATCATCATCAAGAACATGCTTCAAGATTGCAATCATCCTCAAGAACAAGATCTGCAAGTTAACTGATCTTTAAAAGTAGAATATTATATCATAGAAAAGGTGAACCAAAATATATTCGAGAACAAAAATCAAACCCAGAAAAATCTTCTTGAATCGAACTTGAAAACTAAATAATAAAAAACCCTAAAATGAAGAAGATGAACCAAGAAAACCCTAAAACTATGGTGGTAGTTGAAGACAAAGGAGGTAGCGGCAGTGGTGGTGGTTGAAGACGAAGAAGGTGGCGGCGGTGGTGGTGGTTGAAGACGAAGAAGATGGCAGCGGTGGCAGTGGTGGTTGAAGCCATCTCGACCAATCGATGAAGAAGAAGAACATATTCATACGATTTGCAAGTCTTTCGGGTTTTCTCAACAGATTTTAGGGTTTTCTCAAAAGATTTGTATACTCAATAGATGAAGATCAAAAACAGATGAGAACCTAGATCTACAGCCTCCCCGGCCACCTTCATCGAACATCGTTGAAGAACAAAAACAGATGAAAACTGAGAACTTCGCCAACCACCTTCGCCGGACATTGTCAAACTCCACCGGCCACCGTTGCCGAATTTCGTTGAAGTCTGCATGCCATCGATCGGTAGGAGGGGGTGCTTGAGGCCTGAATTTAGAAATGGAATTAAGAATGGGAGGAATTAAGAAGGTAGGTGATGTGTTGGAAGTGTAGAGGAATTAAGAAGGTAGGTGATGCGTTGGAAGTATAGAGGAATTAATCAAATAATTTATGTGAGTCAAATTACAAGATAATAATTTTCTTGGTTTAAATAATAATAATAGTAATAATAATAATAATAAAATATGACAACAAAATAATAAAAATAGAAAAAAATAAGAAAAAAATTAGGGTGACCTGGAAACCTTCTATAGCAGGTCACATTACATTAATTGTAAATTTCGGATAGTTTGATGCATTTTAGCGAAGAAATTTTAGTTTGTTATACACAATATTAAATTAGGTATTGTTCATTACATTTCGGTGCACTATTCCCATATATATACTCTCTTGAATGTAAAAAGATTGGTCTATAGCGGATAAACAAGTGAAAGTGAATTAATGTTGGATGGCAAAATGAGATTAAAGACATGAGCAAAGAGAGCGATCCTATGGTGATATATCCTTACTTCTTAGAGCAGATGGAATTGGTGCCCTATTTATTCAAGTGGGTGGGAAAAGTCTAAAGGGGTCAAAAGAACACCGTCCCACTCCTCCAAGATGTCGTCTTTTCTTCCCGCACTCGTAGCCATCTTGATAAAAGATGGAGGTTTTTATGAGAGTATTTTATTTCTTTTAAACTAGTGAGGGTGAGATAGAAAGATGATTCCTATTTAATTTCAGAGAGGGAGAGAGAGAGAGAGAGAGAAATGAGAGGGGTAAAGAGAAATAAATTGATGTTATGGTTATGTGCTATGTGAGATGGATAGATGGAAAGATGACCGCTACCTCCACCCTTAAAGCATAACATATGGGTGTAACATGTGGTACAATATGTTTATTTGACATTGATATGCAATGGTGTCACCACCCCGCCCATTCTCCCCCTCACCCTTGTTTGCATCTGCAACATTTGACGCTAAATGAGACACCATAAAAGATATTTCTCTCTCTTGTTCTTTCACGCCTATCTCTCTTACACATACACATTTTAATATTAAAAAATAGATAAGGTGAAGGGGGTATAAAAATAAGTATTTTCTAGATTTGAAAGATGAAGAGAAGAGAGGGTACTTACGAGTTACGTGATATTGACATGACATGAATGATGGAGCGGGAAGAGGGCACACATACCCCATGCTTTTAGTATTAGTGATACAAAAAATATATATACAACATGAGAAGCTTAGCAGTTAGCAATCTGGACTTCAAATGGAATTTGTGCATCCGAGAAAAGGTAAATATGTCTTTACATAATAATGGTCTAATTAATACCGCTTACCGACACTTCCAAATCTTGGCCTAAGATATGTAGCGAGGGTTCATTTGAGAACCATTATTATTGTGAGAACCACGAGAATCAATCTTAATCGTTCAATTAGTAAGTGGAATTCATGGATGAAGAGCCTGGGGATTGAGTGTGACAATGTGCATGTAAAGAATTTATGGGTGGGCAATCCAATTGAAGGAGGGGGAATTTGACGGCTAAGATTAGTTATCACGGTTTTTACAATAAGAACGGTTCTTAAATGAACTTTTCAGTATATATATATTGAAAGAGAGAGAGAGAGAGAGAGAGAGAGAGAGAGAGAGTTAGGTTATATATAGAACCACCCTTAAACATAGAACCTAAAGAACAAATCTCCGCCACTCTTTTAAAAGGGCAAAAAAGGAATTGAAAATTTTGATTAGTAACTCAAGTGCCTCCCATCAACCCATCAGTTTAAAAAAACCCATTAATCTTTCTAATGATCATAACTATGTCATGTTTAAGATTTTTAACAAAAAAATTATACCATTAGGTTCAGTTTTTCTTGCTCTTTAATTCAAGACCACTCTTCTCATATTTTAAAATTTTTTATTTTGAAAATGCATTTGCGAAAATGCAAATTTCATATCTGAACATGCAAACTGTGGATGAAGATGATAATCAAAATGCAACCTAGATGAAAATGAAGACCGAAAACCGTCATTTAAGATCTGTAAATTATAGATCTGAAAAAAATCATTGTGTTATTTGCATGTTAATGACTTCATGTTATTTGCATTTTCTGGTTATCTTTTCATCTAGATGAAGATGGTAGCCAAAATGCAACCTATATGAAAATGAAGACCGAAAACCGCCATTTAAGATTTGTAAATTATAGATCTAAAAAGAAATCGTTGTGTTATTTGCATGTTAATGACTTAATCTTATTTACATTTTCGGTTATTTGCATTTTGGTTATTTTCTTTTGGTTATTTGCATTTTAATGACTTAATGTCATCTAAATTTTGGTTATTTGCATTTTTCGGAAGGTGGAGCCAGAAAAAGGATTTGTGGCGACGAAAACAAAATTTCCATATATGCCCTCATATATGCGGTTACGCCATATAATTTTAATATAATTTACAAAATTGTCATCTTCAAATCTGAACCATTAATTTAGATGATCAGATGAGCCAGATTTGTTTTTTAGAATATATGATTAAGACTAATTTTTATATTAATCATATTTCTATATATTTCATATTATCTGCCCATTGTAATCTTGAAGAAGAATCATTGGAGCACTGTCTATTAATCTGCTATAAAATTAATTAAACCAATTTGAAGGAAGTTTGTTGCTTGGTACGTAATTGGGATATATATATGATCGTTTCTCCATCTTTAATTGTCTAGTTCGAAGGTGATTATGAAAGCATTAAGGATCGACTCAAAAGAAGAAGAAGAAAAATTCTAAAAGATTACGTTTTAATGGTTCATGCTTAATATTGATCTTGGCGTCTAGGGAATGGAGAAACAACATTAATTTTACACCCCTAAATGATTTAGATTCGCTGTTTTCATATGAGATGATCCATAGATTAGCAAGCTAGCGAAGCATTATTCTGTTGTTGGATCTCCATACGAGGCTACCATTTGATGTGTTGTTTTCGATTGATTTATGATAGCTAGTGTTGTCAATGAGATAGATCATATTTTTAAGATTTGATTTAGCTCCGAGACCTAGTTAATTAATATTGTTACTTTATATATTTGCTCTACTTTTTTTCATACGTTAATATTTATTTAATATAATTTCTTACCACCACCATCATTATCACCAACCGCTATCTCAACCATCCATCGCTATTGCCATCACCACCATCTTGTAACTGCCACAAACTCCCCTATAAATAGAGCCGGTTTGATCGAATATGGTCAAGTACTGGCCCATTAACACTCCTCATTTATGATCCTTTCAGCCTTTGTATTCTAGACTTGGTGTTTGTGATTTTATTTGTTTGTATTTTTGTTGTTTTTAGCATCAGAGTCTCGTTCTTTAAACCTCTTCGTACCTTGTTGGGGGAGATTTAGTGGATGTAATTGGATCATAATACCCTTAAATATTAAATAATATTATTTGATAGTAAGTTTATAAAGATAAAAAAGTCATAATTATTATGTATAATAAATTAGTATTATATATAAATCATCTCCTCTCCTTTTTAAAATATAAGCTATTGACACTTCTTAAAAATCATTTTATAAAATGACTTTAATGTAATTTCAAATCATATAAACCTTCCCAAAAATCTATATATCATACACTCAATTCCCTTCCACAAATGTAGCTTTTCCTTTGGTGGACCATTTGATAACACAACTTCTTATCACATATTCACTTTCAAATGAACCACTTTTTAAATTTATTCTAAGCTATGAATCCTCTCTATCTTACCTCCCAACTTTACTCTATTATATATACTTTATAATAATTTAATGCATTAATTTACTTATAAAAAAAAGAGAAAGGCCCCCCTTGTAGGGTATCTTCCCCAATTGAAATATTATATGTGTAAATATATTTGAGATTTAATTATTGAATACTTAAACTTCTTGTTATCCGTAACACACGTGATTAGATCAAGAATTATGACTCAAAAATATTAGTTAAATTCTTGTGCTAATTTAATTCAAGTGGTATAACGGAGAAGAGAGATTCTATATTTTTCTACAATATCTTTCTACTCACTATATCAACACAAGTGTTAAAATCAAAGGAGGAGGTAAGGAAATAGATTTAGTGAATTACACATGTGATTATTTTATGGGATTAGTTCACCAAAATGTATTTAACCTGTCATGTTTTGATATTATGTGTATCGTACTTTAAAAGTTTTTATTGTGTATATTTCACTATTATATGTATTAATCTTTCTATTGTATGTCATAAACTTATGCATTTTTCCTTTTTTGTGTATCCAAAATACATACAATAGCAATAAACTAAAAGTTTAATACATACAATATAAATTTTTAAAACTCGATACAGATAATAATAAAATATGACAAATTGAATACATGTTGATGAACTAAACCCTTATTTTATAAGCAGTAGAAATGGAGAATATTGTAGGATAGATACAAAATTGTCCAACGCAAGAATGGTCATGATGACTTCATTGGCCGCTTATTGAATGAAAATTACAAGTGTCATAGTTAAGAAATGAATGTAAGTGCCTTCATACGCAATTACCACTTGCATTGCATGCCTAAAGGCTAGACCTAATTAAGTTGATCTAATCAAATTCGTAATTATATTTCTTTTGATTCAAAATTTGGATCGAACAATCTTACTTTTTATAATTATACATTTATAAATTAAATAATTTTGATTTAGTAAATGTTCAATGAATTGTATATTAATTTATTTGAATTAATACCTTTCAACTCTTATATCATTTGACTAGTTTAAATATCCGCGTAAATACATGGGTCAGACATAATTATTTATGTGAAAATCCCTTAGTTAAATATATGATTGTTTTGTACGAACGAAAAAATAGTTTGATCTTAAACTTTCTTTAAAATAAAAAAAAAGTTTATACTAATTTCAATTGACATAGAAAATTAAATGATGACAACTTTAAAATGATTTAAAATTTACTTACGATAAAATTTTTAAAACACAAAAAACAAACCAGACACGGGTCACGATATAGATAAAATTTTTAATTATTGAATTTACACCAACCATTATTGTAAGAACTAAAATATATTTTTTTCTCTGGTTAAAATTAAATTAAATTTTGATTTTAATTTAAATCAAAATTATTAGGGATAATTTCATAAATATATTTCTTAAGCTTTAAAATATCGTATTTGTCTACCTTAATTTTCAAGTTTCATATTTACACTTTATAATATTTAAAAATATCATATTTAACCAATTATAAAATATATTATAATCACTTTAATTTTTTAATATACCAACAAAAAATTGACCATATTGTCTTAATTGTAACAATAATGATTGATGAGTTGTATAAAAAAATACAATCACGTCTTTTCGTATCATGATATCACATTTTTTCTGTTACGTTGACTGCCCTCCTCTTTGTGTCAACGCTTTCACCACGAGTCTGAGTGTTGAAGCCGTCTGTCGTTATTTTTAAAAATTCTTGTTATTTTTGTGTTATATAATTATTTAGTATATTTTTTATTAATATTTAATATCTATTTTCTTTTTACAATCAATCCGTATTGCACACGAGCATCTAATTTAGTTATCAATATTAAAAGATTATTAAGGGGTCGATATTAATTTTAAATTAATACAAAATAATATTTAATTTATATTTTCTAAATTAGATGGATGTTCATATAATCTATGTCGATTTTAAATTTAGAACAAAATTTAGATATATTAAATTTATATCAACTTAGATATAACATTATCGCATACAAATTTGAAAAAGAGTTTCACTTTTGTCTATTCAAAGTCAACATTGAGTTTTCAATTTTAACCTAAATAAATTGTTAAGATTTAATTTTAATTAAATGAAAGCTAAAATCATCTAATTAAATTGGTAAAAGTTAGTCTTTTATTTATATTAGAAGATTTTAAATACATGTTTAGTTCCACCATTCCCTATTCCCTCTTCGGTCTCGGTTTTTCTCGCTATCTTCACAACCCCGACCTTTTTTCCACATTCAGTGTGATTAACTCTCATTTGAGTTCTTGTGTGATATTTCCTTGTTTCCTTATCAACTACATCGTCCAAGTGGAGAGTAATCTATATGGTATCAGAGCCTTAAAAATTACTTAATCTTAATCAACTTGTGAGAGCCAGGGAGCAAAGGTAAATTTGTTAATTTCTTTCATTTTGAACCGAATTGCTTTTAAGAAGGAAACATATATACGACTAAAATATAGATAAAATAATTAATATGTTAGAAAAAAATGTCTTTGACCCAGCAGTATTAATACGTGTTTAAGGTAAATACATATTTTTCTTCCGTAAGGTTGAGGGTTTAAGTCCATTCGTGAAGATAAATACAGATTATGAAGGTGTGTTTATTTACTATTAAAAAAGTTATTAATCTGTTATCACTAACATTAATTTAAAGTTGAAATGGCTAAGATGTAAATCGAATTAAAATGTGAGGGAGGAATTGAAATCACAACTTGCTATTTCATATGTATTTAAAAGTTGACTGATAACATGCTTCTCACACATGCGAAACACTGTCAACTTTTTTGTGAAGTAATATAAGTCTAAATTCAAACATTATATACCTTTATTGATTAAAGAAATATATATATATATATATATATATATATATGATAAAAGTTCATCTGAAGCCTGAAATCAATCTCAAATTTCAAACACTATCAACAAGAGAGATAAAACATTCAGAAAATTATGACCCACACGCTTCTGCAGTGATTCTTAGCTAGCTTGCAAAAAAAAAAAGATAATTTATTATACTCTAAGATCAGAAGTCAAGTTCATATCACAATCTCTAACATTGTCCCTGACCAATTCCGAGCTTCAAACAAGACAAATTACCTATTTTGTCGGATCCACCTCATCTTCTATTTCGATTTGCACCAAAGATTAGAGCTCACTATATCAAAAGTTACTTTTGCGTCTTGTTCTTGAGTCGTTTTAGGGAAGGAATAAGAAGGAAATGGAAATGTTTGGAGCGGGAGTTTAGGCTTATTTTGATTCCAAATCTATCCTCGTAAGATTAGGATACTTTGGAAAGAAATGATTTCCTTCTCTTTCATTTCCTTTCCTCCCCTTATCAAACCCGAGAACAAGGCGTTAGAGACTAGGTTTGATCCGTAGTCTATAGACTAAACTTTCCTAGAAACACAAAACCAAATCTATCCTTCCAAAATTGAGATGATTTGAAAGGAAATGATTTCCTTCCTTTTCCTCCTCTTATTAAACGGGCATTAGAGACCAGGTTTGGTCTATATTCAACGGATTCTAAACTTCCCTAGAAACACAAAAAAAAATTAAAGCCACAGCCACCTGCAACTCTGCCTACAGCATCGAGTATCGTTAGCATCACTACAAACTCCATGATCAAGAAGATGGAGGTGGCCGCACGGGGAAAGTTGTGGTTGTGGTGGTGGTGGGAGGTGAAGTAGTAGTGTTGTGGTGGCGGCGGCGGCGGTAACAACAACTGTAACAGTAGCAATAGCAATATGAGTAACAGTAGTACTGTAGTAGTAACTGTAGCAGGTGCAACAACAGTAGAAGGAGCATAGCAGTAGCAGCAAGAGTAGTAGTTCTAAATATTTTATTTAATACTTATTTTTATAATGATCAAACCTATTTAAAACTTTCTTATAATTAGTCATTTGACTTTAACCTGTTACCATCCGAATACATTTTAACATGCTATCTGATCCTCCTATTTTGATAGATTTATAAAGTATTTGGCTTAACTTATCATGATGACTCGTTTTTTAAATACTTATAATCCCGGTTTTTTAATACACTCTTTTTCTTGTCATATTATATTACTTACAAACTTGTTATAATTTTAAAAAATAAATCAAGTTTACGAGAAACAAACTGAAAAAATAAAATTATAAAAAATAAACCGAATGCTAAAAAAGTAGACTTTAATAAAAAGGTAAAAACTAATAAACCCAAGAAAAGCAATCTCGGACACCCGCATTTCATAACATCCACGTTAAATGCGTAAATTTTGAAATAAATTTTTTAATAAAAAAGAAAAAGAAAAAAAAAGAACAATGCGTGCATAGAAACTTAATTTGTTCGCTTTTACTTCATTAATAATAACTTAATTTGTACCTTATCATCATCCTTCACACGTTGGTCTTATTGTGTCTCCCACCCCACCAAACATATGATTTTAAATTTGTCTTATTTTGTGTTAAATAATTGTTGAGAATATTGTATATCTGACGAGAATTGACTTTGTAATTTACTTAATAAGGGTTATGTGCTCCTCTACTCATAGCCAGTTGGATTTGAGTTGGAACCCTGTAAACTTACATGGTATTAGAGCAAGGTTTACCTTTGGTTGGTTAAATGCCATGCGGAGGTCACGTAACTTATAAGTATCCACGTGTTAGAAGCGAAGAAAAGGAAAACCACACGTGATAGGGCGTGTTAAGTAATGTCCCACATCGAACGAGAACTGACTTTGTAATGATATAAATAAGGGTCATGGATTACTTCTTAAACTATTGAAGTATAGGCTTTTATCTTGGACCATCATAAGGTTATGAAAAGCTCTTGATGTCATGGTATTTTACGGTTGTCGAAGAATTTGTGAAACAATGTTGTTTGGTGTATTAAAAATGAGACTATACCGTGTTAAGTTTAGTGATCTGTGTTATAACGGTAAGACTAATAATAATAATAATAATCAGTATAAAATGTAACCAATTGTTCCCTATTTGGTTAGATGTTATACTCCAATACTTACCCGATGTACCCCGACCAGATGTTTGTGCATTAATTAATTAATTAATTAAAATTTTAAAGAAATCTTGGGTGTCTCGACTTTTATTTGGACAAAAAGAATAAATAATTGCATGTCCACGTGAGTCTTCCATATGTTGTCGTAATAAAGTAAACGGGCTCATTTATCTGGACCCCAATGTTGTATATTGGGTTTCAAGTGGGCCCATGTTTTACTATTAATATTTTGTATTTATTTCTATGTTGGACTTTAGATTGGAAAATGCTAAATGAACACGTCTTACCTTAAAGCAATCGAGGAATCCAGATATATAATTGGATAATCAAGATAAATTGTATATTACTAGAAAAAAGTTAATAGTTTCTGGTGCATAACTTTTTTTTCATAAGCACAACATACACACATGTTAAACCTATGAAGTCGAGATTTTAAGGACCATTTTAAACATCGGATACTGCTGGGTTAAAGATAACTTTGGTATATAACTACAAGAGCAAAGACTGTTATGATAATCAATATCCGTTGTTTAAGATAATGTTTTGGAACCGATTTTTAGTTTTTGTAATTTTTAAACATTAAATAGTGTTTGATATTGCGTTTTAAAAACATGATTACATGTTTTTCCCAAGCAAACGTGATTCTGGAGAAGGTCCGCGTATGTTTTTACAAAAGGGCTTTTTCGAAAAATCATAAATCATTTTCCAAACATGAAGCAAGCACAAACAACCCTTAATAAAATTAGAGTATTAGGAGTAGTCATACTCATCACACTGTCACGTCAACATCAAACTCCAACTACATAACCCACCATACAATAATATAGTTACTCTTTATCGTACTAAATTTTGAAACACACATACAACACAAGACACAACCCATGAATCATGGTGCATGTAGTACCCCTCCTTCACCACTCCATGGTCGCTAACCAACCCAGAAACCCTCACTTTATATGCTCTTAAGGGGTGGTCATGGTCTTCATAGCGAGGCATGAGAGGTCTCTCACGACATGATGCCAAGCCACTCTCAACATGGATGGCTGGCATGATCCCTTTGTATGGGGAGAATCACTGTGAGATTCTTACTTCATTTGAGTTCTTGACACACTCCAAAAATTAGTAAGTAATACTTTAATCGATGAATATATTTTTGAAGTCTTATTAATTAACTGGTTGATATTATTGTTATATTGCACCCAATTTGATTATAATTATAATTATGTGATAATAAATTTGAAGGACTAAGATGTCCAATTGCAAAGTATTATTACGAGTTAAGTTAGTTTTGTGACAAAACCATGATTAAAGACACTTGAGGGACTTTAATTACTAAATAACCAAACCTGTGATACATATAAGAGTTTATTAGACTTTTAAGGTCAAAATTGTATCTGTGTGTTCGGAAAACTCGAGAAGAGAAGAAGAGCTTGAGAAGGTTGAAGATCAAGCCTAAATTGGTGGAATTAAGAAAAGAATAAGCCATTATCAGGCATCAAGATATGTATTCCAACCCAGTTTTTGTAGTAATAGCGTGTTGTAATTGCCGTAAGAGTATGTTAGTGTACTTGATTTAACGAGACGTTGAAGATTTTGCTGAAAGAATGTGGATTGTTACGATTTAGGTGAAACAAAACTCCATTAAAATTGTTTATATGATTTGCATATGAATAAAACTGAAGTTAATTTGGGTGCAAATGGTTCAAGTTGGGTTCTAGATCAAAAGATGATTGATTAGTTTGGTTTTGATGTTATTAGAAGTTATTTGGTGTTTTTGGGTGATATTTGGTGAATACCCAATGCTGAAAACACTTGGGTAATGTTTGAAATGAGTTTTGAGTGAGAATGAAGATGTTCATATCGAACAGTTTTGTTGCCAAGCCGGACACGAACGTGTCTACGTAGACATGGTTCGTCGAATGAACATTGCCGCACACTAAAACATAGTAGATTCAATGGTTGCCCTATGTGTTTTCCATGTTTTCATCATCTTTGTTCATTTTTTATTTTGTTTCTTTTGGAGTTGATAACTTGTAATTCATCAATGGCTAGCCTTATGTAGTTCATCAATGGTTCTTTCTTGATTTAAGTTTTATGATGTTTCAATTGACATTTTAATGAGTGTCATGAAATATGATTGGGTACGAGTTTAATATAATAGCCATATAATAATTAGTGTCTATAGGATAAAAACTAATGTGACACCATATGATTATATAAATGAATAAAGAAATACCAACTCCTTAGAGCAAGAAGCGTGGGAACGGCATATAATTGGTATGCCGAGTTGGAATTGTGGTACCGAGGGGCACGCCACCCCCAACCTTCGGAACCAAGAATTTTGAAATACCATTGGCATTTGAATGCTGAGAGAGATGGAGACCATTTTGACGATTTTCGAGGGGCATGCAGCGACCATGTGAGCGTTTGAAATTAAAAAACATTTTCCCCTAATATATATACAATACTATTTCTTCTTTAAAACACACAAAAATATTCTCTCTCTCTAAACTATTTATTTTCTTTACAAAACACAAAAAAATGTTATCAAATTCTATTTCTTCTACTTCATCTTCTTTATAATCTTCCGAAGAGAACCAAATATGAGATATAAAATGATTTAAGAAACGTTTGCACAAGCGGCTTTATATATCAAAAATCAAATTGATGAAGCAGAAACGTCAAGTGGTCCATGAAAAACAAGAAACGTGGTCAATAGGCAGCATGGCGAGGCACATCTCCAGCTCATGAAGGACTATTTTGACGAGGATTCTGTTTTGATGAAAATTCGTTTAGGAGACGATTTCAGATGTCCAAAGAATTGTTTTTGAGGATCATGGATGACTTACAAATTGCAGCCTCGTATTTTACACAAAAATGGGATGCACATCGTTGGAAAGGTTTTACTCTGCTACAGAAATGTACCTCTCCAATACATCAATTAGCTTACAGAACCTCACCCGACAGACTTGACGAATACCTACATATATCGGAGCGGATATCACGTGAAGTGTTACAATTTTTTGTAAATGGGCGATTAAAGTTTATGACAAGGAGTAATTAAGGCGCCCTACCTGCTTCGATATCCAAAAATTATACGCACATCACAGATCCAAACATGGATTCCTGAGAATGTTAGTAAGTATCGACTACAATCAGTGGGCTTTGTCAAATTGTCTGGTAGCATGGTGTAGACAATACACGCGAGGTGATCATGAACATCCAACTCTTATGCTCGAAGCGCTTACATCCCAAAACTCAAGGATTTGGCACGCGTTTTTCAAGGTTGCAGGTTTGAACAATGATATTAATGTTCTTAATCATCTCCGATATTCAACGACGTATTAAGTGGCAAAGCTCCCGTGTATCCTTTCATAGTGAACGGGATTACATATAAATATGACTATTATCTTTCGGATGAGATATATATTTAGAATGAGTAATATTTGTCAAATCATTTCAATATCCACAAGATGAGAAGTGTAAAAAAAATTCAAAACGGCTCAAGAGTCAACGATGAAGAACGTTGAAAAAGCATTGGATGTCTTTAAAGCGAGTTGGCAAATATTGTAAAATCCGGCACGACCATAGTTTACAAAAAAAGATAAGCAACTCCATGTACGCGTGTGTAATATTACACAATATGATATTACAAGACGATAACAAAGCGATTTGTACGTTTGATGAACGTGATCTACCACTTTCCCCGGAACACTATCTAGATATGGCTGAAATTTCAAACACGACTCTTCACAAACTACATTGTCGAGAAACACATAATAATCTACTTTCAGATTTGGTGGAGCATATAAGCACTCTAGTATCCGACGACGAGGATGATGAATAAATTACGTGTCTTTTTTATATATTTATTTGCTTAATGTAATCTTGAATTTCTTTATGTAATGTTTAATTAATTAAAAAAATTAGTATTAAATTTAGTATTAAAAAAGAAATAAAAAAAGTTAGTATTAAAAAAGAAATAAAAAAAGTTTGAAGTGTCAAAGCATGGTTACTGGTTAGTATCTGGATTTAAACATGCTTGAAGTATGAAATAAGTTATGTTAATATGACACTGATATAACACTAAAAATATGAGGTGTTTCAAACATGTACACCCCGTACTTTTAGAAAGGGGGCTGATCTGTACACAACAGTTTTTAGCCATACACAACAAGGTACAAGCATTTATTACATATGGTACAAGTTGATGATGCATAAAGTTATTGTGTATGACCAAGTTTGTTGTGTACGAATCACCTCCCTTTTAAAAAAGGTTACATACTCTTAGAAATACCTATTTTATTGCATAAGTTACTAGTCAAATAACTATGCACAGCTATCAGGGGCCCTTGGGTTGGGTGGGAACTTGCGATACTGAATTTTTGTTGGCAAGGGTATCTATGTCATGTGTAAAATAAAGGCATGCATTTCATTTGACTACTTTTTTAGAAAAATGTTTCCAATTCAAGCTCCTATTATCTTTATAATCAATACTAACATAAAATCACTATTCATTTCATTTTTTATTTTTACCCCTAATAAATTTTCACTTTTCACCTTTTAATTTGTATAGATTATATATT
The DNA here is from genome assembly GCA_038502395.1 of Dittrichia graveolens. Classification (NCBI taxonomy): domain Eukaryota; kingdom Viridiplantae; phylum Streptophyta; class Magnoliopsida; order Asterales; family Asteraceae; genus Dittrichia; species Dittrichia graveolens. Next base: position 84,943,345 of record JARJIL010000005.1, on the reverse strand, counting down.
TGACCTAATAACATTATTATTATTATTATTATTATTATTATTATTATTATTATTATTATTATTATTATTACTTCCAATTATTTTATAAAGGGTAAGATTTTCTATTAAAAACATAAATTAAACGATAGTGCTAATTACGACAGAATGTATATATAAATATATATTTTTTATTTTGTATGTATCTTACATTAAAATCTATTTCAAATAGCAAATTTTTAAATCTCACTTTTGAAATATAGCATGTCAAAGGGTAAGATTTAAATTATAACACATGAAATAGTAAACATGTCAAAGGGTAAGATTTGAAGTATAATACATGAAATAGTAAACATGTATATTTGGATGCATTCCTATTGGTTCGTTTCAAGACCAAAAGATTACATATTATAGTGGCGAATGTCTTAATACTCATTTTCTTATAATACTGTATAACTTTAACATTATGTGACTCTAAATCGATCGAGTTATCTTGAAAAACTATAACTCATCCAACATATAATAAATTTTCTTAATAATAGCTTTGACCATTCGCAATGCGAGTGCATATAAAACCTTGTTATATTTATTTCCCTGTTTCACATGTCATTAGAGGACTTGTGCACTTTTTTTTTTCTGCGCAATGTATATTTTGAAAATAAACCGTCTTCTATGTATAAAAAAATAAATAATATCATGAGTCCATTAAGAGAGAATACTTAGGGGGCGTTTGGTTCGTAGATTTTTTTCATGGGATTTGCATTCTGTCAAATGATTTGCATTTGACAGGATTGTAAAATGGATTTACATTTGACAAAATGGTAAAATGGAAAATCCTTCATACAAAGCATTTTAAAATACCATGGGGGTGGATGTATTTGTAAAATCTCCTGAGTAAGGGAATTTGAGGGATTTTAAAGAATTCCCAGCATTTAAAATCTCTTCCTTTTTTTCCAACCAAACACAACATTTTCCTATACTTGAAATCTCATTTCCACGAAATACAGTGAACCAAACAGGGCCTTAGTTTTAGTAAAAACAAGAACAAGTTTGAGACATTAAAAACGTAACTAGTACAAAAATTAGATGCATCTGGCTGATTTAGTGTATTTATTTAGCTTTTTATCCATTTGTTAAAATAATTTAAAGTTATATTGTTTTTATATTATCGTGAACTAGCATGTACCCGCGCAATGCGACCGCAACAAATAATGTTTACTCGTTAACATATCCATTTTTAAGACTTAGGGAGTATGATATTCATGTAATACGGTGACAATAAATAATTTTCGTTTGGTGACATGTCTATTTTCTTTATCTTTTTTTATTTCCTTTATTTTTTGTTCTTCATAATTGAAAAAAAGGTTATGAAGATATGTTTTAATAATTAAGTTATTTTATATTGGCTTTGACTTTCAAAAAAATTGTATTGACTTTGATTTTCTTAAATATATAAATTTAGTTATTAAAATGGAATATAAAAATCATATTATTTATATCTAGTAGTTACTCAATTTAGTTAATCATATTAGTTATATCTAGTAGTTAATCAATTTAGTTTATATGAGGGGTAATTTAGTAATTTCAAAACATTTAAAATTTAATAGTTTAAGCAAATGACTTAAATGCTTTATAATATAGTATAAATATAAATTAAATGTAAGTTTGTCAAATTTCTTAATTTTGTTAACGTACTCCGTATGCTGAATGAGAGAAGTCTTCTCCGTGGAACCTTATGCATACATCATTAATGATTCTATTCCCTAATTTGGATTCACGTCACTTGATAACCAATTTCAAAATTTAGTTTGAATTGAAAGTTTTAAAAGTAATAAATTTTGGCATGGTTTACATTTAATGTGATTGTTTGGGCTATTTTTTACTTAATTATTCTAAGCTTGGCCTAATTTAACATAATTGAATTTAAGATTTGTGTTATCAATTTTTTATGACTTGTGAAGTTGTGTTTAGTTTTTGTAATTTCAACATATAGGGTGTGTTCGGCAACGGATTTATGAGGGATTATAGGGGCTTGAGATTCTAGTTTTCATAATCCTCAGCCCTCTAGCCCTGTTCGGGTGTTACAATCTTGAGGGGATTATTAAAAACATAAGCCCCAAAAATAAAAGCTTTTTCAAGTAGCTTATGGCTTGGGCTTGAGATTATTAATTAATCAGTCCCAGCCCCAGCTCCAGCCCCAACCTCAGCTCCAGCCCCAGCCTCTTCCGCCAAACACACCCATAGGGTGTGTTCGGCAACGAACTTATGGGGGATTATAGGGGCTTGGATTCTAGCTTTCATAATCCCTAGCCCTGCCTATTACGGGGTTACAATCTTGAGGGGATTATTAAAAACATAAGCCCCAAAAATAAAAGCTTTCTCAAGTAGCTTATGACTTAGGCTTGAGATTATTAATTAATCAGCCCTAGCCCCAGTCCCAGTCCCAGCCCCAGCCCCAGCCTCTTTCGCTAAACACACCCATACTGAAGACATCAACTTTTTACTTGGATTTCAATTTTTTATGATTATAAACTGGCAGGATTTCTACCGCATAAAATGAACTTTTCGATGGAAAAATGTAAAAAGATTTAGGTATTTCTTCCTACAACGATAGTGTTGTCGTTGAAAGTGGGGTAGACTTTTCAACCTTCCCCGGGTCAATAAGGCAGTCTTTTATAATGTAGGGCTTTTAGAAAAGACGAAAACAATCTTAAGTAGAACCTCAATCTTAATAACCTTGGCATAAATAACACTATTTTATTTTATTTTTGCAAGTTAATTGGAACACTTTTTTTCTTTTTTTGATTTAACTTCAAACTTTTATAATTTTCATTATATATTCATTTAGTTGTATAAGAAAAAATTCGCTCACTTTCTCACGGTTTTCGTACGAAAAACAGTTCTCGTTTGAACAGTTATATATATATATATATATATATATATATATATATATAGTTCATCTACAAGCTAATTAGATTCATGATTATAGAACTTAAAAAAAGTATTTTATTAGCTTTCAGAATATAAGGATCAAAAAATGATGAGAAATACGTGAATTCGTTTTTATATATTTGCGATTTTATTCGTATTTTTAAGCTAAATTCTATGAAAACTTATAAAATACTCTATATATTTTACATAATTATGAATTTAATAAATTTGACTATGTTGCTTAAGTTCTCGCAATAAAACTGATTCTCAATGTAACCTTCACACATACATATATACATATACATAGAGAGAGGAAGAGTTCTAATAAGAACTTCAATATTAGCACGTTATAGTCTCAAATTGAGTACCATACAACAATGTGTTTGTAGAGATGAGGAAAATTATCTTTAAGGAACACATCATATCAAAGTACAAAACTTGTAGGGAATAAAAGAAAAGTAGAAAGTATATTTGACTTTATTATACCTTTAATTCTCACCCACATACTTCAACTACATAAGTTACAATTTATTACCATGCATTAGATCTTCTCATTAAATGTTAGTATCTTGCATCTTATGCTTCTTTATCAACTTGGTTAAATCATATATGGAGTTGTTAGGTATACTCGATTAACTAAGATCTTCTTATCTTCATTATTTCAAATCCTTGTTCATTGAATTTGAAAACTACCCACTACTTCTTACATTGCAAGATTTAAGGTGCGAGAATGATTGCACTTAAGGAGATCAGAGGCCTTGGTGAACAACACATGTTCAACCTTGACTTCGTAATCCTTTATCGTCATAATACTTACTTTACGAAAATAACATAAATCAGATCTGAAGACTCTAAATAGCGGGTCATGAAATCTGATCATCAAACGGCTCAGTTAGAAGATTGCTCAGCTTACTTCAGACAATTGGTCAGGTAACCATGCTTAAATGTTTTGACGAATGTTGAATTTTATCAGCTAATCCATTTTCATTGCTCAGCTGATTGTTAGGTTGTAGTTCTAAATTTAAGTTTATAAGTCTAATTTTAACAACACACGTTAAGATAATTTATAGGCTTCATAATAGTTTTATAATTTTCAAATCATAAGGTTCAATTAATGAGTTTGAAATTGTTATCACTCAACGGTAAGAACCGTAAGAACTAACAAATCTAGTCAACAAATTCATTAGATTCATGACTACGTATCTTAATTAGAGTGTTTCATGAGTTTTTAGAAAGATTAGATCGAAGAAAGTGAAGAAAATTGGATATATATATATAAATATATATATATATATAAATGCATCTGATGCGAGTAGCATGTGATGCATTTTTATATTTTCATGAATATTTTATTATTTTGTAAACCCAAATTCTATGAAAAATCACAAAGCACTCTAATTAAGATGTATAATCATAAATTTAACAGCTTTGTATATACATTTGACTCAATGTCTTAGTTTGTACGGTCTTACCAATATTTAAGTTTTTATTTGATCATGATTATGTATGTGTGTGTATAAGTTCAATTGAGAATTGATTTTATAAAATAACCTCGAGAACCACTCCTGTCCATCCATCTTAACTTTAACCTTAAGTAATAATCTTATACAAGAAGGGGTATAACAGTCTTTTTGCATGATGCTTTTGATAACCAAACTACCAAAGATAGTCATGATTTAAAATCCCATTCTCTATCTCGTTCCTCTCCACTTACAGCACCAGTGACCATCATCGTCCCCACTGTCAACACATGGAACAACTTATCGTTGCTTACAACCATCCTCCACTTCCTTTGACCTTTAGGAGGCGACAACAACACCTTTCTTCTCTCTTTATCAACAACAACAAGCAACCTCCGACCACCTATATCTCTCCATCGGCTTCTCCCGCGATGTCGGGCTCGGCTTCTCCTACGTCTAGAAACTACAAATTCAGTTAATTTAGAGCTATGATCTAGTAACCTTGTGTACATTACCCTAAACAATCTAACTCAGAAGTATATCAAAGTTTGTTTTAAGCTTTAAAGCTTCAATTATATTCAAAGTTAATTAAGTCAACAATATGTGAGTATGTTCTTTCTATTTCTATTTATGGTACTAAATATAAGAATATTGTTGTATAGGTTTTGTTGTGGTTTTCAATCAGATTCAACAAAACTACTTAGTTGTTTTTTGTTGCTTCAATTGTAATATGTGTGGTTTTTCTGTTTATGTTACTTAGCTAACTTTTGTTGCTTCAATTGGAATTTGTTTCATTTTGCTGTTTATGTATGAATTGTACATATATGTATATTTTTCATTTGAAAAAATGATTTCCAACACTATTCGTATGCACATGTGCACATTCTCGCAGTTGTGCTAAAAAAAACCCTAGTAATACTTTTTTTACAAAAAAGTATAACAATATTGGTGTTAAATTAAAAGGCATAAAATCCTTACTTTTTGATATAGTTTTCGCATTCTCAAACCATTGCATTGTGTAAATATTTTACTTTTAAGAATTTGGGGGCGAATATTAGAAGGTTCAAACTGTTTTTTTGTATTTACAAGTATCACACTCATGTTATCATTTTAAACCGTTGATCTTCAAAATCAACTATGAAAATTGGTTTTCGAGGTTCTTCTAATAAATTGGTTCTGGATTGTACCTTCCTCTGTATATCCATCCCATCACTAGTCACAAGTGAAGCTAGCCAACCATCAACTTTTGCAACATTGGCAAAATAAAATTCCATGTTGTCGACACCCTCTGTTCGCTCGTACGAATACCATGCCACACGAGTACATGACAATTGTTGTCGAGTCTCCTCATTAGATTAGGAAGGCGCATTCCACTGCTACATATAATGAAAAGGCCTCCTATATATAGGTTTAAAATAACCCGAAATTAATCTTGTTTATTATAAAGTACTCATTTATGTGAAGATATGTAATGATATATCATGTAAAACTTTTATGATTTAAGATTTTTTATTCAAATTTTAGAAAGAGCATTCGTGGGATTTTAAGGGATGAAGATAATTTTTTATTTATTTTACGAATTCATATTTTTGTTTTGATATAGATATGTTTATATAACATGTTATTCATATTAGTTTATAACAAATAAAATACGGTGATTCAAAATGTATATTTATGTAACTCATATAACAAAAATATAATATCCATCTTAAGGTATAAAGGTATGAACTTCCATGGGATTAATTAGCACATATGATAAGTCAAGAATTTTGTATATTTGCATAAAAACTTCAACTTATGTCACTAGTTAATTAAACATATTTAAGCAAAATTAGGCTAGATATTTAATAATAATATGTTGGTAAGCTACTTAATTAGGACCACAATATGAAGCTATTAGTCTTATTAAATAAGACAAGGTTGTCCAATTAAACTTTTTTCATCCGAAAACAGACTATCTACCTTTAGTATGAATATAACTGTCTAAATCTTGACTTCTCGTAAAAAAATTGGGTATTGTTGTTACGTAGAAAGTCGGAAAACGATAACGAAATACTAAAAAGCTTTGAAAACAACCTCTTTGTATAAACCAAGTCTTCATTATTAGCATATATATTTGGTAATAACCAAACATGCAGAACACTTAATTTTCTACGGTCTTAACTTTCGATCGACCCCCCACCCTAACTTCCTATTTATAAGCCACCTATTTTCCGTAGCCTTTGCTATACTTCTAAATTAAAACTTAAAGAACAGTAAAACTTAATTAGTTACATATCATTGATTTTTCTGTACCCTTTATATCTGCAGCAACCTTCTTAATCCGTCGCCCTAATAACCTTCTCTCTATATAATCTTCTTCTTTGTTGTCGTTGTTGTATATCATATCGAAATATCAAACCCTCTCAAATGGCCTTCTTTTCATCTTCTGTTATCTCTAAAATCTCTATAAACCTGCTCTTGTTTGTTATATATCTGTGATCCAACAAGCTATATAACCGTTGGTATTTCGCCACCTAATGCAGAAGCAAACGGGCTGTCTGGTAGATTCAGTCCTCCCTGGCTACTGCAAATTTTAACAAAAATCGGTAAAAATATATATAAATCCAAAAAATATTTTCAAGAAAACCTACCTCTCTTGTTCACTGTATTTGGTATTGATCTGACTAATTGTTTGTTCACTAGGGGCGCCGTTGTTTAAAACATCTAGATAATAATTGAAACGCTCGGTTGAAGGGAAGTCCATCTGTAGTGCAAGTGCATTGCCTGTGATCGAAGATGTAAAAAAAAAACAGTAATATTCAGAAGAAGGAAAAAACGAATGGAAGATTCAAATAAAATGCTTCAAATTAATTTGCTACCTTCTGATATCATCAGATCTTCTAGTGAGTTTCCAAAACTCGACATTTGGTTATTGGGATCTGTTGATAAGTGCATATCGGAGAAACGCCTTCTTTCAACTTCAAATGCTTGTTCTTGTTGTTCATCAATGAACTGTTTCTTGATTAACCTTGAATTATCACAAATTCTGGGCACTGCAATCGATTTTTTTAAAAATTTGTTAAATACTATTACGGAGGTTGTGTTTCGAACTGCTTATCTGATTATCTGTAAATAAAATAAGTTGTTTTAAATAAGCGCGCAGTTTGAAGTTGATTAGTCTGAATTGCTTAATACAAAAGGTAATAAGCAGGTAAGCAGTTTTAATAAGTAATCCCAAGCACCCCTTTAATGCAAAAGTGTTCCCCTTATGAATACATATCAAGAATATTATATGTTTCTCACTTGACTGCAGACCAAGTTCGGTATCAAGACAGTGGGAACCTTGGTACATAGGATGTTGATATGTGTCTCCATGTTTCCTGATCAAATTTATGATTAATGTCATAACAAAAAGATATTCAATAGTTACAAGTCTCAAACATCTGCGACTACAATTATATCAAAACGTATTCTTGAAACACGTGATGCCCAAAAAAGAAAAATAATATTATGATTCTAAAAAAGGAGAACAAATTATGAATTTCATACCTGTCATCAACCTTACATTTTTCACGGTAGGGTTTGACCAAAACACGTGCACCGCTAACAAAATGAGGGTTTCCCTTGTTTAAAATATGCCTAACTGTATCCGCAAAGACAAAAGTCACAAAACCGAACATTCTCTTTTGCTGACAAGGAATTCTAACGTCATGAACAGGCCCGAATTTGCTGTTATAAATAATTTATGAGACAATATGTAAAAATATAAATAAATAAATCATTTCAAGCCATATATATACATGTTATAATAAAACTAAATTATTATTTTACGTACTCCTTACTTGAAATAATTAAAAACGTCACGCTCTGAAAAGGTGCTCTCAGCTGGAAAAGTCAAATATATTTGTCTAGAACCCGCCACAATACCACCATGTTCATTTCTATCCCCGTTATGATCCATGCATTTTGCCAAATCATCAGCCAACACGACTGCATGTTGCCCATGAGGCCTATAGACATAATATCAACATATATAAGAAACATAGGGGTTAAAATAAAGTCAGCGACTACGAAAGCTAAAGAGGGTTTTTGGAAGCGTGTTTTGAAAAGAGATAATTTGATTCCGAAACACAATGATCAGTGTTTAATAAGCAACCTTCAATAATCTGACAATCAGAATCAGATTACTCCATCCAACACTATTGTTTCAAACTGGTTGTTCACCCTTCAATTAGTACAAAATGGTTATATTTATAAGCATGTAGAAATATATTTCATAAAAAAGTATGCACTTTTATTATAATTGCATACAAACATATAACTTGTCTACAGTTAAAAGTGAGGAGATCAATTTGTTAATTCTTTTTTTCATGCAAGAGGAATGTGTATAAATTTACTGTAGCAAATTTATCTCCACAGGTTTAGGTGCAAACATTTTTATGTTTGTATGCACTTGAGTGCACATATATTTTCTTTTCTCTACAATCATGATTTAACTATTTAAGTATGAAAATCGTTATAACCTTTTCATACTTCTTCACACGTAAAACTGTAACCATCTTTACACGTTTATAAGTGCGAACAAGCTGAATTTCTTTTTCACACATTTTTTTAAAGCGTGAACAAGAAAGGGCATGCAAATGATAGATTTGTTGTAGTAAAAACACCCTCAACTGATTATGTATGTCTGAAACGCATTAATCAGATATTTCAATTCTAAACGCTATCCCATATACCATTAAAGTTAGCAAGAATCAAAGAGAAGATATGTGGTTCGAGAATTTGACCTATCAATGAGACAAATGCTCTTAAGACGAGCAAGAAGCTTGGTCAAACTATAACCAGCTTTTCCATGTCGTTGGCTTTCAGTGAGATATCCTTCAGCTTGTAGTGTTTTACCGAATTTTTCATAATATATCATCGGTAATGAAGCTATGGACACAGGAAACCCTCTTCTTGATTTCAATAACTCAGTGAGTTCTAGCTCGAGTTTCTCAAGAGACCCAGGTGAAAAGACGTGTTCGTCCTCGCTCAAATTAGGGCTAAAGATCTGAGAGAAGCTTTCAGGGGTAGGATGCAAGTACCTACAGTTGTTTCCATGCCTACAAAACCCTTTAATGAAGTAATGGCAAACTTTGAAAGGAAATTCGGGCAAACTTGGAGACCTCCTATTGGCTCGAGGACCCAATGCGGGCTCAGATGTGTAGTAATTATTAGATGAAAAATCTGGGCTGTTAATGGGCTCAATCTGGTCTTCTAGAGACAAGAAACGAAGGTGGTTGTGAAGGCGATAATCGTCAGGATATGAAGCTGGGTAAACCATGGGAACATACTCAACAGGGTGACCATGGGGATCACAACAACGGGTAGGGACTTGGATAGTCAAAGGGGAACGCCGACTCGAAGGAGAGAATGGTGTGAAGTGTATAGAGTTGACCTGAGGAGGTGAAATCGGTTGACCAGTGTTTGTATTTGAAGGTAATTTGAGATGGACTTTGGCTTTATTGATCAAAGAGTGTATTAAATTATCGGGGCCAAAGGCTAATCTTATCATCTCTCTTTCACCATGATCTTGTAAAAGAAGATACCCGATAATTTTGGAGACATTTTCGGGTTCTATCTTTTGGATCCTATCATATACAACTTTTGTAGATTCTGAGAAATCCATTTTAGGTTATGACCTAACATATAAAACAAGTTGTTAGCGGAAAGAACGAAATATAGACCATAATCGGTAAAAGTAAGTAAAAGAATCATCATTTGATGATATACATAAAGTGGGATAATCAATATATTCATGATCATAGTATAAGAAAAAGAAATTCTACCCAAGTAAAGTCCACTTTTAAAAATTATTCTTTTGGACAGTTACACATATGATCAAATATAATTGAATCAAAAGAGTACCACATAAATCATAAATTTGTTATCACAGTATTATAAAAAGTGAACATTCCAAGCAATTATTCCAAATTTTAAATAATAATAAAATTAGCAAAAAGAGGACTTGCAAGCTAGGTGATGAACAGCAAGACAGTGATGATATATAGTGGGTAAAAAAACAAAAGACTTGCTGTACAGCTGAATCTAAAGAAAATATAGAGGGGTGTTTGGGAACAATAAACAAGAAACCTGGATTTGGAATCACACTAGTTTCTAAGTTCAAATTTTGAATTTATTTTTTGTTGTGATTCAAAATGGGAGCCATGGAATTGGTATTCCCAAACAAACCCCAAAAGGCATTTGATTCCATGAGTTGCAAAAAGAAACTCAAAACACAAAGATAATTATAACTTTATGAGTAAAAATGGCATGAACAAGATTCCATCATGAAAAGCATGATTGAAAGAGTACCCAAAATGAATGGTAGACCAAATATTTTTCCCTACCTTAACTAGCAAAAACATATACATATTCAAAAAATCCCATTTAAAGAAAATATAAAAAGAAAAAGGAGAAATCAAGGGACTTGAAGATTAAAGGTTAAACAAAATTAATGCTATCCACAAAACTAATGTGATCTCTTTGGCACTTTTTAACAAACAGTTGGTGTGTGAGGATTTACAGAAACAAAACAGCATATAATTTCACATGTTTAACACAAAAAAAGGAAGAACACAACTTGGATATAAGAGAAGAAATTCAAGATTAAACTTACAATATACTTACAAATTAACCTAGAAAGATTACAAGATAAAACACAAAACATGCAAACTTTAAAGGCTTTGATTCAATTAAACAGAAGAACACCAGATATAAAGATTTCCTTTGCAACTTCTTGGGAACTGCTAAGAAAAATTTGGGGTAACCCACAACAGAAAACTTCCATCTTCAACACCCGATATAAAATTTTACTTTGTGAAAAACACTTGTCAAATAATAACGGCATAAAAAATTTTAATTTCAAGAGGGAGTGAAGAAAGAAAGCTTCAAGAATCCATGGTTAGGAACTAAAGATCCAAATTAGTGAAATACCCACCGAATCGAACAGGCTGATGAACAAGAAAAGGTTCAGAAAAACATCCTCAAAGCACCTCCATGATTGATTGACTGGACTACACTATTCTCTCTCTCTCTCTCTAAAAAAAGCATGTATTTCTCTCTCTCTCTATCTCTTTGTATATCTATAACTCGATGTTTATATCTATCTTGCTCTTGTTGTTGTTTTTGCTAGTTTTATAATCAAAATCAATTGTATATATATTTATCCCAAAAGACTATGCCCTCAATTCTCCGCAAAAACGACACATTCATAAAATAAAAATAAAAAAACAGAAAATGACAGCAAGGATATATATACATATATATATATATATAATATAATATAATGGCCTTCAAAGGGCGCCGATTGTCTTTAATTCAAAGCAACTCGCAACTCACTCGAATAAAAACACAAGATAAAAATTAATGGAGAATTAATTTATGGGTAAATAAATTAAAATCCAAATCAATATATAAACAGAGATTGAGAAATGGGGTTACCTTAAAAAAATCCAATCTTCAAATGGGTTAGGCTCATCAATGGAACCTGTAAATTGGGTGAATAATGAATGAAGATGATGATGATATTCAACAGTCAATTTGAGAAGGAGAGAGAGGGGGGTTAGAAGGAGGAGGAGGAAGTTACAGTCTTGAATCTGCTACTGTGACTATTTTACTGGTTAAAAAACTAAAATGTAGGAGATTATAGGGGCGACAGTTTGACAGAAGAAAATTTAAATTAAATTAATTAAATATAAATATTTTAAGTATTATTTGATTTATTTATTTTGAAAAGGCTTTAGTTTGATGGAATGATTATTCGTAAAAATGATTGCCTCGTGTTTTTATGGAAAGAATTGTGACAATCATACCATGCTTTACCTTTTACAATAAATATTAATTTGTTAAAAATATAGGATTTATTAACATTTGAAACAAATATTTTAATATTTTAAACTTTTAAAATTAGATTCTTATATGTATTTGAAAATTTCTTCAGCGACTTATTGGTAGTTAATTTGATTTTTTATTTATTTTTAATATAAAAATACTATTATTATATTGTTATTGTTATTATTATTATTTTTAAATTCAAATTTGTCAAATGCTCGAAATCTTTCCATCTTCGCCAAATGCTCCTAACGCCACAGATTGGCCCAAAATCAACGAACTAAACCAGAAAAGATGAAGCTGTCGTTGGAAAAACCTGTGGTGATAATACTAATAAGAAGATAGAATTGCTAGCGAAAAGTAACACATTATAGCCAATTGTATACATACAATAATGACAACATTAAAGATTAAACACTAAAATAATTACAATAATAAAATGGTTACCTTTGAAAAAAGTTTGAAAACAAAAGGTCAAAATATTTACTACCCTGACCTTGGTTAAGTGAATTGAATAATACTCTAAAGTATCAAAGGTGTATTATATTATCTTGAATTTAACTCGGTCACTTTAGTACCCTAACTCACTAAAACTCGATCAGTTTAGAACATGTCAGGGTACTAAACTAACCGGGTTACCAAGTTCAAGATACTATACTACATCTTTAACAGATTATGATAGTATTTAATCTGGTCGACCAAATTTAGGATATTAAACTATACTTTAGCTAAAACAAAATAAAGAAGAAACACTAAGACATCAAGAACTTCAAAGTGTTTCTTTAGGTCCCGACTGGTTCGTTTGAGTGAATTGCCTGGAATTGAAATTGGAAATTGAAAACTCCTTAAAGTACAAAATTCAATCTTGTTTGGTTTAAAGTATATCTAACTAGAATTTGTAATTCAATGACAATCCACATTTGTAGGAATTCACATACCAAAGGATTTGCCAAATCCTTTAAATAGAGAATTATACGTTCTTACTCCTTTCACTGTCTTTCCTACCATCATTGATGACAGCTTCATCTCCGGTGACTGACGACTACTACTACTACTACGATGACTTCATCTCCTATGACGCATGTATCTTCTGCGATCGACGATGGCGACGTCTTTCTTCCCTAGTCGTCAACAACTTCGGTTATAATTTCCTTCCACATCAAGGGCTTTGACGACGACGACTTCTAGTTTTGATTTCAACATCGAGGGCTTCAATTTCTTCCAATGACGACAACTTCTAGGTTTGATTTCGACTTTGAGGGCTTCGGTTTCTTCTTAATCTTGTCCGACAATGATTTAACTATTTAAACACAACAAAGCTGCTATCGAAACTTTATTTTTTAGGGTTTAGTTCACAAAAATGTATCCAAGTTGTCATGTTTTGCTATTGTATGTATCGGACTTAAAAAATTTATATTGTGTGTATCAAACTTTGAATTTGTCGCTATTGTATGTATTAAAATTTCTATTGTATGTATTAAACTTGTAAGTATTTTGCTTTTTTATGTATCCAAAATACATACAATAGAAACAAATTAAAAATTTGATACATACAATAGAAAATTTTAAAGTTTGATACATACAATAGTAAAACATGACAACTTAGATACATTTTAGTGTACTAAACCCTATTTTTTAATCACAAACAAAGCTTAAATCATTTTAATCAGGGAACAAGGTCCAATCTCCCCGATTTGATTTGATTTTAGCAAAACAATATTTGATTTGTTGTTCTATAGTTTGTTCCACCTGTATTCTTTCCTGATTTCTTTTATTTGTTATTCACTTGGCTATTGGTTTCCTTTATACTATATCAATTTGTTTGATTTGGGTTAAAAAATTAAATTTTTTGTTTTCATGTATCAATGTGTTTGATTTGGGTGGTTCATAAATTGATTAGTTATGATTTGAATGTCTTTTTGGTTAAATTGTAATTATTTACTCATTTCTATCAAATACGTTAAAAGTTTTGACAAACTTCAATTTTTATGAAATCCAATTCCTCCGGATTTGAATTCCTTTAAATCTATGTGAATCAAATGGGGTCTTAATATTTTTCAACAAAATGATTATTTTTTATAGAAATCAAGTACAAAGGTTAAAACAATACAAATTTTCAAATCTAATTTTTTTAATAAATCTTTAAGACAATGATAAAATTATTGGGTGTATACCCGTCGTATTTAACTATAACGTTTCATAACTAGTAATATGTAAACTATGCTTTATATATATATATATATATATATATATATATATATATATATGGGAGGGTTCATTTGAGAACCATTATTAATGCGAGAACTGCAAGAACCAATCTTAACCGTTCATTTTGAATAATGAAATTCATGGATGAAGAGCATAGGGGGGTTGAGTGTGGCAATGTGCATGTAAGAAATTCATGGATGGGCAATCCAATTGAAGGAGGAGGAATTGGACAACTAAGATTGGTTCTCGTAATAAAAACGAGAACTGTTTTTCGTACGAGAACTGTTTTTCGTACGAGAACCGCGAGAACCATTTCTGGTCAATCATTTAAATTCCTGTCTTTTTTATTTAAATTAAAGAGGAAAGTGTAGTATGGATATTTTTACATTACCCCAACTTTTTTAAAACTAATATATCGATCAGATGAAAAAGTGTTAAATTACGAAAAATATATCAAATTAACGAGAAAAGCATGCTCTTTAATTTGAGACCGATCTTGCTATATTTTTTTTGAAAAAAAAGTCGCGTTTGCTGGGTTTTTATTTCTAGTACAACTCGACATGTGCACATGTGCAAATTTTGCATGTGTGCATATCTATATTTGTGCTGAAAAAAAACTAAGTGAATTTGTGCGTATGCACACATGCAAAATTTGCACATGTCAAGCCGTGCTGGAAAAAAAAACCAAGCAAACACAAAAAAATATTTGAAAAAATATATCAAAATTGGTCTCAAATCAAATAGCATAACTTTCTCGTTAATTTGATATAATTTTTGTAATTTAACACCTTTGCGATTGATGTATATATTAGTTTAAAAAATATGAGGGTAATGTAAAAATGTTTAAACGAGAACTGTTTTTCGTACGAGAACTGCTAGAACCAATTTTGGGCATTCAAGTGGTAAATAGAAGTCATGGATGAAGAACGTAGCGGGATTGAGTGTGGCAACGTGCATGTAAGAAATTCATGAGTGGACAATTCAATTGAAGAAGAGGAAATTGGACGGCTAAGATTGGTTCTCGCAATCTTCGTACGAAAAACAGTTCTCATTTAAACTTTTTCATATATATATATATATATATATGTATATATATACACACACAGAGAGACACACACACGGATATATAGCTTCTGCATTTAAAACCTTATCAAGCGTTAACAAAATATTTTAGAAAAAACACTTCAAATATAATTAAAACTAGCAATGTGACACCGCATGCCAAAAAGAAGAATGGTTATAAGAGTATACATTTTACCTTCAGCATGCATGCGCTAAGGTGGAAGTTGGGGTACCAAAAGAAACACCACCCCTCATAGGGCGGTACCGAGAAAAACAAAAACCATTTGGCATTTCATTTCCGGAGAGGGAGAGAGAGAGAGAGAGAGGAGAGAGGAGGGAGAGAAAGTATTTTTTTTTTAAATAAAAAATCTTTGAAGCATACAAAGTTTGAGTAATACGAGGGTTTAAGCATGTTTGAAACATGAAAATGGCTATGTTGATGTGGCACGAAGAATGGGATGCCCAAACCTTGGTACAACCCATGCTTTAAGAGCGAAGGTGTACATGTGGCATACCATCGGTATGCTGACATGGATGAGTAGTACCGAAACCAACACCACCCCTCTTAGGGTGGTACCAAAAAAGAAAACAAGAAAGAATAGGCATTTGAATGCCGAAGAGAGAGGAGAGAGGAAAGAATAGGGAGGAAATAGGGTATTTTTTAAATAAATTTTTCTAAGCGTGTGAATGTGAGTAATACGGAGGTTTAAGCATCGAATGAGTTATGATGATGTGACGCTGACGTTGCTTGAAGCATGGGATGCCCAAATTAATGAGGGTACACCCCAAGCCCTAAGGGGGTGTTTGGATTGAAGGATTCTATGAAAATTAGAATCCAATTCCTAGGAAAACTAATGTTTGGTTTACCTTGAAATTGGAATGAATTAAAATCCTTCATAGGGGAGAATGTAAAATCCTTCGGCATAAGGAGAGAATTTAAAATCAATGGATAGGGGAATATGACTTATTACCATTTAACCCTCGAGCCCTAAAAATATTACATCCGTTGAACCATTTTTCTCAAACCACAGACACCCACAAAGTCGCCATCTTCGTTTCTCTTCCCTTCGCATCACCGATCGGAGTTCGTTGTTCGCGTCGCCGGTTGTCGAGGTTCATCCGTCATCATTCGCATCTCTTTCCGAGTCACCGTTGCGTTACCTTCCCTTCGTCGTTCACATCGCCGGTTGTCGAGGTTCATCAGTCGTCGAGTCGTCGTTCACATCCCCTTCCGAGTCGTCGTTGCGTCGCCTTCCCTTCTCCGTTCCCGTTCCCGTCGCCTTCCCTTCGCCTTTTGTTTGCGACTCCGTTCGTCAGTCCATCGCCGCCTTAGTCGACAACATTTGGTCAGTCGCCACCTTCCCCAGTCCACCGCCGCCGCTGCCTGTAAGTTCTCTCTCTCCCCGTCGTTTGTTGTTTGTGAACTTGTTATCTCAACTTCTGATTTGTTGATTGCAATGGTGTTGAACTTGTAAAACAAACTAAAATTAGGTTAAAAAAAATAGGAAAGATAATTCTGTCATTTTACATGACCGAAATCAAAATTATAAACATTGTCTGCGAACCAAACAAAATAAGGAAATAGATTCAAATTTTATTTCCTGCTGCCAACCAAACAAATTACAGATTCAAATTTTAATTCCTGACATATTCCAATTCTTTCATAAACTTTCTGCGAACCAAACACCACGAGTTGCGGTACTTATCTCGAATTCTTCAAAAAAAGAAAAAAGTATTCATCTCGAATTGCACGATGGATGGTTAAAGGTGATGTTACGGTCGGAGGAAGAAGACGGTGGTTAAACTTGATGTTGCGGTGATGACGATCGAAGGTTAGCTCCTGTTAGAAGTTCACGGGGCATGGCAGCAGCCTTGTGGAAAGGGGTGGCGGAGATTAGAGTCCTACCACCAGAAAACCTACGGTAAGTGATGGAGAAAATGTCGCTGGTCCCGCTTACAACTCCGGCAAAGAGTACGTCACAAACCAAAATAACAATTTTCGTCGCCGAAACAATGCGTCTTCCATTTATCTTCCAGCGATGAATCTACATCCCTATACACCACGCGATTAATGAAGCTTCAAAGTATATAGAAACAACCGTTTCATTGTCCGGCGACACCTCCGATTCTCGCCGTTCAACGTCGCTAATGAACATTCAGAATATCTAGTTTTGTATTGGGATAAACAAGGGTAATTCTACATTAAATTAGAGATAAACATTTTATAGTTTTTGAATGTTTTAATTATATTAAAATAAGTATTTCGATCTAGAAGAGAGTTGAGATGTTTTAAAGGATACTAGCATCATATCGGCGTAATGTTGCGGTGGTAAATCATTTATGTTTTACAACAAGTTTTCAATAATGTAATAATATGTTATCCGCACAATTTAATGTTACGAAAAAGTTTTCTACAACAACATGTCTGTTTTTTCTATTTTATTTTAAAAAAATTCTAAAAGACATTAGAATAAGAAAAAGATTTATATTTATAAAATAAAGAGAGAAAAGTTAATAAGATTTTGAAAATTATGTTGATGTGGGTGGATAATTATGTTTGTGTGAGAGAGTGTATTAGTGTGAGAGAGTGTATTAGTGTGAGAGAATATATTTTAAATAAACTAGTCGGGTACCCGCGTAATACGGTGGCGGCGAATAAAGAGGAGGTTGTGATGAGTTTTGTTTATGAGTATGAATCAAGATGATGGAGAAAATTATACAAACAAATAATACAATTTAACTTAAAATGAATATAAGATAATACATTATTGTGATAGTCAACCAATAATGAAATATTATAGTAGCTTATTACTGAAAAACTGCAATGTATGTTGACTACCATTAAGAATTACAATCTATTGCAAGAAACAAAAATTATTGTAGGAATATGATAAAACACAGTCTGAAGCGTCCATCTATTGTTATATCCTATAAAAAAATTTATATGTATATAGTAGTTAAATATATAGATATATTGGAAATGAATTTCTAAGAGCAAATAGTTGTGAGTACCTTATTCGTGACGTGAAACTTCTTGAATTATATAGGAGGGGTAAAGGAGGGGTATTTTAGTAAATTTACTCTTCTTAAAATTAAGAGTTTTTTAGATGGTAGATGCATTATATAGGAGTAAGATTAGTGTAATTTTAAATTTTATAATATATAAGTAATTAACAATATTTATGAAATTATCCCTTGTTTATACTGTTTTTTTTTATAATTTCAACGAAAAAAAGAAATTAACAAAATTTTGTCTAAACAAATCGAATGTATGAACCTTTATTAAAGGTGCATGATTTCAAAACTTTTTAATAATAATACATTTATTTTAGGCAAATGATTTAACATATATATGTTTTTGACAATAGTACCCTTAAATATGTTAATGAGAAAAAACTTATTAAATGTTTGTACTTTGTAAACGTAAAAATGTCATGATTAATTTTTGTTATATACAAATCATCTCCATTTATTTTATTTTATAGCTTAATACATAACCTAATTGATGAATAGCATGAACATCCATTTTGTCAACTCGTATTTAATTTTTGTTTCAATTTAGAAAATACGACACAACCAAGGTAGTAATTAAAATAATTAAGCATCATTAAATATTTAATTGAAGAAATTACGTAATATTTTTATTATAATTTCTGAACAACCCCACCAAATAGAATTATTATTTAACCTAACATTATCCATAATTATCTAAAGTCATTAGACGCTAGCACGTAAGTAAGGGTGCATCCAATAATCTAATTCATCATAAAATATGTACTTTTTTTTTATTTTTTAATATATATTAACTGAAAAAATTAGCTCATAAATAACTATCTGCCAGTTTTAGGAATGATAACGGGGCGGATTCGGGGGGAGGGATTGGTCCCCCGTCTCCGCTTAAAAACGACGGGGATTTAAACGGGGATCCCCGTCGGGTAACCGGGGAAAACCGTGAGAAAATGGGTATCCCCGTTTAATATAAACATGCGATTAAATAAGTAATTTTCACCGCAGAGATACCCGTTAAACTAAATCTATGATTTTTCACTACGGTTATCGTCATTGTTAAGATTTTTACCACGAGTTTTACAAAACAATTATACTAAATTACACGACATTATCGAATACAAACATATTTGAACCGAAATTAAAGACTTAAAGAATTTAAATGCATCCAAAATATCAAAACCAAATAATTCAAATAAAGACAACGATTAAAATTTGGTTGTGTAAAATGTATAAAGATTTGTATATTTTATATTTAAAATTAATTTTATGTATATTAATATATATATATATAATTAATATTAAATTATAATCGGGTATGTCGGGTAATCGGGGCGGGGATCATCAAACCCGTCCCCGTCCCCGTCCCCATCCCCGTTTAAATAATCGGGTTTCCCCATCCCCGCCCCGTTTATGTCGGTTTTCGGTTTTCCCCATCAGTTTCGGTTTTTTTTTGTCATCCCTAGCCAGTTTTGGAAACAATATATGGTTTGAAAGACATCTTTAATTCAAAATTTATGGACTACCAATTAATTTTTTTTTTGTTTTTGAATAAAAACATACATTTACTAAACATTCTTTTAAGCCTACTCAATTATCCACCGCGATACTTGAACTCTCAATTTCTTGAAGAGGGATATATTTTCATAACACGTGATATTGTTTGATTTTCTTAAATAATATACAGAGGACAAAAAAAGAATAGAGAAAGTATCAATATCTCATAAAATGTTTTTGTATATACAATTTGGAATAATATTCAAGAAAGTAATCTTCTAATTGATGATATGTTTGTATTTATACATATATTCTTAATTAATATTTTTTTATTTAAGTCAATTTGATTATCAAAATATGTTAATAGTTAATTGCATAAACTAGGGTTTTTAACTTTTCTTAATTTACTTGAATATTGTTGTGTTGATCTTAATTCTTGATTTAGCTTGATTTATGAATTATTTTAGTTGGATTTTTAAAAAAAAACGTCATTTTTGGGATTGTTTAGGCATTAATGTTTCTTAAACACTTATGAAACCATTATTTGAACTAGACATGATTGAAATCAAGTTTTAAATTGGGGCATTTTTTTATCATTTGACATTTGTTACAAGCAAATCAATGTTGACCGATCCTTGTTTTTGTTTGGCATGAATATTTATGGTTATTTGGGGTTATGATTCTAACACATATTTTGATTGATACTATGTGCTAGGTGTTTATGATCACAAGTAATTATTAATACTCATATTTCAATTGATTAAGTTAGTTTAATACCATATGGACTATTTATATAAACTTTGTTTAATTTGGGAATACTTATTGGTGTCAACATTGACCGATATTTGATATTGGAGGTTAGTACCATTGTCATAGTTGTAGTCTTTTTGACCAAAGAGGCTATGCACCTTCTGATTCTATTTATTGTTTCATCAAAATCATTACACATCTAGATCATTACTACATAAAGTTAGGGGGATTCTATTCTACCATTGCCATATTGTTCCATCGTATCTTTTACTCCATCTATATTGTTTGTTCTCTCATTTGGTTATTGTGTAGTTTTTTTATTATGTTCTCTCGTTTAATTAATTTCATAGTATTGAAGTCTAATAACTGTTTCTTGAGATCAACAAACTAGTCTTATCTTAGCTATGCTAACAAACGACTAGTACACTGCAACATTGCGAGTTAGCCATATCTAGTTTACAACTAAATTATTTTCACACTCTCTTCTAAATCACATCAATAGCTAAAATATATCACCTAATTATACTCAACCTTATTTGGATATATGTAACACCCCGAATGAAAATGTAAGTTTATAATTTAAGTTATTTTATTAAGTAATTGATGAGTTATATCTTTATGTAAGTGTTTATGGAATAACTAGTGTCTATTTGTTATGAGTTTATTATGATTAAATAAGTGAAGGATTTGAATTAGTAATTATCAAATATTATTAAATAGGTATGAGATTGTTTTGTGGCAAATGTTTAAAAGAGAGAAGTTGGAGGATTGTTCTTGCTATTAGCCCAAAGTACAACATATAAAAGCGGAATATATGACATTTAAAGTCAAAATCTGTGTTGGTGGATGCCGGAAGTGTCAAGAACCAAGGGAAGAACTAGAGGGCCGGATTATATATTGAATTTGAAGCTAAATTGAAGTGGTTTTGAGAAATTTAAGTACACAATATCAATTCTAACCAAGTAAGCTTAATTTTGAGATGTGGTGATGATTAGATGTAGGAGTGTTCTTGTTAATGATTATAATCATCTTGGTGATTATTCGAAAGAGTTTACTACTAATTTAGAAGAATTAAGAGTAAAGAGTTTGAATTAACTAATAAAGTGTTCTTGAGTTTGCAAATGGGTCAAATTTATAAGAGTTGATTAATTGGTCATTTGATTGATTAAATTGTTGTTATTGTGTTGTTTTTCAGTATTGTAGATGTTTATTAGTGTATACCAAATGCTAGAAATCATTTGGCTGAGTGTTGTTTGAGTTTAGGTCAAAAGAGCAACTATTCTAAGTGAATAGTGTGCAGAGAGAGAGTGTGTGTGTATGTATATATCTATATATACATACACACACATATATATATAGATATACATACATGTAAACGAACGTTCACAAACATAAATAAAAGAACGAGGCCTTTGTTTGAGTTCATTCATTTAACTAAACGAACAAATAGTTTTGTTCGTGTTCGTTTGTTTATTAAATAAACAAACTTCTCGCCGAATACTCGGTTCGTTTACAACCCTACTTATATTTATAGTTAGAGATTTAGAGATATGAACATTATTATCTTTGTTTTTGGAAGGGACGTTTAAACGGTTTAATCAAATTTATATTTCATATTTATATTGTTTTTATTTTTATTTGAACATATATTCATTTTTGATACTTAAAACTAGAGGTCACAAAATTTCTTGTTCCTTGCCTAAATCGGATATGTCCCACATAGAAAAAACAGCTTTATAAATGCGTAGGATGTTGTTTGGTTACTTTATCTGGTTTAAGGTTATTCAGATCAAGTTATTTGAAACTTTTTTTTGTTGAAAAATAACTGATATAATTAAATTTGTAACAATTCGGTTGATTCAATTTTAGATTATTCGGGTTCGATCTGACTAAAGTCTTATTCGGGTTTAATAGAATAAGATTTTTGAATTCCTTATTTTTTTGTTATGTTTTTTATACTTTAAAAGTTGCAAAGGAAAATTTACCATAACGTCTGGATGAATGTAAGACAAACATTATGAACATGTTTATCAAATCCTTTTAATTGTCTTTATTAACTATTACACTCCATCTTCTTTTAACAACTTTAAAAGTCGGTGAGCAAAAAAATATTTTTTAAAAAAATAAAATTATTCAGGTTATTCGAAGATGCTCGAAACCCGAATTTTACACCTGCTACCTTAACCGAATTAATTTTGGGTTATCGAACTAACTGAACAACAAACCCTATAACCAAATAATCATAGGGTGGTTCGTCTACGGGCTTATGAGTGATTATAGGGGTTTTGGATTCTAGTTTTCATAATCTTCAGCTCTCTAGCCTCGTTCGGGTATTAAAATTTTAAGAGGATTATTAAAAACATAATCCCCAATAAGCCTCCAAAATAAAAGCTTTTTCAACTAGCTTATGGCTTGAGCTTGGGATTATCAATTAATCAGTCCCAGCTAATTTCGCCAAACACACCCATAACCTAGTTACCTGAATTGATTTCGTGTCAAGTTATTTATTCGGGTACGTTTTTTCGACACCCTAGCAATAGTGAATAGATGAAGAAATTTCAAACCCCAATTTGTAGCGAAAGTTTTCTTGATTTCATTTATTCTTTTTAGTTTCATTTGAATTTCTTTTATTTGTTTTTGAAATCAAATGACTTTTATCTATTTATATATTTATTACGCTTGTTTTCATCCGTGTAATTAATTAAATAGTTGGATTTTATTTTTTGAACGTGGTGAATGAGTTTGAAATTTGAACTACTATTTATTTAATATTTCATATATATTTATAGTGTAAATTGTATGAAAATACAATAACCTTTGTTTTAGTATACAATCAACTTTATTTTTTTTTAAACAATACAATCAACTTTTATAATCCTCTCATTATATGCAAGTTGGTGTATACTATGAAAATTACGAGATAGTTTATTGTATACAATGGTAGCTAAATATTAGATACAAAAAAAGTTATTTGCATACAATAAAGGAATTATAAAAGTTGGTTGTAATATTTTAAGAATTTAAAGTTGGTTGTATACAATGATAATTAAGACAAAGTAAATTATATTTTCATGTATTTTGTCCAATATTTATATTATTAATTAATTAAAATGATCTCAAACACTTATGACCTGTTTAGTTTTTATTGAATGGTTAAAGAATGATATGGATAAAGTTTGGAAACAAGTGCAGGTTTTGGGAAACCATGTTGGGTGTGAAGAGCAGTGGCCTCGTTTGAAGTTAGCTTGACCAATTATTTCGTGTTTAAAACGTTGTCGTATTTCCACATACCTTGCACAAGTTAACCCCAACCTAAAATTAGAAAAACTTTAATCAACTCTATACATATACCGATTATTATTATTATTATTTAAAGGTAGAACACACATTTTCTAATCCTATATTTAAATCTACATATCTGTCTACTACAGGATTTAAAGTCATAATCTTAAAAAACACGTGATACACTTCATACTGCTGGATCACAAACCTTTTGGTACATTTTTAAGATACGTTGTTTGTTTATTAAAGTGTATATGATGATTGTTGCTACATTAAACAATTATACATACTATATCTAACAAACTTCTTTCTGTTAGCTATATTTTGTTAGGGGGTATTCCTCCATCACATCATGACAAATTATATTCTATCGTCATCATATAGTTCATCACACATCATATGATTACACAAATTTCTTTACTACATACGAAACAAAAATAGAAAAAACAAGTGTGATGACAGCATCATGCTGATACTCGGGGTGGAGCCTTTATGACATCACACGGTGATATTCTCCTTCACGTTGGGAAAAAGTAACACATAATAGAATCTCTTATAGTGAGCTAACAATGGTGAAGGTATAGTATTCCCTTAGATTATAAAAAGTATATTAATGTGTTCTTGTAGTTACTTTTTCAACTTTGAATTTGTTAGTCCTATTGGGCAAGTGATATTCATAAACATATATATTCAAAAAGAACAATGTGTAGAGTTATATGTGATGAGAAGCTCAATATGAACCTATGGGTTGGTTCAATTGGGCCCATTGGGTCTTAGATTTTCCTATTTAGTATTACCTCTTGGACTCATTTTGGAGACTTGAGATGGGCTACGCTTGTTACAATTTCCAACGACTTATAATAGATAATTATTTTTATTTTGGTATTTGAGTAATTATAAATAAATGTTGTTTTATATATAAACTAGATTAAATGTTGGTGTAATTCACGATATGAAATTGTTGCTATTGTATGTATTGCTATTGTGTGTATCGAACTTTAAAAGTTTATATTGTGTGTATCAAACTTTTAATTTGTTGCTATTGTATGTATTTTGGTTATATAAAAAAGAAAAAAATGTATAAGTTTAGTACATACAATAGAAAGTTTAATACACAATAGAGACAAATTAAATGCTTGATACACACAATAAAAGTTCTTAAAGTCCGATACACACAATAGCAAAACATGACAAGTTGAATGTATTTTCGTGAACTAAATCCTAATATTTATTAAATATTTATAAAACGCAAATGAGATGAGAATTAAAAAGACAACAGACGACATCAATACTCCAACCAACGGTGGAAACATCGACGCATGGGAGAGGGAAAACAAGACAACAGAAACGTAATATTATGATACGAAGAAACATGATTGTATTTCTTGTATAAGTCATTGATTATTATTATTACAATTAGGGGCAACAAAGTTAAATGTTTATTGGTTATAATTAAAAAAATTAAAATGATTATAAAATATTTTAGAATGATAAAACTAAGAATTTGGTTAAATATGATATTTTAAAATATTATAAAACATAAATAAGGTGGGAAAATATAATGAGGACATATATGAAATTATCTCTAATAATTTTGTTTAATTTAAAGTCAAAATTGAATTCAATTTTAATCAAGAAAAGTCAAAATTGAATTTTAATTTTTATCATGATAAATGATTAAGATTTGATAATTAAAACTTTTATCTAAATTTAATCGTTAGACTAATAAATTTTATTAAAATTAGTCTTTTATTTATATTAGAAGATAAGGAAGGCAAAAATAGAGGATTTAAAAAGATATAAAGAAATTGTGTTCTCAAGTTCTTTTTGATAAAATGGGGCAAGTGAAAGGACTTGAAGGTATAATTTTATCGATTTCCTACTAAAATCTTTTCACCCAAAAACAAAAACAAAAAGTAATTCCATTTACTTTCTACTTCTCCTCTTTTCTTTTCCTCTCATTTAAAACTCCAGAACATTATAATGCTTCTAGCAAAAGGCTTATAGCACCTTGGAGTTCCTTTTTCTACACACCCACACCCAATCTTTTAAAACCCGAGTTGATTCGGCCAATTGAACCATAAACTGGTTGAGAGAGCAGTTCAACTCTGACCACGTCTGTATTGTTTTTTACTTTTTTAAGCTCGTATTGAACTTGCCTGGTTTACGGTCGAATTGGTTGACCCTTCATCTTTCAACTAGTAATTGACCCGATTTTGATAGTTTTTTTCCCTTTGATGATTAAGTGAATAAGTTACATCAAATCGACCATAACCCAATAACGGTAACACCTAACTTATAATACATATCTATTAAGACTATTGTAATACTCACATATCGTGCTTTTAAGTACAAAGAGTTTTCTCCATTGTCAAATATGAAAGAAAAGACACAATGAGCTACTATGAAGGTTTATATTTTCCACGTATGAATCTTATTCAGTTATATCCTCCAATAAAATTCATGTACTAACTAGCTTTGAGACTTACACAGTTATATCAATCTTTTTTTAAACGGTCAAACACAACGTACCCTCAGCCCTCTCTAATCCTACTTTTAAATCTACACAGTTTGTTCACTGCATGACTTGAACGCACAACCTTGAGAAACATCTAATACACCAGATAGCATTAGGCATAAGCACTTTGGTAGTTATATCAATCTATTTAACCATTACAATAATTAAAAATGAACTTAATTGGATAACTAATGTAATTGAAATACATTAGTTTCCTATATGTATTTCTTTTTCACTTTTCCAGGTTATATTTGGTTAATAGATTATTTTGAGAATTAATAGATGAGAAATAAATTCTCACAAAGATGTCATAAGGTTTCAATAAGGAATCTATGAAGTTCTGATGACAAGAAAATGATAACCTAGTCACCTCCAAAGTTGTACTATGAGAGTGATTGGACATAAGGGTTAGGGCCACCAGAATATCATTCCCACCCCAATCGGCCTCTTCGAATTTTCCCCACCAGGATAAAGACGACGATGAAAGATGGAAAGGTATGTGTGTGTCTCTCTCTCTCTCATCCTCTCTTTTAACCTTTTTATAAAAATAGTTAGTGAGGTAATGGTATAGAAAGATTACCATTATCGGGTTTTATTGCAGTAGAGAGAGAACAAATGGAGTGTTCGATCTTGATGCATGCATGCAAGTTTGGGTTGGTTAAACGGGTCAAGAATTATTATGGGGTCAAAATGATGTTCAATGTTGTTAATGATGCTAAATCATGTACAAAACTTGCATTTTGAATGCTTATAAATCTGGATTGGAAGTGTTACCAACATTATTAATGTTATATATCTTAATATTTTTATTTTATAAAAAATGACTTATATTATATAAATTTTCACACTTTTTCAAACGTGTGAGAAGGTAGAGGAAGTCTAGAAATCATTATAGAAAGAAAATAACTAGATGCATGTATATATTATAATAAATTAATATGAATATATTATAAGATGCATGTATTGTTATTTTAATATTGGCTAAAGGACAAACACACACTGATTCTAAGGTATAGGCTAAAAATATCCAATCCCAATCTTTAACTTGGTACCAATTTGGAGCTATCTTGAACCAAGTAACAGCAGTTGTTTAACAATTACTTGATAAATATTCAACATAGGAAAAGTTCAAACGAGAACTATTTTTCGTACGAGAACTGCGAGAACCAATCTTAGCCGTTCAATTCCCCCTCTTTCAATTGGATTGTCCATCCATGAATTCCTTACATGCATCTTGCCACACTCAATCCCCCCACGCTCTTCATCCACGAATTCCACTTATCACTTGAATGGCCAAGATTGATTCTCGCGGTTCTCGTACGAAAAACATTTCTCGTTTGAACCCTCACCTATTCAACATATTATTAGCACAAGAAACTATAAAAATACACAAAACTCAGGTTATAATTTAAGGTCTTATATTGGACCTACTAAGTGGAGTGGAGTGGAGTTATCTAGAAACAACAAATTGTTTGTTAATTGCCATGAGATGAGACATGGGCCTAGAAAGTGAAGACTGTTAAGGTTATTAGTATTATTGTTGTGTCAAGAATTTTAAAGGGATAAAAAGGAGTGCAGAAAATACATAAACAAGAGACCAAAGATGTAGCCATCTTTTACAAAGCTTTTAAAACATTCCAAAAAATACAAAAACTGACTTCAGCATCAAAACCTAACCTTATATTCTCACAAAAACAATCTTCCAAATGCTACAACCCTTCTTTCCTTTGGACACATTCCCTCACCCTTTTCTCTCCTTCAAAAAGTCCTTTTGCCTTCACACATATCCTTTCTCTTTGGATCTTGTGCTCGTGTTGCCGATTCTGGACCCAAATACGTCACCCAGAATCAACAAAGGGAGGCTCGGTTTTTATAATATTATTTACTATATACACTTATCTATGTTATGTTATATATAAAAACACACGTAATCATATGAAACAACAGGTTTGAAAGTTAAAACAAGAATCTGATAATACCCTAGTGGCTCTTCATTCAATGGGAAGGCAAGGTGGCAACTCAGTGGCGGTAGGTGGTGGTTGTGGTGGCAATGCTGTTGCTGCTGGTGGTAGTGGTAGTGGTTCTTCATCTATTGCTCTCCTGCAAGAAAGATTCAAGCAGCTGCAAAAAATGAGGGAAAAGAGACAAGAGATGGAGCTTTTAAAGCTGTTCCCTGAGCCAGAAACCATGAGTCAAACTAACCTTTATGAGCCGCAAACAAGCTTCTTGATGCACCATGAAACAACAAGACCATGTTTTCAGGAGTCTCCTTCTCTTGGACTCAATTTAAACACCAAGCAAGCAAAACCACAACCACGAATACCTGCAAAAAACCCACAACTCACTGACTTTTGGTTAGCAGATTCAAGTTCTGTAAGCACAAACCAACCTGAAGTTGACACTACCCTTCATCTGTAGAATAGCTTCTGTTTTTCTTAACTTTTTGGTCTCTCTTTTTTATTTTTTTTATCTTTTATGTTCCTTTTCTAATGTAGACAATAACTGTAAGTTGATACCTTGATTAATGTTTGCTATCTTCTACCATGATACGATGATGAGAAAAGGTGATCTTGGGTTCATCATCGCCACTGCCCGAGTTTTCATCATTTTTCAATTTCTTTTTCCAAAATCTGGGCACGAGGCGAGCAGCTTCTTTGATTTCTTTTGCTGAATGATTGTTTATTCTTTCAAATCTCACGGTATTTACCTTTCTACAATTTCCTGCTAATATCTGCAGCATAAACAAGAAATGCACACGTGCAAATCAGCGAGAAAAATATTCGGTTCTTCATTTTTATAGGGCAGATTGCATAAAAAGCTAACATAGTTTGCTAATATTTTTAGGGGCATATAGTATTTTCATACTCCAAGAAAAGAGTTAAACTTGCAAAAACCATTCACTTAGGGGCATCTCGATGTTTCGCCACGTCATAAAAGGTCAAAGATGGTCAAAGTTACCAGCAGTTTAGCTGCCACTTTATCATTTTGACTGGGTAAACAGAAAAGATTCATAATAGAATTCTTTTTCAACAAGTTTGATCCTTTTTCATCAAAAAATCTAAAGCTGAAACCTCTTTTTGGAGATATCAGATGTGACTTAACCATGTTACCTTTTTTTAAGTAATTTGGCACCGTTTTATACTTTCATATAACACCTTTTTTCAGAAAAGAATAAAGTTACCCCGAGCTTGAATGTTTGAGATCTATCTTTCTGATCTTGACCATTGGTTTCTTGTTTACTCTCATCATCATCGTCATCTTCTTCTTCATTTGCTTTCTTTAGAACTACTTTTATACTTTCACCTGTTCTTGGTATATATCCAAATGCTTCACAGATGAAACCAGAAACGGTCTCGTATTGGTGATCCTGCATGTAATATATAGTTTTCTTTAGCATATTCACGATCAAGATAGGGAAAATATAATGAAAATATTTACTAATTTACATCAGGCAAAATGATATCCAGATCTTCACAGAGTTGGTAAATTGATGTATTTGCATCAACATCAAAGACTCCCTCTGCCCGCTTAACAATATTCCCGGTTTTTCTCTCAATTTCCTCCTGTAATCCAACAATAGCAAATATTATATGGACGATTAAAAGATACAAATCTGCACACACAAATAATATTTGGAGGAGTTCGCGATTCGGTTAACCTCAAAACTTTGAGAAACCTCACACCTAGCCCCGTACGCAGTTCGGCCAAAAAGCCAAAAAAGAAAAGAAACTAAACTTACTTATTGGTTAATCTCAATTTGAGATTAACATGCAATTCAGTCGGAGATTAAATCTATAGCTGAAAGGATTTTTTTAAACGAGTTGATTCTATAATGATCATTAAATCAATAACATGCACTAATTAACTCATTCATTTAAAGGACTTGATGTTATGTTCGAAACGAATAAAAACTAGTAAAAGAGATTAAGTGGGAGCTTCTAGATTTTTTTGCAATTCAAATGAGTTTGAAGTTAAGCCGTATTAACATCCATATTTCTTGCTTTAGTTTATTAGAAATTTTTATGTCTGTGATAAGAAAAATGTTGAATTCTTTATTTTCTAAATAAAATTTCATCCATACTTGTTCTTTTATATGCCAAAAGATAAGCCACACAATGCCAAGACTTGGCCTGTTATATGCTACAAATGTTTGATAAAATGATTGATATTGTAAATTGCGTGAAATATTTGACAAATTACCTTTGAGTCATTCTCATCAAAGATTTCACCAACAATTTCCTCAACAACATCTTCAAGGGTTACGATCTGCTCATTAAAGAAAAGACAATTGCCCTACGCTTAGTAGATTGACATAAACAAAAAGGAATCCAAAATGTGAACAAGAAACAGGCACAAAAGTCTATAAATGTTAGTTAAGATTAATGTTTAGCATTATAAGAACAAAAGGTTGCAATTTTTTCAGCGCTGATTGAAAAAAAAATATAAAATTTGGCATCAAGGGCAAGAACATACTCCCACAGTTCCTCCATATTCATTGAGGACCACAGCCATGTGGACCTTTCTGATCCGGAACTCCCTCAATAGATTCCAAACTAACATTGAATCTGCAAAAATTCATGTCAAGTAAAATTTATGTTCATTCTATAGAAGTCAAAGTCAAACATTACCGGGAACGAAATATGCAGGCTTGTGAGCAATCTCTCCCACCACTGCAGTTTCTAGCATATCTCCCTATAAAAGCTTCCATATGAATGTGAATCTTTATTATAAAAACCAAAAAGGTAATTTAAAATTAGCAGAATCTTACTTTTTGAACAAGTTCTAACAAATCCATTGCGTAAGCTACACCCACGATGTTATCAATCCGCTGCTCAAATACTGGCACCCTACAAACACAACTTATAGATTATTCGAATAAATTCATTATGAGAACTGTGTTCTTTAAATTATTTTTCCAATTTTACCTGGAATATTGATGAGTCACCCATAAATGATGGAAATCAACTAATGTTGCACGAGAATCAACTGCAACTACATCTACAAGAGGAGTCATAACTTCCTTCACATGAGTGTCTTTTATCTCCAACACATTCTCAATCATATCCTGCATGAAAGGAAAAGCTCAATAGTAATCTAAATCTTTAAATAAAACGATCTACAAGGTTGGACTTTGAGTGACTTTTAACGACCTATTTGACCTGCATTTTTTTTATATGACCCATTTGTGATATAAAAAAGGATGGCCCAAATAGGCCCATTTACAAATAAATGGGTCAAAATTGGCCCTCTAACATACCTGCTCTTCCTCCTCAATGGCCCCACTCAGCTCAGCAACCCTCAACATTAACTTGAGTTCATCTTCAGTGACAGACGGTTCACTGGTTGAGATTTTAGTAGAAACCAAATAAATTTTATAAAGTATATGAAATGAAATGTGGTATACCTCACACTCTATTAGCAAAAACCATACATGATTATGGTCTAAAAATACTTACCTTTTCCCTTTCAAGCCAAGAATTTTAAGCATTCCCATCGAAAGAAAAGTTACAACTCTTCCAACAGGATATAGAACCAAAGAAAGCCATGCAACTGGACGTACCTATGTATTATTTGTGACACTTATAAGTAAATCAGTATGAAATAATACTAATGAAGCAATGGAAGTTATTGGAATATTGGATAAAGATTGATGCAAATTTAAGTTGACTAAACATTACAAGTATAAGTATCAAGTAGATATATTAAACATGCTTACCACAGCCCTAGCAACGGCAGTCGCATTGTGAACAGCTATGCTTTTAGGAGTAATTTCGGTGAGAAGTAAAACAACAACCTGTAATCAACTATCAAATAAATTAGCTTTCAAAAACGAATTGTTATTCATGCATATAAACCACCACTTAGTCTAAATTTTAAATTTAAAACAAGATTTTAGGCAAAGACCGTCATAACGCCCGTTGCTGCACTAACACCAGCTTCACCAAAAACTGTTGTTGCTGCCTCTGTGAAAAGTGCAGTAGCTCCAATGTTGACCACACTGGACAAGTGGACAAGTTACTAAACTATTATAATTGTCAACAGTAATATCCCATCTCTATGGTCCAATAGTCCA
Source organism: Dittrichia graveolens (assembly GCA_038502395.1). NCBI lineage: Eukaryota > Viridiplantae > Streptophyta > Magnoliopsida > Asterales > Asteraceae > Dittrichia > Dittrichia graveolens. Next base: position 84,910,728 of record JARJIL010000005.1, on the reverse strand, counting down.
TTTTCTAATTAAACCATGCTTAAATTCATAGACTTCTAGATTCTTTAAAATATATAAAAAGACCGGAACTTTACGTGGTGCCAATGAGAATGGTGGTAAGGAAGCGAGTAATGTCCGTACGGAGCAGCTTAAATACGCCATTTTCTCCTTCTTTTTCAGCAAGTTCTCTCACCTGCAAATATAAAACTATATCGTATCATACCCATTTTATTTTCTAAACTAAAATTCTGAGTATTTATATACAAAAACAGCAGAAATATACAAATATAAACGAATATATGAACCTTCCATGGTGACAGAGTGGTAATTGAAGTCTCAGCCATGGAAAAGAAGGCAGATAACCCCAAAAGTGCAGCTAAAATCAAACCTTGTTCTCTGCAAACTGTTAGAATCTGTGAAAGTTTGGGCCCATTGCAAAAACCCTTCATATAAACCATACTCTTTTGTGCAAAAACCCCTAAATCGCTACTAGTCTCCATCGCTAGAGCTCTTTGACATCTTATTACCCCCAAGACCAACAAACCCACCACAATTCCGCATCTAATTAAACCCCCAATCCTGTTGAAATCCTCTGTTCTTGGCGAATCTTTGGTAGATTCTTCATCTTTAGTTTCGAAACTTATGGAATTCCTGGGGTAAACTCTGGTGTTAACCCCATTGGAGGTTCGTGAAATCTGAAACTTTTGTTTCGACAATTTTGTATTGTGATGATACCGAAAGGGAGCAAAATGTTTCGAAAATCTTGAAGGGGGTAAAGGGCAACGATAATTGAATAGCGGCGATGCTTTGAGAAGTGTTGTATTCATGGCTGTGTATGTGTTTGATGGTGAATTAGTGTGTGAAAAATTCGAATTTATAGAAAAAAATTAAATATTTCTGAGAAAGGGTTTAGGGTTTGAAATCGATGACGATGGAGAAGCGCTGAAAAGTTGACTTTACACAGATACACCCTGGCCCCTGATCTGATGTACTACAATTGGTTGAATGGTTTCTCCTCCTTTCTAGGACAAAAAACTGACAGTTGAACAATGAAGGGTGTGTTGTTTCTGCTAAGCATGTAACTGTTTTTGGCCTTCTTTTTATATATCATAGTGGGCTGAGTCTGCAGTAACTTCATATAGGATAGTATGCGAGTCTTAAGTAACACGTTATTAGAGACAGAGAGAGTAAACCCTCCTTCATTATTTTCAAAAACCCCCACAATAAAACTCGAACTCGAAACCTCATAATGGGATAAAACCCTTCATACCAGTATACCACTAGGACAAGTCCTAGTTAATATATACTAGATAAGTCATATAGTCATATCAATTATAGTTTTTAATATAGATTATATAGTTACATATTACATCAAAAGAGTTAATTTAAATTATTAAATGAATCTAAATAAAATTCCCCGTCTACTAATTGTGTGTCTAATTTGACCACAGGTTCAAATAGTAGTATCTAATGACAAAAAGGTTAAGATGATAATCTCCTCTTTACAGTGTAGATGACCTCTTAATTTAATTGTGAAAATATGACTCTAATTTGATAAGTTTTGAATGTTGTGATTTGTAGGGTGTAAAGTGGGTTTTATTTTATTTTTATTATTTTTAAAAAACAACAAAATTTTATTTATAAAAAGGTTTGTACTTTGTAGCAAGGACCTAGAAAAACCTGCATAGAATATTTACTAGTGAGCAAAGCAAAAACAAATATTACACCTCTTATCAATTTTCTACTCCTACCTCATTTTGTATTCAAGAAAAAAATGAGAGGTTTTGTATTCTTCCCGCCAAATCCAAAGAGGGCAGCGAACTAGAGTTGAACACCTTGCCATTTCTGCATTACGACCCCGTTTAAGAAGGTTAGAAGGGAGCTAACCGAATCACCTCAAGGAGAATTAATACCCCACCAACGACTAATATATGTAAATATCCTTCCAAAGAAACGACAAAACCAAAAGAAATGGGGTTCTGTTTCAAGATCCAGCCCATAGAGAGAACATAAATGAAAACCAACCAAAATACCTCTTTAAGTAAGATTGCAAAAGGATGATAAGCGAACAAGTTGAAGACGCCAAATGAACACATTTACTTTGCTCGAGACAACTCTTAACCACTCCGTTTAAAAGTCACCAGGGGAATTTAGGTACGATCTATGTATAAGTCATCATAACGCGGCCACCAAAAAAATGCAGATGATAACTTTCACTTACAAGATACAAAATTCGGACCAAATATAAAAAACCTATTTTAAAAGTATTAAAAGTTTTTAAGATGATATATCTATTTATAATTGTTTATGGTAAGAACAACGATAGTTTGTAATGCATGCTACTTAATTAATGATGACATGCGATTGATTTACAAGATGTTTGCAATGCATGCATATTTTGGGAGGGGGTATACATACTCCTAGATGAAAAGATGATGCATTGTAGGAAAAGTGTGCTTTGGGATATGCTAGCAAAGATAATTTGTTGTTCGGTTTCTAGATAACCATGACAACACATGGTGTACTTGTATTTAATGTGCGTGTATACAGGAGTGGTGTTGACTAAAGATGGAGGTCAAAATGCATGACACCACGATGGTGAAAGGAGGGCCTAAAAGTGAGTGCACCGGTTGTACTTCACCTGCGCGACTTATGTCGGAGTAGCTATAGCGAATGGATTACGAGAGTGTGTGTACAAGTGGGAGTCACGCCCTGCGTACCATACTTGCTGGACATGCTTAGTGAAATTGTGTCGGTGTGGATGGACCTTGAAACTTAGGAGTTGCCAGGCACGCATATGGTGCAAGTGCGGACAGACCTTAGAATCCTTGTAACACCTAGAATTTTATTATTAAGTTTATGCAAGAAAAGTACAAGGTGTTACCCGGGTTATAAATGGATATACGTAATAAGATGTGGTTTTAAACTAGAGGGGCTAAAACCGTCAGATTTCAAGTTAATTAAGTCCACGGGGCTGTTTTGTCAATTGATGAAACTATATATATATATATATATATATATATATATATGCACCAACTTTGACTCTTAAGTCAAAGTTTATATGGTTTTCTTCTGCATCTCACGACTTCAACAGATAGCCTTAGCAACTCTCTATTTTCTTTGGAGAAACACAGCAGAACTAGTACCTTTATCAAGAGCCTAGTTAGAGATCAACACAAGGTAAGCTTTCAAGCTTTGTTTTTGATGTTTTGTAAGATTAAACACATGGTTTCAATGGTGGAATCATGTTAGAGTTGTTTTATATAGTTTAGATTATGTATATCGGTTGTAGGAGGTGTAGGAAAACACCTCTAGTCGTTCTATGATGAAGTTATGGGATTTCTTGGTGAAATCCGGCAGTTCTTGCTAAGAACAGTCTGCTGGGCTGTAGTGTACACGGCCCGTGTAGCGGTACACGGCCGTGTAGTAGTTATGGTGGTCACAGGGCCATGTAAGGTTACATGATCGTGTAGTATAAGAGGTATACGGCCGTGTAGTGTATAAGGCGGTCATAGGGCCATGTAGGGTTACATGGTCGTGTAGCATGAGTGGTACACGGCCCGTGTAGGATGACTAGACCACACTGGCCATGTTGCCAGCTTAGATCGTGTAGCTTATAAGGGACACGACCCGTGTAGGGATACACGGCCCGTGTAGGCCCTATTTCAGATCAGTATGCCTTATGTGATTTTATGAATTGTTTATATAGGAGGTGATTGACATATTGCCTGTATCATTGACATCTGTGGATCAATTCATGATAGTATGATCAGAAGGTGAGTCTTATAGACTTCACTTCATATATGCAGCATGTATGCTATTATATCAGATTATTGACATGTCATGTTATTCATATGTGTATAAGCTTGCTGCTATGTGCAGTAAGTCTCAGAGGTGGGGTGCTTACTGCTAAGTCCAGTAAGGCTCAACTATGGTACGGTACTGTGACCCATGTTGCTGCCCTGGGTCTAGAACCAGAGGTTAGCATTGTTTGCCAGACATACGTGTATTATCTTCATATGATTTATATGTGAGTTTATATGATTTTTAGTCCGGTTTACTCACTAAGCTCTCGTAGCTTATCAGATACTATTTTTAAAATGTTTTGCAGGTTTTAACAAAGACAAGGGCAAAACTTCGGTTTGACTAGCATTTGTTAAACTCTTTGAAATTAACGTCTGGTTTGTAAATATCAAGTTTTTGGTACCAAACTTATGTTAGTATTTCTGTGCGTATCTATTGATACATCGGTTTTTCAATCAAGTAATGCTTCCGCTTTTATGTTAAACTTTGAGATGCGAACACTTATAGGTGTTTGATCTTAATATTTCAAATTTGGTTTTTGGGGCGTTACAATCCTAGTGGTTGCCTGACATGCCTGTGGTATTTAGAGCGGCGATGATAGTGATGTATGATGATAGACCCCAATAAGAAGGATGTATAAAATGATAGTTTAGTGATAAATAAATGATGCATATGATGTTAACGAAGCAAAAGATGAATACGATGTTTTATTGATGTTTACGATGATACATGACCATACGAGAAGTTACTATGCTATGCACGTGGATCAAGTTACCATAACCTAAACCTGTTTTATGAATATTTTAATATGATAATTTTCTGGTGATAACTAAGCTGACTCACAAAGCGTAAGCTGACACTTATTTCTTTGAAATATGTTTTGTGCTCGTGCAGGTTGCTTAGGTGCATGGCTTTGTGATATGGGTGTCAGTGGGTAGTTTACTTATGTTATGATGTTTATTGAGACCGACTTGTGGTTATGTGATGAACTTGATTTTAAGCATCGATGTATTTTGATGTAACGGTTGTTTTATTAAATGTGTTTTATGGTTTAACTGTTTTAACAAATGTGATGTTTTAAAGTCTTCCGTTGCGATGAATATAATTGAGTAGAATTTTTTTTTCCTAAATCTCATTTTTTGAAACTGCGGCTGTTACAGCAGTGATCACTAATCAATCTCACAATCACAACAAGTGATATTCTCTAAACAACTTTCACACTCAAGTGAAAGTATATATACGAATCTTTCTCACAAAATATAAGTGTGTATAATAATAAATAATGAACACTTGAAGTTCTTGACTATTGCTCTTTGATCATAAGTTGTTCTTCTATGATATGACTTTAATAAAACACATTATGGATTTTGAAATGAAAGCTTGCAATAACTTCAAAATTGAGAGAATTTATATTACAAATGGCGTGTAAAATTGGTCATAAGTGTGACTTTTATAAAGAAAGAAAACAAAAGACAAAAGTTACGCCAGGACATCAAGGTGGTGCTCGGTAGCCGCAACCCACCACCTCCGCCTCCACCCCTTGCCACTCTACTACCTCTACCTTCAGGGCCACCACACCCTCATACATCGGCACCTCCATTTATGGCCATCCCACCGTTGACACCGACATGCACACTCACCTCCAGACACCCTATCGCTGACATTGGAGCCACCCCATCGCCATCAGCGAAGCCTTCATCTTTGGCCACCCCACTGCTGATGTCGTCTTATCTACCTTCGGCCACCCCATTGTCGACAATTCACAATCGATGGTTTAAGGATTTGTTCTTTGAATTTGACAAAGGTCTATCATATTTACATTTACATTAAATATTATATGTTAAACACAAAATTAGGTAACATATAAATCTAATTGTTTTAATAAAAATAAATAAATAACTTAAATTGAAATTCATTTCCTATGTACCGATGATAAAAAAACTAATATCACATGGGTACTAATAATTTTCCATAAACAACTTTTTGTCACTGAAACTCGTCCGCTTATTTATGCAACTTGTTATTAGATCAATAGTATCTAATCCATAACTTTTTATTTTTATGTTAGCGTCACATTATTTTTTTCCTTTCTCACTCTATCCCACTTTTATCACTCTAACCTCACATCCATCCCCCTCCAACAACTCCGTATTAAAAAAAAGAATATATATATATATATATATATATATATCATGGTCAATAGGGATGAAGAAAAAGAAAAAAACAAACTCAGCGTGACTAAGGACCGGTCAATACGCTCACTTTCAATTTGAGGGGGTAGGGGGGATAGTGCGCATGTGGAGTGAGTGGGCTTCACGCTTCATCTGGCTGGATGGATGCGCAAGGCCTTATATATAAATAGATATTATTAAAGTTAATTACTATTTATTAAATAATAATCATTCCTGGTAAAAAATTTTAATCTTCTATCATATATATAAAAGACTAACATATATTAAAATTATTGTTCCATTCTAACCATTCAATTTTAAATATAAATTTAACCCTTTATTTAAAAAATTAGAATTCAAATTTTTACTTTTGTTAATTTGAATCTACATCAAAAGATTATTAAAATTTAATTCTAATTATAATATAATACAAAATATAGAAATATTTGAATACTTCAATAATTAACAATTTTTGCAAAAAGCATAATTTCGTTGTGCTAAATGCTATCTTATATTCTTATCTAATAATAATAACAAAACTATTATTATTATTATTATTATTATTATTATTATTATTATTATTATTATTATTATTATTATTATTATCTTCTCTATATATTAAAAGAATAGGATTATGATGTCATCATCCTATTTTTAATTTTTTTTATTTTAATCATATCCTATTTTTAAAATTAAATAATTTTATTAACTAACAAAATAAAATTTAAAATAGATAATTACGAAATAAATTTATGATAACAAAACTTAAAATTTGAAATCCATAATTACTAAATAGGTTAATGATAATTCACTGAATTTATTAATAAAAATTTTAATATTTAGAATATATATTTTTTTATTTGTCAATACCAATTCCTATGTTTTATACAATTTATTTTGTAACTTCTTTTATAAAAAAGTTGTAAAAATTCAATTTAAACGATATTCTAACGGGTTTTTTTATGAGATCCCTAACATGTATTAAAAAATGTTTGATTATAAATTGGTTCAATTTTTTTTTCAAAGTACCTTCTTTATTTGTTATTTTTGTTTTCTATCGTGATTTATTATTTTATTTTGTGATACTATTTATACACAGGGTATTTGTTATCGATATATGTATTTATACACGGGGTATTATTTGTTTAGTTATTTATTTATGCTTTTTGTATGTTTTACAGAATAATATTTAATATAGTCCATACTTAATTCATATTCTTAAGGAACTAATTTTAGCCTTGGATCAATGGTATCAATTGACCGGATTGCATTTTAAAATTTTGGGCGAAGTGGTATTTTGATAATTCACATGTGATGCTTTTAAAAATCACATATGATTGTATACTGAATCACAACTCATGTTTTACAATATTTTTAGTATACATAAACATTTAAAACTAACCTTAATCATCCCCGTGTTTATACACGGGGTGTTAAACTAGTTATTATTATTATTATTATTATTAATTTACGTGTATTATCTATATTATCTATAAAGCATCTACACATTTTAAATCTTTTAATTTTCAAGTAAGTTAAAATTACTTTATTACCTAACATCACAAAATATATTTGATAGTAAAGTCATAATTAAAGTAGAAATTAATTTGGTAACTATAATGCAATCAATATCATAGATATGGTTTGACTTCTAAACCAGAAAATTGAAAATATCATAGATTGTAAATCGGCATATAAATTGAAAATTATTCAATGTTAACATAGTGAGTGAATATTATACCCTAACATTATCGAAAACAGACATGTTAATTATCGACTAGAAATTATTCGCCGATGTCTCATTACACGTGTACCATGCTAGTATATATGTATATATATATATATATACATTTAATTGAAATTAATATTAAAAAATAATTAATAATGTATAATACTTCCTCGCTATTAAATTATTTGAAGTTTGTGTTTGCAATTTAAAGTTATCAATTAATGTTGATTGAATACAAGGCACCCTTAAAATCCCTCTCGTAAATTAAATTAGAAAATAGTGAAAGTTTTATCTTTGAACTAGGGGTGTCAAAAAAAAACCGAACCCCAATAATCCTATCAAATCGAATTAAATTTGGGTTAATCGTGTCGGGTTAATCGATTTTCGGGTGACTGGTTCGAGTAACCCAATTAAAAGTAACCTTATTCGGGTCAGGTGACCCGATTAACCCAATTAAGAATTTTAAGTTTTTTTTATTATTAATTATATATTGTAACTAATAATATATATATGGCCTATATGTTGAATAAGCGTCACATAAGGGTTTAACTAATAAGATATGAACCATATATATTTCAAATAAATTCATGGTAACTGAAGCCTGGATGATCACGTAAACTTGTTGAATCGCATCGCATAAGGCCATAACTCCATAAGGGTTTAGCCGTATAGTACTTCAAATATTAATAAAATACCATGTTAATAACCTTTATTATGAAGTTAGTAACACAAGTAACAAAACAAAATAACCCTATTGTCTAATAAAAACAAGTTAAATACTATCATTGTATCATGATTTTATGTATTCCTAGGTTAACAAAAGTAAGTTAAGAAACAAGATGAAAGCACAAATAGTCAAAATATTAATAAAATACGATGTTAATAAACTTTATTATGAAGCTAGTAACACAAGTAACAAAATGAAATAAGCCTATTGTCTAATATCACAATGATTGAAACATAAAGTGCCAAACAACAAATTCTTAACGGGTTCAACCTGAATCGACCCGAACTAACCGAAAACAAAATAACCCGATCCTTATCCGGATCGGTTATCGGGTAATATATTATTACCTCAAACTTGAATAACCCGAATAACCTGGCCGAAGAACACCCCTACTTTGAACTATCTTAAAATACTAATAAATTATAAAATTATGTTAGTGACTAACATTAACGTAGCATTATAAAAAGTTACAAGTTATAAATTTAAAAGTCGTGATAGTTTATCTACATAATTTCTATCTTAATCTATAGATCATCTCTTATCTCTTAATAGTAGTAAGAGACTAACAACTTTTTTAAATTAACCTGTGTCTCACATGGATATTTAATTTAGTATTTTTATATAATTCTATTGTATCATGTGCATTCCTAGAGAAAAAAGTGTGGCTAACCAAAGTTTAAGCTCAGTTCACTCTATACAGTCAAACCAAGACTCTGTTTGGGAGAGAGAGAGAGCGCGCGCCATAAGCACAATATTTAGGTTTGTGGCCACCAAACTTTAATGAAATTACATACCGAGATATTGATAACTAGATTCCGAGAGGCCCAAAAACAAAGTCCATCTTGGCCCATGACAGATTCTTTATATTCACCTAGTGGGCCAGTCGATATTTTTTACCTTAGAAACAACGGACTTAAAGGAAACGGAAAAACACACACAAAAGAAAGGACGTTTTGGTTATTAGAACGTTGGTAGTGGTCAACCCGAAGGGTTCGGGTATTACTTTGGGTTGGTAACTCGGTTGGTTGGCTTGGAAACACCGCTACACACCTCCGTTCCATTTGATCAGGTTCCTCTTTTTAGGTCGTCTAAACCGAAGGTTTCTCTCCCTCATCCCCCGCCCCCATCTTTTCTCTATCCCTCTTTTCTCTCTTAAAATATATATAATAAAATAGAAGATGGTGTAAGATTAAAATGGAATAGACTAATTTTTATATTGGAAAGAGTCAAAGAGAAACATAAGGAGAAGATGATTTAATGCTAAGGAAAAATGATATATATTCCTATTGATTTCTTTTTACTTAATCTTTCTACTCATTATAAAATGTTATGTGAAATCCACTAATTCTTTTTCCTCATATCTTTCATTAAATTTGACACGTGTATTAATCTTTTAAGTAGAAAGATAACTAAAATAAAATAGTATGAAGATATATCATCTCCATAACTCTAACAATGTGTTCCCCAAGTTAAAATCAGAGAAGAAAAGAAAAAATTTAAGAATGAAAATAAATTTTAGTTGTGTTTCCAAGTTTTTTTAAAGAGAAAAAAAAGATTTTGAAAAGAAAATTACCCATTATTTTCTTTTCTAATTTTCCTCCCTTAGTTGAAAACATTTTAGAAGGAAATAAAAAAACACTTATTATTTCACTACTTCTTTCATTTTTTTTCCAAACTCAGAAATACTCAATGATAAAAACATTTTCTTTTTTCTACTTTTTTTTTCTTTGTTATTTTTCTATCTTTTAATTTTCTTTTAATTTATTTTTTTTAACGACAGCAGCAAAAATTTTCATTAAAACAACTAGCGAGTAGCTAGAAAAACAAAACATATAAGTTACAAAGAAAGGAAAGGAAAAGACAAACAACACCAATTAATCCAATCAAGTCTACGTTTAAGCTTCTTTCTTGCATTGATCCAAAAAAATGATAAGTCTTGAATTGAAATGAACATTCTATCTATCGAAACATTCTTTTTTGCATGAACCAACTCATTCCTTGATTTCCAAATTTGCCAAAGATAAGTAAGAACAACAGACTTGAATATATTCAGCTTTTCACCAGAAAAATTATTTGATTCTCCCCATGAGAATAATGATTCCAATGAATTTCCAGGAGGAGGAATCTTCCACCATTTTGCTATTTCCCTTAATATGATTTTTGCAATAAAATATTCGGTAAATATATGATCTTCTGTCTCTGAAAACGAGGTACAAAAAGGACACGGCTTCGATTCATTCAAGATTCTTCGTTTCAATAGATTATCAAAAGTTGCTAATCTTCTATGTTGAGCCTTCCAACCATGTAAATTAATTTTCCCGGAAATTAAATTACTCCAATATGTTTGTAGACCAAGATTATTATATAGAAACTTTGAATCCAAAAACGACGAAGGGAAGCAACATAGAAAACTCCACTTTGATCTAAGGACCATGACAAGTACCATTCCCCGAAACAAGATGTAATATAAGTACTATGCATGGCATGTGTGGCCGTACAATTGTAATCGAAGAAGAAGGTCAGCAGTGGGACCCATCCACCCTCACCTATGATGTTGACGTGTCTTTGATCATTATCATTATGTGCTTAGATCTTGCTGTCAATGGAGTCCACACATCTCCAACCGAATTCTCCCCAATCCCCCTCCCTCTTTCACCTAGTCTCACCCCAATAATTGATTCACATAAAATAATTAAAAACTATGTTTTTAAAAATAAAAAAACAAAAATATAAAATGAAATTACTTAATAGAGACCGTGGACAATAATATTTATAACAAAATTTGATAAATCTATATTGCTATTAAATTATTTAATATTCTTCTTTCTTCTTAGCTTTAAGATTTTTTAAAATTCAATTAAAACGACGTCATAATCTTTTATTCTATTTAAATTAATCTCAATCACTAAATCATTAACCATTTTATTTTCTCTTCTAATTTACTTTAACTTTTTATATAAATCATTTTATAAAATTGTTTTAGCTCATGTAACACCCAAGGTTCAAATACCCTTAATTAAATATTAGAAAATAAATAAGTGTTATATGTGTATTGAGTTGCCTATATAAGATTAGATGTATTTATAGAACTAGAAGGGCTCAAATTGTTAAAATAAAGATGACAACTACAGGGACCTATATTGCTATTAGGTGATAGATGTGGATTTACATTATGTATATGTTCTTGTCCCACAAAAACACACAGACAATACACTTGCATACATACATACGTGAACTACAAGTTGCCCCATCTTTCCTTGCGATTTTGATCAAGTTTAATAGCATAATTAGCCCTGCAATCATCTATTCAGCCTCTAGATCATCAAGGTATGAGTTGTTGGATTAGTTTTAGTATTCAAAGTCAAATAGTTGAATCATATCTTAGATCATGTTAATTATGCTTTTTATTGTTATTTAGATGTTATGAGCTGTTTTTGGTGTAGAAAACACCCTTGTGACGTTAAAAACCGATTAGAAATGAGTTTTGTTTGATTTTGGCCAGAAACAGTTTGTTGTCGGTCGTTTCTACACAAACCAAGGGGAGGCACATGCATGCTCAAAGAGGGTACAGGCATGTCTATCGCCTCGTGGAAAACTCTAGTTCACATGGTACGCCCCGTGCTTTGGGGCATAGGCACGGGCATACCTAGTCAAGGCACGAGCGTGTATGAGGAGATGTACGCCCATGTCTGAGTAAGACACAACCATACCTGAAGGAAAGGTACGGGCGTGCCCTGCACTGCTTAGTGCCAGACATTCAATAGTAGTATGTGTTTAACATATTATTGGTATATCACGTGTAGAAACTTATTGTTGACGCGTTCGTTGGATTATAATCATCATTGAACTGTTTTAGGATCTTACTGATTATAAGGTGAGTTTACTAGACTATTCTTCATATCTACAACATGTGTGTTATCATACTGGAGTATTATACATGTATTATTCATATGGGTTTAGAACCAGAGGCTAGCATTTGATATATACGTGTGGTATCTTTATATGATTTTATACAAGTGTTTATGTGATTTACAATTTGGCATATTCACTACGCTCTCGTAGCTTATCAGATACTATTTTAAATGTTTTTGCAGGACACAACAAAGGCAAGGGCAGAGATCATGTTTGACCACTGCTTTCGTATAAATCTTTTGAAACAATTAAATCATCTTTGTGTATTATGCCAAGATTTTGTAGTAAACTTCGGCTGTTCGTATTATGTTACCTTTTGAACAAAAACGGTTTAAAACTTTGTATGCTTCTGCTTTGCTTTGAAAATACATACCTGAATATTATAAATGGTATTTTATTTATAAATATCAGTTTTATAAATTAGGGGTGTTACAACTCATTAGGTACCTATTTATTCTCTTTATATACGGTGTTAGAAAAAGTTATTCATCAATTTAAGAGGTATAGAAGGGATTTCTTTTCAGGTGCTTCTTAAAGTGTAACGATCTGAATTTCGTAACGTTAGCTATGTGAGCGATATTAACTTACTCATACCTATTATGAGCATGTTTTTAGCTTTCTTCATTGAGGTTTGAGGGATAAAATGATAAATTAGTGACTTTATGGGTATATATAAGGGTTAGAGTGATTTTTAAGCAACTTGTCTAAGGCAATTTTAACCCATTGTAAGGGATTTGGCCTCTAATAACTCTCATCACTTTCTGTGGTAGCCCCAAAACCTAATAGAGAGAGGGTGTGAGAATTGGATCAATAAAACTATGATTTTTGAAGAATTCTTGAAGGACCGGAACATAAGAAGTGTGGAATCAAAGCCTTTATCGATAGCCTTGGTGTTGATCACGTTCCAAAAGGTAGGACTTCTGTTTTTGTAACCCTAGTTCAAATTTGGGAAGATGCGTGAATCCTTATTTATCTATTTAGATTAGAGTTTAATGGTGATTTTGTTATTCATATGAGGTTTTACGTTTAAGAATCCTCTAAACCATTGCCTAGATGCATAAATCGGCCATTATAAATGTTGGGTTAAGGTGTGGATCAATCGGGGGCGGGGTGTTTTTGTTAATCGTAGAGAATGTGATTCGTCAATCACGAAGATCGCAATCATTGATAAGGGTTTTTATTAGAATGCGACGTATTTCCTACCGTTTGAGTAAGATTAATTATTTTAGTACCCATATTGATTATATTACACTTGGTGCGTTTAGATCTTCAATAGAGAGCTTCTGAAGATTGTGGACTTACCATTGCTAGAATAAGGTGAGTTCGATAAATTTTCTAAACCAAGTACAAAAACAAAACAAGTTTTTATGGGGGAATACGAGTAATATTAATGGTGTATATTTACTTGTACATTGAGTGTGAAATATGAAACTGACAATATGGATATGTTATGATTAGATTCTTGTAATATGATTAAATGTTATGATATGCATGCTTGTGAATAAATATGAATGTTTATGAAACACAAGTGATTTTTGCATGCTTATAGTAATTATAGATTGTGTTAACGAGTAATTAAAGATCATATTAAAGACTAATTACACATAGTAGTAAAGAATAGCTAAAGATAGGGTTGAAGATTAATTATAGATCGTATTAAAAATTAATTATAGAGCGTATTAAAGAGGTGTACAAAGGTGAATATTATGATTTGACGCATTCTCCACAACTCATTGCAATTTGATTAAAAGATATGTACACCCTCCTTACTTGGGGTAATGCTTTAGGTTTCAAAGGCTCAAAGACTAGAAGCTTTTTCAATTGTGAATTTTTGATTTTTTTTTATCATGTACCATGGCCTTATAAAAGCATTAAACTACATGATCCAAATATAGTAACGAAATTTCTTTATTCGAAAGATTACAGTATATCTTACTTCTGATTAAACACGGGAGAAAATAGGAAATTCATTTGGTTAAACCGGTATATGAATCCTTTTATGGAGATCTTTGTATAATTAGCTTTTGTTTATCTAGCAACTTGCTACATGCGAGATGATAAAACTATGAACATGTTTATTCTCTTATTTTATTATTTTACCAAATATGTGAAATCTATTAGTTGTTTTTTCTTTTCTTTTTTTGAACATAAAAAACAGAATACTAGAGTGGAGCTTCGGCTCGGCTATGATCCAGTTGTTTTTTTATTTTTTCTTTCTTGATTTTGACATATGTCTTGATAAGTTGATCTAGTAAGTAATAGAATGAGTAAGGATCTACAATATATGAATATCAAGAAAAATGACACATACTCATACTAATTCTTTCTGCTTCATTATTCAACTCATAACAAAATAACATGCGAAATTCACTAATTTTTTTCTTATATCTTTTATCGATTTTAGCACTTATATTGATCCGTAGTAAAATAAGAGAAATGATATATCCTCCTACTTTTTGTCCCTACTTATTCTCCTAGTCACTTGATCAAGACAAGTGTCAAAATCAAGGGAGGAGGTGGGGAAAGAGAATTAGTAGAGTACACATGTCATCTTGTGATTAGTAGAAGGATGAAGTAGGAAGAAATAGTAGGAAGATATATCATTTTTCGTAAAATAAATAAAAGAATAAATCAGGTATTAAACCTCAAAATAAAGTAAAAGACTAAAGCCATGATTTTTGAGATACCAGTCGTACAAATTTTCATATTTTACTCTAGTTTTCATGACGTTGGAAAAGAAATAAAGGCAAATACTTGAGAACACCTACGGTATTTGCTACAACAGGCTCAACCCCCAATTAAATGCCGAAGCTTTTCCATATTTAATTTTTAAATTTAAATAAAAAAACAACAATTATGAATCGCCATAGTCGTCTTCATCATCATCTATCCTTGCTTCTTTCTGTTGTCATATTAGCCAAGGGATGATACTATATAGTCTTCTCCTCTTACAAAATTAAATGTTAAATTAAAAGTGTTACATTTTCAATATTACCTTTTTACTCAAACATAGATAGTCAAGGAGGATATATAGAATCACCCTAGCCAAGTGCTTGTTTTCTCAGCAAGTTACTCTCATAAATGTGCGATAGGACTAACATGTATTGTAGTAGCAGATAGTAAATGAGTATTCATATTATAATTGATTTAGAAATAATAATAGATAAAACCTAAAAAAGAATCTTTCTTAATAATCAAGAACCAAAAAAACAAAAAAATCAGTAAATTATAAATTTTGATGGGTACAGAAGTCCTTCTCAACTCTCACCAGAACCAAAATTATGAAAGAAGACATATCAACTAACATTATGAGGAATTAGCTTAAAGTAAGCATTGTTATAATGTTTTTTTTTTAATTTTTTTTGTATTTTTGTTCTTGTTTGCTTTCTTCACAAGATGATGAGATAATCATGTTCCCAGCTATGACAACAACATATATTCTCAATCAACCCTTATTTATAGAGAGAGAAAGAGAAAGTGATTGGTAAAAAAAGCAAGCTTCTCCTTTTTTTTTTCCTCTCACATCACACAAGAAATGGTCATTGATTCCATTTGGGCTTCTGTAGTTAAAACCCAACTGGCTTTTTTTCTTGAAATTTATCTTTGTGATGACGAGTCTGTGTGTGTGTAAATAAAGTGTGTTCTTGATGGTTCTTTTGGCTTCACAGAGGCTTTGGTGAGATAAACAGACCTTCACATATGAATATTACATAACCACATATTCTTTTCTTCTTCTTTCTTTTTCTTTTTGTCTTATTGTAATGATATTGTATTTGTACCTATCTTTTCTTTGTTTTGACCAAATTTTACTCCTGAATTTCACTCAATAGCTTGTGATCTGGCATGTCCTCTTTCCCCTTTCCTCTTCTACTTTAGATGGTATATCAAATTTGATTGATTTGTCACATTTTCAGACACTTACGAGCGGGAAAGATTGAATCAATTTGTGACAAATTAGTGAAATTTTAGCTGGTTGTTCTGCAAAATTAGCTTGCAACTCATAAGTTTCTGCTTTTTGATGAGTTTTCCTGCTGTTCCCCTTGAATTATCAAGGCCTTTTCTCAAGATATGCAAGTGGGTTTTGTTTATAATGTCTTTGAATTGCAAGTTAGCTGGGATGAACTGTACATTATTGAGCAATTCTAAGATGAAGAAGGCTAAGGAACCTTCTAGAAGATGTAATAATGGCTGGAACTTGAAAAGGCTGCTGCTTTTTTTGTGGGTTCTTCTTGTTGCCACTGGGTTTGTTTGGTTCTTGGTTGAACAGTTCAAGTTCAGCATGGATCATCTTCATGAACTGGCTTCTTCACTCTTTGAGTCTGATCAGGTTTTGATATAAAATCTTTTTGGTTTTTACTGTTTGATTTATATGTCAAAGCAGGAATTCTTGTTCAACATGTAGTTACTTTCTTATGATCATTACTCATTAGTCCTTTACCTCTTGATTATGATGTATAGAATTTTAGTACTTTATGAACTATTTATAGAACTTGAGAAAAATGATAAAGATTCAACTGTTCTATTGGTTGATACACACACACAACTCATATTGGTCTTCAAGATGACCACAAAATGCTTTAGTTTCTTGATCCTGTAGATTATATTTAATTTCTCAACTGGTCAAAAATATGATGCAAATTTTCTTTGCTTTAGCCCACTTCGAAAAGCAAGAGTCCTAATTTGCATATGTGTTCTTGCATAAAAAAGTAATCCACTTGGGTAGGGGCGTAATCAAGCCGAGCCAAACCGAAGCTCAGCTTGTATAACTCCAGGCAGTTCGAGCTTGAGCTTAGATTGTTTCGAGCCTTTTGTCAACAACTCGAGCTTGGCTCATGAGGAATTTCTTTACAAGATCAAGCTCGGCTCATTTATTATGTGTGTGTCTATTTACTTCTTAATATAGTAATATTCTAAATTGTATGTATTCATAATCATATATAGTAATATTAACTATTTAATTGTTTTACTGTAACTCTATACATTTATATTTATTATGTAATCATCTACTGTATTACATAATACCTTTATATATTTATTAAACCAGTGGGCTTGTTTAAGCTAGTAACCCTAATCAAGGTCACTATATAGAGCTTGTTTATTAGAAGAGCTTTAAGTTAGGGCTGTTAGGTTCAAGCTTGGATGGAGCTCGTTTAGGCTCGGTTCGATAGAAGTTTTTAAGGAATTGAGCTTGAGTAGTTTGAATCATTACACCCTTGACTTTGGGTGATTTCAATTTGGGGTAACACACATTGATTTCACCCACAAAAGATTCAAACATTTGGAAGATTTCATTAAGGATAATTTCACAAGTTAACTGGTATCTTGGCGCCGTGTTGTACCATCTTAGGAAAAAAAGTCAACATGATCAAAGTCCTTACATGTCACCTACCACTTCATCATTTTGACTGGGTAAACACTCCAGGTTAACTTAGATCAAGTGTTTTGAAAGTTGGAGCCTTTTTATCAAACCTTTTGAAAATATAAGCCTTTTTTCAGGTGCAAATAGGGTGTTACTAAAAAGTAATCAATTTTTTTTTAAAACTAATATGTGATTTTTCAAAAATCTGACATAAGTGTGTGATAATTCTTCTTCGTGATTTTCAGATAACTACCATGAAATGTACCAAACATTTGGAACATGAACCAAAGAAAAATGTAACTATTTGTGCTCTTGAGGTGCCACATTTGGAAAACAATGAGCTTGAAGAACATAATTCATGTGCTAAGAGACATATAAAAGCAAGGGATACAAAAGGCGATCGCTTAATAAGATATGACATGAAGAGTATTCTTTCATGTTCTACAAAGGTATGCTTGTGGGTCATTCTTATAACGGCTTTGAGCTACCAGATTCATGTTTCATATAAAATATTATGGAAGAATCGGGACCAAGAAGTTCATCAGGAGAAGGATGAAGTACAGGGTTCCTCTAGGGGAGCCGGGAAGTGGATGAAGAAGCTGCTAGTTCTGTTTGTGTTAGCTGGGGTGGCTGTATCAATTTGGTTATTTTGGTACTTAAATGCAGGGATTAGCTTTAGAAGGAATGAAACACTAGCAAACATGTGTGATGAGCGGGCTCGAATGCTGCAGGATCAGTTCAATGTGAGCATGAATCATGTTCATGCTTTGGCTATTCTTGTTTCCACTTTTTATCATGGAAAAGAACCTCCTGCCATTGATCAAGTAATCTTTCCATAATTACTTAAAGTAGATGACTAAGAATATTATCTTTTTCTGCATTTAGTCCATCTAGCTATAAGTATGATCTCTTCCATTTGACAGAAAACTTTTGGTGAATATACTGAGAGAACGTCTTTTGAGAGGCCACTAACTAGCGGTGTTGCCTATGCTTTGAGGGTGCGTCATTCTGAAAGGGAGAAATTTGAGAAAGAACATGGATGGATAATAAAGAAAATGGAAACTGAAGATCAAACACTGGCACAAGATTGTGACCCTGAAAAACTTGAACCTTCACCTACTCAAGATGAATATGCCCCTGTTATCTTGTCTCAAGAAACTGTAGCTCATATTGTATCAATCGATATGATGTCTGGAAAGGTATATCTTCACAAAAATCTTGAAGAGCTCACTTCTATACTTCATGGTCATTTTTTACAGGGCTAACCGAATAAAATGCGAACCAACTTTTGCTTGATTTCCATTTTGGAAAATCAACTTTCATTTTATTTCTATTCTCGGGATTGACTGGACCTAGGTCAGAAAATACCATCAAAGTTTCAAAATTTTCTAATTTAGGGGTTGTCTGGGATTGCTTATGGTAATTACATAAGATGACTAGATTTCAGGCGCCACGTCAGAAAGAAGTTGGTTTTCTAAAATATAAAATTGTAGAAAAAGTTGTTTCCTTTTCATAACTAGGGTGTCTCAGTTTTCTCTCTTTGGTCATTGTTTTAGGAAGACCGTGAAAACATTTTGCGAGCAAGGGCATCTGGAAAGGGGGTTTTGACATCTCCTTTTAAGCTATTGAAATCAAACCATTTGGGTGTTGTACTTACTTTTGCTGTCTACAATACTCATATTTCTCAAGATAGTACACCTGAGCAACGAATTAACTACACTGTGGGGTAAGTTTGACTTTTTACCAACTTCAGTTTTCACTAACAATAAGATTATAAAACAGTATCTAACGAATCTTTAAAAAAATCAAAACAGGTATTTAGGTGCATCGTATGATATCCCATCACTAGTCGATAAGCTTCTACACCAGCTAGCTAGCAAGCAGACCATTGTTGTGAATGTTTATGACACAACAAACGTTTCTGCAGCAATTAAAATGTATGGTCCAGATGAGATTGACACGGGATTACGACATATTAGCAGCCTTGACTTTGGTGATCCTGCTCGGAAGCATGAAATGCGTTGCAGGTCGATTTTGAAACCTATTGATGTTGAACAATTATAATCAAATAATCAGTTTTATTAGACCAAACCAAATAACCCATAAATATTCCCAAAACACCTGGAAATTTGGAATTTATAGAAAGGGTTTTTATCTCATTTCAGGTTCAAGAATAGGCCTTCTACACCTTGGACAGCCATTTTAGCATCAGCTGGAGCTCTTACAATTGTTTTGCTTCTTGGTCATATCTTTTATGCAGCCATAAATAGAATCAATACAGTCGAACGTGATTATCAAGAGATGATGGAGCTTAAACATCTTGCCGAAGCTGCAGATATAGCAAAATCTCAGGTGAATATAGTTTGCTAAAGCTTAAAAAGAAAGTTTATTACTAATTTGTCTAGTTTACGTATATAATCTTTCTTTTTGTAGTTTCTTGCGACAGTTTCACATGAAATCAGGACTCCTATGAATGGTGTTTTAGGTAATTGAATTGTTCTTTACTTCAAAAGCTGCTGGTTTTATTTTTTATTTTATTTATTTTGTTGTTTATCAAGGTTATGCTGTATATAAACTTTTTTGCATAACAGGCATGCTGCAGATGCTTATGGACACTAATCTAAACATGAAGCAATTGGATTTTGCACAGACTGCTCATGCTAGTGGAAAAGATTTGATAAAGTTAATTAATGAGGTTTTAGATCAAGCAAAAATTGAATCTGGAAGGCTTGAGCTTGAGGCTGTCCCATTTGATCTATGCTCCATTCTTGATAATGTTTTATCATTATTTTCGACTAAATCCCAAGAAAAGGGAATTGAGGTAAGACACTAATCACGGCGTTTGATTTTCGTCTTGGAACTATTTGTCTGATTATTGCATGATAAAAGTTTCTAATGTCTTAATAATCAGATTTTGCTTCATTGTTTAGGGGTCAAAAAGTTATTCATGTATAAATAAAATAATATTACTTATTTACCCCTTTTTATACCATAATTTGAGGAACTATTACTTCTATCTCAGAATATCTCTATTTTTTCTGAAGAATGTTTTTCTTTTTGGTCATTTTACTTGTTAATTCTTTAAACAGTCAAAATTTGTCAAGCACTCAAGCATCTTATTATCTCATTATTAAAACTTTAAAAGCACATCCACACACTATTTTCTACTGTTTGTTCTGTTAACTCATTATTTGATTATGATTATCCAATATCACACAATCACTATCAAAACACACCTTAAGTTCCCTATTTGCTTAACTGCTTATTTATAGGGTTGCTTGTACTATTTACTGCCACTATATACCCGTTCTAACAAGAAGAAATTATGTTCTTATGTGGTGAGAAGTTGGCCATTTATGTTTCTAATCAACTTCCCGAAGTTGTCGTTGGAGACCCTGCTCGTTTCAGGCAGATAATAACAAATCTTGTTGGAAATTCACTTAAAGTTAGTCCTCTCACTTTCCTTTATTTCACATTATACACACTTCTTTTTTCTTATTTGTTTTTAACTAAGGGCTCATTTGATTGCAGTTCACTCAAGACAGAGGACACATATTTGTATCTGTTCATTTAGCAGATGAAGTCAAACGCCCGCTTGACATGAAAGATGAAGTACTTAAAAAAATTTGGGAAAATCATGAGAACAGTTTGAGTGGGCTTCCAGTTGTTGACAGAAGAATAAGCTGGGAAAAATTTGAAAAACTAAGTGCTGAAGATTCAATAGATCAATCTGAAAAGATCCAAATTTTAGTAACTGTGGAAGATACTGGAATTGGAATCCCAAAAGATGCACAATGCCATATTTTTACACCTTTTAAGCAGGCGGATAGTTCTACATCACGAACTTATGGTGGGACCGGGATTGGATTAAGTATTAGTAAACAATTGGTAGTTCTTATGGATGGTGAGATGGGTTTTGTTAGTGAACCAGGCATTGGAAGTACATTTTCATTTACAACTGTTTTTATGAAAAAGGAAACGAGTTCTCTTGATACTGTATTTCAGCAGTATTATCCAGTTTTATCAGAATTTAAGAGATTAAGAGCATTAGTTATTGATCAGAAAAGCATTAGAGCTGAAGTTACAAGATACTATCTTCAAAGAATGGGGATCTTTGTGGAGATAGCATCGAGTTTGGATTCTGCACAATCTTACATATCAAGGTACATTTATATGGTGTTTGGCTGTGTTTAAAATTGATTTTGTGATATGGAATAGATAGTACTTGGATATGTTTGAAGTTGTGATAAGTAAATACTCAAATGTTTTATTGTTGAACAAATTCTAATTAATTAGGCATTAACATGTTGATGGCTTATCTTGCAGTGATTCAGCTCATCTTGACATGATCCTCATAGACGAAGAAGTTTGTAATTTTTGTAGCCTTAAAAATATCAGACCAAAAGTATTTCTATTGACCAATTCCATTAGCACTGATCGACACAACGAGCTCAAATCGGCTAATTTGGTAGCCGATGTTTTAGTGAAGCCTCTTAGATTTAGTGTCTTGATTTCTTGCTTTCAAGAAAATTCTATAACCGAAAGAGTGACCAGAAAACCACCAAAACTTGGGACTCTGCTTCTAAACAGGAAAATCTTGGTGGTGGATGATAATGTTGTAAACCGACGAGTGGCGGAAGGAGCTTTAAAAAAATATGGAGCTATTGTTACTTGTGTTGACAGCGGGAAGGCTGCATTAGACATGCTTAAACCACCTCACTGTTTTGATGCTTGTTTTATGGATCTCCAAATGCCCGAAATGGACGGGTAAGTCTCCAAAATCTTTGGTTAAAAAAAGTCTGTTTTGTATGTATAATAATAATGAAATACACTTTACTGTTGAATTGTGCCAACTATGCTAAATACGGTTACCTGATAATATTTTTCTTTTGAACAGCAGAACACATAATCTAAACTTGCTCCTAAACTACACACTTTGTCCACAACGAGACTAGAACCCATGACAATAGGAAACACCCTTTCAATACCTTGGTACCGCTGGGCCACGAGCCCTTTGGTTAACCTAATAATATAATGTAACAATTATGATCTTGATTTGCTATTTCAACATTTTAGGTTTGAAGCTACTATACTGATTCGTTCTTTAGAGAAATCAGTTAATGAAAAGATCCAATCGGGTGAATTAACAGTCGAGATGGTTGCAAACGTGGGTTGTTGGCATACACCCATTCTAGCCATGACTGCTGATGTCATACAGGCAACAGATGAAAAATGCATGAACTGTGGGATGGATGGCTATGTTTCAAAACCGTTTGAGGAGGAACAACTGTACTCGGCTGCAGCTCGCTTCTTTGAGTCTGGTTAAGTGGTCATCAAGATGCACCACCAACTAACCTAACCTGTGATTCGGCCTCAGCAGTCTGGTTAAGCGGCTCTCAGTTTATGGTTTATTTCACCATCAAGATTTCTAGATATGGTAAAATCTCATTGATTCTAATACTCGAACCAAAAACTTGATCTTTGTGATGTTATGCTAATAATTAGTCAACTATACAGGAATCTTCATGTATATAGAGATTGGTACACAATCTTGTAGAAGAAAGATGACTCTTGAACCGATTTCAATGTCAAATGTGCATGTTTCCAGACTGATTGTACAAAAGACGATGTAGATTAGCTTGTTACAAGAGAGTAGCTGCACGTGCTGTACAAGTTTTTCGTGTCAGTGTTCTGTAAATTTTGTAGTTTTAGATTTAAGAAACTGGATGAATGTAAAATCAAAGGATTATCGTTTATAGACCTCAAAAACATTAACAAATTGTGTAGTTTATTGACATTTAAGAAGGGGAGAAAGAGAGAAAAAAAAAGGAAAAGAAAGGAGAAGGGGGGGGGGGGGGGGGGGGGGGGGGGAGTGCCCAAGTTAACAGATTGGTACAGTTGGTGGGAAGTTATTTTCAACATATAAATACATAGTTTGTGTTTGTATAAAATTAATTGTAGTGATTTTGAATAATACTCACTCGTGGTTCATGTTTCAATCTTCTTTTGTCTGTGAATGTGATTTTTGTTGGTGATTTTAGTGTTATCAAGCCGTTTAGTATGATCGGGATTAATGCAATACTAGCTGAAATTAGCTTTAGCTCTAATCCGAGTCCGGATGTGCAAAGTGAACGCTTAGATAAGTTAAGTTAATATCAGGAACACGGGTCCAGGGTAGTGCCCCTGGTGGCACTGTCGCTATTTTCCCGCCAAAAATAACCACCCACAACCCTCATCTTCCTCATCATTATATACCCGTGTTTTGACACTGCAAAAAATACAGAAACGATTTTGCATCATTATTCTGTCGGAATTTGGTCTCTATAAACACAAATCAAAGCTAAGGTATTCTGTGTTGGTGATTTGAATTAAACCTGTAATTCAAATTTATTTTTTGGATTATCCTATATCTGAATTCATGATACCCAGACATATGGTCGAATTACAAATTTTGAAAATTGTTAACACAATCCAAGAAATAATCCAAGCTTGTTATTCTAATCCCTAATTCTAACAATTTTTTCTTGAGTTCATCTCATTTTATCACGGATCTCTTTTGAGTTCGTAAACTGATTGACATCTATGAGGATTGAGGAGTACGTTATGGTACGAACATATGAAGAAGTTTATGACCGAAGCAACTGCACATAGGATCCAAGTGTCGATGGCAGAAGAGATCAGAAACTTGGTTGAATCAGTAAATCTTTGATGAAGATTGAAATTCATTAATGGTGTTTTTCTCACCTGTAGTAATTGATTGGTGAAACAAGAAGCTTTTGAATGAAAAGTGTTGGTGAAATGAGAAGCTTGAATGGAAAAATGTAATGAAAACTGTAGTTATTTTGCAGCATGTGAAGTGAGACAACTATAGAAGTTGAAGAGACTGATGGGGCACTTCGAAAATGGAGAGTCAAAGCAGGCAAAGTCTTGCTCATTTTGAAGACAACAATTACGCACACGCACTCGATCATATCTGAGATACGCAAAAATATAAGTTCAAACTTATTTCAAGATATAATCACTTACCGATCTTATGATCCTACTTATAATCCAACATGCTACCCTATTCCAAAAGTCAGATCTAGAAGTTTAACCCTATGTACAAGACCGGTTCGGCAAGTGATCTTACGATCCTACTTCGCTCCTGCCTCAAAACTGATTGTATCTTGAGCAAACATGGATTTGACTACATAAAACAAGTCACAAAAAAAATTCCTGAATATATGAGCACTCATTAGGCCAATGCATATAGAGGCAACTAGTAGAGCAAGCCTTCTGTTAATTTATATCTCTAAATATAACTTTTCTAATACAAATAATCAAGTCAACCCGAGTTTAAAGTTTTACGGGTACATAATGAGGTAAATGAAGTCAAAACGATACATATGATATACTCTTTCCGTCGACATGTCTACTCTAAAACCCTAACCATGTCATGAATCTTCTTCCATAGCCTCGGCTGCAGCTATCTCCGAATCCAATTTGTTCATTAACTGCTCACTTACATGTTTAGCCACCGATATCATGTCAAGAATTACACTTGGGTCTAAACCCGCTCCCCCTCTTTTGGTCAACCCACAGATCAGTCCTTGCCTGTTGATTGAAACAGAAACAGCAGAGCTCATTTGTGATTCTTCCTCTGAGGTTGCATCTACAATATAATGCCTTCCAACCTATATAAAAAGGAAAATATAAAGTTAACAACAAAAGAATACTTTTATCAGAAGCGTAAGAGATTTCAGACATAAATCTGTATCACCTTGGTTAAAGTAACAATGACAGGAACCGCAGTGGTGTCAAATTGTAGATACTCTTCATCACTCACATCAACCTCGGGTTGATCATCAGATGGGGCGGATGCAACATTGACTTTCGGAATACCCGTATTGCTTAAAGCAGCCTATGGATTATATCAGAATCAGATAATCAGTCATTTGAGTGTTTCGGTGTGCTTATACTGTTTGAAGTTGTGATAATCAGAAAACCAATTATTTGGGAAATTCTAAAAAATTGAAGAAATTACATGGACCCCTAGATAATCAAATAATCAAACTTAGTTTTTATGTAGCTACTACTAAACCGAGTATCCAAAATTTAATAATTTAAAGATTCATAGTCAGTTTCACATTACCCAATCACTAGAAACGATTATGCGGTTTTAATAATCAAAATTAGATAATCAGCTGTAAGAGAACGTGCTACAGAATAATAGTGTTTGGATTTAATTATACTGCTTCATATCGCAATAATCAGATAATCAGTTTTTTGAGTGCTTAGCAAAGTAGATTAATTGATTTTTTAAAGGGTAAAATCACAATAATCAAATAATTAGTTTGAAAAAGTAACTTAAAAGTAGATTCTCAAAACTGTGTTTTGTAGTCTCCAAAACGCAAATAATTGATTTATGAAAACACAACCCCAAACACTTTAAACTAATTATCTGCAATTTCAAATCACAATAATCAGATAATCAATGTTTAAACGCAATCCCAAACACCCTCTAGAAAAGGCAATAATCAAATAATCAGTTTCTAAACACAATATAGCTTTGGAAATAACAAATATACCTTAATGGCAGCACCTAAAGCATCGAGTATATTTCCATCCATACTAATCACAAGACCATCGATGTACAAATCCCAACAGACCTTGCCATCCACAATCGATAAAGACGAAAGATTAATTCCAGCTCCTGGCATACACGTTATGTAGACAATTACTACACATGAAATGGTTTTGTTTGTACAAAGATTTTTTCCTTTTGTTAAAATATATACCTGCTCCACTTTTACCTCCCAGAAGACATTGCCGCAGGGCTGCAGAGAGATCCATCGACAATTCTTCACCACCTCTCCCCTGTATATGCAAAACAAAAGTAGGACTTTCTAAATTTAGATCATCAAATTTGATAGAAGAGAGGGAGCAGAAATATTAAACAAATTCTACCTAAGTTATGGTGATAAATTTTAGAAAAATAAATCTCAAGAATGCAAAAGTTTATACCTCAAATTGTGGTGCTGCTGTGGGGCTGCAATCAATATATATCGAAACTTTTCCTTTGTCAGGTGCCGAAGAACTTGGTCTTCCTAGCTCAGCCTGCAATCAAGTGAGTTCATTAACATAAAATAATAAAAGTAAAATTTAAGATTATAGATCAAAAGCAAAAGGCAATTAAAAAAAGGGGTAGGGGGACAGACCAAAAAAATACCTTCACACTAGCTATGACTTCAGTTTTACCCATCTTAACTCTTGCTGAACCATTTGCCTGTGATTAAGCAAGGTAAGCAAATATAACCATTTTTTTTGCTTAACGTAAAAGCAACACAGAGAGAAAAAAATGTGTAGCTAAAAAATGACAAGCTTTATGGAAAAAAAAAAGGTCTACTTGAGCAATCACTCCAGTTTCCACAGATATGGGCCGGTAAGTTAATCTCTTACGACCATCAGTACGAAGGTCTTGAGCAATTCCACCTTGTATAAAATGTTTTTCTCCAACAGATAGTCCTACCATTCCTGTAAATAACAGAGAAAATGAAGAAAATACATGCGTACGAATATACAATTTGCGCATCATATATCCAGACTAAAACATTAGTGTGAGTAACACCAAAAATTCTTTTGAAGCAGGTAACAGTCTACAAATTCACATATAATTACCAAATCACAGCCATTGATTAAGAAAATCTAAACCTTCTAGTATTGGAACAAAATCGCTTACTAGATCAAATATTAATATACACTTAGATTATAGAAGTACAAGTATCGGTGTTAAAATCTGTAACAAATATAATTAAAAGCTTGAACATGAAAAGTAAATTCAAGATTAACAGAATTCAAGATGAGAACCATCCAAAGATATAAGGGACCCGTTCATCCTTGGGTTTAAAAACGTCAGCAGGCTTACTAAAAATAAGCTCCAACAAAGATGAACCTGTTGGTCCGGTTCAGGTCATTACTGATCCAAAACCATTCACAAAACATAAACAATAATACTTAGCTTGCTATGCAATTAGTCAATAAGAAACATTTAAAAGTATAAAAATTAGAAATTACAAAATAAACGAATGGAATAATATTATAATAACATTATTACTACTAATAAGTTGTGACAAGTAAACTTAGAACTATTAGAACTCCACCAGAGAAGTTTACATGCAGTATTATCTTTGCTTGGGTTGACTGCTGCTTGCATTCATATATGACTACAAACTATATAAGTTTGTATCAAATTCACAAATAGCAATCCTAAATACGTAACTAATAAATACTTATAACATAAAACATAAATTTAGGTTTATAATTCATAATATGCCCTAAATTCACCCAACTAAATATCATAAGAAAGTCATCAAACAATCATTTCAAAGTTTTCAAACAAATAATCAATCTAAAACTCTTAAATATACCCAAATAACAAGCAATAACTATAAATATACTCCTTATAATTTTAACAAAATGAGGTTTTAGGGTTAAGAATTTATATACCTCGAGATTTAGAATTTCTGAGCCGTGAGGATGAGTAGACAGTGAGTGAGAGTGAGACACGATGTTGACAGATTTAGAAATCTTGAGCCGTTGTTGTTCGCTGATGAGCGATCCGCTGTTTGTTTGTATTTCCTTCGTGGGTTGCTTGCTGCCGTTGTTGTTTCACAGCTTCAGGAATCACTGACGACTTAATTTGGTGGGAGTAATGGGCTCAAGTAAGTTTGTGGGCTGACAATTCATTAGGGTTGGGCCGTGGGGCGTTTCGAAAAATTAAGTCATAGACTAAGACTAGAGGTGAACAAATAGGATTAGTTTAACAAGTCCGATGAAGACCGCCAAGAGCGGACCAGTCCTAAACCGATCCAAGACCGCCATGCGGGTTCATAGTCCAAACTGGTCCGGAGGAGAGGACCGCCACAAACCAGTACGAAATGGTCCGAAAGTCGGTTAGCAGGAGCCTAAACCGGTCCCAAAAAACGAGTCGGTCCGGACCGATCTTAATGGCTAGTTTTTTTTTATATAAATACCTCACCACCTCTTCTATTTTTCTTACACCAAACTTCTTTCTATATATTCTCTCAACTTTGTCACATTATTTATTTCAAACAATATATAGTTTAATTCCGAAGAAAATTTTAGTTATTTTCAACAATATGTAATTTTATTTCATACAAGTGCACAATTATTGAAATTTTCAATAAGATGAGCATATATTTTCAACAATTATATATGCTTATAACTTGCGATTTTTTACGATTTAATTGTAAAAAAAAATTTACGAAAAGGAAACCAAAAACCGGAAATGTCTAAAACGAACCGAAAACTATTCGAACAAAAACCGGATGGGTCTGGACAGAAGTCGGATCGATCCGGACGAAGCTTGATCCAGAAAAAGACCGGACCGCCCAAAAACCAAATAGTCTTACGTGAGGACCATCCACCAAGGACCGAACCGGCCCCAGATCGGACCGACCCCGAAAGATTCCAGGACCGAATTTTTTCACTTCTAACTAAGACTTGTTTCCAACCAGTCTTGAAAGGTTTAAGTTGGCGAACTTACTGTAGTCCAAGTCGATCTCATCAAATCTACTAACATGATTTACATGGGTGAGAGAAATTTTTTTTGGCATTAACCATTAGATAAGCTTACCTTTTAAGAATTAATTGATAAATAATTTATATATATAATCGATTTTATGTGGTGAGAGAAAATATTCTAAAACTTCAAAGTATACATTCAAATGTGTAGGTTACTTCCCCTCTACAAGATCTTGCATTGAAAATAAAATCAAAAAATATCTATGGTTTTATACATTTATAAAATTTATTTTCTTATAAAGGCAAAAAGTAAGGATTGATTCTTGTGCATCAAGTAAAATGACATTGAGAAGTAAACCAATTATATCTAATAGTTATACCCATTGAAACAGGTTTTATAAAATTCAAATTTGCTTCACATATGTCTAAATCAAAAATACTCTTTGAGGCAATATTTTAATATATAATGTACTGAAAATAACAGCTATATAAGAAAACTTGACTATATATAACGTTCATATTTCAAAAAATAAGAATAAATGTGTTGAGTCTTCACGATCGCAGCTCACGGTCAACCGTGAGTTGCTTCCGTCAACATAACTGACAAATTTTTTTTGTTCTATCCTATCCTATAAAAAGCATATTTAAGCTACCATTTGAACAGTCCATCCTGTACATAAAATTCTATACACATTTTAGTGATCACTCAAATAAAAATTGTAAGTGTAATTCATGAGTTGTTAAGATCTAAGATCAAAAATTCATATCATTTGAAGAACAACCCAAAGACAAGAGGAGATCAAGAGTAAGAGAGCACTTTAATTGCATATTCATCATCTCTAGATTATTATTTGTAAGGGAAATATTATTATACACATGTAACTAATATTGTTATATTTAGATATATATTTTATTTTAGCCAGTTATTGTTCAAAAATAAGTCAAGTGATAATTAATATATTATGTTGTTGGATTTCATGTTAAAAAGACGAATGACGGGAAATTTTGAGCAAAAACTGAGGAAAATGAGAAAAGTTGTCCAATCCTACATGCCTTCACTGTTTTGATCATATCTCACACATATGAACTCGGATTGAGGTAATTCAAGCGGCCAAGAAAACTAGACTTAGAGGGCTACAATCTCATTTTGATGGTCAAGTTGTGATAAGACAAGTTCGTGATGAAATGAAGAAAATTTCCGTGACGCGACAAGAGACCTGGTCCAAAAACTTCGTGAATGATTTATGAGTCGCGAAGTGACATAAATCTGACGCGATGCATCACTGCCGGACTGTAAAATCTATAAATTCAGCCCTATTTTTTACCTAAGAAACATTTAAGTGATTCTAGGTTCCAATACGACGGCTGAGAACGTCCAAAAGTGATTTCAGGGTCTAAGAGAAGATTTGAAGCTCAATAACGAAGAGAAAGACCACAACTTTAACGAGATTGACCTGGGTTTTCCTTCATCGGTCTATAATAGTTTGTCAGTTCTGTCAATCTTTATTTTTTATGTGTTCTAGTCTGTCTATAGACTATGGGCTAGGTTTTATGTTTTAACCTAGATCAGATGAACTCTTGTTTATTAGTTTGATTTCTACGAATCTAAATGTTTAGTAATTGTATAATTTATCATGTCTAACTTTTTTTAAGATCTATTCATATTAAAGTTTCTATCCTTATGAACTATTGTTGAGTTTTAATAGGTGAGATGACCATTATGTATATGTTTGCTTGTATCATGATTTGTTATGACAACTAGCGATCATGTCTATAGATGGACTAAATCCTAGGGTTAGGCTATAAATTAATTAACTTTAATGTGTTTGACAATTGCATGCGATGACCATTCGGTGTTAATTGATTGATTTTGTGACCAATGCCAATCAATAGATTAAGTCTTGATTGATTAATTATAAATATAGTTAATGTCATGACCATTTGGTTAATGTTTCTATAATTATAGAGCTAGTGAGACGGCCCAAGAGATCTAGCCTATTTAGAAACGGGTATGTAATTAATAATATCCATTACACTTCCATGAGATTGACTGTAGATGAGGATATAACCATGTCTAGGTGAAAATTAAACTCCTAGCTTATCTTACATTTGAATTGTTTTCTACTTAGTTTAATTATTATTTTAAATATTTTACTATGTTTTTAGATTAAAACCTAAATTCCCCCATTTACCTATTTTCTTTAGACAAATTAATAATTAAATCTTTTAAATATGAAATCATACTCGTTTTCCAAGTGTTGGACAACCTGGTCTTGCCTATACTATTTATAATAGAATTAGGTATATTTACTTAGTTGTGTGATAGTCATTAGTGTCGGTGATTCTAATTTATAAATATAAAACCTGATCTGATTTATACACATCAGTAACATCATTAATTTCAAATTACTTTGTCATAGAACAATCATATGATGTTGGATAATTAAAAATAAATTTTGATTAAACTTGTTTAAATTTCAAAATTTTAAATGTTTAGAGTTAAAATTCTATATTAGTGAAACTTTAAATTCACATTGGTATTGCTCATAACTTAGTAGTATAAATATTCAAAGTTAAGGGCTACAGTGTTAAGTTGGGAACTATATGGACTGGAATTGTAAATCTGGAAACTTAAACCTTGTATGACAAATTGGTTAGTCAAAATTTGAGATTTCTAGACTTTCATATCTTTTGAAACCGTCGACTAAAAGAAAACACTGCAACCAAGTAGAAATTGAAGGGAAATCTTGGGAATGTGGAGGTGCATATCCAAGTATTGGTGCTAATGTGTTATATAGTATTCCTAAACTCCATAGTTGATAATTGGGTGTATAGTTCTTCAAGGAAGGCTGGAAAAGTTGGGTACACACATCAAGTAATTTGAGTTAGATGTTGAGTGTCCATGTAAACATGAGTTTAAACAAAACAAGTTTGCAAGAACCAAGTAATTTGGTGCCCATTTGCTCTTGTACTTTTCCTAACGAATAAGGGAAGGAACATTATGCCCCCTCCTCTTGAATCTAATGAAAGAAAAGATTTTCAAGTTAGCCAAGCCGATTTCTCTATCCCTCCTCTTTTTCTCTCTCTCTCTCTCTCTCTCTCTTCATTTCTCTCTATTCTTTTACTTTTCTTTTCTCTTGCATTTAATTAAAAAAACGTGAGTAAATGTGTAAAGATAGGTATAAGATAGTTGGGAGAAGCGATAGAAAGATTGAAGAGAATGAGATATATAGTACATAACCTTATAATAAAAACAATATTAATCTGATAACAATCTGGATATTTAAGAAAATAGTCTAAGAAAGAGAGTCCATTAATTAAAAATTGTAATTTTTTTTATACACCAACGAAATTTTAAATAAAAAATATTCTTGTAATTTTAATGGTTACTTATTTAAAGCTTTGACAAGTGTTACAACTAGGGGTGAGCAAACGGTCAGAACCGGTCCGCACCGGACCCGGTTTGAAACCAGAACGGGTTTAGGCAAAACCTGAGAACCGAAAACCAGACCGGTTAAACTAAACCAGTGCCGGTTTTTCAGTTAAATACCCGGTTAGAACCTGTACATGTTCTTATGCAGTTTGTGCAACTAATCAATACCTTGAGACAAATGAATTTAAACAAAATAGTCCTCATAGTACTCTTTCGAATATTATAAAGTAGGGTTGAAGTAGAAAGTTACATGATGACATTATACGTGGCTAAAACTTGAATGAAAACAAGTTTTCAACCTAAAAAATAATTTAAAACAGAAAGTAACACGTAATTCATAGTAAAACATGTGTTATAATTAATTTGAATGGGTTAGTATTAGACAATTAAGTTATTATATTACGAAATTGTTTTGCCTTCTTAAAAAAAAAAATTCGGTTCGGTTCCGTCTCTTTACCCGGAACCGCTGGCACCGAACCGAAACCGAATTAGTTCATATTTAAGAACCGATAACCGGCTTGGCTGACATTAACCGGTCCCATTTTGGTTTGGTCCAACCGGGCCAAATACTCACCCCTAGTTACAACTTAAAGTTAGTTTGGTAATAATACTAGTCATGATTTCTCCTTTGATTAAGGTGATACAAACCTAGCTAGATTGGACGGGTTTAAGCTTAAAACTAGAACCCAAAAAATTCATTGCTGAAAATGTTTGACTAATTAAAACAAAAGGTTAGCAAGGATCGGTTGATCTCTAAATTGAAACTAGTGAATTTACAAAAATTAAGCCTCTTTACCACCCAAAATCCAATTAATACTCTACAACATTCACTATACCCAAAACTAATAACACAGCACGTCTAACACATTTTCCAATAACAATTATCAAAATGTCTAACACACACATACACACACCCATGCATAACCAATCCAAACATATAACCCTACCTACCTAATAAATCATAACTCATCATACCTTTGTTGTTAATCCGAAACATTCATTCCACCCGCCGCCTTCATATATGGGCCGTTGACCACAAAACTTGGTCACAATCAGAACCCTCGGCTCCTACGTGTGTGAGAGAGCATGTACAACTCTACACCTATAGATGTCCTCCGAAGTCCCACAGATGAATAGTGTTGTCACCGGTGCAAGCCGCTGCATACCTTTCATCTAACACCATCGCAGTTGCATCGCCGATTCGTTCTCTAACAAAGTACAAATACTGGCCGTGATCGATCTCACAGACCCTAATCCCGGCCCCCGTGCATATAAAAGAGTAACCGCCATTCATGCAACCCAACAAGCCACCACGAGCCATGAACCGACATATTTCTTGTAAACTACCCACATGGCGTACGTTAGCCACACTCCTATTTACAAACAACAGAGCCGTATTATACGCGTCAGCTGTACCCACGTTTATCCCTCTCATAAACTCTTCTTCTCCTAATATCATTTGGTTACTCAAATCAAAAACTATAACCCTGCTGCTTGTGAACCCCACTGCTAAATCCTGGCTCGTTATCCGGATTCGCCCAACGGGATCGGTCAGGTCCGTGAGTAAGTGCCACCCGACAACAGCATCCGGGTCCGTTAACGTGCCACCAATGAACACAAGCTCTTCGGTATTACTGTTTCTTACATGAAATGCTCGGTTTGGAACACCTAAGTAAACATTTAAAATAGAAATCACTGTTCTTTGTTGCGAGGAAGCATAACCAGTCATGTTCCCATCTCATATACAATACATATATATATATATATAAAATAAAAATGTATGTAAAGAACCTGCGTAAAGCCCAACCCACCACCGGTTACAACCGGTGAAATCCACGAGTACGCCATCAGTGACCACCTCACCCAAATGGGCCCTACGGGTAGCTCCGGGAACATTGATGGAGGCAACATGAATATCACCGTTAAGAGAGGCGAAAACGAGGCGGTCGCCTGTAAAAAAGACCCCGGAGACCGCACGGGAGAAGGGGCCAAGATGATTACGTTGATGCGGGTGGAAGGTGGAGACGTGGAGCCTTGTGGGGAGGTGGAACAGGCGCACAGACCCGTCAGAAAAACCGGCAGCAAGGTGGTAATCAGAGAGGGCAAGGCGGCGGCAAGAGAGGCCGGCGCCGTTGGTGTTATTATTATCATTTGGAGGGAAATTGAGAGTGGTGTAAATGTACCTGCTGGAACGGAAGTTTCTAGCGGTTCGGTGGCGGTAAATGTATTCTTCATGCCATGTGGGGTGGAGAAGGTGGTGGCGATGCCAGATACGTCGTGTAAGGGTTTGCCAAAGGAGATCGGATTGAGATACACTTCGCCATGTTCTACAAACCTGCAATCAAACGATATTATCATATTAATCGTATGTTAGGATAGATTAATGCCTAATATCTTCACCGGGTATCACAAAACATCAAATCTAACTATATGTGTATGACATTATATTAACATTATAGATATAGATCATTTTTCCCTATAAAGCATATATCCACTCAATAGTCGGTTCGAGCATTATCAGAGACCTCAAGAACTTGCTTTCTTACACACGCTTCTAATGAATTCATTCATTAAATGATTAGTCTAAAGTTTGGTTACATGTATCTTTGTGCATGTTTGTTCGAGGTTGCCCTAAAATTACCAATTTGCCTTTATAATTAATTAAAAATCAAAAAATATTAAAACATAAATACCCAACTATTTGGACGCAAAGAATTCTTCCATCTTCTTTCTCTGTCGTCCTCTGTGGACACACAGACTCTCTCTCTCTCTCTCTCTCTCTCTCCGTTGGCAACTCTCCTCGTATCTCTCTCTATGGCATTGCAATGAGGGAAATGTTGCACATGGGCCAGTGCGGCAATTTGACCTAAACGATTTCAGTGGTGTGGTGGTTTGCAGACAAGCCCACCGCCATCGTTACCACACAGACCATCTCCTTTTCCTTCTACCCTAAACAATTGTAGCTGTGTGGCGATTCGCAGAATATTTGCAGATTTAGGGTTACGACTTGTCCAGTGAGTGAGGGCGATGTTAGTGATTTGAAGACCAATCTTTATCTTGTGGAATCGAAGACCGATTTTGGTTGTTTAATCTATTTTGGTGGCGACAGTGACGCGATGTCGACAATTTGAAGACCGGCGCATTTTTTAGAACACTTATGCATATACATCTACGAAATATTTTTTTCAAATTTATAAAGACTAGTCTTAAATTGAACAAGATTAAACACTAAATTTAATCGTTGATTTTCCGATAAAAATCTACTCAAGTTTAAGAATCATCTACGCTGTATTCTACACGGTAAGAAAACGAAAAAAAAATTAACGGTAGTAAAAAACAGAAAATGAAGGAAAATAATTTTGAATTTTCATATTCCAGAGTTAGAAATAAAAAAATTAAAATTAGATGTATATTTAATTATTTATGTTTCCGAATTGGGGATAAAAGAAGAAAAAGGGTCATTTTACAGTAATGCCTTTACTTTATAAAATTATTTATTATAATTAAGGGTTATTTAGTCACTTACGAAAAATCATAAAAATTTTTCTTTCCTTTTCTTTCAAATCCTCTTACTTTTGAGAAAAAGTTTTGAAAAGAAAGTTAACCAAACTTTCTTTCCAAATCTTTTCTCTTCTCCCTTTAAAGTATTTCCGAAACACAATTTTTTTATTTTCTTCCTAAGTCCAAATTAAACTTTGGAAGCGCAGTGCTAATTCAAAACTAGAGGGTAAGGATATTTTTTTTAAAATTTAATTTCAGGAGGGCTGAATGACACATTAGAAGATTCTTTTTTATTTTTTTATGACAATCGTTAAGTATAAACAAAAGTTGTTTATACTTTTATAAATTGAAATCAAAATTGAAATCAAAATTTGTAAGTAAAAATTGAAATCAAAATTTGAAATCAAAATTTGATTAACTTTTATAAGTAAAAATTGTTTACTTATTTATATTTTTAAATTATAATACATAATTTAAATTTAATCCTACTAAAATTACTAAGTTAAATAATAAATATTAATTATATTAAACACTACATTAACGTATAATAAATAATTATATATTTTAAACATTCAATAAGTTAAATAAAATTACTAATTTAAATCTCAACCTGTGTTATTTTAAAAGTTGTTTCCAAATTAATAATATTTTAATTTAATCTAATCTCATTTATTATGGTAAATTAATTTCCGAATTTATATGATTAGGGGAAGGTTCATTCGAGAACCGTTTTTATTGCGAGAACCGCGAAAACCAATCTTAGCCGTTCATTTTGGATAATGGAATTCATTGTTGAAGAGCGTGGGGGAATTGGGTGTGGCAGGGTGCATGTAAGGAATTCATGGGTAGGCAATCCAATTGAAGGAGGGGGAATTGGACGACTAGGATTGGTTCTCGCAATAAAAACGGTTCTTAAATGAACTTTTGCCTATATGATTATATCTATAAAATTTTAAATTAACGAACAAAAAATAATTTTTTAATCATTATCTTTTTATATTGTGAGAATAATAGTCGACTCACATCGAAGCTTCTACTGCTGGTCTCCGTGATGACTCCGTTTTTCGTTAATTTTTAAATTCTCATATTTTTCATGTTTTTATTTAATATTTTTTGATTGATGATAAATATTTATTATTTTTTTAAACCAACCCGTGTATTATATGAGTATTTAATCTAGTTTTATATATACTAGTAATATATACTTGTAAATATTTAATCTAGCCCCCCTCTACTCACAAACCCACATGTCAAATCAAGAATATTATATTTTTAATGTTGCTTTTTTACTCACATATGTCAAATCAAAAGGTCTATAAAGATAACGAAGGGGGATATATAGAATTACCCATATAAAAGTGATTTTACACACGCTTCTTTAAAAAGGTGGTTTTAACGGTTTTAATCATTTAAAAGCACCCTTGACCATGTCGACCATTCAACCCATATACCTATTAGCTAAGTTTTAACACTTTGTTCAAGTGATGTAAATAAGCCAAGCTACTCGCAAGATATTCGAGCCCGGATCATTAAAAGCTCGAAACAAGCCGAGCCTACATCAAAGCACATTTAATAAACAAGCCGAGCTCGAGCTCCAAAGAGCGGTTCGCGAGCTCAAACAAGCCTAAACGAGATTCATATATAAAAAAAATTATATTTTATATGTTTAATTTATAATAATTATATATCATTTTAATAAAGATATCAAAATAATGCCTCCTAGCTTAAACGAGTCAAGCCCGAGCTTCATAAATATTAAACGAACCAAGCTCGAGCTCAACATTATAAGCTTTAAACAAGTCTAAACGAGCTTCATATATAAAATAATAAATTATTTTATATGTAATTTATAATAATTATATATATTATTTTAATAAAAGTATCAAAATAATACCTCCTAGCTTAAACGAGCCGAGCCCAAACTTAATATTAAACGAATCAAGCTCGAGCCGAGCTCAAGCGTAAAAAAGCCTAAACGAGCCCAGCTCTTTTACATCCCTACTTTGTTCTTAGGATGACACCTTACAACATGTATTCTACAGTAAACAGTAGTTACCACGTATGGTTATTGTTGGCATTGTTAAAATTTAAACACATTGTTAGGTTGACTTAAATTGTTATGATGGTTTACGAAAAAGTAGAATCTGATTGTCAAGTTATGGGTTGCACGACATGTAGCTCACGATACCAGGTTTCGGACAGAGTCGTTTTTGGGTTGACCCGCCAACCCGTATAAATAAACTGGACGTGTCCGGGTTGGCTTAAGGGTTCACCAGTCGACCCGTATATTTTTTTGATATTTTTTATTATATTTATACTTATATTTTTTTTATTCGGCCATTGAACTTTTATCTTATTCCTTAGTCTCTGTAAACTTAATCAGAAACAAATTCATCGCTTTAAATTTGTTCGTTCGTCGTTTTGAAACTATTGAAAGTAAACATCATCGAATTATTAATGTTTAATTAATTGTAGCTTAATTGTTCTTAAAATCCTTAAGTTTTTGTATTTTGATTAAACTATCTAGGTAGGGTTGAAATTTTATTTAGTATTTTGCATTTCAATTACATATTTTGACAAACAAGAGACAAAATTAGGTCCACTGACTTGCCAACCCGTTTATAACCTGCCAACCCGTATATTTAAACAGGTTACGCGGGTCGTGTCGTGTTTCAACTTATACGGATTCATGTAACACACCTTGACACGAATAATTATACGAGTCATGTTCGTGCCATGACCCTTTAACCCGCCAACCAGAACACAACACGATTGTTATCCCTTATAACTTTTGGAATTATACATAGCCACTCGTTCCTCCGTACGTTTATTATCACTTTACCACATAAATGTGAAGTGTAGAACCATTTAAGCACAGTCCGCGGATGGTTAAAAAATGATCGATCACCAATTCACAATTCAAGGAAATACACATGAACTAGTGATTTTATTAATACAAATATCAAAATGAGCAAACAGAAGAAACAAAAATATTTAGATGTCGTTTGTTTGTTAAGAAGTTCTGAGTCCGAATTTAAATACTCTATCTAAACATTAAAAGGTGATTCTTACGTCTAAATGTTAATTCACATTTTGTTGTTTGTTCTTTAAAATATCTAAATGGTTGTAATTATTTGTTTTATAATATTTTATATTCAATTGTTACATGTATATATAACTAAATTTAAAATTTTCTAATTATAAAACAAAATATTTTAATAACAAATATCAAACCATAATAATACAGAGAATTAAAATCAAAATATATAGAAAAAAGATGCGTGAAAATAATGATTGACTTGATAATGTACTAATTTTATTTCCTATATGACAGATAAGTGTGTGTGAAAGAATTTAATTTCTTTCCACTATATTATTTTACTTCTTTTTCCTATTTTATAATCTCATCCTTTATCATGATCTTAATAATAAAAGGTACGTAAAATTTTAAAGTAGGAAGATTCTGCAGATGAATATAAGCAATGTCTAAGGTTTAAAATTAAGTTAAACGCGAAACGCAAGAAAGAAAGAAAAAAAAGAAAATTGGAGAAAACAACACAGTAATTGATTAGAAAGAAAGACTTTAGCAGCACGGGGGATATATCCTATGACAGAAGTAGAGACTTCATGCGCTATCACAGGCATGCAGAAAGCTAGCTAGTAAGAGAAAATAAAAAATTAAAATTGAGAGATGATATATCCTCCTATTTAACCTCCTACTCACAAGATCAATACAAATGTCAAAATCAATGGATGAGGTG
The DNA here is from genome assembly GCA_038502395.1 of Dittrichia graveolens. Taxonomy (NCBI): domain Eukaryota; kingdom Viridiplantae; phylum Streptophyta; class Magnoliopsida; order Asterales; family Asteraceae; genus Dittrichia; species Dittrichia graveolens. Next base: position 84,870,829 of record JARJIL010000005.1, on the reverse strand, counting down.
AGGAAAGAGATTTAGTGGGCTTCACATGTCATATTATGATGAGTAAGAAGAAAAAGTAAAAGGGTATATCATTTTTCAGTAAAAGGGTCACCACGTATATATATCCATCCATCCATATGATGTGTGTAAATACAACACATTAAGCTAGAAGAGATATATATATGTCAGAAAACCACAGCTTTCTCTTGCTGTAATCTAAACATTTGTAGAAGAGCACCTGATGCCTATATATACTACAACCTGCAACTTGCTTGCACCTAAACCTCACACCTACTGCCAATGCTATTTGCTACTGTTACCACTAGCTTTCGTTTCTTTTCTTATATGAGGACAATTCTCTTTATTTTTTAACACAGCTGACGTAAATAACCGAGGAGGAACTAACAAAATCATATTCCATGTATTCTCTTTTCTTTTCTTTGCATAAGTAAACAAAAGAATCAATTACTTATTCTTTTATTAAAACCAAAACCAGTATGAAGTTCAAAATTATTCCGCCAAAGATTTCAAAAATAATACTCAAATGAAAGTGATTTCTACACTACTAATTTGTACTACACAATAAATATATGAATTTTATACTTTTACATACACAAACAAATTTTTTTTCTCATCTACGTGTTTAATAGCATTATGTTATGATCCAAACAAATTAGGTGATGTTTGTTATTACAGAGGCATTTTGTGTGACGTATTTTCCATCAAAATTTGGGTTCCAGTTTCTTTAAACAACTTTGGTTGAAATTTAGGCTTCCATGGCTTTCTAAAATTTCGATGAATGAAACAATTTCCATTCCCCAAATCAGAACAGGGTGAGAATGAGAGCCAAGTTTGCTTTAGATCGATAGCTTTTGGTTATTTGTTGCGGAGGTAGTTCATATTTGCTATAGAAAAAAAAAAGGAAAATAATTAATTTTATCTTTTGGTAATAAAAAAAGTCTATTTTCCTAATGTCAAACATATCTATTTAGGAAAAAACAAACGCCACCTTAGAGTTATACACAACTTAACTACTCTTACCCTCTTATTCCCACATTACCTATCATATCAACAAATTACGTTTCAAATCTGGCTCACACACTTACATACATCATATCAAATATGGGTAAACTCCAACATCACACGACGTCTAAATAAAGACACCATCAAATAATGAACTTTGAAAAACTCTATTTCATCCTATTAAATATACTCCCTCTTGTAGTTTTTGTGTATGAAAACATATTGGAAATCGAAAGCAAGATATGTAACATAATTTGAGAATTAGGAGTGTTTAAGTGAGTTTAACAACTAGCTTTAAAAAAATTTTTAAAAAAAAAGTTTAGAGGGTGTTTGTTTAAGCTTATTTTTTTTGCTTATGAGCTTATTATTTGAACTTATCATGTTTTATGTGTTTGGCTAAGCTTATTAGCTTATTTTTATAAAAATAAGCCATTTTTCATAAGCTATCTTGAACTAGCTTATTTTCTTCTTTGTAAGCTTATTTTTACACTTTTACCTTTATACCCTTTTTTGGTTATTTTACATTTATAAGCTAATGTAAGGAAGTTCTTTTTAGTCATTTTCCACATTTTTAAAAGAAGCTTATTAACTCATAAGTTATAAGCTAATACAAACACTTTTTTCTCTCAAAAGCTTATAAGCTAATAAGCTCAAAAACTTTTAAGCTTAAGCCTAAAAATAAAAGCTTAAACAAACACCCCCTTAGTTGTGTTTGGTCTTGTCTTGTTATTCTGTTTGCATATATGTATATATGTGTATATATATATATATATATTATATTCATTAAGTACCACAAAACCAAACCCAGTACTAGTGTATCAGCTACTGCTGCTGCAGCAGTAACTGTTCATTAACTGTACCTCTACACCTCAACCATCTCTTCCATGATGGAGTCTTGAAACACCACTCCCGGTCTCCCCCAGCCTTTTTCACACTATGCTCGCTTTAATCTCCCTCCCTTAATTCCAACCCCATCACTTAATACCTCTCACCTACTATACAATTAGATTCACAGTCATACATGATACATACATACATATATATTAATGCATTTTAATTTTCTTTTTAATATAGGAATAAGGATTTAAATTGCATTAAAAATCAACCAACTTCCGTCGGAAATAATTAACAATGCTTACTACTATAAGATTTTAAATAACAGACTTTTATTTGATCCATCTGCTCCTTCCTTTTCGATAGTAAAAAAAGTTCATAATTTTAAATGCAAGTACTACTGTATTTGATTTACGAGCATATTTTTGTTTCCAAAAACAATTGGTACAGTACAGTGGCATAAAATCAGACGAAGGATGGGGAGCAGGAGGATAAGTTACAAAAAAAGTACACTCCCCAAGGATTGTGTTTGTGTGTGTATATATATATATATCGTCTAGTAGATGAAATTATCTACGATGATAATGATGGCAGAAAGAATACAAAAGGGCTGAAAGTAACAAAAGCCAACAAAAAAAGAAAAGGAAAATTGAAAGCAACGAAGTGTGGGTCTTATTTTGCTGGACATTGATCTTTGGTCAACAATTTTGACCTCAACAGAGATTTGGATAGTGACCGCGTTCTAAAAGTTCTGATGCTTTTCCTCCTCCCGTTTTTTCTTTTTTTTTTCAAAAAAAATTTGTTTAATAATCTCTATTTTCTTACATCGTAGCCACCAACTTTCTTACAAACTGTAATTGTAAAGAGATGTTATATCACACTCATCATACACATAGTACGCCTATTTTAAGATGTAGACTATGAGGGTGTAATTATTCTTTCTTTCTTTAAAAGACGGATTAGTATTAACTATCTTAGAGAGAACAAAAATTAGGAGAATATAATTATCTTAATATCGTCTTTTAATTATTTGTTCAATCTGTTAAAAATTCAGTTTTTTTGGTTTATTAAGTAGGAGAAAAAAATAACATTATCCATTATACTAAAATATAGAAACTATAATGCGGGTAAACCATTTCGTTTTTATCCCTAAGTTTTATTTAGTTCGCGATTTAGCCTTTTAAGATACTTTTTAGGGTTAACAACAATTTAATCCTCAAAATTATCATGCGGGTAAACCACTTTTAACCCTATTATTAAATTAAATACATTTGTTTTTCATAATAATAATAAAGAGTATATAGATATAAACAAATATGATAAAGACAAGGGTCTCTTGGGTTAAGATCCTGAACCGAAATGGCCAAAAAACAATATTGTCAAAAAGCTTTGAATGACTTTTTTTATTCTTTCATTCCCAAGAAAGTGGTGGCCAAAAAGAAGTATTGTCCCTCTTTGGAAAGAAGAGACTGCACCTTACCATCTACGATATCAACTTGGCATTTAATTATTTAAAAATTAAATAATTCTCCGTTCATCCCACAAATGCCACGCCGAACCCATCATTTCTTATTTTCATATCTTTAAAGTTAAAAAAAACAAAAAATGTGGCAAAAAACAAAGTTGTCACATCAGAAGTATTATTTTCAATCAAAAGTTAATCGCATTACTTTGTCTTTTATTTAAAAAAGGAAAACTACTTTGAAGTAATATTACATTTTGTATATACTATTAAATTAATTTTTAATTTGTATAAATACTAGGGTTGTTTAAAATATCTGAAACTTAAAAACCGACAAATTTCAGTTAACCGAAATAATATTACATTTTGTATATACTATTAAATTAATTTTTAATTTGTATAAATACTAGGTATGTTCAAAATATCTGAAACATAAAAACTATAAATATTTAAATCTCGGTTAATCCAATCGAATTTTTTTATTTTTTCGGTTTGGTTAACAGAACTTATAACAATTTCGGTTATTTGGTTCTGTTACGGTTAACCGAAAACTTGAAAAAGTCAAACTTAATTTTTACATTTATCAACGCTAACAAATAAATCAATATTTACAAACGATAATTATCTACTCATAACAAATTGTTACCCAAAGTAGATATCTATATTTCAATTTTCAATATAAATATTATTAGAAATATGTTTTATTTAAGTTTACAAGTCAACTAGAATTATAAATCTTATCATTTACAATTTGTTTGCTTAATTTCACTTTAACTTGGTTACGTTTTTATTCAAAATATTTTCTTATGTCATAATTAGCTGATACATAAATAAAACAGTTCGTAATGTTATATAAATTTCTCACTTAAGCTTTGTTCAAGTTAAGATATGAATATTAAATTTTGAAACCTTTTGTTTTAGAAATATATTTAGTAGTTAAAAATGGTTAATTGTTTAGCCGGGATAACCGAACCGAATAACCGGTAAACCGGCTATTAGTTAACCAGTATTTTCAGCTTAGGTTAGGTTCACAAAAGTTACAAACCGATATTTCGGTTGACCAGTTTTCGATTGACCGTATGATCTAAGCATCCATGAATACCCCTGGTAAATACATAGCTAGGCATACATGATATATTGTCTCGTACAAAAATATAAATATAAATATAAATAAAGGTACAAATGGATCAGCAGCAAGATCTATGATCAGACGTATTACTAGAATTTACTTGCTGTGATACCAGGTACTACATAACAATGACCCTAGTTCATTCTACATCTTCTCTACTCAAATCATTTTGTTACCTGTGAACCTCATTTATGCATATACATAATTTGGGTAATTTATACACAATCAATATCACATTTTTCTTAACCACAAGTTTTTATTTATATAAAAAAAATTATTGTCATGTATAAATCACCCTTTTCAATTGATATAAGGGTGTTTGGCATTGTTTATGTAAATCCATTTATTGAGTTTCAAAGTATTCACACCAAGAAACCTAATCTCGATTTGGATAATATACAAATTAATTACTGCATAAATGTAATGATTTTTTAACAGGTATGAACATTCAAACCATTGAACAACTAGGGAAGAAGCTTAACCCCCTTCTTCGCGATCTTAACTTATAATCATTCATAAACAGGAATCAGTGCTGAGGTGTTTATTTATTTACGTAATTTTCATGTTTAATCGGAAATAATTCATGAAACAAAATCAAAAACAGCATCAGGAACAATGTTAAGCGCGAATCAGAGACTAAAATCACTCGCACAGAGAAATATAAACGATGAAAATGTTGCATGAATCCGAAAACGCGGAATGTAAACGCTCGAAGATGCACATAATGTAAGTGATGGTAAACGAGTGAAAGAGTTTTGGAGATTATACCTGGAAGATATTGAAGAGAGCTGGAGCAGCGTCGAGGCGACCGAATGAGAGGGCGGCGTCAATGGCGATTTGAGTAGCGAGAGCTTCAAGGAAGGGCTCCGGCCACACGGCAATGTGGAATCGTTGACGAGAATGCGACGGTCCTGCAAACTCACCGCCAACGCCATCTCCACCGTCTCCTCCGTCGTCGCCGTGCGACGAAGAAGAAGACGATGCCGTTGACATGTGCAAAGAGTGTTTTCAGTTACAGGGACAGTAACGGAAAAAGTTCACCCACAAATTCACTCGCCAGAGAGTATGATGGGCCCAAGATGTTGCATAGCCTTTGATATATAATTATATATACTAAACAAACTAGTCAGATTCTTTAATAAAATTTCATAAAATAGTAATCCGGTTGAAAATTGTTTATCAGAGTCTTTCACCTCTTTATTTGGTATTGTAGAATTTGTCATTAGTAAAACGATTTTTAAACTTAGTTACTATTTCGTTAAATAAACCTTTTCACGGGTGCTCTGTAACGAGGGAAAACAACAAAAACTCGTCACTATTTCTATTACGATACATTCGTTATTTGCATATTATCAATAGCATCGTTGTGGTGGTAATGAGCTTGAGCCCTCGTTATCTATTTTTTTTATTTTTTATTTTTCTTCAACCAATATAAACTAAGATAAATAACTGTATGTTGGTCTAGTGATAACGTTTATGTGTGTTATAAGTGTGATTGTTTAGTTATGAGTTAATTATGTTAACGTGATAGTTATAGGTGTTTACCACTGTGAATACTCTTATATGAAGATATATATTCTTTTCAACAGTTAACATATACCGCTAAAATTTAATCATAATTTAATACCGCTAAAATTGTTATACAATAAACACATATTTCAATAGTTTGAGTAAAACTTGATTAATTCAGGGGAATATATTTAAAATGATTTAAAATCCTTTTATGGTATGATCAAATATGATCCAACACGTTCTCTTATAAATATTAGAGTGAGATTTACATAAAGACTCATTTTTGACTTAAAATGATAGACTCACTTTCATGTTTGTAAAAGAAAATAATCGGTACCACAACATGAGCGCATCTTAACTCGTTTAAAATATTTTGTGAAACTACTGACACTATTAACAAGGTGATAGAGAATCAGTTTTAAATTTGCAGGGTGCCTTTGAAGAAGTGCAGTAAGTGCGATCGTACAAGACTTACGTTTTAGTGGGGGCCCAAATTTATATATATTATATAATTATTTTATAAGCCCGAAAAAATAGATATTAAAGATTTTATGATAAAATCATAAGTCGTGTTATAGTCTTGATGAAGCTACACATAAGTATGATTGGTGATTAGATTTTGATGCATATAAACTATATATGTAGCTAAAGATGTCTGACACGTTTTTTTTTCAGATGAAACTAGCAAACCTAATGATATGTTAAAATATTTTAAACACGTCGATTTTAATGCTATTTTTGCATATAGAGTTTGTTGATTATTCAATAATGTTGATATGCACATAATCAAGTTTTTTAAAACTTAATTTGTTGAAGTCTTACTGTTTAAAACATTACAAGAAAGACTTAATGTATTGAAAATAATAGTTATTAAGAACGGTATTTTTTTAGGGTATTAATTATGAAGAGTTGATTTAAAACTTTTCTTCTATATGTAATTACGTGTTTGTTTGTCTAGACAATCAAATATATGTATGGGTTTAGTTCACCAAAATGTATCCAAGTTGTCATGTTTAGCTATTGTGTGTATTAGACTTTAAAATTTTCTATTGTATGTATCGAACTTTTAATTTTTCGATATTGTATGTATTAAACTTTATATTGTATGTACTAAACTTGTAAATTTTTTTACTTTTTTATGTATCCAAAATACATATAATAGAAACAAATTAAAATTTTGATACACACAATAGTCACTTTTAAAGTTCGATACACACAATAGCAAAACTTGATAACTTAATACATTTTAGTGAATTAAACCCTATATTAATGGGTTTTAATTATTAGGTTAGAATGTTTTGTATTCTTCATCCTATCAATTGTACATTGTGTTTCTGATTAAAGTAGGGTTTTGCCTGCACCTTTCATGTGTAAAGAGTTATTGAATAAAAAGACAAACAAACTTTTTCCCTCTTGTATGTTGTAACACTTGGTCCTCTGTAACATCTCTTACACACATGTGGCAAATAAAATAATTTTGTGAGTCAAGTAATGAAAAACGGGTATTATGGTCATTTGAGCATCTAGATGCACTTCTTCATTTTAAGTCAAGAAAGGGGGCACTACTAATGTTCAATTATGGAGAATAATAACTATAATTTTAAACTATGGATTAGAGTAAAAAATAACGGGAAATTATCCATAATGTTAACATCATCTAATTTAGGTTATGTTACACTCATACACCACTTTAATAAGTAATGTGAAAATGATTAAACTACCCTTTATTAAAGTGGTTTGTAAGTGTAATATCATCTAAGTTAGGTAATATCATCTAAGTTAGGTGATGTTAACATTACGGATCATTTTCTTAAAAAATAATGCGATTTGATTCTTAAAAAGGAAGCATGTTTTTTTATGGTGACATGGTTCTTTTAAAAATGGTAACATGATTATTTTAAAAATGAAAACATGAGTATTGTGTTTATTTATTTGTCAAATATGAAGCATGTTGCCATTTTTAATAAATAAAATCATATCATTTTTACTCATATTCACAGGCATAAGAATTATGGTTATCATTCTCCGATAATTATATAAAAGGGTTGAAAATAATTAACACTGTCATTTAAATTTTTTTAAATGTTTAGTTCATTTATTTAAAGAAATAAAGAATTTGAAATGGTAATTTAGTAAACATGACCAAAATTAATATATCCTAAATACCTCGTTTAATATCAAATACAGATCTGTTCACTTTACTCTCAAGCCAATATGTAATTGCGAAGGACTGAAGTCATTAACTGGTCACTTATGGAGTACAAAAAGTAAATGCACTGTAACCTCTTAAAAGTGAGTTTATTATTTATAAATCATTACTATTTACTTGAGGAATTTCAAATTCATATTTGTTTATATTTTGCTTTTATATTGTTGTGGAAGTATTTAAATACTTAATTGTTATGTAAATAGCGTGATCAATTAATCAAGACACTTATCTTGCCACAATTTTAATTATTTATTTATATAAGATATAAGATGGTATTGTGGTAAACCCATGAGAATAAAGTCTTGAAGGGGCATTATTGTCAATTGACCACATCTAGTATATAAGGGTTTTAGTTGACTTTGAAAGTCAAAATTGTGTGAATGTTTGAAAGAATCGACCAAGAGGAGAAAGAAGGAGTTTTTGGTGAATTGCTCGAATTGAAGAACTTGCGAAGGATATTAGGCTAATTCAAGCATACAGGTATGTATCCGGCCCTAGCTTTGTTAGAATGATGAGTTATAGACCCTTAAGAGTAGTTTGGTGTTCTTGTGTCTAAGCATATATGCAACTATGTGTGATGACTTAGAGTTATGAGTAATGAATTAGGGAAGTAGTGAGTGGTTATAATCTGAACGTTTGGATTCCATGTGATTAAAAAGGATGAATTATGTTGTTATTTGGTCGATTACGTTATATGATGCAATTTCATCAAAGGGTTATCAGTTCTTGTTTGTTTTGTTGCTTTTATATGTTATTGGTTGTTATATGATGATACTAGGGGCTAGAAAACACTTTGGTAGCATTGAAATTGTGTTTTGGACGAAATAGAAGCTATTCTTATCGAACATGTCTACCGTTCTGGCTGAAAACAGATGTGTCTTGGGAGACACAACGTGTCAAAGCCATAGATGGCATAGGCCATGCCTATTGGGCACACTAGTGTTGTAAGGGTTGGACACAAGTGTATCATGAGAGACATGGCCATATAGGGTTAAGGTTTAACACGGTGAGTGGCACTTCCTGTATCAACATGTAGCTAGTCTTGTGGATGGCCATGGGTGTGTCCTTGCCCATGTCAAAGGCGGTTTGAGTGTTAGTTTTTGTTAATTAATTTGAATAGATAATATATGATTGTAGGCGATCGTTATTGATTATTACTGATTAAACCTATATTTGGATAGTTGATTACCTGTTTACGTTAACAATCGAGGTGAGTTAATTACACGGTCCCTTCTCAATATATCGTCATGTTTATGTACATGCATATTTCTGTTTTATGTATGAGGTACTCGATGTGTTAAACCCGATGTTGCATATGTTAGTCCTTGTGACTAACAAGATGTTGATTTAGTCCTTGGTGTTGATGTATCAAAGTACTTTTATGATTTTGATTTGTAAATCCATGTGAATGGTTTAAATTCATTTTCTAATTACTATAATATTTTGCGAAATCAAATTATGATGTCTTTTTGTAAATTTTATCTATCTGTTTAAAAAAAAAAGGGTTGCTACATGCACTTCCTGCGGATGTGAGTTCATATACCATATTTTTGAATAAATCATACTAATTTGATCATGACAATTGAATTGTTTAGAGGTGAGCAGAAAACCCGTTTGTCTCGAATAAAACCGGTCCCAAACTCGAACCAGACTGATTTATACACTTTCAGGTAGTTTTCGGTTCTTATATTTCCTTTATTTCGGTTTTCAATTCCACCGGGGTCGGTTTTTTACCCAGAAACGAACCGGAACCAATTAAAAACAAACAGTTCGGTCCTCGGTTCTTACTTTAGGCATTTTCGATTTCGGTTTTGGTTTTTCGGGTTCGGTTCGGTTTTGAAACCGCACTCATCTCTAGAATTGTCTAATCGCTTTGGTCGAATAAAACGAATAGTATAACATGAAGTTGGTAAATAAATTAATGTAGCATAAGTGAATATATAGATGTTAAGTTTACTACGTGTGCGCATGGAAAGGATTCATTTAATAACCATCTATATTACAAGTACCGTAAAAACTAATATTGGCGTTTAAATAAATTAGATCAATGGCTATAATGTTAATGTCTCGTTAACAAACCCTCGTTAATGCTTATTAATGAGTGGTATTTTGAGAAAATTAAGGTAATCTAATAACAATTGATTAACTCGGACGTAATTCACGATTGAGTAAATATATGATATAAATAATGAGTATTAACGATGATTACAAATGATACTCGCGATACTCACATTAAAAACGATTCTCAAATAAACTTCTTACTTTACACACGTATCAGTTTACTCTTTGTGAACTCGTCGATTTGAAGAAGTAAAAAATAGATTGCATGTGAAATTATGCATTGAAATAATTAACACGCGCGTTGATGCTTATACTTTCTAGAGGTTCTTTAAGGAGTTCAACTGGGGCATGACGATAACGACGTGTTACATAGATTTTTCCAACGTTTGATAAACACCTTATATGAGAGAAAAGTCACTATCACTTTAAATGGTCCTTTACAAAGTTTATGTTTGGTAGACTCTACCATAGAACTAAATTTTTTATGTTCGTACGTGAAACATACAATAAAGATTAAAAATGTTATAAAAAAAACCTAAATTGCTAGGTTTAATTAACCCATCGTAATGGATTTTCCATCAACCAGTTTTATGATCAAATGGAAACTGTAAATTACGTAACTCGTGCTTCAGTGACATGTTTCAGTGTTTGATCCTTAGTTATTCTATAAATTCTATGCTGGATTAATCGGTTTAAAAGTTCATGTGATTAATGCATGGATAATACCTTGGTTTAATTAGTATTTATTATTTAATATGTTTTAATTAAACATATTAGTTAGAATGGTATTTTATTATGGGTCACGTTTGCATGGAATTGGCCTTGCATGAAGTTAGGAGAAATATAGCAGCAAGCTTTCCCTAGTCATCTATATACTTGAAAGTCATTATTCTCTTCTTCATTTCTATCTCCTAAATTTGCCTTTGATACACACGAGTGAAGAGTGTTTGTTTTTTGGCTTTGATATCTACACTCTACATCTCTAACAACTAGGGTATTATCGTTGGGACTTCGAGCACTAGCCACTAGGTGGAGATTCTTGAGAGTTATGATTCACGGGTGAGTGTATATAACTGAGAAAATCACATCGAAACTAAATAACTAAAAAAACATGACTCGATTATATATCTTGTTTGATAAAAAAAAGCTTGAAATGAATGTAATTCTGATGAATCTAAACATTTCTTTAATTGATAGAATGGGCATCCCTTAAGAAGGAAGGGTGGAATCTAATGTCTCGTTTGCTTTACAAAATGAAACCGCTGAAATTGAAATTTGCCTAATGAATTGGAATCAGAATTTATAAGAATTAGAATCATTTGAAAATTTAGTTGTGTTTAGTTGTGTATGCTTCACATCAGGTCCAGGATGGAACTACGTCTACTACTATCACTTTGTTTGAGAAAGATGTTGCTAAACTTATCGGCAAGCTAGCAGCGCATCTGATTACAAAACCTCGAAAAGTAATCACCGTTTTCACATTAAGACACTTCCTGAAATCAATACATTTATAATTCGACTAATTCCTTCACATTGTCTAAAAAAATGATGAAACTTTTTGTCTTTATAGAAGAGTTTAAACACCTTATGGAAAAGCAGTATGCTTTTGTGCTAAAAATCTCAAAGTGAAACCTTAAAAGATATTACTATATTGTTAAAGCAAGCATAGTAACTAATGATGTAGTTGTCATCAAAGACTGTTTGGCATGCTCTTCAAACCCATAGGTATAACATATCAAATAATGAAACACATCCATAAGAATAAATTTCTACTAGCGATAAGATCGCAAACCTTATAAATTTTCCATAACAGACTATTTCTGAAAGTGAGACACAGTAGATTCAAAGGTAAAAAATTAATATTTCCAACTGTCTTTTGAAGTAACAAGAAATGACATAATTATGAATACAATATGTGATTATACTTATGCCAAATAAATATTCACGATCAATCTAAACACATCGAATCACGTATATGGGGACATTGAAGTGTGTTTTTAGGCCTTACTGTCTAAAATCTCCAAAACCAGATCAATGGCATATCCAGTGCCGTGTCAAACATTTTTGGGGCATGCGGAAAAATTAAAAAATGGGTCTCTAAAAATACTAAAATATATAAAAACGTCGAATAAGAAATTTATAATTATTTAGGTTTTCAACTTCTTTATAAATCTATTCATTCACTCCCTATAAGATTGTTTTAGGTTATCAAATTCTTCTCTTTTATTTCTTTTTTGACTACGGGATAAATATATTTTGAAAAACTTGATTTATTATTTAATTATAAAGTAATTCAGGTATTCAAGTAAACAAAACAATTAACTTGATATCAAGTGATTCAAGTAAATTTTTTTATCTAATAAACTAAATCACTACTAAACTAATTAACTAATTATCAATAATATTCAACTAAGGTTCAAGTGTTTAAAGATTTCAAACAAGGGACACCAACAAACTTGATAGTTGATATCAAGTGATTAAATTTCAAGGAAGTAATTTAAAGTAGCCAATTTCACGTATTATACTCTTTTTTGTTATAAATTGAAATTTATAGTCCTTTCTCGGTCAAAAAAATTGTACGTTACTTTTATTGGTAAATTTTGATATTTAAATTACCTTTCTCGGTAATTTGCCTTTTAAACAATTAAACTTTGAAGCCTTGATTATGGAAAGAGTGAAGGACTCTCACTATATGTTTCTTATTCCGCAACTCTACAAGAAATCAACGATTTAGATTCTAATTAATTATCAAAAAAAGCAACAATAAACTAAAATTAATAAATAAAGATCAAATACAAATTAATTACAAAACTCTTAGATCTCACTCAAATGATAAAATCTGATCTCGTATGTGGTACATTGATTTTAAACAACTTATTACCATATACCAAAACTCTGGTTTTTCTACTGTACTTAAAGGGTTAAAGAAATCTTCTCACTAAAAAATAAAAACAAAATGCAATTGCAAGTAGCCGACTAAAATACAAAATCTACAAGGCATATGGCCTATTAAATCACAAACTCTGAAATTATAGGATGCGAATTGCCGACGATCGGATCATTTCATAAATTGTCTACTGTGTTTAGGAAAGATGGAAGAATTATGAATCGGATGATTTACAATGATGGTTTATTTTTGTGTTTCATCGTTTACAAGGAACGAAATGGCAAAAGGAGAACAGGTCACTAACGACGAGACCAATCGTCTTTGCTCTCTTCCGGACGCTTCAAGCCAAATAGTTTGCCGCGACATGATATCGGTTTTTTCCCCTACGAGGTTGTTATGCGTCCGTGATTTTCAAGCCGATTGCTATTATAATTTTTAAGTTTGCGTTTTAAATGTCAGGCCTACGAAAGTAGGCCTTTTTTTCTTATCTTTATGTAAATTTGAGCTCAATAAACTTGCTTTTATATATATATATATATATATATATATATATATATATATATATATATATATATATATATATGTATAAAAGAGAGATTATACTAGCTCTATCTAGCTATGGGTTCTGAACGGTTGTCCGAGTATCCGAACAAATCATGGCAGATCAATAGGTAGTTGTTCGATTGTAGGAGCATTTGAATCTGAATCATAAAATAAATAAAAAAACTGAATTATAAAACATGTTGAAATATTTAAACACTCGTAGCTTCAAATCTACCTAATCAAAGAGATGATATTAACGGTAGTTGTTTTATTACTTGGAACATGCAACGCAAAGTGAACTTTTCAGGTGAAGGGTCTTATGCCACGTCTTTAGCAGTCAGTTATCTTCCTCTTGTCTCTTTCCATTTCCTTTTTCCTTTATAATTTATTTCTTCCTTATCTTCAATAAAATATTATAAATAATGTATTTTTATTTTAATTAAGTTTTTAGGATCAAATTATTTGTATTGATTATAATATTGTATTCACTTTTGTCTATTCATATACATTAATTTTTTAAGAAATTTTAGTATCTATCGATTATTGTTAGAGATATATGTAGATTGGGATTATATTATACGATAATCTACTCGATTGTTATTAGAGTGTGTTTGGTTGGACGAAATGAAAAAGACAAATGAATGATATAAACAAGGTAATGGAATAAGTGACGGAATAAAATGATCAATTGCATTTTGTTATCATGTTTGGTTTGTATAAGGAATGAAATTTCAACACATAACATATTTAAAAAAATATTATTTTATTCATATATTATAGTTTGACAGTAATTTTTTTGTATCAAATTTTCATGTATATAGATACTAGTAGATATATATATTTTATATGCAGTTGTTTCGTAATTTAATAAAAATTATAATGATTTATTTGGTAAAGTAGAAAAATTAAGCATAAAGAAGATTAAGAAAAATATTTTTATAAAAAATCACTTTTTTAAAAAATATAGTTATGTTAGTAAATTAGAAAAAGATTAAATTATAAAGTTCCATTTCATTCCTAAAAGGAATGAAATAAAAACACCACATTTTCAAGGAATGAAAACGAGAGAATAACATTCCTTATGGAATAATCCATTTTATTCCTTAGCGAGTAATAAACACGTTTTTTCTTATTCGTTTAGAATGATCTATTCAATTCCGCATTTGATTCATAAATACCAAACACAGTCTTAGGGTTATTGGTTACAATTTTTAGAGGATATCTTATGCTCTATATGTAATACCCGAACTTCGAAAAATAAATACTAGGATATTTATTGAGAAAAGATTTAAATTATATTAGGTTGTGAATTTAATTGTGAATACATTAAAGACTTTATGGGCTTGAATGGTTAATTGGGTAATGAACTAGACTTATGTGAGTTATTGGATTTATGTTCTTGGGCCTAATCAATGTGAATAATGGGCTTAAGCCTCCTTGGAAAGTATATATATAATGAAATAGGGCACAACACTACTATTACATTGAGGGAGAGAAAGAGTTTTAGTGTGTGTTTTTGGTGTGTGCTTGAACTCTCACGAGAAAAACAGAGAAGAAGGTGCAAAAATCATATGGGAAACTCAAAGAATTGCTACAAGGATCATCAGGTAATGTTTCTTACCTCACTAGGATACTGTAGGTATCAATTTTATCTTGTTTGGTTGATGGTAGCATGATTTAGCATCTGGGTTTTTGGGTTATGGGTTTTATGAAGAACCAGATAAAAAGAAATGGAGATATGAACTTGAAAACTTGATGAAATGTGTTTAAATCTTGAAAGAAGTGTTTAAATGATTGGAGAAATGTTTTGAAACAAAAATGAGATGATTTGGTTGAGTTTTGAAATAACATGATTTTGGCCAAGGAGCCTGAAAGTTGAAAAAGATGAACTGACAGGGATAAATGCATCCCATGCGACTTTTGAAATTGAGTCGTGCGACTCTTTGTTGAGAGTCATGCGACTCTTTGTTATGCCATGCGACCTATGAAAACTTGTTCCATGCGACTTCACTTCTTAAACTATCCGACCTTCACATGAACACCCCATCCGACTTTCACTACTTAACATTCATGCGACTTTCCTTACCCTCATCCGACTGTCGCATGGAGCTTTCATGCGACCTTTGAAACCTTGTGCCATGCGACTTTTGTTGAAATGCCCCATGCGACTTTCGCATGGCTGCCACCATCTCATGCAACTTTTGTCTTATGCCCATACGACTTTCATACCTTTATTCCATGCGACCTTCGCATGGTACACCCATGCGACACTTGACACCCCATGTGACTTATGCAATCCAAGTTGAAATCCAGATGTGAAATCCGATAAGATGGAAATCCGATAACATTGAAACCCGATGGTTAACAATCCGATGAATGGAAATCTAAGGACTTGAAATCCGATACTTGAAATCCGGATAGTTGAGAATCCGATAGTTGCAATATGAAGTCGAAATCCGACAGTTAAATCTGGGTCTGTGAAATCCGACACTTTTACACTCGACGCGACGCGTCGGTTTGATGGACGCGACGCATCCCAGACTTTATGGACTTTAATGAAATTCTTATTGTTACTTGCCTTGTGAAACCCGAATGTATTACGGGGATAAACGAACAAGGGATTCGTACACGGTATTGATTGTTAGACCTATTGTAGGTGACGGTTGGCTAGCAAATAATCACAAGTGAGTTAGTAAGATAAGATTGAGACACTGAGACTGCAAGACAGGTGAGTATTCTTACTTACTATCTAAACCCTATGATGTGTGTGTTAAATGTGTTATATGCTATATGATTGATGGATGATGAATTGATGAATGATGAATTGATGAATTGATGAATGGATGAATGATGAATTGATGACTGATGAATTGATGAACTGATATTTGTATCATGCTATGCTATTGTTTAGACCGTTCACTTCGGTGACGGGAATGATTGGACTGTTCACTTCTGTGGACGGGAATGATGGGACCGTACACTTCGGTGACGGGAATGATTGGACCGTTCACTTCGGTGACGGGAATGATGGGACCGTGCACTTCGGTGGCGGGAATGATTGGACCGTTCACTTCGGTGACGGGAATGACTAGACCGTTCACTACGGTGATGGGTATGATGGGACCGTTCACTTCGGTGACGGGAATGTGGGACCGACTACTACGGTAGCGGGAATGTGGGACCGACTACTACGGTAGCGAGAATGAAAGATGTAACATGAATGTAAAGCAAATGATGTGATGTCATATGGTTGATTGTAAGTAAGTGTACTCGCTAAGCTTCGTGCTTATGGTTGTTGTTTAACCTTCCTTTCAGGTGATGGCCACGGCGGGGCTTCGGCACGCGGTTGATAGCTTATCTTTCCACAAGCTTCCGCAGTGTTTACACTATTTGTTTTAATGATGTATTCCGAACTATTACATTTGAATTCTACGGGTTATCACCCGGTGTTGTAATCAACTGATACAAGGTTTTAATTGTGATGCATTATCCATCGTACTCTTGTTTAATTGTTCAAAAATTTTTTTTGGGACGTTACACTATAAATAAATACACAAAAGATTTCCTTAATAGCAGATGCGTATTAGAGTTTTTATATAGGTTATCATAGCCTGCTTATATAGATGACTAGGACCAATTAGTAGGATTGTAAACGAATCGAATGTTTGATGGACTTTTTGTGGACTATTCGGCACGAAGTTCGTTTATTTAATAAATGAACGCACATGAACAATAACTTTTATTCATTTAGTTAAACGAACGAACACGATTACGAGTCTTATTCATTGATTTATATTTGGGAACATTGGTTTTTCCGTTTGTTTATTTACTGTGAATTTCATCTAGGTAGATGAGTCATTATTTAACGAGGCTTAATTTTCCTAAAATATCTCACTCTAGTCAGTAACAAGTCATTGGCATTATAACAATTGATTTAATTTCATTTAAGGTGAAGATTGGTTCTCACATTATATATATATGCATATATATATATATGCATATATATATATGCATATATATATGTGAATGTTTATTTGAGAACCATTATTATTGCGATAGCCGTGAAAGAGAAAGGTCAAAAAGCTTATCAATAATATCTCTATCTCTTATTCCGCTTTGTTTAACTCTCTCTACTATACATCACCAACACCGCCATATTCAACTCAGCACCGCCATCATCACTACCACAACCACCATGACCACCACCTTGGTTTCAACATCAACACACATCTTTAAACCTCTTTTTCACTTTTCTTCAATCGTTGTAGCTCCACCACCACCATGACCACCACCGTTGGTTCCACCATCATGACCACCACCTTGGTTCCACAAACAACCACCGTCGGGTTCTCCACCATGATCACTAATGTCGGCTCCTCAATCACCACCTTCTCTCTCTGTCACTTTTCTCTCTTATGTCCAACCACCGCAGGTTTCTCTTTCTATTCTTTAACCACCTTTGGCTCCACCACCACCACCATGACTACCACCGTAGGCTCCTCCCCAAATCGTTAGTGGTCATGGCCACCATGACCACTAATGTCGGCTCCTCAATCGCCACACACACTCTCTCTCACCCCTCTCTCTTATGTTCAACCACTGCAAGCTTCTCTCTCTATTCTTGAACCACCTTAGGCTCCACCACCACCATGACTACCTGTTGGGGTTTGTTCGGTTTTTCAAAATATATTTTAGCAACTGAAGCATGAACAACAATTTTAAACTTATTAAAACTCCCCACCAATGATCCATATGCAAGCCTTAAGAAACAAAACAACCATAGGGTGTTTAGAACTACAACCTTTGTAGCGTGAGTAAACCGTTGGTGAAGTGGTTGATCTATGAGAATCCAAGAGAAGACTTCCTCCAAGGTATCCACAAATCAACGAGTCCAACACCTCCAAGATGCTAGTCTCTCCAACCCTTGATATTCAAGAATGCAAGCAACAACCTTTGTTCTTCTTCTTGAACTAGATGTATGTATTTTGAGTATGTGTTTATGTATCACCTTTGCTAACTTGAAGAGCACCAATACTAGAGAGTAAGGATGTTTTTCAAGTATAAAACAATTAGAACAATTCTAAGAACACAAAGAAAGGTGATAGCATGCAAGTATGTTACAAAAGGGATCATGCATGTAATTATAAAAGTCAAGAAGCAAAGCAAGAGAGGGAGGACCCCCTCCCTTGCATTATGGACGAAAATTAGAGGGGTGAGGGTCCCCTCTTGCCTCTTGCTTCCTTACTTGTCCCATACATGCATTTCTTTGTTAAGTCTTATGTAAGAATACACCATATGGCCCCTTTCTTGCTCATTGTGAGAATTTCTAGCTATTAATCTTTTAAATATATAAAAGATATACTAGATATGTCATACTATGTATAAAATACATCTACATGTATTTTATATACATACTTGATTGTTACTAGTAACTCTTTACTTGTAACAAGGATATACATACATTTATATAATTGTTACTAGTAACAATTTACTTGTAACAAATATATATTTATACATATATATATATATATATATATTCATACATATATATAAAATCATATGTTTATATTTATGTATTTGATATGCATTACCTTATATCAATATATAAGAGTGATATTATTATTTCACATAAATAATAATATGCAACAATGCATATATATTTATATATTTATAATGAGTTGGAAACATATTTAAATCATATTCAAATATGTAATTGGTGTCCATTGATTGTAAATGTGTGACCCAATGGGTTTATTTATTATCAGTAATATTGTATTAATTTGTGTCTTGTGCACATAGAACCAACAATCTCCCACTTGCACAAGTTACAACTTAAGCCGATATAGACAATGGTAAGAACGTCTAGCAACATCTCATTGCCCCTAATAATAAATAAAGTGTGTTGATCAACACTTTCACCAACGAAATTAACTCACTAGCTACAAATCGTTGTTATAGGCAAGTCATCAATTATCCCTTTGTTTTAACATCTCGTTGAACATGAGACATGGATCGTCATCAATTCTCATATAATGTTCAACTTGTTTTAGGGCCCAGAGATATTATACTCCCAATTAAATGAGAGAAACAAATTCCATCTTGACCACATACGTCTCTTATAAGACTCATATCATACCTAACGATGGCCTTTATAACTACCCGGTTAAAGATAGCGTTTAACCACATTAAAGCATGATACTCCTCATACTCGAGTCCCAATATGTGTCTCAGGTCTAAGGATACAAAGATACCACCTTTTTCTCAAGATTTACTTATGACACTGATCCATGAAGCGATCTTAAGAGCGGGTCATGTCCAATGTTCGTTCCCTAACAAACATTAGTGAATTTGGCTGCAAACCCTTTTGCCTACTTTCATCACGAATGAAAGTCAACCAATTGATTCACATTAGTCTTAATTCATAACTATTCCCATAGTTATAACCGACTATGGACGTTTTTAGAATAAAGAATTATTCATGGATTTAAAAATGCTAATAAAGAACACAATAAATATTAATGAAGTGATCATATCCCATATATCATTCAGATAAAATAGATATTGTCATAATGTTCCAAAATATCCAAATACTAAATTACAATTCAAATCCAATCCCTTGCAAAGCGAAGACCTATTGCCCTAGTATGAGACTCATGCTTAGTCGAGGCAAGAGGTTTCGTAAAAGGATCTGCAAAATTCTGATCTGTATGAACTTTGTGAATACACACATCTCTTCTATCCACTATATCCCGTATGTAGTGGAAACGCCTGAGGATGTGTTTGGTGTTGTGATGTGATCTAGGTTCTTTTGCCTGGGCAATAGCACCTTCATTATCACAAAATATCTCTATGGGGTCTTGAATGCTTGTTACTACCCCAAGGTCAGCAATGAACTTCTTCATCCATGCAGCTTCTTGTCCAGCCTCAGAAGCAGCAATGTATTCAGATTCTATAGTGGATTGTGTAACTACACTTTGCTTAGAACTTTTCCAAGCAACCGCGCCTCCATTCATAACGAAGACATAGCCCGATTGTGATCGAGAATCATCTCGATCCGTTTGGAAACTAGCATCTGTGTAACACTTTACACAAAGATCTTCTTCCAAACCCCCATAGATCAAGAACATGTCTTTGGTTCTTCTCAAGTATTTTAAAATGTTCTTGACTGCCATCCAATGGCTATCTCCTGGGTTTTGCTGGTATCTGCTCGTCATGCTCAAAGCATACGAGACATCTGGCCTAGTGCATAGAATGGCATACATGATGGATCCAATTGCAGAAGCATATGGGATCTCACTCATTCTATCTAGCTCTTCTCTTGTGCTAGGGATTTGAGCTTTACTCAAAACCGTGCCTTGTGCCATTGGCAAGAATCCTCTCTTAGAATTCTCCATCTTGAATCGTTTCAAGATCTTGTCAATATATGTACTTTGACTTAGGCCAATAAGACGCCTAAATCTATCCCTATAGATCTTTATTCCAAGAATGTAGGCGGCTTCTCCCAAGTCTTTCATTGAGAAACACTTCCCAAGCCAAGACTTGATGTCTTGCAAGGTCGGGATGTCGTTGTTGGTTCTATGTGCACAAGACACAAATTAATACGATATTACTGATAATAAATAAACCCATAGGGTCACACATTTACAATCAATGGACACCAATTACATATTTGAATATGATTTAAATATGTTTCCAACTCGTTATATATATATATAAGTATATATGCATTGTTGCATATTATTATTTATGTGAAATAATAATATCCCTCTTGTATATTGATACAAGATAATGCATATGAAATACATAAATATAAACATATGATTTTATATATGTATATATATATATATGTATAAATGTATATTTGTTACAAGTAAATTGTTACTAGTAACAAATTATATAAATGTATGTATATCTTTGTTACAAGTAAAGAGTTACTAGTAACAATCAAGTATGTATATAAAATACATGTAGATGTATTTTATACATAGTATGGCACATCTAGTATATCTTTTATATATGTATTTATGAAGGAAACTAGAAAATCCCTCATTAATTCAAATGGGGGCCATGTTGTGTATGCTTGAAAGCAATCAACCAAGGCATGGGCTAGATGTACAAGCATGGAAGGAAGGCAAGAGGGGACCCTCCCCCCTCACCCATTTTCGGCCGAAAATGGAGCCAAAAGGGGGCCTCCCCTTGTTGCTTCACTTCTAGATCTTATTTAGTACATGCATGGCTCTTTTGTGTATAAGTTCATGCTACCACCTTTCCTTGAGTTCTTAGAGAAAAGTTCTAAGTGTTTGATACTTGAAAAACATCCTTACTTTGTAGTATTGGTGTTCTTCAAGTGAGCAAAGTGTGGTGCTAGAATACATACTCATATACATACATAGTAAGTTCAAGAAGAAGAACAAGAGGTTGTTGCTTGCTTGCTTGAATTCCAAAGGGTTGGAGAGACTATCATCTTGGAGGTGTTGGATTCATTGATTTTGTGGATACCTTGGAGGAAGTCTTCTCTTGGCTTCTCATAGATCAACTACTTCTTCAACGGTTTACTCACGCTACAAAGGTTGTAGTTCTAAACACCCTATGGTTGTTTTGTTTCTTAAGGCTTACATATGGATCATTGGTGGGGAGTTTTAAAAAGTTTAAAATTGTTGTTCATGCTTCCGTTGCTAAAATATATTTTGAAAAACCGAACAAACCCCAACAGTGGTATCAGAGCCACTTATGTATAGTTTTAAGAAACCTTTTGAGTATGTATTGTTTTAAGAAAATGGACAACTTTTCTTTTGTTAGAAAAGTTGTGGATTTTCTTGTTGGCAACTTATATATGTTTATATATTTATTTTGGGAAACAACCAAACCACATGCATGTTTGGTTGTAAAAGTTGCCTAAATATCAAGTGTTGATATATATGTTTGTTTGAGTGTATGTTGTGCATAACAAGCCATAGACCTTTTGTGATGTGTTGGAAATTCGATTTGGTTTTAAAATTATTTTTTCATTTGGTATGTAATAATAATTTTAGTTTTGTTTCATCTTGTTGTATTTTGTAAGTAGTAGAATAGTTTAGACTAGTTTACTTTTATAAAAATGTAACAAGATGGAGAAATGACCAAGTTGGAGTTTTCAAGTGTGGTGGAGTCAACCATGAAGGCTTGGAGTCATTTGCACTACAAGGAGTTGTTTTGGCAAGTGGGAGCTTCAAGTTCATCACAAGAGGAATATTTGGTCCTTAGTTATGACTTGGTATTTTTGTATGGCTCACAAAAATACCACTTAGGATAAATGGCTTGGTTATGCACTTATACATGTTTTTTGTGTGTGTTTAACCTTGAATGTTTGGCTAATGCTCTCTCCATCAAGTTAAAACAACAAGGTAGGTAACGTTTACCAATTACATCTCGTATGTAATTCCTAGATCTTTATGGGATCCTAGACAACGATTGTTAATTTTGGCATGTTTGATCCCATCTATGCCTCGGGCTTCCTTACGTTTGGTTAATGCTCTCTCCGTAATAAGATTCCGATTAAGTCGTCCTATTTCAAGACAGTGAATTTCCGGCCCAAGACGTTCATGGAATTCGTGGAAAAACACCTCGGTTGTTACAAAAACAATCCACGCGTTTGGCTAATGCTCTCTCCACGTTAGTGTCGTTGCAACAAGCGAGTGTCTTAAAATGGGATGACATAGACTTACGTTTTGAAAAAGGGCTTTTACCGTTTTGTATATTTATTAAATAAAACAAAACGAGTCGTGTGACTAGTATTGCATGCATACAATAATAAGTCCACGTTTTGATAAAATCATATTATATATATATATTGGTCTTGAGTATTCTTAAAATCCATATTTTACGAACTCTCAACGCGTTCAATTTTAAACTAGTATTAATATCCTATATTAACGTGTGTAGTTTCGAGCGCGTGAATACGACCAATTAAGCTTGTAATAAAACCATTTTATTATTAAGCTTGAATGGAGTTTGGTTGAGTTTTTAAAATCTCTATTTTATAAAACTCGTATATATATATATATTGACATAATGAATTTTAATCTTTACAAAACTCCTTTTATATAAAATTCATTTTATATCTTATGTTATGTCAACTTAAAATACCAAACTCCCATTGTGTGATTTATATTATGTCAAAAATATTATCTAGCATGCAAAAATCCTATTTTCAACCATGCATAATAATATAAACATAAACACACACAAATAACATGTATAAGTGCATAACCAGACCATTTATTCTAAGTGGTATTTTTGTGAGCCATACAAAAATACCAAGTCATAACTAAGGACCAAATATTCCTCTTGTGATGAATTCGAAGCTCCCACTTGCGAAAACAACTCCTTGTAGTGCAAATGATTCCAAGCCTTCATGGTTGACTCCACCACACTTGAAAACTCCAACTTGGTCATTTCTTCATCTTGTTACATTTTTATAAAAGTAAACTAGTCTACTACTTACAAAATACAACAAGATGAAACAAAACTAAAATTATTATTACATACCAAATGAAAGAATAATTTTACAATCAAATCGAATTTCCAACACATCACAAAAGGTCTATGGCTTGTTATGCACAACATACACTCAAACAAACATATATATCAACACTTGATATTTAGGAAACTCTTCCAACCAAACATGCATGTGGTTTGGTTGTTTCCCAAAATAAATATATAAACATATACAAGTTGCCAACAAGAAAATCCACAACTTTTCAAACAAAAGAAAAATTGTCCATTTTCTTAAACAATACATACTCAAAATAAAGTTTCTTAAAACTATACATAAGCGGCTCTGATACCACTGTTGGGGTTTGTTCGGTTTTTCAAAATATATTTTAGCAACGGAAGCATGAACAACAATTTTAAACTTATTAAAACTCCCCACCAATGATCCATATGCAAGCCTTAAGAAACAAAACAACCATAGGGTGTTTAGAACTACAACCTTTGTAGCGTGAGTAAACCGTTGGTGAAGTGGTTTATCTATGAGAAGCCAAGAGAAGACTTCCTTCAAGGTATCCACAAATCAATGAGTCCAACACCTCCAAGATGCTAGTCTCTCCAACCTTTGATATTCAAGAATGAAAGCAACAACCTTTGTTCTTCTTCTTGAACTAGATGTATGTATTTTGAGTATGTGTTTATGGACGAAAATTAGAGGGGGGAGGGTCCCCTCTTGCCTCTTGCTTCCTTACTTGTCCCATACATGCATGTCTTGGTTAAGTCTTATGCAAGAATACACCATATGGCCCCTTTCTTGCTCATTGTGAGAATTTCTAGCTATTAATCTTTTAAATATATAAAAGATATACTAGATATATCATACTATGTATAAAATACATCTACATGTATTTTATATACATACTTGATTGTTACTAGTAACTCTTTACTTGTAACAAGGATATACATACATTTATATAATTGTTACTAGTAACAATTTACTTGTAACAAATATATATTTATACATATATATATATAAAATCATATGTTTATATTTATGTATTTGATATGCATTACTTTATATCAATATATAAGAGTGATATTATTATTTCACATAAATAATAATATGCAACAATTCATATATATCTATATATATATAATGAGTTGGAAACATATTTAAATCATATTCAAATATGTAATTGGTGTCCATTGATTGTAAATGTGTGATCCTATATGTTTATTTATTATCAGTAATATCGTATTAATTTGTGTCTTGTGCACATAGAACCAACACTACCGTCGTAGGCTCCTCCCCAAATCACTAGTAGTCATGGTGGTGAAGTTGACAAGTGCATGGTTGATTGGTTGTGGCGGCGGTGGTGGTATATAGTAGAGAGAGTGAAATAAGAGAGAGATTAGAGAGAGAATATGAATTTCTTGTGTTTTTTATTTTTTATTTTCAAAAGGCAATTTAATAATGAATTAAAAATTTGGGAAAATTAAGAAATTAAAAGGACAAGCGCATTTTGATCATTCAAGTTTGGCCAGAGATCAAATTCGTAAAAAAGTGTGATGTTTAAGAAACAAAACTGTAAAAATAATAGTTGAAGAACAAAATTGTAAAAAATATCGAACCACATTGACTTGATGAAACATAAATCCTTAGAAAACTATTGTCTGTAGGAAACCAAAGTTAAACATTAACCGGGATTATTGGTTTCTTTGTCCCGAGCTAATTGGACATCATTAATTTATGATGAATTCTTTGCCATTTAAATACCTAATAACAATAATTTATGATAAAAGTTTACTTATCTAAAATGTATTAAACTATACGTTAAATGTTAATGTGTGCATCAATCTTCTAAAAATGTTATTGTATATATTGAACTTTTAATTTGTTGTTATTGTATGTATTTTGATTACATAAAAAAATAAAAATAAGTATAAGTTTAGTACATATAATAGGAAGTTTAATACATACAATAACACATTTTTTAAAAGTTTGATACACACAATAGCATTTTTTGAAGGTGGACACACACATTAACATTTGGGGTATAGTTTAATACATTTTAGAGAAGTAAACCTTTTATGATAATTATCTGATTTCATGACACAATTAAAATTAACTAACCAAAGGGGCTTGCCCTGGTGGTAAGGGGTTTTTCCTAGTGAAGGAGGGGTCTTGGGTTCGAGTCTCTCTGGAGGGTTTCTTCCTAGGAGTAGCTGAGGGTCACTCCCTCGTTGGTGAAAGCAGCCCAACCGAATTAATTAGGAGGGTGTAGTTGGAGTGGTTCGAAACCGGGGCCCGAATTAGATTAACCGGTTTCGATTCTATGCCACTATCGATGAGGCAAAGCTGTTTAAAAAAAATTAAAATTAACTTTACGCTATATACAAGACATTAAGACCATGAGTTATCGAGTTATCATCATTAGTATGGAAAGGAGGGCTTCAAGGGTTGCACAGGAACACTGCTATATTCCCAATCCGATGGCCTTCAGCCTCTCACAGCTTCACCAACCCGCCTCTCTCTTCTCTTTCTACTCTCTTTTCGAGTTTTATTTTAAGGCTGTCAATTTGGGTCGGGTTCGTGTTATCGGGTTCGTGTCGTTTGGGTTCGGGTTAGTTTCGTGTCAACCCAATTTCGACCCATTTATTTTTGTGTCAGGTTCGGGTCGTGTCAGTTTTTTCGTGTCGGGTTCGTGTCAACCTTCGGGTCGACCCATTTAGGCCAAATGTCATCAACGAGAATTTTTTCGGTTTTCGAATACGGTTTTGAGTACGATTTTCGAATCCGGTTTTCGGGTACGCTTTTTTAATATGGTTTTCCGTTTCAACTACGATTTTCTTTATCAATATTTCAAATTCCATGTTTGTTTTCCAATGTTCAACACAAATTTCGAAAATAACTTTCATTTATATTCTAACTTTAATAATCAAAGTTTGTTTCATTGTATTCGAACTTTAAATTTGGTATTTATTTCAGTTTGATTGAAAATTTAATTTTACTTTTTTATTTGCTTATACAAATGAATATAATAAAAACTATGATGTATTACTATTCTATACAAATAAATAATGTCATTGAACAACCGAATAATATAAGATTATTCATCATTAAATAGAATTATGAATCGATCCAAAATACTAAAGTATCACCTATCAAATAATCAAATGTAAAAGTATCAAAATCATATAGTAAAAATAAAAAATACTAAAATAATGTATTATTGTTTTAACTGTAAATTTTTTATTGTTTATTTTGAGTTTTTAATGTTTATGGGTTTTGTATTTTTTTTGGCGGATTTTATTGTTCTAAAATGTCACTCTCTTATTTGAATTCATAATCTTCTTTTCAAAATTTAAATTTCAAGTATTAAAGAAAATTTTAAAATGTTATAATTTTACTTATAAACGGGTCATTTTCGGGTTGACAGGTTGACCCTAACCCGACCCATTTATTTTCGTGTCAACTCGTTTCGGGTTCGTGTCACTTTTTTCGTATCGGGTTTCAAGTCGACCCAGAAATTGTCAGCCTTATTTTATTTTTAAAATATGAACAATACGTTAAAAGAGTTTATAACGAAGTTAGAAAGATTAAAAAAAAGAAAAATAAGATCTTCTCGTACTTTATCCTCCTGCTTACTATAAGATAATATGTGGAGTCTACTAATTCTTTTTTCTCACCTCCTCTTTTAATTTTAACACTTGTATTAATCATATAAGTATAAAAATATATCTTAAAAAAATAGAAGATGGAATTGAATAGCGTGACCAGAAAAATAGAATGGTTGAGAATGACAGCTAGCCTAATTTTAGTTGTATTTTGATGCAAAATCTGGGTTTGGAAGCAGATAGATAGTAATGAGAAAGGGATGGGTAGGACATGATATCTCATGTCACTTCAGCCAGGGAAAAAAGACAGAATAAATATTGATGTTGGTAAGTGTGTATGAGAGAGAGAGAGAGAGATAGAGAGAGAGTGAGTGTAGATACATACATACATACGTACAGATACAAATATAGAATAGACCTAGATGCATATATAGCTGAATCTCAGCAAGTACAACCCTCCCTGGCTTCCTCTCATACTCTTAATCACTCTACTGCCTGCCCCCCATTCCTCTTTCCATTAATGATGCAGGCTGGACCCTTGTACACACACAAACATCATTTTCTTATCATTCTAGCTTTCTTTTTAGAAAATTAATTCTCCTTCTCATTTATGTTTATTATATAAGTTGCTAGTTTTCGTGTTAATATATTTGAGGTCGTTTAGATCGGGGTGATAATCATGTCGAAGCTCTGATCTTTTGATCTCCTTTGATGTTCAAAAAAAAATATAAGTTGCTACTTTTATACCTCATCTCTTATTTTACATACATTAATATCATATCAATAAATTTATATTTTTAATGCAAGTCACTTATTCATATATAGTACTTTATTTTAAGTTTAATTATGCACATAAGAAGTTCAAATAGATATTTCTTTTTTTTTACAACAGAACACACACATGACTTACTCTTAGATATCTGTATAGTTCGTACTTTGGGTGTATTCGGCGAAACTAGTTGGAGCTGAGATTAAGGCTGGGGCTGAGGCTAATTAATTGTTAATCCCATGCCAATCTATAAACTACTTGAAAAGGCTTTTATTTTGGAGATTATAAAAAGTTTTGTTTTTAATAATTCCCTTAAGATTTTAACACAAACGAGTCTTGAGGGCTGGAGATTATGAAACTAGAATCTCTAGCCACTATAATCCCCCATAAACCCGTTGTCGAACACACCCTTATCTCTCTTTTATCGCAATGTCACATCATTTTTTCTGTGTTTACCAATAAACAATTATCTAAACATAAATAATAATCCTCTCATTTTTTCAACAACAAACAATCTAAAAATAAATAAAACGAGCCTAAAAATCTGTGTTTACTAATAAACAATTATCTAAACAACCTGAATACACATACAAAAGTTCTATTCACTAATAAACCAACCCATCACCAGTAAACAAAAGAATATTGTAAAACTCAAACAACCCCATATTCAATACCGAACACAACTAATAAAAGTTAAATTCAACCTAAACAACCTAAATATACACATAAAAGTTCTGTTCACTAATAAACCAAAAATTTATAAATAATCATTGTTCTTTACTAAACAATGAAAAAAAGAAAATTAATAACCTATTACAATAGTCATGTGTGTACACAATGACTTAAAATAAAGAAGATGAAACATTAGGACCGGCAAAAATCATCACCATTGAACCACCCTTTGTTCTTCATACCCACCAAATGTTATGTTAACCATCGTGTACAATGATAGATATGGAGAATTGGAGTTTTGTGTACCCAAAAACTACAGGTCAATGAACAAAAAAAGTAAGGTTGGCGATTGATGGTTGGAGGTCGTTGATCTGAAAGCAAAGAACGAGAAACGCAAACCAACGGTAGCATTATCATCCCACATGGAGGGAGACGGGGCAAGAATCTAAGCTTTTCACCAAAAAGGAACGGCGGCGGTGACATAACACATTTCTTATGATCATCGGAAAATCAGAGTAGATCTACCATCACCGTCGCCCTAGTCGGCGATATGCTTTCCGTTGACCCCAGATCTGAATAGCGATCAGAGGCACTCACCCACCGTGAAATATATCAACAAGCTCTCCATCGTCAGAGGTTGCTGCTTAAGAAAGAATATTAGGAGTGCCGCTCATCGTTGGCAGCGAAGTAGAGTAGAGAGAGATGCAAATTTCTAGGTTTTTTTGTTTGAGAAAGATAATGGATAAGTTGTTGTGGGTAACTAATATACGAATGAGGGGGGAAAGGAGAGAGAGCATAGGGGATAGGGGAGAAAGGAGAGAGATAGAAGTGTGTTTATTGACAAAATTACCATTTTCTGTTATTAATTAACACAATTTGTTGTCTAATTATTTACAAAACTGTCACAACTACTTATAAGTTATAACCATTGATTAAACAATCTAATGACTAGGATCTTTTTTCGTCATATATATATATATATACAATGGCTAGTTCCCTTAAATATTTTATTTTTGTATTTAGTTACCGTTACACTGCCAAAAAAAAAACTCAAGTAACATTGAGTGTGAGAAACCGATTGCCTAACCCGAAGGGGGGCGTACGGGTGTTCCTCGGCTATCTGAGGATCCCGACGAGCAACCCAACCACCTTCGGGTGGCTCTAAACGGGTGGCCTTATGTGGGGGAATGGGTTACATCTTTATCTCAACTCCTAAATTTTCATATCAGTTTTTCTCTCCACGCCTTCTGTCTTTCCACACTAATAAAATTCAGGTAATAATCATCTTTCTATTACATTATTCTACTTGCCATGTTAATAGGAAAAAATAAGAGAGTATGAGAGAAAGATATAGCCAGATGGGGTGGCCGAGCCGGCGCCCAAAAAAATTCACATCTTAGCATGGTCGGGGCGGTGTGCCCGATGGCCTCGATTGAAAATTTCAACCCCGCCCGGCATTTCTTTCAACCTTAATTCTACATTGTTCACAACAAAACCATAACGTAATACAAAATTTACTATTCTATTACCAGATCTTGTCCAATCATCCATTACCCTTTATTGTTCGATACATACAATAGAAAATTTTAAAATTCAATACACATAATAGCAAAACCTGACAAGTTTGATGCATTTTAATGAATTAAACTCTTTTCTTTATTACATTCTTCATAATTTATCGATTAGTTGAAACTAATTTCATTCCATAACTTATCGATTTTTTAATTTCGTTATGTTGAAAATACTAAATTAATAAACAGCATATATTAGTAAGAATAAATAAAAAAACATAGTAAGCTAAAAATTAAGATAAACATTCATAAATTACAATAATTTAAAAGGCAAATCATACAAAAATGCAAATTACTTCGTCTAAATTCTTATATTATACAACTAGACTAAATGCCCGTATGATACATGGGTTGGTTTAAACGATAATAAATATTTAATATTAATAAAAACGTATTAATTAATAATAAAACGCTAATTAAATTAGAATTTAAAAAATAACGATGAAAAGTGGAAACATCGACGCAAGTGGGAGTGAAGATTTGACGGCAGAAGCGTGGTATCATGATATGAAGATATGTGATTGTATTTCTTTTATAAGTCATCAATTATTATTGTTACAATTAAGGGTAATAAAGTTAAATGTTACTGGTTATATTAAAAAGGATCTAAAATGAATATAAAATATTTTAAAATGATAAAACTAAGAATTTGGTTAATTATGATATTTTAAATATAAAGAGTAAATATGATATTTGTAAATTAAAGTGGACAAATACGATTTAATAAGGGCGTATATGAAATTATCTCTAATAATTTTGACCCTAAAAAATCAAAACTGATATTTTGATTTTAAGTGAATTAATGGTCAAGATTAAATATGTCTTTAAACTGATATTTAGTTTTAGTTTGTAAAAATTAAACAAGGAAACTCCTAATATATGTTTAAAAGTATGATTTTTTGATAGTTTATTTAATTTTTAAATCTATTGATCTTCTAACTCGTTGACACATTTACAACTTGCCAACCATATAATAACCTACCAACCTACAAATGACCTGAAAACATACAGGCTAACCCCGTATAATAAAACAGGTTACACGGATCTCATCACATATACGGGTTAGTGTTTGGAATCTTGACACGAATAAATAAACGGGCTGGTTCGGGTCATGTGTTTATAACACGTAACCCGAACACGACACGATTGACACCCCTACTATAATATACAAACATAAATCTAATATGTTTCTTCAACAAGTCAGTAGTAGCAGAAAGCTGTGTGCAGTTGTTGATGAGTGGAGGAGAGTATAAGCAGTTATTGGATGAGAATGAAGGGTTTGATAAGACTTGTGAGAATTTAATCAAGATTGTACCTATGTAGATAGCCGTCGTTAAATGCTCTCCAACCATATCTTCTTCTTGTCGAAATCTAATTGAATCGTCGACTGTACTAATTAATAACATTTAGAATTCTTGATCAAATACTTTCCGCAAGACATATATGCTTGAAAGTTGAATCTCTAATTGACTTACAATCTAGCTAGATGTTGAACTAGCTAGCGAGGACGAATTGATCGAACGTCTAATACTTACTACTATTTAAAACTATGTTCGGAAGGGAGATACGCTTGCGTTCAACACTTTTTATTATTTTATGATATTTACAATTATAATTACAAAGATATGGGTTTTGTTCAATATAGTCCTTATTAAAATTATAGTTTTTAGCCATTAGATTTCAAGATCAATGGTTTAGATTTAATCTTAGATAATAATTAAAATTGATATAAGGAAGGACAATTCTGACTTTTTACATATGTGACATAAAAATGCTACATTTAATCTAATCACCTGTAATTATGTGCATGTATAAGAGATAGATAATCACATGTGTTATGAAACAACTAATAACTTATAATCACTTTCAATTGTTGATTTTTTGTTACTAAACCATAGAACTTTGCCGGATTATCAAACACCAAATTATAATTTTATAAAGACTATTTTGATCACAGCTCTATGAATCACATGTGATTATACTCTAATAAAATTTAAGTCCAATCCAACAAAATGAAGAAAAAAAAATTGTCGAAAGTATATCAAGTGACCTCTCTAATAAAAGAGGGGAACACAAGGATCGCAACGGTATAATTCGTTTCGTCTAACGATTAACGGTTTGTGAGATAATTAATTTTAAATAAATTAGAGGAGAGAGAAAATGGGGACAAATAGTTAAAAAGTTATAAATGCCCTTTTTTATACAAATATATCAATTTTAATTATAATTTAAGATTGAATCTGGACCATTGAATCTTAAAATCTAATATCTATAAATTGCCCTTCGGGACTATAAATTAAATTAGGACTATATTGAATATTTATTACAAAAACATAATGAAAAAGTTTGATCATAAAAACATTTAACAAATATACATTGCTATTTTTATGATATTTACCCATATCTTTAGGCCACTTGTATAAACAATTACAATACACTAAGATATTATAAAAAGTTAAATAAACTATGAAAATTATAGTTGAAAAGTTGAAACTATTAAATAAAGTAATTATAAGTTAGACTTAATGACAATGTTATATACGATTTTAATGACTAAACTTGTTATAATAAAAAAATATTTTAAAAAAATTAAGTCCATGCAAATTAAATTTATTTATTAATTAAACCTTCATATTAAATACTCTATCAAATAACAAATATTTTAACTTAAGTATTAAAAATTGCGTATAACTAGAACTAATATTCTAGATAACATATAGTTTAAATTTATAAACATTCTAGGATTTTTTGAATGTGTAATAAGTTAAATAAAATAGAATTATGATGTCACAACTCTTGTTGGATTACCAGTCAATTTAAAATTTTATCCACCCATTATAATTCAGGAAAAAAATACCACACCCTTGTTTTGATAAATGGAAAAATTATTCGCCACCACTGTATTGCGCGTGTACAATGCTAGTGTGTGTGTGTATATATATATGTGGGCTAATTATCCGAAAGTGTATCGAAGTTGTCACTTTTTGCTATTATGTATACCAAACTTTCAAAACTACCATTTAGTGTATCTAACTTGGTATAGCAGGTCACTTGCTGACGTGACACCGGTTTTCATGATGTGACATTGAACCTAAGTGCTAACATCTAATTTGCCACCTTAGTGTATCTAACGGCTAAGATTGGTCCACCTTATAATATTCATATTCAGTAACATCTTTATCTTAGTGTTCTTCATTTTCAACATTCACTATAAGATGAACATATAAAGATCTGATTATCAAGAAACATATATCGAAACACTAAAACACAAATAGTTCATAAAGAAATGGAAACCCTAAGACACAATATGAAATCGAAAAACCACCTAGATGAAGCCTTCGATGAACATAAACATGTTTTAAGAAAAAACCCAAACAATCGAAGAATACAACCCTGTTTGAAGAAAAAGTCAAAGAACATATAGATGAATCCATGTGTTTCTGTTTGAAAAACACAAATCTATTTGAATAAAAAAATAGGCAGGTTTGTTGAAACCCCCAAATCGAAACCCCATCAAGAAAAAGTTTAAACCCCTAATGTATGTAATCGTAATTCACTATTAAAGTCGCCCCAAATCAAAAATCGATGAACAACTATAATTATAATACAACTGATGGGGAGGGTTCAAACGAGAACTATTTTTCGTACGAGAACTGCGAGAACCAATCTTAGCCGTTCATTTTGGATAATGGAATTCATGGATGAAGAGCGTGGGAGGATTGAGTGTGGCAGAGTGCATGTAAGGAATTCATGGGTGGGAAATCCAATTGAAAGAGGGGGAATTGGACGACTAAGATTGGTTCTCGCGGTTCTCGTACGAAAAACAGTTCTCGTTTAAACTTTTGCCTACAACTGATAGTTCAAAACCCTAAAGATGAATCAATGAACACAAATAATCGAAACTAACCTTGGGAATCATAAATGAAGAAAACCCCAAATCAAGTAACCCTAAAATCAATGGAATTACAGATCTATTGAAGTCGTAGTTCTTGAAGTTGCCCACCATTTGAAGATTTTCATAAATGGTGTTATTAAACCTTAACCGCCACAAGAACCCTAATCACCAAAAATAAAGTTGATGGCGGTGTTCTTGAACCTTAATTGAGGTCGACGACAGTGTTCTTGAACCTTAATCGCCAGAGGTCGATGGCGGTGTTCTTGAACCTTAATCGAGATCGACAGCTGTGTTCTTGAACCTTAATCGCCAGAGGTTGATTGCGGTGTTCTTGAACCTTAATCGCTGGAGGTTGATGGCGGTGGTGTTGCATAAGTTAATCGTCGGAGTGTCGATGGCGGTGGCAGAAGTCTAACCAAATCCGGTGAAAGTTAAGCCCTAGTTTGAAGTTGAAATCATATATGCATAAGTTAAATAGATATGCAAAGTTGAATGTACGTGTTGAAGTTTATTTATTATTATTATTATTATTATTATTATATTATTTTATTATTTTTAAATAAAAAATTAGATGCCAGCACTTATGTTCAATGTCACATCATCAAAACCGGTGTCACATCAGCAAGTGACCTACTATATCAAGTTAGATACACTAAATGGTAGTTTTAGAATGTTGGATATACTAAATGGTAGTTTTAAAAGTTGGGTATACATAATAGCAAAAAGTGACAACTTCAGTACACTTTCGGATAGTAAACCCTATATATATATACACATATATATGTATATGAAAAAGTTCAAACAATAACTATTTTTTGTAACAGACTGTTTGTAACGGCATTAATGATCCATTAATAAGGGTATTTTGGTCATTTATATATTTTTTCAACCGTGAATTACTTTTGAGTGGACCGTCATTAACACGTGTGGATTGATTTTTCCAAAATATCTTTCATTAATGCACCTTTACAATTAGTTATTGACTTATTTTAATCAATGGTCAAAATTGATTCTCGCATTTCATTTGAAAACCGTCATTATTATGAGTATCAGGGGAACCAACCCTGACCTTGATTAAATTAGATTAATGGCTATAATGACAATGTCTCATTAATGACTTATCCATTCAGACGTAATTCAATCTAATAAGTCAATCTAATAATGACTTATCCATTCGGACGTAACTCACGGTTGATTTTATCAACCAAAATTAGTTCTAGTAATAAAATGTTTTCTCAAATAAATCTTCCCACATAATTTTTACGGTGTGAAAAAAATTATCTCACTTAATAATAACTAATTTTAATGTTTTTACACTTTTCTTGATTAATCAACTATGTGTATAAATTTAAATATTATTAAGAATTTTATTGCTTAACAAAAGATTTAGGGTTAATTTTATAAAATAGTAACCAAGTTTTAGTTTTATTCAAATTAGATCACTCATACTTTCAGGTCACCTGAAAATAGTAACCAAGTTTTAAAAGTGTTCCATACTTGTAAAATTTACTTTTTGTTTCAGGTTACTAAACAAACTTGGTTTTATTTAACATTTAAATTGCAGGTTACCATGTTACCAAGTTTACTAGGTAACCTGCCAAAAATGGTAAATTTCACAATAGTGAAACACTTTTGAAACCTGGTTACAATTTTTAGATGACTTGAAAGTATTAGTAACTTAATTTGAACAAAACTAAAACTTGGCTACTATTCTATGAAAAAAACAAAAAATGTGTTCGTTGTGAACGGTGCTTAAGTAAAATGCACCATTTGTTTGTCGTATGTAGAGATTAGAATCATTATCTATTGTAAAGAGCAAAGACTAGAATTATTATCTTATATTGTATCTATAAGAACAAGGGGATGTCTAAATTTGCGAAAACTGCTGGGTATTAAACTACTTGGCCATACTACGAAGTTCTGGTAGAGAGTGATTGAAAACAGGTTGTGACGGGAAACAAGAGTGACGGAAAACCAATTCGGGTTTATGCCAGGGTAGTTTTTGATAGAAGCAGTTCAACTAATTTCAAGCCTTGTGGAGAAGCATCAGGAAAGACAACGGGATCTACATGTGGTGTTCTTGGATCTAGAGAAAGCGTATGATAGTGTCCCTAAGGAGTTAATTTGGAGGATCTTGAATGATAGAACGATCCCTGGGAGTTTTATTATGGTCTTAAAAGACATGTATGATGGTGCATTATCTTACGTGCGAACCCCGGTGGCGACAAAGAGTAATTCCCTGTGCTACGGGGCCTATACCAAGGGTCTGCACTTAGCCCGTTTTATTTTTACCATGATTCTTGACGAGCTATCGAAGGGGATCTTGGGAGGTGTCTCATGGTGTATGCTCTTTGTCGATGACATTGTCTTAGTTTCATAATCGACAGAGAAGTTGAATCGAGATTAGAACATTGTCGGGTAGCATTAGAGGGCTCAAGACTTCGAATTAGTAGAAATAAGACAGAATACCTTTTTTGCAACTTCAGCAAGACCAAAAATATGACGAACATGATATATGCATAGGGGAAAACGTTTTGAGACCCCATGAGTCTTTTAGGTACTTGGGCTCCATATTGCATAGAACATGGCGCATAGACGAGGACGTTGCCAACCGTATTCAAGTGGGATGGCGGAAGTGGAGAGCGGTGACAGGGGTTTTATGACACAAGAAAGTTCCGTCGAAGCTGAAAATAAAATTCTATAGTATGGCTGTTAGACCAGCTATGTTATATGGAACTTAGTGTTGGCCTTTGAAAAAGGCGCAAGCGGAGAAGTTAGAGGTGGGCGAGATGAGGATGCTTAGGTGGACTTATGGGAAGACTCTGTTAGATAAAATTCTGTTTTGAGTTTTAAGAACTAAATTAAGAGCGTGTTTATCATCGGCAAGCTAGGAGAAAGGAAACTGTGTTGGTTTGGCCACATTAAGAGGAGACAACTGACAACATCAGTTAGAAAGATGGAATTGATTTTAGTCGATAGCTCGAGGAGATGTGGTCACCCATCTCTGAGGTGGGAGGATAGAGCGAGAGCGAATGTGTAGGATCTTTCGCTTTTTGAGGATATGATCTCAGCTAAGTTTTCTTGAAGGAGAATTAGGACTTAGGGATAGGAAGACTAGAGATTCGCCGTCAGAGGCCTAGGAGTAGGTAGGAGATGTTTATTATTATTGTTATTATTTATTTATTTATTTTTTAACTAGTTAAATAAATGAATAATTAAACCTATTAATTTAAATATATACTCAACTTTAGAAGATTCTAATTACAAATCTTAATATCTAAATGGAGTTTACCTAAATTATTATCTAAATTAGTGTTTTTTTTTTATTTTTTGCCTTTTCTTTTCTTTATTCATTTTCTATTGCATTTTATTTCATTCTATTTATTTTCATTTTTTGCATTTATTTTTTATGTCGTTTTTATTATCGGAGGTTTATCGGAAAGCAATCTCTTTACGTTTGTGTAAAAGTATGATTATCTCATCTTACCTCTTTTATACACTATTTCGGCAGAATTGGGTGTTGTTGTGAATAAAATACAATATTAACAATGAAATATAATTAAATAAGCTAAGGGCTCATCGATAGTTTTGACCAATAGTTATGCTAATATTAACGTCTTAAAGTTGTATCCTTTGTACAAATGTACTATTCTCCATCTTTTAGTATTTGGACAATAGTTATACCAATATTAACCTTTATTACTTTCACACAAATAGAAAAAGGTTTTTTTTTGAGTAAATTACTGATTTAGTCTGATTTGTTAAAAATTATTGATTTAGTTATTTAAATTAAAAAGTTATTGAGATGACTCTTAAAACTGATAATTTATCACAATGTCAGAATTAGCTATTAAAAATAACGGCGTGAGTGTTACAATTTTTAAAATAATCATTTTATCCTTTTATAACATTACAAACTCAGTCCCTAAGGTTTTCAAATAGTTTCACATTTAGATCTTTAACTTGTTTTTTCGATAAATTACTATATACATATATTTGTGTAATATTTATTAGGGTTTAGTTCCCCAATATGTATCCAAGTTGTCATCTTTTGCTATTGTGCGTACTGAACTTTAAAACTTACCATTTAATGTATCAGACTTACTAAACTTACCATTTAATGTATTGGACTTGGTATAGCAGGTCACCTGTTGACGTGACACCGGTTTGGATGACATGGCAATGACGTGGAGCTTACATGGCTGCTGACTTGTTTTTTTATTTTTTATAAATAATACAAAATAAAAAAGAAACTAATTAATCTAAGCCCTAAAACCTTGGCCACGATTTCATCAGTGTTTCATGGCATTCAATTGAGGAAATAAGGGTTCCGATTTAGGGTTCTTAATCGAGTTTGCGAAATAAGGGTTCCGATTTAGGGTTCTTAATCGAGTTGAAGAAGGATGATTGACGGGGTTGCAGATCGGCGATTCTTGGTTGCGATTTTCAAATGGACACGATTCATGAGTTTCTTAATCGATGGGGGTTCGGATGTGACACGATTCTTGGTATCGATTCTTGGTTTCCGTTTTCAGATGGACGATTCTTGGTTTCCGTTGTTGGTTTTCGTTTTCAGATGGAAACGATTCTTGGTTTTTGTTTGCAGATGGACACGATTCTTGGTTTCCGTTTGCAGATGGACATGATCAAGGTTTGGTCCCTTCGTGCTCTGATTTCATCATATTTTCATTTCTTAGATCTGCAACTTAGTATGAATTTAGGGTTTTGGTTTATTAGACCTATGATTTTCATGTGTTCAATTTAGGGTTTGATTTATCATATCTCCGATTTTCATCTATTTAACTTAGGGTTTGGATTCATCATGTTTCAGTTTCCCCTCCGTGCTTGTTGTTCATGAATGGTTTTAGTTTCCAAATTCTGGGTTTTGCTTGTTTTAGTTGAAGGATTTTGTTCTGGGTTGAAGGATTCATCATCTATGTTCATAACAAGTTCATGTGCAGTACATGTGGCATTTCTTTGATGTAAAAAATAAATCAAAATTAATAAAATAACCGGTTACCTGCTTAACAGGTAACCCGATACATTAAATGGTAAATTTAGTAAGTCTAATACATTAAATGGTAAGTTTTAAAGTTCAGTACACACAATAGCAAAAGGTGACAACTTGAATACATTTTGAGGAACTAAACCCTATTTATTATTATATTGTATTCTTACTATTTTACTTTTACAATTTTAATATACATTGTCGTACCTTGTTATTGCACAACTTTTCAAAATTAGTCTTACATTATACCGGTAATCTGCTATATATCCCGCCTAATTTTCTATCCTTTACCATTTATTAACGGTTAACATTATTTTTTTTATTTTCTATCATATAAATACCTCTTTATTCTTAATATTTATTTACACAACTTATCTATTGTTTTCTTTTATATTATCCTCTACATATTTTATTTCAAAGGGATATAAAATAAAATTTTCTATTTCAAACTTCATCCTATGATGCGGAAATACAAGGCTTCTCTTTTGTATATTCATATGTAGAGGGCAATACAAGAGAGAGAAAAACTACTCTATTTATAGAAACTATACATTCATATGTGAATGATAATATAAGATGAGAAGAAAAAAAAAGAAACTGAATAAAATCATTGTTAACAATTGAAAATGATAAAAAAACAAAAACTTAAGCACATTATATAGTAGTGTATTATAACATTAATTGTAATGGGTTGTGGTATGGTAACAAATATAGATTAAAAATTAAAAAAATTAAATAATAATTGTAAGAATAAAATATAATAATAAGTACTAGAATGAAAATAGTATATATATATATATATATATATATACACATACATATATAGGTAGAGTAAATTAATAAAAGCAGGTAAAAGTATTAAATTTGAAACTATTTGAAAAATAAACAGACTGAGTTTGTAATCTATACTATCTATAGAAATTATTTAACATTCTTTCTCCTCTTTAATTTTAAAAATTTTTAAAATTCATTCAGTACAAAATCTTGACCTTTCATTATATATAAATTAATTTCATCCACTCAAATTTTAACCATTTCATTCCATCTCCAAGTTTACTTTAACTTTTTATATATTTAAAGGATAAATTACATTAAAATATAATGAACTTTGTTTTAGTTACCATTATATATAATCAACTTTATTTTTAAAAAAAATAATACAACCAGCTTTCATAATCCTTATATTGTATTCAACTTGTTATATACTATGGAAGTTATGACAAAGTTTAGTGTATACAATGATAACTAAACAACACATAAAAAATTATTTGCATACAATGAGAGGATTCTGAAAGTTAATTGTATTATTTTTAAAATTTTAAAGTTGATTATATACAATGGTAACTAAGAGAAAGTTCAATGCATTTTCATATAATTTGTCATTATTTAAAATATATTCTCCTACACTAACACACACACACACACACTCTCTCTCTCTCTCTCTCACGCACACACAAATACAATTATTCACCCATATCAACATAATTTTTAAAATCTTATTAACTTTTCTCTCTCTTTATTTCATAAATATATATATTTTTAATTTTAATGCGGTTTAGAATTTATTTTAAAATTAATAAAATAGTTAATGTAAATAAAAGAAAATTTTAAAAAACGAACATGTTACTATAGAAAACGTTTTCATGACATTGAATCGCATGAATAATATATCATTACATTCTTGAAAGCGACATGTTATAAAACAGAAACTATTACTGCCACATTACGCGAGTACGATGCTAGTGTTATATAAGGTTGCAACACGTACCAATACTGTTACTTTTAATGGCTAAAATACTGACATTGTGACAAATTGTTAGTTTAAAAAACCATCTCAATACTTTTTTAATTTAAATGATTAAATCAGTGAATTTTAAAAAAACCAAGAAGACCAAATCAATAATTTACATTTTTATAGTAAAAGTCAATTAATATCTTGTCTAATTTAGTAAAATTACACCAACAGAAAACAAAACAAGTTAAGTACGCCTCCAATATAGGATATTTAAAAGGGTAAATTATATGAAAGTAGAATAAATTTTGTCTTAATTATAATTGTATATAACAAATTTTATTTTTTTAAAAACAATACAATCAACTTTTATAATCCTCATATTGTATTCAAGTTGTGGTATACAATGGAAATTATGAAAAAGTTTACTGTATACAATGGTAGCTAAAGACTAGATACAGAAAAAAGTTGTTTGCATACAATGAAATTTTTTTAAAAGTTAGTTGTATTATTTTTAAGAATTTAAAGTTAGTTGTATACAATGACAATTAAGATAAAGTTAATTGTATTTTCATGTATTTTGTCCTATTTAAAATTAATTTTATGCTTTTTGTGACACTTTAGACTATTTTTAAAATTTGAAAAATACATTTTCAGATCAATGTTGTACCAGGATAATTTTTTTACAATATCTAGATAGAATAAGACAATCATAAATAGATAATAATATCTACATCAAACATTATATGTTAAAAACAAGAAGAGAAAAACAAATAAGATATAAAATTAACAGTTGAAAAATGTATATTTTCATATTACTATTCAAAAAATATAATTTGTAATAATATCATGTTATGATAGAAATTTATATAAGATCGTAGAAAAAAGCAGGACACTCTCGAACATATAAACATATTTACACCTAATATTATAGTTATAAA
This sequence comes from Dittrichia graveolens, assembly GCA_038502395.1. Lineage (NCBI taxonomy): Eukaryota > Viridiplantae > Streptophyta > Magnoliopsida > Asterales > Asteraceae > Dittrichia > Dittrichia graveolens. The sequence continues at coordinate 84,828,514 of JARJIL010000005.1, read as the reverse complement.
TAAATTGTAAAAAAATTTAAATAACATATAAAATTGATTGTCTAAATAAAATAAAAATAAAACATTAATTATTTAAATAAAAGATAATAAAATGTAAATTAATATGTAGAAAACAATTGGTTCACATGATAATTTCAATTTCTGATAATCTTCTAATATAAATAAAACACTAATTTTAAAAAATTTATTAGATAATCTGAACCATTAATTTTAAAAAATATTTAATATTGATTATTCACTCACTTAAAATTAAAAAATCAATTTTGACTTCTTAGAGTCAAAATTATTAAAGATAATTTCATATATATCTTTATTAAATCATATAAAATCGTATTGCCCACCTTAATTTACAAATATCATATTTACCCTTTATAATATTTCAAAATATCATAATTAACCAAATTCTTAGTTTTATCATTCTAAAATATTTTACAATCATTTTAAATTCTTTTTAATTATACCTAATAACGTTTAACTTTATTACCATTAATTGTAACAATAATGATTGATGACTTATATAAGAAATACAATCATGTATCTTCGTATCATGATACCATGTTTCTGCCGTCAAGTTTGCTCTCCCACTCCCGTCGATGTTTCCACGCTGGTTAGAGTGTTGATGCCATACGTTGTCATTTTTTAAATTCAAATTTAATTCGCGTTTTATTATTATTTAATATGTTTTTATTAATGTTTAATATTTATTATCGTTTAAACCAACCCGTGTATCACACGAACATTTAGTCTAGTATTATGATAAATTACTAAAATATCTAAAAGAATCTCATGACAAATTATCTTATTAATTTGTTATCGAACTCAAGTTAAGGTCCACTTACAACACTATTTGGGCTGGGTACCTCCCCACAGGCCCACAATGATTCTATGGTGCTCTAAAGAGTACAAATTTGGCTCATAAACCACTTGGTAATAGTAGCATAATCCCATGAAACGTAAGAGTCAGATCACCAAAATAGAACCCAAAAAAAAAAACACATATACATGTAAGTCATTCATCTCCGGCAAGATCTCCCCACCGGACATTGTAGTTTGCCGCCAGATAATGAGCTCCGACTGGCCCTCTGCTGCCATAAGGATACAGTTCCGGTGCAATCTTCTTTGACTCGAGTTCTTTCAATAATGGTGTAAATATAGACCAAGCAGCATCAAGTTCATCACTTCTTATGAACAATCTTCTTTCTCCTTCTATTGCATCCAACAAAAGCCTCTCATATGCATCTGGGATTTCCTTCGGGTACCTTCATTGTCGAATTAAATGCAACTTAAAATCATCGAATACTTGGTTTATAGTTCTAATCATATCTAACAAATCTTTTACCTCGTACTGTAAAGCAAATTAAGGTCACTTCGGTCGAGCCTCATCCCAAGACCAGGAATCTTGTTATTGATCTTGAGATAAATGGCTTCATCTGGCTGCACACGAAGCACGAGCTCGTTTGTAGCCTTATCCATATCCATCCCAAAGTTTTTCTTGTATAGGTTACCTGGAACATGTCTGAATTGAACTCTAATCTCTGCCCTGCGGGTTAAACGGGCTCGAGTTAACACAGGTTCAGGTCAAAGCGGCTATTTTTGAAAAACGAAACACACACACATACTGACATACATACCGTCTAGTATTGAGGGCCTTCCCGGCTTTCATAAGAAAAGGAACGCCATCCCACCGGGCATTGTCAATAAAGAGAGCCGCTGCTGCAAAGGTTGGAGTGAGGCTATTGTTCGGGACTGTGGGGTCCTCTGTGTATCCTAAATACGTCTTTCCGCCTTTGCTATGACCCTTGTATTGACCAATGACTACATCTTCAAGCCTTAGGCGTCTCATTGACCTCAAAACTTTGACCTACACACTTAAACAACCTAATGCATTGCTGATAAACAGAGGCGGCAAAACGAAAGGATTGGGTAACGGGTCAAGTCAGACTGGGTTGTGTCAGAACACTTTTCATACAGCTTTTTACAAATGATATGATTACAAAATATATAGTATTACACTAATAATCTATTTTTCTGAATAAAAAGATGTAGGTTTTATATATTAACAATCTGGGCGACTTATGAGCCGTTTTCTTTATAGCCATTTTTTAAAATGTTTTACCCATTTACCATGAGAGATACAACATAATCTAGATGGACCCATTCATAAGTAAGTGAACTGAAAATGCCAGTTTGCCACCTCTACTGCTAAACATTTAAGGAACAATCTTTTCAAGAATTTAAGTATACCTTTTCATTTCTAATGTCCTCAGCGTCCAGACTCACGGGTGTTTCCATAGCAAACAATGCTAATATTTGCAGGAGGTGGTTTTGCATTATATCACGGATGATTCCATAGTTGTCGAAGTATCTAACAACAAAGAAAACCATTTAACGTACTAATGCAACCTCTAAAGCATACAAATATAAGCAAAAGAATCATTGGGCTTAACAGTTAACTCACCCTCCTCGTCCTTCTGTACCAAAATCTTCGGAAAATATGAACTGTACGTTTCGAATGTAATTTCTTGACCAAAGCGGTTCAAAAACAAGATTTGAGAAGCGAAGAACTGATAAATTTTCCACAAGCTCCTTGCCCAGATAATGATCGATCCTGAAAACCAAGAAACAGTTAAAAAAGTAGCCTTTCCAACTTCTGGAATCAGTATACAAGGAAAAAGGGCAGGTTTTTTTGTTTTTGAAAGGCATATTAATCGAAAACTAAAAAGGTACAAACAAAGGCAACCTCCACTCAAGTGATTTGCGAGTCGCAAACCACCAAAGAGAGATACCTGCAAAACAAAGACGGACCATCAAAAGAACAGCGCACTCAAACCACGACCCGCTAACATGTTCTGGTTAAAACTGGTAATTTGTTGGCTCTGGTCGAAACACTTATGTTTAATTTCCTTTGATTTTATATAAAAAAGTTACCATGTCAAATATGATCACAGAAATTATATTATTTCTATAATGATTAAATTTTTGTAAATAAAATGATTTAGGAGGTTTTATGCATTAAAACTGCTAATTTTATAGTTCGGGTCAAAACAAGAGGGTCAGGTTGGGTTTAACCCAAAACACTTCCTCTCTAGTTTATTTGATTTTTTAATAGAAAAGTTACCATGTCAAATATGATTACAAAGATATATTATTTCAACAAAAATTGGATTATTTTAATAAAAAGATTTTAGAGGTTTTATGCATTAAAATATAAAACCAGTCATTTTGGTTTGGGTCAAGACAAGTGGGGTCAAGTTGGGTTGACTGAAAACAATTCCTATCTAATTTTATCAGACTTTGTTTTAATATAAAATAATGTCACAATTGATTATAAAAATTGCATTACTTTAATAATGATTTAAATATTTAACAAAACAATTTAGGATGTTTTATGCACTAAAAATTCGCTCAGACAGTAGCTGACTGTCTATCGACTCGTTCACATGCTTCCCCTTTAAGCCGGATTTTGTATTTTTACCCAATGACCTGTTAGAGATAAAAACATAGTCGAATCTACCTATTTATAACTAAACAAACCGGAATTATCATCTGGACGCATACCTAAATATTTGATCCTCGGCCAAGTACTGCTTCAAGCTTTTTGTTAACTCGCCGGAGGATTCTGAGTCACGCCCAAATGGTTTTTCCACAATTACCCTTGTCCACCCGTCTTTGGAAGAAGCTTTGCCACTAGCACAACGTACCACGTCCACAAAAATGTCTGGAGGTATTGACAAATAAAACAACCTATTTGACACTTTTCCACCCTGTAGAAGTTTTTAAGGAATCCCGTTAATCAAAATCGAACATATTAGACAATAATTTTATATCAAATCATTAAATCAATACAAAAGTAATGAAGAAATCAGACCTCTTTCTGCTTTAGCTTATTGTCCAGCTCAGCAAAATTTTCTTCAGAGTTGTATTGACCCGAATGGTAAAAGCATCTTCCAAGAAACTCTTCCATTTTGTCACCACAGTTCTCTCTGCAAATGCCCATAATATAACAATGTTTGCATTTTAAATGGTATTTTAGATATTTAACTAGAGATTTTAGATATCGTATTTGAAAATATCAAGATAGTAATGTACTTTCAATTCTTTTGACAATCATAACAACCATGAAGTAAATTACGTTGCTGTTATCGGTTAAAAACGTTATCATGTTGCTATAATTAGTAAAAATATCGTTATGATTCATATAAGTTGAAAGTATGTTTCTGCTTTTGGTAAAAGCATAAAAGTAAGTTGTTCTTTTGCGCGATTAATCCTGTTTAACTAATTGTTGATATGAAACTAAATGTAGATAAAGAAATAATTAGGAATAACCTCTTATCAATTCTGCAAGTTAATGTTCTACTAATCGTTTCCCTCAGCTCCTCATCGGTCATTTTGGTTCGTGCATAACCAAATATAGTAAAATTCTTCACAAAAAATAAAGATATATAAGTTACATCATAATACATATTAATCCAACAATGCATTCTAGTGATCAAATATAAACATAGTAAAATCAAGATAACTAATTATAAAAACCTGAGGTAAATAATCTTCATAAAAAAGAGCAAAAAGGGCCGGAAATATCTTTTTCTTGGCAAGATCGCCTGAAGCACCCACAACAGTCACACTAAGATTGGATTCGGTTTGTTTTAGTAACTCATTTTCTTTAGCTAAAGGCTTCTCAGCTGCACCTACTCGAAAAGCCAGCAGAAAATGATAACAGGAAATCAAGAACAAGCGTCTGAGCGGTTTGATAGATGACAGAACCGATTGATTTATAACTTTGTTTGAATCAACTGTAGAGTCAACAAATCTCAAATTTATAACTAGAAATTTCATATTATTATAATTCCTTGAATAAGTGTTCTTAAAGTTTAATTGCATCTAGCATTGGTGTGCATAAGATTGCCAAAAGGTTTACTTCAATTTAAACAACAAAATTGGGTTCAAAAAAAGGGAAAAGGATGTGTGTCGGTTCTTCCACACTCACAAACACTTAAACGAGTGAAAAATGAAACAACTAACATACTAAGAGTGTTTGTGAGTGTAGAAGGATAGATGCTCCTATCCCCTGTAAACTAGCAAAGCAATACTGCCCCATGATCAAAGCCTGATGCTACAAAATGTAATTCGACTACTAGGGTATGTTGTGGACTTTTGTGTCATCATGTTCAAATTTCTTGAATTACGCAAATTTGATAACAATAGCCACGAACAAGAAAGGGCAAAAGCAAATCAATATCCTAAAGGGACTACAAATAGACATACGCATTTATGATTACTCAAACCAGTTGGAATCGAAGATAAAAAAATTCACAAAATTTAAGAACAAACAAGTGAAGAAAAATTAAGACCATACCATTCTGCAAAGAAACCGCATTCAAAGGATACCCATTTGAGGATTTGAGTTCAAACTGGTTTTTGGGATTGATTCTTGAGTGAATCTTGAAAACCCATCTGGAGGGAGATGATTTTCTTGAAAAATTGAAGAATTTTGCTGAAGAAAAGTTTTCTTGAATCAGTGAAGAAGGTGAGAAGGCGGTGGAAGATGAAGAACAGGGGCTGATTTGTCTAGCCATGCAATTGCAAGGTTATCCGAAATTGATTCAAACAAGAAGGATGATTATCAGAGTGAAGATATTTAGGAAGCAAGTATGATCGTGTATATACATACACTTGTTTCTGCATAAAAATCATATATTGTTGAATTTTGCTCAATTGAAGGGACCCATTTTCAAAAGTTGTGATCTTGTTTATGAGGCCTGTATTTTTTTTGGTATTTTCTTTTCTTACTGCCCTCTTTTTTCATGCTCTCTCTTCCCTTTTTAGGAGGGAGGGTTGCCCACTGGCCACTTGCCCTTGCTTCTTTTGTTCATATGGGGTGAATGATTTATATTTTAGGGTGTGTTCGGTTCGACGTAATGTAATGATGAGGAAATTGAATGAATAAGGTAATGAAATGGGTGATGAAATTGAATGATTCATTGCATTCAATTATCATGTTTGTTTTACAAACGGAATGGAATAAGTCATTCTATTAAATTGTGTTTATACATATAATAAAATTTTTGATAGAATAGTCATTAAATATGATATCTTTAAAGAAAGAGAAAATATTTCTTTTATTTATCTATTTTTATTTGAAAATAATATTTTCTTTATCAAAATTTTATATTTTATATACACATTCTAATATGTATTTTATTCATAATTAGTTAATAATCTAATAAAAGTATGTAGATCAATAATTTTTTAGATAAAAAGATTTAAAAAATTAGTTAACTACTAAAAAACTATAAAAAATTAGATTAATTATTAAGTTTCATTCCATTCCATGATGGAATGAAAAAAACACACCTTTCCCATGGAATGCACTGGAAGGAATCACATCCCTTGTGTAATAGTTCATTCCATTCGTGTATGATTAACAAACATGTTTTTTTCATTACGACGGAATGACTTATTCCATTCCTTCTCTCAATTATTCATACCAAACGCTGCCTTAGAGTTAGGGTTCTTTTACGGTCTGCTGTTGAGTTAATCTAACGCGGAAAAGAAAAGGATTAATAAGAAACAAAAGAAAAAACGGTATTCTTGAGTTTTTTTAAAGAAGAAAAGGGAATGATGGGGAGGGATTGGGGTGACTATTTTTTCATTTTTATGTTAATAAACCTTTCCTCCCACTTTTAGAATGATTAGGAGGGAAAGTTTATTTATCTTTCTATTTCATTTCCTCCCCTTTCCGTCTTTTCCTTCACATTCTTAAATCAACTCGAGAACATAACGTTAATGTTGTTATTTTAGTTTAACTTTAAAAGGACTATCCATACTGCTTTTGAAGTTACAAGACTAAAGTAACATAATTGTCATAATTAAAAAATCATTAAGACAATTAACTCTATAGTTTATAAGCCGGATCTATAAGACTAAAACACATAAATGTTTTCTTTTGTTTGTAAAAACGAATTATAATAGGTATAAGGTTTGGAAGAAAGAATTTTTTTTTATATTAAGGATAAAGTATATACATGCTATTCATTTGTCTAAATTTATTTTTCTAATACTCAATTTTGGTAAAAGAAAACTTGTCAAAATTTTGTAAAAAACAACTTTGGGCAATGGAACAATATTTATCCTTGAAAAATTAATATATATTATATGACTGTTACGATTGAATGGTCGATCTGGCTATTAAATCCTACTCCGTTGAGTTAACTAGATGACTTGTTTTCTTGTACATATGCTTGGTTTTTTCTCTTAGTTAGTTTTTTTAATAGCAAACCATACGCACGCACTAATCTACTTCTAAATCTATACCTTTTGTCCATAGCGAGACTTGAACACATGATCATAGGCTATGGGAAACATTTTCCAACACCTTGATACCATTGTTTTTTGATTTAGTTTTCTGCTTTTATGGTCCCCTGCTTCTATTTTTTCTCTAACAGTTAGCATCGGATCGTCAATTCTTTTGGTCATTTTCTGGTTCCGAATTTTAGTGGTAGCATTTGCTCCTTGCAAATGTTAGTTTGGAACCTTCTTGTATATCGGGTTTTTTTTGGTAGTAATGGTATTGTAATTCAAAATATATTTAACTTTACATGTTTTACTATTATGTTTCTTAAACTTTTAATTGTTAATATTATATTCACTTTAATTACATAAAAAAATAATATATAAGTTTAACGCATACAATAGAAATTTTCAAAAGTTCAATACACATAATAGAAGAAGATATAAAGTTTGATACATTTTGAAAAACTTTACCGAAAAAATATCTATAAATTTATAAGAAGTTGTGAAATCATAGAAAAAACTTGGGTATTGTCATTTTATAATTTTCCGAACAATTTGTAAATGAACTAAATAGATAATGAACTAATGCACCGAAATGTAATGAACTATCCCCAATTTAATATTGTATATAGCAAACTAAACTTTCTTCGCTAAAATGCATTAAATTACCCAAATTTATATGGGGATAGTTCATTACATTTCAATGCACTTAACTCTTAAAATAATTAAAGTCGAGTGAATTTAATAAAAACTTTGCGATGGTTGAGTTGCCATAATGCATATCCTCAAACATTACCCTAAAATAATAAATGTAAAAAAGAGAAGGAGAAGGGTGAGAGAGATAAGATATGAAGATTTGTTTTTAAAGTTATGTCTAATTTTGGATGTCAAGTTGAAAAAGAGTTGTAAGTTTGGAGAGACCTAGAAAAAGTTGGCATTTCTTTACCCTCATTATTTGTCAAGAAAATTGGGGACAAGGATAAAAAATTGAGTGATAGGATGCCTAAAGTGTTTGTGAGAGAAGAAAACATGAGAGCTCGAGTATGTGTGAAGGGTCACTGGAGTGAAGAGGGTTGGGTCTAGGACGGAGATTGGATTGATGCCTTAAGGGGTAGATCGGGGGAGGAGTTGGCTAGCCTGCTAGTCTTTTTGTAGAATTTCAAGCTACAACAAGATAAAAAAAGACATTTGGTGATGCCCATTTGGTGAAAAGAGTATTTTCAGTTAGAAACTCGAGACAACTTGTCGAGCAACTTACCATAGAAGACACTAGGTTTGCACTCAAAACCAAGTGGTCAAGACTAGTCCCAAGAAAAGTTTGCATTCTTATTTGGCAAAAAAAAAAGGTGGACTCGTACTCGACATTAAGTCCATGTTATGACGATGATGTTGAAACCCTGGATCACTGCCTTTAGACATGAATCTGTTCGAAAGACATCCGGGAGTGGGTGCTGCCTTGCCCTCCACCATCTTGCAACGAAGACATCGTTACCTTTGCCCGGTTATAGGTTGGTCTAAATTGTAAAGTTCTTGCAGGGAACTCACTACCAGGATTGCTTTGTATCGTGTTTGGTGTAGGAGAAATGCTTTGTATCTTGTTTGGTGTAGAAGAAACACAATTATCTTCCGTGGCCATAAAATCTCCAACATCAAGTTCTAAAAACATTGAATAAACATATAACTTCTAAAAACACTGAAAAAAGTTTCCAATTCCAAACATTAAGTTCACTTGTCATACACAATGGATTTACGGCATAAATCAAGGTATTCAATATTGTTTACATCTTTCGTTAGGTAAAAAAAGAATTGTGGAAAGACAGCTTTCACGCCATCGCTTTCCCTTTATCCACACGAGATGGTCCAGAAAATATTTAACAAACATGGGTTAAGCATAAAGCTTAGTGAATACACTACACTTATATATTATACCAGATATCAAATTCAAGCATAATATGCACATATCATCAAGTAAGACCATCTGAACCATTTGCATTGGTTGCCATAAAGGCGAGGTGGCGATATGCTCTAATTCACATTACATAATCACATGTGAACAAAGATCAGACCATAAGATATAAGTTATTGAAACTCACTTGTTAGCAGCACAATGAAAACATATCAGTCAACAATAACTTTGAAGGTTAGATATGTCTACCAACGAGAGAACCTATAATTAAGGTTCCACTAAATTAAATACCGGACATGGGTTAACTAATCATACGACGCTAGAAAACCTGGTTCCAAAAACCCTTAAAATCAATCCATACTTTGAGATTTACTGATAGGCCACTTTGCAATTCCATTATTTTAGGATTATTCCATAGTGATCACAATTTACGATTGTAGTTAGAGATTCTCTCAACACGTACACTTTTGCAATTCCAACAACACATACACTTTTCCAATTCCAACAACACATACACTTTTGCGATCATGATTTACGATTCTGATAACACATACACTTTTGCGATTTTGATTTGCGATTCCGACAACACACACTTTTGCGATTGTGATTTGCGATTCCGACAACACACACTTTTGCGATTGTGATTTGCGATTCCGACAACACACAATTTTGCGTTTTCTATTTACGATTGTAGGGAACTCCTAGTGTTAGTCTTTACCAAGCATAACCATAAGAGAACTTCTATTCTTTTATTAGTAATCATAAAAAATATTTTATTACAGATAGGAAACGGGTATTACATGGTTGCTTTCTAACCCTTTTGTTCTGATGCTAGAATTTGAGTTGTTTAGAGGACATTTGGCCCAATTGTTGATGTGTTGGTATTTAGATTTGTTTTTGTCTCTAACTGATTTAACGTGTGAATAGGCTAGTAGCTACCTTTGGTACCTGTTTGTACATTTTTTTGGACAACAAGAAGAAATATTTTATTAGGCCTTCCGTAGGGTCTTTCCTTTTCCCAAACCAACCCAAATGTCACATTAGTGTCACATCAATTTTTTTTTCTTTCCAACCCAAATCAATCCAAAAGTCAAGTATAACCCTTCCCACTCAACCCAAACATTTTCTCTCTTCTACTCTCTCTACAAAACCAAAAAAACATTAAAAAAAAAAGAAGTACTGCGGGTGAGATCAGGTTTGCGAAACTGAAATGAAAAAAAAAAGACGGAACCCGAAGAGGGCGTAGGGGTGTTCCCGAAGGAACCCGCCTAGCCCAGTGAAACCCGATTCCTTTGGGGAGATGCTATACGGAAGCTCTTAGTAGGTCACATACAAGGTGCTATATGAAAAAACAGAATACAATGACCAACGCAATAATAGAAAAACAAATGAGAAACAGATACAAAGAAAGCTCATCAAGAGGGCAGCTGCAGCAATTTAGTCGATCTAGTTTCTTTTAAAATTACCCCTTAAATTGATAAAAAGGATACTTTGAAGTAACTCAGCCTTGTTTGGTGAACGAAAGAGTTGGAATTTTCCAAGCTAACATTTTTTATTGAAACTTGTTAAGAAGAGATTGCCAACCAAAGATCTTGTTAATTGAAACGTCAACAAGATGGCCCAAAATTTTAAATCAGCAACACCTCCTCTTGACTAATTTTGATCCGATTTGATTTCGTCAAATTTAGCTTCAACCTTGACGAAAGATAAAAACACCTTAATATAGATTGAAGAATCAAGTATGCAAAATTTACAAATGCCAAACATATACAATACCCAATTAGTTAAAACCGATTTTGGAACAAACACGATCATATATATATATATATATATATATATATAGAAATTGATTTTTAACAAAAACATTTTCATATTTTATAAAACATTTCCACATGCTCAAAAGATATAATTATTTTGGAAATGAGTTGTTATAAAATAAATTGTCACAAACAAAAAATTAAATATATCTTAGTTGACAAATTTTTATACAGATGAAAATGCAGATAAAGTGTATTGATTAAACAACCTACTTTTTCAAGTTATGTGTGAGATATCTTGAATTCAAGTTTTAGATGGTATTATTATCTTTGGTATTGTGATAAAGTGGCACAACCTACTTTTATCGTGGCACAATCTCCTCCACTCACTTTGATATTCATTTATATTTATGCCAAAGTGTTAAAAGAATTCATCTAACACATACCAACATATAGTACATTATGAAATATTATTTTAATGGGTATTGTACTGTTTTATGACAGGAAATGTGAGTATTTTTCAGCTTCCAATGGTTATATTTACAGCTGTCAAATAAAGTTGTGTGGGAAACCCACGGTCGACCGTGAGCTGCGACTGTTCGGTCTCCTGATAGCTTTTGAGATTTTCTCTCATGCCTATAAAATGCATACTTGATCTCTCATTTTACTCATCCCTTTGCACATAAAATTCTAATTAATATTTAATCACACACTTGTGATCTTTCATTTTTATATTTTATATGTATGATTCTTGAGTTGGTTTAATTCTTCAAAGATCAAAAACATCTACATTCAACAACTCAAAGAGAGCAAGAGAGATCAAGAGAGAGAATCAAAGAGCTTCAAATATATACATTCATTTGCCTCTTGGTTTGTAAGAGTGAAATAATTTGTACACACCTCTGTAGGTGTTAGTGAGATTTCATTTCTTGAGAGATAGTTCTAGTTGTAGAACTTATTGTTCATGTGAGTTTGACTATTCCCCACATTGTTCTTGTGTTTGTGTTCTTGGTGAAGAACACATTGTAAAAGTTCTTGGTGAAGGCATTTGTTTGAAGACCTTGGCGGAGGCAAGGAAATCCTACGGTGTAGACAAGGAAGTGCTCATTTGAGGCATTCCAAGTTCTTGGTGAAGAGCTCGTTTTTGGTGTTCTTGAAGAACATCATGAGGTGATCATGTCCTCGTATTAGAGGTGATTGTATCCGGTTGTCTTTTTCATTTTAGAGAGACTTTTGCACGTTGTGCTAGTGAAACTCTTGTAGTCAAAGAGTGGATGTAGGTTGGAGTTCAACCGAACCATTATATTCTTTCTAAACTCTTTACATACTCGCATTTACTATTGATTATTGTTTCCGTTGTGTGATAGAGTATATCAAAGAGTTCATTTTATAAAAAAATAAAGTTATTTAAATTTTTCAAAAAAAATAAACATAGAAACTATTCAATCTGGGTTGCACATGATATGAGAAGACGGTGGAGACAATAGACCACGCGTTGAAAACATTGCAAGGAGGCGAAGCTTGATTTTCTTTTTTTGTACAAAAAGGGTTGTATTTAAAACGCTTTGTAGAAATACGATAGGGGAGTTTGGTAGGACCCACCAATTCAACTCACTCAGACAGTTTTTGTATGCAAATTTCACTTTTAACCCAAATATTATATAGTTAGTACTTTCATTGTTTTTTGTATTTTAATTGTATCTTTTACTTAAATGTTTTATTTTTTACCCTTATCATATTTTGTAAATAAAATTGTATATTAAAAATATATAAAACAAATAAATTATATTATTTTTAGCTAGTTATATTTGATCAGTTTTGATTATTTCAAATATATAACTAATTCTTTGAGTTAATTACATTTTTGGTCCCTGTGGTTTACATGAAATTACAGATTTAGTCTTTATGCTTTAATAATTACGATATTAATCCTTACGGTTTACATTTCGTTTCAATCTTAGTCCAACTACACATAAAAATACAAAAATACCCTTACATCTATATATTTTTTAATAAGCTTAATTCTATAAATAATAATTAATATTAAAATAATACTAAATATCCAACCTTATCCCCTGCAATTCCATTCCCACCCTTCAATCTCTCTCGTTCCTCTCACCCACCCCTATCAACGCCACCCACCGCCTCCCATTCACCGGAGTAGATAACCGCCTCCCATTCACCGAAGTAGATAACCGCCACCCACCGCCTCCCTTTGACGGACGCAAACCAGACCCTCCCTCTTTCAATCTCTCTCGTTCCTCTCTTAGCCTACCATCGTCAATCCAAGTTCGCTGGACAAGACCACCCTCGCCATCGCCACATCATCACCCTTGCCACCACCGCATCACCACCCCCGCCATGTAATTCCTTAATCTGTGGGACGATACAATCAACCGTTTACAATTGAATCGAGAGTTTTCAGATTTGGTTTATGATTCAATCGAGGGTTATCTTTATCTTTGATTTCCAATTTTCTACATATGAGTTTCGATCTTCATCTGCAATTTCAGTTTTTCTGTTCATGATTTGCGTTTCATTCTAGATCTGCTAGTTTTTAAATTAAAGGCTTGATTCATCTGCCTCTTTCATTCCTTTATGTTCACTATTCTTGTGTTTTGATCGTCATCCAGATTTAGATTTTGATTCTGATTTTTACCTCTCATCTTCAAAATCAAACCCTCAAATTAGATTGATGACAGAACCCATAAATCGATGAACTCACATTTGAATCAAGGTGGAACAATTTTTTTGCTTGGATAAAGGGGAAACCCGATGAAAAAGATAAAGAAGAAAAAGAGTAACGGTGGGTGGTGGTTGTTATTTTCTCCGACGAAGGGAAGGTGATAGGTGGCGGTGACAAGGGTGGGAGAGAGAAACGAGATATACATTTAAGGAGGGAGGGATGTTTAGTTATAATAATGATAATAATATAATAAAAATAATTTAGAATTAAGTAAATAAGGAAAAAAAGTATTTGGGTATTTATTAACCATATTTAATGGAATAAAAATGTTAAATTAAGAAGAGAGGGGCATTTTTGTTTTTTTATGTGGGTTAAGGACTAACATTAAAACAAAATGTAAACCGTAAGGATGAATGTCGTAATTATTGAAGCACAAGGACTAAATTTACAATTTCATGTAAACTACAGGGACCGAAAATGTATTACGTATGTATAATAACTTGAGCCTTAAAATATGTATGTTGTAATCTCATGAAAAGGGAGAATAACTTGAGCCTTGCAACATTTTGTTGGGCACTTGGGCTATTGGCAGCACCACTCGGAAAACGAAGGTCATAGATCTATGAAAGAAATAAAGGCAATCAAACCTAAAGCTTGGAAATATATATATATATATATATATATATATATATATATATATATATATATATATATATATATATATATATATATATATATATATATATATATATAAATCGTCAATGGGATTTCTTGACAACAAATATCTTTTAGAGTATGAACAATGCACTGCAAGGAGCAAGACACTTATCGATTAGGGAAGATCCCCTTTAAGATCAAACAATTTTATCGAATTGTGATTGTATGAGTGATAGCATCTACTATACATATCAGCATCTACTATACATATCTTGACCTTACGTTCAATAAAACTGTGCAACTTTTAGAAGGCATAGTGAGATAATTAATGAACTACAATACACTTTTCCCATCACGCGTGTGGTGTCTCTTTGTTAGAAACGCCATGCACAAAGCCATAGTTTATCTGAGTTTAACTACAATGAATGTGTCTACATAATTGTCACGAAGTTACACATAAATGAAATAGGAGGAAATACACACACGGTCCATTATTCAACATACATGCACATGTGATAAGTGACAAACGGAAAGGTTTTTGTTTTCGCATGACATTGTAGTTTTTCGGCATAGAGGGGATGACCCTCTTTCCGTTGTGAATGTGGTGTACACTACTATGACGTATCTACAACAATATAATTATGCTTTCGCACCACTTTCTCATGTTGATTACTGGTTTGAGTAGAATTGAAAGATTGAAGCAGATTACTCCGAACTTTGAGTTCATCGAGGCCTGAGGCGTGTCTACTATTATCATAACGAGATAGAAATCCGTCATCCTGACGAACCTCGTAAATGTGGACTATGCCACCAACCCCGTCATAATAGAAGAAATGTTCGAATTCTAAACCAAGATTCAATGCAATGTGAAGTATGTGATTCTCTATGGTCATGTAATTTCCAGTTTAAATTCGTGTTCCATTTCACTTGTAATTTTTATTTGTTTTATCTTGTAATATTGTGTTTCATTCTCTTATAATTTCGTATTAATTTTATCTTGTAATTTCAAGTTTAATTTACGTTGTAATTTCGTACTATTGCAATATATTCGATATTTGTGTCTAAGGTAATTTATAAGATACATTTAATGATATACCTAGCTACAAATAATAATTTATTTATTTGATATATTTTAAATTATATAAATTTATTTATAATATATGATAAGGGTAAGAAATAAATTATTTAAAAGTAAAAGATATAATATAAATAAAATAAAAAGAATAAACTTAGGGCTAATTATGTAATATTTGAGAGAATAAAAAGCGAAATTTGTAAAATAAAAATCGTTGGAAGTGAGTTTAATACGTGGTCTACCAACAAACTCTTCAGTTTTTACAAAACCTTTTCAAAGTACGTTATTTTTACAAAGGGTTTTAAAAACCACCTCATTTTTATAGAAAAAAAAAACTAGGTGAAAATTTAGAGAGCAAGGAGTCTAAGAGTGGTAGGGGGTGTGGGGATGTGGTACCACACTATGGAAGTGTGGTGACTAGTGATAGAGGGGATCTTGCATTTATCATTTAGGGTGTTAGTAGTGGTTATCATTTACCATATTCACTATATATTCACGTCAGTTTTTTTTCTCATATCACTAAACTACATAATGGTCACTTTCTATATATCCACATTAAATTTTGGGACACTGATACGCGAATATCAGTCTTAAATTTAAACACTAATCTAACCCTATTTGATTGACACACTGACGGGCAAGCGCACCCGATCGTATAGCAGTAAACCAGGCAAAACCAGGATCGTCTCCACAGGGAACAGTTATGAAATATACTATTAAGAAATAAACTAGTTACACTAAAAGGCTTTACAAGTAAAAAGGGTTTTGAGTTAAAGCAGTAAATATGGAAACAATTTCAAGAAGTTAAAATCAGTTGACAGAGATGTATTCACCGATGAATTACTCCTCCTAAGTTCAATTTGTTATAAACATAGATAATATGACAAGTTTCTAAGGGCATTCGAACCAACAACCATCAGTCCTACTAATCCGATTACGACTTAACCTTTCCAAAACACACTTAACTCTCGTTGTATGGTGAATTGAACTCAAACTTTTATCTATGGTACTACTGAATAATCTTAACCCTCATTGTCTCAGAAAAGTTATCTATCCTATTGAATGCAAACGTCATTATCTCAGAACAAGCAAACAATAATGCAGAATAAAATACACATGCAAGTCATTGTCTCAGAGAATGCACAAACTGTATCTAACAGATTACTTAGCAAAGATTAAGATCAAAAACTCAAGGTTCATGATTAAGCATAAACAAAACCAGATCATATATTAGGAATAAAGATTACAAATCAAAACCCAGGGTTCGTTCATCACGGTAAATACAAGAAAGGTCTAACTCATAGACAAATTAGAAAACAAAAACAAAGTAAAACAGAAATTGCAAACCATTATAGACCGATGGTAGCAACTCAAGTTAACCATATAGATGTTGTAGCCTCTCCTCTCCATCACTGATTGCCCCTCTAAAACTGTCGCATGAAAAAGAATGTATGATAATTAATCCTCGTAGCCGCTGTTTTTTTATAACTCACCAAACCCTTATTTGATTTGAAGTTTATATGTATTGGGCTTTTTAGCCCATAGCATATCCTCAAATAGAACAAAGACATGGCAGCGGCCCCTTTTTTATGGAACACAATTACACTAACTTGTTTCTTTATTTAGCCGCAGCTCTCTCTCTCTCGGCCCACAAGGAGAATCACGACCCAAATAAATTTCACATACATAATATTATTGTGACCCATTTTATCTAGTTTCCGTAACTTTTTGAATCACCTCGTTTCGAGTTCGTAAGATACGACTAAAACATTGAAGATGTATCAAAACTGTCAGTTCTTCTCTCTTTCTCTTTTCTTCATCATTTCTTTTTCAAATTCTTCATTTCTTCTCCCCAAGAGCCCTAACACACACATTACAATAATTAAGCAAATAATCAACCTATTCAATCATAAAAATATAATCAAAGAATTAGATATCGTATATAAATAATATGGTTATTTTAGACGATATCAAACACACCTAATACCCGTATATTAATCACTTACCAATTAAAAATTTAAAATTAAAAACAAAATGAAAAAGAAGAAAATTTAATGGGCTGAGACTTAAAATTGATGTGAGGTCCATATTGGGAGCGTACCATGCAGACTTAAAATTGATGTGGGGTCCATACGGGGGGCTAAAATGAAGAAAGAGAGTGTGTGGAGATTTCCATGCCAAATTTGAAAGACACCGCGTGGATTGGTAAAAAAGATGATGACGGCGTAGTCCCCCACCTCCCACTTCAATTCTCCTTCCACACCGTTTGCTCTTAGGGGTAGAGATGTGGTGTGTATGATGAAACCATTTATTTATTTAAAAATTTTGTGTAGTGAGAAGTAATCACTACAAGACTGAATAATGATTTAACTGGTGGAAGAAAAAAAACTGGCATTGTGATTTAGTGGCCAAGGTGCAAAGAGGGCAGGAAACGTTGGCAATTAAAACACCCCTTTTAGATAAATTCTCAAAAGTGGCCAACCTCTCATGTTGCAGCTTCCACACAAAAACATTCACTTTACTTGGAATGGATTTGTGCCACTTTGTTTTAAGAACTCTAGAGTTTGCAAGAAAAACTAAATAAAAAGCCAATCGTAGAGAAGAGACCGAAAAACAATCAAAGGATCCAAGCTCCACTTCAATCCAACTACATCCTCACCATCATTACCACTCTGCTCCATGTTGAAAAAAGACAACAAGTCTAAGTTTACAACTTGAAGAGACTTGCAAATAGTAGCAATCTAACTCTAAATGCCAGGGTTTTTTTTTTTTTTTGACAAAAGAGGATTAACACGAACTGATCTTTTAAACCCATGCAGCTAGATAATAACTTGCTTTCATAAAGAAATATTATCGGTCTTCAACCTTCACCACCATTTCGTAAGAAGAGCAATGTTGAGAGCTTTCGAACTTCCAATTCCAAGGCCACCATAATCTTTAGCAGCCAGGGTGTCTTTCCAAGCAATCCAAGATATAGATTTTTTTAGAATTAGCTCCACCCCAAAAGAACCTGATGCCGATGCTTTCTAGTTTGAGATAACACTTTCAGGAGCCTTATATAAAAGAGAAAAAAAATAAGATCACAACAACACTAAAGATTACGTTTGATTACCTTGCGGAGGTCCTGAAAGGAAAAAAACCAGCTAGTGGCCGGTATTTGAATACCCTCAAATTCTATGATTATATTTCCCTCTATGCGTTTGATTACGTGACATGAATTTGAGATACAACGATTCGTTTACTCCATTCGTGGATCGGTTGTTGTAGGGTGAGTTGAGGGGTGATTCAATGCAGCCCGATGATTGGCTTGCTTGGTGGTACGTTTGTGATGGAAGGCTTCACTCCATTGGTTGTGAAGAGGAGTCAATTACGGTTCTGCTGGTCATGTTGGTGTATAAAGAGTCCCCAACCTGCTTGACATCGATGAATTGAGGTGATAAGTGGTATTCAAATTGGGTTTTGTGTATTTGATTGAGATGATTGTTAACTGTGGTAAAGCTATACACTTGTACACAACAAGCTGTTCACACACACACACTTTCGAATAGAGAGTAAGCACAAGAGAAAACACACACACATTCACAACTGTGAAAAATGTGTTAACTAAATGAAAAAACTAAAGTAGTAACATGCCATTAAGAGGCTTACACGATAGCTAGAAAAGCTAAAAAATAAACTACCCACTACTAGAACATAGACTGCTAAATCAACATGCCCACTACCATGATAATAAACTAAAAATAAGAAAAAGATAAAATAAATAAACTGGATAGTTATGCACATGCTGTGCACGTTGGGTGTTGACTTCCAATACTCCCTCTCTAACACCTACTTTCTCCATTCCCATCGTCTCACAAAACTTTACAAGCTTCTTATGTGGCAACCCTTTAGTAAATGAATCAACAACTATATCATCAGTACAAACATACTTTAAATCGATGTCTCCCTGCAGAACCTTCTCTCGAATGAAATGATAATGAACCTAAAATTCACTAATACATGCCAGTTCATTAACATATTTGAAAATCCATAAATGGTGTGTGTCTATAAGGTAGTCTATTATTGTAGAACACCATTACTTTTTTCTACTGGTGTTGGAACAACTATGATTGCCTAATAAAACAAGTTATATAGTTTATTGACTCTATTTTGTTAACCAGTTACATTTATAGCGACGAGAAACTAGAACAATCTTGATAAAACATGAATATATTGACCTTATTCAAGCCTTAAATAACATATATCCCTCGAAGATATCTTGTGTTGTTTAAATTGTTGATATTGTAGTTTTTAGTCGTTTGCAAAATAAAGGTTTTTAAAAAGTCGATGTAATTAAGGTATTTTCAACATGGTTTTTTGATTGATTTTTAGCATTAAATTTTACCAAAAATTGAAGTTTGAATGGGATTTTGTTTATCTATTATGATTTGACAACTATAGTAGCTCCACTGTTGCTTTGAGGTGGCCAAGTAAATTTTAGGAGAATCATAGGAAACCAAGGCCAGTAGGTAGTCAACTTCTAATATTCAGCCCCATGCCTCCTCCTGTGTTAACTGTGTGCTTTGAGTTGGGTATCTTACCAAATTTATAAATCCAATAGATGAATTCAACATAAGTTTTTTTGTTATTTTGATCATGATTTTAATATTTTTGAGCATATTTTTTTTTAGATTGCTAACCGGGTACTCTTTACCAATGGGAACACACAACTGTAGCCGGCGGGGAGCAAATCCGACTCACTGACAAACTCTTTCCAATTGTGAGGGCATTGCATGGAATGTATTCATCTATAACATAATCAAGTGAATCCAATTCGTTTTTTTTTTCATTACAAAGCAAACACAAGCCATTCATATCATTATTGCCTGGGTTCGGCTATTTACTTATAGGAAGGTTGATGAATTGGAAAAGAACAACAAAGCAGGGGTAGATGCAGAAACCAAGCCTCCTCCAAATAAACATAAGGGTCACTATGAAAATAAACAGAAACCTGAACCTAAAAGCTTTAAACCATTTGTCAGCCGAACCTCTCACAATCCCTTAACACACGTCAATGCCACGACATTAAGTGACATATGTATTTTTGTAACATATCAAGAAAAAGTTAACAAAAACTTTTGTTTAAAACCCGTGTTTATATGTGTGATTGCTTAATTATGTGGTAAATTATCGTAAATGATGGAAAATTAACTTTTAAAAGTCAATATGAATATGGAGGTTGTTAAGTTGGCTTTTAGAGTGAACATGTTTAAAATAAGTTTGAATATACTCTCTTCATTCCAAAAGTACTGTCTACTTTTGACTTTTTTTAAATCTTTACCTTTTACTTTAAGTAATTTTGCTTGTTTTATATAATACTTATTCAAAATCTATGAATCGATTGTGTTTCAAATGTAATTTCATTGATAACTTTCATCAAGCATTATATAATACATACAAAAATATTTAAAGCCAAAGTTGAAAAGAAAGACTTTCAAAAATCAATGGTGGAATAATTTTTTGGACGGAAGGAGTAGTAAGAAAATAAAAAAAATTGTGTTAACGGGTCAAAACTCATATTTTACTAAATTAGAGTCTTGAATGGTTCAAAGTACTTGTAATTGATTAAATCTAAGTAGGTTAAAAAAGTAGTGTACCAAATTAATATGAAAACACTACCTCCACTCTCTTATATGTTTCTTCCCCTTTAAGTTTAGACATACATAGGGCGTGTTTGTTACAGGGAAAAGAAAAGGGGAGAATTGGAAATGGAAATGGGGGAGAAATGAAAATAGCGAGAAATTAAATGAGTAAAAAATGTCCTTGTTTGGTACCGTCAAGAAATGAAAAAGAGAAATGTTGGCTCAGGTTGCCGGAAGCTCGTCGGCGGCACAGTGACACCACCTTGCCGACGCCGGACACTCATCATCGCCGATTAGGGTTCCATCCACAACAGTGGACAACGATTAGGGTTCCATCGACGACGACGGCTGCGGCTAACGCCGCCTCACCGTAAACACGTCGCCACAGACGACATCACCGACAGGGTTCAATCGCGATGACGACGGCAACATCGCAACAGACGACATTGCAACGATTAGGGTTCAATCACGACGACGACATCGCAACAGACGACATCGCAACGATTAGGGTTCAATCACGACGACGACGGCATCGCAACAGACGACATCACAACGATTAGGGTTCAATCACGACGACGACGGCATCGCAACAGATGACATCACAACAATTAGGGTTCAATCACCACGACGACGACATCGCAACGATTAGGGTTCAATCGCGACGACGACGGGGACATCGCAACAGACGACATCGCAACGATGGGTTCAATCGCGACGACAACGGCAACATCGCAACTACACAGACGACGCCAACAGACGACATCGCAGCCAACAGATGCCATTCTCCTCATTTCTCCAAAAAATGGAGAGAAAAGACTTTACAAAGGAAACCAGGAAAAGGAAAAGAAAGGAGAAATTATTTCTCCCCCCAAATGCTTCCAAACAAGAGAAAACCCTCCATTTCCATTTCCATTCCCCCCTTCTCATTTCTCCCTACCAATTACCAAACATACCCTTATATTTGAAAGAAGTAAGGGATATGCTAAAACTCTTTGAAGACTCGAGAAGGGTAGAAACTAAGCAAGACATAGCAATAAATCGTCCCATATAACCAAGATAGAGGTTGGAATCATAGAAACTTGAAATAATGTATGTTCTTGTATGCTTCTTTATGTTCATCTTTGGATTTGATAACCAATATGGGGATTGAGCCATGAATTGGTGTTTTAATACCCGGGTTAATTTAGAAATACAATTTGAATCATGTATGAACAATTCTTGATGGATAGATCCCAGTTTTTTGATTAACTGGTCCTGTATCTCCATTACAAATTTGTAGTAGTGTTTGGATATGAATTTAATTTGGACAAATTGGTTAATGTTTCTTATGTTAAAACATGTATACTTAAAGTGTATGTTTATAAACTTAGTTTTAGCATATAAATGGTCAAACTCGAAGTTACAATGAATGTCTGGTCATTTTTTGTTAGAAAAGGGCCGGGTGGTGATTGGATTCTAGTAGATTGCTTTAAGGACATTAGAAAAATATATGAAATCAATAGTTAATCTGTTTGAGATATGTTATACATGGTTGAAAACTTTGAAATGTCCACTTTAACAATGAAGCTTATTTAGAGATGAAGTTGGCCAAAAACCTGTTCTTAAACATGTAAGTTTTAACTAGAAATTAAGGAAATCGTCTTCATAAATCCTAATAATATTGGTTAAAAATCCGTTTGGTATGATTCAAATAATCGAATTGGATTGGAAAGGTACAAGAGTCAATTTTACTGTCCCTATAGTCTCATAGACAAAATAAGAGTTATAGTGTGTGAAATAGTTAAAGTGGGTGAAATTACTGAATTAGTAGTAACACGTTAGAATTAAAGCACAAACAACATAAAAGTGTAAACTTGCTCAATTCTATAATATACGCATATATGTTATTAGGTTAGCAAGAGATACAACACTCATACAAGTACAAACAACATTGTGTACAGTTATTGAATTCTATAATCTACCTCGATATAGCATATGTTATTTGGTTAGAATAATGAAAACTCCGTCATCGATATTTTTTATTATATTGATAATATTTATAGAGTAAAAAAGGTACAAGAGAAACCATAATTAGCACGAATCTATCTATACAATAGGGTCAGGTCATCATATACTAAACTCTAATCTACATTCTCTAATATTATTTAATTCTATAATATACCTCGATATAACATATGTTATTTGCAAGAGATACAAATAAATTACATTTTCTTACATATATCTTTACTGATTTGATTAATTCTATGATTTATCTTAGATTAATTCGGCAAATGAAACTAAAAGTTTTTATAAATTTTGTTCACCTTTCACACTAATATCTCCTCTTCATGGTGTGTAAGATATTGTCATAAAGATATAGACCGTCTCAATATGCTAGCACGTGGGCCTAAAACCTAGTATATTATAGGACCGACTATTCAATGATAAATTTATGAAATAACAAACTAAAGTATAAAGTGCTTTATATTGGAAAGAGTGCTACTATTTAGCCCCCTCTCCTTATAAACCCACATATCAAATCAAGAATGTTACATTCTTAATGTACTTTTTTCACCCACATATATCAAATCAAAGGGGCTAAGTAGATAATCAAAGAAAGCTATATAAAATTAACCTATTGAAAAGCCATGTTAAATCATCCATTAGATCGATCAAGGAGACCTCAAGTCTACTTAATTAATTAGCTGCCTCCCACTCGAACTCTCTTCGTCTCTTCTGCAAATCAAGTAACACAAGAAGAAGCAAAAATTTCCAAGATACTTGAATCATCTCATATTTTTAGCTCCCAATGTTCTAAATCTTCACTTATTTATATGGATATCCTAAATGAGTTACGAACTTATGATGTTTTCTTAAGTTTCAGAGGTACAGACACTCGTGACAGCTTTACTGATCACCTCTACAAGGCTTTGTTGAATGAAGACATCACTACGTTTCTTGACGAGCAAGAGGTTGAAACCGGGGAAGAACTAAAACCTGAGCTTGCAAAAGCTATAAAAAGCTCTCGTGCTTCAATAGTTGTTCTGTCCCCAAACTACGCGTCTTCAACATGGTGTCTAGATGAGCTAGTGATGATCCTTGAGCAACGCAAGTCCTGCAATCATTTTGTTCTTCCCATCTTTTACCATGTATTGCCCACCCATGTGAGAAAGCAAGAAGGCAGCTTTGGAGCTGCCTTATTTGAACACCAAAAGAGGTTGGAAAAAGAGAAGGATGACCAAAAGAGAAGTCATGGCTATCGTAAGCTGGAGTTATGGGCGGAAGCACTTACACAAGTCGCCGACTTGAAAGGAAAGAATGCAAATGGCAGGTAAACCTTTAATTCTTCACTCTTTAATTACTCTTACTAATTATCCATTACCCAGTATGTACAATTACCGGACTCGATCGAACAAAGTCAAAAAGGCAAAATAGAACCAAAGTCAAGAACAAATTAAGAACACAAGATGAACATAAAATCAAGAAAAGAACAAATTTAGGTTCGTAGATCTAAACAAAACAGAAACCTTCCAAGATCCTCTTAATTTGTTTTCTTGCAGACCTTGAACAGATCGGACATTGTTTATCTCGAAATCATCCATCTGATCATTAGATAAGGGTTCGATTTCTTGAAAGTTGAAATCGCACACCAAAATGAACAAAAACCCATTCTGGAAACAAAACCCCAAAATCAATTGCAGTCGAATATCGAATCAACCATCGATCTGCAAGAATTATTTACCAAACTCGACAGATTTGGAAACAGAAGAATCGTTTACCCTAGATCCGTATTGGGAAATTGAAGACATCAAAGTATCGTATAAAGGGATCGAAGAAATCGAAGCAAACACAACGAAAAAATCAAACAAGAATACATATTATAGAACTTCATATTTTATTAAGGTCGGAACTTTTTGAAGCCTTTTGTTTTGAGATAACATGGATAAAAAATTTAAAAGTTTTTTTTAATACAAAACTCTAAAATAAAAAGCTTCTTATCTTTTAAAATTAGCTAAAAAAATTTTATATACCAAATTATCTAAATAATTTCTTTAATTGTTCTATAATTCCTTTTCTTTTTATGATTTATCATTTTTTTTATCATTTTACATTATTTGACTCTAGTTACCATATATTTTTTTAAATACATATATAACTAAAGGGGAGGGTTTATGCGAAAATTGTTTTATTTGTGAAAATTGGGATAAGTAATCTCAGTCACTTGTTTAAATTTGATCTAGTTGTCCAGATTAATCATGTTTTTTAATTAAAAGGACATAATAGTAAACTAAAACTTGTAAATATTTCGGTACACTTTTGGATACTAAACCCTTTAAAATATATCCTCTTATACTAAAACAATTATCTACTCATATCAACATAATTTTTAAAATCTTATTATCTTCTCTCTCTCTTTATTTCATCAATATAAATCTTTTTTCTTATTTTAATGTCTTTTAAAATTTATTTTAAAAATTAATAAAATAGTTAGATACAAATAAAAGAAAATTTGAAAAAAATGGACATGTTGTAGAAAACTTTTTTATGACTTTGAATCGTGCGAATAACATATTATTACATTTTTTAAAGCGACATGTTGTAAAACAAAAACTATTTGTTGTCTTAGCATTATGCGAATACGATGCTAGTATGTATGTGTGTGTATATATATATATATAGAGAGAGAGAGAGAAGTTCAATCGAGAACTATTTTTCGTACGTTAACTCTTTGTAAAACTGTTAATGACTAATTAATAGAGGTATTTTTGTCATTTATATAAGAGTTAATTACAAAAATGGTCCGTGTGGTTATCATTGATTTTCACTTTTGGTCCTTTAACTTTAAAAATTACGAAAATAGTCACTATGGTCGTCACTTTATTTCACTTTTGGTCCTTTAAGCTAACTTTTATTAATTTTGACCATTAGTTAAAGGGTATTTTGGTCTTTTCATTTGTTACCCTTATTTCCAAAAAGCCTACCTCTTTCCTACCCTTTGGTTTTT
Source organism: Dittrichia graveolens (assembly GCA_038502395.1). Taxonomy (NCBI): domain Eukaryota; kingdom Viridiplantae; phylum Streptophyta; class Magnoliopsida; order Asterales; family Asteraceae; genus Dittrichia; species Dittrichia graveolens. The sequence continues at coordinate 84,802,535 of JARJIL010000005.1, read as the reverse complement.
ATTTAAAATTTTATAATACTTAATTATATTAAATGTCTTATTCGGAAAATAGAATTTACATTTAAGATTTTAATTTTCTTTAAACTAAATTAAGATTTCACTTATTATTTTAAATACAATTAATTTTCTAAGTAATTAGGTTATTTAAACCAAACAAGATTAATGTGTTTTTCTTGTTATCAGTTCAACCTCTCTTTTATTTATCAGTTCACCTCCATTTTATTTTTATTTAAAATTTTAATTACTTCTTCCCATCTTGATGTTCTTGAAGATTAGAAGTACTTCATACATTTTAGTTTTCAACTCATCAAAATTTTCCAGAACAAATACACACACTTGAAGAATTTAATTTTGTTAGATAAAACATAAAAAGAAAGAAAAAGACATTGAAGTTTAATGTATATCGCTGACAAGTCTCACCACCAACGACCTCTTTCACAAACATCTAACATGGAAATTGGCAAGTTGAGGAACATATTAAAACATTGAATCTGAAGCACATATTCAAATATTGAATCTGAAGCACACACAAGAATATATTGATGAACAGGAATCAGATAAGTCAAAAATGAAGTTTTGCAAATCAAAATTTAAAGCTTAAATCCTATCTACAAATCTAAAACATAGCGTCAAAGACCAAATGAAACAACACTTTTATCAAGAATAAACCACAAAAAAGAAGAAAACACACATAAAATTAATCAAATGAGAACTGTTTTTTCGTACGAGAATTGCGAGAACCAATGTTAGCTCTTTATTAAAATTAATCAATGAGTAAGAAATTTTGACGACTCATTAATGATTCATTAATGACACATTAATGGAACATTAATTACGCACAATGAGAGATTTTTTTAAAAAGAATCAAGCGTTTCAAATTAATAACGGCTCACCCGAGCGCAATTCATGATTGGGTAAATATATAAAAGATCAAAATACTCCTAGTTTTCACAGTTCTTATACGAAAAACAGTTATAGAGTGAACTTCTCCCTATATATATATATATATATATATATATTAGTGAGTATCCTTTATTGATCTATCAAATAATCAATCGAGTAATTGCTATACATTTAAGTGAAATGAAGCAATGCTAAATGTTCAACCGATTACGAGACCGTACGTGTGAGCGACTTCACACTTCAGTCCATTGGTATTCTAGAAAATCGCGATTAACTTTCTTATTAATACAAACTTTCGTAGCGGAAAACAATATTAATATCATGTGTCGGCCGAAGCCGTTTAAACCGTTAAAAGAAAACATAACATTACTACTCGTAAAATCATTTCATATTTAATACAAGTCGGCAACGGTCTACAAATATCCTTCTAACTACCCATCAAGCTTCCCGTCTCACCAAGCAACTCCAAACACTTACACGAGTACCAGACACCATTTCAAAAGAACAAGTGTCAGCTAACGTCTTGTGAGTCAACAATAAGCTTAAAATATAAAACACCAATTAAGAATCATAATTAGATATTAATAGAAATACTCAATCCGACCCGTGTACTTGACCCAAACCCGAACCCGCAATCATGTGACACCGAATAGTCAAGTACATCAAATTATATAACGATCACAAATCGCATCAATCAAGTAATCATCCAAACAGGAACAACCATATTAAACCATCATAATCATATTTGCATAACCATGTGTATCAACCGTATTAACCGTTATTTATCAACCGTTATTTATTATTCAACCATTAGCAACCATCATTAACATCTGAAATTGTCAACCATATGTAATCGTGTGTCCTTTGAGTTCACCTAATTGGTGTTTTATCTATCTAAAGGAAAACCTCGTTCGCTACTCGCATGACTTAGACGACTCATGCACAGAATGAGTAGCTACTCCCTTCTATACGCGAACCCCTAAGAACCCGAACGCTTTCGCTACTTCGACGGTGCCGCAAATCATGTGAAGCTTGTATCGTTTAGGTAAAGGTAACCACGGTGCTTGCAACACCTCCCAACACCCTACGTGATGTAGTGTGCTTGACTCCAACCGTTTAGGCCACACATCACTCCGGTACGAGTCAATTAAGACCCATACCACTTGCCACCAAAGCCCTCTAGAAGACTCGGTGACCCATCTGGCTAACACTTTTATCCTAGAAGGCATCAACTACCTACTAGACCCGTATCGTAGCCTTAAGTAGGAACTACCCCCGCCCACTAAGGAAATCAAGCATTCATTCGTGATATTCATTTGATTATTAATCATACAAAATCACAACACAAATCATACTCATAATCATTTCATCTAAATCATATCCGTTAAACAAACAATCACATATCATATCCGTACCCTTATATCATGTTCACGTAAGTCATACATTGCACAATTCACATAAACACATATACATCACACACACATACACACACACACACACACACATATATATATATATATGTTCATTTCTACATATTGAGTAATTAAAATTCGTTATACGTAAGTATTTATCAAAATACGTTTTGTCTTGACACTCGGTTTTGAAAACCTAATGAACTCAGTTGTAGTCCTGTAAGTGTCGAACATCGAAGCCGAAAGAACCACCCTGAAATCTACAGCGCAACTTTCCCAATAAATGAATCTTGATAAATAACCAATTAACGAAATCGATACAAAAATGGAAATAAAAATAATAAAACATAACTCCTATTATATATATATATATATATATATATATATAAAGAATCGCAAATTATAAGTCCCCTAATCACAAATCATCCTCAAGTTTATCATAAGGAAGTTGCAAATTAATTGCACCAAGAAATTGCAAAAGCCATTCACACCATCATCACAAACTCACGCACTTCACAAATCATCCTCAAGTTTATCATAAGGAAGTTGCAAATTAATTGCACCAAGAAATTGCAAAAGCCATTCACACCATCATCACAAACTCACGCCATCCTTGAAGTCCATCTCACCCTCGCCATCCTAGTTGCTCTCCATCTCGCCATTCACGCCAACCCATCTCGCCAACCATGTCCAGCCACACCATCTCCATCTTCAAACGAAAACTTACACAGCTCAGCCATGAAATCGAAAACTATTTGATCCCCTATGAGAACCGAAAACTTTCCCATCTCTAAACCCAATTGAAAACTATCTTATATTCACATGCCAATAGAAAACCTTCCCATGAGAACCAAATTGAAAACCTCTATTGCAATCCATTAACAGTCGAGTAAACCAGTTCTAATTCACCACTATTAAGTCTCAATTCATGATTAAAATCCATATCTTCAAACTCCATTGCTCAACAAAAACGCTAACAACTAAACCCCTAGCATTAGTGTCGATCTTAAGCCGTCAAAAACCTGTTCGATCAGTCAAAAGTTGCGTCCCCTGTTTTACCCACTTGTCGATCAAACAGTCCCAGCAAAACAATCTGTTTTCTAACTTAAAGATCATAATCAATGCATCCATATCCTTAGGAATCATTAACAAGCAAACCCCCAATATCAATTTTAGGATTAAACTACAAAAATCAATTAAATTTCTGATCTTTTGAAGGAAACCATCGACCGTAATAGCCCCACTGTTTGATTCGGTTCATGGCTCTTAAAACCATAATTAAACCCTTAAATCTCAACTACCAACAATATATGATGTATATTGAAGGATTAGAACACTTACTTGATTATTATCTTCCAAAGAACACCAAGAGTCTCTTGTTCTTCTTGCTCGAGATCCCAAAACTACCGTGAGAACCTGCCGTATGTGATAATCACGGCTGTCAATAGGGGTTTTAACCCTAATGATCCTCATTGTTTTTCTTTTAACCTTATAGTCCTTTCACCTCTTGTTTGTTAAAGAAAAGCCTTATAAAAGAAAAAGACTATTATTAAACCCTGGACGTGATCAATAAACCATCTTAATTTTTATCTCGTTAAACTAACATGTGAACGGATCGTATCTATATTATTAATTCTTTAATTGACCCTGCTTAATTATCTTTAATTAAATATTTTTGGTAATTATATTTAGGGAGAATTTCGTTTATATTCTTATAAACTTCCCTAATTACGTATATGTCCTTGTAAATTTTAAAATTACATATATATCCTTACTAACCTTTTATTATGTATTAATTAAAATTAATGCAGGAATAGTGGAAAACAATCTTTTTATTGTTTTAGACATTGTTGTCAGTTGACAACAACAATGCAAGTTGTAACCTCGTTAACCCTATAAACCCAAAACCCGATTAACCTGAACTTGATGAACCCGAAATCTAATAGGGTCGGGTTTCAGGTGAAGAACCAATATTGACCGTTGATTAAAATAAATCAATGACAAAGATTTATAATTGCTCATTAAAGAGTGGTATTTTAGAAAAATTAAGCTAATGTAATAATGACTCATTTACCCGGAAACAATTCATGGTTGGTAAATATATAAATAACTAAAATACACATATTAATGAGTTATTAACGATGTTACAAATAGTTCTCGCAGTTCTTGTTGAAATTTTCAAGTAAGAATGCAAAATATTTGTAAGAGTAAGGGACTAAATCTAGACCCTTTATCCTTGTTCATCTTTAATGGTCACGATTCCTTATACTCATTAAATGGAGGGTAAATCTGTCCATTTTCTAATAGTAAATAAATATCAAATTAGTAAATAAATGTCTTTTTTGTTTACATCAATTTACAAGACCATCCATACGAGGTAGTCTGATGGCTTCGGCTTGCCATGAGGTCCATCAACTTCATCACCAAACACACATATGCTGCCTATTGGACCCGTCGGCTTAGAAATTTAGTCCCCACACCTGATCTACCTCCCCCCTCTCTCTTCTATCTCTCTTTTCTCACTTTCTTATTTCTCTCTCTTACATATATATTAAATAGTAAAAAAAGTGAAGAACAGATTAGACTAGTTTGGGTTAGGCTGGACTAGGTATTTGGGTAAGAAAAGAAACGTGGAGGAAAAATTGACGTGACACAGATGTGGCATTTGGGTAAGAAAGAGAAAAGAAAGGGACATACGGGTGGCCTAAGATCTCTATCTCATTTATTTCATTCCACACCTTCCTCACTTCTACAGCCGGTTGCTAGCCTACCGCCGCCAAATGTTGCCGACTCACCTCACTCCGCCATCGCCATCACCTACTTAAAAATCTCCGGTAGGCTTGAGCTTTCTCACCACCACCGGCCCTCATGTCACCACCATTGCCATAGACCTCACCACCACCGGCCTCCCTCATCACCATCGTTGTCCACGGTAGATCTGAGCTTTCTAACTACCAATGCCATTGACCTCCTCACCACCACCGCCATCCCTCATCACCATCGTCGTTCACCGGAGATCTGAGCTTTCTAACCACCACCAACCTCTCTCATCACCACCGTCGCAAATGTTCTCACCACCACAGCCTCCCTCACCACCATCGTTGTATGTTTTAGATTTCTCTCTTCACATGATGACATCGCCATGGACTCTACCAACATCCAAGCTTTCTCTCTCTACACCAAATGACACTGCAGAGCTAGTGGTTGAAGTCGCTTACTAACGGTCATGAAGCTTTGAACACTGAGATCTGTTGGGTCAACCGCATAGCCAGGTTTGGTTTGGTTTTAGGGTTCTAATGTTGAGTTAGGCATACATGACTTGGATTTGTTTAGAGGCAAGGATCTTTCTTAATTTTATTTATAATTTTGGGTTTGTAAATGGGTTTTATGATCTGCTCAAAATTATTGGGTTTATTAACTTAACACATTTGGTCTTTTTTTAAATTGTGTGAGATGATTTCATACATGAACCGACACAGTTTCACATATGAACAAATGTTATTTTACTATGGACCAATGTTGTTTCACATATAAACCAATGTTAACTAATGATGTTTCATATGTGAACATGTACAATTAAGTATAGTATGATTAGTTGTTTGTAAAGTTATTCTTTGTTTGTTTAACGGATTAACTCCATATGTGAATTTATATATGAAAATTAATAAAAACTCAGATAATAAGTTAAAAAATACCTACGTATATTTTACATAATATTTCACATGTTTATATTTAAATATATTAAACAAAAAGACCCAGTTAAAAATAATTTAAAATATATCAAATGTAGTGTCTAGTTAAAGAGGAAAAAAAAATCATTATTATTATGTTGTATTTTTTTATATTAAAAATTTGTATTTTTAAAGATATTTTTAATCATTAAAATAGATGAAATTTTATTTAAAATGAAAAATAAAATAAGAAAAAGGAAAGTGTGTTGATCTGGAGAGAGGGGAAAGAAAAAGCAACTACTCCTATTCTGAAATTTTAATTTATAGTTTTTGTACGAAAAATAGTTATCGTATATGTGTAGATTTATATAGGTTTGTTATATCTTGATGATCTAGTTCGACCAATTTTCAGGGAGACCTTGCTTCTTGATGAAATAATTCGGGAAATAAGATGCAAAATAAATGTAGAATTGCGGAATATAAATCCCCACCTAATTGGAATGGACACATCTATTATTACCATAAGTTCCTGGTTGAAAAGACCATCCTCAAAAGCTAATGGTGAAGTTCTCACTATTTGGGGAATGGCGGGGATTGGAAAGACAACTTTGGCAAAATATATCTACTGGCTGCACCGCCATGAATTTGAAAGTAGCAGCTTTGTCGAAGACATTGAAAGAAAATGTGCACAACAATCCAATACAGTACTACTTCTCTTACAAAATCATCTACTTGTAGATATTTTAAAGAAAAATATGAGCGAAGAACATAATGTAGATGTGCGAACATCCAAAATTGAGAAAGCGTTGGCTAGGAAACAAACACTCATTGTTCTTGATGGTGTTGACAACCCTGAGCAAGTAGACATTTTAATTGGAAGAAAAGGTTTTCATCCAGGAAGCAAGATCATAGTAACAACCAAAGATAGGTCGGTAACAGAGAAATGTGAATTGTTTCACGCAACCTTTCCTCCAAAGCATACAGAGCATGCACTTACTGGTTTAGGCGAGACCGAATCTTTAAGGCTTTTTTGTTGGCATGCATTTGGAGGCTATGATCTGAAGGAAGGTTATGAAAAAGTGGCAACAAGAGCTTCAAATTATTGTGGAGGTCATCCTTTGGCTCTTAAAACTTTGGGTAGCTCTTTAATAAATAAAGATGTCGCCACTTGGGCTGATATATTTGAAATGTTACAGACCGGAGGATTTCATACTCAAGTGCGCAAGGCCTTGCAAATCAGCTTTGATTCTTTGCAACCAGAAAATTGCAAAGAATTGTTTAAGCATATTGCATGTTTTTTTGTTGAAAATGATATAGAATTGACAGAAGCAATACTGAAGGAATGTGGTTTTCACACATCATATGGCATCAATATGCTCATTGATAGATGTCTTCTCACAATTGAAGGAAAAAGGTTGAAGATGCATCAATTGCTTCAAGAGATGGGGAGAGATTTAGTTCGTCAAGAATCCCCTGAAAACCCATGGGAGCGTAGTCGAGTATGGAATAATGAGGAGTCACTCAATTTGTTGAAACAAGACAAGGTAACATGACATACTCCTTATACGTATTCATTATTTTGCTTCGTCTATCATGACCATATCTTTTTATTCTTTATCTTCATAACTAGGGTACAACAAAAATTCAAGGTCTTGTCCTTGACATGAGAGTATTGGAGAAACAGCTATTAAGTGGATCAAGTAGTGTTATAGAGTATGAATCTCAATCGGATGTGAGCATGAAAACTGGAGTATTTCCATCGATCCATGGAGTTCCGACTTATCCATTTTCTCCTAGCCAAACAATTGAACTGAGAACAAATGCATTAAGAAAGATGGATAAGCTACATCTGCTCCAACTAAATCATGTAAAATTAAAAGGATCGTACAAGAATTTTCCACAAGGTTTAAGAGGGTTGTGCATGCATGGATTCGCATTGAAATATATTCCTTTGGACTTACCAATGGAGAAATTGGTTGCTCTTGACATGTCTTACAGCAATCTGGAACAGCTTTGGAAGAAGCCAAAGGTATGCAATTCAAATATATTACTTCATTTTCCATAGTCTATTAATGTATTTGTAAGAATAGTCTTGATTGGTTGATCCCCATGCAACAGCTTCTTGGGTCATTGAAGTACCTAGATCTGAGTTATTCCAAGCTTGTTACAGTTGGTCGCTTTGCCGGGCTACCTGCTCTTGAGAAGTTGATTCTTACAAGATGTGAAAGTTTGATTCATGTGTGTGAATCAATAGGTGGATGTGATAGACTTGATGTTCTTGATATGAGCTACTGCAATAAGCTTAAAAAGCTTCCACACTGCATTAGCAACTTAAAAAATGTTAGAACTCTATCATTAGAAGGTTGCCTAGGTGCTCGTGAATTTGAAAAAAAGAAGAAGTACAAGAATTTGTGGAAAGCTGTTTGCACAAAACCACATGCCTCTTCCTCTGCCATTACATCATTCACTGTACCAAAAAGTTTAAAATCATTGATTTCTTTGCCACATTCACTCGTAACCTTGTCGCTTAGAAACAATAAATTAACTAATGAATCCTTTCCAAAGGACTTGAGTAGCATGTCATTGTTGAAGAGATTGTACTTAGATAAGAATCCAATTGATTTCATGCCTGATTGTGTGAAAAGTTTTAGAAGGCTTAAGGTACTCAGTTTTGCAAAATGTAGGATGTTGAAGTCAGTTTTGTGCCCTCCAAGTACAATCAAACATTTGTATGCTTCCGATTGTCCGTTGCTTGAGAAAATATCACTTCGTCATGACATGTTAGCACCACCATTAGTTGAATATGAGGGTTCAGAGTCTTTGACTGAGGTTGAGGGTGTAATCAAAATCCAAGCTCTAGCACACATTGATAGCCACATCTTACATAAATTGGGGTGGACAAATTTACAGAATTTAAAAGATCACAATGTGCAACTTTGGGATTCATACATATGGAGCCATGCTAAGAAACTTCCAATCCATGTATTCTCTCTCTCGGTCTACCTTTTTTTTTTTTTGCAAACTTAATATGTATGCGTAAATTCATGCATATTGATAATGTATTGCAGACTTATTACGAATTTGGAATACTCAGCACATGTTTTCCCGGGGAAGAGGTTCCAAAATGGTTAGCTCATAGACGCAATGGATCATCAATATCGCTCAGCATACCATCTTCATCATCAATGAAGAAAAGAATCGAAGGAATAAATATATGCTTTGTGCACACTTTTTCAGGTACAGGGATGGTTAGCTCCCTAAGAACAAAAGTACAGAATATAACAAAGAATCGAATGTGGATATATTATGGTTATATATTTGCTGTCCGAGAAGATGATGAAGGTATAGTATGGTTAAGCCATTGGATGTTTAGTAACGATGAGATTGAAGATGGTGATGAAATTGGTGTTACCATAGTGGAGGAGGAGGAAGATGGTGGTGTGAATGTAAAAGAGTGTGGAATCAGTCTTGTATACAATGATAAAGACTTGGTAGATAATTCTTTGAATTATTACAAGACATGGAAACATATCATTGGTGGAGATTTGTCGGCTTTTCAGCTGACTTCAGGAGATTACTTCCTATGCCATGATCGCTTTCTCAATCCTGCCAGCAGTTTTAAAGACCTCTTTAAACATAAGACAACCCAGAATTTAGTTGGCTACATCCCCAAATATAAAGGTATATTAATTTATTTAAATGTTAGTTTCCAATATTCTCTTATATATAAACTGATAATGAGTTTATTTTCTCTTTACAGATGAAAATGCGGATAAAGAAAAAAAGCGGTTCAAATACTTGTTTTAATTTCTATAGGAACACTCCTTTTGTGCAAAGGATACTATCACATCTCCCAATTGAGGCAAGTCTTTCTGTCAGATCCTGTATATATGTTCTTTCTTCTTACTAGAAAGTGATGTATAACTATTTGTGGTTGTGAGGCTGTCATTCCATCTGTAAGTGGAATATTTTTCAATGTCAAAATGTAAGTAGTAAAAGAGTTTAATTATTCTTTTGTAGGTTGTTGAAACTTGGAGGGGCATTGAAGTTTTGCAACCTTCTACATGAGAAAGGATATTCAAGTATTTAGTATGAAGGGTTTAAATTGTTAGAAGGAGGTTTACATGATGCTCTGTAGGTGTTTTAAATGACTTGTTTCATTAAGTATGACAATTCAAAAACATGTTTTTCCTCTTGCTAAATCTATCTTTTGAATTTTCATATATCTCTTAGAAGGTCTGCTTATGGAGGGGACTAAAATAAGGCTTGATGTAGAAGTGGTCCAGTTGTGTATATTGAATATATGTTCAACATGCTTGATCTAATGAGAATCTAGTTAGTTGTTGAAGCTTACATATATATGGGACATTCAGGAATCAGGGCATGATAGTTTTAGGGGATGGGCAAGTGCAGGCAATTAAATAATTAGTAATTGATCAGTCTGGATTAACTGATGTAATCAGTGTAATCCTAACAAATTTTCCTTTCAATATGTAACAAAGTTAGAAAATGGTTACCTCTCATTAACGCTATAAACAAGTGTCAATGTTGAAGAGAGGGAATTCATAATTGCATGTAGTCACTGAAATGTAAAGCTATATACGAATGAGGCTGCTGTAGTTCTAGGTGGAAGCTATATATACACACTCAATAATGTCTGCTAATTTTTGGCATAAAAAGATTAGGCCATATAAGTGAGAAAGAAGAGCTTTATTTAACTCATAGAAAGGTCACTGTGACCGTAACGGTTCTTTGAGTATCCATGATAAATTGAAGATGGACATATAAGAGGCAAGTCTAGACTCTAAATTATTAACTAGCCGAGTGCCCAAGTATAATAACGAGCCAAGCTGAGTCTAGATTATTAAACGAGTCAAGCTACTCACAAGTTATTCTATTAAAGGCTCAAAATGATTCAAGTCTTAATGAGCTCGAGCCAAGCTTGAACATAGACTGAAGCACGGGTTAGTGTTCAAGTCTCAAAGAGCAAGATCGTTTATCTCGCAAGCTCTAGAAGAACCTGAGGTAAATAATCTTTATAAAAAAGAGCAAAAGGGGCTGGGAATATCTTTTTCTTGGCAAGATTGCCTGAAACACCCACGGTGGTCACACTAGATTGGATTCAGTTTGTTTTAGCAACTCATTTTCTTTAGCTAAAGGCTTCTCAGCTGCCCCTACTCGAAAAGCCGAAATCAAGAACAAGCGTCTAAGTGGTTTGATTGAAGACAGAACCAATTGATCCATAACTTTGTTTAAACCAACTATAATGAGTCAACAAATCCCAAATGAGATGGGAATCAGGCCTTTTTCTCGAGAATTCTTCTAGGTCATAGTCAGATTTTAACTATAAATTTCATATTATTATACTTTCTTGAATGTGTTCTTATAATTTTAACTGCATCTAGCATTGGGGTGTGCATAGATAAGATTGCCAAAAGGTTAATTCAATTTAAACAACAAAATTGGGTTAAAACAAACTAGTAAATTAAACAATACTGCCCCATGGTCAAAAGTCAAAACTAGATGTTACATTTTGACTCTCAAAAGATAAATTTTGACATTTAGGTTAGAAATTGACATGAATTTATTCAACATGTAATTCAACTAGGGGTGAGGATCTTAACCGAAAAACCAAACCATAACCGATAAAACCGAATCACATGAAAACCGACAGTTTGGTTTATAAAATTTCATTAACCGATAGATAGTGGGTCGGTTCGGTTTTGTACACGTAACCGAACCAATACTAAACTGAACCGATAAAGATTTATTATTTAATTATTTTATATATTTATTATTTAATTATTTGAATACTTGTTCATTTATGGTGCATTATGCAAATTATATTTTTATAAAAGCTTGAACTTTGTTACTTATTATGTCGTTTCATTCATGTACCGGACTATTAGAGTCATTGTAAATGTTGAACACTTGATTGTTTCTTTCATGTGGGGTTATTAAATATATTAAAAATGATTTCACAAGTTGTGAATTGTTGGAGGCCAAGAGGTGTGTACCATTAGGTCAATTTATGTATTAATTATAACTCTAGCCTACCATTTTGTATTTTTGTCATAAAAAATAATGGGTTTAGCAAGTGATAGAAAACAATCAATTATTTGACCTAAATTTGTGACTACTATAAAGCAATAAAAAATATAACTCAAGCTTATATTATGAAATAACGAAATCCATTATGTTTGTCCCAACTTAGTATAACGGTTAACCAATAAAACCGATAACGAAAACCGATCCGCTATCACAAACCGCCAGCCGCCTCATTAGAAACCGATACCAATTGGTTAGAAAAAACACATAACCGATAATATCGGTTATGATTTAGTTTGGGGTCAAAACCGACCAAACCGACCCATGCCTTGTCCTAAATGTAGCTACTATGGTATGTTGTAGATATTTGTATAATCATATTCAAATTTCTTCAATTACGCAAATTTGATAACAAGAAAGGGCAAACGCAGATCAATAGCTTAAAGTGATTACAAATAGACGAACGCATTTATGATTTATCAAACCTGTTTGAAATGAACATAAAAAATTCACAAAATTGAAGAACAAAGTAGTGATGAAAAATTGGGAACAAACCATTCTGCAAAGAGACCGCATTCAAAGGATACCCATTTGAGTATTTGAGTTCAAACTGGTTATTGGGATTGATTATCGAGTGAATCTTGAAGACCCGTCTGGAGGGAGATGATTTTCTTGAAAAAATGAAGAATTTGCAGAAGACAAGTTTTCTTGAATCAGTGAAGAAGGTGAGAATGTGGTGGAAGATGAAGAACAGGGATTGATTTTTCTCGCCATGCAATTGCAAGATTATCCAAATTTGATTCAAACAAGAATGATGAGTATCAGAGTGAAGATTGAATCACACGAATAACATATCATTACATTCTTGAAAACGATATGTTGTAAAACAAAAACTATTTATCATCGCAGCATTACGGGAGTACGATGCTAGTTATACAAAAACAGCTCATTCCTTTCCTATTTCCCACATCCACCTTCTCTTTCACTTCCAAGCCTGCCCGCCTAGCTTCGACTAACGTCGCACACTTGCCACCTCCTCCTGCCTCTAAACCTCCATTATCTCCCCGATGAAATCCTCTTCTTGGCAGGTGAAGCACTCATGCCCTTCCCTTATGTTCTTCTTTAATTATCATGTTCTTGTCTCTGGATCTCTTGATCAGAAATTTCAAGCATTTCTTTGGTGTTGAACATCCATTGTTGGGATATGCTAGGTCCTTCATCTGCATTTTTGGTCTTCACCTTCGACATTTGTTATGAGTGTTAGTGTATTTTGTTCCTGTCTTCATTTATTCTATTTTCGGGTTATGTTTCCTGCTCATGTTACGCGCAATAATGTATATCATATATTCCTCTATAAATATTCACAATAGCTACTCTCAAGTTTGTTGTTTGCTGGATTTGAGATTATTGGTTCTATTGCAAAGGATTACATATGCCTAGAATGTAAATGAGCCGAGCCAAGCCGAGTTTTACACTAATCGAGTCAGACTCTTTTAAAAATGTAGAAGCTCGAGTTCGAGCTTGTAAATTGAGACTCGAGCCTGGCTCGCGAAGTGTTTTATGAAACTCTTGATAGGCTCTCTAAATCTCATTTATTTATTTTCATTTTCATTTTAGTTATTATTTTTCATATTTAGTGATATAAAAACAATTTAAATTCAGAATTTTGAACTTTTTCATATTTAATGATATAAAAACATATAATACAATTATATAAGTAATAAATAAAAAGTAAAAAATAAATATTATATCAAAGCTTCAAAGCTCGTTTAATCTCGCTAGTTTAAACAAGTCTCATATACAAGACTCGGGCTAGAGCTCGGTTAATAAATGAGCTCAATCTAGGCTAGAGTTTGTTTAGGCTCAGGTCGTTTCAAACTTTTAACGATCTGAACTTGAGTAGCTCACGAGTAGCTCGGCTCATTTACATCCCTACATACACCGATGACATGGTAACTCTATTGTAGTACCCGTTTTCTAATTTCAAGTGTATTAATGCCTTATCGAATAAAGGATATATATACATATATATATATATATATATATATCTTTTTAATTTTGTGGACTCTCAACTGTAAGGGACTACTGTTAGACGCGGATACTCGAAACTTATAACTGAAAAATATTATTACCCGTGTGCTGTAATTAGGTGAGTTACACTACACTTATATGTTATATTAGTGTGAAATGTATGTGTATAAATTATGTGATAGTATAACTTAAACTTTAATATGTGAAGTGAAGGGTTACATTATATTGTGGTGAAAACGCAACTCGGTCACAGTCTAGATAGTCATCTGTGACCCAAAGTGTGAAATCGTCGTCAATGCACTGCGTCGGTATTATGTGATTTGATTTATGATCGTGGGTTATTATGTGAATGTACATGCCTAGTGTGGTGTGTAGGTTGTGAGCTCACTAAGTTTTATGCTTACTGTTGTTATAATTCCTTTCAGGAACTAGCCTTGGGAAGGCTCAAGACGGCTCATTTGCTATTAAACGTTTTTGCTATTTAGTTAATCAAACATTTTAATGAATTTATATTTGTAATTAATTCTTAAGGATTTATCACTTGTACGACGTTTAGCTCCGGGTGCAGAACCTCGTCAAAAATTTATGTTGAAACTGCTACAGTTATTTACTCTCATATATACACACACATACTTATTCAAATTTTGTAATTACTGGTTTGGGTTTTATCACTTGTGCGACTTTAAGCTATGATGTTTTCCCTTTTGTTTCTATCTAATTTTGTAATTACTGGTTTGGGTTTTATCTTGCTATTTAAAGTTCATTTCATAGCTTTTGATCAGTGATCATAGGTTAGTTTTCTTTTTATCTTTCATCCTAAAAGTTCATATACATCGTGCTTTCTGTTTTTTTCATCCTAAGAATAGCTTCCTTTAGTCTGAATCCATTTATATTCTTTGTTTATCTCACACACAAACACGCAGCTCAATTTAAAAGTTCATATGCGTAGTTGATTGTTAACGTTACATCACCTACACCTTATCCGCAAGTTAAGCTTCCAAGTTATTCAATGAGTAAGAAAAGAAAGTTTGAAAAGGATGATCAATTTACATCAACCATTTTGAGTTCCATCAAGAGTGTTGTTGATGCTATAGATAGAAGTACAAAGGTATTTGTATTCATTTGTAAGTTAAGATTCATTTGTTTTATCTTTATTTTGGTTCCCATTAACTAATATTTTCTTCTTGACATCTTATAATTTTTTAGGATATATGTAAGGTACTAGAAAGCTCTAGTCCACGTGTTTACTCGGAGGAGGAAATCTATAAAGAATTGGAGCTTACAAGCATAACGTCCGATGAGGAAATCTTTAATGCGTATCTTTTTTTGGTGGAGCGTCCCGAAAAAACAAGAAATCTGTTTGGTTTTCCTCTTCACATGCAAATAAATATGTTACGTAAAATGATAGGAGCACGTGGATGAAATTTGAAACGTTATCATTTTTTTGGAACTTTTGATTAAACATGTTGTAACATGTTGGGTTTTTTGGAACATTGTCTTGTGGATTAAGATATTTTCATTGTTTTAGAATATTGTTTTGTGTATGAACATATCGATTTGGTTGTTTTGGGACAGTCTTTCTTATTAAAACATGTGTGATGATTATCATGATAATGTTATGTTAAATAATTTATTGTGTTATATAAAATAAATTAATTAAAGAAGATTTAAAATTAGGTTTCCTTTATTTTTTTTTTCTATATACTAACCAATGATAATGAGCAAAATTGTAAAAATAACATTTTCTTTTCCTTTCCTTTCCTTCCTGAGAATATAGTTTTCCTTTTATTTCCTTTACACACATAAATTAAAGGAGTTTTCTCCTCTTTCCTTTTTTTCTTTGATTTTTAAACTCAATAACAGGGCAAAAAAGCAATACATGACAGTGTTTTGCTTTTGTTAACTCAATTGCAAACAGTTTTACAAGTTATGGAAACCATAGCGGCGATTTACGGGATATAATATAACTATTTAAATAATAAATTGGTGATCATAAGGTAAACAATAGCGGCTGTAATGAAATTAATCGACTACTAATAACGTAAATAAATATAGACTAAATATTCATAAAATAAACATTATAACAACTAGTTAGGTCTATGAGCTATTCATACATATTATTCTACCAGTTTCAAAAAAGCTAACTCCTGGTATATAATTCTAATCATCGAATTGGTAAATCATAATAATCGGAAATCATATAATCATCTTTTAAACCCAAAACCATTTATGAACGGATTCATACCATGTCATAAGGTACACACCTAGATAAATAGTACCTTTAAACGCCTACTTGCCACCATAGATCCCACCTAACCTTATAATGATTACCAAACATTCAATTAATCCATTTAAGCGTTCAAGGTCTTTATTAACCGAAAAGATCCTTGATCAATGTCTCAAAAAGATTGTAATTCAAACCTACTCATGATAAATCCCACCTACTTGATCAATGTCTCAGAAAACTCATATTAATACTCGAAGACAAAAATCAGAATGTTACATGGGATCAAAAGATCTTCGTAACCAAATTAATCGGGCTACGAATATGATTAGAAGAGAATAAAAAATGAAAACATGTTCTCTAGTAAAGATGAATAACCCAAGCATGGAAAACCCAAACCTAAGATAAAGAGTCATTTGGAATTGTTTACCGTACAGCAAGTGCAAGCTTTAGTCTCAATCAAGCAATGGATATTCATTTTAATGTTTTAACAATGTAAAAATACCGACTTGACTTCTATGCTAAATAAATAAAAGGAAAAGCTACTCATTCACGAAACAAAACCCTAGTAAGGTCTCTCTCTTGAAAAATAGCAAAAATGACTTTTTATAATTTTCAAGGTGCACGGTGCGCAGCCTCTGAAACTTGACCACCAAGCGACTTTCGAGTTCTAGATTTTTTCGCTTTTTGAATTTCTTTTGGGAAATGTGCTCGGTGCCCACCCTCTAAAAACTCTGAAATCTTGTTTTTTAGCATTTTAAAACCTTAGGATAGGGTAGTTACAACCCTATCCTAAGGCTCTATGCACGTGAAAACTTCAAAGTGGTGTTTAGTGCAAAACTAGACTTGTACGTTTCTCTGAAAATCAGAAAATCAACACCTTGAATTAAACAGAAAAAGTGTGGATATCATGCGATATTTTATGTATAATATGACTCATATCACTGATCTCAATGGTTTTCTAGGAAATAAATTTCAATTCAGGTTGGTTCAACTTCAAGGTGGTCGATGGGAGTCTTGTTCTTTTAATCAGATAAAAACAAACTGTGTTGGAGAAATTAATTTCTATGTGTTGGATGAAGCTAATTTGAACTTGAGAAACTCGTGTCAGTGTGTTGGTAGCTGATGGTTATGAAACTAAGTTGTGAATATATGAAATTCACAATTTTTAGTTGTTAATGTTCAGAGCTTGCTGGATGCATATAGTCTCTTATTTGAGGTGACTTTGGTGCCTTTTTTAAAGCATTTTTTCACTGCATCGGTTGAAAACAGCATAAGCTTGACCTTGCAACTATGTCTAAGCGATTGTGAACATTAGAGAGCGTATTGAGTTTGGCACAGGGGATGAGGTCCAACAAGGAAGGTTAGAGAGAGAACCAAGTGAGAAAAAACATATAGTTAAGAAAGAAAGTTGGTAATTGACTTTAGTTGTTTAGAGGACCTTTAGTCCAATTGTTGAGGGGTTGGTTTTTGCATTTCAGATGAGTTGCCTGAGTTTGAATCTTTGAAGTAGTTTTTTTATTTTGTTTTACTGGTCTCTTGAAAATTGAAAGGTATGGAAGGCATTGAATATGGGTAGTCATGTTACAGCAGATATACATGATTTCATGTATAAACAAAGTCAACAAATGGTACCTTCAATACTATTTCTTCTCATTATCTTACTAGATTTTTGTGCCTTTTTTTCAACTAGTCGGGTTGCAAGGAATAGGAGGTTAGTCATATTCCCGATTTTTTTAGATTTGCAGAACCTTTTCCTTATAAAAAAGCCATGTTCTCTCACATATCCTTCCAAATGAAACCCTCTCTCTATTATTTATGAAAGAAAGAAAATGATTGAAGTGCAAGTACACCTAAGTGCACCGGCAGTCACCACCTAGATCCGGCCACCAGCAACACTAAAACTCATGTCACGACTTTCTGTACCTCTTTATTCTCTCTTTCACCACCTAGATCCGGCCACCAATTGGATTTTAGTTTTGAAAAGTGAGATCCGATCCATCTAAACAATCTTAAGATCCGAACCAAACCATCTAAATTACAATTCGATTGGATCCGTTTTTACAATTCGACTTTCATTTCTACATAAATACAGAGTAGAGATATTTAAAATCTATATGAGATATATATACTATTTATTAAAATGTAGTTATCCAAGTTACAATAATTAGTGGGACTAGTATCTTTGACATAAATATATAATTAAAAATAATAAGTTATAAATAAACATAGACATGACACGCATGGATTACTTTGTTCCAGTAGTGTTATATATATATATATATATATATATATATATATATATATATATATTAGTGTGGTACCCGCGCAATGCGGCGACGGCGAATATAGAGAAGGTTGTGATGAGTTTTGTGCAGAATAATCACAAAGAGCTAATATGAGTTTGTGAAGATTCTTTGCGAGAGCCACTTTGAATTAAATTGCTGACTCTGAGTTATTTGTGTTTCAGTTTGTTGGAAGAGTTTTGTCGCATGGCTGAATCATGAAGTTGCTGATTATATATATGTATGTATATGTGTGTGTGTAATGTTTCATAGTTCCAATTATTATGTAATTGAGTTAGAATGCAATGTTTATAAATTTCAACTCTTTGACTCTTTTATTTGTTTGGTGTTTGTGAAATCTCTTGAACTTGATTTATTGAAAACAGGAATTTAGGTGATCTCATGAATCAAAAGTTAATATTAAAAATATATGATTAGACTTAATTCAATTATAAGTATGGTGATATCATGAATCAAAAGTTAATATTAAAAATATATGGTTAGAAATAATTCAGTTATAAGTATTGGTTTAATTAAATTCATTAATTGACTGTTATGTTTTCAATATTTATTTGTTTAAATTCATTAATTGTGGACTTAAAGGAGGGGTAAAAGAGAGGTATAAAGGAGGGGTATTTTAGTAAATTTACTCTTCTTAAAATTAAGAGTTTTTTAGGTGGTAGATTCATTATATAGTAGTAGGATATATTCTTATTCGGTTTAGATAATAATAACCAGAGCCAAACTGAAATCCATATTAATTATTTGGTTTTGATCCAATCCAATCCAAAAATCCGAAATATCCAAACTAAATAGTCTGATTCAAAAGTTTTGGTTCGATAATTCGATTTTATCCGATTAATGAACACCCCTATGTATGTTCATACTTTGTAACAAACCAAAAACTTGTGAGTTTTATTTTTAATAAGTCATCATTTATTTAATTAAATTATAAGAGTTGCATGAGTTTATATATATAAATAAATATATATAGAGAGTATGAATTTATTTATTACTATTATTCTAATTAATGGAGAGTTTAAGAGTTTAGGATTGGAACAGGAATGTGCCATTTGTTTAGAAACATAAAAGATGGATGAGTTAACTCATTTAAAAGGGTAAAATAGGAATTGAAAATAAAAAATCAAAACACGCGTCTCTTTCAAAGACCCCCCAAAATTTTCTGTTTTTTATTTTTTATTTACCCCTTAAATCTGTAAATAGTTATAACTATTTCAATTTTGAGAATTTGAGTAAAAAAAATTTATACAAATCTACTTATTTTTTTATCCTCTTTCAAACAATACAACTCTTCACATGTTTTTGAAAATTTTATTTTGAAAATACATACCATATGAAAATAATATATATATATATGTTATCATTTTGAATCATGTGAATTTTTATCATTTTCGGCTGTAACCATGTGTATTTATATCATTTTTGGCTAAAAACATGTGTATTTATATCATTTTCGGCTAAAAACATGTGTGTTTATATCATTTTTGGCAAAAAATTATGTCTTTATATCATTTTCGGCTGGAAATGAGTATATTTTTTTATCATTTTCATCTAAATAATGTTATCATTTTAAATGTTGTATATTGTTTTCATTTTCAACTGAAATTGTTATCATTTTCGGTTGTAAAGGAGTCTATTTTTATCATGTGTATCTAAATAATGTTATCATTTTGAATGTTGTATATTATTATTATTTTCATCTGGAAAAAATTATCATTTTCAACTAGAAAAAGATTATCATTTTCGACTGGACGAGATTTAGAGGGACAAAAAGGAAAGGCATGTGAAAGATGTTATCATTTTTCAGCTGGAAAATTATAATTTTCGGTTGAACTAGATTTAGAGGGAAAAAAAGAAAATCATTTTTGTCTGGAAATTATCACTTTCGGCTGGAAATTGAAGATGAGATTTAGAGGGAAAAATAGGAAAAGCGTGATTTAAGGGAAGGGGGATTACCATAATACCATTCCTTCTATAATTACATCTTATAATTCTTTAATTAATTACAATAATGATAGTGTTAGATCTTGACCATTAATTTAAAAAATCTAATGGAGATTTGGCCTTTGGGTTCTATGTTTAAGCATAGGACCTTTATTGATTAATTATATATATATATATATATATATATATATATATATATATATGGGAAGGTTCTGTTGAGAACCATTATTAAAGTGAGAACTGTGAGAACCAATCTTAGCCGTTCATTTTGGATAATGGAATTCATGGATAAAGAGCGTAGGTGGATTGAGTGTGGCAAAGTGTATGTAGGGAATTCATGGGTGGGCAATCAAATTGAAAGAGGGGGAATTGGACGGCTAAGATTGATTCTCGCAGTTCTCGCAATAAAAACGGTTCTTAAATGAACTTTTATATATATATATATATATATATATATATATATATATAGGGGAGGGTTCAAACGAAAACTGTTTTTCGTACGAGAACTGTGAGAACCAATCTTAGCCCTTGATTAAACTTAATCAATGGTTAAAAAATTTTTGGCAGCTCATTAATGCTTAATTAATGACTCATTAAATTGACACATTAATGAGGATTATTTTGAGAAAATCAAGCCTAAATTACCAAAATACCCCTATTAATGAGTCATTAATGGCGTTAAAAAAAGTTCTATTAGTTGTCATACGAAAAATAGTTTTTGTTTGAACTTTTGACTATATATATATATATATATTCATTTTGGTCAAATAGAGAAGTGAATGTGTGTGTTGTTGGTGCCTGGTGAACACGAAAAGCAGAAGCAAGATTCCAAAGTACTTGGAGAATGTTCATTTTGGAAATGACAATGTTGCACCAATTATGAGGTATGGAGATATAGAGAAGAAGAACACCAAAAGCAAGAAAATTTCGTATGTGGAAGGTCTGAGTCATAATTTATTCAGTATTGGTCAATTCTGTGACAAAGAGCTAACTTGAAAAGCAGAAGCAAGAACCCAAAACTGTTAATTGAAGTCCAAATTGAAAGATTAGTAACAAAAATGTATGTTATCTTGACCCATTTGATGTTAAAAACAAGAGTTTAATCACTTTTGAAGGAGATTACTTACTTGGGATTACATGCAATCATCTTGGTGATGAGTTAACTCCTTTATGTTTTGATTTTGTATGAAAAAGAGGTTAAAACACTAAAATTTGAGTTAGTAATGTTAAAATTGTAGAGTAAATGGGTCAAGAGGTAGAATTTGTGTATAACTGATCAAAGGATGATCAACTGCTAGTAAATTTGTTGCTCTTTGATGTTCTTTAGAGTTGGTACAAGTGTTTTGTATACATTTTGTTAAGTTAAAATGAGTTAGAAATGGTATTTGGTCGGAAAATAGGATTATCCTGGTTGAACAATTGCTGAGAATTGGCATACACGGGCCATAAACAAAGGGTGCTATCCATGTAGGGCTTCGTGTAAAGCTACACGACCCGTGTAGCAGTACACATGCCGTGTATAACCCTTGTTGAACATATGTCATATAAGGCTTATATGGGCCATGTATAGTAGAGTTACACTGGCCGTGTAGGGTTAGAGTACACAGTAGGTGTACATTGCCTGTGTAAGTCGTGTATAGCTACACGGGCCGTATGACGAAAGTGTTTATGTGAGCATAAGTATGTGTGCTTATTATTATTATTAATTAGAGTTTTAATCATTTACTGATTTTATGAGATAGTGAACTCATTAAGTCTAGTGTTTACAGAGTTGATTCTTACCCTTTTCATGTAATAATTGTGGTAAAGCTCCAACAAAAGATTGTTGGTCCGTGTTTCCGCTAACATTTTAAAAAGATGATAACCCATTTTGTATATCTTACACAATGTTGACAAATGGTTTTGTAAAACTACTTCTACATGAATATATTAACTTTTGGGTTTGGGTTTAATCAATAGAAAAAAAATTGGGTCCTCACATACTTAGGTGATGTGCGGTGGTACTAGAAGTAGACGGTGATGGTCATGCTTACGGTGGCAGTGGTCAGATGGTGATGGTGATTTGTGTTAATACGAAAGGTGGCGATGTAGCCGAGGTTTCAATAACAATGAGCCATAGTACAGACCGAACAACAAAAGTGAAGATCTAATCTACAACAAAAGTAGTTGAAGGAAGAACTTGAGGTTACGTAAGTGATATCAATGGATGAAGATTGGAGAGAGAGAGGGTATTTTAAGGTCGGGTGCTACTATTTGGATCCCCTCCCTCTCACATATCAAACATGTCACATCAATCAATTACAGTTTTCAATACAAGTCATACAGTTACACACATCAATATCAAGGTGTCAAATTAGACAATTAAGAAGGTCCAAATAGTTTTACCTTTTTAAGGTACCTTCATTTAAAAGCAAATAAAAGTAGGTTTTTAAAGCCATAAATGTTAGTAGTATTAAAAGTAATAATAATAATTGGTTGCATGTTTTAATTAAAAAGTTCAATGTATGACCAGTCAATATTTTACCGTTGTATTAATTTTCTATTAATAAGTAATTTGGATCAAGAATAATAATAATAATGAATATTTTATTTACAAAACATGATATATATATATACACATATTTATCAAGTTGATTCTTTTTTTATAGGAATTAATTTTTTTATGATAAAGTCTGTAAAACCAAAGAGCAACACAAAGGAATATGATTTTCATTTTACTACTAAAAAAAACTTTTCAAACTTTAAATATTATAAAAAAATAATTGGTTTGAAGTTTAAACATTAACTTTGATCGATGATAACATATCTCACAGACTCACACGTCTTACATTTATACTAAATATAAAATAAAATTTATCTTTCTTTTGTTTCTCAAATAAAAAATTAGCTATCTTTTATTTAAACCTATCAGTGATTTTTTATTAATTTGAGTTATATGATAGAGAAAGATAAAATGGTAACCTTCAGTTTCGTACATAATAACCAAAATTATTAATTAAAAAACCCTTTAACTTATACAATTATTTCTTATATTTAAAACATTTAATCAAAAAACAAGTATAAGTAAAATAATATTAGCAAACGCAAGCTTTAAGGGGAAAATATAACAATTTCTTTTTTAATAAATATAAAATTAAATACATCTATTTTTTAATTTTGAAACTATCGTATTACAATTATTGAGTTATATTCAATAAAGTCCATTTAAAAAACATAAGTCTAAAATTTTAATATTCAATCACAGGTGATTCAGTATACAATAACATGTAATTTGTAAAAGCATCACATGTGAATTACGAAAAATTACGAAAATGCCACTCCATCCAAATTTTTAAAATTTAATCTGGATCATTAATGTCATTGATCCAAAGGTTAAAATTAGTCCCTTAGGACTATGAATTAATTATGTACTATATTTAACATTCTTTCATAATTATTATCGATTTGAATTATATTTTCTAGCCAATTTAAATAATAGCATTTTGCAAGACAAAATGACATGTTCATCCACAGTGCTTTCATTATGGGTTATGTATATGTATATGTATTTGAAATCGAAACCCTAAAGAAACGACTTAATCGGCGCGGCTGATAAAACTTAGTATCTTAAACTTAAGATCACGAGTTCGATACTTGGATAGGTTTTTTATTTTTATTTTCTTGCTTACTTTTTCGATAGAAAAGGAGGCCATACCTTGGTATAATATGAACCATCATGTAAGCTTGACGCTGACGTTGCTTTTATACTTCACTCCGATGTCATCATTACTATAGGATACATCATCATTGTCGTCGTCGTCGCCTTCTGTGTTACCGTGTTCTTTGTGTATGTGTGTTATCCACTCGAGCTGCGTGTTTTTGTATATGATTACAATTATCTTTCGGAAAACAGTATTGTGCGATGGACGAAAGCAACACAAAACCTATAAGGATTTCATATAAGACCACTTCGATTAGCAGGTATGCATGGAATGCCACTAATCCTATTGCCTTTCACGGTTTCCATTTACACCAGTGGTGTGGATATATTTGGTTTGATTCAATCAATTAAATATTTGAAAACATTTGAACCAATCGTAATCCCAACCAAAATTGGATCCAATCGAATATTTTGGTGACGCTGTTCTAGAAAGATACGAGGTCTAATATAAATTGTAGTACTCGATTAGTGTCTCTACTTTTTTGTAGATCAACAAGCTTTAAAAATGACTATAATCATCTACCACTACAAAAAATATGTCATTTATCCACGCTTCATAAAAAACGTGTAAAATTTTTTAGTATTGTCACACTTATAATTGAATAGTTTAAAAATAAAGATTGTTAGAAAAATAAAAAATTTAACATTTATAAACGTGTACATTTGCTTTTAAAAGTTCACGTTTTTAAATGTATGAATTTAATAATAAATAGATGATTATAAAAGTTCACACTTAAAAGCGCGAACTTTTGTAACTATAAAATTATTTTTAAATTTTCCATACTAATAAATGTGATTTTTTTCCTCCAATTTTCACACTCTTTTAAATGTAAAGATTTTATAGAAATTAGTAACATTCAATTTTTCCACGTTTGATCATAATTCATCACGGTTTTAAATATATTAATATTGATAAAAATGTGTGGATAATCGTTATCTTTTTTATAGTGACCTAATATAATATCTATACTATATTATAAAACATTTACACCTTTTAAACTCTTAAATTTTAAGTATTTTGAAGTTACTAAACTACTCTTCACCCCTCTCTATATCTAATGTGATCATTTTCTTTCTAACACTCTCTATATCTAATGTAATTATTTCCTTTCTAACAATATAAGAATCATAATAAAAGAAACCTCAATATTTACACTTATAGTATTGTAACAATATTTTTTTAAAGAAAGTCAATGTTTCTACCTATATGCAGATATATAATTAACAAAGTCAAGATTATTTTTCATAGTTTAAATTGTATATAAATCGTGTTAATAGAAAAATTAATTCAAGCTATAATCTTATATATGGAAGTGTGAAGAATAAAATAAATTTTAATTATTTTTAACATTTATTTTTTACGAGTTTTTTATTTACAATCTCACGTATGTAACAACGTATTATTCTCTTATAAAGTAAAAATAAAGATATTGCATTCTCTCTCTCTTTCAAACTTGTTAAATGTTTCAAGATTTCATACTATTTTTAAAATATACAAATTTTATGAATGAGATATTTTGTAGCTTTCTTTAATGATGATTATCGAAAGATTTATGAACATACGTAAATTTTATAAGAAAAAAACAACTATAAGTAATATCAAGCAAAAACTATTAAATAGATTGATTAATAACTATTAGATATTGACCAACGATAATTTAGAAAAAAACCTTATACCCTCTATTTTTTGAAAACATACATATTATCAAGAAAAAAATTATCTACCACCGCTGCATTATGTGAATACTATTCTTGTACTAAGTGGTATGTCCTTTTTAAAAATAAGAGAAACAAAGTTTTATTATAACTATATTTTTCTACTTTCTAAGTTACCGTTTTCATTTTCAATTTAAGAAGAATGTTCAATATAGTCTATACTTAATTCATAGTCTAAAGAGACTAATTTTAGTCTTTGGATCAATGGCATCAATGGTCTAGATTGCATTTTAAAATTTTGGACGGAGTACTATTTTCGTAAGTAATTCACATGTGATGATTTTACAAATCATATGTGATTGTATACTGAATCACGAAGAATGTTCAATATAGTCAATAATTAATTCATAATCCTAGCGGACTAATTTTAGTCTTTGAATTAGTGTCATCAATGATCCAGATTAAATTTTAAAAATTTGGGCGGAGTGACATTTTCGGAATTTTTCGTAATTTACATGTGATGCTTTTACAAATCACATGTGATTGTATACTGAATCACCTGTGATTAAATATTAAAATTTAAAAATTATGTTTTTTACATGAACTTTATTGAACACAACTCTTCAATTTGATTTAGTGTTAATAATTTGATTGATAGTATCCTCTAAGTCTCTAACAATTTAGCCTATTTTAATAAGTTTTAATTTACTTAAAAAGTTTATAATCTTTACTACTCTATAAAGCATTTAGCTCTTTTTTTAAGACAATTTTTTAAGTTAAGCAATATAGCATGTTTTACAATAACTTTCAGCAACAATCTTAACACTTTTAAAATAGTACAACTCAAATAGTATTATTTACAATATGTTCCGGCAATGATTTTAAACACTTTAAAACTATCCAAAAATTAATTACAAAAAACTGTCAGAATTTAAATACATAATTAATACTTACTGTTTTTAAAAAGTTTTATATTCTACTATGTAATATGATTGTAAAAGATATATGGTATGAATTCGTTCATACAAGAATAGAATGTTTTCATTTAAACATAAGTGTTGCGTTAACTTGATATTTATACGAAGATCACAACCACCATATTCTCTGTCAACATCACAAATAACATGTTAACAAATGAAACTATTTTAACCCGCCGCATCGAGCGGGTAAAATACTAGTCGACTAAAGTAAGAAAGCAATTTTGACATAAAAAGAAACTTTCTTGAAGGGGTTCGTAATAAAAACAAACTTTCTTAAAGGTTTGTAATAGAAATTTGGATGCAAGGAAGTTTTATAGCTGAAGTGAAATTAAAGGTATGATTGTGTTTCAAGACTTTTTAAGCTATTCTAAACATACTCTCCCTTCCTCATTCTGACTCCTTCTGCCGCCGCTTGGATCCACCCTAGCTGCCGCCATTGCTGCTTTCTTCTGCTGTTTTCTTGTTCTTCACAATTGCACCAACCTACCCGCTGCAAATCTCTTCTTTGATCGTATCTTCCATTGCTGAAACTCATCAAAAAGGTATTGAAAAACCTCATGGAATCACCTATATAAAGGCTTACATTCCTCTTATTTTAATCTTGATGAATTGAGCTATGACACGTGGCACGATTTATATCAAACTCACTGCATTGGGTTTGGAGTGATTAATCACATTCCTCTTATTTTAATCTTGATGAATTGAGCTATGACGCGTGGCGCGATTTATATCAAACTCACTGCATTGGGTTTGGAGTGATTGATCACATTGATGGTTCTGTTGAAGTCTAACCTAATGATCGTGAGTGGTCCAAGCTTGGCTCAATCGCTAAACTTTGAATCTTTCAAAATCTCTTCTCACCATGATTCTTAAGAAATTAAAACGGATCTACTCGGGATGTTTGGTTACACCTTGAGAATATGTTTCGTGATAACAAGGACGCTGGGGCTATCCAAATCAACATACATTTTGTTTGCGGTCAAGTTGCTTTAGGATGTGTTCTAGTCCTTCATTTGCCCTCCTCTTCACAACACACGTACATATATCTTCAATAAGGGTCTCTCTTCCTCATTGTTTTTTGACTTCCTTCACAACTTGAAAGTGTGTGATCAACCTCCGTTACAAATTCATGTGTCCAGTCCTTTGGTTAATCGATAATATCAGTTCGGTTATGGTTTTCCATTAAAAACAGAACCGTGTTAACCGAACCGCACTTAAATTAATAGTATAGGTTTTTTATTTTTTTATTAATATTCATAAGTTTACATACACACAATGTATTTGTTATTTGAGTCCATTATTGTAACAACCCATATATTTATGCTTAAAGCCTTAATATATTTTGCAATTTTGTTATATTGTCGCTATAACGTTGTTTTTTGGTGCTTACGATGTTGTTAAGTAACATGTATTCAAATATTTTTGTTAACTAGCTAATTGCATATTTTATGGGCTCGTTCATATGTTATAACAATTGTTCTTTTGAGATCATTTATTTACATATTAGCCCAAACTAACGGTTAGCCGAAATTAATCGTTTGAATTAATTAATAGACCCAATAATGTTAACCAATAACCATAAACTATTTAATAATAACCGATCGGATATGATTTTGCAGTGACCAAATGGCTCGGTTTTGGGCCTTTGCAAACCCAAATCAACCTATGCACACCTTTATATTCGGTAAAAGATCTAATAAAAATGACCTAACTTAGTATAGAAAATCGCGAACGCACCTCACTATTTTCATCGAGTTTGGTATGCGATTTTTGTGGATTTGAACCCACAATCATAAGGATCACTTAAAACATCTTATACGCGGTACGCTGAGATATAAGCTCTTTGATGATTTTTCATTTTACTTGATGAAAAATAATCACTTAACAATTTTATTTTTCTTAATTTTTATATTATCTTTAGTTTTTAGATAAAAAAATATTTAAATAATCGCAAGGAACACTTGCAAACAGAATTCCAAATTATTAACCATTTAAACCAACAATCCATATGTTTGAAGTGTTGAAGCAAACTTGGAAAGATGACAAATAACATTCATATAGACACACACATGAGAGGATGCATTTATGATATATAATTATATAGGCAAGATATCAATTGTATTATGTATCAATATAATTGAAATAAATTCATAATAATAATGTATGATCTTAGTAATGGTGTATAAATACGTAAAAGCAAAAACTAAGAACGCACATAATAGTATATGGTAATATTGAAATGCTTAAAAAAATTAAAGTAAATTACATTGTTTATATATTCAAAGGGTATTACTAAATATATCTTATATTTCTAAAAACTGTAACTATAAGCAAACTTCAACTAAAATATAAACCAATGATCTCTTGGCCTAGTGGTTAAGAGGGAGGTGGAAGGCAAAGCCTTCCTTGGAGGTACTGGGTTCAAACCCAGGCAAAGACGTTTAATAACTAACTTGGCGCGTAGCTTGGGCTCGCATACTGCCCTATATGGATGTTACTGCGGACCCAGCCCACTAACATACTAACATAACTTCGCTGTTTAAAAAAAACTAAAATATAAAATAACAAAAATGAAAATATTAGAAGAACTCAAGAGACAGTTTAGATAGGTAAATGTAACAACCACATTAATTAGCACATAAGTAATTAACTAATCTAGTGATGACGTGGAAAAGATGAGATCATATATATCAAAGATTGATGACGTAGATAGGCTGACGTACCTACGACTGTACGAATGCATAATAAGCAGAAATAAAGAATCCAATCTGAGGTGGAGGACCTTCATCATGATGATGGATGCTTTGTCTTACTCTTTGTAACGCTTCAAATTCTAAAGTAAAGTAAAACTTTAAAATAGAAGTATTTAAAATAAAAAGAGTTTACATAAAAGCGAAAGCTACGATTTACACTGAACCCTCTGGCTCAGTTACAAAAGTGGTATCAAATATTTACAACAAAAAATTTGTTTCACAAAATACAATCAGGCGTTAGTTTTAAAATACGAATTTCCTCTCATAACACAACCTCTGTCAAACTGGGGTCTTGCCCTTAGAGGAATCACGCCCTGCAAAACAACAGTAAGCAGTATCTGATAAGCCACAAGGCTTAGTGAGAAAACTAAACTGTAAATCATATAAGCATGCGCATACACATATACGAATGCTGTAACAGTTCTTATGGACACAGTACTGCACCATCTTAGCATCCGCCAAGAAGGCTAAAATGCTGCCCGTAGCAACTACTGCACAAAGCAACGTACTACGCTCTCTCTCTGGTGATCCTCTGATCAATAATACATCACATTGCAATGTACCACACACATATCACAGATAAGACTTAGAGTTCAGAAAACTCACCTCAGCAATAAATATCACACAGAGATATATCACGCAAACTCAGAATACTTCAGATAGTAATCCCTACAATCATATACAATTATAGTATCAAGATACTCTCGAACCAGCACTTAAACAAACTGACCAGGGGCAGGGCACGCCCGTACCCCCGCAGGGTACGCCCGTGCCCCCAGGCCCAAGGCCCAAAAGCAGGCCCTAATAAGCATGGGTGTACCGGGTCAAGCACACCCTGAACCGGACCCAGGCACGCCCGTACCCTACCCAGGTACGCCCGGACCTCAAGAATAGAGGCGGTCACGGCCATGAGGTACGACCGTACCCCTCAAAGGCACGCCCGTGCCTTTTTACTTACAGCTCCAGTTCGCCGACTGTCTGCTGTATACTCGATTAAAACCTCAAAAACACTTACTAACAATTCGGAAGAACACTACTGGGGTGTTTTCCTACACCCCAAACAACATATAAACCAATAAAAACAACCATAACATGCATAAATCTTGATTTACCATTGAATCACCTTAAAACTCAACTTAAACCTCAAGAACAACCAACAAGAAGCCTTACCTCAACTTGTGCCTACTAGAACCAGATGGAGATCACTTGTTCTCTGTTTATCTTGCTCAAAATCTTCAAAGAAACACTGTTCTCTCTCTCTCTCTCTCTCTCTCTCTCTCTCTCGTTTGATGCAGATGAAGTAAATGAGTTATTTGACTCCTCAAAGTCAAATACACATATATATATATATACACACAACTTTGGAAATTGGCACAAATAGCCCCTGGACTTTCTAGTTTCAAAAATTACAACACAAGTTCCCCAAGTTTCTAAACACCTCCTAATCTCAATTAGACAATACCAAAATGCATTAAGTCGAAATGTTACTAATTACAGAAATTCTGAAACTTGGGTGTTACACTCTTCTTATGAATTCTTCACATTTTTGGTGAAATTCTTTAATTGCTTCTTCTTCTTCTTCTTCTTCATCATCTTCATGTTCGTGATCTTCAACTTCAAATTTTGTTACTAATATTACATGTTTATCTTCAAGCACAAGATCCAGTGCTGTTCTTGAATCTTCAATTCGATCATCAACATGGACAACCGATTGATCTATATCTTCAATTTCATCACAACTACTGGTATTTAAAAGATCAAATTTTTAAGATCATCAAGACTACTACTTACCGATATCGAACTAGAATCAAGGAGGAGAAAGAACAGAATCACATTAAAGATCAGAAACATGAAGTGTCTGTTGTTGGTATCAACAAAGTCTGTGAATTTTAAACCAAAAGAGAGAAACCTAAATAGCCAAGAAATAAATATTATGATGATGAAAATGAAGAAAGTGTAAAATGGTAATTTGTTTGAAGTATGGAGTAGTCTGCTCAATTGTCTTCTTGCTTCATCTGCTCTCTTCTCCATTAACTGTTGGAGAGCCTGCTTCATGAATTCCCTTCTTTGAGTGTATTAATGAATTATATGTGTGTATTACTGTATATATATAGAGAGAGTGAGAGATGAAAACAACCCTAAATTTGTAGCAAATGGTAATTTTATCCTTTTAATTTTTTGGGGAAGAGGGGGCCAGTTCTTAATTGGTCTTTTGTTTTAGGT
Organism: Dittrichia graveolens; assembly: GCA_038502395.1. Taxonomy (NCBI): domain Eukaryota; kingdom Viridiplantae; phylum Streptophyta; class Magnoliopsida; order Asterales; family Asteraceae; genus Dittrichia; species Dittrichia graveolens. Next base: position 84,770,684 of record JARJIL010000005.1, on the reverse strand, counting down.
CAACATGTAATAAAGTGTTTCAATTTGGAGAGTTTCAACTCATTGGATCAGGTATTATCCATTATGGAGAATGAAGTATTCTCCGAAAAAAAGAAAAAGTTTATTGAGGCATTAATTGGTGGAGCAGTTTGGTGTATCTGAAAATCAAGAAATAACGTGGTGTTTAATGGTAAAACATTTTCGCCCGCTCTTATATTTGGAGAACTTCAAGCATCTATTTATACATGGTTGAAATATAGAGGCAAATGTAAGCTTTTTACTTGGTCTTTGTGGTGTACAAGTCCGCTTTTCTTATTGTAATCATGTATTATTTGGTTATCTATCATCTTGCTAGATGCTTTTATTAATAAAATTGGGGCTATTTGGTGAGGGTGATGGCCATGCCGTAGCTCTCATCGAATTGTCTTTCTTTGTTGGTCCAAAAAAAATGAAATAAAGTGTTTCCATATTGAGGTGGCGGTGAATTTGGTTTGATACTGAGGTGACGGAACTAATTAAGGTTGACGTTCAAAACCTCATGTTTTATCCTTGTTTCGGGTTTGAACTTGACACCTTGATCTTATCTCGGCTTGAATCCATTTTCAGCCATAAAAATAATGTAGCTTGAATTTCTATTCCTGTCTTTTAAGTATTGTAAACTTTCTTCTAGCGTATTGCTAGTTTACTTAACATAAAATATTATTTCTGATAATTCTAGTCGGGGGTAATGATTATGCTGAATCTTCGAGTCTAGTTTTCTTATTTTGCTATTCAAAACAAAATTTGTATGAATAAGGTATTTTAAAATGGAGGTGATTTATATACAATAATGTTTTACCATATACAACAATTATAACATTTATACTCTTAGAATCCCATTATTAATTATTTATATCAACATGTTTAAGAGTATAATTGTTCAATCAAACTCTTTTTATTGTGTATGACAAAATATTGTTGTATACAAATCACCTCCCATTTCAAAAGTATAAGAAAGTATAAAATGGATGAATATCAATTAAAAGATGTTTTTTCGTGGAAAAAAATGAAAGAATACTAGCCGAGGTATTATATATTGTTTAGTATTTTATTATCTATACTAATACTAATATGTAATACATTTAACATGCTCTTTTTTAAAAATCTTAATCTCTTAATTTTAAGTAGTACAAATATTTATGTTTCTTATATAAACAATTGCAACATACTAGAAAAGTATAGAAATTTAAATGATTTATGGAAATTTACAATACACGTACTAGGAAACTATGGAAACTTATATATCATGGATTAACATATTTTTTTCTCTTAAAAATCTTAATTTCTTAATTTTAAGTAGTAAAATTATGTATGCATCTTCTCAAACAATTACAACTAGGGTTGTAAAAAATTCTGATCCGATTAACCCGACCCAAACAAGACAAATAGGGTTGGGGATTAATTGAGTTGACCAGACCAACCTAAATTCTAATTATGGAAAAAAATCGGGTTTGAGTTAACCCGAATAACATGATTAATTTTCTTAAAAATAATATTAAGAATATACCAAAAATACATGTGATTTAAAAAAATAGAGTTTAAAGTTAAAAGGAAAAAGAAATGGTGGGGAGAGAAGAGAATAATAATACTATGAGTGTGAGTGTGTTTTTTTGAAACTATAAGAGCAGGCAATGGAATTTTATACATTATGTAGTAAGAGGCATTGAAAATAAACATAAACATGTAATCTGAATTTATAAATATTTTATGATTTTTAAATGACTCATATTATTAAAATAAAAAGTATAATTCATAGTTTATTTAATACTCTCTCATCTAATTAATTAAACTCTTAAAATTTAAGTAAAGAAAAATTATCCATATACCCTTAAATATCTTTGCATTATTTTAAAACACACCAATCCAGTAGTCTCATACCAACACAATTACCCTTCCACGTCAATTCATAATTCCAAAAGCCATAGTATGTTTTATCACCTTATTTGATAAGTAGATATTTTTTTCTTATTTTATTGCTTTTCAAAATTTATTTTAAAAATTAATAAAAGAGTTAAAGTAATAAAGGAAATCTAAAGGGAGAAAAAAATAGACATGTTGCGAACGGAAGTTATTTGATGTCACTATATTGTGTAATACTATACCCCCTAATTTATCGAAAACAGACACAATCAAGATGGAATTATTCGTCGCCACCACATTACGCGGATATCATACTAGTTGTAATTTAGATGTCCATTAACTGGAATTTATAGATCACGAACCCCCTAATTAGGGATGGAAAAAAAAACCGAAACCGACGGGGAAAACCGACCTAAACGGGGCGGGGACGAGGAAACCCGATTATTTAAACCGGGATGGGGGCGGGGATGGGTTTGATGATCCCCGCCCCGATTACCCGACATACCCGATTATAATTTAATATTAATTATATATATATATATTAATATACATAAAATTAATTTTAAATATAAAATATACAAATCTTTATACACTTTTCTACAACCTAATTTTAATCGTTGTTTTTATTTGAATTATTTGGTTTTGATATTTTGGATGCATTTAAATTCTTTAATACTCTAATTTATATTCATATATGTTTGTATTCGATAATGTCGTGTAATTTAAAACTCGTGGTAAAATCTTAACAGTGACGATCCGCGTAGTGAAAAAATCATAGTTTTAGTTTAAAGGGTATCTCTGCGATGAAAACTACCTATTTAATCAAATGTTTATATTAAACGGGGATACCCGTTTCCCCGCGGTTTTCCCCGGTTATCCGACGGGGATCCCCATTTAATCCCCGTGGTTTTTTAAGCGGGGACGGGGGGACCAATCCCCGCCCCGAATCTGCCCCGTTGCCATTCTTACCCCTAATGGTGGTTTATAGCTAAGTCCTTTTTAAAGAGTTAATAAAAAACCTCTCTTCCAGCTTGGTGGTGGTTTTGGTTGCTATAGTTGGGTTTGAAGCCCATTTTGTTGTTCTAGTTCTACATCTTGGAGGCTTCTTTTATAACCATTTTCATTATTAATGTTATTTTGCCCTGTAGCCTTTCAAAGAAAAATTATAAAGGGCAACACATTTTGAATTATGCACCAGTAGAAAAGAGGGTCATTTCCAACGGATTTTAACTGTCGAAAAAAACCTAGTCGGAAATAAGATTTGTGACGAGATTTCCAACGGAATATAATATTTCTGACGAATTTATCCGTCGGAAATCCGTCAGAAATTATAAATTCAAATTGGGTGCAACTATTATTTGTTCCGAGGGATTTCCGACGAACTTCCGACGCATTTCAGATCGATTTTCAACAAACTTACAACGACCTTTTGACAAACTTCCGTGGGTGAGTGCCGACAGATTTCAAACAAAGTAACGTGAAGAACTATGTGATGGTTTATCAAGAAGATGACAAACTTATGAATAATGTTAAAATATTTAAAAATTTAAGAAGGAAAACTGGTAACCTAAAAATAGATTAACGGTTAAATCCTATGATGATTTTAGTATGTTAAGTTGTATTTTTTGAAATAAAATAAAGTTTACACTATTTAGTGACACTAGTAAAGTGTGTTATATTTTCATACACAATGCCTTTTTTTATGCTCCAAGTTTGACACTCTTTTTAGCCGTCCTTCTTTCATATTATTCTTTGTTATTCCGTTTTACTACCTCCTTTCTTTCATTTATTTATTTATTTTTAGCACTTATTTTCTTTCTTTATTTCTTATAAACACCTTTTATGTTTATTCTTTTCCTCAAGTTATATATTTTTTATTATATTCACACATTTGACTGTTTTTTTCTTTTTCTTAATAACTTTTTGGTTTTATTATAATAATATATTGAATCTTTTTTTAGAAGATTTTGTTTTCATTGTTAGCCTTTTCATAATAACAACACAAATAACTTTTGGGTTTTATTATAATAACACACTGAAGTTTTTTGGTGAATATTTGATTTTCATTGTTAGCCTTTTTATAACAACAATTTTAGTTTTTTTCTTAATAACATTATAAATACATAAAATTGTCAATATGTTATTATACATCATTTACTATTCAGAGCTGTAAAATTTCAAATTATACTCTTATAAGTATTACATAAAAGTTTTGTACATTAAATGTAGCTGAGTTGGATTTTTTTTATTGATAAGATTTTTTTTTTAAAATTTTAGCTTGTTAAATATTTTACTTTTGACTTTTGCTAGGTAATTTTTAAACCATTATAAGATTAATATATAATCATGATTTTTTTGTTACTTCCTATTTAAAGCACGTATTTTAAATAAATTTTATTTTTCAATGATTCAAATAAAATTTCTTAATATATCTTTTGTATAGGAGCAATTAGCAAATGGTGATGCTTCCTTAATCACAAAATTTGAAAATTTTAATGTATTATATATAGAGAGAGTATGTGTTAGGATAAGGAGAAAACGCTTTAAGAATACATAACAAAGAGAACACTTAATGGTCTTTAATCAATTTAATCCTAAGGTATAAATATTTTCACGTTTTTTATAGTCTATGAGTATTATGGTAAATGGGGAATAATAAAAAAAACTTCTCAACCTCCCTTTTCGATCATTTTTGCACCGGACACCCTCCGTACACTCTCTCTCTCTCTCTCTCTCTCTCTCACCGGTTCCTATTTTTCTATAATCCTCAAATCGCCTATAACACCATGGAGGGTTATTTGGTCGCAGGTAGCACTGAATGTTCCACTTTTCTCTCTCTTGTACTCTCTCTTCCATCGGGGCGTTGGTTCCTATTTTCTGACATTGTTCATCTTACCCTCATCGGAATCTTGATGGGGTTTGGTTTTGTAACACGTTGCTCCACCATCGCTCAACCCTCCTTCCTTAATCTCTCGCTTTACTGATCAGCACCCATTATCGAGGTCAGGACCAAAGATTTCGAGCAGTTCACTATCAATAGGCTCCTAGGGTAGTGCAAATTAACCTCGATCATTGATTATATCATCTACAATTAGATTTTATGTCGTCTGTAAAAACCCATTTTCACAAATAATTTTAGTCAAATTAGTAACATTGATTCCAAGTTTTCTTGTGAAGATCTCGATCATTGATTAAATATGTACATCAATGCTTGAGCTTCGTGATTCCAATCTATTCATATGAAATTAAACAGCCACCCGTACGTGAAGATTGATAAATACATTGAAGATTGTACAGTTAGTGAGTTTCTTGATTTGATATATGTGGTCTGTACATGATAAATTTTGATGTTTACCTTGAATTAGGTGATAACACTTCTTGTGCTTTCATTAGATTACGGTTGCATATATAAAATCACATTTAACACCATGTACGTAAGGCTCTAGCTTATTCATTTGTTTTGTTTCTCTTTTTAATTAAGGATTTATAAATTTCCTAAGGCATTCATCTCCTCCTGAATGTCAAGCCTCTTGGTATAGTGAAGTGTGATGTATGTAGCATGACAGATAAGTTCTCTTATATAGAGGTATGCCAGATTGATCTAAACATTCAGCTATCAAATCTTGATGGAGACTCTGCGCCTTTATGATTTTCTTTAGTGGTTGTGGGGAGTCTTTTATGCTAGGATTTTGGATTTGATTACATTAATTTGTCAATTGGTATTATTTAGAATTGTTTTTTTGTTAATTAGTGTACTTGATCGTCTTATTTCTTTTCTTTGTTTTCTTATTATTGTTTGGAAATGACTTGAAGTTGCCACAAAAGTAATATATAGTGGCCGGCGTGATTAAATATATACCCATTTTAATTTTGGGGTTAAGTATAATGAATTACTCATTATAAATTTGACAATGTTTATGTTTTTGGTGAGATGGAGTTACTCAAGGTTTCTTTCACTAGAAAGTTCTCATTTGAAATTTCAATTGGTTATCTTCATTGTTTCTTATTCTTTTGGCACTTGGTTTATTTTTTAGCAACGTATATATAATTTAATAATAAATACAGTTCACAACAAATGGTGAGTTCTAGATGATTATCATTTGATATATATATATATATATATATATATATATATATAGTTTTTAGACTTTAGATTGGGTTTGCATGCATTAGGTTTGAGTGTATGCATTAGGATTGGGTTTGTATGCAATAGGTTTGAATGCATTAACATGCTTACAGGTACGTAGCTGCTTTTTATTGCATCTCATTAACTAGTATATACTTTCCCATCTTTTATCTGATTATTTGTTTATCCTAATTATATGTATTAGTTGCATCTCATTTGTTCCTCTTTGCTTAAAATTTCTATTCACAAATCTTAATATTTGTTGATTAATATTTTGTTAGTCCATTTCTTTTTGTGTTTTCTAATATTTCAATATATATCTATTATGTCCTTTTTTTTTTAATTTCAGAATCATGATACAGCAAGTTGAAGTGGCTGTCTACCACTTACCCATGCTTTTGTTGAAAAAGTTAACGTGAACCAAGAGACTAAACACAAGAAGATGATTCATTTGTATTAAGCTAAGTACCCGACCCTATCAAAGATTACCCGTGATATCTTGATGATTCATTGTAACGCCCCAAAAACCAAATTTGAAATAATAAGATCAAACACCTATAAGTGTTCGCATCTCAAAGTTTAACGTAAAAGCGGAAGCAATACTTGATTGAAAAACTGATGTATCAATAGATATTCACATAAATACTGTCATAAGTTTGGTACCAAAAACTTGATATTTACAAACCAGGCGTTAATTTCAAAGAGTTTAACAATTGGAAGTCAAACCGGAGCTTTGCCCTTGCCTTTGATAAAACCTGCAAAACATTTTAAAAATAGTATCTGATAAGCTACGGGAGCTTAGTGAGTAAACCGGACTAAACATCATATAAACCCACGTATAAAATCATATGAAGATAATACACGTATGTCTGGCAAATAATGCTAGCCTCTGGTTCTAGACCCAGGGCAGCAACATGGGTCACAGTACTGTACCATAGTTGAGCCTTACTGGACTTAGCAGTAAGCACTCCACCTCTGAGACTTACTGCACAAAGCAGCAAGCTTATACACACATATGAATAACATGACATGTCAATAATCTGATATAATAGCATACATGCTGCACATATGAAGTGAAGTCTAGAAGACTCACCTTCTGATCATACTATCATTAATTGATCCACAGTTGTCAATGATACAGGTAATATGCCAATCACCTCCTATATAAACAATTCATAAAATCACATAAGGCATTTTGATCTGAAATAGGGCCTACACAGGCCGTGTACCACTCATGCTACACGACCATGTAATCCTACATGGCCCTACACTACACGGCCGTGTACCGCTACACAGGCCGTGTACCTCTTATACTACACGACCATTTAACCTTACATGGCCCTGTGACCGCCATAACTACTACACGGTCGTGTACCGCTACACGGGCCGTGTACATCACAGACCAGCAGACTGTTCTTGGCAAGAACAGTCGGATTTCACCAAGAAATCCTATAGTTTCACCATAAAGCAACTAGAGGTGTTTTCCTACACCTCCTACAACTGATATACCTAATCTAATCAATACAAAACATCTCTAACATGATTTCACCATTGAATCATGTTTTTAATCTTACAAAACATCAAGAACAATGGTTTGAAAGCTTACCTCAAGTTGTATACTTGATAGATTCTTGCTATAGCTACTAGTTCTGCCGTGTTCTTCAAAGAAAAGTGAATGTCTCCTATGCTAGCTCTTGAACTCGTGGATGGCAGGAGATAAAATGATAACTTTGACAAAATAGTCAAAGTTGGTGCAATATATATATATATTGTTTCAAGTATTGACATAACAGCCCCTGGACTTAATCAAGTTATAATTTGACGGTTTTAGCCCCTCTAGTTTAAAACCCCATCTTATCACGTATATCCGTTTATAACTCGGGTAACACCTTGTACTTTCCTTGCATAAATTTAATAATAAATTTCTGGGTGTTACATTCATTTGTATTTATAAGCTATATACCCAAAACAAAAAACCCGATAGGTATGTATACACTATTAAACTTTTAATGGATCTATTTCTTATTCTACCCCTTCTTTTTCTTTCTATTTTATCATTTAAAACCGTGTATAAACTTTTAATGTATTTATTTCTTCTTCTACCCTTTCCTTTTCTTTCTGTTCCGACATTTAAAATCAGGAATACAACTTGATGTGTCCAAATAGATTTATTTACATGTAGTTACATCAATGTATACATACACATTACTTTGATTTGATGCATCTATTTCATTTGGTGATTTGTATGCATTATGCATACATAATCCTTTTTCAAAAAAATTAGGTCAAGACTGGTTTCTAATTGAAGATAATAAAATTCTGAATCCAATTATGTAACCTATTGAATTGAAAAGTTAATGTTTTGAAATTAATTTTAAATTTTAAGATCTAAGATGGTAAATTGTCTTTTGTTAAACTAGAAGCGTGAGTAAGTGAGACGATTATGGAATAATAATGTAAAATTCCAATTTTATACATGTTTTCTCTGTTGTATATATTGTAGGTGTTTTCTCCCAATCCACACCCTACGGTATCTTAATAAGCTTATTTATTGAAAAACGTATATAAGTAAACTTTAAACACATATATAACAAGCTTAGAGAACCTGTAATGTATTATAATTTAATATTAGTTTAAGTGTATCAAAATATAATGAATTATAATCATTTTAATATCCAATTTAATGAATTATACTTTGTTAAGATAAATATAATAAATTATCAAAAAATTACATTTTATGTAATATTGACCTGTAAAGCAAGTAAATGTTGATGTGGAGTAGGTTACCTTATTATTTTATTCTATTTTTTTGTTTTTTGTTTTATTATTATATCAATTATATTCTTTTTTTATTATTATACCATAATTTTATTCTATTGTTTTTTATTTCATTGAAGATATGCAAGTTATTCTCACCACCACCTACTTCCTCAACCATAACTGCCGCCGCCACTTCCTCTATCTACAACCACCACCATCACCGCCACCACCTTCCTCTTCAACTACCAAGTATGCCGCCACCACCTACTTCTAACTCAACCACCACCACCTACTTCTTCTTCAACCACCATCGAAGCTGCCACCACCACCTACTTCCTCAACCACATTCGACGCCTAGGGATGTTCAAAATAATCCGAATCCGAACATCCGAATCAATTATCCGAAAATCCGATCCGAAATTTTGGATTCGGATAGTAATTTTTTGAATTTTCGGATATTTCGGATATCTGATATCTGAAAATTATTTTTTATTTTTATGTTGCTTATTGATTTATTTTCTTAACATATATAGTTTTATATACATGTATTATTTATTTTGAAGCATACTTGAGCTATTTTTTGTGATTAAAGTTTAAAATATGGTTATTTAGTAATTATATTTTTAAAAATAATTATATAAAAATATATATTTTTGAGATTTTCGGATATTTCGGATTCGGATACTGAAAACCAACTATCCGAAATTTCGGATATCCAAAATTCGGATATCCGAAATTCGGATATCCGAATTTTCAGATATCCAGTTTTGAACACCCCTATCAACGCCACCACCTCCTTCATCTACTACCACTAAAACCCTAAAACAAAACCCTAAAAACAGATCGCTGAAAACCCTAAACAGATCGATGAAGACCCCAAAACCTAAAAACAAATCAATGAAAACCCTTAAAAAGATAAATGAAAACCCTTCATCTACAACCACCGCCGCCACAAATCCTAAAAACAGGTCGATGAAAACCCTAAAACATATCTAAAATGAAAACCCATTAGTGTGCATCGGGTCATGGACAACAATTGATGATGTATGAACACAATTGATGATGTACCAGCCCTACTATTGACAAAACCCATTTAGCGAGATCTGAGAATTCGCCCTAAAAATGAAAGTCGATGATAAGCAGTAGACGATGTTTAGGCATCTCGATGGTGATAATCACCCATCGATCTTCATTCTTTGTCTCATCGATGATAAGCGTATGACAAGGTGGACTAATTGCAAGTTTAATTCTCATGATATATTAATGTTGTGATCATTGCAAATTTATATTTAACTTCTTATTTTTCCAAACTTATTATTTTCATATTAACTTGGATTTTGTATATTTTCTTTTTAAATAAATATTAAAATATTACGTCATCAAAACATTTATTTAAATATTTATTCGTTAATTTCACCACCACCACCATCAACAACAACAACAACAACAACAACAACAACAATAATAATAATAATAATAATAATAGAAATGAAATATAAAGAAAAGAAGATAAAATATTTTAAAATTAAGGTGACCCGCTAACCTGATATTGCACGTTACATTACACCAATTGAAAATTTCAAATAGTTTATTGTACTTATCTCAAGAAAGTATAGTTCGTTACATAAAATATTAAAATGGATATACTTAATTACATTTTGATGCGCTTAACTCTTAATATTTATTTAAATAAGTTTTTATAATTCACGTTCAATAATGTCTTTAGTGTATAATAATACAAAATTAACGTTTCACACAAGTAACGCATTCTCAATACATTTAAAACATTCTATAACTAAATCCTATAATTACATGTGACTAATAAACAAATAAGTAAATAAAGTCATATTATAAAAATAGTTCATTTACATAATTTATGTAAATAATCAAAACGAAAAATCGAATATCCAACCTCATCGCGAGGGCCTTAACCCTTGTTAGTAAATCAATAACAAAATAAATTAATTTAGAAATTTTAAGAAATATATATATATATATATATATATATATATATATGAAAAAGTTTAAACGAAAATTATTTTTCATACAACACTGTGAGAACCAATTTTAACCATCCAATTAGATTGCGCACTCATGCATTCCTTACATGCATCTTGCCACACTTAATTCCTCCACACTCTTCATCCATAAATTCCATTTACCACTTGAATGGTCAAGATTGGTTCCCGCAATTCTCCTACAAAATATAGTTCTCGTTTCAACTTTTCCTATATATATATATATAAGGAAAAGTTTAAACGAGAATTATTTTTCATACGAGAACCAATATTAGCTCTTGATTAAACTTAATTAATGATTAAGATTTTTTGACGACTCGTTAATGCTTCATTAATGACTCATTAATGGATTATTAATGATGCATTAATGAGTATTATTTCAGAAAAATCAAGCCTCGCAAATTAATGAAGGCTCATCTGGACGCAATTCATAGTTGAATAAATATGTAAATTACCAAAATATCCCTATTAATGAGTCATTAATGACATTAAAAATAGTTCCCGCAGTTCTCATATAAAAAATGGTTCTCGTTTAAACTTTTGCCTATATATATAAGTTATTTTTTTACGAAAAGTGCAAGAAGCAATGTAAACCATTAGATGATTTAATCAAAGGCTGACGGTGTTCGTGACATTTTAGTAATTATTAAGATATAAAAGGTAATTAATTTAAACCATCCAAGGATAAAGAAGTCTTTTTAACAAAAAAATAATTTCTACCCTAATTAAAACTCATACCCTATCTCATCTATATCAAAGTCACCTCTCCTAAATCTCCTACATCTCATTTATCTGTACTGGCAGTCTCTTCAAAATCTCCTTTATCTCTCCCATCATCTACACTGTAATGCTCCATCACCACACTTATTTCAAGATCTCTCCTATCTTGTCTTAATACTCTTCAAAGATCCAGCCCTAATTGTTATCCTTGCTACTCCTCTGCTACATAACTACCACCGCAAGATTGAAGACAAATAACTATATCATCCATTACAACCCTTTGCGTCGATAAGGAAGAAAGGATAGATCGGCTATACTACTTGATGAACAAGAACAAGTACATATCGGCAACGTGAGAATTAATCGGGCCCTCTTTTTATTTGATTTTTGAGATCTCTCCGGTGGTTTCTTGAACAACGGTGCCGCCGGTACACACCGACTGTCGCCATTTTACATTAACCGCCATCTTCACCATTGAAGAACAGCAACGCCGGCTCAAAACATCCACCACTGCCATCGATGTCATGTCTAAATATGCACCACCATGAGATCTCCGCCGCCGTCAACCCTGCCGACATGCACCGATCACTTCCCAACAGGAAACCATCGATTTCTTTTCTCTCTGCTGTCGGCCCCTGTAGACCTTCACCAATGACCGTCGACAACACCTACTATCTACCGCTTCCAACACCCTTTCACCAAGCACCAATCGCAGATTTGAGGTTAGCTTACTGCTGCCGGGCACCCTTCACCTAGCACCATCGATAAGGGGTCTTGAATGACACCCATCAGCCACCATCCGCCAATGCTTTTTTCTGATTCGTGTTCATCACCACCGATTTCATGTTCAGTGGTGTGTTCAATCAACAAGGTAGGTTTGTTGAAACAATCCTGTTGGTCTTAAGCTGGTGGGTTATCCACCGATCTAGTTGGGTTTTTTTATTTTGTTTCTTGTGGAATTAAAATCCAAAATTCATTTTGGGTGGCAATCGAAGCATATGCCTTTTTTTATCTAATGATGAACATTTTGGTTTATGTGATTGTGCTTTTGGTTATGTGTTCACAAGGGAACAAGAATTAAGATTTATTGTCCGTTAAGTAATGAACATGTTTGTTAATAGCTTTATGATGATTTATTTAGTTATGCAAATGTGTACATAAAAATATAATTGTACCTCTCATTGTATTTGTAAGTCATGTTCAATAATAATCATATATGATTTACATGAAAAATCACGTATTTGAGGTCACTATTAAAGGCATGCTCGTTGAATTGACGGTGAAGACAATATTGTTTGTTTTTTCCCTTTTAAATGGTTAAGATAGTTTGTCTTTGATTGTGTCCACCGGTGAATATAGCTTCGATGACTGTGTTTAATGATGAACACGATATTGCTTGTTTTTTTCTTTCTAAATAGTTAAAACAATTTGTTTTTGACTGTGTTCACCGGTGAACATGACATCAATGATAAAAAAAACTAGTAAGCATTTGGCCGTGTTCACCAATACATACCGTAAAATTAATAAAATACTAGAAAATTATTTTTAATTAAAATTTAGGAAATAGAAAAACATGAGAGAAGAATATCAATATATTTGAAAAAGAAAAAAAATAATTAGAATGGGAGAGAGAAAATACTTGTATTTACTAATTTATCTTTTGAATTAAAAAAATATTAATTATAATTAATATGAACCACAAGATCAAAAACCAATTAATGACTGAAATTATTTCTCGTACTTTTTATAAATAAAACACTTTTCGCATGAACTCTTCCATATATAGAGTGAAAATATCATTTGAGAACCGTTTATATTACGAGTATCACGAGAACCAATCTGAGCCGTCAAATTCTCAATTCTCCAATGTCATCACCCACTCATTAATTCATCTCATACACTTTGCCATATTCAATCTCCCACGCTCTTTATCAATAAATTTCACTTACCAAATGAATTTCACTTGCAATAAGATCGATTCTCAAATGAACTTTTTCATATATATATATATATATATATATATATATATATAGGGTAGAGATCAAGTAAAAAGAAAATTAAAGTAAAAAGGGTAAAAGGGATGATTATTTAATCATTTTTCGGTATATATATCAACTGATAATCATTAGTTCATCATCTTTATTGATTAAAACTAGTTCTTCATCAATTTCTTTTTGATGAATCCAACATATTCATCACTTTTTAGATGAAAGCATTTTGTTCATCAACAAATTATTCCAAAATTTTGTTTTCAAAATCTGTATTTGAAATCAAAAAGAAATTGATGAAGAACTAGTTTTAATCAATAAAGATGATGAACTAACGATTATCAGTTGATATATATACCGAAAAATTATCAAATAATCATTCTTTTTACCCTTTTTACTTTAATTTTCTTTTTATTTGATCTTATCCCTATATTTATTTACTTATTTATTTATTTATTTATTTATCTATTTATTTATTTATAAAGTAAAATATGTCACCTAATTAAGTATGAAAGATCCACGCGGGATGTTGTTTTCTACCTGGACCACTGGACCTCTCCATTTAATGTACTATTTGACCCCTTGATTTAGAAGCTTCAAGTATAGTACATTGGTCCTACGACCTACGGCGACGTTTCTAACGACCTACGACGAGGTTTCTAACAACCGCGTTCAAGTCTTAAGTTTAAGATATATAACTCATGAAATTATTTGGACCCTTAAAAATTTTATTTGACATGTATATACTAGTCTATGATTTGTATTAAAAATTATAATTAATTGATTTGAAATCTTTGATATGTGAGAGAAGAGATTTCAAATCGTAGCACCATATACGACGAAGCAAATATAATAAAGGTGCTACCATTTGAAACATTTTCTCTCACATACCAGACATGTCAATTACAGTTTTCAATACAATTTCACCATATGCAACATGTCAATTACATTTTTTAATACATGTCATACACTGACATATGTCATATCACATAGTCAATTTAGATTATCAATGGGGTCTAAATAGAATCATCCATATAGTAATAGCATTCGGCAAAGATAAATTTTATTACTGTAATTATTGCTAAATCATCATTAATCAGTCGTAGTGATAACTAGTATTATTGTTCACTAAGTGTCACGTTAGCACCCATTTCTTTATTTATTTTCATTTTTCTACGAGAATACATTTTATTTATAAAATATATACTAGATTAATTTTTTTTATATAAAATACAAAGTAACTAAAATATAATGAGAATGCTAACCACAACCCTAAGGGTATTTTTGGTTGGACAGAAAGAAATGACAAATGAATGGAAAAGACAAAGGAATAGAATATTTCATTATTCCATCCGCATATTTGGTTGCTTTCTCGGAATGAAATTCATCATTATTGCAGTATGTTTGGGAGAGAGAAATTGACATTGAAATGGAATAAAATAAGTAAACAATGACCAAAATGCCCCTGTATTAAAAATATATACAACTTAAATTTAAATAATTTCATATATAAAAATTTATTTTAAATACACTTTACATATCTAAAAAATTGATAAATATCAAAACTACGAGATTATCATTAATATATAATGTCAACCTAATAATAGCAATCCATAATCGACGGCATTTATGTTCAATTTCTTCTTTGGAAACTCTATTTTGCAGTTTCTTATATATTATCAAATAATCAAATCAAAATCAAAATCGAGATTGTATCAATCGAGTTTGTATGATTTTTCGAGTTTGATGACTCTCCAGTAGTCGACTATTGGGGCACAGATAAATATGTGGGAAACAACATAGTGACCTATGATAATGTATGTTAGTTGTTGGGGCATATTGGTCATTTTTTATCTCATTTACAAATGAAATGAACAAAAAAATGGGTAAATGGAGGAATGAAATAGGGGGAATGTCATTACCTTTGTAATGTTTCTTTTCTTTCCTTGTTGGTAAACAAAAACCTTTTTAGTAAATGAATGGAATGACCCTTTTCATTTCCTTTGTCATTCCATCATAACAAACGTTGCCTAAGAGTTGTGGATAACACTAAAAAAAGTAATTTTTGTTTTTAAAAATGACAATCACAACTTATATCTTCATAATTAACTTTCTATAATTATCATAGTTTTCTTTTAATTAGTTTTCAAATTTCCATACATGAAACATGGTTATCATTTTAAAAACTAAAAAAATATATTTTTTATTTTTATTCACAGCCCTAGGGTTGTGGTTAGCATTTTTCCCAAAATATAATAAAATAACTAAATACAATAAACTATTAAAATTCCATTAAAACTAAAATCTTACAATACAATATTGAACTAAAACTACAATACAATAATTAATTAAAACAATCATACCAAAAGCTAAAACTATAACAAGATAGATTCACTGTTGCTAACGTAACTAGACGACGAGTCAGAATTCAGTGTCTCGAGTTCGGTGTCTATGTAGATAAAATAAATAATGACACTCCCAAGCCTACTCGTAAGGCAAATTAGTGACTTGAAATGAGTGTCAAATGTCAAGAAACTCCTTGTTATGTCATATGGGGCGCAATCATACAAGTCAGTAAATTTGCGGAACATCCAATGCATGAACGGGAAGAAATTAGAAATGCTCCAACTAGTAATCTCGAGATCCATACGTCTGTACATCTCGCGGCCTAGATAACAGGGTAGGGGTACTGATATGTGAATATCAATCTTAAATTTAAACATTAATCTAACTGTATTTGACTGACACACTAACGGGCAAGCGCACTCGATCGTATAGTAGTAAATTAGGTAAGATCAGGATCGTCTCCATAGGGAACAGGAATTGAATACACTACTAAGGTATAAACTAGTTAAACTGAATTGCTTTAAAAGTAAAAAGGGGTTTTTGAATCTAGCAGCTAACCACTGCCAAGGTATGAAGAGATTGAATTAAAGAAAAATTTGAAAGAATTTTTTAAGAAGTTGAAATCAGATATATATTCACCAATGAATCACCCCCTGGGTTCAATTTGTTATAAGCATAAAATAATATGATAGGTTTCTAAGGTCGTTCGAACCAACATCAGTTCTACTAATCCGATTACGGCTTAACCTTTCTAAAACACACTTACCTCTCGTTGTATGGTGAATTAAACCCAAACTTTTATTTATGGTATTACTGAATAATCTTAACCCTTATTATCTCAGAAAGTTATCTATCATATTGAATGCAAACGTCATAATCTCAGAACAAACAAACAATAATTCAGAAGAAAAACACATACAAGTCATTATCTCAGAGTATGCATAAACTGAATCTAACAAATTACTCAGCAAAATTAAGATCAAAAGCTTAAGGTTCATGGTTAAACATAAACAAAACCTAATAATTTATTAAAATTAAAGATTGCAAATCAAGTCTATGGTTCATTCATCACGGTAAATACAAGAGGGGTTTAACTTATAGATAAGTTAAGAAACAAAAACAAGGAAAAACAAAAATTGCAAATTATTATAGATTGATGGTAGCAAACTAGCAACCCAAGTTAACAATAAAGATGTTGTAGCCTCTCCTCTCTACCAGTGATTGCTCCTCTAAAACGGTGGCATGTTTTCTCCTGTCTTCGTCGGCTGTCGTATAAGAAAAATATCTCTCTCCTGTCGTCGTATCCCTCTCTCGTGTACAGATTGAATTGCCGCCCTTCTTCTGTTGCTTGTGCAATGGGCTTCTCGGCCCATGTAGAAAACGGCAGCCGTATCCCTGTCTTCCAGCTGCGTAATGCTTTTAATATTCTTGGTTTAATTACTTTGCACACCTCCACCAACTGACTTCTCATTCCTATTGTCAATTATTTGTTAATCTTTAAAGCTCACTCAAATTAATTAAGCATCAATGCCAAATTGAGATAAAAAAGCCCACACAATCATCTTTCCTTTCTGTTTTGGCCCATGTGCTGTAGACTCACGGCTCATTTAAAGAATACTCACGACACTTTAAATAGAACAAACATAATATTATTATGAACTCGTTTGTCTAGTTTCCGTAGCTTTTTGAATCATCTCGTTTCGAGCTCGTATGAGTAGGATAAGACTAAAACATTGAACAGGTGTCAAAGCCGCTAGTTTTTCTCTCCTTTTTTCTTCATCAATTTTCTTCAAAATCTCTGTTTTTTCTCCAAAGAACCTAAAACATATTACAATAAATTAAGTTTCAATTACCATAATTATTATAATTAATCATTAAAAGCATGGGATATCGGATATAAATAATATGTGTATTTTAGCCAATATCAGACACACTTCAACTTCCCGTCCGTAATAGTAATTTACATTGATATTAGTCGCGCGAGCCATGAACTGTGAGAAAGTTGTAGATGGTAATTTATGTGAGTTTATATGTGTGTGTAGGTTGTATCAAAGAAGAACATTTTTCATGGATAACATAGAGAACAAATCTAAGCTCTTGAAATGTTGATCAAAGTGCTACAAAAATTACATGCACCTACAAAAGTTAGATACATCTACTATGTTTATCACTTTTTACATCCGTTTTTTAATATAATTTAAAAGTTTATTATTTTTATGTTATTGTAAATTAAAAATGAAGCTAATTTTGTCAATTTCTTGATTTTGCAATATACTTTGTGTATTCCGCAAGAAGAGTGTACTTCCTGGAACTTCGCCTATATATACATATATATAGGTGAAGGTTTAACGGAGAACTGTTTTTCGTGAGAAAATTATGGGAACCAATCTTTGACCTTGATTAAAATAAATCAATGGCTAATAGTTGTAATGAATCATTAATGAAGGCTATTTTAGAATAATCAATCCTCACCGGCTCACTCATTAATCACGGTCCATGCGGATGCAATTCATGATTAAATAAATCTATAAATGACTAAAATATTCTAATAGTGAGTCATTAGTGGTGTAACAAACTGTAACACCACAAATTTATTAAAAATTAGTAAAATGTGGTGTTGAGTAAAAGTTAAGGAAAACAAATAAAAATTATAAATTATTAAATAGTTTAAAATAATGATTCCAAATATATATTTGTTAGTATTTATAGATAACGCGTTGATGAGTTGTAAGTCGTATTGGGGAGCGGGATACCTACTAATTGAGCCAACCGACCCTAAGGTCGGAAGCCCTCTTTTCCCTTCTGTTTTCTTCCTTCTCTTCCTTCTTATCTTGTTCTTGTCTTGTTTCTTCCTTACACAAACACACATACAAATTTGAAATTAAATTCAAATAAAAGAAGAGATCAAGGATTTCCTACAAATTGAAATCAAACCTCCTTCACCATATAACATCAAGAAGTAAGTGATATATTTTTGTTCTTGAAGATTTTGAGTAATCGGATCAGTGAATTGGTCTAGATGATGTTTAATTGATCAAATAGTGTTACTTTGATGTTTATTGGGGTTAGGGGATGTTATGTGGTAACTATTAAGCTCTGGAAATGTTATGGTTTTGAATAAAATGAGTTTTGGCTGGAATTTAGTAAGTTTCTGGCAAACTGTAACACCCAGAATTTTATTATTAAGTTTATGTGAAAAAGTGTATAATGTGATATACGAGTTATAAATGGATATACATGATAAGATGTGGTTTTAAACTAGAGGGGCTAAAACCGTCAATTTATAAGTTGTTTAATTGTAGGGACCTGTTGTGTCAATAGCTGAAAGTATATATATATATATATATATATATATATATATATATATATATATATATATATATATATCACCACCTTTGACTATAGAAGTCAAAGGTTCACCTTTGAGTATCAGGTTATGGAGATGCAAGTCAGACACAGTTAAATGAAGCTCACAAGTTTAGATTTTTCATTCAGTCAGAAGTTACCAATTTTATAAAGACCTGAGGGTGGATTATTGGTGACCAGATATGAAACAAGATATAGTCAGATAAGTGGAGAAATACTTGTAAAGGTGTACGAAAGAAAGCCAAACGTCAGAAATTATATCTGGAAATATTAGTATGAACCTAAATGCCAAATTATCTGAAAACTCTACGAAGTTATAATGTGTTATGAGTGATTGTAGGCAGGTTAAATAAAAGTATATGTAGTTTCCATTAGAGAAACTCATTCATCAGAACAGTTAACAGATGTGTATGTGAAGCAGATTGTGTTATGTCATAGTATGTCAGTGTTTATTGATTCATACAATGATATCAGATCCACTTCTAGAATTCGGAACAGATTTTATATAAAGTTAAGGATTAAACTTCATCTCAGTACAGTCAGAATGAAAGAAATATAGAGAAGATGGAAAGCATGTTTTATGATTATGTTATTAAGTCGGAAGAAAACTGGGGTACATATTTGCTTGACAAAATTTCGTATTACAACAAATACAGGTTCAGTACCGGGATGCTAATGTATGAAATTGTATGATATTACTGCCAAACTTCAGTGTATTGGGTGACGTGGGTCAGAAAGTGTGGGGTAGCACAGAAATGATACAGCGAAAGAGAGAACAGATTCAGAAGGTATGTAGTAGATTGTTTGACGCCCAGAATAGACAGAAGGGTTTTACAGATAAACAGAGATCATCACATCAGTTTCAGTGGAGAAGTATGTATTATTGAAAGTATCACTATGGAAAGACGTGATCAGATTCAGAAAGGAGGAAAGATTAAGTCTGAAATTCAAATGGTTGTACAAAATTATTATATATGTGGGGAAGGGCAGTTTATAGATCAGAGTAGAGTTGTTATAAATTCAGAACTCTTCAGCAGTTGATTTTGGGGACGAAATCATTTCAAGTGGGGAAGAGTTGTAACACCCAGAATTTTATTATTAAGTTTATGTGAAAAAGTGTATAATGTGATATACGAGTTATAAATGGATATACATGATAAGATGTGGTTTTAAACTAGAGGGGCTAAAACCGTCAATTTATAAGTTGTTTAAGTGTAGGGACATGTTGTGTCAATAGCTGAAAGTATATATATATATATGTATATATATATATCACCACCTTTGACTATAGAAGTCAAAGGTTTACATATTCTTTTTCTCTACAAACTCACGAGAACCTTCACCAGCCCCTAGCTTCTTCATTTTCTTTGAACAACTCAGTAGAACAAGCAGCTCTAGCAAGATCATAGCAATTGTATGCACTTAAGGTAAGAACTTTCTTCATCTCTTGAAGGTTTATGGGTTTTAAGAAGATTCAATGGTGAATCAAAGATTTGAACATGTTAATGTTGTTATTATTCGTTTAGAAGTTGTTTGGGGTGTAGGAAAACACCTCAGTAGCATCAGAATGAGTTTAAAAGAGGATTATGTTAAGTTTTGGTCGGAACAGCATGTAAGTCGGCTTAAACTGCTGCTGCCGGTTGAAGGGCACGGGCTTGCCCCTAATGATCCAACCGTGCCCCAGGGCGTACCTACAAGGCACGAGCGTACCCTGTTCTAGAAAGGCCCAGATTATGCCTTGAGACCACGGGAGTACTTGGATATAGGCACGGGGGTACCTATGTAGAAGGCACGGGCGTGCCTAGTGTTTTATTCAGTTATTAAGTTCAGCAGAAATTTATGATTGATATGTATTTGGTATTATTTCGTGTAGAGACTTGTCTATGGCGTGTTCACTAGAATAATATCAATTGTGGACTGGTATACAAACATTATTGATTATAAGGTGAGTCTTCTAGACTTCACTTCATATGTGCAGCATGTATGCTATTATAGCAGATTATTGACATGTCATGTTATTCATGTGTATATGTAAGCTTACTGCTATGTGCAGTAAGGCTCAGATGCGGTGCAGTACTGTGACCTACGATGCTGCCCTGGGTCTAGAACCAGAGGCTAGCTTTGATTGCCAGACATACGTGTATTATCTTCATATGATTTTATACGTGGGTTTATATGATGTTTAGTCTTGTTTAATCAACAGTTTGCACTACCTGAATTGATTGAAGAGACGATAGCATTGTGTGATGACTGGTACAGTGGTTTGGATGGATGCAGAGGGGCAGAGTTATTATTTGCACTTCTAGACAGTTTAATCGTATGAGAATGAATATACAGACTCACACCTGATAGTAGTATATGTAGCATGTTATTTATATGATACGGGGGGATTATACCTCGAAAGTGGGTGAATATGTAGATGTAAGATTATTGTCGGTGCGCCGCAATAGCATTCATAGGTGATGTAAGACTATCGTCAGTGCGCTACGATAGCATTTAGAGACGAGTAGATGTAAGACTACCGTTAGTACGCTACAGTAGCATTCAGTATGATATGATGAGAATATATGTTTATATGTGAAATGTTGTTTACACGAAATTGTAAAAGTTAGAAATAACTGTTGAATGAGAAAGGCCTTTAAAGGCAACAGAAACACTGGTTAGAATTAGTGAAGGATTGTGAGTAGAATATTATATTATTCAGAGTAAGGCTAGTGATATAGCCGACAGTTTGAACAGGAAATCAGAAATAATACTTGTATGAATTAATTATCTAGATGATAGTTACAACGCTTATATTCAGATGAAATGGGAACAGGTCAGTCAGAAGAGATCAAAAGTGAAAAGTATATTAAAGAATGGATGAGAATGACAGGAAATAAATCCAATTAAAGACAGTCATGATATACTGATCAGATATAACCGTATGTGAGTATCAGGTTATGGAGATGCAAGTCAGACACAGTTAAATGAAGCTCACAAGTTTAGATTTTCCATTCAGTCAGAAGTTACCAATTTTATAAAGACCTGAGGGTGGATTATTGGTGACCAGATATGAAACAAGATATAGTCAGATAAGTGGAGAAATACTTGTAAAGGTGTACGAAAGAAAGCCAAACGTCAGAAATTATATCTGGAAATATTAGTATGAACCTAAATGCCAAATTATCTGAAAACTCTACGAAGTTATAATGTGTTATGAGTGATTGTAGGCAGGTTAAATAAAAGTATATGTAGTTTCCATTAGAGAAACTCATTCATCAGAACAGTTAACAGATGTGTATGTGAAGCAGATTGTGTTATGTCATAGTATGTCAGTGTTTATTGATTCATACAATGATATCAGATCCACTTCTAGAATTCGGAACAGATTTTATATAAAGTTAAGGATTAAACTTCATCTCAGTACAGTCAGAATGAAAGAAATATAGAGAAGATGGAAAGCATGTTTTATGATTATGTTATTAAGTCGGAAGAAAACTGGGGTACATATTTGCTTGACAAAATTTCGTATTACAACAAATACAGGTTCAGTACCGGGATGCTAATGTATGAAATTGTATGATATTACTGCCAAACTTCAGTGTATTGGGTGACGTGGGTCAGAAAGTGTGGGGTAGCACAGAAATGATACAGCGAAAGAGAGAACAGATTCAGAAGGTATGTAGTAGATTGTTTGACGCCCAGAATAGACAGAAGGGTTTTACAGATAAACAGAGATCATCACATCAGTTTCAGTGGAGAAGTATGTATTATTGAAAGTATCACTATGGAAAGACGTGATCAGATTCAGAAAGGAGGAAAGATTAAGTCTGAAATTCAAATGGTTGTACAAAATTATTATATATGTGGGGAAGGGCAGTTTATAGATCAGAGTAGAGTTGTTATAAATTCAGAACTCTTCAGCAGTTGATTTTGGGGACGAAATCATTTCAAGTGGGGAAGAGTTGTAACACCCAGAATTTTATTATTAAGTTTATGTGAAAAAGTGTATAATGTGATATACGAGTTATAAATGGATATACATGATAAGATGTGGTTTTAAACTAGAGGGGCTAAAACCGTCAATTTATAAGTTGTTTAAGTGTAGGGACATGTTGTGTCAATAGCTGAAAGTATATATATATGTATATATATATATATCACCACCTTTGACTATAGAAGTCAAAGGTTCACATATTCTTTTTCTCTACAAACTCACGAGAACCTTCACCAGCCCCTAGCTTCTTCATTTTCTTTGAACAACTCAGTAGAACAAGCAGCTCTAGCAAGATCATAGCAATTGTATGCACTTAAGGTAAGAACTTTCTTTATCTCTTGAAGGTTTATGGGTTTTAAGAAGATTCAATGGTGAATCAAAGATTTGAACATGTTAATGTTGTTATTATTCGTTTAGAAGTTGTTTGGGGTGTAGGAAAACACCTCAGTAGCATCAGAATGAGTTTAAAAGAGGATTATGTTAAGTTTTGGTCGGAACAGCATGTATGTCGGCTTAAACTGCTGCTGCCGGTTGAAGGGCACGGGCGTGCCCCTCATAGAAGGCACGGGCGTGCCTAGTGTTTTATTCAGTTATTAAGTTCAGCAGAAATTTATGATTGATATGTATTTGGTATTATTTCATGTAGAGACTTGTCTATGGCGTGTTCACTAGAATAATATCAATTGTGGACTGGTATACAAACATTATTGATTATAAGGTGAGTCTTCTAGACTTCACTTCATATGTGCAGCATGTATGCTATTATAGCAGATTATTGACATGTCATGTTATTCATGTGTATATGTAAGCTTACTGCTATGTGCAGTAAGGCTCAGATGCGGTGTAGTACTGTGACCTACGATGCTACCCTGGGTCTAGAACCAGAGGGTAGCTTTGATTGCCAGACATACGTGTATTATTTTCATATGATTTTATACGTGGGTTTATATGATGTTTAGTCTTGTTTACTCACTAAGCTCTCGTAGCTTATCAAATACTATTTTTAAAATGTTTTGCAGGTTTTATCAAAGGCAAAGGCAAAGCTCCGGTTTGACTTCCAATTGTTAAACTTCTTGAAATTAACGCCTGGTTTGTAAATATCAAGTTTTTGGTACCAAACTTATGTTAGTATTTCTGTGCGTATCTATTGATACATCAGTTTTTCAATCAAGTAATGCTTCCGCTTTTATGTTAATCTTTGAGATGCGAACACTTATAGGTGTTTGATCTTAATTTTTCAAATTTGTTTTTTGGGGCGTTACACAAACTATTGTTGTAAGTTATAGAACACGGGCCGTGTAAAGGTGGTAGGACGTGTAGTATGCTTGTGTAGGCATACACGGGACGTGTAGGCATATACGGGACGTGTAGGTTTTAACTGAGTCATACACGCCTTGCATTTGTGTAACGCCCCAAATTTTCAAAAGTAAAACAATCTTAAATAAAACTCATTTATAAAATATACATTTATTTTAAAGCACATGCGGAAGAAATTTTATTATAAAACCAAGTCACTGCCAAAAGATATATACAAGAGTACATGCTTAGTGTACTTTGATAGTCAAATATTTACAAACTGGGCGTTAAGTTGTTTTTAAAAGAGTAACCAATAAGCAGTTAAACAGGAGCCTTGCCCTTATCCTTGCCGCGTCCTGCAAAAGTTTTAAAAACAGTATCTGATAAGCTACGAGAGCTTAGTGAGTATTCCAAACTAAACATCATATAAACACACGTATAGAATCATATAAAGATAGTACACGTATGTCAGATAATATATGCTAGCCACTGGTTCTAGACCCAGGGTAGCCACCTTTGTAACAGTACTGTATCACCTTTGTGTAACAATGAAAGGAATACTTCATCTGCTCAACTACTTGTGTAACAATGAAAGGAATACTTTATTCCATCGCCTTGCCAATTTCCCGGGCAACGATATCCTGTACTGTAGGTTCTACCACCCTCAAATTAAGATCAGGGGCTCTAATAGGAATCTGTTCACCAGTAACACTGGTTTCTACACCCTCGGGTCTACGACTAGGACCACCCTCGGGCCTAATTGTTGCGCGAGATCCTCTCGTGTTAACCATCCTGATAGTATAGATAAAGCGTTAAGGTAAAATGGTAGCTTTATCACACCATCCTCTATCAATTATATACTCATATATCTATCAACTCAGTATACCTTATCTTTAAAACCAAAGTATTCTATACATACTAAGGCATTCTCTTCATACTTACATTCTCAGGTACACTATCTTCTAACAAGTACCCCTCACCCGATTCACAAGAATTTTCATGATTTCATTAAGTTCTAACATGTATCATGTGTTTGTAATAATATGGGCCCTATATTATTCTAAACACACTACACATATTTGATCTTAACTTTATCACAAAAAGTCCCGATTCACAGGCTTAGGCCAAGTATTATATATGTAAGATAACATAATCATGTAATTCATAAAGATTCCACATATAACATGTCAATCTTTAACTACTCAAGTATTCATGTATAATCTTCATGTAACACACATAATAGATATCAATTGTTAGTATACTCATTAAGCTGCAAGTAGCAGGCCTCCAGTTTGACGAAAGTTTTTCAAAACCATGGTTCAAGTCCAGACTGTGTTTCACACAACCCAGATCCCTCAAACCGTGGCTCTGATACCAAGTTGTAACGCCCCAAATTTTCAAAAGTAAAACAATCTTAAATAAAACTCATTTATAAAATATACATTTATTTTAAAGCACATGCGGAAGAAATTTTATTATAAAACCAAGTCACTGCCAAAAGATATATACAAGAGTACATGCTTAATGTACTTTGATAGTCAAATATTTACAAACTGGGTGTTAAGTTGTTTTCAAAAGAGTAACCAAAAAGCAGTCAAACAGGAGCCTTGCCCTTATCCTTGCCGCATCTTGCAAAAGTTTTAAAAACAGTATCTGATAAG
Organism: Dittrichia graveolens; assembly: GCA_038502395.1. NCBI lineage: Eukaryota > Viridiplantae > Streptophyta > Magnoliopsida > Asterales > Asteraceae > Dittrichia > Dittrichia graveolens. The sequence goes on along the minus strand of JARJIL010000005.1, from coordinate 84,744,546 downwards.
CTACGAGAGCTTAGTGAGTATTCCAAACTAAACATCATATAAACACACGTATAGAATCATATAAAGATAGTACACGTATGTCAGATAATAGATGCTAGCCACTGGTTCTAGACCCAGGGCAGCCACCTTTGTAACAGTACTGTATCACCTTTGAACCTTACTGCACATAGTAGTTCGGTTTATATACACATATGAATAACATTACATGTCTGTAATCTGATATAATAGCATACATGCTGCAGATATGAAGTGAAGTCTAGAAGACTCACCTTATGTTTACTTATGATATGATATGATCCACAATTGAGTATGATTCAGAGATTAGGTCCACAATTAGCTTCTACAATGTAATATTTAATAGTATAAACATTAATATATATGTTTGAGGACCAAACTGAACTGAACAGGGCTAAGGCACGGCCGTACCTTTCAAAGGCACGCCCGTGCCTGCAACCTAGGCACGGTTTTAAACTCTCCTCTGGCATGGGCGTACCTATCCTTCAGTCATGCCCGTGCCTTGCTAAGGTACGCCCGTGCCTTGCTAAGGTACGCCCGTGCCTATGCCTGAACGCACGGGGGTACCTGAAGAACTAGGGTTTGCCACGGGGCGAAAGGCACGCCCGTACCCTCCTTGGGTACGCCCGTGCCCTCCCCTGGTCTGCACAGTTCTGACCGACAGAAACTGTGTTTCCGGCCAAAATCAAATAAACTCAATTCTAAACATTCTAAAAACATCTATAGGGTGTTTTCCTACACCCATAACACCTATATAACATATCAAACTATAAATTAACAAGATTTGATCCTTGTGATCAATCTTTGACCCATAAGAAAGCTAAGAACACAACAACCAATTCAAGAACTTCATACCTCTAATATGTGAGCTTGCTAGATGCTAATAAGATGATGGTGTTGCTGTGTTTGTGCCTCAAAATCGCCAGGAACAAGAGAGTAATCAGCTGTGTTTTTGAGTTTGACTAATGAAGTCCATGTTCATAAAAGCCATGTATATCTTAAAGTTTGGGATAATTACATATTAGGTCCCTGCACTATTTTAACTTATAATTTGGCAATTTTAGCCCCTCTAGTTTTATAAACACATCTAATCTCATAAAGGCAACTTACAATAATATCTAACACTTTCTATGAAATAGTAATTTAGGGATTTCGAACCTTGGGTGTTACAACTCTTCCCCACTTGGAATGATTTCGTCCTCGAAATCAACTGTTGAATAATTCTGGATAGTTGTGCATCATCTCCTGTTCAGGCTCCCAAGTAAAGTCTGAGCCTTTCCTGTGCTTCCATTGGACCTTGACCAGTCCAATCTGTTTATTACGTAGGGTTTTGATCTTTCTTTCCAATATAGCTATATGTTGCTCCACATAGTTCAGTTTGTCATCGATAGTAACATCTTGCAACGGTATAATCGCAGACTGGTCTGCTAAACATTTTCTGAGATGTGAGACGTGGAAAGTGTTGTGAATCTGAGACAATTCATCTGGCAATTCCAATCTGTACGCAACCTTTCCCACCCGTGCAATGATCTTAAAAGGTCCAATAAACCTTGGACCAAGTTTCCCTCTTTTTCTGAATCTGATAACGCCTTTCCACGGTGACACTTTTAACAATACAAAATCTCCCACTTGAAACTCAAGTGGTGACCTGCGTCTATCTACATAACTTTTCTGTCTACTCTGGGCGGTTAACAGTCTATCTCTGATGAGCTGAATCTGTTCAGTCGTTCGTTGTACCACCTCTGTACTACCCAATTCTTTCTGACCCACTTCACCCCAACATACCGGAGTTCTGCATTTTCTACGATATAGAATTTCGTATGGTGGCATCCCAATACTGGAATGATAACTGTTGTTATATGAAAATTCTACTATAGGTAAATAAGAATCCCAGCTACCTCCAAAATCTATAACACATGCCCGCAGCATGTCCTCTAAGGTTTGAATAGTTCTTTCACTCTGACCATCAGTCTAAGGATGATATGTTGTGCTGAGATGTACTCTAGTTCCGAGATCTTCATGAAACTTACTCCAGAACCTAGAAGTAAATCTTGTGTCTCTGTCTGATACAATAGAAACTGGCACGCCATGACGAGTCACAATTTCTTTCACATATATATATCTGCCAATCTTTCTGAAGGATAGGTCTCCTTGATGGGAATAAAATGAGCACTTTTAGTTAACCTGTCTACAATTACCCATATTGCATCATAACCGCGTGGGGTTTTGGGTAATTTGGTAACCAGGTCCATTGTAATGTTTTCCCATTTCCAAACTGGAATTTCTAAGGGCTGTAACTTCCCGTGAGGTTTCTGGTGTTCAGCTTTTACTTGTAAGCATGCAAGACATTTTTCCACATACTTTGCTACATCGCGTTTCATACCCGGCCACCAATAATCAACTTTTAGATCCTTATACATTTTAGTAGCTCCTGGATGAATAGAAAATCTGGATTTATGAGCTTCACTAAGAAGTATCTGGCGTGTATCACCATAAGCCGGTACCCATATACGACCATAACAGGTCCAAACATCACGACCGTCTTTAATAAAGTTGGCTACCTGCCCTTTGATTCGCTCAGAGTTATGATTCTCATCTTTGACTGCTTCAAGCTGAGCTGTTCGTATTACATCAATAATAGGCGTAGTAACAGTCATCTTTAAAGTTTGATTCTTCACCAGAACTGTTCCTGACTTTCTGCTTAAAGCGTCCGCTACCACATTTGCTTTTCCTGGATGGTAAAGAATATCACAATCATAATCTTTTAGTAATTCCAGCCAACGCCTCTGCCTCATATTGAGATTCTTCTGATCCTTGAAATACTTTAAACTTTCATGATCAGTGTAAATAGCAAATCTCACACCATACAGGTAGTGTCTCCAAATCTTAAGTGCAAACACCAGCGCTGCTAACTCCAAATCATGTGTTGGGTAATTACTTTCATGTGACTTCAACTGCCGTGAAGCATAAGAAATAACTCTACCTTTCTGCATCAAAACACAACCCAGCCTACGATATGAAGCGTCACAAAATACCACCATATCTTCAACCCCTTCAGGTAATGCAAGAACTGGCGCCTCACACAACTTCTTCTTGAGAGTTGAGAAAGCAGACTATTGTTCGCTTCCCCACACGAATTCAGCATTCTTTTTCGTCAGTTGAGTCAAAGGAACGGCAGTTTTTGAAAAGTTCTGAATGAACCTCCTGTAATAACCTGCCAATCCTAGAAAACTTCGAATTTCAGTAGGGTTCTTTGGTGGCTCCCACTTCATCACCGCCTCTACCTTCGCAGGATCTACTTTGATTCCACTTTGGTTAATTAGATGACCCAGAAATTGTACTTCCTGGATCCAAAATTCACATTTAGAGAATTTGGCATATAACCGTTCTCTCCTCAAAGTTTCCAAAACCTCTGTGAGATGCTTCTCATGATCCACCGGATTCTTTGAATAAATAAGGATATCATCAATAAACACAATCACCGATTTGTCTAGCATTGGTCTACAAACTCTGTTCATCAGATCCATAAATGCTGCTGGTGCATTCGTAAGACCAAACGGCATCACTACAAATTTAAAATGCCCGTATCGAGTTCTGAACGCGGTTTTAGGAATATCTTCTTTCTTGATCTTTAGCTGATGGTACCCCGACCTCAAGTCGATTTTTGAAAACCACGATGCTCCTTGTAATTGATCGAACAAGTCGTCTATCCTTGGTAAAGGATATTTGTTCTTGATGGTCATTTTATTAAGTTCACGGTAATCAATGCACATGCAAAAAGTACCATCCTTCTTTTTGACAAATAAGATTGGAGCACCCCAGGGTGAACTACTGGGTCTAATGAACCCTTTGTCTAGCAGTTCCTGAAGTTGCTTCATTAACTCCTGCATCTCTGGTGGAGCAAGTCTGTATGGAGCCCTTGCAACTGGCGAAGCTCCAGGTACTAAGTCGATTCTGAACTCAACCTGTCTATCTGGAGGTACCCCAGGTAAATCTTCAGGAAATACATCAGGATACTCACACACTGTTTTCACATCTTCAAGACTCATCTGCCTATTTTCTAATTTTGTATCTATCACATGAGCTAGGAAAGCTGTATACCCATGCTGCAAATATTTTCGAGCTTTTGACACCGAACACACATATGACTTTCCCTTTTTATTATCACCACATATAGATAGTTCTTCCCCACTTGGGGTATGAACTTGTATCACCTTTTTCCCACACATAATGGTAGCCTGGTTATAACCTAACCAGTCCATTCCAACTACTACTTGGAATTCTCTCATAGTCATGGGTATAAGTTCTATAGGAAATCTAACCGTATCTATTTCTAACACATTATGTTTATACACATCTGATACAATTACAGATTTATCATCAGCTATTTCAACTTCAAGAGGAGAATCTAGCTTTTCACATATATGACTGAAATTTTTGCAGAAAGAAATAGATACGAAGGATTTACTTGCACCAATAGCACAAGAGCAGGCAAATTGTTGACAAGATATGTACCTGTAACTACATCAGGCTCAGTTTTAGCTTCCTCAGCTGTAAGCTGAAAAGCTCTTCCTTTCGGTTTCTGAGCATCCTCTCTCTTTATATCTTTTGCTCCTGAGCTTCGTGGTGGAGGCAGAGCTAGAGTAGGTTTAGATCCAGTAGACTGTACATTAAAAGACAATCTCGGGCATTCTGACTTCTGATGGCCCGGTTGGTAACAGTTGAAACACACACGCAGTGGGGTTCTAAAATATTTCCCTGCGTGACCTGATTTCCCACATTTGTAACACGTGGGAAGACCAAACCGGCATTCTCCCAAGTGATGTTTCTTGCAAGTCGGGCATATGGGGTAGGTTTTCTGCATTCCTTTCTTCTCAGACTGCTTAGTCTTCTGTTTCTTATACACTGGTGTAGCTTTCTCTGCAAACTTCTTTTCTTTATCCTGCCCTTTCAACTCTAATTCCCTCGCTCTGGCCGCGTCCATCATGGACTTTACTGTCTGATGTTTACTGGCATCAATGAATTCTCTGATGCTAGGTTTGACTACCATCATGTATCAGTACATCTTCATCTTTTCGTTCGCCACATAATCAGGACAAAAACGTGCTTGTTCCAAAAACTTTGCATTGATCTCGGGAACCGCCTCTGTCGTCTGCTTCAACCTATGAAATTAATCCACAATCCAAAAACGTGCTTGTTCCAAAAACTTTGCATTGATCTCTTCATACTTACATTCTCAGGTACACTATCTTCTAACAAGTACCCCTCACCCGATTCACAAGAATTTTCATGATTTCATTAAGTTCTAACATGTATCATGTGTTTGTAATAATATGGGCCCTATATTATTCTAAACACACTACACATATTTGATCTTAACTTTATCACAAAAAGTCCCGATTCACAGGCTTAGGCCAAGTATTATATATGTAAGATAACATAATCATGTAATTCATAAAGATTCCACATATAACATGTCAATCTTTAACTACTCAAGTATTCATGTATAATCTTCATGTAACACACATAATAGATATCAATTGTTAGTATACTCATTAAGCTTCAAGTAGCAGGCCTCCAGTTTGACGAAAGTTTTTCAAAACCATGGTTCAAGTCCAGACTGTGTTTCACACAACCCAGATCCCTCAAACCGTGGCTCTGATACCAAGTTGTAACGCCCCAAATTTTCAAAAGTAAAACAATCTTAAATAAAACTCATTTATAAAATATACATTTATTTTAAAGCACATGCGGAAGAAATTTTATTATAAAACCAAGTCACTGCCAAAAGATATATACAAGAGTACATGCTTAATGTACTTTGATAGTCAAATATTTACAAACTGGGTGTTAAGTTGTTTTCAAAAGAGTAACCAAAAAGCAGTCAAACAGGAGCCTTGCCCTTATCCTTGCCGCATCTTGCAAAAGTTTTAAAAACAGTATCTGATAAGCTACGAGAGCTTAGTGAGTATTCCAAACTAAACATCATATAAACACACGTATAGAATCATATAAAGATAGTACACGTATGTCAGATAATAGATGCTAGCCACTGGTTCTAGACCCAGGGCAGCCACCTTTGTAACAGTACTGTATCACCTTTGAACCTTACTGCACATAGTAGTTCGGTTTATATACACATATGAATAACATTACATGTCTGTAATCTGATATAATAGCATACATGCTGCAGATATGAAGTGAAGTCTAGAAGACTCACCTTATGTTTACTTATGATATGATATGATCCACAATTGAGTATGATTCAGAGATTAGGTCCACAATTAGCTTCTACAATGTAATATTTAATAGTATAAACATTAATATATATGTTTGAGGACCAAACTGAACTGAACAGGGCTAAGGCACGGCCGTACCTTTCAAAGGCACGCCCGTGCCTGCAACCTAGGCACGGTTTTAAACTCTCCTCTGGCATGGGCGTACCTATCCTTCAGTCATGCCCGTGCCTTGCTAAGGTACGCCCGTGCCTTGCTAAGGTACGCCCGTGCCTATGCCTGAACGCACGGGGGTACCTGAAGAACTAGGGTTTGCCACGGGGCGAAAGGCACGCCCGTACCCTCCTTGGGTACGCCCGTGCCCTCCCCTGGTCTGCACAGTTCTGACCGACAGAAACTGTGTTTCCGGCCAAAATCAAATAAACTCAATTCTAAACATTCTAAAAACATCTATAGGGTGTTTTCCTACACCCATAACACCTATATAACATATCAAACTATAAATTAACAAGATTTGATCCTTGTGATCAATCTTTGACCCATAAGAAAGCTAAGAACACAACAACCAATTCAAGAACTTCATACCTCTAATATGTGAGCTTGCTAGATGCTAATAAGATGATGGTGTTGCTGTGTTTGTGCCTCAAAATCGCCAGGAACAAGAGAGTAATCAGCTGTGTTTTTGAGTTTGACTAATGAAGTCCATGTTCATAAAAGCCATGTATATCTTAAAGTTTGGGATAATTACATATTAGGTCCCTGCACTATTTTAACTTATAATTTGGTAATTTTAGCCCCTCTAGTTTTATAAACACATCTAATCTCATAAAGGCAACTTACAATAATATCTAACACTTTCTATTAAATAATAATTTAGGGATTTCGAACCTTGGGTGTTACAAGTTGGTGGGATTTAAAATCCCAAATGGTGTTTGGATGAGATTTATTAGATGGGATTTCCACTGCAGTAACCACCACCTACAACCTCCATTGCCACCACCGGCCACCATCTACACCGCCACCACTGACCTAGGGTTTTGTCACCACCAGCCACCATATATGAAGGTGAAAAGTCGACAGCGAAGGCGAAACCCTAGGTCACCGGAGATAGCAAAGGCGAAACCTTAGGTTGCCAGAGACGAAGTCAGAGACAAACAGCGATAGCGAAGGCGAAGGGACAAAAGACATAGGAAGAAGACAAACAACGAAGGGATGGAAGATGAATAGGTCGCCGGAGACGAACAGCGACATCGAAGGCGAAGACGAAGGGACGGAAGACGAAGATGAAGACGAACAGCTAAGGGACGGAAGACGAACAGGTTGCCGGAGGAAATCTCCATCTGCAAGATTTTACAATACAAGGGGGGCTTTGGATTTCAGAATCCCTCATCCATGGGATTTAAATCCCATCAAGTGAAATCCATGGATTTGAATTCCTTTGCTACTTTGCCGACCAAACATGGTATTTGGAGAGATTTGAAATGCAAATCCCACCAAAAGAATGAAACAAACACCCCCTTAGAGATATTAATATCTGTAATTGCACGCGTTTGTTACTAGAGTGAGATTTATTGCATGATTAATATTGTCTGTTGATATTAAGAGAATTGCTATTAACTAATTGTTAATGAGTATAGAGATGAATACAAATTGACAGAGATGAGTTTAATTGTAATTAAGAGGTGTGGGACCGAGATGCATGTTTATGATTAAGGTTAGAGTATTCTGGTATTATACTAAATGATGAGAGACGGGTGTGAGTGATTAAATAAAAAGCGAAAATCAGTCCAATAAAAGAGAGAAAAGGTTGGGGTTAATACTTAATAGTTAATCCTACACACTAGAGTGTAACGATAATTAATGTTGTGTGGTTCACGAATTTAAAAGAGTATATTATGGTTTAAATAAGCGATGTTGATGTGTATAATTACATAATTAAAGAGATTGCGTTCTTACAAAGATATATATTATAAATACATATCTATATACATTATGAGTATGTGTGGAAATACCGAGAAAAGTGCTATCTTTGTGAGATACATATTGAAGTTTTAAATATATGAGTAACCATAAGTATGTACGTAAAAATATAAATATACAAATAAGAGAGTACGATAGACTATGTCTATACACACACACACACACACACATATATATATATATATATATATTCATTAACAGAGAAAAGAGAAAGAAAATGAGTGAGAGATGGAAGAATAATGTAGAGACGGTGTAAACATGTAATATATATATGCCATATGATTACGCCATGATTAACTGAATCAAGAGTAAGAGGATAATTAGAGTTATAAACATTGCATGTGTGGCTATAATAGTGTTATTTATAGCTAGTCAATGTGACTATGTGGGTGATAACATAGTATGGGATATGTGTAAGAGATGATGTTTAAGCCAATACGGCTATATGCGATACGTGATACCTAACTAGAGCAGATGGCTCATTGGCATACGGCCAACCTGCCCGAGTGGTAGTTATTATCCATCAATGTGATTGACCACATGCTAATATACCATTCAGGGATCGATGTGATCCCAGAACTCGATGTGGCTTCCGGTAGTTAGGGAGTACTAGTGATTAGGAACCATATATGTGGTATTAATGATTTGGTTATATGTGACGTTTGCTTATAACTGTTTGCATGTGTTATATATGTTATTTATATTGTGTTTCCCTATATGCCTGAGTGGCAAGAGAGACTTGTGAGTGGCAATAGAGATGCATGAGAGTGGTAGGAGTGGTTACCTCCCACCACACCGCCACATTAGCTTTTCACTCAAACCACTTAACCCGTCACACGGACCTGTAGTGGTCACTCTCCACGACACCAAATTCTAGGATCCATCTAATAACCTATAAACAATCAAAATCACACACAAAAAAAATTGCACACTTTTATGCATGATGTACAAGTTGTAAGTAAATAATTATAAATAACAAGAGAAATAAGTGATTGTACAACCATTGAAGCAGTATTACCACCAAATTCTTATGTTATCTTCTTGAGCCAATCATTCAGTCAAACCTTATCTTCTTGAGTTCTTACTTTCACAATCCATCCTGCTTTTGGTATTTTAGAAACCGATTCCTTTCCTACATAGTATTACAAAAATTGGTTTCTTTCCTACAAGAATGCCCTGGAAATTTCATGACACCAACTTGATTTTAATTTTATCCCTCTTTTTTTGATCATTTTTGCAAAACAAGAAGAACCAAACTCATCAACTTTGAAAGAAAGAATTTTGTTTGGAAAAGAAAAAAAGCACAAAAAACCTGACCCGACCGTTCCTCCCATCCCTTGACCCCTCCCCTAAGGCCACCATTACGGCGCGATTGGTCAACCCCTCCCTTATCCAGCTATCACTACGTGCATTCTGAGTGGCAATAGAGATGCCTAAGTGGGAAGAGAGATTGCCTGAGAGGCAATAAAGATGCCTGAGTGACGCAATTTGATTAAAGTACATTTACATGTTAGTTATTATTATCATTTGTGTATTTTGTGGAGAAACTCACCGGACTTTGTAGCTCATTCATATTATTATTTATTCTTTTCAGGTTTTGTGACAGATGAGGCTTCTACGTGGAATGCTAGAGAGTTTTTATGCAACATCAAATGATATTTTTAAATTATATCTGAGCCGGTTGTTTTCCTTTCTAATGAACTATTATGGTTTTCTTGTTGCACATTATAAAAAATGGGTGTTACACAAACATTTATTGCAGTTCTCACACAAACAACGGTTCTCATTTGAACTTTCCCCTATATATATGGAAAAGTGTAATCGAGAACTGTTTTTCCTGCAAGAACTTATTGTAAGAGCATTACGACTCATTAAAAGGGTATTTTAGTCATTTATATATTTAACCAACAACTCAACAACATAACTTGTTTATATCTAAATAATTACATATTTATTAATGAACAAAGAGAGAAACAACATGAATTTGGTTGTGTTTTATCTAATAAGATGTTCATTTAGTAGATGTTCGCTAATGAACCTTTTAGAAATCCTAGAAACATAATTTAATAAGTAAAAGAAAGTCAAAAAAGAAAAGACGATTTAATTAAATCCATAATCTTAAATGAGTAGGCCTCTTAATGGAGTACAAAGTCAAAATAGAAAAGTAAAAAGGAAACAAGATGATGAAGGTTTTGGGCAGCGGTAGTCCTAACTCTTGATGGAAAATAATAGCATCATATATATATATATATATATATATAAGCGATATCTATTTAATTTTAGTCTGTTATTCATAAATAAGTCAAAAAAATATTTAATATTGTTGAATTACATGTTAAAAAAGCGGATGAAGTTAAGTTTTGAGTGAAAACCGAATAAAACGAGAAAAGTGGAAAACTAAGACACACCTTCACTGTTTTGATAATTTCCCACTCATATGAACTCGAATTGAGGTGTTTCAAGAGACCACAAAAACTAAACAAAAAGTAACACAATAATATTTTAGCTGGATTATTTAATTAGGCCGTGAGTCTGTGTTATAGGGGCTGTGAGCAATTGAGATTACTAGGAAAACAATTATGGTGTGTTTGGCAACGGGCTTATGGGGGATTATAAGGGTTTAGATTCTAGTTTTCATAATCTCCAACCCTCTAGCCTCGTTAGGGTGTTAAAATCTTGAGGGGATTATTAAAAAAAAATCCCTCATAATCCCCTAAAATAAAAGTCTTTCAAAGTAGCTTACGGATTAATCTTGAGATTACCAATTAATCAACCCCAGCTCTAGTCCGTTTTGCCAAACACACCCTTAATTGCAGAATTTTGGGGCGTGCACGTTAGTGACTTGAAAGGAGGCCAGTGTAGAGAAGCCCTTGATATTCATCATATTAATTCTTTGGGTTTATAACCATAAAGCTCACGTGAAGCCCAAGAATATTAAAAGCATTACGCAGCTGGAAATTGTAACACCGTTATTTTGAGAACCAGATTTTTTATTTTTAGACATTTGTTTAAATACGTTTTCAAACCATTTGATTATATTTAAATCAAACAATATATAAAACTTGGTTCCAATTTAAACAACAATGGAAGACTGAGTGGCTTTATATTTACAAATCAAAACTTGCCACATATTACAAACAAGTTTTGGTGTTACTGTGATTATACGACCAACCATAACAGAGTAAAAGTTACAAACATATTGTAGCATACATAGTGTTCCTCCCAGATATACATAAACCAGCAAGTACCCGAGCTCTCAAGCCTAAGGATCACCTGCAATCACGGGGGGTGAGTGTAAGCTGGCATAGTCAGAAGGCAACATATCTTGCAAGGTAGCTAACCCGGCTTAATGCACCAAACTGGGATACCAGACACATCAACCGCGCCGGTGGGTGAGTGTAAAGCGGTCCACCATTGCGTTATGGAATCAATCGACTCCATTGGGTACAACAATCAGCTGATCCCCACAACCGTTTGAGGAGCATTGGGCTTGCAAGGCCCTAAATACCTATCCAGGTATCGCTGACGCTATCATCGACCCGTAGGCCTCAAGGCAATCCTAGACCTCGTGTTGGCCTCAATCATGTCATCCCCGATCTCGTGCTAGGTTCATATTCGGATCCGATCACAAACACATATCTGATCCAATTGGATCTCATTTTGCACACGCAATCACATATCATAATCATGATTCACATAACTGATCTAATTGGATCTCATTGCGCGCACGCAAACACATATCATAATCATGATTCATAAATTACACTATTCAAGTGCATATCAAATTATCCAGTACATGTTTCATACATTCAGTATTCATATAATTAAGGCACTCGACCTTCTATCATAATTAACCCATTCGTCTCATAGCATGTGTACAATACATATCATATCATGATTCAATAATCATATAACAAAGGTACTCAATCTTTTATCATATACACTAGATCATAAAACCGTAAGTTCTTACAATTTACCTTTTATTGATTCACTTCTTAATCCTCGTTAACATATAATATAGTTATATTAATTCTTATGTTATCTGACACTCACTTGGAAAGCTACAATAGGCAGATAGAATGTTCCGGCTCTTCCGGATCGTCGGGTTCACCTAAAAAAGGTCCCCAAATATCAGTACTATGGATAACAGTAAACTGTTTGCTGTTACAGGGTTGCTTACGACCACAAGTACTTGCTTGCGCCCTTAAGGAGTAACCCTTGCGCCCGCAAGCAGTATTCCCTTGCAGCTGCAAGGCTTATTCCTTGCACCCGCAAGCGTGCCTGCACAGACTAGTGTCGAATTCCAGCACTCTGTTCAGTTCAAAACTCAACTAAAACACTTCCAATCGATTTTCAATCAACTTCCAGTATTCACACATGTTATATCAAGTCTAACCAAGTTAGGAACACTAATTCTTACACACTTTAATATCCAAATCAAGATTCAAGATCAAATTCTTCAAATTTGACCCATTTAAGTAAATTCTCCAAACTCAATCAAGAACACCATTCTAATCCATGAAATTGATTCAAAACTAATAGTAGAAGGTGTAGAAACAAATTGGGATCATCAAAATCAATTCTTGATTGCTAAATCAAATTAACCCATTTGACCTAAAGCTCAAGAAGAAGGAAGAACACAAGGAACACTTACTAAGGAGGAAAAAGGATGAAGAAGATAATCAAGAATAGATTAGAACTTGAATTCACAGCAGAAGATTGAAACTTGAATGAGTTCTCCTTGATTCGTTATTCAAAATTCCAAGAACAAGATAAGAAGCATGAAGTGTATATCTGTGAACTTGTGTCTGCGTGAGTGGTATATTAGAACCGACTCATGGTTCTAATATATCCACAAGCGGGTATCTTATTCCCCTTTTGAACTTACAGCTTAACACTCAATTACCCATTTCGACTAACGGGGATATTTTTGAAACCCTTATCTTAAACCGTTTAATATTTAATAACTATTGTTCGTTGTCATCAACTTTTATTTAACACCTCATTTTATAATTATAACAGATTTCCATCATTTAAATTGAAATTTCTCATTTTATTCACAAGGTTTCAACCTTACAAGCTATGATACAACTAGGCCCATTTTCGGGATGTTACAGAAATTAATTAGGCTGGCTGGTGGTTACGAAACCGAAGGTAACAAGGCGGTAGCCATTAGGGTTCATAGTCAATGATGAAGTGCATCTATAAACTACGAGTCAACGATAAATGTGGTTGATGGTGTCATTCAAGACCCATTCTTGATTATTCTTTTCACTAGAGGTACCGGTGGCCGGTTGCAATGAAGGAGGAAGAAAGGGTTGCAATGGAGGAGAACAGTGCTTGACGTCAATGAGGGTAAAGACTATGGCTAGTAATGAAGTAGAGAGAATGGAGATTTTTGCGGTGGTGATGATGATGTCTAAGGGGAAGGTGACGTGGCTGGAAAATTCAAATGGGTGGGAGATGAGAGCATTTATTAATTGTCTATTATAACTTTTTTACCATAATTAATACCATTTTGTTCTTTTAAATTACAAGGTTGCCGTGAAGATTAAAACTATTGATGAAAAAATCTAAGGACCTAAAACTCTTCTCGCAAAAAAGGACTTCTCGCATGAACCACCCTATACATACATACATTACATATGCATATACATATATATATATATAAAATAAAATAGGGGATGATTCATTTGAGAATCGTACTTGTTTCAAGTTGGTTGGTGACGATGAGCTATGACAGTGGCTAGATGACGAGATGGTGAGGGATGGCGGTGACGGTCAAAAGCTAGGATGGTGATGACGGTCGATCGGGAGTGTGGATGGTGAGGTGAGCAATGGCGAGTTGGTTGGTGGCTACAAGAAGGAAGGTTGGGAAACTGTAGATCTATCGTGAAACTTTAGATCTCGACAGTAGTACAAGGTAACAATGAGATATCGCAATGGACACAAGGACGGTGATCGTTTTGGCTTATTATAGGTGATAACAAGCACCTATTGCCGGATGTTGTGTGGAATGTTTTTAAGCTTATTGCAGTGGCTCTTATTAAAAAAACAAGGCTATGACATCCACCAATTGATTCACACACATGAATCAAACTTCTACATTCTATAAGAATCAACTTGTTTGTAATTTCTACTATTTGTTACTTAAGGCGAGTAATTTCTTTCTTTAAAGCAATTTCACTCCCATCAACAAAATTTACGTGCTTTGGGTTATACCGGTGAATTGTCTCCCAAGATACAATGAAGCAACGTATGTAGAATCTCTTTCACCACTACACGAAGTGGTGAAAGAACCAGATGAACTATTAAGTTTTTCAAGTGTTTCAAAGCACTAGAAAATTATTTTTCTATAGCAATACAATTATCCTAGTATATGGTGTAAAGAGAGAGGGGTATAGGGTAAGAAAAGTGAGTTTTGTATGTCAAAAAATGCAGAAATGTCAGCTGTATTTATAGGCAAATCGGACCCTGCAGTTACATAACTGTCACCCTTTAGTGACTAATTGATCCATCGTAATGAACCATTGTGACTGCAGTTATGTAATTGTCACCCTTTAGTGACCATTTGATCCGTCGCTAAAACCATTGTTACTACAGTTTTCTAGCTGCACCTTTTAGCGACTAAACACTACCTTATACCCTTTCTCTTATTTCCTAAAGACTCAACCCAAAATGACACTTTATTTTGAAAATTCCCAACACAACCTCTGAAGAGCAGGTAGCCTAACAAAGCCACCAACTGTAACAAGCTTCGAATAATTCAGATTTAGGTACTTCAATGACCCAAAAAGCTGTTGCATGAAGATCAACCAATAAAGAATGTTATGACAAAGACATTAATAGATTGAACATATAATTGAATTTCAAACCTTTTGCTTCTTCTGAAGTTGTTCCAAATTGAAATAGGACATGTCAAGGGCAACCAATTTTTACATTGCTAAGTCCAAAGGAAAATATCTCATTTCAAATCCATGCATGCACAACCCTCTTAAACCTTGTGGAAAATTCTTATATGGTCCTTTTAATTTTACATGATTTAGTTGGAGTAAATGCAACTTATTCATGTTAGTTAATGCATTTGTTTTCAATTTAATTTTTCGGCTGGGAGAAGATGTGGAAATCAGAACTCCATGGATAGATGGAAATACACCAAATTTCATGCTTAGATCCTTTAGAAATTCATGCTCTATACCGCCACTTGATCTACTTAATGTCAAGGACAAGACCTTGAATCTTTGTTGTTTCCTAGTTATGAAGATAGGAAAAATATATGTTCATTAGAGATGAAACAAAATAATGAATGTATATAAAGAGTATGTGATGTTACCTTGTCTTGTTTCAACAAATTGAGGGACTCCTCATGATTCCATAGTCTCTTAAAAATGATGGTAAAAGATATTCACTTGTTTCATATTTTCTAGGGCGCTTTCCTTCCCAAATCTTTCGCGTAAATCTAACCAGATTTCAAAAGCGGTGTTAGCGTATTTTATGCTACCCCTGATGTCCTTCTCCATAGCCGTCGTGAGCCAACCTTTTACCATAGCATCACAACGCATCCATGCCATGTAATTGGTGGCTGTTTTTTCGGGTTTCTCCAACGTACCATCAACGAATCCGACCTTGTTCTTGGCAAAGAAAAAATTTAACATCTCTTGGGACCAATCGGTGTAGTTATTGTCGGTGAGGGTATCGTTAACATGCATTTGCTTCGGGTAATCCAATATTGGGTAATTTTGATAGTTGAATCGGGTTTGGTAACACCCAATGGAAATGCTCGTATGCATGGCTAGTTTTTGGTTATTTAAGAAGTGTCTAGTATTTTATTTATTATGGTTTATTTAAAAATTTGTTAGTTTGAAATGGTAGGCTTTGACCGAACTTCTTGGTTGCGTACGTGCTTGTGAGGAGTGGGTCAAATTGGAGATTTTTATGGCTATTCTACTGTGCACGTTGAGGTGTATGATGGCTATAAATAGCCTTTCTCTAATATGAATAAAATATGCAGTTGTTTTCTTTTCTTCTCAACTCATTTCTTTATTTCTTATTCATCAAAGTATTGTTTTTTTTTTGTTCCAGTTCTTGTACGTATTAAACAAACAATTAAGAAGGTCTGTAATTTCTGGTTTTAATACCTACATCCGAAGCATGAATGTAGAATGGAGAGTTGATGTCCGGCGAGCCTTCCTTCTTTGTGCCTTCATTGTTGCCTGGTGACGATCACAAGCCTTGTGTCTTACTGTTTGAACCGCTCTGATACCATCTTAAAAATGATGGTAAAAGATATTCACTTGTTTCATATTTTCTCAATGATTACAAAGCACAGCCATCGAATAAATACAAAGATTGAAACTTCAAAAAAAAGGAAACATAATTATGTAAATTATGGAGACAATTACGTAAAATATGGGAAACAAAAAAAGCAATGATTGTAGCTAGTGATTAGGCAATAATGATGAGAGAGGGAATTTTAATATAGTCGACTACGCTTCTACGGTTTTCTAGGGGATTCTTGATTAACTAATTCTCTCCCCATATCTTGAAGCAACTAATGCATTTTCAATATGTTTCTTTCATCAACTATGAGAACACATCTGTCAATGAGCTTATCAATCCCATATGATGTACGATCGAAAACCACATTCCTTTAATATTGCGTCAGTCAGTTCTCTATCATTTCCAACAAAAAAACATGAAATGTGCTTAAACAATTCATTGCAATTTTCTGATGGCAAAGAATCAAAGCTACATTGCAAGACCCTGTGCACATGAGTATGAAATTCTCATGTCTCTAACATATCAAAGATATCACTCCACGTGGCTACATCTTTGTTTATTAGAGAGCTACCCAACACTTTAAGAGCCAAAGGATGCCTTCACAATACTTTGAAGCTCTTGTTGCCTATTTTTCATAACCTTCCTTAGGACCATAGCCTACAAATGCATGCAAACATAAAAGCCTTAGAGATTCAGTTTCACTTAGACCATAAGGTGCACGCTTTTTATGCTTTAGAGGAAGTATTACGTGAAACAATGCACATTTTTTCTGTTACCGACCCATCTTTGGTTGTTATTAATTATGATCTTGCTCCATGGATGAAAATTTTTTGTTCCGATCAAAATATCTACTTGCTCAAAGTTGTCAACCAACGCTTTCTCAATCTTAGAGGTCATACTTTTCTTTAGAATGTCTACAAGTAGCTGATTTTGTAAATGAAGTATTACTGTACTTGATGTGCGTCTTCTTTCAATGTCTTCAACAAAGCAACTTCTTTCAAATTCATGGTGGTGCAACCAATAGATACAATTTGGCAAAGTTGTCTTTCCAATCCCTGCCATTCCCCAAGATGTGAGAACTTCAACATTAGCTTTTGAGGATGGTCCTTCAACCAGGAACTTATGGTACTAATAGATATATCCATCCCAATTAGGTGGGGATTAATATTCTGCAAGTGTAGATTCAGTTTGCTACTTAATCCCCTAATAATTTCTTCCACAAGCAAGGTTTCTTTGGAAAATTGAATTGAATTAGATCATCAAGATTCAACCAACCTATGTAAATCTACATCTACATCTAACAAATATTAGTCTTTTGTATCCTTTTAGCTATTGAAACCATAAAGACTCTCACAGATTCATGGACTTTTGTGTATATTCAATTCTCAGCCTGTGATTTGCGAAGTGGGTTATGTTCTAAAACCACATTAATGATGGGCTTGTTATTTTATTTTTATTTTTTGAACTTTTCTTGTGTATAACACTCTGGATAGAATAATGATGGGTAAATTACACAAAAATACAATGAACTTTGTCTTAGTTACTATTAGTAATCTTTTTATTTTAAAAAAATAATACAATCAACTTTCACAATCATCTCATTATATGCATGCAAATTGTTATATACAATGGAAATTATGACAAAGTTCATTGTAACTAAAAACGAGACACAAAAAGTTATTTGCATACAATAGAAAGATTATGAAAGTTGATTGAATTGTTTTTAAAAAAAAAGTTCATTTTATACAATGGTAAGTAAAGCAAAGTTCATTACGATAGTTAATTGTATTCTTTCCGAGTTTGTTGATACACGGATTTCACTTTGAGATAATCCAACGACAATCTTATGTGAACAACTCGGTATCTAAATTCATGTTTGTCTTTTGAATTTATATAGCACTCAATTCCGAGTTATTTTGAACCTGTCAAGGGTGCAGCCCACCTTCGATCTCCTAGAACCCCGTAAGGGCCGCGACCTCCTTGACTCGGACCACTTTTGGGTCATGGATTCTAGTAGGACTTAAACAAGAATACACTACACACCATCTAAGCCATCAACAAGTAAAGCTACTCCCTTAGAATTAGACTAAAAATTACAGACAGTAAGAAAGTCTTACCGGCCATTTGCATCCTTTCCTTTCAATCAGCAACTTGTGTTAGTGCTTTCGTCCATAACTCCCAACGTACGAAAGCCCTGAGTTCTCTTTTCATCGTCCTTTTCTTTTTTTTTTCATCCTCTTTTTGTGTTCAAATAAGGCATCTCCAAGGCTGTCTTCTTGCTTCCTCACATGTGTAGGCTCAATTAACAATATGATTGGAGGACTTGCGTTGCTCAAGGATCATCACAAGCTCATCCAGACACCGTGTTGAAGTCGCATAGTTTTTAGACAACACAACTGTTGAAGCACAAGAGGTCTTTATAGCTTTTGCAAGCTCAGGTTTTAGTTCTTCCCCAGTTTCAACCTCTTCCTCATCAAAGTCATCAAGAAACGTCGAAATGTTTTCCTTGCTGCTTCTTCTTCCTGTATTTTATTGAGGATAGCCATATATCGATCGATCAGGATCTTGAAATATAAAAAATTCTGGGCTAGAAATATAATATATGATGATAGAAATTTCTTCGATCGGTTTGCCATTTGTTGTGCTACTTAAATGTAAAGTCTAGATGAATATAAATGTGAGTTGTGAGGCAGTTAAGCTGTCTTTATGAGCTTACTTACATTCTTAACTTTTTAACTCTATTTTATCTTTTAAAAGAGAACGAATTTCCCACTTTTTAGCAAGTTTGGCGGTTGCTATGCTCTGATATACCACCACACTCTCTTGAAACAGGCAAAACGTTCACTGCTAATTCAAAACTACATGCATGATCATATCATGAAAACTTTCTTATGACATCTTACAAAGTTTACATAAAATGTGTTTTTTATAGATGACAATAATACCTACCTAAGATTAAAATCCATAAATTGTGTAGAATAGAGCCATAAACAGTAAGACATAATGAAAGAGATGCTGGTTTCTCACAAACTTGTAGAGATATAAACATAAAACCGAAAGATCAAATCCGAGGTGGAGGAACTTCATGATGCATGCTTTGTTTCACTTTTCTTATGAATTCTTCACATTTCTGGTGAAATTCATACGCTTCTATTTGATCTTCATGTTCGTGTTCTTCAACTTCAAATTTCGCTACTAATTCATCTTTATCTTCAAAATCAAGAACCACTTCTGTTTTTGAATCTTCAATTCGATTATCAACACAGTTCTCTTCAATCTGTCTCACTTTCGTCACTAATTCATTTTCGTTATGAACATTATCAATCAATTCTGTTTCTACATCTTGAATCTGATCATGGGTATTTAAGGAAATGCTACAATCATCGACTCTAATTCCAGATGTCTCACTACATTCAATCTTTTTTGCTTCGGATCCTTCTTGATTGATACTCGAATTACGATAGAGAAAAAACAGAATCACATTGCAGAGCAGAAATATGTAATGTCTGTCATTGGCATCAAGAAAGCTTGTGAAGTTTATTAATCCGAAAGATTGAAACCGAAAAGGGTGAGACAGAGAGGAATATAATAAGAAGATCATGAGAAAGAAAGTAAAAAATGATGTCCTTGAAGTGTGAAGTGTACTCAATTGTGATGTTGCTTCATCTGCTCTGTTCTCCATTGTTGCATAGGCTGCTTTCCCTTCATTAAGTCTACTAATATGCATTTGTGTCATGTATATGTATATATATATATACATATAGAGAGAGAGAGACTGAGGGGAAGAGAGAGAGAGAGAGAAAGAGATGAAAAGTGGGTGTATGGTATGAAGATATATGGATGTTACTTATATAGCTAGATTTTATTACTTATATAGATAGATAGATAGATGTTATTACTTATTTGGGTCCTTAATTAACGTGTTTCTTTTTATTTATTTATATATATTTTTTTTTATTTAGAAAAATGAATGTGTGTAAGGGGAAAAGAGGTCTAAATTTGGTGGTAACTTGGGGGAAGACGATTAAGTCTTGGTCTTCTCTAAGTCAAATTGTAATTATACTAAATAGAAAAGTCGAACAAAATTTTATTTTCACTCGGTTTATAGAATCAATAAATAAGTAGATGAATTTAAAAATATGTATGAAAAATACACTTTTGACAACAAAAAAAATTCAAAAACTTATAAATCAAACTTACTCACATCAAGATACTGCAAAAGTTATCAAATAAATAACTAGATGATTTTTTTAAAAATTACAAAAAATATTATATTTAACAAAATAAAAAATATTACATAACAAAGACAAAAACATGAAAGATGACACGGGATACTTTTTTGTTATTTGGACCCCTAAATTAATAGACTATTTGACCCCTTCAATAGAAGCTTCCAATAAAATCGTTGGGTCCCATGTAGCAATTTATATTTATATATAAGGTTGTTTATTCGGGTCGGTTTCGATTATTGAGGTTGTATCATTCGTGTTCTGATCAATTTCACATCGATCAATTTATTTTTATATCATGTTCAAGTCGTCTCTTTTTATTCCGTGTCGGATTTGGGTTCTGCTTCGTGTTGAACTATTTCGGCCAAATGTGTTCAACATGTATTCATTATGGTTTTCGTTTGAATTCCTAGTTTGATTCAATACGGATTTCGACTATGATTTTCGTTTCGATTCAAATTTTAAAATACAATTTTTGTTTCAATTTGACTCCCGTGTGGTTTGATTCAAAATATGATTTTATTTTTTATTCAACTTATATAAATAAATATAATAAACAATGTGATATACTACAATTTTATCTAGTTCTAATAAATAATGTCATCAAACAACTAAAATAAAATTAAAATAATGCATCTCTAAAAACAATTATAAAAACAATTCAAAATACTAAAGTACCTGCTGTGAAGTAGTAAAATGTTAAAGTATTAAAACGATGTAGTTAAAATATCAAATATCAAAACGATGTAATATTGTTTCAAATTTAGATATGTTACTGTTTTATTTTAAATTTTTAAGTTTCAAAGAAAATTCTATAATTTTATACTTTTATCTTTAAACGGGTTACCGGTCACTTTTGGCTTGTCGGGTTGACCCTAAACCCACCGTTTGTTCGTGATTTTGTTCGTGTCGATTCTGATGGGTTTCATTCGGCACAAAAATTGTCAACTTGTATTTATATATAGAGTATGATACATATTTCTTCCTATGGCGGTATGGCATATATAGCATTTAACAAGTCGTGCATCATGCTTACCAAAGGGCCTATGGGCAAAGGTACTGCGACCCCTCAATTTTATTTTGGAGGAAAAAGAAATGATTTAGAAAGAAGAAAAGAAGAAATAAAAAAAAATTTGTGTTCCAAATTTTTTTTAAGGAAAGAAGAGAAGAGAGAAAAATGTCATTAACTTTCCCTTCTACACTTTACTTTCGAAAGTGGGAAGATTTAGATGGAAAGGAAAGGAAAAGTTTTATAATTTTTCATTAGTGGCTAAATTACCCCTAATGACAACTAATAATTTTAGAAAATAAAAGTATTATTGTAATCAATCATTCATTCGAACTTGGATTTGGGTGCGTAAAAATATATAATCCGATGCCAAAATCGACCCAAGATCAAATGATCAATAATGGCTTCAATCATCGAGAAACTTGTACACATCGAAGCAATCTTCATGATGCAACGGATGAAGATTGATGATTGCCACTCTCTAAATGATATGAAGCAAACTCGAACAATCAAAAATTGAAGACCAATCATTGGTTACAACCCTAGCGTCGTCTTCAAACCAAACAGTTTAAAACTGAAGATAAAAAATCAAAACCATTATAATTGTGAACCATATGAACAAAATCACTGCACAACCCAAATCGCCTCACCATTTGAACAATCGCCTCAAATCGTGAACCCAAATCATGAACCATTCGAACCACATAACCCAAATCGTGAACCATTTGAACACATAACCCAAATCGCCTCAAATCGTTCAAGAAACCCTAATCATCTCAGAATTTGAACAATCGCTAACCACAACCTCTTCCACCAACACTTGTTGTCACGTGTTTTGAAGCTATACAGTGTGATTGTGTTGACAGTCGCCATTTCCTACATTGAGTCAATAATCCTTATTGTTGCATTTTGGGGATACGAAATTTCAGGACCAGGGCCATAGAGAGAGGAGAAGGTCTCACGCCTTTCCTTCGTCCATTAGAAATAGATAGACACAGAGAGGAAGGAGAGAGAGAAGCTTAGAAACATTGGGAGGGTGTGATGGGGGTGGGGTGGGGTGAGGGAGAGTGATGAGGACAGAGGATACAATATTTAATAAATATAATATTTTTTTTCTCACAAACCATAATTTAATTCACTAAAATTATAATCAAAGACTAAAAGAGTTGCACTTCTGCCAATTAAGCAAGAGCACATTTTTAAGAAATTTATACAAATTTGCTACAAAGTAAATCTAACATTTCTGGTCATGAACAAATCTCACATTTCTAAACCCACCCATATTCACAATAACACCCAACTCAACCCTAAATTCTTCCCTCGTTGTCTTCAAGATTCCTGATTTCTCGATCATCGAGAACCGCCAGGAAGTCAAGGTCGTAAAAACGGAGGCGGGGGCGATGGCGAGGTAGAGTGAAGGGGGTATCAAAGAAGATGTTCTGTTGAAGGATGTAGAAACCAGCAAGAACGGTGTTCTTACACTTCTCTCCGGCAAATATTGTCCCTTCGGATGCAACTCCGGCCATTGTTAGCCATCACGTTCAAACATACATCCAACTACATAAAACACCCATAGATAAACACGACTTGGAACACGCACATACATACGAACATATACCCAAGCACACACAAAACCCTATCTAACCTAAATCTATAACAAAGAAGACAAAAAAAAAGAAGAGAGAAAGCCATATCAATGATTTACAAATCTTGTTGGTATGTGATGATTTCCATATCTTGTTGGATGACTGACGTGTGTTCGTCGGGTGTTGATTGGCAATGAAGGGCAGAGAAGGCTATCAGATATTGGTTGGCGATGAAGCGTACAAATGGATCGTCGGTCTTGTTTCTTGACGACAGGAGGTGATGAAGGAGAGAGAAAGGATTATTATAGAATAGGAATAAAATAATAATAATCTAGTAGTAGATTATCGAGGGGTGATGAAATAACTTAAAACCGCAAATTTTTCCTCCTTATACATGAACTTAACGACCCAACGTTAGTTGTAATCGACTTAGGGACTAAAGTTGAAACAAAGTTTAAAAACATAGACTGTTAGTATACTATCAAAATCATAAGAAATAAAATCCTTAAATTCTACATTCCACAGAGAAGAAATTTGTAACTTACTCTTACACACATACATATATAGGGTGATTACAAACATTTCACCTATGAACGATAAGAACAAGAAATATACAGCAAAAAAATTGGTTAATCTAGTAAATTCAGTACATAAAAGAAAACAAATAAAGCAAAATACTTGGTATAGGTGAACATGATAGGTGCACCATATTATGCTATGCAAGAAAAAAACCTTTTAGATGCACCATATAAAGCAAAATACGTATACAAGTTACACGTAGAACATGGATGCAATAAAAGAAATTAGATGCAGTCAAATACATAACATCAAAACCCCATACTGACACCCATGCTGAAAAGGAGGTTGGAGACATCGATGGTGGGGTAGTTCACAAATTCTTACCTCGTAAACAAACTTGGAAGAGCTTTATGCGCTAGATCTCTCATTCGGTTCGACGGTAGAGACATCTGGTAGTCGGTGAAGATGGATATCTATGCGAAAGAAGATAGTAAAGATGAAGATGGAGGCGGAGGTGAGTATCAGTGAAGATAGAGATGGAGATGGTGAATATGGAGATAGAGTTTGAGTCAAAATTGGAAAAGATGAACCGTTTCCACGGGTAATCTATTTGTAATATATGCGGTAGAGACGATAGTTAAAGTAAATTTTAAATATATAATGTTAAAAAGTATTAACATATATACTAAAACAATTGTAAGAATACATAAGGATATAAAATCTATTAAAACATGGGTAAATCTATTAGAAATAAAAACTTGATACACATCATCATAAAAAAAATTATAGAACCTCTTTATAATCGAATTTGAATTTTTTAATTTAATCCAATTGGTATACGTGTTTACATAAATAACCACGAAAATAAATAGATGTATCTACTAAATGATTTGAAAAATGTTTTGGTTAAGATAAAGATTGTTCGTTGCATCAGATCAATAAATCATCGATTTATATTTTAAAAAAAAAACAAGTATATAGCTTGGATTGAGTACTCACAGTCACTGCTTGAGTCTACCTCTTAAAGCCAACCAAAAGCCGTGATCTTATCAAAAGTGCCCCTGCAAATAACTCGAAAACAGCAATTACATCAATGTAAATATTTAATATAACATTTCAGGCTATAATAATTCTATATGATGTAACAATCTTCCAAATGATCATATCATATAATTTTGACAAATATTACAGGAGTCTACACAATCAAAGAAAAACCTATAGTTCACTGACATTGTTCGGTGCCAAATCCAGAGCAACGTCATCAAAAACGGGCATGTTTCTAACAATTTCAAGAATCTGTGTCAGTTCTCTATGAACATAACTAAAACGCACTTTCGAGATCAATGATTCTGAATATAAATCTGAAGTGAGAGAACGAAAGGCCTCAGAACACTCATCATTGTTATCTTGTGGCATTATATGATCATCAGAGAGAACAAGAGAACTATCGAGTCTCCATCTTAAAGGAAAATATTTTTCTGGGATTTGAAAGTAATTTTTTAGTACAAGAACTCGAAGTGAATGTCTGCATAAAATACCCGAGTGCTCGTATTCTTTACAAGAACAATGAACTTGTTCATTATCTGGTATCCAAATCACGAGACACTCGCCTTCTAATTTATTGTAATGTCTTACAAGATATGACCCGTTTGCCATATCTGTAGTTGCATACTCCATGCATAGCACGAGCTGTTGTTGTAAAGCATGAAACGCGTAGGGGGAAAGAATACTTCGAGCATGTTCTTCAAGGGGCAAACATGTCTTTGTGGGTAAATATGTAACCCTCTCTTTGTTTTGAAATGCACAGCTTGCAGCTGCACTTACCTGGGAAGAAAGAGAGACCAAATTTTGATCTTCTCGACTTAAAATGATGTAAAAATACATAAAATGGGCCAGGTAAGGTGGGTTCAGGAACGGATACAACAGGTTCAGGTCGAAGGAGAACAGTTTTTTTGCAGGTTCAAATGGGTTGGGCCTCATCAACATTTTTAGCCTTTTTCTTTTTGAAACAAAAAAATGTTTTACATAAGATTAAAGAACTAAATTCCTAACACAATAATCTGATTCCTTTAATACAGCGATTGATGTTTTGGATATTTCAGAAAACATATTAGGTGACTTTCGACCCATTGGACCAGCAAAGTTTTGAAATTATACCTGTTAAACCTGTTGACCCAATTTTAGGCAATGTAATCAACTAGAAAACCAAGTCTGGATAATGAAAGCGTAACAAACCTGTTCAAAAAAATTCTTGAAAGATGAATGAGGGCTCAAGATGTTCTTCATAAATTTCTCCACGGACTTCATGTAATCAACTGTCATTGTACGGGCAAGAAAATAGCCTCTGATATATGCACCAGGCCACGAAGCCCGAAAAGAGAACAGGAGAGCCATGTGTTTATCTGAATCAAGTCCAAACCGAGCCATGAGATGGTTCCATTGATTCTCAAAATCCTCAATGTTTTCAAGATGACACACCAACTCAAACTCGGATTTGAACTCTGAATACTGCAACCCAAGGGGCACAGAGAACCAGCTTGACAATTTAGACAGCACATGCCATATACAAATCACGTGTTTAGTATTTGGTAATTCAGTGGCAATAGCATCTCTAAGACCTGAATCGATATCTGTTACAATTGTCTGTGGATGATTCCCTCCCAAGAATCGAGTGAATTCCTGCAATATACATAAGATAAAATAAGAAGACATGAAACATACAAGAAAAATACCAAAGGGGTGTGTGGCTGTACTTTCTGAAAGCAATCATGAGATACTTATCCATCAAGATCAGACAATTAGCTGTAATAAAACGGTTACTAAAGATGGTGTGTTGATGTTCTTCCATCTGAAGTTGTAGCAAAAAAGATTTATCCAAATTTCAATACTAAAACTATGACTTCAAGTGGCAATAATTAGATTATAAGTTCCATAACACAAATCCAAACAACCCCGAATGATCACTTAAGAGTTTATCAACAAACCTGTAGGGCCCATGAAAAGGAATGAGAACTTTCATCTTGAAGCAAAACGCACCCAAGCAAAAAAGCCTTGCCTTGATTATCAATACCAAACCACACACCGAGAAGCATACTGTAGGTGATGGACCGATATGTCGTTTCAAAAGTAACCACGTCACCAAAAACTGAAAAAGCTCGAATAGAATCCCCATAAGCCCACAAAATGTTTTCAACTTTACCATTTTCATCAAATTTACAATTATATGCAAATCCATCATCCCGTTCCGTGGTAGCTCTGCAAGCCTTAAGAAGTGCCAACATATCAATTTCTCGTTTTTCAGTAAGCAAAGTATCATTCTCTTGAACAGTTTTCTTGCATGTCCTCACAAAGTTTCTGACGTCCTTCTCTATGAAGGGTAGCTGTCCTGGTTGAACGCCTTTTTCTAATTCTAGAACCTTCAGTATACGATTGACGGGAAATCCAGCTTTTGTGAGTAAGAGAATGCGTTCTTGATCAGATTCTTGAATTTTTCTGTAAGCGGGCAGGAGACGTACTTGGTCATCTTCTAATAATTCGTGATTATGAATGTTACTAAACTGTGAAACATACCATTGTGTTACACCATCAACAAGTTCCTTTGTTAAATACAATTTCGCATCACATCCACATCTTACTGATTTCCTATCTCTTGGGTGCTCCACATTTGCCTTTTTCCTTGGCTGATTAAACCCTGATCGGTAACAAACAAAGTCTCTCCTATAAATCCCTAGATTTTGACTCTCGGTTGACCGTGCTTTCCTAACAGAAAACCCATTCTTTCGCGCAAAGTTACAGTAGTACTCAAAAGCTTCATCATCACTTTTAAATATCTGACCGACATATGGTACAAAAATAAAATCAGACAATGATGATGTGGCACCTTCACTCTTTACCAATTCAGGTCCTCCAGTTGTTTGATCATCTCCTTCATATTTAATATAACATTTCCAATCTCCACAAGGGCATTGCTGGCGTCGAATCCAGATGTTATTTAAAGGTTTTGTCGCCATCTAACTAACATTAATCCAGATATGATTGATACTTAAATTAGCTCCTGTTAACCTTAACAGTTAACACATGCTCAGTTCATACCAGACTACTGAAAGCTACAAAAGCATTTACAAAGAGCTATCTGTTTTTAGTAAAATGATCAAGATAACTAAGAGCATATCATTACTATGCTAAGAAAGAATATCTAATACATCTATATAACAGATTTGAGGGAGTGTTTGGTTTAGCTTATTTAGGTCTTATAAGCCCGAAAAAAAGAAGCTTATGAAACTAAGCCAAGCTTGTAACCCCATAATAAGCTAAAACATTACACCCTTAATAACTCGTAAACAACAATGTGGTACCTTTAATCCAATGTTGCAGAACTCGCTAGGCCGGGAGTATTCGGATTGGTATTTTTTATATACAAATTTCAAAATTATATATACTACATGTTCATAAAAACTCAAATATAAATATAATAAATATAATTGTTCGCAGGACCCAAAACATATGTTTAAAAACACTGATATAATTGTTCAAGACTTCAAATAATAGTTCAAGTGTGTAATA
Source organism: Dittrichia graveolens (assembly GCA_038502395.1). Lineage (NCBI taxonomy): Eukaryota > Viridiplantae > Streptophyta > Magnoliopsida > Asterales > Asteraceae > Dittrichia > Dittrichia graveolens. The sequence continues at coordinate 84,716,129 of JARJIL010000005.1, read as the reverse complement.
TGTTCAAGAATCAAGTATTCAAGTGTGTAATATGTTCAAGAATCAAGTATTCAAGTGTGTAATCTGTTGAAGAAATCAAGAATGAAAAAATCAAAAATCAATTTACAACTATCTAATATCGAAATCCATACTCAAAATCCAACAGCAAGTCAACAACAAACAAAAAAAAACGAAATCCAACAGCAAGTGTGTAATATGTTCAAGAAATCAACTATCACTTGATTGTTCAAGAAACCATGCTCAAAATCCGAACCAACATTATAAAATCATATTCCAACAGCAAGTCAACAACAAACAAAAAAGAAGAAAGCAAACATCAAAATCAGTTTACCAATTACCTGTGATAGAAATAGCAATCGATTACGAGGCTGAAGTCGATTACAAGGGAAGAACTCTTACAGCTGCCGTCAGTCGAACAAATCTTGAAGTTAAGAACTCAAACAGCTGCCTTCAGTCGAACTCCAAGGCTGGAGTTGATTAATCGAACAGCTTCATTGCTTCAGTCGTGCCATTTTGAAGATCGAGAGAGAGAAAGAAGCCCTTGTCGTGCGGCTTTGAGGGATCGAGAGAAGAAATAGGGAAAACTCACGTACCATAAGGAGGAAATTAGGGTTTTGGAGTTGAGAATCGTCGTAAAACCACAAAGAGAGAAACCTTATTGGTTTTCTGTTCTTCTGGTGGTGGTGGTTGTGGTACCGGTGGCGGGGCAGGCAGGGCGGGGTGGGGTTTGGGATTGATGATGAAGTATTTTGGGATTGGCTTTCTTCTTTTCTTTCATTTTGTCTTTTTACTTTTATCTACCTATATCGCTATATAATAAAAAGAGTTAATTATAAAAATAGTCCATTTGTTTGTCACTGATTCGTACTTTTAGTATTTTTAGTTTTTTTAACTTTAAAAATTAAGAAAATAATCATCGTAATTGTCATTTTGTTTTACTTTTAGTTCTTTAGGCTAACTGATATTAACTTTGACCGTTAATCAAAGAGTATTATGATTATTTTCTTTTTTATTCCTATAACCAAACAACTTCTAAAGCCTTTATACCATTTTGGTTAAGATTAATGACTAATTAACCTATTATCAAAATTAACTAATGATTAGTTAAATATTAATAATGTTAACTAATACTTTTATACATATTAATTACTGATTAGTTTTTTTTAAAATATTTTTAAATTAAAATAATATTCTTTATATTTTTCTTTAGTATTCTTGATGTTCATCCAAAAAAACATCTTTAAATTTCAAAACCCTAACTTGGATTCAAACACCTACACATATTGGATCTTGATTACAACATAAACAAAACACATACACATTTGGATCTTGATGGAAGATTAAAGAAAATCAAAATCTTGATTACAAACATACACATACACTTGGATCTTCCTAATCTCCTCCTCAAACCAATTCAAAAACCCTAACTTATCTCCTCCTCAAACCAATTCAAAAACCTCAAACCCTATTTCGTGATACACAAAAAGCCAATAGATGATAACAGATCGATTGAGAGAAATAAATCTAGAATTTGATCAACAAAAACTCAGAAATCAAAGAAACCTAGACAGAGTGATAGTTGCAGCGATACGAACACTGAGAAGCGGTGGTGATCTAGACAGAGTGAATGAGAGAGATTTAGAGGGGTGGATGGTGGTGGTGTCTAGCAGAGAGGAAGGTACGGTGGTGGTGGTGACGTCCGACGAAGGGGACGGCGGTGGTAGCGTCTAGTGGTGGTGGTGTAGACAAGGAGAGTGAATGAGAGATGAAAAGTGAGATGCTGGTTGAAAATGGTTAGAGAGTAAGAAGGGAGTGTTTGGAAAAGGTTAAATGTGAATATTAAAAAAAACATGTTTGGAAATCATTATAAGAGGAAAAGGTTGTTTGGTAACAGAAATAAAAAGGAAAATGATCATAATACCCTTTGACTAATGGTCAAAGTTAACACCAGTTAGCCTAAAGGACTAAAAGTGAAACAAAATGACAACCACGGTGACTATTTTCGTAATTTTTGAAGTTAAAGGACTAAAAGTGAAAATCGGTGACAACCACAGGGACCATTTTTGTAATTAACTCTAATAAAAAATCCACATTTGTCATATGTCCCTTAAATTAGGGGTGTTCATTTTCGGATTTTGGCGTATCCAGATTTTGGATATTTGAAATTTCAGATAGTGCATTTCGCTATCCGATATTCGAAACCGAAATTCGGATATCCGAAATATCGGATTCGTATATCGGATAATCTGAAATATCCGAAATTTAATACTAAGTTTTTTTTTTACAAAGAGTTTTTCCTTGTTAAGGCTCCTCCCGAAAATTTAGTACTAAGATTACATGTCCTAAATATTAATTTAATTAGAATTATAACTACTTTTACAAATTTCATTCAATTCTTTCAAAAGCTAATTTGTTTTTTTAAACTAGAACTACTTTTAAAAACTAATTCATTACCCTTCACATAATTAGATCATCAACCAAATTATACTATATATGCGTACAATTGAATTAATTAATTATTCTTCAACTTGAAGCAATATATAGAATATAATTAACGAGGGAAAATTAAGGATAGGAAATCAATCATCTCTAGATAAGAAGAGCAAAATCAGAGATACAAAAAATTGGACTGAGTGTATCTAAAATAAACATATAATAACAAAATCAATTGATCGATCAATGTAGAAACTAGATCATCAAGTATATATAATATCGATTTGGAGTTTTGGACATCTAGGGATTTTTTTTCTTATTATATATTTGTAATTTAAAAAAATGTAAAAAATATATATTTCGGATATCCGAATTTTCGGATAATTTCGGATCGGATTTTCGACAAACTATTTTTTATTTTTGAACAATAAATAAAAATAAAGATTTTCCGATAATCCGAATCATTGTTTTTTATTTCGGATAATCCGAAACTATTTTTGAACACCCCTACCTTAAATAGTAACAAACTATTTTTTTATTTTCTTTTTTTAAACTTCTTTTTCATAACACACTAGCACATTATTTTTCTTTTTTTTACTTTCTTTTAATTTTTATTTTTAAACATATATAATATGTTGTATAGGATTCTTGATCCCTATTGAAGAAATGTAGGGAGATTTGAGGTTGGGTTTTTGTATTTTTGAGATTTGGTTGAAAAGAAATGGGAGTTAATTCTAGATTTTAGATTTAGAGTTTGGAAAAGTGAAACCCAGTTGTCTTCTTTGTAAACAATTCGATGAGACTTGAGAGATTTAATGGGTGTCTTTAATTTAGGTTTTCCAATTTTACATTATCCTAGGTAGTGTTGTTAGGATTCTTAGATGATAAACTTATTAAAGCAATATAATTGATGGCCATCTAATAATTAAAAAACTTACAAAAATTATGTTGCACCCATGCTTTTTTCAACTGTAAAGAACTTATAGTTTAGAATCAAGAGATGGGGTCCTGAGGAAGGTGTACAAGTCCTACTACGTAAGGTGCAACGTATGGTAGGAAGAGGTTTTGGGATTTCTTATACTAAAAGAAAAGGTTTCTTTCTCTTGTAATGATTAGTTTAGAGATTATATTTTATAAATCGTTATGTCATGTATGTGTGTGAATGTCTATCAAGTTTATATGAAAATGATAAACTTGCTCACATGAAGATTTTCCTCCTGCCATAACTAGATTTTATCTAATGTACTCCGGCTTAACCTATATTCATTACATAATAAGATGATGAATTGATTGTAGCTTTTTTGATTTTTTGATTACATCGCATGTATTTAGCATTGGAACTGGCTTTGTTATGTGGATCAGAACTAAGTCAACTAACAACTTTTAAATCAATATTCACTGGACTTAAACTGGATCTGGACACTTTGTTTAATAAGCATTGTGTGATGGATGCATCTTTATTTTGTATCATTGTAAATCCTAAGGCTAAACGTACTCGTACACCCAAAGGGCTTCGGGTGAGTATCAAGTGCCTCGGCTTCAGTTGAGAACACCGATACGCTCCCCCCCCCCTTCGGGTTAGCCTTCGGTTTCCCCAACCTAACCTTACCCATCTCTTTCTCTCTTTTTTTTGTGTAAAAGAAGTAAAGGGAGGAAAAATATTCGGGTTGTTTGGGTTACGATATACTTGGGCTTCGGGTAAGAGAAAGAAAAAGAGAAAAAATATTGTGCTGCTGATGTGACATTTGGGTAAGAGAGTGGAGAACGATGGGTGATACTCATAGTCTTATAGTTAATACAACATTGACATGAAATTTAATAGGAATACGTGTGTAGTCTATTTATAGAAACATTTTCTTTTTTTTCTTAATTTTGCTAAGTTTCATTTATTTTGTTTGATTTGTTTGAGGAATAGTATTTGATAGAAACAACGTATCTTATAAGTTTATAGAAACCTATTGCTATTTTTGCTAAGTTTTTTATTTATGTAATAGTTTCATTTGTTGACATTATATTTTATTATAGTTAATTTATTGTTTCAGTCTTATTATAAAGATATTGACTTATTTAAAATCTAAGTTCCTACATGTTTACAACAAAAGAAAAGGCTTGTGATATAACGCCCGTGATTTTCAAAATTTCACCATTTATAAAAACCTTTAATTAAAAGCAAAAACATACAGCGGAAGTCTTAAAAGTCATAAATGGAAATAGTTGGTTTCGCCATAGAGGCGATTACAGAATCCTTCATAAATTAAACCACGGGGTTACGACCGCAGTCGTTCAATAGTTAGTACAAGTTTCATGTTATGAATATATTACATAACCGGATTGTTTGTTGATACCAAAATATAAACCAGTACTAATACTACCCGCTTCGCAGTACCACAACCTCTAAGCCACCTGCGCGAGTACAAGACACATTTCGAAAGCAACAAGTGTCAACTTACGCTAAGTGAGTCAATAGGAGTTGTAATCAAAAACCATAAAACATGTTCTTAAGTAGAAATATGACATGTGAATAAATACCATATCCCAACCTTCACATATTTGACCCATACTGAGAACCCGCATATCACATAGCACCAAATGGGTCAAATATTCACAAATCATCTCATGAAGTCAATCGCACATAATCATTATCATACCGCGTAATATTTCATAGATCATATCACATCATAATCGCATATATCATATCGCATCATAATCGTATAAATCATATCGCATCATAATCGCATAGATCATATCAATAGGGTGATCTTATTGTAGAGTCTAAACCCACACTAGAAAACCCAAGGTTCACTACTTGCGTGCCCGGCCAACCTATGTTTTCGAGTGGGGCGCGACTCCCACCCGAGAACATAAATCCTGAGACTCCGCTTTCGCTACTCCGACGGTGCGAGTACAAGTACCGCGTTGTCGTTCTAGTACGAGTCCAAACGAAGCCGATCGTATTTCAGCTTCTCCTCACACTCACGTGATGTATGATCTAGCCTCCTTGGCCTACATCACTCCAGTACTTGAACACCGAAGTGTCCGCATACCACGTGTCAAAATAGTCATCCAGAAAGACCAAATGACTCTTGTTGGCTAACACTTTAATCCTAGAAGGTCAATCATGCCAACTAGGCCCGCAAATCCGCAACATGGGTAATATCGTATACTACCCCCGCCACTAAAATACATGCATGCAATAAATCGTAAGCAGTCATATGTAAATCACAGTAAATCGTGAATAATCGTAACATGCGTATTTCGTGTTTTGATCATGCATGCAACAAGTATTTAACTTAGAACACATAACATGTATCATCAATCAATATATAAGTATATGTATAATCATCTTTATTTCGAAAATAAGGTTTTGTCTATGTACTCGGTTTTATAAAAGTCTACCGAACTCACCTCAGTCCAGAAATAAACACACGATCTAGATTCGATGAATTACACTCTCAGATCGTCAAGAAATCGACCTCAATCGTCTCGAATAACCTAGACATGCAAAATAATACTTCCGATCAACGATCAACGCGTCGCGAGCTTAGAAAGTCTATCAAAACATGCTAGAACGACATGCATGCAACATATCAAGTCATACAACCGAAATATTAGCTTAAGTTTACTAGAATATACCTCTAGGGGTCACCAAAGCGAAAACACGATCGAAACTACGCCCGTAGCGCTATCTCCAATCTCCCCGCAGCTTGAATACGAGCTCCAACGAAACCCGACACTCTTAAACGTTCACTAAACTTGAATTCTCTTGAAATTTGGGCAGAGTAGCGATATGGTGGAAGTGTGTGTGTGTGTGAAAATCGAATGGAGATGAGCTTGTATTTAAAGACCCAAAATCTGGCCGACGCGTCGCGTCGTGACCTAAGAACGCGCCGCGTCGCGTCGCGACGTTGCTGACACACGCAACCTTGACACGTGTTTTGCCGCCCAAACGCGTCTCGTCGCGTCGCGATCTTGAATTTTCAGAATTTTTTATTTTCTTTTATTTTATTCTCTTCTTTTATATAATAATATTCCATAATTATTATTAAAAAGTTGAACTTCAAAAATAATATTCATTTCTCGATAATAATATTATTACAATATTCGGGTCGTTACATGTGATATATCACATAAAGAATTTATTCGTATATTTACATAAAAGCTAAAAAGGTTCTGGCATAGACCTATAGCTATATAAAGTGTTGCAGCATTTCCAATTTGTTTATCATGTTTATTAGTAGTTAATACTTATAGCGAATATTGGATTGATAATTTTATAAAATTAGTGTCAAACATTTATCATTGTTTTTACAAAATTAAACATCAATGACAAATAAATCACATTAAGCATCTTGAGTTGTGCATAGCACAACCTAAAAGCTTATCTAGTATAAATTATAAATTTTGAAAGTTTTACTTTTCATCCTTTAATTTTTAAAATTACATTGGTAGTCACTATAGTTTACAATTTGACACAAGTTTCGTCCTTTAAACTAATGGCGGTTAACTTCTACCGTTAAAACCCCTCATGTGCAAAGCACCATTATCTTTGTTGCCAAAAAAAATCCCACCATTATCTTTCTTCTCTCTCACTTTTTTGTCTCACTCTAACCTCTCTCTCACTAGATCTGCAACCTGCCTCTTTCTTTCCCTAACTCTCCTTCTCAACTCCCTCGATTCCCTTTAATAACAAGTAACCACCACGCCGCCTCATACAACCACCATCACAATTGCCATCGATTCACAACCACCACCACTGCCCTTGCATACAACCACCCGAACCCTTTCTCTCTCTCTCTCTCTCTCTCTCTCTTTATCTCTCTTCAACCTACCATTTCCACCATTGATGACAACCTAACTCCACTGCTGCCACTGCCACTGTCTAGGTTCATCGAGGTAACCTCCAGATCTATAAAATCAATAAATAGACACTATCAATGACAACGCAGCTCACGCACGCTTTAAGACCACCGCCGCCGCATGCTTCATCTGTCTAAATTTGTGTTTTTCAAACATCATCTTGGACATATCTGTGTTTTTCAATTACATTTATGTTTTAGGGGGTGTGATCTTTTATCTTTGATTACAAATTTGGGTCTTTTTATTGAAAACTTGTTGGGTTTGTAAAGCATCGATGGAACTTCACCATTTTCTTCAATTTAGGGTTTCGTATGTGGGTTTCACCATAAACAATTGATTTTAATTTAGGGCAAAACCTTGAGTGGTGTTCACCTTAACTAAATGGTACGACTTTCGTGATTTCTTTCTTTATGACTCTTTCGAATTTTGTGATAATCGTAAGCAAAAAAGGATGAAGAAAACGATGGTTGTTAGAGAGATAGAGAAAGATGAGGGCAATGGTGGTCCTGGACTCCTGGTGGAGAACATGAACCAGTGAGAGAAATGGGATAAGATTATGTTCTTGTTTTTTAATTTAGTATAGAAAAAATATCTGTTTGGTTACAATGATAAGGAGTAAAAAGACCAAAATACCTTCATATGCCTTGCAATGAGGGGCTTTAACAGTAGAAGTAAATTGTTGTTAGTCTAAAGGATTGAATTCATAACGAAATATAAACCATAGTAACTGTCAATGTAATTTTAAAAATTAAAAGATGAATTAGTAAAACTTTAAGCAAACTATAGAAACCAAATTTGTAATTGACTCTAACTTTTATTTTGGGATATAGATGATTTTTCAATTATGAAATTAATTTATCATAAATATATATATATATATATATATATATATATATATTTATCAATAACTTGTTCAAAGATGTTCTACTTTCGTAGATAAGTTAATTTTATAAGTAGAAGAATCTAGTTGATGTATGTTTTTTGTAATACTTATTACAAACATTTTAAGTAAGCAATATGTTAATTTTTGGCACTCTCATATAAGTATTTTAAGGAAATAATGTGTTTTAATGGGTGTCATTTGATATATTGATTTCACATTTCATTAAACACAATAAACAAATAACAATATAAAAATAAATATATAATTTGATTAATTGAAAAAAAATACATAAAATAAAATAAATTTTACATTAAAAATACAAATACAGTTAAAAATAGAGAGATGTTTTGTTCTTTTCGTTGATTTCCTGATCAACATCGTTTGACTTGGGAACGTCGAACGTAAGAAATTGAAGGTTCTTGCACATTTTTTAGTTGCAAGATACTCCTCCTTCATCGCATTGTGTTTTTACATGCATTACATAAACTCGTAGCTGCATTTTTCAAGTTTCTTATTTACTCTAAAATAAACATGTACCATTGAAAACACTGCAACCCATGCCTGATAACTCTAGCAGCAATGCCAGGTAAGTGGTATTGGCTGAACCTTCTGCTTTGCACAACCCTCTAAAATCTGAGAACAGCTCTCAAACACCTTCCACGGAACCTCGTATTGATTTTCGAGCATTGGGATGTAAGCAATACCTGCAGTTACAAGCAACAGTGTTATAGTTAAAGCTGCTTGTTGCTTTCTGATATAAGCAGTTTAGAATAGGCAATTTCAAAGCTTATTCAATTTACAACTTATTTCATTCATTAATAATCAGATAAGCAATCTCACACATAACTCAAAACAGGTTGCATTCCCAAACACCCCCTAATATTTAATTATTTATTCATGATAAGTTCTTTAAATTTATCTCATGTCTAACAAAGGTTCCAAGGTATCAAATATAATAAACGAAGCAATCAACAATGATTATGAATTTATGATAAACTCTTGTTTGTATGTATGTATGTATCGTATGAGAGAAACAAGAGCACCAAGAAAATACGTATAATGAAATTGCTTAGGTTAATTAGGGTTAATTACAAACTATTTATACCCTTAGGTCCCGTTTGGTTCGCAAAATTCAAAAGAATTGGAATTGAATTCCTAAGAAAATAAGGTTTTGTATCACGTTGTTTGTCAGAAAAGAGAATGGAATTTAATTCCATCCCAACCCTATTTTTTGTTTGGTATGTATAGTTGTCGAAAGAATTGAAATGTAATTGTGTCAAATGAACAAAATATTCTTTATTCATTTTGATAAGAATCAAATTGGCAAAGGGGAAAAGACTAACGGTAGTACGTACCGATAGTCGAATGCTTGAATAAAATAGGGACCTGGAATTCGAGAACAAGGGATCTCCACAGTACAAGAACAAAGACAAAATTTCTCAATGCCAAAACATAGGGGTGGCCGGCCCTAGATAAAGCCATCACACAAAATAGGAAACTAAATTAAGAGAGGAAACTAAATTAAAACAGAATCAGAAGATCAACCCCTGTGATTCTTTCCTTTTGCTGTATTTGTTCCATGTCTCCTCTGGTAAACCCGAGCCCAATGAGCCTGGGTCGTATCATTACTCCCGCCCCAAAGACTCACCTTGTCCTCAAGGTGAAAGGCAGGAAATTGCGCTGTGATGCGATCCGCCACCTCCCAAGTAGCTTCTTCTGGAGGTAGACCCTCCCAACGAACCAAGATCTTTAACCCGTCTTCCCCTTCGCGAGTGCCCATCACATCTCCCGGTTTGCAGATCACCGCCATGTCTTCTGTCAATCCCGCCGGTAAACATGGCTCAGCCGGTTGCTCTCCAATGGCCCCCTTAAGCTGAGAAACATGAAAAACAGGGTGAATTGCTGCAGATGGCGGTAATTTCAAACGATACGCTACCGATCCTATCTTCTCGACCACCTCATACGGACCGTAGTAACGGGGGGCCAGCTTCAAATTCAACCGTTGTGCCACCGACACTTGTCGATACGGACGCAACTTTAAGTATACTCGGTCCCCAACAACAAAGTGTATATCGCGGCGTTTTCCGTCCGCGTGAGCTTTCATCAACTGTTGTGATCGATGCAACTGCACTTTCAACTCCCCCAAAATTTCATCCCTTTCCTGTAAGTATTGATCCACTTCAAAAGTGGTTGCAGCCCCACGGTCATATCCCAGCAAAGTAGGTGGGTCGCGGCCGTATAACACCTTAAAGGGTGTCATACCAATCGAAGAATGGAATGAAGTATTATACCAGTACTCGGCCCATGGCAGCCAACGCGCCCACTGCTTAGGTAGAGAAGACGCAAAGCATCGTAAATATGTCTCTAGACTGCGATTAAGAAGACGCAAAGCATCGTAAATATGTCTCTAGACTGCGATTAACCACCTCAGTTTGGCCGTCGGTCTGTGGATGGTATGAAGTGCTCCTCTTGAGGAGAGTGCCCTGGTACTTAAACAACTCCTTCCAGAACCGGCTAATGAATACCCGATCACGATTGGATATAATAGTCTTGGGCACTCCATGTAATCGCACCACCCCACGTATAGATGCCACCGCTACAGAAGAAGCCGTGTAAGGGTGTTTTAGAGGAATGAAGTGGGCGGACTTACTGAGTCTATCCACGACCACCATGATGACATTATAACCCTCAGATTTCGGCAATCCGTCGATGAAATCCATCGTCAAATCCTCCCAAACTCGTTCAGGTAATTCCAACAGTTGAAGCAAACCAGCCGGCGCAAGATTGGAGTACTTGTTGCGCTGGCATATCACACATTCCGACACCATCTTAGCCACATCCCGTCGCATCCCAACCTAAAATAATTCCGCCGCCATTCGGTGATAAGTTTTCTGCGTCCCCTCGTGCCCTCCTACGGGTCCCCCATGCATCTCCCGGAACAAACGAGAGATCAACCGGGAAGTGCGAGGCAAGACCAAACGCCCCTTATACCGAACGCATCCCTCAACTACGGAATAGTCTTCCAGATTCCCGTTCCTCTACTCGAGTACATAATTCAACGATGTACGGGTCTTTTTTTAGCATTTGCAAGAGGGCCTTATCATCGCTTACCCGGCCTACTAGCATCTCTCGCATCTCGATTCCCGAATCTCGACGAGATAATGCGTCTGCCGCTCCATTCTCACGACCCGCCCTATAGATTATGTCAAATTCGTACCCCGACAATTTTGAAATCCATCTCTGATGTTCCCCTGTGATGACCCGTTGGTCCAGCAGATACTTCAAACTCTTCTAGTAAGTAATCACCGTAAAGCGTTTGCCCAGGAGATACGACCGCCATTTCTGTATAGCCATAACAATAGCCATCAATTCTCGTTCATAAACGGATTTTAATTGTGCCCGTGGGCCTAGCACTTGGCTGAAATACGCAACTGGTCGACCTTCCTGCATAAGGACCGCCCCCACGTCGTGCCCGGAGGCATCTGTTTCAATCGTGAAAGTCTTCGAAAAATCTGGCAGAGCTAACATAGGTACACGGGTCATCACATCCTGTAATCGTCGAAATGCTTTAGTGGCCTCCTCGGTCCACTAGAAACTGTCTTTTTTAAGAAGGTCAGTCAGAGGCCTTGCAATTTTTCCATACCCTTGGACGAACTTGCGATAGTAACCAGTTAATCCGAGGAAGCCTCGGAGCCCTCGTAGTGTCGTCGGTACTGGCCATTCAGTCATAGCGGTTATTTTTGACGGATCAGCCATAACTCCTTCTTGCGTCACAATATGCCCGAGATAGTCCACCTGTTCTTGCCCAAATACACATTTTTTTTGTTGCAATACAATTTTTCAGCCCTCAAACATTCAAATACCGTGGTTAAGTGTACACAATGCTCGTCCATATTTCGGCTGTACACCAGTATATCATCGAAGAATACCAGAACGAATCGCCGCAAATAAGGACGGAAGATCCGATTCATGAGCGATTGAAACGTTGATGGTTCGTTGGTCAGGCCGAAAGGCATTACCAGGAACTCGTAATGCCCTTCGTGAGTTCTGAAAGTTGTTTTGTGTATATCCCCTTCCTTCATTATGATCTGGTGATATCCGGATTTCAGATCGAGTTTACTAAATATTGTCGCTCCGTGTAGTTCATCCAACAGCTCGTCAATCACCGGGATCGGAAATTTATCTAGGACCGTGGATTTATTCAATGCTCGGTAATCCACACAGAATCGCCAGCTGCCATCTTTTTTCTTGACCAACAGGACCGGGCTGGAAAAAGGGCTAGTGCTTGGTCGTATCACCCCAGCTTTCAACATTTCCTCGACTAGTCACTCGATCTCATCCTTTTGCAACTGCGGGTACCGATATGGCCTCACATTAATGGGTTCGGTACCTCCCTTCAAAACTACGGCATGCTCATGGTCACGTGCCGGTGGTAAACCTGCAGGCAATACAAAAATATCCGAGTAGTTAGATAATAACGAGAGAAGCGCTGGGTGCGCTTCGATATATGCCGGTTGTGTCTCCTCAATACTGGATATTGAAACCATATAACCTTCCATGATGTCGGGAAGTGCCCGAGCTAAGGATTGGAGCGATGCCTCAGCCCGGCGTAACCCCGGTTCCCCTCGTAATGTTACCCGGTCCGTTCCATCTCTGAATGGCATAGTCAACTCTCGCCAATTGACCCGTGTATCGCCTAGAGTGTGCAACCATTTCATACCCAGAATCACATCGGTACTCCCTAATTCAAGGGGGTAATAGTCTTCCACCACCGTAAAACCTGGTAACATCATTGCAATGTTCCGACAAATTCCGTAACACGCATCCACTTTACCATTGTCCATAGTGACCCCCGTTTTCCGCTAGCCCGACACCCGTAAACCCAACAGCTTAACCAACTTAACGGATACAAAATTGTGGGTTGCCCCACTATCAATCAGGACTACTACCTCATCACCCTGGATTTTACCCCGAAGCTTCATAGTGTGGGGTGAAGTAATACCTACCACCGAGTGCACCGACACCTCAACGGCGTCTAAGTGCACGTGCTCCTGTTCCGTGTCCCCATCTTCGGTCTCATCCCCATCTGTTATCATTAACACCTGTAGAGTTTTCTCCGGGCAACGGTGCCCCGGATTAAACTTGCCATCACAGCGGAAGCATAATCCTTTCGCCCTTTTCTCTGCATATTCCGTCTCCGTCATCCGTCGAAACGGTTGTTTTGTCGAACCCATTCTTGGGCGAATTCCACCGGCAGCAGCGTTCGTTCCCGATGGTTTCGGTGCAACGACGCTATTACGGACATATTGCGTTTTATCGCCCCTCTTACTCCCATCACCAATATTGCCTGACCTGGTTTCATCGATCATGAGGGCCAATTCCATAGCCTGACTCAATCCCGTGGGTTGCAACACTCGTACTGAATTGCGCAGATCGGATTTCAAACCTTTGATAAAAGTTCCCTCCAAAATCTTTTCCAAAACTCCATCCAACTGGGCTGCCACAGTTTCAAAAGAACTAACATATTCCCTTGCCGTTCCCTCCTGGTTAATGTTTAAAAATTGTTCATAAAGGTTCCCGTCCTGCGACGGTTGAAATCGGTTGAGTAATTTAAGTTTCAAATTTTCCCAGCAACGGAAAGGTTCCCGTTTATCGTTCCAGCGGTACCAAGCTAATGCTGGTCCCTCCAAACATAATACCGCCGCTCGTAGCCGCTCTCCCGTAGTTATAAAACCCTGTACTTCAAAAAATCTTTCTGCCAAATAAACCCACCCGTAGGCGTCTTCCCCGGTAAATATTGGCATTTTTAGTTTTCGAAGCCGGTGGTCCGCTCCTGGTACCCATACCCGTTCGCCGCTCGGCCCGGACCTACCCACGAGTCCGCTGCCCCAAGCCGGCATTCCCATTGTCCCATAAGAAAAATTCCCTTTTTAGTGTTGCACATACTCATACCCAGTAGTAGTTTTAGGCTTACCTCGGGCGGCGCTGCCCGCTTCTTCAGCACTGGTGACAACTGGAAATCCATCCTTGTCAAAAACCAATGGTGACAAGGCTATGATCGGACTCATGAACCTGGGTGGAGGTACAGGTGCTGCCGATAGCGGCACTGTTGGCGGTGGTGGTGATGGAGTCTTAGCAAGGTTCAACAAAATGGTCATTATCTCAGCATGTTTCTTGTCTGACTCCTCGTGCCTTCGCCGTGCCTCTTCTTGCCTCTGCCGGCCCTCCTCCCTCATGGCTTCCACTGATCTTTCCGATCTGTCAAACCTCTCTCCAGCGTCTGTTTTGTACTGAGCTAAATCAGCGTCCACATCGGCAATTTTCTTAGACATCGTCACCCACAAGACTCACAGGTTGTAGGCAGGATGGATGGCTCTAATACCAATTTGATAAGAATCAAATTGGCAAAGGGGAAAAGACTAACGGTAGTACGTACCGATAGTCAAATGCTTGAATAAAATAGGGACCTGGAATTCGAGAACCAGGGATCTCCACAGTACAAGAACAAAGACAAAATTTCTCAATCCCAAAACATAGGGGTGGCCGGCCCTAGATAAAGCCATCACACAAAATAGGAAACTAAATTAAGAGAGGAAACTAAATTAAAACAGAATCAGAAGATCAGCCCCTGTGATTCTTTCCTTTTGCTGTATTTGTTCCATGTCTCCTCTGGTAAACCCGACCCCAATGAGCCTGGGTCGTATCACATTTTTATGTAAAAGTACATTACTAGACACACACATTTATACATATGCGTCAACACACACAAGAAATCTATGATGCCGATGGTGATAGCGACAACTCCGCAACCAGTGGAGTCGGCGGCGGGTCACACGTGATGGCACCCGCAACCGCTAATATTAACATACACCGGAGGTGGCGGCGTCAACCAATAGCAGCGGTGTTCGGTGGCGGCGATGGTCGGTGGCGACAAGCGTCGTCGGTCGGAGTATGTAACACTATCGGCAATAGGCAGCAACGGTGGCAACCACCGGTATCAACGGTGGTCGGCAGCAATGGCCGGTGGTGGTGGTGGTGACGACGCAATCGGTGGTGGTCGAAGGTAGCAGAAGACCCGTAGCGGGTGGCAGTGGCAACAACTGACGGCGGCCATGGGCCACGAGGGTCAGCAATGACCAGGTTGGAGGGATGATTAGGACATCTGATATGTTGAATTAGATTTAAGTAGTGGTAAAATGGTCTTTTGCTAACTTTCCTTTTAGGACGATGGCAACAACAATACCTGATCCCACGGAGAGCAAAGTATTGGGGAGGTAAGATGTGGACAGTCATATATAGCCCTACCCTTAGGTAGAGAGACCGCTTCTTGAGAGACTTACGGCTTAAAAGGAAAAGGCACCCAAAAGATGTTGTATTATTTTAATATTACAGTTATTGTTACTATTATTAGTTTTTATTAATTTTTTTTTACTATTTATTCAATTCCAAACTTTCCTTCGGGCTTGGAATGTAATTCCATCACTCTATGTTAAGGAATGAACTTACCATCATTTAAAGAATGTTTAAATTCCTTGGAATGACATTCTTATCAACTTTTTTGTACCAAAAAGATATATGAATGGAATGTCATTCCAATTCCTTCGAATTCCATGGGATTCCTGCGAAACAAACAAGATTTTAGATTTGATGATTTTACCTTTTATTATCAAAGGAATCTATTAGGTCTATATTTCTCAACTTACATTCAAGAGAAAAAGTTTCATACCACTACCTTATCAGAGTGCTTAACTTATCAAACCTTGTGTAAACACTAGAACCTAGTTAAGCGGTATTATTACAACTTCCCTGTAATTCTAAAATACTATATAAGCTCTCTCATAGATCTGATTTCAATATCTTTATACAGGCATTTTATTCGTGAAGTGCATATACTCTCATTACTCTTCAATACCCATCGATTCTTTCGTCCGCATCGGAGAACAATTACACATCTTAGATCTAGATTGTTGTATGTTTAAGTAGCGTTTAGATCATTTAGTTCGTTATCAAGATTGAGAATTTATAATTGCATTTTCACTTTTTCTTCATTTTAGTACTCTTGTAAGTATTCATTCAAGTATCGACTAAAAATCATCAAAAGTTTGAATCAAGTGTGTTAATATATTCTCCCCCTCCGTATTTAAACTATCGTGTATTGTACCAACTCTGCACTATCAACTGTATCTCTCTTAGAAGAAAATCAATTAACAAAACTGTTCAAGAAGTCTTGAGATTGTTCAACAGCTTCAAACCTAAAAATTGACATTTTTAGGTCGTATATGCAGGTCTGGTAGATTGTCTTCCTTGTGACTTGCCAGGACTTAATTAGGTTGGTAAACTGCTTAATGCCTTCTGCCACCAGTACTGTATTTTATATATTTAATTAATGAAATATTCTAATCATAATCTAAACATTATCTATATATATTTCTATTCCATTGTGCATTCTAAGTAGTTCACAGTTAATCAAGTTCACTTGTATCTGTTAAAAAACTCGAGGCTTCCATATCTATCCACATAGAATCCTACTATGGCTTCCACCAACTATATTTACCCTCTCGTCCTTGCAGTATTCTTCCTAATGAACAATGATATGTCTTATGCTTCACGTAATTTGCTGCAGACTACTCCAACAATGCCACAACCTCAAATGCCGACCATCCCGACACTCCCACAACCACAGATTCCCACCATCCCGTCACTACCACAACCACAGATGCCCACCATCCCGTCACTACCACAACCACAAATACCTACAATCCCCACCCTTCCTAACATGCCCAAAGTCTCATTGCCTCCTTTGCCTTCTATGCCCACAATGCCCAAAATCCCAAATCTTCCAACAACTCTTCCTAATATTCCTTTCTTTGCTCCACCACCTTCTAAGAGGTAGACTTCTACACACAGTGCACTGCCGTCAGATATGAAGAGAAGTGACCCCATCTATATAATGCTTATTTTCTATAGATCAGCTAATGTTTCTGTTGGAGTGTATTTGATCTTATTCTATTTTAATATGTGTGGCTTTTTTGTTCTTGTTTTTTGGGTGTTTCAAGTTGTAATATATCCTTACATTTATGTAGAGTGATTCAGTTATTTTTAATTTTGATTACAAGCATTGCCTCATTCCCACACTTTCTCATGGATGCCATGAAGTAGATGCACTATTGAGTATATTTCTGCATTCTGCAAGGAATAGGGATCCATGTAGCACTTCCAAGACGATTCTATAAATATTTAAACAAATCACAAATTAAGAGTGAAGTAAAGCATCTGAAGATCATTCTTCCCAAACATATCTTGTTAGGAAAACTGGTGCTTAAATCTCACCTGCATGTGTATGGATGAGCAACCACTAAAAGGTACACAAACAGGAAAACTAAAAGAACAAATTAACTTGCCAAAAGATAAACGAACATACAGGATTCCGTGTGGTTGGGCTGATCAGCGTGACTATCTTGATCCACGGCTGCAGACGAGAGATATTCTTTATTCTTTTCGGCATACATTTTCCATAACACTGAACTAAGGGCTAATCCCATATGAAGACTTGTTTCCCCAGGATACGATATAGGCCTAAATTCCATACGGGTTGAGGTATTCTAGTGCCCTCGAACTCCCACCACCGTGGTGGCGTTTAAACCATCCTAGCAACACATCTGTCTCCACAACAAGATCACATGTCTTTTGCAAGAGCAAGTTCAAGCATTGTATTCAAATAATTACTTCTTGATTGACCTAGTCAGCAAGAATAGATACAAGAATAGTACGGTCATGTTCCTGATGAGGGGAAGAACGAAAAAGAACAATTGCAGAATATATAAAAATATACAGTTGATGGGAATGTTATTTCTTCTTAACAAAAAGTGGATATGAGAGAATTAGCTTCACTGAGAGTCCCAGAATACTAGTATCATATATGCAGACGTGATTGTCCAGAACTCCAGATAATAAAGAAAAATGTCGTATGCATTTGCCTGATTTCCTTAGACATGCAGAAGCATGCTAGAAATGATTATGAAGCTTATATACTTACAAACAAGAATAATTCTCTTTTCTTCTATTTCTCGCCATTCTTTTACACTTTCTCCTTTTTATCTTTTTAATAGATCTTTCTTGTATCAAATATGTTGTCTTGTATTATAATTCCTTGTTAAATTTTGAATGTGATACATGTAATATTGACGAATGATAAGCCTAGAATTGCATGCCTCCGTATGGTAAAGTTTACCTGAGAAGAATGTTAGTATACAAAAGGCTGGCTTAGTCAAGTCTTAGAGGAGGTTCAACAAATCGAAACCAAGGAAACGTACATCACTTTTGGCTACATTTTGTCTTCCTATCGCACTTACTAATACTAGAGTATAACGTTTAGATTCCAACCAACCAATAGAAGCATGTCGGTATTCTATAAACTGGGAATCCACCAAGGCTATTTTAGAGATTAGTGGAAAACCTTCCCGTCCATGAAATGTGAGTGCTAATCTGATGGCTTTAAAATGCATATGAGTACCCTTCTTTTTTAAGACTATTTATAGTGAAGGGATTGAGTTCTTATTACTCTAAATTATTATTGTATATCCTTCGGCTTGGCATTGATTGGGGAAGTTCTCAACAAATTCTTTGATTTGTTGATTGGAGGTAGACATTAACCTTGACTTTTGTTTAAAAAGAAGTGGGTTTAATAAAACACTATAGGTGCGTTCGGTTCGCAAAATGTTTTTCACTGGAACTGGAATCTGTCAAGGAATCCTTGCCTATTGTGTTTGATTGTGTAATTAAGAATTGGATTTTGAATATAATTCCGCCACCTCGCAACCACCTAAGCGTGTTGTTCGGGTTTCGGGTTGGGTTAATCGGTTTTTAGGTGCTAAAAATACACCTGCTAACCATACCGAATAAGGTTCAGGATATTAGGGTTTCAGGTCGAACCAAACCGGAAAATTTTTCTACCCATCACCCGAACCGAAAAATATAATTATAAATCAGGTAACCCGGACAACACATCCAAATAACCCTACCCAATTAACCCGAACTTGAATCGGGTCGGTCATGTTATTCGGGTTCAGTTGTAACCCGATCCTATAAACCTGGAATCCAACTGACCTAAACCCAAAGCTTAATAGGTTCGAATTTCGTGTGAAGCTTTTTCAAAAAACCTGATTAACCCGAAACCCAATTAACCTAATTAACACCCTTAATAGAAATGAGAGGATGAACAGATGAAGGAGAGGTTTGGTGGTTGGAAGAAATCTGAATTCCCTCAAATAAAGGAAAGTTTAAGTGCAAAAGATTCCAATCCCATCGTGTAAATGGTGAACCAAACACAAGAATCCCCGGAATTGGATTCCAATTCCCCTCAATTCCGGAGGATTCCAGCAAACCAAACGCCCTCTTTTAAGGTATTTACATAATAGACCCTAATCATCATTAATGCCGTATGGACATTAAACATCACTAAAATAGAATGAACACAACTTGAGGATTAACAACTTATCAGTAATATTTAACCATAGTAAAAAATTCTACTCTTATCCCACGTCTAACAAATCTAAGAGAAATGAAGCAACTCCAGTAAATAGGGTACAAAAATTTGCCATGGCTAGTGAACATACTTCGAATTCTAGTACCAAAAAAATTAAAAAGAGAGTGAGAGAACCGAAAAACTTTGCACAAAGAGGATCAGCATCATCCTGTTGCTAAAACATCATTAGAGATTAATATATCGTAACACCTCGATCAGGGCTCTTAATATCTCTTTGCAGTTACATTAAATTGTAAAACATTTCTTAACGGATAACCAAAACTTTAAACTAAATCAAAGATAGCAACCATATCAGCAGCAAAATCAACAGTAACAACACTCTTTACAACTAAAAGGGACAGATGGTGAAGAAAACCAGATTGTAGATGTAAAATTGATTAAAATGACCAAATGAAGATAGATTTTTTGAGGTTGATTAAAACTCATAATAATATCAATTGCATTGAGCGAAGTAAATCAGCAACTTCAGAGATAAACTTGGTAATCAGAATATTGTATTTCTGTATTGTATGTTGATGTGAATAACTCACGATTACAAAGGGATATATATAAGAGAAACATTTACACTCTAGACCCTCTAATATATTTTATATGTAAACATCACTTTATTGTCTAATATTCCCCGCAAACTAAGGCCGGAGAACGACCTGTAGCTTAGACCGTAGAAGAAGGAACCGTTGTGAAGGTAGTGGTTTGGTGAACACTCTGCAATCTGGTCGTCTGTAGTTATGAACTGCACCGAAAGCTTCCATTGGGCAACCCTTTCTCGAACAGAGTGAAAGTCAACTTCTACATGCTTTGTGCGTGCATGAAAGACGGGATTAGCCTAAAGGTAAGTAGCACCAAGGTTGTCACACCATAAAGTGGGAGCTAACTTAGTAGGAACACACAGTTCACGTAGAAGATCTTGGAGCCATGTGAGCTCAGCAACTGTATCAGCTAGAGCCTTGTACTCAAATGCAGTTGACGACCGGGAGACAGTCTTCCGTTTCCGTGCGGACCATGAAACTAGGTTTTGAACCTAGATAGATAGCATATCCCCCAGTGGATCGACGGTCGTCTTAGCAGCCTGCCCAGTCAGCATCAGAGAAGCCAGTTAAGGAGTTGTAAGCTGAATCAGTGTAGGCATGTAACATAGTGCTGGAATCATGCATGAGACATAATCCATAGTTAGCAGTGCCTTGCAAATACCGAAGAATCCGTTTGACAGCCAACCCGTGATTTTCTGTTGGAGAGTGCATAAATTGGCAGACTTTGTTAACCGCGAAAGTAATGTCTGGACGAGACAATGTGACATACTGAAGGGCACCCACGACCTGGCGATACTTGACCGGATTATCAAACACGTCACTATCAGCAACAGCAAGATTCACATTCGTGGTTATAGGAGATGAAACCGACTTAGCATTAGACAATCCCGCGGGTTGTAATAGTTCAAGAATATATTTCCTTTGTGATAGAATCATATCATGGTCCACGCGGGTGACCTCAATACCGAGAAAGTATGACAAGGGACCCATGTCTTTAACGGCAAAGGATTGGCCGAGACTATGTACCACTTTATCAATAGCGTGGGGCTTGATTCATGTCAAAATAATGTCGTCAACATAGACTAGCACGTAGAGAAGTATACCCCTGTGGGAGTAAATAAACAATGAGGGATCCATTCTTGAACCCTTAAAGCCAAGAGAATGAAAAGCCGTAGAGAGACGATGAAACCACGCTCTAGGGACCTGTTTTAAGCCATATAAAGATTTGTGAAGAAGGTAAACATGATCTGGTTTGGCTGGGTCAACAAACCCAGGTGGTTGCTGTAAATAAACGGTCTCGTTGAGGTCACCATGAAGGAAAGCATTTGTTAAGAATGAACTACCAACTTAACTTGCGCCAACAAATTATGCAAAAAAGAAATATTACAAAATCGAACAAATATAAAGATAAAACATGAAATTCGATATATGTATATCAAGATACAATAGAGTTTATATGGTTTAAGAAGGGATTGATGTTTTCATGTTTACCTTTTATCATGTGGTCTTCAGGACAGGCAGAGTCATCATACCATACATCACAGACAACTCTGCCATGGATTTCACTGGTCCACACTTTTACACTGCAGGTAGCACAACCAGATCAGCTCAAATGGCAGGCATCACCAGCAGTTTTGCCACATAATGGAGAGAAATGAAAATGGGGAAGGAGAACTAGTTTTCATTCTCCATTTCATTCCTCCTTGTCTACCAAACAAGGGAAATGGAATTGATTCCATTCCCCTTACCACCAGGGGCATTCTTATACAAATTCATGGATCGTTCAACTCTTTATGTTAGTTAAGGTTCTTAATTTGTTTGGTTTTCACTTTCAGCATACAAATTCACCTTCACAAGGCCATAGAGAACTTTGTATGAAAGTCAACTTCATTCATGCACGACCCCAATGAAGCTATGAGCTGGTGATTTCTTCAGCCCGATTTGATTGATCATGTTTCTAACATTTTCCGCCTCTTCCCACCTCCCAACAGCAGCATATATATTCCCCATCAATATATAATTACCGGTGTTTTCAGGTTCTAGCTCAAAGAGCCACCTTGCAGCCACTTCCCCCAATTCCACATTCTCGTGCACTACACACGCAGCCAATAAAGCCCCCCAAATGGTATGATTAGGGGTAGTGGGCATTGTGGTAATCAACTCATGTGCCTCCTCAAGTCTCCCTGCTCTACCAAGAAGATCAATAATACAAGTGTAATGGTAAGGGCGGGGGTTGACTTTGTGATCTTTTAGCATGAACCGGAATAACCTCAAGCCTTCATCCACCAAACCCGAATGGCTACACGCATGCAAAACAGAAGTAAACGTGACTTCATTTGGTTCTACCCCAGATCGAACCATTTCCTTGAATAAAGAAAGAGCAGCCTCTCCATCTCCATGTTTTCCATAACCAGATATTATCACACTCCATAATATAATATCTCTTTCGTTTGAGGGAACCCCATTAAAGGTCATGTGTGCTTGTTCTAAAGCTCCACATTTTGAGTATATATCTATTAAACCAGTGGCTAAATCACTTTTTGAGAGAAACCCTGATCTTATCAGATAACCATGGAAACTCGTGACCTGTTTAAGGTCTGTTGTAATAGCATACGCAGGTAGAACACACTTTAATGTTGCTTCATTGGGCAATACACCTTCCAG
This sequence comes from Dittrichia graveolens, assembly GCA_038502395.1. Taxonomy (NCBI): domain Eukaryota; kingdom Viridiplantae; phylum Streptophyta; class Magnoliopsida; order Asterales; family Asteraceae; genus Dittrichia; species Dittrichia graveolens. Next base: position 84,693,217 of record JARJIL010000005.1, on the reverse strand, counting down.
CCTCATTTGTTTGAACAACATTATTGCTTCTCTACCGAGCCCATTTTCAGTGCATCCAGAGAGGATTGCATTCCATGGGGCGGTTCTTGTTTTTGATGTTTTGTTAAACACACGGAAGCCATAAGTGACAAATGAACATTTAGCATACATATCGATCAATCCAGTCTCAACATTTACATCAGAATCAAGATTATTTTTCATTGCCCATCCATGAAAGCTCTTACCTTGCTTCAAATACTTCAAGTCTACACAAGCTGAAAGAAAAGAAGCTAAAGTTAATGCATTAGGCCTTACACCTTCAAGAAGCATCAACGAGCAAAGTGAAATGGCACATTTTGCATCGCCATTTACAATGTAACCGTTAATCATGGAAGTCCAGGTTACTACATCTCTCTGACTAGTCTCGTCAAATAAAACGCGTGCCTCATTCATGTCACCGCATTTTACATACATATCTATCAAAGCATTCCTAACAATCAAAATTTCCTCCAAACTCTTTTCTTTCACCAAATCATGAACCTCTGTCCCCACTTCCAGCTGTTTTAAGTAAGCACAAGCGGGCAGCACTGAAACAACAGTGGCGGTATCTATCTCCATCCCTCCATTAACCATTTCCTTAAAAACCCTCAAAGACTCGTTAGCACACCCGTTTCTGAAATACCCACTAATCAAAGTGTTCCAAGAAACCACACACTTGTCATACATTCCATTAAAAACTCGTTTAGCCCCGTCATTGTCACCAAAACTCATGTACATTGCCAGTAACGAATTACCCACAAATGTATTTGAATCAACGCCGCTACTTATAATTAAACCATGAGCAGATAAACCAAACTGTGACATTGATAATTCAGTACAAGCCTTAACCACAAAAGGGTACGTGAGTCTATCAGGCTTCGTTCCTCCTGACTTAAACATTTCCACAAACACCTCGAGTGCATTATGTGGCAATCCCTTCTCAGTATACAGTTTTATCATACAATTATATGAACGCTTAGTTTTCTGATGCAAACCATCAAACAGTTGGCGTGCGTAAGGAACGTGACCAGATAATGCGTACCCAGATGCGAGGAGAGCAGGAATGTAGCGTGATTCCCATGGTGCAAGGAGGCCCGATATGATGAGATGACCATGCAGTTTTGTGATGCTTGTAATAGATTTGTTGGCAGCATAGTTGTATAAAAGAGACTCAATGTGGGCTGCTGTCGGGACTGTGGTACGGCCAAATAAGTGGCTAATATTCAGAAGTGAGTTTGATGTGAACATTTTATCAATCACAAGTTTATTCGGCCGTTCAAGAAGGAGGTCCGGTCAAATGAGTTTTTATACCTGGGCGAAGTGAACCACACAACTAAGCATATAAAGCAAAGAGGATATGAAACAAAATAAGGCAAGCAAGCTTAGAAGAATTTGAATGGAAATAAAATGAAAACTTTTATAAATTTTTGTTAATGACTAAATTACCCTAATGATAACTAATAATTTTATAAAATAAGGGTATTATTGTAATATAACTTAATTTTTTACCTTTCTCTTCAACTCGAGAACATAAAATAAAAACAATACTCTCTTTTTTTTTCTTTTTTTTCAAACTTGAAAATACGAAAACTGAAACTATTATCATTTCACTCATTTTCTTTTCTTTTCTTAATTTTTTTTTCTATTCTTTTCTTTCGTATACGGCGTATGTTATAAATAACAAAATTACCCTTTAACATGAATCAACAAGAATATAAATCTGTGAAGCACATTTTCAGAATCATACGTATCATATCTAAATCGACACACAATCTATGAAATAATAGTTCAACAGGAAAATTATGAGTTTCTTTTAATTGATTTTCACAAATTATGAGTTTTCTGAATCATACGTATCATATCTTAAATATTTGTTTACTCTTTATGGTAAGAGTAAATGAGTAATGCATTTTAATGATTAATATATGTCCTTTTTTGTATATTTTTTGAGCTTAAAATAGATTATTGTTATGAGCTAATTATGTGTTGATGTTGTTAAATTGATCATCAATGGATCTTGAAATATATGTAATTGGATTGTTAATTGACCCAAATTGATTGTTTGTTTTCGAAACAACACGGATGCAAATGATAAATTTAGTATAATTCTCTGTTGAAATCTCTATGCTACCAAACAAGAGAAATGATTCTATGTTACATTTCTCTGTTGAAATCTATGTGCCACCAAAGAGAAGATCCAATTCTCATTCTCCAGACTAATTCTCTTTCTCTGCATTTCATTCTCTATATCAAAAGCACCATAATGGTCTTAGGGTATGTTTGGTAGAGAGAAAAGAAATGGGGAAAAATAGAAATGGAAACGCGGAGAAATGAAAATGCGTGGAGAATTGAAATTAATTCCCTTGTTTGGTATCATCAAAGAAATAAAATAGATAAATGGTGGCTGAGGTCCCGGACGGCGGCGACACCGCCAGGCCGACGCCGGAATACTCATCATCGCCAGAAAACAACCACAAATCCCACTAGACAAATCGCAACAGGCGCAACCACAAATCGCAACCAGAAATAAATTGCAACCACATGACGACGCCATCCACAAATTAGGGTTCAATCACACGACGACGGCGACGAACATGGTTGCGGCGTTGGCCGCCTTGCCGTAAACCCATCTAATCAGACAACCACGAATAGGGTTTAATCGCACGACGACGATGACGGCTGCGGTGTTGGCCACCTCGCCGTAAACCCATCACATCAGACGACGACGACGGTAACGGGTTCAATTGCACGACGACGACGACGGGTTCAGTCTCAAGACGACGACAACGACGGGTTCAGTCGCACAACGACGACAACGACAAATGCCATTTCTTCATATTTTGCAGAGAATTGAAGATACAAAGGAAACCGAGAAAGAGAAATGGCTGGAGAAATGAAATCTCCGCCCATTTTGAAAGGGTTTTCTCCCAAACAAGAGAATCCCCACATTTCCATTTCTCCTATTTCCAAATCTCTCTACCAAACACAACCTTAGATAGATAGATTAGTCCTCAAACCTATATAAACTCAGTCAATAAACAACAAAGACTGAAACTTTAACACATATGGGTCTTAGATCAAGCAAGACATGACAAATATATAACTACTAAATCACCCATTTATTAAAAAAAAAAACCATAAAACAAAGGTAATCTCATCTAGGTAGAAACCATGGTATTTAAGCCATAATTAGAAGTAAAGAACACCTAGAAGTCATAGATAGTATGCTAAACATAGACAATAAAGCAAACCGAATTAAATCCGATTATTCTTTAATTCTGATTCTTCATTCTTAAGCTCCCATGTAACGAACTGATTTTATCGACATTTCTGTAATATTAATAGACGAGTATGAATGATATTTATGAAGTTTATTTATATAAAAGAATATATATTTTATGGAGTTTATTTATATATAATAATCATTATGAAGTAATATTATTATTTAAAGAAAAGAAAAGGAAAGGAAAGGAAAAATGAAAATTCTAGAAAATTAGAGGATCACGACACGACGCGTTGGACGGCAGCGGTCACGTGAAGGTTGAGTGTGTCAGGCGATTGCGTGTAACAGGGATCGCGACGCGACACGACGCATCTGGTTATGCCTATAAATATGAGTTCATTTCCAGCCATTTCTCACGTTTTGTTCAGCTTCATACTATTACTCTGCCTGATTTTAGAGTGTTTTTATGGCTAAAAAGTGTGTGCTAGTGTTGGGGCTTCGTTATTGCAAGTTTGTGAGTGTCGAGTGTTGCGGTGTTACCATTTCGAGCTAAGTTTCGACTTTGGTCTTGTTTTTGGAGATCTTGAGGAGTATTTTGGAGCGTGTAAGACAACTATTCAATGATTTGTGTGTGAAGCTCGTCAGATTTAGTTCAGTGGTGATCTTTTCGTCCGGTTTAAGGTGAGTTTAGTACTTTTACAAAACTGAACACATAGACAAAATCTATTTTGAAAGTATTAATAGTTTTTAAGATATATCTATATATGAATGTTTATGATAGATTAACGATCGTTTGTAATGCATGCTACTTTATTATTGTTGAAATGCGATCGATTTACACGATGTTTGCGATGCATGCATATATACTTATAGATATATGAACCGATGATTAAGATGGATTAATATGATGATTTGGGAGGTGGTAGATATACTCTTAGATGAAAAGATAAAGCTTAGTAGGAAAAGTGTGCCTTCTAGGATATGCTAGCAAAGATGATTCGTTGTCGAGTTTCTAGATAACCATGACAACACATGGTGTACTTGTACTTTACGTGTATGTATACCGGAGTGGTGTTTTGACTAAAGATGGAGATCAAAATGCATGGCACCACGAAGGTGAAAGGAGGGCCTAATTACCTAAAGATGGGGGCACCGATTGTACTTTCACCTAAACGATTTATGTCTGAGTAGTTACAACGGATGGATTACTGGTGTGTATGTGTGTGTGTGCATTTGGGAGTCGCGCCCCGCTTTGTACTATACTTGCTGGACACACTTAGTGAACTTGTGCCGGTGCGAATGGACCTTGGATGGCTAAAACGATTTATCTATTTTAATAAATATGATGTTTTAAAGTTTTCCGTTGTGATGAATCTGATTAAGTAGAAATTTTTTGTAAATCTCAATTTTTGAAAACCACGGCTTTTATATCTCAATCATCTCAGAGACTTCAAAAATCACTTCTGGAGGCTCTCTATCGTCATAATAAATAGGGTTGAATATATAGATTTCACGTTTCTGAGGTGACGCGTCGCATCAAGTTTATGACGCGTTGCGACAGTTAGATAATTCGTGATCTTTTTGGACTAGAACACTCGACGCGTCACGACAAAATGATACGTCGCGTCACGACCTTGTCTTTTCACGATTTGACAATAAAAGTGATATTATATCTTCAATCATCTCAATCCGAGTTTGTATGAGCGAGATATGATCAAAATAGTGGTATGTATCGGTGCGGACAATTTTTCTCATTTTCTTTAGTTTCTTGCTCAAAACTTTTTATCATCTGTCTTTTTAACGTGAAATTCAACAGCTTAAGATATTAAGGTTGCGTTTAGCGGGAGAAAAATTTTCTGTTTTTCTGTGAAAATGGTGGAGTTTTCCTTTTCAGAAAAAAATAAAAAACATGTTTAGTTGAAGTGTTTTTTGGAAAAGTTGTTTGAAAAAATAGAAAAGATAGAAAAAATTGAGGAGTTTGGGAAAAAGTGAAAAAGTGAGGGAGTATTCTGTTTTCTTAAAAAAAATATGCAAGTGAACATGTTTTCTAATTTTAGTTTTCTTAGAAAAAATTTCTTAAAAATAGAGAATTTTTCTATAAGTGAACGCAGTCTAATTATCTTTTGACTTATTTACGAATAATAATAGACTAAAATTAAATATATATCTAAACATGACAATATTAAATACCTCACACTTGAGCTTTGTTTGCCCTCAAGCAAATTATCAACCTATTTAGGCCAACTAAAAATTTAAAACTCGATATCATTCTTTCAATAATCACAATCAAATGTCATATACCAATATCAGTAGGAATGATTAAAAACAAGAACACAAACTATATTTAGAATTTATATATATATACTAATAGGGTACCCGCGCAATGTGACGGCGGCGAATAAAGAGGAGGTTGTGATGAGTTTTGTGTAGAATAATCACAAATAGCTAATATGAGTTTGTGAAGATTCCTTGCGAGATGAAGATAACATGAGATTGTGAAGATTCTTTGCGAGAACCACTTTGAAATTAAGAATTAAATTGCTAACTCTGAGTTATTTGTCTTTCAGTTTGTTGGAAATATTTTGTCGCATGGCTGAATCATGAAGTTGCTGATTATATATAGGGTTTAGTTCATCAAAATTTATCCAAGTTATCATGTTTTGTTATTGTATGTATCGGACTTATAAATTTTCTATTGTGTGTATCGAACTTTTAATTTGTCGCTATTTTGTGTATTAAACTTTCTATTATATGTACTAAACTTGTAAGTATTTTTCTTCTTTATATATCCAAAATACATACAATAGCAACAAATCAAAAGTTTGATACATACAATAGAAACTTTTAAAGTTTGATACAGACAATAGCAAAACGTCATAACGTGGATACATTTTAGTGAACAAAACCCTTATATATATGTATGTATGTGTGTGTAATGTTTCATAGTTTCAATTATTATGTAATTAAGTTAGAATGCAATGTTTATAAATTTCAACTCTTTAACTCTTTCATTTGTTTTGTGTTTGTGAAATCTCTTGAACTTGATTTATTGAAAACAGGAATTTAGGTGATCTCATGAATCAAAAGTTAATACTAAAAATATATGATTAGACTTAATTCAGTTATAAGTATGGTGATCTAATGAAACAAAAGTTAATATTAAAAATATATTGTTAGAAATAATTCAGTTATAAGTATTGGTTTAAATTAATTAATTGTCGGTTATGTTTTCAATATTTATTTGTTTAAATTCATTAATTGTGGACTTAAAGGAGATGTATAAAGTAGAGGTATTTTAGTAAATTTACTCTTCTTAAAATTAAGAGTTTTTTAGGTGGTAAATGCATTATATAGGAGTAAGATATATATATATATATATATATATATATATATATATATATATATATATATATATATATATATATATATATATATTTGTGTGTGTGTGTTGTCCTCCACAAGAAATTAGAAGCAGACAGAGATGAACATAAATTGAATCATTTTCATAGATAATTAATAAAACTTAAAAATGCAAATCCAACTAACCAAAGTGCTTATTTACTAAAAATGCGTATACCCATTATGAACATTGAACATCCACATAACTGATAGGTAAACAACAAAATAGAATCTAAATCAATACATAACATCTACAAAATAAACGATCTTCTTCAAAAGTGGGTAAAATAATCGAGAAACGGGAAGAAATTAGAAACGTTTTCGGTGTCATTGCGTTTCGAAATCTGAAAACTAAGGAATACAAACTGAAATTTTGTTTTAGAAATCACTCAAACCTGTATATTCACATAACAAAGATATTGAATCGAATGGTGGTTCTACATTTGTCCGATTTGAGCTCATGTCCCTTAGTGCCACCGTAGGTGTGGAGAGATTTGACCATCGGCTCCGTTGGTGGTGGTGCTAGGGTTCATGTGAACCGTGGTGATAAAAGGGACAAAGATCCACAATCATTTGTACCACTAGAACAAGTTTTACAGGTTGATTTTGAAAAAGTTAAAACTAGGGTTTTCTTCGATTGACAATTGATGGTGATTCTAATCTCTCATCAGATCCAAGTTCATCACTTCGTCATCGGTGAGTGGGTGATTTTGATCTATCTACACAATGAACAAACGACGTAAAGCAGATGAGTCGTCGTCGAGGATGAGTGGATATATGGTTGCAATCGTAGACGGTGAGTGGGTGGGGGGTTAAGTTTCGTCATCATCGTCGGTGAGATGGTGTCTCATCGGTGGCCGGATTGTTGAGAGATAACCATGGTGAAGAGATAAACGGCAATGAGAGAGAGAGAGAAGTGCCATTACTGCGCCAAGGATAGAAAGATAAACGGTGAGGAGAGAGAGATAGAGAGAGAGTGTTTGTGTGTGTGTGGAGAGTGATACAGAGATTAAAGCTATATATGGATGTTATTGAAGATCCAGCCCACTAAATTTGCTGTTAAAAAAATATATAAATTTATGCATTTCTAGATTTAACCTTTATTGTTTGGTCCGGTAAAAATCCGAAACCGAGAGGATCGAAAACCGAACAGAAGAGGACATTTGGTATTGGTTTGGTTCGGCTTTCGGTCCGGTATTCAGACATAAATGCTCACCCCTAGGGCAGACAAGGATACAACAAGTCGGGGAGAACATTCCGGCGGTTAGGCACTAGCAAGAAGTGGAAAACAAGATTATGGTTTCAAAGGAGAGGAGATTAGGTTTGACAAAGTGGAGGGGCGAGATTAAAAGAGAGAAATGAGTGTCGCTACTTAATTTGTAGTCTTCAAATGATGTTTAGGAGAGAGAGAGTGCGCACGCTAAATCAGTTATAGTGTAGTATATAAAACTAAAGCTGCGAAACCAACGATTACAAAACTGTTTTCTTACAAAATTATAAGCCTAACCCGACCCATAACTACCAGTAATCGCCACAGGAACAGTTCCCATCAGCAAAGTGATGAAATCTATTTGAATCTCTAACAACTATTAACCTACCAGCAATCTTTGAAACATACTTCAAAAACATATGACAGTCACCACAAACCCGTAAATTCTTCATAACTCTGATTGGTAATTCGGAATTTCTTGTAAGAACAAAAGCAACAGCAAGTTTTTCACTGTGGTAACTCAATATCTCTTCCTGATTCTCAATTTCAAGATCACGAAGCGCGTATTTGACCTCGGGCACATATCCCATCTCCTTCATTCTCCCTTGCAATTCCTTGAGCTTTTTGTAGATTGCATCTGTATCAGGGTGCGATTTATCAGAAGCTACAAAAACATGAACGCCATCTTTCATGGTTACCCAACTACAACCAGCTTCTTTCTTCACTGCTGCTTGTTTCATCAAAAAACGAGTCTTTTTCATTTCTTCCCATTGACCTTTGACTGCATACATGTTAGAAAGAAGAACATAGTTGACCGCATTATTAGGCTCCAATTCGATTAGTTTTTCACCAGCTTTCCTACCTAAATCAGTAGTTTTTTGACCAGTTGCTCTGCAACAAGCTCCAAGTACAGTTCTCCAAATAAGCACGCTTGGGTTCATTGGCATTTTGTTTAAAAAATTCTCCATTTTTTCGAGCTCCCCAGCCCGTCCGAGAATATCCACCATACAAGAAAAGTGCTCCATTTTAGGGATTAGGCCATATACATTGGTCATGGAATTGAAATGTTCAAACCCTAAATCAACCAAACCCATATGGCTACAAGCGGATAGAACACCAATAAAAGTCACATGATCTGGAATTTGGCCTTCTTGCTTCATTTTCTTAAAAATTTCTAAAGATTTATCTCCATTTCCATGCCTCGCATATCCTGATATCATCGAGTTCCAAGAATAAACGTTTTTCAAACGCATTAATTTAAAAAGCTGTGAAGCGTATTCTATTCTTCCACATTTTGAGTACATGTCAAGGAGCGCACTCCCAACCACCACATCAGAGTCCAAATAAGCCCTAATGCTACATGCGTGGACTTCCATACCACGTTCCAATGTTGCAACTGATGCACATGCACTAAGAACAGTAGCAAAAGTGAAGCAATCAAGTCTTTGTCCATTTTTTAGCATAATTGACACCAAATTCATTGCTTTATTCAAAAACTCATTATGTATGTACCCAGAGATCATCGAATTCCAACTAGTTTCATCTCTTCGGCTACCCATTCTTAAAAAAACTTTCTCACAATCATCCATAATTCCACATTTCCCGTAACAGATTAGAATTGCGTTTTCAACTGCATTATCGTCAGCATCGTGGTATTTTAGTGTCAATCCATGAAATTGTCTGACAAGTTGATCAAACGAAAGTGATGATACTGCTCCTAAGATATTTATAAAAGTGATCAGATTAGGATGTAAACCTTCACGCATCATTTGCATGAAATATATAACAGCTTCAGAAACTAAAGGACTTAAACCAGAAAATGCACCAATAATGGAATTCCATGAAACTTGATCACGTTCATGCATCAATGAGAATACTTTCTTGCAGTTATTTATACATCCCGTTTCCGAGTAAAAGTCAATAAGAGAATTTGAAACTGAAACATCAGTATCCAGACCTAACTTAACCCCTTCGCTGTGTATTTGTTCTCCTAACCTCAACCAATTTAAGCCAGCACACGAACTCAAAGCACTGATGAGTGTAAAATTTGCTGTCTTGAGTTGGTTTCTCCTCATTGCGCAAAACATTATAATTGCATCTCTAAAGTAAGCATTTTGATCAAAACCAGTGATCATTGAGTTCCATGAAACTTCATCTTTGTTTATCATAAGTTTAAAAACAGCAGCAGCATTAGTAACTGCGCCACATTTGGCATACATATTTATCAGACTGTTTCCAATTGCCACATTGGAATCAATGAACCCGTTACGGATAACATAAGCATGAACCTCTCTACCTTTTTTCCTTCCTTCCTCCAACCGACAGAATTCACTAAAAGTACTCAGAAGAATTACATAAGAATCAGATGTTAATTTAACAAAATCTTTCATTTTAAGGAACACTTCAACAGCTTCTTCTCCATATTTTTGTCTTACCAGCCCAACCATAAGCCCATGCATCGAAACCACATTTTTCACATCCATTAATTCAAAGATGTTTCTAGCTATGAATATTTGGCCAACCTTGGCAAACCCACTCACCAAAGCACTCCCTACATATAAATCATATAGAAATCCACACTTTTGTATTGTGCACATTACCTGTTCAAGTAATAAAGAATCAAGATCAGCTATAGAGGAAGCTGCTGTTATTATGCTGCCAAATGTATACTCGCTTGGTCTTAACCCCTCTATTTGCATACCAGATAAGAGCTTAAAAGCAGATATTGCATCTCCCTTATGAGAATAAACAGAAATAATCGAATTCCATGATACCAAACTTCTAATTTGCATCTCATCAAAAACACGAGAAGCATAATAAGATGAATCCATACAGTTCCCATACATTGAAATCAGCCCATTGCATACCACCTCGTGAAAAACATTCAGAGTTTTCGAAACAAACCCATGAAGTTGCAGCCCGAATCTAAGCCCATGAGATTCTAGAACCTGGCAAGCTCTCAAAACACTACCAACAGCATAATGAACTGGTGGAAATCCACCATGAATCATCTCTCTGAAAACAGTACAAGCATCATTCGGCATATGATTTCGGGTATACCCTGATATCAAACAAGACCATGAAATCGAGTTCCTAAAAGACATTTCATCAAACACATTACGTGCAGATACCATATCACCAATTCTTGTGTAAAGATTAACAAGGGTATTAAGCAAGAACACATCACAAGTATATCCATTCTTAAGAATCTGTAGATGGAGCTGCTTGCAATCTTCATAGGAACAAGAATATTGATATTGGTTAACAAGGGATTCATACGTTCCCCAACTTGAGGAAGAAGTCGGCTTGATATTGAGGTTGGTCTGATAAGGTTTATCAAACAATGTAGTAGAGGAAGGAGAATGTGACGACAAAGATGGATTCAGATTTTGGGTATTGAAAAAAAGTGTGTCTTTTGAGTGAACTACAGGTGGTGCGAATGTCAGGGACACAGCATTTGAAATGTATGTGAGCTGTCTGTGCGAAAACACAATATATCTCTGTAACATGGTCAACTCTATCCCTACAAAAATGACCTGCATTCAATAAGATCAAATTAATGAATATTATAGAAGTCTTCTTTTTCTTGTTAAAAAAAACATAAATATATATGATTTGATACCTAGATGCAAGAAGAATGTGCTGTCACTCTTAGAGTGCCAGGAAGCCTGATATGATGAGATGGGCATGGAGTATGGTGATATCTGTGACAGATTTTTTGGCGGCATATTTGAATAAGGTATACTCGACTTGAGCAGAAACTGGGACCCTGACACTGGTAAATAAATGGTTAACGTTTAAAAGTTCACTTGATGTGCCATTCATGACTTAGTTGGGCGTAATTCTTAATTCTAATGGTTTCTCATAAGAAATGTTGGCCATAGTTTCATGTTCTTCCATAGACTGCAGATTTCATCATTTGCTTAGAGAATCGGGTAGGATCGGGTCATAATATATGTCTGCCGCAGGAAATACTAACAAGCATCAGAATTTGTATAAGCAGATAACATTTATAAAAGGTACAATCCATATCAAGCAACCAATGATATGCCTTAATTACACCCAATTAAAAATTATTCATCAAACTGTATTCAACCAATCTCAAGTTCTCAACCAAACAGTCAATCTAACACTCTTAATATACCCAATTAACAAGTAATAGCCATATACTTGTTATAACTTCAACCAAATTAGGTTTTAGTGTTAGAAACCAATTTACCTCAAGATTTAGAGTTCGTGAGGGTGAGGGGACAGCCGATCGCTGTTTGTTTGTATTTCCTGCGTGGGTTGCTTGCTGTCGTTCTTGTTTCACAGCTTCAGGAAAACGAAATTTCACGGGAGTAATTGGCTCAAGTAAGTTCGTCGGCTCAAGATTCACGAGGGTTGGGCCGTAGTGGGCCTGTTAAGGAAAAGGTAATGGGCTTTGGTTTGAGGCTTTCCATTTATTTTATTTTTTAAAATCCATGAGACAAAATTTATAGGGGGGCCCATATGACCAACCCACAAGTTCACCAAATCTGTGAGAGTGCAAGCCTACAAGGAGTGATAAACACACGTTACATCGTCATATTAGTTTTTTATTAATATCACTCAGTCCATCATTCAATTTCGTAATGGTCACTCTCCATCATATCAAATTTTGGAGCCTACTTACATACTCACTAACCAATCAAAAATTAAAAAAGAAAAAAGTGATAAACTGATTTGGACCCACCATTAATCGACCACACTGCTTTTTAGTATATGGTAGTTACCACACCCTTTCACCACACCTTCATGGTGTGACGTCACATCCACCACCCAAGTGGTCACCCCACCACACATCCCAACCCCCTCCCACTCCTTACACTCTGACTGTCATAAAATTCAGTCAAAAGTCATGATGTTCAATATATAAAGCTTTCAAATTTAAATTATTTTTAAAAAGAAAATAATACGTGTAACATATTAATTGTTGATGAAAAATATAGAATTTGGACAAAAAAATTTATAATAATTCAAAAGTGTTTCTTAACAATCAAAATAAACCATAACCTATTTTTGTAAATTACTAATTTATTTCCAACTTAACCATACAAAAAAATTTAATAAATAAATAATAGATTATGCTCATTACAAGAGTATGATATATCATATACAACGTACAAAATCTAGTACAAAGGAACTTATTGAATCTTGTTGTTTGACGGATACAATTCTTCAGCATCTTGTACAAAATGAAGCAGAGAGCACCAAACTTTCTCATTTCTTCAAACATCCAAACACTAGGCGTAGATTCGGTTTTTCATATTCTTTTTAATCGTTTGGTGTCAAAAGTTAACAACGATTATTTAGAAACTCAATGAAAGCAACAAAAGAAGCTCTATTTGCTTCTTTAAGATATTATACAGTTCCTTTCCTGGTTTAAACGAGTTTTTGATTGATGTAAAGTACGAAGACCTTTTCTCGAGGAGCTTTGGTTATGATACAACGTCTCCAAGATCCATATAGCGGGATGGGTGATTATGTCATTTCACAACCACTTTATGTGTTAGATTGAATACTTAGAGTTGAACACTTGAACATAAAAGCAAAAAACAGAATTGGCCTCACTTGAGTTCAATAATATGTGTTCCATAATGAGTTACTATCCCTTCAAATTTATGAGTCAAACTGTTTTCACGTACCATTAAGTTACTATCTTCTAATCTAATCTAATATATAAATAAAGGACTAACTAGAATTAAATTTTTTATTTAATTTAAATAAAAAAATTAATTATTAAATCTAAACTATTTATTTTTGTAAAAATTAAATTCCACATTTGACTTTTCCTTAGTTAAAATTAAATTAAATTTTAACATTAATTCAAATCAAAATCACAAGATAATTTTTATTGATTATACGTGACGTAGCAAAAAACATGTAGGTGAAATCCTTCAAATAATCAAATTCCATCGATAAAAATAATAACAATCTTCTGTTTCTATCTCTTAATATTAATAATATATTAACGTGAATAAAATATATTGGACAACCTAGCTATTTATTTATATAAAATATTTAATTATCATATAAGAACCATCCATTTTGATAATTTATTTTACTAACACACTTCCATTTATTTATTCACTTCCATTTCAAATACCCTAACTTTGGATTTCAATATTTTACTAACACACTTCATATTGGAAGTATTAATAATAGAGAGATTTGTCAAAATAAGCAACAAAATAAGTATTATTATAAAAATAAGCAAAAAAAAGTGAGATTACGAAAATAGGTATTAATGTCACCAATAGTTCCCCATGTCACCGACCAATAAAAACGTGATACGTGTATTTTTTTTAAAACAACTCATGTCGCCGAGGAAAGTTCCCATGTCACCAAAGAAAGGTCCCACGTGTCTCCTTATTGGGCAACTTGTGCCGCAGTCCCCTTTCCCACGTCGCCTAAGCTTGCGTATTCCTGAGGAGAAGTCACCTTTCTTCGACGACAAAGCTACCTTTTATCGGCAAGGAGGCCTTTTTTTTAATACACGTGACACGATTTCATTGGTCGGCGACATGGATGGTACACGAACGTTATTGTAAACCTATAGTTTGTGCTAAAATTCCCAACATCCCCAGATTATTGCCTCAATCATTAGATAAACAATGTCAATATGCTTTCATGTGTGCTGGCCATCCATACAGTTGAAGATAAATGCATTGACCTCAATACTGATTTCTTTACCCAGAAATATCCTATCTTAGACACTTCACTTTAAAGGTTGAGCTTGTTACCTTCTCTGCACACACATCAATTAGTTATATCTTTTCTGGAAGGCCTCCTCATTTCATCTCACCCTGCACACACTTCACACTTCATCTCAATCAAACATAAAGCCACTAAGTCACGACTCGAGTATAAGAATGATAGCGTTGTGCATTCACATCCCAATCTTACCCTTTTGCTTTCGTTGATGAGAAAGAAAGACGAAGACTTTGAAAGTGCATAGAACAAACACATTAAGCATAAGCTCATGATAATAGTAAACGAAAACTTTATTCCATTTCAAGAGACGAAAATTATAACGTATCATGCCCACGGGATTACTACAAGGCAAACTATACGGGCATACTACAAGGCACGTAACGACCAACATTTTAACTACATACAACAAAAAATATGTAAAATTTCATACCTTTCAAGACGTTTTACTGCTCACTTGATACATTTTAGCAAAATCCAAGCACAATTGATGGTCTCTTTTATCTCCCCATCCTCCCCACCCTCGAAATCCAGCTTGATACCCGTCTTGATTTCTAAACACGTGTACTCCCCACTCAGGTTTAATATTGGCCACCTTATCGATCTCTTCGGTATCAATGTTCACCACACCGTTATCCACACAAGCAGCATTCTCTCCTTGGCCTTGGTGCAACCCACATTTCCCAAAGTGAACCGCACTAGCCCTAGGTCCACGCATAGAGTAAACCGCACCACCAAATGAAGGATAAACTGTCACCCACATTGTTATATCCCAATTGTAATCATCAAAGAAACAAAATTCTCTAGCTTTTCTATGTATTTTCCTCCAAACCGTTCGATTAAACGTGTAACCCACATTACCCATCCTTTCGGCTATCAAAGTATCCCAACCTTCTCCTCTAGACTTCACGTTACTTGGAGCAAGATTTACAGCATAACAATCGGGACATTTGGTAGGTTTTAATTCGGTAAGTATCTTCAAATTGTGATACGCATTAGGGAAAATGAAATGATCTTCTTCTATAAAGAGAATATCACCAGAATGACTAATTGTCTCTTTTAGCCCATCCCATACCGTGTTCATCATCCACCACCAATGATGCTTTAATGACACGATCTTGGGTGACCGATGATTTCCATACTGATCAGTACTCCCTTCACAATTTTTTTCAATCGGGTTGTCTTTATCTTTACAATCATTAGGGGATACACCAGGGAAACTATTTGGAAATATATGAGGCGAGTAAGGCGCGAATACTTGTTTCACTTGGCAAAACCTAATACCCTCCACAATCGTGTTCATTTCTTCAAAGTATCCATCATGGCTAACAATCAACAAAGTTTCATTTATACCCGACACGCGAGAAAGGCTATCCACAACTAATTTGAGATATTGGGGGCGATTGTGAACATAAAGAACTATTACTATACGGTCTTTAGCTAGAACTGGATATAAATCCATGTTTCTTGGGGGCAACTGGTTTCTATTCTCCAACATTTTTGACAAATAATTATGTTTAGGAAGCTTGATACTCTTGATCAAACCAGAGATGTTAAAGCTAAATTCACTACTAATATCGACTTCAACTGAGTTTTCATTAGATAACTCACTGCTCGAATTCATCCCAACAAGAAAAAATAACAAAAGAACCCCAGCTAGAGTTAAAGATACTACGAAAAGAAACCGACGAACAGCACCGTCCCTTATACGTGGTTTCTTGTAAGAAGCCATGGCTCTATCAATATAGTTTCTTGACATTTTCAAATACAGTTAGCGGGCAAAGGTACGAGATCTAACAGTAATATAAGAAACCCATCTATTTCTAACCAAACAAGATTGAAAATTGCAATCAACTCGATATAGTAGCCAACTAATGAGAAAAAGGGTAAGCGTTAAGAACCTCAAATCACGTTCCCCGGCGATTCGCAGCTCAAATCACCAAAACCCTCAAAGGTGAACTAGGGTTTATGCTTGAAATTCGTTAGTTCAAGATCCAGATAATGGGTTTCGCTTGCTACTATAATCTGAATAGAGCAAACGAGAAAAGTGAGAGATCAAAGCGTAATCGAAGAATTGTGCAAAATCGTGGAAGATCCATGGCGGAATCAGTGCATAATCGGCGATGTAATGATAATCCTAAGAGTAATCAACAAACTTGTTTAACCAACGCTATTTGTCTCTGAGAATTAGGATAAAATCTTCCGTAAAACGAGAGAAAGGAACGAGACATGGATGGATTGATAGGTTGTGAAGGAGTAGATGCTAATCAAATGTTCGGAAACTTCAAGAATCGGTAAGATGGGGACTGAATTGGTAAGTAAACGGTCAATGCTCTGTATCGCGCATTAATTTTTTATTTTATTTATTTTTAATTACAAAAGAAAAATATTTTCTATTCAAACCCATTTGAAACGTCAATTTAGTGATAACTTTTTAATACTTGCTTTAATTCTTTTTATAAAATTACATAATATTTTTATATGGCCGAAGTGTTATTAAAGATGTAAATCGTATAATCTAGAGTTAAATACGTTTATTAGATTTGACTGAACTTTCGTTTTAATTTTCATGTCTCTGACTAGTAGAAAACAATTATGAGGATTTAAAATGGACAAATACCTCTTGTTACGTTCGTTTTAATTTTCCTATTTTGAGTTATCTGAGCATTTGCGACTTTCATGATTTAAGTTGTATCTTTTCGACTTGCTTACATGTATAAATTTTGTTATTTGATAAACCTTTGAGTTAAAGTTATTGATGTTTTTATTAGGTTGTAACAAAATTATGCATTTGTTCATCATTAATATTGTTAATAATTATAATTATTATAAAATAATTAACTACCTTTTATAGTTATTGGAATCATTAATATTGTTAATAATTATAATTATTATAAAATAATTAAACTACCTTTTATAGTTATTGGAAACATTTAATTACCATGTACAACCTAACATATAACTCTGTGATATCAAGATGGTTATTGCATGTGATTCGCGGACACACTATCCAACAACCACTATTTCTTAACTTTCTATGCGTAGTATTGTCAATTTTAACTATTTGTTATATATATATATATATATATATATATATATATATATATATATATATGTTCCTAACCAAAATAATGTTAAGGTCAGATTGTAAAGAAGCCTACTGGAAAGAAAGATTTATTGCAGGACTACCAAACTTGTTTGCTGAAAAAATTAGAAATAATTTAAGGGAAAAATATAATAATCAAATACCTTATAAGGAACTTACCTATGGAGAAATAATTAGTCATGTCAATAAAGAAGGATTATCTATATGCTCAGATTTAAAGTTTAAAGCTAAACTTAAAAAAGATAAGATTACAAGTAAATCTGAATTAGGAGATTTCTGTCAACAATATGGTTTTCAACCTATTTCCAAACCTTCTTCTTCCTCTAAACCTAAAAAACAATTTCATAAAAGACACTTTTTTAGCAAAAGATATACACCAAAGCAAAATAATACAGAAAAATACAACGATAACAGAAAAAATTATAAAAGGTTTAAAAAACCAAGCCCAAAGGGTAATCAAAGAGACATTATTATCTGTTATAAGTGTGGAAAGGCTGGTCATATGGCAAAAAATTGCTATGTCAAGAAAACTATAAATGAGCTAGATATCTCTGATCAATTAAAAGTACAAATAAGTAAGCTATTTCTTAATGAAAATGACGATTCGGAATCAAGTATATCAGACTATGATAATAATGATCTAAATGTTTTACAAAGTTATTCATCAGATGAAACCGATTATGAATCAAATTGCGAATGTTTAGGAAATTGTATTTGTAATAAAACAATAAATGTCATCACAGATAAAGATAGGGACTTTTTAGAACTAATAGACAAAATTCCAGATAAAATCATAAAAACCCAACTCATAGATAAATTTCTTAATTATAACAAAAATACTGAATCGATTATAGAAACATCACATAATAATCATCCCTTTAATATGCAAGAAATATATGCAAGATTTTCTAAACCAAAAACTACAATAACAGTTCAAGACCTACAAGAAGAATTAAAAACTGTAAAAACAGAAATAAGATCAATCAAAGAAAGATTATCAAAGGTAGAAAAAGGTAAAGATATTATTACTGAAAACGAAAATAATGTAAACAAAATTATCAATACAAGTCCAGATCAAATAAAAATTCCAAAAAATATATCCTATCAAAGATGGAATACTTATATACATCTTTGCGTAGCAAATGAATTTAAGATAACAGTCTTAGCATTAATAGATAGTGGGGCAGATATGAATTGCATTCAAGAAGGGATCATTCCAACAAAATATTATGAAAAAACTGCTAGTCGTTTGTCAACAGCTAGCGGATCTTCTCTAAATGTTAAATACAAAGTTACAAATGTTCATATATGTAATAATGATTATTGTTATAAGACTTCTCTAATTCTTGCAAAAAACTTAACTTCCACTCTAATATTAGGAACGCCATTCATTTCACAATTATATCCCTTTACTATTAATGAAACAGGAATAAGTACTAAAGTTTTAAATAAAGAAATAACATTTGAATTCACTAATCCAATTGCCTTTTCAGAATTAAATAATTTAAATAATAAAGTTAACCAAGCAAAATATTTAATAAGTGAAATAAGTAGCTTAAAGATTCCTGATCAATTACAAGAAAGAATAACTCAAAGTAAAATTAAACAAATCAAAGAAAAATTCGAAAAATACGTATGTTCTAATATTCCTAATGCTTTTTGGAACAGAAAACAACATATAGTCAAATTACCATACATAAAAAACTTTGATGAAAAAGATATACCTTCAAAATCAAGAGCTATTCATATGTCCTCTGAATTACAAGAACATTGCAAACAAGAAATTCAAGAATTACTAAGTAAGAAACTTATAAGATCATCTAAGTCTCCTTGGTCCTGTTCAGCCTTTTACGTTATGAATGCAGCTGAACTTGAAAGAGGATCTCCTAGACTTGTAATCAACTATAAACCCTTAAACAAAGTTTTAGAATGGATAAGATATCTAATTCCTAATAAAAGAGATTTATTAAAAAGATTATATGATTCAAATATCTTTTCAAAATTTGATATGAAATCTGGATTTTGGCAAATACAGATTCATGAACAAGATAAATACAAAACTGGGTTTAATGTACCCTTCGGTCATTACGAATGGAATGTTATGCCCTTTGGATTAAAAAATGCTTCTTCAGAATTTCAAAATATTATGAATGATATCATAATTCCTATAAGTGATTTTGCAATTGTTTATATAGATGATGTACTAATCTTTTCAAAATCTATTGACCAACATTTTAAACATTTAAACATTTTTTATGAATTAATCTATAAAAATGGATTAGTTGTCTCTGCTTCAAAAATGAGTCTTTTTCAAACACACATTAGATTCTTAGGTCATGAGATCATCAAAGGAACCATTAAACCTATTCAAAGAAGCCTAGAATTTGCTAATAAATTTCCTGATGAGATTAAAGACAAAACTCAACTCCAAAGATTTCTAGGATGTTTAAACTATGTTCATGATTTTTTCCAAGATCTAGGAACAATATGTAAACCTTTATACAGAAGACTTAAGAAAAACCCTGAGCCATGGACTCAGGAACATACTAATGTAGTCAAAGAAATTAAACAAAAAATTAAATACCTACCATGTCTTAATATTCCCCAACCAAATGCAAAAATAATTGTTGAAACAGATGCTAGTGACTTAGGATTTGGAGGAATACTTAAGCAAAAAACTAATGATCAAACAAAAGAAGAACTAGTAAGATATTACTCTGGTGCTTGGAATGAAACTCAAAAAAATTACTCAACTGTGAAAAAAGAAGTTTTAAGCATTGTTTTGTGTATCAATAAATTCGAAGATGATTTATATATGAAACCCTTTTTACTAAGAGTTGATTGTCAATCAGCTAAACCAATTTTAGAAAATGATATAAAAAATATAATATCTAAACAAATTTTTGCAAGATGGCAAGCCTTGCTAAGTAATTTTGATTTTCAAATAGAATTTATCAAAGGTAAAGATAACTCTTTACCAGATTTCTTATCAAGAGAATTTTTACAGGGCAAATGACTTCTCAAAATCCTACTCAAACATCTGATCAAAAGAAAAAATTAGTTATCTCTCCATTTACAGGTGGAAGTTTTTCCATCATTCCTACTCAAAATAGATTTGCTCCAATTACTCCCCAAAAAAGATACCCATCATACTCATCTTTAGTCAACACACCTGTTACCATTCTACCAAGATCATCAAACATTCCCCCACATTCTTCAATATCTTCTCCAATTACTCCTCAAAAGGCCGCTTCTACTATCTCTCCTTTCTCAAAGCCAGTTATACCTTCTCCATCATCAAAACCAAAAAACAGCTCTTATATTCTCAACCCAAATTTTCAAATAGTTAAGATACTAGAAGATTATGAGTTAGAACTACAAGCTAAAGGCTTTCATATTCTAACAGATTTTCTTTTTCCAAAAGATTCTCTTTTTATCAATGATACTCAAAAAACACGTGATTACTATCAAGCCATCTTAATAGACACAGGATCTATCAAAGTTATTCATAATCGTAGCCCGTCAAACCCCCTTCAAATAGACTTTAGCAAAGCTCAAATATTTCATATTATGTCTATTCAAGAATGGAAGACTCGACCACATACCAATAAAACCCTTTCAAACTTTCCCCAACATCCTTCTTATAACTATTATGACTATCAAGATGCCTGGTTCAATTTCCTTTATCTAAGAAGCTATTCCCATTCATGGTTCATCTTCTTTGATAAAAATTTTGACCACAATTATCCAAGATGGTTTATCAAATGGTTCAAATTTCTAGGAAATATTATTGACACTTTCCCAGATCGTGTTAAGGAAGGATTTATCAAATTTAAAGAAATATTTGTTCAAGATATTCCCGACTTTGAATACCTACTACAGTTTACCATTTTATTCAAAATCCCATGGATTATTTCATGGACCTTCATGATTGTTCCTGGTAATGGAACATCTCCACCGTTACTACAAAGGACAGTAAGAGTAAAATGGTGGGATAAACTTCCCACCGAACAACTTGAAAAAATGACTATTCAAGGAGTATCAAACTATTATTCAATCAATTTTGAAGCATCAACCTCTATTGCTCCACCTCCAAGTCCAGAAGATGAAGAAGAACAAATCAAACAGTTTATGACTGCAGATTCAAAAGAAGAAATTCGAAGACTGATTAAGGAAATAAAGCAAAGTTCTCCCACAAGTTCTACTCAAGATATGCCCCAAGAATCTTCTATTCAAGATGCTCAAGATCCATATGCAGAATTTAGTCTTTATGATTAATACTTCATGATGTATTCAAAATAAACATTTCCAATGTAATCGTGTTGTGTGAGTTTGGTGATTTGTCTTTGTAGACAAATTCTTTTAATTATTCAAATTTATATTATTCAAATATTTGAAATACATTTTTGGTATTTCAAAAGAATTTATTATTCAAATAAAAAGTTTATCAAATAGGTTCATGAAGACATGAAGGATAAAGATGGAGTAAAAACATGACAAGACAAGAAGCATGTTATGCCAAGACAAAAGCATGTTCAATCAAGAAGCTTTTTAAAAGAAAAGATGCTCCATTATCAAGCCATGACAAACAACTTTTCAAAAGATGCTTACTATTCAATTATAAAAAGAAGACAAAAGAAATTAAGCAAAATGAAGAAGGAGTTTGAAGTCCATAACCGGATATCTTCAACCTACAATTATCTTAGATGTCTATAAAAGGAGATGGAAGATTTAGAAAAATTCACCACTTCTCTCTCTACTCTAAAACATGATATGCCACACTCAAAATCCTCAAAACCCTCTCTCAAATTCTCTACTACCAGATGTTCCAAGTCTTTAGATTTCCAATTATTCATATTTCCAGATGTATGTCAAGATTGTCGTAAAGACAAGTGTAATCAAGATTGTTTAATCAAAGAAGGTACTTTATCATAAATCTACTTTTGTTCATCTTTATCTGTTAATATTGCTTGCCATATTTACTATCACTCTGATTAATGATCCATTTACCACTTTGGTATCAGAGCCATGGGCTCTTAGTCATTCTTCAAAAACAAATTTGTTGTTATTATGTTATTTTGAATAATACCAATCAGAGATCTGTCTTTAAAAATCTAGTTTTAAAGGTACCTATGATTTCTAAGAATATTAAATCTCTTAATGTCTTTAGTATAATAACGTTAGAAGACCTATTATTGTCGGTGATAATCTTTATTGTTGGTTGGATTAGCATATATGGCGCAGTTTATGCTTGTAAGACGCCCAGCCGGACCACAACAATAAAACACTGTAGGTGTTCTTCGTTATATATTTAACCATTAAAAGATATTAATCTCTTTCAAATCATTAGATCTCTAAAACTAAGATTTAAAGATTACAGATAAGATGATGAATTTATTCTCTAAAAAACATAATTTTGACAAAGATGTTAATGAAGAAACTGATTTACATATGAATTCTGTTGAAGTTCATATATCTGATATAGAACAAAGTTTGTCCAATTGGACTATTCCAAAGCAAAGTTTTAATACAATTTATAAAATTGGAACTTTTGACTTTCTACAAGGGTATTCAATCAAAGCATCTGAACAAACAGTATCAATAAATAAAGAATACGATAATCTACATCTATTATCCAAATCTGCTATTATTCAACACAGAAAGAAATATAAATATTTACATGTTGGTTTAGTACAAGTAGCAGTTAAACCACTATTCAGATTAGGAATAGATGCACCGGTCCTTTTAATATTAAGAGATGCAAGACATACCAATTTTCAAAATTCAATATTAGCTATGGCAGAAACTAATATTTCAAATGGTCCCATATATTTTAACTGTTACCCAAACTTTTCAGTAGGACTATTTGATCCAAATATTCTTGATACTCTAATTTTAACAATTAAAACAAAAAATTTAGAATTCAAAGAAGAAACAAAAGCTATTGCAATCATATACAGAATTTGTTACAAAACTATGACTTCAACAATATAACCTAGGACTAAGATAGCCAGTCCAAAAAATGAAACTGTAATTTTTGAATCAAACCCACAACATACAAAAATTCAAACTCCAAAACGGCTCAAGTGGAATGAAATAACTCAATCTTGTAACTGGAATCTACAAGATATTAATCTACCCAAACCAATTGGAGAGTCTAGTAGAACATCTAGTGTTATAGAACATGAAGATGGATCTGTAGATGTTAGTTTTGAAAATAGTCAAACCATTCCCTCAAGATTATCCACAGGATCTATTAATAGTACAACTAACTCTAAAAATCCTCTTATCAGAAAATCAAAATCATTAAGATATGTAGACTTCAATAAAAATATTCCACAACCTATTTATCATGAAGATAAACAAAGTGAATCTGAAGGATATAGTCCCACTCAATCAGATATATTATCAGAAATTAATAATTTTAAAAATCAAACATGAGTAACAAGACTCAAGCTTTATGTAATAATAATATTCAAAAAATACTTGCAATAAAAAAATATTGGAAAATTATTAACATCGATAATATTGAACTTTTAAAAATTAAAAGTGAAGAAAATCAGATAATAAAAAGCTCTAAAGAACCAATGAATATTCAATGGGATCAACCCAAAGACTTAACAAACATTCAATGGGTACAATTAGCAAATCTTAAGATAAGAAGTAATCAAATACAACAAAGAACAGAATTAATGTTTACATGGATCAAACAAACAAAATCAGAATTAGTCATTTGCTAATGAGTCCATTTTTAGTAAATCTTAAAAAAGAAATAAAATATACTACATCCCGAATTAATCAATTAGATAGAGACATAAAAATACTAACAGATGAATTAAGAACGGGTGAAAACATATATAATAAAGTAGCACATTTTAGAACACTAAATATGCTTAAAAACATTCGTGTAACACTAATTATAAAACTCGAACAACTAAAGAGTCAAGTTTACTAATAGTTTGTTAAAATGACCAACACAGTTAATATGGAATATCTCAAAAATGAATTCTATGCAGATCATAACAAAGAAAAAAGAACGCATTATTATAACATTGTTAATAACAACAAACAAGAATTAATACATCAACTCTCCTGGAGAAATTTCATTAATCAAAACAACATTCATATAACATTTTTTGAATGGTATGAAATGTATTGCAAACAAAATAATATTTCGAATCCCTTTTTAAATATATATGAATCCCCAAAAATAACTCAAGAATACCTAGATATAACTAAAGACGAAAAAATAATAGCTATACATCCTCCAAAAACTCGCATATTAATCCAGAACAACATATTAGCTACACCATTCACCACAGTTAATGAAACAATAATCAAAGAAGAATTAACTAAACAAATTGTATATCAAAATAATTATACCAATGAAATACTAAATACCATGAGTCAACAATTAAACAGAATCGAAAACAACGAAAACAATATCAACATTAAAGGTAATAATAATACAATAAAATATGAAGATAAACCAATTTTTACACCCCAACAAATAGATTCAACAATAAATTTAGGGTATAATAAAAAATTGGTTAATGAATTAGAACAAAAACTTAGTGAAATAAAAATTAATGTAATAAATCAATCTATAGACTCAGAAGACGAATACACATACAATAATAATGAGAATAAAATATCCCAACTTCAAGAACAATTCTCAAACAATATCAACAAACTTAGAAATACAAATACAAAAACATATAACAGGCCAACCACTTTAAACTATTACCCAAGACCAACTTTTCCAGATATTCAATTTGAAGATAGAGAATTCGCAGGATTAAGAAGTGCATATGATGGTTCTTCTGTCTATGAATGGAATATAGATGGATTAACAGAACATCAAATTTTAAACATGCTATATATATATATATATATATATATATATATATAGGGATGAGATCAAATAAAAAGAAAATTAAAATAAAAAGTGTAAGAGGGATGATTAATGATGATTTTTTAGTATATACATCAACTGATAATTGTTAGTTTATCATCTTTATCGATTAAAACTAGTTATTCATCGATTTGTTTTTGATGAATCCAACATATTCATCACTTTTTAGATGAAAGCATTTTTTTCATCAACAAATTATTGCAAAATTTTGATTTCAAAATCTGTATTTGAAAATCTTTTTTGCTCTGTAAATAGTGATGAATATGTTGGATTCATCAAAATAAATCGATAAAAAAACTAGTTTTAATCAATAAAAAGGATTTTTACTGTTGCCTCTTACCCTTTTTACCATAAAATCATTTTTAATTGATCTCTACCATTTTTACCGTCGTCTCGTTTTTATCTACGTTTTGATATAAATTCGTAATATGATTTTTTTTTTTTAAAATTAGTATATTTTAATTTTTTATCTATCAAGAGCAATAGGTCATTCTTGAACATTTTATTCGTTTTTTATTCATTTCCTCTACGTATCATAATCGATACAATTAATTATGTCTTATTGTTTCGATAAAATGAATTAGTTGTATGCTATTTTTTAAAAGTTTATCGTATTACGGTAAAATTTATATTTTGATAACCACTTAGTGGATCTTATAAAACAATTGTTAGTGACATAAAGCTCTTTATAAAATTACCACTATCACTTTATGGCTATTTAAAATTGATGATTAGTGGGTGAGTAAATAACCATACAGAAACTATAATTCTACATAATTACGGGGTAGTGAAACAACCGTCATGTTAATGAATTTGTAACTACCCTTACAACTTGAATTTTTATATAAAGATTTTATTTGTTTAATTTTTCTTATTTTTAACTAACAACTTCTTACATAAAATTAAGATTATTATTAAATAGATATTTAAATTCAATATTATCTTGTGTTTTCAGTTATATTTAATTAAATAATAAATTATACTTGAGCAATTTACATACGTATAAACAAAATATATTGTATGTTAAAATCTTAATTTTATATGATCTAATTAGAATATACATAGATTGGTGTCATTGTTATTTAATTTTTAATAAATTTAGTTTCCAAGTCTAAAGATTCATATATATATATATATATATATATATATATATATATATATATCTTACTCCTATATAATGCATTTACCACCTAAAAAACTCTTAATTTTAAGAAGAGTAAATTTACTAAAATACCACTCCTTTATACATTTCCTTTACCCCTCTTTTAAGTACACAATTAATGAATTTAAACAAATAAATATTGAAAACATAACCGACAATTAATGAATTTAAACCAATACTTATAACTGAATTATTTCTAACCATATATTTTTAATATTAACTTTTGATTCATGAGATCTCCATACTTATAACTGAATTAAGTCTAATCATATATTTTTAATATTAACTTTTGATTCATGAGATCACCTAAATTCCTATTTTCAATAAATCAAGTTCAAGAGATTTCACAAACACCAAACAAACAAAAGAGTCAAAGAATTGAAATTTATAAACATTGCATTCTAACTCAATTACATAATAATTGAGACTATGAAACATTACACACACATATATATACATACATATATTTAATCAGCAACTTCATGATTCAGCCATGCAACAAAACTCTTCCAACAAACTGAAAGACAAATAACTCAGAGTTAGTAATTTAATTCTTAATTTCAAAGTGGCTCTCGCAAAGAATCTTCACAAACCATATTATCTTAATCTCGTAAAGAATCTTCACAAACTCATATTAGCTCTTTGTGATTATTCTGCACAAAACTCATCACAACCTCCTCTTTATTCGCCGCCGTCGCATTGCACGGGTACCCCACTAGTATATATGTATATATATATATATATATATATATGTGTGTGTGTGTGTGTGTGGCTAATAAAAATGTCTTTTAAGATATCATAACATCAATAACAATATGGAGTGTTTGTAGTGGTTACTCCCCACCATACCGCTACGTCAGTTTTTTTCTTTAATCACTCAGCCCGTAGTTGTCATTTTCTACCACACTAAATTCTGGGACCCACCTAATACCTACTAACCAATAAAAATTATATAAAAAATAAAAATAAAAAGACAAATGGTGATTTTGAACCCACAAAAAGTTACCACTTAGCCACCTTTTGTGTGGTATTCACCCCCAAAACTCCACCACCACTTAGCCATGAAGTGACAACTCTTCCCACCACTCAAGTGTTAAACCACCTCCCACTCCTCCCACTGCAATGTGAGGACAAAACTCTATCATGAAAAACATATTAATATTATAATAAAAACTTTTAAACATATAATATAATTTTATATTTTTTTAAAAAAGTATTAGATATAAAAGTTTTATTTACATACCCGAACACCACAGAATATAACACCAGTTCTAGTATCGGTAGCGACACGTTTCATGCTTGAATGCATACTCTTATGTAGGTAGTTTAATAAACTATTGAAGAACGAATCATTGGCATTGTTATTTTGAGACATTGGTAGGTAATGGTGTGTGCTATACTACTAAGATGGAATGAAGTATATATGGAAGAAAAACTTTTCCTTGTGTAGTTCAGATGCTACGTGCGTGGAAGAGAATCATGAAAAGAAATGTGCATCCGTTAATAATGTAGTCGTCGTGTGTTTATAGTTTGAACAAATAACATTGTTGCTCATCATGGACACCATTGCCATGACGACACCACCTGATGACGAACGAAGGGAGTAGATGACAAGCCATAACGTGCTCATGATGGCTTATGATTACTCCGTGTGCTCTATATGACTATACCCTATAGACTATACAAAAATTTTCATAATATTTATTATAAATATGGTCTGTCTTGTTAAAATATTTTATACATAAACTCATTATAGGTCCTTACACTCATTATAGAATGACTTGGAAAACAACAACATAGGTTAGATCACAATTTACATGTGTGATCTCAATAACAAACGTTAACTATCGCAATTAAGAAAAAATAATTAACAATCATAAATTATACCAGCTAACCATAACGTGATGACTTACTCGATAGAGCATTTGTCATTCATATAAGTCACGAGTTCTAGTCCTATGAGGTTTTAACTAGTTGAGGACCACCGGATATTTTGAAAAAAGTCATATGCACATTCGTTTAGGGGTGAGCGTCTTAACCGATAAAGCAAATTGTAACCGATAAAACCGAATCAAATGAAAGCCGACGGTTTGGTTATAAAATTCCATTAGCCGATAGATAGTGGGTCGGTTTCGGTTTTGTCTACGTAACCGAACTGATAAGATTTATTATTTAATTATTTTATATATTTATTATTTAATTACTTGTTAATTTATGATGCGTCAGCAAGTTATATTTTTTTGTAAAAGCATGAACTTTTGCTACTTATTATGTCATGTCTCCTTCACGTACTAGACTACTAAAGTTATTGTAAATGTTCAACACTTAATTATTTCTTTCATATGACGCTATTCAATAAATTAAAAATGAATTCACAAATTGTGAATTGGTAGAGGCCAAGAGGTGTGTAGCATCAGACCAAATTTTGTGTATTAAATGTAACCCTAACCTACAATTTTGTAAATTTGTCATAAAAAATAATGAGCTTGGCAAGTTATAAAAAATAATCAATTATTTAACCTAATTTTAGGGCTACTATAAAATAATAAAAATATAACTTAAGCCCGAGTTAATCAATAAAACTGATAACAAAAACCAACGCTTTATTACAAACCGCAAACTGCCCCATTAAAAATCGATACCATCAATCTAAAAAAATATATAATTAATATTTGGTTGAGATCTAAACCGATCCAAACGAACCCATGTGCAGTGATGCCTTCGTTTACCCATTTTAATTTATACCGGGTGAGCTTAAAAAATGCTTATTGTACGAATGTAAAAGGGAAAAAAGAGACAAGGCTTTACTGCCACAACTTCCATATCCAACAATTTATTAGATAAACCAGAAATACACAACTGCCATCTCACAAACCCAACCAAAATGGCTTCCAAAATCCCAATTTCCGCTTCGTCTTCTTCTTCATCTTTATCTTCTGCAACTTCACTAGCTACCAAGCTTTATCTCCCGCCAAAACCCTCTTCATTTCGATTCATCTTGCCTGCAAAAACAAACCCAAATAATCGCTTCAAACTTCAAGCAAAACTAGGTTTCTCTCATTTTTCCACCATCGATTTACAATTTTCTCTTCAAATTAGATGTTTTTTTGGGATCTTTTTGTTGTTCTAGAGATGGGTTTTTGATTATTTTTGCAGGAGGGGAAGATGCGGAGGTCAGTAAAGATGGGAAGAAGAAGTTCATTACAAAAGAGCAAGAACCAGAACAGTAAGCAATTCCAATATATATTCTTCAATATTATATATATATATATAGAGAGAGAGATAGGGGAGGGTTCATTTGAGAACCAATTTTATTGCGAGAACTGCGAGAACCAATCTTAGCCTTTGATTTTGGATAATGGAATTCATGGATGAAGAGGGGGATTGGGTGTGGCAGGGTGCATGTAAGGAATTCATGGTTAGGCAATCTAATTGAAGGAGGGAGAGTTGGACGGCTAAGATTGGTTCTCGCAATAAAAACGGTTCTCGAATGAAGCTTTCACTATATATATATATATATATATATCCTCTTCTTAATATTAGTATTATTTTAGTGTAATTTTGATACAATAATCGTGATTTTATACACAAATGTTGCTAACAAGGGTCGCGAATTCGAGTTTTAATTGCTGCGGATTTGTTTTTTTTTTTTTTGCTTATTTTATAGGTAAATATTTGTTTATGAATAATATATGTAATATTATTATCTAATTTAGAGAATGTTTTTATTATATTTTTAGTAATTATTTAAATAACGAAATTTGAGTTTTAGAGCTCATATTTAATTTATTTTTTATGATATAAATTTTGTTTATTGTGATTTTTGTATAGAAATTTGTATATTGAAAAACATATATAAATCAAACATTTAAAAAACCTTGAAACTGTTTGTTATTATATTTCTTTATTTACATAATTTATTCATAAGATCGTACAATTAATAAATTAAGGCTATTACTATCGTTAGTGCATTATACATGTTAGTTAGTGCATTATGCATGTCAATTATTGAATAAGTCAGAAAGATAAAGTAGCATATATAATAGGTAACTCGTAGGATCCGTTTGGTTCGCGGAATGAATATGAAGGAATTATAATTTGACCAAGGAATTAGAATTTATAGGAATTTGAATTAATAAGTATTGGAATTAGAATAGGTGTCAGAAATTGCATATACTGTTAATTTTACTTAACATGTTGTTAGTGATTAGATTCTTGAATATACGTACAAATGGTAAGTCAATTTAGGTATGAACTCATTGTTTGTGTTGGCAATGTGCAGGTATTGGCAAACAGCCGGCGAAAGAGAAGGAGAGAACCCGATGAAGACGCCTCTACCGTACATTATCATATTTGGCATGTCGACTCCCTTCGTCATCTTAGCCATTGGTTTCCTCAACGGTTGGATCAAGGTGCCCATTCGATAACTGATCGAACCAACATCATGTTGATTTGAACATGGTATACTTATCGATCGTTTGGTTAAGATCGTCTATAGCATTCATTTTTACGAGTTTAACAGCATGAATTGTGTTTGTATCAAGTTCTATATATGCATTTTGTATGAGATTAAACAAGGAAAATACACAACTAATTTGTTCAAATACTTGAAATGTGCTTATGAAATACTCCTTAAATAAGGCGAGTAATCCGCATGGTGTTTGAGTTGGTAGGTTCGTGTAAATCTTGCTGATAAGATAAACCTTAACCGAGACATGTTTATTAAACGAGTTAATTAGATGCGTCAACTAGCTTATGACTCATTTGTTCACCGGACTCATCGGTATCCATGAGAAAGAAAACATGTATAAGGTCAAAATCAGCAGCTAATACAACACATATCCATGACGCATACAACCCACACCGTCATCCCTAGTTTCCATAATTTTGTATCGGGGGGTGTTATGTTTTTCTATTGCGTTAGAGATTCCACCCATGTTACAAGCTAACTTGGGTGGAATCACACATTCAATCCAACCTCAAAAGGACCAACATCCCAAAACGCACTGTCTAACAAAAAAGATGGATTTAATCTTAGTTAAAACATAACATTTTTTAAATGCATGCTCTAACTAGTCTAGTGTAATACCAAAGGGCTTAATTATGTTGGAATGATTTATGTTGATTTAGGGTATGGTATTATAATGTATTGGTTTGCATCATCTTAACTTAGTTGTTAATATTCAAGCTTCGTTTTTAGTTCTTTTCTTGCGTATTGGCTTGGACCAAAAAGCCGAAAAACAAACCATTTAAAAACCGAAAACAAACGTGTTTTGATTTTTTAAAAACTGGCATAATTTTCTATTTGATTTCGATGATTTTTAATTTAATGGGCAAAAAAATAAAATGCATATTTCAGAATTTAATTGACACGCTTATACATACATGTGAGATTCTACATCTTCATGCTTAGTAAAATAAAACAAATGTTAAAACCAAGAATGAATATAAGAAAAGATAACTATTAGATTACATATGTTGAAGGATGAAATACGGATAAATAAAATGTTTTTACATACATACATACGTTTGATCCTTCTACTCATTTAATCAAAACATGTTAGATATATAAAAGAGAATTATTGTATTATAAATGTCGATTATCGAAGATGCAGGATCATAAATTAAGAAAAGAATAGAATTTTTCAAATAAGAAACAAAGAGAAAAGTCATTGACTTTGTCAATGATAGCTACAAGTCTACAACTCAAGTCTCAAGAAGCCGTTTTTGAGTTTAGACTTTTGACCTCGGATGATTTACATGGATTAGCCCCTGATTACGCCCAGTCGCCACTTTACAAAACATGCCCCTCAAAATATATTTTTCTGCTTAGTAATCCTTTGTAACCGTTTGTTTCGCAGAATTTGAAAAATAAAATTGATTTAAATTACATTCAGCTTATCTATGGAATAAATTTTCTATTACTTGAGGGAATGTAAACATTTCAAAAAATGAGATTCTATAAAAAACAAGTTTACCAAATGAAATATTACATGAAATTTGATTTCAATTCCAATACATTCCTCCGAATTTTGTAAAACAAACGGGACCTGAGAGTTGTATACGTTATGTTGTTTCAACTCCAAAAGAGCTCCTCAGAGCTCCTCGTCACGGTTTAAGTAATTAAGTGTATTGATTCAACATTAAGGCCCTGTTTGTTTCCCGGTATTTCCTATGATTTTCTAGGATTGGGATTTCAAATCCTGAATTCCTGTGTTTGTTTTAAAAAAGGCAAAGGATTTCAAATGATAGGATTTCTTTAAATCCTACCATTTGCTTTAGACATAGGATTTTATAAATCTTCTTACTCCCTATTATTTTCAAATCCCATAAACAAATAAATTTTCAAATTATCATATTACCCCCACCGCTTACTACCCCACTTGACCCATCCCACCCCTACCCTACCTACCCTTACCACACCCCTACCCTACCCCTCCCCACCCCACCCCACCCCACCACCTACGGCACCCAACCCTCACCTTACCCTGCCCTTCCCTCGCCCCTATCTTACCCCTACCACACCCCACCCCCACCCCCACCCCTATGACCTACATTGCCCCACCCCACCTACCTTACCTCGCCCAAAAACCTACCCTACCCCACCCTACCCCTATCCTATCCTACCCACGCCTACACTACCTTACCTCTACCGCACCCCACCCTACCCCCAACCTACCTACCACCCCTACCTCACTCCTACCCTACCCCTACCCACCCTACCCTACCCCATCCCAACCCACCCTACCCTACCCTCACCCTCTATCCTACCCCTACCCCACCTTACCCTACCCCATCCCTACCCTAACCCCCACCCTAACCTACCTAAATATAGCTGAAGAATAATTTTGTCATTTGTCACATAAACAATTCAAATCCTTTGATTGAATTACAAAACAAACAGGATTTTAGGAATGCAAATCCTGAGAGATTTTATCAACCAAACACAGGACTGGATTCACAATCCTACCAAATGCAAATCCTTTAACAGAACGTAAATTCCATGAAAAAAAATATGCAAACCAAACGCCCCCTAAGATTTTTACAGAGGTTGTAGGAAAAGGAGATTAGGTTGGACAAACTACTGATGCAATCCAAGTTTGGAGTCTTTGATGTAATTTTGCTTTTGCATGTTTTATATCTAGCATCTTGCTTGATTTTTGTATAAAAGAAAATATTTTGTTGTTGTTCTATAAAAAAAATTTGTAAACTAATATTAACAAACATCAGAAAGCAACAAAACGTTTATTTGGCTAAATATCTGTCTTGAATTCTTAGAATGCTAGCAAATAACCTAATGCTAATCAATGTTCAGATCGTGCTAGCTTAATATACAAAAGGATGTAATCATGTATAGTAAGACGTGATGATGATCGTAACTTTAATTCACGTATGAAAATGAGTGATTTTAAGTGACAAATTTTAAGGATTGATAATTACGAGTGTTCTCACTTCTTATTATACTATAAACAAAACCAATTTAGAAAAATGTGTTAACCTTTAACTTAAGAATGTAAATACACATTGTTTTTTGATAAAATGAATAGCAATTCTAACATAACCCGGCTAAAAAACTTGTTCAAAAGCTTGATTTTGTTTTTGTTAGCTTCTTCGTACTATGCTAACGAGCAATTTAACATTATACAATATTGCTATATTTCTTTTTATTTTATTTTATACTAACAGACATCTAAAATGAAATGATAAAATTACTCCAAAAGGAATAATAAAAGAGAAGTTTTATACTGTCTTGCTACATTTTCATACTCATCATACTATTCACTATATTAAGAAAAATGTCAAAATAAAAAAATAGATAACAAAAAAATTAAGGAATTCCGCGTATCACAAATTAGTGTCGTAAAAAGATGAAGTAGAAAAATTTTAGTAGCAGAAAATACAATAATTCATAAGAGGTTTCACAATGCAGAAACATTTAAAAACTCCTTACAACATGGAATAGCCGGATGAATCAGCCATAAAGCTCATCACTGATTAAATAGTTGATGATTTCTTGATGGTTGACTGCTATATCTTAATTAGAGAACCTGATGGTTATTCATGCTTGAAAGAAAAAGAAGTTGTGATGTCGTAGCTATCTCCGTATCGCTATTCCTACTTATGGAATAGAGTAAGCTCCTCTTCTTCTGTTCGCTCAACCTCTCCTTTGGTATAAACCCCCAACTCAGACATCTTTCCATCTCTATAAACTTGATGGAATATCTCTTATACAAGAAAAAAGACTTGCATCAATCAATGGCATGAAGAGTTGAATCAGGAACATGAAGTTTGTTACTATTGCTATAAATTAACAACCAAAAAACTATGCGTTGAATTTTAGCCCCTTAAGCTAGCCACAAGGCAACAACCTTCCTTCACATTGCACATCATACCACATTTGCTTACCAATCTCTAAAAACATTCCCTTACAACTATTATATTTACAAAGGACCCACCATTTTATATTATAAAATTAAATTTATCTTTTTTATTAATATAAAAATAAGTGATTTGGTGAGTGGAGCCTACAATTTCTTTTTCAAAAATAGGACACTGTTCAAAAGTTCTTAAAAGTGTCTTTGGTATAAAGAATGAAATTGTAGAGAAATGACTACAGAAAATAGAATTGGAGAGAAAGAGAATTAGTCTGAAAAAATGAAAATTAAATGTTTTGTTTGATAGCACAGAAATTTTAGTAAAGAAATGTAACAGAGAAGACATTTCTCTAGTTTGATTGCACGGAGATTTAAACAAATAATTGTACCAAATACATATTCAGCCCCTTTCACCAAAACTAACACATTATCAGTTTCATTAACATCTATAATCAATTTCACCAAGAACACATAATCACTAAAAAAATTAACATAAGATCTATAAAATTAATAAGTATTGTAGATCTGTACATATAACAAGTAACGTAGATATGTAAGACGAAGAAAGAGAGACGTGGAGGGAGAGAGGGCTGCAGTGACGCCGGAGAAAGAGAGCCACCGGTTGGAGAAGGAGAAAGCGAGCAGCACCAGTGGAGGTTGTCGGTGGAGGTCGCCACCGGAGACGAGTGGGGAGGAGAAGGCGACGATGGGAAGGAGGTCGGTAATCAGCGACAATGGGAAGAATGTTAGCAATTGGCGACAATGGGAAGAAGGTCGGTGGTGGTGACAGCGAGAAGGAGGCGACGATACGAAGGAGGCGACCATGGAGGTCTGTGCCCTAGTCTCCCGTCTTTTTTTCAAGTCCCAGAGAACTATGGTCTATTTCGCCTTTTATAATTCTCACATATAACCAAACAAGGTATTTCATTTCTATTTCCTTTTCTTTACCCCCAATTATCTTTACTAAACACACTCTAAGTGTCTAAAAACTTCTCACAAACCTGTCTTACAGGTTTTTTTTGAATAACGAGAAAGAGAACACTAAGTATAAAGCATTAATAAATTTATTAATGGATTGATTACAACACAACGTTAACCATATTAACGAATTTTCGAAATGGTCTAATAATTTTCCCAAGGGACACCTACGACAAGTTGGTGGATACCCGAGGGACTATATTGTTACTAACACAAGATTCTCGTGCAATTTCATAACAGCAAAGAGTCACATGATCATCCAGCCGTCCAAATTTCTGTACCCCACCTGTCCATCAAACGGCCTATTTGATTCCCACGTCACCTTCTTCTTATCATTAAACAAACAGCTCTCCTTACACCACGTGTCACTCTCGATGCGTTATTACTCCCTCGATCCAACGACCGTCGTAACTCTTTCTCCACAACTCAAAATCTTCTCGACTCCCCGGACCTCCGCCGTCCTCATCTCCGCCGGCGGTTTTACAGATTCGCGCCACATAATTCAAATTCTCCTCTGACCGATCATATCCCAGCGGCTTATGGCCGATTCGGATAACGAATCAGGCGGTCACAACGCTGGCGGCGAATTATCGGCGAGAGAACAGGACAGGTTCCTTCCGATTGCTAACGTAAGCCGGATCATGAAGAAGGCGTTGCCGGCGAACGCGAAGATCTCGAAAGACGCAAAGGAAACGGTTCAGGAGTGCGTATCGGAGTTTATTAGTTTCATCACCGGAGAAGCTTCCGACAAGTGTCAACGGGAGAAACGGAAGACGATTAACGGCGACGATCTGCTGTGGGCGATGACGACGCTAGGGTTTGAAGAGTATGTCGAGCCGTTAAAGGTGTATCTGGCGAAATACAGAGAAATGGAAGGTGAGAAGACGACGATGGGAAGACAGGGGGAGAAGGACGGGTCTTCAGGAGGAGGTGGTGGAGCCGCGGCGGGAGGCGGAGGGAGTGGTGGAGGTGTGAGTTCCGGCGGGTATAATGACGGCGGCGGAGGGATGTACGGAGGGTTGCAGAATAGCATGATGATGGGACGACACCATCACCAGATGTACAATTCGGGTTCGTATCATCATCAAATGGGTTTGGGGTTGGGGAGTCCGAAGAGCAGTTTGGGCAGATCGGGCAGCTTCGGTGGTAGTGGTAGTGGTGGCGGCGGCGGCGGCGGTGGCGGTGGTGGAGCTTCCACTGTGAAGCCTAGGTAGGCTGGTTAACTAATATTGTATTAAAAAGTAACCGACTTTTTCTTTTTTTAATGTTTTCTAATATATATTGTTAATTAGTCATTAACATGTGGAATTTTTAATATAATTTGAACAGTCATATCTGCATTTCGCTGTATAGTTTTTATTAGAAAGTTGTATGTATTTTTATAATAATTGTTATTATCAATGGAAAAAGTATTAATCGTTTTTGTTGTAGAACTATTATAGCATTCATAACAAGTGGATAACGAGTTCGTACGTTGTTCTTCCAAACACCCCCGTAACAAGCCTGACTGCCATTGTGGCTGGTCGTCATCTCGTCGTGGTTCCTCTCAACTTAGAGGTGAGCGTTGAGCGGTTTCAAGCGAAAACTGAACTCGATTTGTGTTAGAATTTTTAAATCCAATCATTTCGGTGCGTTCTTTAGTGCTTTGGGTTTCCGTTTATATGCCGAACCCACCTTATCCTGTAACAAATAAAGAGAATGCAGTGAACATGCATAAATAACAGTGTATTGAACAACACTAATACGATATCATCGTAATGCCGGGTGGCAAATAAACTTTTTCTTCTTCATAGTATGTCCGTTTTCAAAAAGTAAAGCGTATGTGTTTTTTTTTCTAAATTTTCGTTGGTCAATAAAATTTCATATGGATCGGTAAAATTTTAGTAATGGTGTTTGTGTGAGGGATTATGTTGGTGTAGTTGTGAAAATATGTATGTGTAGGGGACTCTATTTGTCATATTTTATATTTTTATGTCAAATTTTTATAAAATATTGAGGTTGTGTAAGTCATTTTTCAATCAATCTTCTTTATTTAAAAATATGTAATCTTAAAAAGTTGAGTAAATAGTATATTAAAATGTGTTATATTATAGCTAAGATAGATTGAAATTTAATTTAATTTTTTTATATAATTGTTGTAGAATGTTTAATTATTAATATGGTATATAAGCATCTAATTAATTCTGTATTTGTATTTCGTAGTTTCATTTTATTTTATAGGGGATAAATTAGTAATTTTTAATTACTTAAAATTAAGAGATCAAAACAATAAAGAAAAGTAGCACACCAAAATTTTTATTTTATTTATAAGTCATTTAAAAAACCCAAAAATATTAACTAATCCAAACTTTAGGTTATTTATTTTAAGATTTATAGTTATAGATATTTTCTAATAATTAATCTACAATATTCAAAATGAAAGATTTTTACTATTAAAACATTTTTCTATATTTAATTTAATTTGTGTCGGCTTGATTTTTTTAAAAAGTTATTATGAAATTTTGTGTTATTTAAGATACATAATATCTAATTGTTGTGTTTTTACAAGGTATGCCGTGAATTTATTATCATTAATTGTTGTTGTTTTTTTCTTATAGAAATTACAAATGTTCATAAATTTTATGATAATGATCACTCAAGAAAGTTAAAACATCTCAACCATAAAAATTTGTATATTTTAAAAATAGTATGAAATCTAAGTATTCAACAAATTTGAAAGAGAGAGTGAGAACATAATATCTTTATTTTTACTTTATATGAAAATAATATGTTATACATTATATTGTAAATAGAAAACTCGTGAAAAATAAATGTTAAAAATAATAAAAAAATTCTTTGATTCTTTACCACTTCAATAAATAAGACTGAGTTTGGTTAATTATGTATCTGCATATAGGTGAAAATATTGACTTTCCTTTAAAAAGAATTATTTATTACATTACTATAAGTGAAAATATTGAATTTTCTTTTATTGTAATTCTTATACTGTTAAAAGAAAATGATTACATTAGATATGAAGAGGGGTAAAGAGTAGTTTAGTAACTATAAAACACTTAAAATTTAAGAATTTAAACAAAAATGTGTAAGTACTTTATAAAATAGTATAGATAAATATAGAATAAAATTACTAAGCAAGTGAACTTCACATTACAAATAAAACGTAACAAAAAAAAAACAACTCTAATATAAACTACAGAAACTTGTAAACATATATAGAATACATATATAACCAGAAAAAAAAATAAAAAAAAAAACGGTTTAAGAAGATGGAGTAAAGAACTATAATCAAGAAAATAAAACCGGTTTACAAACTACAAAGATGGAAGCAACATATATAGAATAAAATTACTAAGCAATTAGTTCACTAACAATTAAGTAATTCAAAAAAAAAACTTCACATTCAAAAACATACTTCATCTTAAGATTCCAAGTCAGGAATATTCTTTAAAAACATACTTCACTGATGGATAATAGTGTAAAAAAGACTTTGAAAATTGTAAATAGATAATGTGCTTTAGTAACCTTTGAGTTTAATTATATTTTTAATTAATAAAATACTATTATAAAAATACATAATATATTAAATATTTGGTGGGGTTTCTAATTAAAACCTAAACCAAATTGGACCTATTGAATTTTTGACAAATTTAAAACCATCCGTTGATTTCAAAATGGTTTTGTTTTTATTAGTTTTGTTGTATCGGTTTTAACGGTTTGTTTCGGTTTTTTAGTTTTTATGCTCACCTCTAGCTCTTGTGATGGTTGTAACGAATTGAATGGTTTGTTAAAGGTTTTTTTCGATGTTCAAAAAAATCAAACTACAGGTAAGAGTTAATTACTGATTTGGGTCCCTGTGGGTTACACTTTTCTACTAATTCAGTCCTTTATGTTACAAAAACAATTGGTTGATCCTTACTGTAGCAAAGTTGTTTCATATCTGGTCCTTTTAATCATTAAAAAGTAACGGTCTTTTGTTAAATATTTTAAAATCACCATTTTGCCCTTTTGTAACATTACAAGCTAAGTCTCTATGGTTTTCAAATAATTTCGCATTCAGTCTTTTAACTTTTTTCTTAAATAATTTACTATATAAACCTAAGTATTTATTATTATATTTTATGAGATTTTTTAATGATTTACTATTTATCTATACTATATATAAATCATTTAACATTCTCCCTGCTATTTAATTTAGGAGTTCTTAAAATTCAATCAAAACAAAATCTAGACATTTAATTCTATCTGAATTAATCTCATCCACTTAATCTTTAACTATTTCACTCTCTTTAACTTTTTATTCATTTAAAATATACTTTCTCACAATAACACACTCTCACACACAAACATTACTATCCACCCACATCAACATAATTTTCAAAATCTTATTAACTTTTTTTTCATTATTTCATAAATATATATCTTTTCTTATTTTAATCTCATAAATTAGTATTATAATACACTATTATATATTACACTTAATTTTTTTTATCATTTTCAACGATCAACATTATTTTTATTTTTTATTGATATAAGTACCTCCTTAATTTCAAACTTTATTAATACACCTTGCATTTTTTTCTCCATCTTATATTATCTTTTACATAATAATATATAATTTCTAAAATATTAGTTTATATGGGTTATCTTATTTAATAGTCTGATATATCCGAGATTAGATAGGTTACATAATTAAGTTAAATATGGTATCAATACTCACATAATTAGGGGTTTAAAATGTTTAATATTGATTTGTTTAAATTCTTCTGCAACCTGATTTTAATTAATGTTTTGGCTTTTTAGAACTGAGTTCGGTTTTTGATCAATCTTGAAAACACATGTTGTTCATGTGGTGGCTTGCAGTCATTCCTAGCGTGTCTCGTTTGATCTCATTACGGTTGGACTACATCTTAAGCAACTTAATGTATAGATAGGTAAAAGTTCTTACCTTTATCTTATATGAATATATGTTTGTTCTTGATTCTCGTTTTTAAACATAAATGTATCGATATATATATATATACATAGATTAAAAGATCTTAACCCTCTCGGGTTTCAAGGGTTGTTGGTTCTCAAGTTCCGCCTTTGTGAGAATTAACAAGTTTTATCTTCGTGTTGATTCAAACCAGTTGAGTTTGAATCAGGATAACACAAGGAGGTCATTAAAAAACCCTTCAATAATGAGAAAAAGTTTATAAGATTTTAAAAATTATGTTGATGTGGGTGAATAGTAATGTTTGTGTGAAAGAGTGTGTTATTGTGAGAGAGTATATTTTAAATGAATAAAAAGTTAAAGAGAGTGAAATAATTAAAAATTAAGTGGATGATATTAATTTAGATAGAATGAAATATCAAGATTTTTTCTTGATTAAATTTTAAAAACTCCTAAATTAAAGAGCAGAAAGAATATTAAATAATTTATATAGTAGTATAGATATATAGTAAATTATTGAAAAATCTCATAAAATATAATAATAAATATTTAGGTTTATATAGTAGGGTTTTGTTCAATATAGTCCTTAAAAAAAGCATAGTCCTGAAGGACAATTTTTAGCAATTAGATTTCAAGATCAATGGTCTAGATTTAATCTTAAATAATAATTAAAATTGATTTAAGTAAGGAAAATTCTGACTTTTTGCATATTGGTCTCCACTTTCTCTTTTCTTTAATTTATTTAAAATTAATTATCTCACAAACCGGTAATCATTAGACGAAACCAATTATACCGCTGCGATCCTCGTGTTCTCCTCTTTTATTAGAGAGGTCACTTGATATACTTTTGACAAACTTTTTTTTCTTCATTTTGTTAGGTTGGACTTAAATTTTATTAATGTATAATCACATGTGATTCATAACAATATTACATGTGTTGTTTTACTAAAATTTTTATCTTCTTAAATTGTATATCATTTAACGTTTATTAATTTTGAATGTTTACTTAAAAAATCAACGTTTGCTTAAAACCGTTTATACATGTATGTACATATTCAATTTCACCCAATCCAATTGCATTGTCTGCCCATGAATGCAGATATTGTGTACTAGCAACACCATATCTCCTCTATCAAAGGTCCAGATGTGTTCTCCTTCGAATTCGATGTCTTTTATATTGGTTCTCGTAATAAGAATTGTTCTCGTTTGAACAATCCCCTATGCAATCATATATGATTGAATACCAAATCTCATATTTTTTTGATATTCAATCCCAGGTGAATCTGTACAAACTCTCATGTGATTCTGTATAAAATCACATGTGATTAAATATACAATCATATGTGATTGAATACCAAATCTTATGTTTTTGGTATTCAATCACATGTAATTCTGTACAAAATCACATGTGATTGAATACGCAATCGCATGTGATTGAATACACAATCACATGTGATTGATTCTGTCAAATATGTGACATAAAAATGCTACATTTAATCAAATCACCTGTAATTATGTGCATGTATAAGATATAGATTATCACATGTGTTATGAAATAACTAATAACTTAGAATCACTTTCAATTGTTGATTTTTTTGTTACTAAACCATAGAATTTCGCCGGATTATCAAACACCAAACTATAATTTTATAAACACTATATTGATTACACCTCTGTGAATCACATGTGATTATTTTAATAAAATTTAAATCCAATCTAACAAAATGAGAAATTTTTTTTGTCGAAAGTATATCAAGTGACCTCTCTAATAAAAGAGGGGAACACGAGGATCGCAACGGTATAATTCGTTTCGTCTAACGATTAATTTTTGATTATAATCTAAGATTGAATCTGGACCATTCAATCTTAAAATCTAATGGCTATAAATTGTCCCTCAGAATTATAAATTAAATTATGACTATATTGAACATTTCTCTTATATAGTAAATAACTTAAGAAAAAGGTTAAAGGACTGAATGTGAAATTATTTGAAAACCATAGGGACTTATCTTGTAATATTACAAAAGGGTAAAATGGTCATTTTAAAATGTTTAACAAAAGACCGTTACTTTTTAATAATTAAAGAACCAGATGTGAAACAACTTTGCTCAAGTAACATAAAAGACTGAATCAGTAATTAAAAAAGTGTAAACCACATTGAACTAATTAACTCTAAAGGTAATGACTCATCACCATAATGCTTAATTAGTGATATTAGTGATGCATATTTTGTAATTTGTGAAATGGTGAAAATTCATGATTTGTTTTTGGAGAAGTATTTTGATGATTTTATATATGTTAATCAATCAATAGACTTCTAATGAAATACGTCGGTATTTTTTTTTTCAAACAAAATATACTAAACATAGACTTTGGCGCGAAATGATAAATTAATACTTTAATGGTAATTAATATGTGATAACATGTCAATTATAACTAAGAAGCAATAGAAAAGTATGAAAATTGCGGTCATCGTTACATTACCGGCTTAAAAAGTTAAAACAATCATAGTAATTATGTTTGATGGCATTAAAATCAAAGACCCTTTTTTTTAATTCACAAAAATGAAAAGAAAAAGAAACAAAACACGGAGGTCATGAGCAAAACTAAGCGTGTACGTTTGGGTGGATCGGTTTAATCTGATTCGATTGAGTAAATTTAATTGAATTTCAGTTTTGAAAAGTGAGATTTAATCAATCTAAACAATCTTAAGATCCGAATCAAACTATCCAAATTACAGTTCGGTTGGATCGGTTTTTACAATTCGGTTTTCGTTCTTACATAAATATATGTTTAAAGAGTTGAGATACTTTAAAAACTATATTTGATACTGTTGGAAAAAATAAGCTTACAAATATATCCTCTTTTGTTGACACAAAAATATACAACTTGTTTATATAATTGTATGTATTAACATTAACATATGTGCACATATACATAAATATATTCAATCAAATATATTCTCA
This sequence comes from Dittrichia graveolens, assembly GCA_038502395.1. Lineage (NCBI taxonomy): Eukaryota > Viridiplantae > Streptophyta > Magnoliopsida > Asterales > Asteraceae > Dittrichia > Dittrichia graveolens. Next base: position 84,649,203 of record JARJIL010000005.1, on the reverse strand, counting down.
TCTATGATCTACAAAATAAGCTTCATCAAATGACAAAACTCCAATCGTCAAGATCCGAGTTCAAGTAGAAGCCGATGTCGAAGATTCCTACAAACAAACGTTTGAAGTTTATGAGCTTACAAAATAAATAATCAAATGAGTTTAAGTTTTTATAAAATAATTTTTATAAAAACTTCTATAAAAATTGAGACATGTTTTTATAAAAATCACAAGCTTGAAGTCAAAACAAATGAATTTCCATTTTGGCAAATACTAAACATAATCTTACATTGAAACAAGTCAAAACCATATTTAGCAAAAGAAACTCCCAAAGAGGTAAACTTTCAACATGTTTTGTGCATTTGGTTTCCAAACTACCATTTTCATGATTAAATTCAAACTTAAGAAGTATGGCACTAACCCAACTTTTCTTAAGCTTTTTTTCAGTGGATTTTTATGGTAAAAATAGGTTGTGTGTGGCTTTAGTAAAAGGCCAACGTCTATATTCACAAGTCTCAAAAAGTTCCAGCAGGCCGACGATCGATGCCACGATCGACCGTGGACAGTCTGGACACTCTTTGAGCTTGCACCTTTTTCCTTATTTAAGGAAACTCAAGTCTTGTGTTTTACCAAGCTCTTGCAATCTGAAAAACACAGAATATATACAAAATCTTGTGAGCTCATATTCTTTGATAAATATTCAATCTTTCAAGATCAAGAATGAAGCAAGAGTAAAAGCCTTTAAAGTTCAAACACTACATTACCTTCTTATATATTTGTAATAGAAGTGAGGATCATCTCTAGCCTTAGAATTAGAGAGAAGTGAGGATCAACTCTAGCCTTTCAAATTAGAGTGAAGTGAAGTTTATCTTAGCCTTGTTTGCAAGAGTGAAGTGTAATTCTTGTAAGTTAAAAAGAGAAGTTGTAAAAGGTTTATCTCTACCTTCAAAGAGAGAAGTTAGTGGAGCAACTCTTGGTGGGTGAGGCCAAGGAGTGGATGTAGAGCAAGGTTGTTAACCCTTGCTTGAACCACTATAAATCATTGTGTCCTAACTACTTCATTGGTGATATATTTCTTTCTTAAACTCTTTAATTATTTGCAAATATTGTTAAAAACTTCAAAAAGTGGGCATATAACCTATTCACCCCCTCTAGGTTCTAACAGATACATATGCTATTAAAGATTAAAATATGGTTGTCCACGTTATAATAACTAGTGGGATTAGTTACTTTTACATAAATATATAATTAAAAATAATAAGTTGTAAATAAACATTGAAATGACACGTATATATTACTTTGTTCAAGTAGTGTTATATATATATATATATATATATAGGATATATATATATTATTCGGTTTAGATAACAGTAACCAGAACTTAACCAAACTGAAGTCCATAGTAGTTATTGGGTTTTGATCCAATCTGATCAAAAAATTCAAAATATCCGAACCAAATAATCTGATCCAAAATTTTCGATTCGATAATTCGGTTTTATCTGATCAGTAAACACCCCGAAGCAGAATGAAGAAATGAAGAAGAGTCCCGGATGACATGCAGGGTTGTACGTATTACAACTACAAATAACTAATACATTCATATTTCATAAATTTATATTACCTTACGATGATAAGCAATTAAGTTTCATGATTTTATAAAAAACTAGCTAGGTTCATCAAGTTTTAAACTTTGTTGTTTTATTTGGTAAAATCCTTTAAGGCTATGTGTTGATCGCTTGATTATATATTTGGTAAAACGGTAAACCCAATAGTTTTACAAACTAGTGATTTTGCACAAATATAGTGGAGAATTGTTAAACAAAATGTAATGATTTAAAAGTACATGACGCATTTTATTATATCAAAGTTTTTCATCATACTTGTTTAAATTAATGGTCGGAAAATGAGATGTTACAATATGTATATATTTTTGTATGGCTATGTTTATATATCTATGTATGCATATTTGTGTGTGTATATATACATATACATATATATATATATATTTTGTGTATATAGATACATAATTAGAGACTCATATATTATACAGACTGAATTTTAATATAGAGAAAAGTAAATTTTTTAAGATATAAATAATTATGACATTCATTTGAAAAAAAAACAAATTAAGTAGTTATAAATAACAAATTAATTAAGAATGCTAGCTTGTTTGATGTACAATATTAAATAAATATATTATATTTATGATATATAAATACAAACGTTTTGAGACTTAGTACATATAATGTTATGAACTCCACAACAACATTCTTATGTTTGTCATTCATTCACACACACAAAATTAAACCTAGTTCAACTTAAATTTATGGAACAATATTTCAAGATCCACCCAAACAATGCATGAATGCAAATTAATATTCATAAACAATTATTAAATGGCCTCAAAATGTAAACTTGTTACACAAATTCAAAGCCATATATATATATATGTGTGTATGTGTGTGAGAATGTGAATTCATGAATTTTATAAAAATATTATTTAGTTATCTAAACTTAGAGATCACTAAATAATCCAATGCAACTTTAATTTGTAATCAAGTATCACATCATTAAAGTATTAATAAAATGCATTTGACCTTTTCTTATATATGATGCATAAATCTGATTAGAACTTCTAGTTATATATCTTTTATAGGGTTTTTTTGTTTATGTTTTAAATACTTCAAACAAAATCATGCCATATTTAGTTTCGTTTAGATAAACTAAAGTTTTATTTAAATAAAAGATTAAACCCGGACGTCATAATATAAACTAACCAAGTGATTCATGCCAACCATAGAAAAGACTCAGTTGACCCGAACGTACAATGACCAAAACTCTACCAATTATCATACAAGCGTTGAAAACAACTAGCGAACACACAATTTGAATGAAACCAATATATGTTTTCACCTCTAATATATAACGTATCGCGTAACCTATCTTAGGATTTCTCCTGATCGTTCACACAACCAATATAAAGACGATAAATCATGTAATCTACGACAAAAGACTTATGTTAGGGTTTGATCACTAGACCTCCACAACTAGAAAAACTAACGCTATCAACATAATTAGCAAAGATCGTAAAGTATATCAGGAATTACGTATTTTTATTTTTTAGAGACAAGTAGACAACTAGTAATTCATGACAAGTTGTGCAAACAAAGTTCAAGCTATTAGCATTACAAAAAGCTAATGTTGAGACAATACTTTCATGGTTTGTTGGGTGCATTATGCACAACTCAAACTAAAATAAATAGAAAACACAAATTGATTGCAAGATCCAATCAAGAAATAATTGTTTTAGGTGGAAAACATGCCTCAAATTTGGCTGTTTATGGGTATATATATATATATATATATATATTTGTGAAAATAGGTGTAATTGGCATCTTTATACGGCGGACCACGATGGCACAAGGCCAACGAGGCACCGACGCTCCACACGTCCATTCATGACCCATACACTTTCAATTTTGTCCCTCAACTAATAATATATTCAATATGATGTCCTTGAGTTATGAAAATTGCCATATTGCCCCCTAAATATGCTATCACTTTTGACTCTTACTGTTCGATAGTATATAAATAGTTATTAATATAATTTATATCTATACTACTATATATATAAAGTATTTAACACTCTTTCTCCTTCTTAATTTTAAGAGTTCTTAAAATTCAATAAAAACAACATCTTGACCTTTTATTGTATTTAAATTAATCTCAATCACTCAATCTTTAACCATTCCAATCTTTACTAATTTACTTTAACTTTTTAATCAATTAAAATATACTCTCACACAAACATAAATATACACCCATAACAACACAATTTCTAAAATCTTATTAACTTCTCTATCCTTATTTCACAAATATGATTTTTTTTCCTTATTTTAATATCTTTTAGATTTTATTTTTAAAATTAATAAAATAGTTTATGCAAATAAAAGAAAAATTGAAAAAAATGAAACATGTTGCTAAAGAATTTTTTTTGTGACATTGAATTTTACGAATAACATATCATTACATTTTTGAAAGCGACGTATTACAAAACAAAAACTATTCGGCTCCGCAGCATTGCGCGGGTACGATGCTAGTATATAATAACTTATAATGTTTATTTATTATTATACATAATTTCAAACCTTAAGATCGAGTTTTTATTTACGATATCTTCTATCTCCCTAGCTTTTATACCTCTCTTTGCCGCTATCTCGGTTGTGCACTTTCCTCCGGTGTTCCTTCTTAAGTGAAGACTTTCTTTCTATTCTTTACTCTTTCACGAGCAGGTTGGGTTACGGATTAAAACATGTTCAATCAATTAGGGTTATGCAAACACTTTTTATACTTTTGGGTTACGGATTAAAACAACATGTTCAAATAACTAGGGTTATTCAAACACTTTTTTTATATTTTTTTTGAATTTTTTAAATACTTTAATGTAATAAATAGAGAATTATTTTTTTATACTTCTTAAGTTAACAACCGTCTCAACATGATTTGAACACAAATAACTCTTGTTCGTATTTATTTTTTATAAATTCGTATAAAATTAAACAAACGAACATAAATAAGTTTTGTCTGTATTCTTTTGATTCATTTACAACGAAGTCAAAACCCCCTCGTTAACCACTTAACCCCATACAAGAAGTGACGCTTTGAAAACTAAATGAAGGAGAATTATTTTAACGGATAAAGAATTGTTTTGATGGGTTATATATACATTCACTTCCAACAAGCCACTCAGACAGGTCTTCCGCCACCATCCAAAACCTCCCGCCGCCACATCACAGCGAAATGCAGCCATTATCGGCGTTCTTTCTCTCATTTCTCTTAATAATCTCTCTATCCATCACCACCATCAATGCTCACAACATCACCCGGATCCTTGCCAAAAACCCAGAATTCTCAACCTTCAACCACTACCTCACCCTCACGCACCTCGCCGGAGAAATCAACCGCCGCCAAACTATCACTGTCTGCGCCGTCGATAATGCCGCCATGTCCGCCTTGATCGCCAAAGGCCTCTCATTAGTTACTCTCAAAAACGTTCTCTCTCTCCACGTCTTCGCCGACTATTTCGGCTCCAAAAAGCTCCACCAGATCACCAAAGGCTCCACCTCCACCGCCACCATGTATCAGGCCACCGGCGAAGCCCCTGGCACCACCGGCTACGTCCACATCACCGACGTTAAAGGCGGAAAAGTCCAATTTACCCCCGAAGACAACCCCTCCCAAACTGACGTCGTTTACGTCAAATCAGTTCTGGAAATGCCGTACAACATCTCTGTGATTCAAATCAGCGACGTTTTAAATTCGCCGGAGGCTGAGGCTCCGACATCGGCGCCGGATCTTAACTTGACCACGTTGTTACAGCGAGACGGATGTAAAGAATTTTACAATCTGTTATCGACTTCTGGAGCAATCGGGACGTTTTTAAGCACCGTTGACGGCGGAGTAACGGTGTTCTGTCCGAGTGACGACGCCGTTACTGCGTTTGCCCCAAAGTACAAAAACTTAACGGCGGAAGGGAAAACCTCGTTGTTGCTTTACCACGGCGTTCCGACTTATAACTCGATGGGGATGTTGAGATCGAGCAATGGATTGATGAACACGTTGGCGACGGAAGGGGCGAATAAGTACGATTTCACGGTGCAAAACGACGGCGAGGATGTGAAGTTGAAGACGAAAGTGGTGACGGCGGCGATCATGGGGACAGTGGTGGACGACGAACCTGTGGCGATTTATAGGATCGATAAGGTTTTGTTGCCTCGTGAGTTGTTTAAGGGGGCGGTGGTGGCGGATGAGCCGGCACCGGCGCCGAAGGCGGCAAAGAAAAAGAAGAAGGCTGCGAAGAAGGGTGGAGATGCCGCAGCTCCGGGGCCGGATTCTTCAGACGATTATGGTGGCGGTGATACGGCGGATCAGACGGCTAATTCCGGTGGCAGGTTGGTGGCCTCGGCGGTTATGGCGGTACTACTACCCGTCATGTTCATTTGAGGTTTTTTGCCGGCGAGATTTTATGGGTCCGACGATAATGTCACACGCAAGTATAGAACCCACTTTTTATTTTTTATTTTTGTGAAATATTATTTTAATATTTTTTATTTTAATATTACCAATTAAAGTTTTTTAATTTTACTTTCCAGTCTGTGATGACAATATTTTCTCTCTTTTTTTTTGTCTTAAATGTAATTGTTTTGGGTGCATAGTTTAGTTTAAGGTATAGATACTCTTGCTATCAATTTTACAGATTATTTATATTTAAAAATAAAATCTGAAAGCGTGAGATTGAAGGAAATTGTTGCAATGTTTGTTTCTTATGTTTTAGAGTTGTAGATAACCAGGTATTGTTAGAGTGCTAGGAAGGTATTGTTAGAGTGCTAGGAGTGTGAGGGGTTTGAGATGTGTGGTGGGGTGATCATTTGGGTGGTGGATGTGGTGTCATACCATGAAGGTGTGGTGGAAGGGTGTATGTAGTAACTACTACATACTAAAAAACAATGTAGTTGATTAAAAGTGAACGGTATGGTCACCTTTTATCACACAGCCACATCAGCTTTTTCTTTTACCACTTAACCCAACACTTAATTCCGTAATCATCACTTACCACCACTCCTCATTAGATTACATTATAGGACCCACCTATTATTAAACTACCAATCAAAATTCAAAAAAATAAGAATAATAAATTTAAAAAAACCAAAAAGTACTACTTGGACCCACATTGTTGAACCACATGCCACAAAACTTTCACCATGAGCTCATAACCGCGCAGATATGGTGTGGAAAATTGTCTTTTCACACGGTGAATATCCCCGCCACACCATTTATTTACCTCCCACTCCATATGCTTTAATGGTGAGCCCAAATCAGTTTATCACTTTTTTCTTTTTTAATTTTTGATTGGTTAGTGAGTATGTAAGTGGGTTCCAGAATTTGATGTGGTGGGAAGTGACCATTACGAAACTAAGTGGTGGACTGAGTGATATTAATAAAAAGCTGATGTGACGATGTGGTGTATGTGATAGAGTGTTACCACTCCTTACACTCTTACCATTAGACATCGTCACATCAATTTTTTTATCATTCAATTTCATAGTAATCACTTTAACAATATCAAATTCGGTGATTCATATAATAACTCATTTAATTAATTAAAAATAAAAAAAGGAAATAAAAAGGAGAGAAGGATTACTGCAAAAAAAAAACACTTGCCATAGGCATACCTGGTCCTCAACTCGCGGGTGCAGTTTTCACCCCGAGACCTCCACCACGGCACAGTGGTGTGGCAGGACAACAAGTCATGCAATGACAGTGTGATTGCTTGAACCCCTTGCCTCCGCCTCGGCTCCGAGCTCTCTTAGAGAGTTAGAGTAGATGGGTAGTGCAATATTTTTTTTGAACAACTAAACACAGACACATAATTCTACATCATATGTCTACTACCGGGATTTAAACCCACAATATTAAGGTTAGGAAACACCTTTTTTCAAACTCCAATATCGTTAGGCCAAAGTCCTTTGGTAGTGGTAATGCAATATGGATGTGGTGAAGACTAAATACCAATATTAAGAGTAAAAGGAATGATAACATTTTAAATTTTAATATATCAACCATACCGTTACGTCAACTTGTTTTCTCCCACCATTTAATATATCACTCATTGATGTAGTGGTCACATCCTATCCCACTAAATCGAATACACTTAATACTTTAATTAATCAATTAAAAATAGAAAAAAGAAATAAATGGGGATGGCCCACCTTCTTTACCCCCCACCCTCACCCCCTTCGCGCTCCTGCCCCCTTCCCACACTCCACCTCAAACCTTTGTAACGACACCCCCATTTATCCGTCAAGTGATTGCTCTCACCTCTCTTCCACTCCAATCACTCAAAAGAGTCCATAAAGTGGGAAGGTAAAAGCAAGGTGGTAGCCCCTCAACACCGTGAAGGAATGGATTTCCACTCCATTTGTGTGTGGTGGGTGTCTACCCGTGAAGTTTCACACGCCCAAAGAAGCTCGAATGGTGCAAAAGTGTAGGCCCCATCGTGCTTTTCCTTTATTTAAAAAAGATTTGATTAGTTAGTGCAGTAATATGTGAGTCCCATAATTTAGTGTAGTGAAGAGTGGAAGGAGGTGACCTTACAGAATGTTTAAACGCTATAGGAATAAGTTTTGATATTTAAAACACAACGCAACACGTTGCTATTAAATAAGCACAACGCTTTTGATCTTGGACAGAATGTTTAAAATTCATATACACTATATATCGGACATATTAAGAATAGTTACGGATATTAAAAATATGTAAGCTAATCTAGTAGCAAAAGCATTGACTAGAGTATACCTATGCACAAACTAGGAGTTGTGCCTCAGTTTGTGCATGTGTTGCTTGGCATGCAAGTAGTGTACTTGGTTTAACTAGTTGGCCGGGGCCTAATGGGTATACCTTAATTAGTTAGCTTGGGCCTAATGACTAGAGAAACCTTAACTAGTTGGCTAGGGCTTAATGAGTAGTAACACTTTAGCTTGGTTGATATTTGGAACACACTACGTTTGTGACGTGATTAATGATACGGTTAGACAGAACGTGGAAACATGATATGTGATACTGTTCATTATATTTGATGATTGTTTGACCCATGAATATGTTATGTGCTTTATAGGGATTGGGTTAAATATACGGTGAGGTAGGGTGTAATTAATAAATAATTATTGACCTTAATGTTTTTGACATGTTTTCTTTATTTTGATATTAACTCCTATTGACTTATAAAGCGTAAGCTAACACTTGTTTCTTGAATGTGTCATGTACTCGTGCACGCGGTCTAGGAGGCATGGCTTTGTGAGATGGGTTTACTTGTGGGAAGAAACATTGTCTTTGTTAATAATACCATTTGGATACTCTTTACTCATTTATGTATTAATGCGTGTAAAACGATTTACAAACTTAATGTCATGGTTTATTATTAGTTTTCAACTCTAGCCATTTGGCGAGTTGTATTTTAATACATTTTATCAAATACAAGGTTTCTGTAGCTAAAATTCTGATGTGATGTGAAAAGTTTTTGTAAATAGCAAATTTTAAAAATCACGATGATATAATTTACAACCCTCACATCTCACAACTCCTACCACATTGTCATGTCAACTTTTTACTCATACCACTTAATAACTTAGTAACCATTTCATATCCCTCCCCACAACACCAAATAAATAGGACACACCTGCTACTAAACTATTAATCAAAAATTAAAAACCAAAAAAGAAACAAAATCTGCCCCTACACACCACCACCACACTCATCTTCCTTTCAGGTTTCATCGACCATGCACTCCGGCCACCCATACAATGGGGTGGAGCAAGAGAAAGTATTGACCATGGAGGGTGGAGGCACCACACACCCTATGATGTTCTCCATAAGATGTGAAAACAAATGCCACTCATAACAGAGCTGTCATAACTAGACGTGGCATTCAATACATTTTAGGGCATGTGTGTTGGTTGTGAGCCTGTGCGGTGAAGCCGGAAGAGGTTTGTTAATTTATTTATTTTATTGATTGATAGTTAAGTAGTATGTGTGTCATATACGTTGATATTGTAGGAAGTGATTACTAAGAAACTAAGTGATTAGTATGATGGTGGAAAAAAGAACTGACATGGTATGATGAGAGTGATGGGGACACACCATTCTTCCTCTTGCTCTTATAACATTTGAGTAATACTTATCACGTTCTATTATATTCTTACATTAATATCATATTTTTATGAGACAGTAAATTATGAGGTCACTTCTTAGCATACTCAATTCTATAACTCACGTATCGCATGATCCACCAATCAATTTTTTTAAAGAAGAAAAAGTAATAGAAAACATCGCACCTCTCGCTCCACTGTGATTAACACAATACGTCTTCCCCACCACACTATCCCGCCACCTCTTACCGTGTATAGTCTTATGTACAATAAATAATATATATCACATAATAACTAAAATTATACCGCTCTATTCTATATAGTTCATACTAAAATAAAATGGGTGTTTAAATTAGGTTACTTTCTTCTTTCCATCGAGTATTTGACAAGAAATATAAACAACCACTCTTATAGATTAATCTAACAACAAATATATATATTTAAGCTCATAAATTATTGATGTACTTATCATAATTTGTTGGATAAGAATAAACAAATATATGGACTATATGTGGTACATGACATAATTAACGACTAATTTTGTTTAAAAAAAATATACAAATTTGTTTATACTTCTGCGTATTAAAAGCCTTCAACAGGCATCAGTGGTACCTGAATTAGAAATTTAGTCGTTAGTATCATGACAATGATATATAAGAACAAATATTTGAAATTGTAAATACTTTATTATATATAATCAGTTGTTCATTAATCTGACAAATTTGATTCTATACAAAAGCAGTTATTAACATGTAAATTAACACCTTAATAATCACACAATAAGTATCAATCTGTTTGCAGCTGTTCATAAACTAAATGTTACACGCACGAAATCGTTAAAATTTACAACCACAATGAACCAATTGAGTTATAGTACAAAATCCGCATTGACCGATACGGGATTTGCAACTAAATCAATGAAACTGAGAGGATAATCAACATACCTGCACAACACAGCAACTTCAAAAGCTTGTTTAAACACCAAAAAGAAAAACAGATAGCAGCAGCAGCAGCATAACAGAACATGGGGTTCTTGAAAAGCTAGAGCTTTCTGTTGTATAGTTGCCATAATTGTAAGGATAACCAGTATTAGGCATGGGATTAGGTGGTGAGTTCTGGCAGCAGATAATAGGAGCCACTGGCGGACAACTGCCACCTTTAGGAGCCGCCGGAGGCGGTGGTGGAGCATATATTTGGCTTCCTCCTGGTAGCTGTGGTGGGGGTTGTAGGGGTTGAGAGGTGCATGGATATGGACAAATTCTGCAGTTTTCACATGCAGCTGGTGGTGATACTGAGCCTGATGCTGATACACCATCATCTTGAGGTTTTTTAGAGATTGTATTAGAATTAGAAACAACCCACCAACAAGAACAAGCAAGTAAGATCATTAGCTGCCTTGAAAGCATCATATTTTCTTATCTTACAGATAATCTGAAAATGATAAACAGAAACAGGTGGGAGTAAAGAATACACAGATATGTATGGTAGTATTTATTACAATGTCCCCTGCATGAAATTTTTCGGTCACTTACACGTCAGAACACCGTATGACCACAGCGTATCGCCACCTGGCAGGCGATGTGGCAACCCCAGATGAAGATATACACATATGATCATCAACAGAAGACAAAAATGTACACATCAAACTTGACTTGCAATTTATAATTTTTCAAAAACCAAAAGGGTACAAATTTTATAATAGATAAGTACATATCTTCATCAGAAACTAAATGAATACAGAATACAAAGTAAATACTGGATATAGATACACACACACACAATCAACAATTCAAGATCAGATATCGCGAAAAGAAATAGTGCATCAGTTTTACAAAGTTATGCATCAGATTCATGATAATTGGAATATAAATAGCTTTTTTTAGCGGATGTAGCAGTTGCTGTAGGCAATGCAGAAAAGCCAACATATTTGTTATCTTTTTTCGCAATGCATATTTTGGCGATGTAATCAAATGATTTATGTTTCCTTATAAAGGGCTGGTTGGCATATTCTTCTACTGGCATCCACTGCAAGGGACGAAAAAGAAAGAATTAAAACAACTTGAATTAAGTTATGAATGTATTTTAATCATAAAAAGATGATTTTGATGAAGGTTTATATAAAGAAATTATAATTTATATATAGCAGATGTTGCTACCTGTGCTGCTTCGATCTCTGAATCTTGCTTTTCAACATGAAAAGACGTTGGTTTTAACATACACACGAACATTAGATCAGACTTGCTAAAGAAAGACTTGTGGCTATGCCTGCAATTCAGTTTACACATCATCTTATATGTTAGAAATTAAGCATTGAACACTTGAATACAATTTAAACTTATTAGTAAATTCTCACCTGAATGCAAGGACTTCCATGAATTCTGAATCAATCTGGAGATATTAAGAAACACAGTTCAATTGAAGTCAATTTATGAAAAGGGCAATTCTGTAAACGGATGTCGAAGCAGTTTGATTCTAGTCGGGTTGTTCCGGAACCTTCTTTTTCCAATTTCTTTTAGATTAGTTATAAATTACTGTCAAAGATATGATTACAGAAACTGTTCTACCATAATATTAATCATTTTTTTTTACAAAAATGGGAGGTTGCCCTTCGAGTGAGTTTGAACTCATTTCATTTAATTTGTTCAACCAATTTGACATGTTTCCTTTGTAACTAATTAACTTTGATAAGGAAAATTAGACATAAAATGTAAGCCAAATCAAACAATTTATGTGTCAAAATTGGCAGCTATATTATGTTCTATAATTCACTTAAAATGAAGTCACAATCCAGAATACATACTCCGGCCTCTTCTTTGACTTCCCTGATCGCAGCTGCGCATATATCTTCACCCTGTGAAAACAATGCTTAATTAGTTGTACTAAAAAAGCATACATAAATGGTAAATCTTAAACAATCAGAGTGAAAAAATATTGAAATGCAAGTGGGAGGGTGTATTGGTTTGAAACCAACCAATTCACTCAAGGTTTCTAACTTGAAAAAGAGATTTTTTATCAAACATAAATAAATAAAGATAATGCACACCTCCTCAACAGTACCAGTTGGTAATTTCCAGACCCCGGTGCCTTTGAATGCTCCACTTTTCTCTTGAACCACAAGAACCTGAAACATGATCCAACTTCCACTTTAGATAAAAAAAAAGTAACGGTTTTATGCCTAAAAATTTCTAGTGTAATAAATAGTAAAAGGGGGTGATAAATGCAGAAAGCCAACCTCCCCTTTATCATTCACAACAAAAGCAGCAACGCCAACTCGATGAGAAGCATTTGGTGGGAGAGTATGATTAGTTTTAGGAATCCAATATACAAGCATCAGGTATGTTGGTTCAGCATGATGGTACCAAAATCCTTCCTATGTGAGTTACAAAAAAAAAAAAATCAAAAAAAGAAGAAAGAAAAAAACATCATTCTTGCAAATATAAGAAAGCTTAAAACTAAGTCCTTTTTATCATCACAGTTTATTTACCTTTACTGCAGGCTTAACAAGATTCACAAGTTCAAGAGACAGTTTAAGCCACACTCCCTTCTTTCCCTACGTGAAAATATTATAATTTGATAAAAATGTCGTATTTTTATGCACGAAAAACATCAGACTAATAATAACCTGGATGATCTATATATAAATTACCTGCTGTCTCCATTGGGATATTGATGTTTGAAGTAAAGTGGTAAAAACAGTTTCATCCATGTCCTCTTTAACATCTATAATAACTCCTTCAAAAGGATCATAGGAAGCATTGAGCATATCAACCTGATCGACTTCATTTGCTGGATTCTCTGATGAACTTTCAATATTCACTGCCATATTTGTTGTAGATCTTGTTTGGAATGCAATTCTAGCTTTATCCCATAAGACTAAATGTAAGTGAATAAAAAAATAAACTAATTAATTATGTGTTACTTCCCTATGATTGAAGTGTTTACACATCCAAGTTTGAATAATAATATTGTGTATATTCTATCAAAGTGAACACCAAAACTGCATCTTAATAGTAGATAATGTATCTCTGAGCATAAATATATTAAAGTGATCACTGAAATTCATGTAACATGTCTTTTACATGCACCTTGTTGGATTATCAGCAAATTGACAAATTGAAGACAAGAGTACTGATGGAGTTTAAATAGTCAATGAAATGAGAGAACCACTACATGTGAACTAACATAAAAAATCAACCAATGGAATTGATATAAATCAACCATGATCCATCCACTATGATTGTAGATTGATCATCCAAATTGATATAAATCACTCTCTAGTTTGGTAATGAACTAAGCAAATAACATCAATCAGCCTAATCACGTGAAATCTACTTGTTGACTTGCTTTTTCTCTTGCACGTTAATCAAGAATATGCCTTTGGGGAGTCACTTTGAGCCTGCGAACAAGCAATCACCATAGATAGATGAAGACAGGGAAGCGATAGCCGATAGCTATACGTTTCTTATGCATTGATGTTTGGCAGTTTGATATATGTTATTGTTTGCCGATGCTAGATATTGCTTATGCGGTGAGGGTGAAGCAAATTCATGTCCAATCCAAGTAGAGAGCATTAGAAAGTAGTCAAGTAGCTGTTACGCTGTTTAAAGGGAATATCTAAGCTATTGTTATGTTTCAGGAGGAATGATGTTATCTTGGAGGGCTATGCAGATTTCGGTAGTTGTTGAAATTCATGCAAGAGCATCACTAATGTTATAATACCATACAATTTGTAGGAAAAAAACACCTGATAATGAGTACTTGATACGGGTGAAGAGTAAAGAGTTTCAATAAAAAATCTTCTTAATGCGACTACGGGAAGGTTGTTCCTGCTACAGGCGTGACCCCAGCAAAGAATAATCGCCCGTGCTTCTCTTTGGAGAAGCACCGATAGCGAAGTAGTACCATGAGGGAAGGGTGAATAAATATTAAAAAAGGTGTATATAAAACAAGGTTGGGGGTAGCAGAGGTGGTTAACATCTTTGCACTACATATGGTCCTTAGTTCGACCTACACAATCGTCTTCTTTTCCTAAATTTTTCACAAAGACCCTCAAATAATTTGTGTACTTTCAAACTAACTCTCAATTTTTTAATACTCTGTAAAATAAATTTAAAATAAAAAAAAACTTAGTTTATTTCTATATAGATAGAAATAAAAATACTTTGTAAAATATATTTATTTTGAAAAAGTAAAATTTTAAATCTTCTAGCTTGGAAATGATAAATTAATACTAGTTTACAATAAAAAAAATTTCTAGATAAAACTTATTTTTGTTGTAATTAACTTTTTTTAACAACAACACACATATCCATCCTAATTTACACTTATGTTCATAATAAGACTTAAACACTTGACTTCAAAGAGAAAGAGAAACACACCTTGAAATCACCTTAATACCATTAGGCTGAAGACCCTTTGGTTTTTGTTGTGATTAACTATATCATTTGGATTATGATTCAAATAAAATAAAAAGATAGTCATGTATTTGAGTTATTTTCAATCATGCATATATTTACAACTAATTAAGTATAACCGAATGACATAAATTCATACAAAATTTTCTAATCAAAAGGAAATCAATGTTAAATTTTATTTTTATCGATTTTGTTTCATAAAAAGATTTTTCCCCACGCATCGTGTGGGTTTAAGAAATCGTCGTTTGTTCACAATTAGAGGAAGTTAGATGGCTAGGTTAGAGAAGGGTGTTACTTTAACCATGAAAGTATAGCAAAAAGAAAGAGCTTACACGGTTGAAGAACTTTCAATAAAAGTTGAGCACGGAATATGAAAACAAGGCTCTTTATTGCAACAACCAGAGTGTGGTACATCTCGAGAAGAAGTCATTTCATAGCAAGACAAAACACATTCATAAGAGGTATCACTTTATTAGAGAGTTGGTAAGTGATTGTCAAGTCCATTGACGAAGATCCTTGATATGAAGAATCCTAGATATACGTTTACCAAGGTGGTGACGACAGAGAAGTTAAAGCTTTGTATAGCTTCAACTCGACTTCTAGATGATTGATGAGAAAATGTCGTGCTAGAGAGAGAAGGTTACAAGGTTTTAGGTTTACTAAAGTCTAAAGTTACATGTCTTGGAAGGGAGGATTTCATGATTATCCTTCAAGTGGGAGAATGTTGTTATAGAGTTTGATGATACCCGAAACAACCTCATCATTCCATCGTAGTGGGAGTCTGAGGGCACTAGAGCGCATCGGTTAGGGAGTCAAAGGGGGAACCCCAACAAAGCAACCATGGGACAATAAGGAGCCGCCCCTTGCAGGGTCCTCGAGGCGTTATGTATGAAATTTTATGCACAGATTACAAAACACCATTGAAGACCAAGTCACCAACCTAATATATCTAAAAGTATTACACTATGCAATTGTAAACATATGATTGAAGTTTATAGAAATCTCTACCTAGTTTGCCATATTTTAAGCAGATTACATCAATCTGAGCAACTGCATAGAATACCTATGTCAGTTTACTTTTTTTCTTGCACTATAATTAGTTTGCTATTGTTCTTGAGTGTTGCTTTGCATCTGAATTCTCAACATTTCAAATGTGTTCCTAAGGTTCTTTAAAGAGGAGGGAGGGAAGAAAATGAGGGAACGGTTATCTAAAAGCAAATATAGTCATGTAATATATAAACGTTCAAAGCACGTCTTCGGGGGTGCTTGGTATTGCTTTTCAAATTTGCATGGCTGTGCTTTTTTTTTAAAATTGATCATATAAACAGTTTGAAACAAGCTTTCAAAATAGCTTATTTCAACAACAAATAATGATATGCAATTTGAATAAACAATCACAAACACCCTCAAAAGTCAAAACTGTTTATTTGATGCATGAAAACATATTAACCAGAAAGACATTTTAGTAAGCAATTCCAATTTCCAAAGACCTCCCTTGTAAGCCAATAATGCTTGTTTAAGTGATTATCAACTTGTACCTTCTGAAGCACCTGAAGAAGATGATGGATTATGAGGACAAAGTTTTCTATCGATTGAATTTAACTTTGCTGTAAATATTGATGATCGTGATATCTTCCTTCTGCCACCAATGATACTGCTGATATATATTTTTCTGATAAAAAATCTATGCATTTATTCAAAAACCCACCAACAATTTATAACTTAAGGAGTTACAGTCAAAGACTTGCAGGCAAAGATTTGAACTTTTCAAAGAAAAGACATAAACAAAATCTTATTCAACTACTCCAAAAAAATACTAAGAAATTGAGACGGCAATTACGAATACATCAAGACTAAAGATTTTATGTTTATAGTAGAAGTAGAAAATGCATTTGTATTTCCATCAAACTAAAATAGTAAAAAATAAAAACCAGGGGTGGTTCTTTAGTTCTTTTAGACCTATGAACGAACAGTTGGAGTGCATTAAACGTCATCAACCAAATTGAGAAATGGTCAAAATAAAGAGACTAATGTTGAATATTATAATGATAATTCTTGACCTGCGACTAGCAGAGAAATTTACAGTAAAAGTATGTGAGCAATCGGTGAGCTTTTCGTTGGTGACTTGGGTCGTACCCAGCAGAGATGATGATCATCGATGATGGAGGGAAATTGTCAATTAAAAGGGAGAAACGATCCGAAAATTACAGGTGGTTTTCATTGAAGAAGAAGAAGAAGAGAAATATTGTTTGATTCTTGACCGATTCATCTTTCCACGCAAGGATAATAAATAAGACCATGACGAGACGACGACTTGTGTTTTTTGAGATTTATCATGAATAAAAAAAGATTTGAAATGATATAAAAAAACTAGTAATTAATCCTGACTTTGATCGTAGAAAATTATTTCAGTTAAGATCACCCGTATCGGAGGCTACCCGATGGCGGGTTTCCTTCGCAACCCAATGGGAACACCATCGCTGGTGATGGGGTGATTGGTGAGGTTGGGTTGGGTTGAGAGCCTACCTAGTTGGTGAACCCATTGCGGGTTTTTTTTTCTTCTTCTCTCTTTCTCTCATATTTATTTTATATATAAATATATATATATATATATATATGTGTATGTTGATGTGGCATTGGATACCTCGGGTTGGATGTTGATAGTCTAATACTTTTATTCAGAAATTTCTTTGAAAAATGATGAAGTTTTTATTTCCAGCTTTGTATAAAAAATTTAGTAAAAACGTTTAGTTGAAAATGTAGTTTCGTATTTTCAGTTTTCCTTTTCCAACAATCTTTTAGTCGTAGAAGATTACATTTTAGTTTTATTGACAAATTTAGATATCTATTTATCTTTTCTCTACCGATTGCAAAATAACTTAGGATGTTGTTAATAGTACTGTCTTCCTCCTCATATCCATCATATGTCATAATAATCTTACACACTCTCATATATTAAGGATTTAAGGGGGTGTTTGTTTTAGCTTATTTAGGGCTTATTTTTTTATAAGTTGGTTTTTTTGACTTATTTTCTAACTTTTAAGCTTATTATCATTAAAAATAAATCAGAAAAACGAGCTTATGAAAAATAAGGCCAAAAAATAAGCTAAAACGAACACCTCCTAGTATATCATATGGTCTACTTAATGAATTATCCTTTTTTTTCTGAGAAAAAAAACTTACTAGTATAGTCTCAGGGCATATTTTGGTTCAGCAGGCCGGTGTAACACAACCAACAGCTGCCAGAATCATTTGACGCTTCTTCTCACTGAGCAGCCCCCCGACTTCTACTTCAGGTTCGGGGAGCTCTGGCAGGGGAACTTGAGTCTCAGCAGAACCTTCCCTTTTTTTTATCTCTCCTTTCCCGCCCCCCATTTCATAGCGCCCGGGGAACGCAAGTTTGATCGAGGATTGGAGAGGAGAGGTGGAAGAAAAGGCTCGGGATGAATTTAGGAGTCTTTGTGCGAGCCGTAACAAGAAAAGATTTTCATTTAGAGTAAAATGCATGAAAATACAATTAACTTTGTTTAATTGTTATTGTATACAATTAACTTTTAAATCTTAAAAATAAAACAACTAACTTTTGAAAAAAATTCATTATATACAAACAACTTTTTTCTGTGTCTAGTCTTTAGCTACCATTGTATACAATAAACTTTTCCATAATTTTAATAGTATACAACAACTTGCATACAATGGAAGGATTATAAAAGTTGATTGTATTATTTTTAAAAAATAAAATTATTTATATACAATAATAATTAAAACAAAGTTTATTATATTTTTATATAATTTACCCTTTCTTTTATCATTCAGTTTACATTGCAGTGGACTTCAAGGTTGAGACATTTTCAGGCCCATATACAAATTAACAAACAATATAAGACCCAGCAACAAACAACTATAAACCAGGAAAATACATCCTCATCCAAACTCCTAAGAAATAATTTCAGAGCCTCCAAAAACTAATCCACAAACCTTTAAGGTTCAACAAAAGTCCCTCGAGCTATCGGCTCTATCTGTCACATTAACATTATTAACTTATCATTAAATCCTGCAGTAATAACTACCCTATGTTTACCATAAAAATAACAGACCTTTAAAATAAGTAAGGAAAAAAACATATCATGATTACGATGAGGATGACAGATAAAGAGAATCGTTGTTCATGACCAGAGTAGTCTCACACTATGGACCATAACGGGTGCCAACGTCGATTACTCTGTCTACTCTAATACTCGGTTTGTGAAATAAATTAAATCATAACCTAACTCTTGTAAAATCTTGTTTAGTACTTATTGGACAAAAAAGTACAATAGCTCAAGATACCTAGAAGTATGGTCCAAACACTACCAACTATGTATAGCAACTGTCGTAGGTGATATATATCGATTGCTTTTTTTCTCCTCCATATTTGTGTAACATTTAAATTTCACCCTCAAGTTTGTTAAGTGTCCACGTTAATGTTAAAATTTATGAGTTTAGTTCAATAAAGTTTATGTAAAAAAAAATAGTTTTAAAATGCAATCACATGTAAATTATAAAAATATCACTTCGTTCAAAATTTTAAAATGCAATATGAACTACTGATGTCATTGATTCAAAGGCTAAAATTAGTCCACTAAAACTATAAATTAAGTACGAACTATATTGAACATTCTTCTGAAATTTATATTTCTATCAACTTTTTATTTTTTTTTTCAGAAAAAAATAATTGATTTTAATGATATTTGTTATGTCATGGTTACTTTCAAATTTACCTAAAATACAACGAATAAGATTATAAGAATGTTTTAAAGAAATAGGATATATACTTCTAGTAAATAGTAATACCAATCTTAGGTGTTTTTATACTCGTAAAAATTTTAAATAAAAGGTATGTTTGTTATTTTATTATTTACTTATTTGAATGTTATATTTTTATCTACGTGAAAATAAATATTGTCGATTATAAAATCAATGACGCAAGATTCAACGTAAAATCATTTTAAGAACATTTAAACAAAATCATTTTCGTTGGTAAAGTTCAAATGTAAGATTCAACAAAATTCTTTTGGAGGTAAAAACGAATACAATCAATACTGATGATAATAAATTGAAGCTGAAAACTGAAAAAAGTTATAAATATGGGTATGTTCGGTATGAAGCTTTTTGGAGATGATAACTTTTTATTTTGAAAGAAAAAACTACAAGTCATGTTCGAATGAAAAGACTGAAAGCTTTTTTTAAAACAAAAAAAACTCTGAAATAAAAAGCTTCTTGAAGTAGCTTTTAAAACTAACCAGAAGCTTTTTATATATCAAATTACCTAAATACCCTCTTTAATTCTTTTATAACTCATCCAATTTTTATAATTTGTCTTTTTTGTCATTTTACACTATTAAGCTCTAGCTACCAGCTAATTTTCCAAACACATATATAACTAAAATAAACAGTTTCCAGCTCCAGCTACCAGTTATTCCCGCCAAACACACTCAATATCAAGAAATGAGACCATTTAAAACATCAAAACCAAAATAAAACAGTTTTAGATGATAATATTATCTTAAGAAAACTAACGAACGAACAATGATACCCATCTATGTTAGTCTAACAACTCAAATAAAAATTGTTTGTTGTATAAGTTATGCGTTTTAAGAAAAAAACATTTTTTAACATGCTAGGTTAAATGCGATCATATGTTAGTTTATCTAAAAGGGGTTAGAGAGGAAGGAGTGGGATGGTAGTAGAGGGTGTGGTGGATGTGATACCACACCATAGAGATGCAGTGGGAGAGTGGATGTGGTGACTACCACTTGGGTAATAGTGTTTAGTTATTTATTTTAATTTTTATTAGTTAGTAGGGTAATATACGGGTCCTAAAATTTAATGTAGTAGAGAGTAATCACTATGAGATGAGTGATGAAAGAAAAATTTGATGTGGCGTGTGAAAGGGTATTACCACTTCTTACTCTCTTACTTTGGGAAGCCTTAGGGCAAAAAAGGACTTTATTAGAAAAAAGTTTATTTCACAGAATAGTAAATAAGGTTAAAAACTGTTTTACTAAGGTTATTGTTGAGAAATTAAAAATGATGGGAGAGGTTTAACTTTTAAGGTGAAAGGGGTTTCGTTATGGAAAAGAGTGGTCAGAAATATAAACGCGAAGAAACTAGAAAGAGGGTCTTGAGGTTGATTTTTAGTCTTTATTTAGAATATATATTGGTAATGTAGTGCAAATTTTATTTTAGAAAAATACGTGGGCAGGATTTTCGTCTATGAAATAGAATTTCCAATATTATTTAGGCTCGAGTAAGAATGAGGAGTGTGTTGAGGAGATGGGAGACCGGGTGGAGGGCCTTTGGTGATAGAGATTGAAGTGGAGGAGGGAGATGAAAGAAAGGGAGAATGGGAGTTGGAAGAGTTATTACATCTTTTAATTTTAAGAGAAAATCATAGAATAGTAACCAAGTTTGAAAACTGTTTCATCAAGATCATTCCCCTCCTTTATTTCACATTGTAAAATAACCTATGAGTAATCTTGATAAAATACTTTTTAAACCTATTTACTATTCTGTGAAATAAAACCTTTAATTCTTGTTTTCCTCATCAATGTAAGAGGGAAAGATGCATTTGGAGTGGCAACTATATTGGAGAATTCAAAATGTAAGAAATACAAGCGAACATTGTAGAAAAGTCAAGGACTTGGAGTTCCAAAGAAAGTTTGTATTTTTGCATGGATAGTTTCGTAAGAAATTCAACATGTGCCAAAGAAGCAAGTGTTAATTACATAAATGGTTTTTATGGTTGTGACGGCAATTTACTTTTAAATAGTTAACTGTAAAAATTATGAAAATTATTATTGTTGTTACTTTGTTTTAATTTGATTATTTATGCTAACTGTGGTTAACTTTAACTATTAGTCAAATGATAGTTTTATCTTTTCTTTTCTTATCTTTGCTTTAAACAATCTCCTACCTCTTACCTTTTTGTTCTTGTTTCATTTTCTAATTTCATTTAATGTATTATCTACTAAAATAAAGTATACCGTTAAGATCTTAATTGTTTTTAAAATCAAATTGAGATTTTAATTGCTCTTTAAATCAAAATTAGGATTTTAATTAATTTGTAAACAAACTTATACTTAGACAAAAACAAATGACGAACAAAGAAAATCAAATATTTGAACAAGAAGCATAAAATATTCACAGATGATGAAATCAAATCAAATAAAAGAAGCTAAATCCAAATGAAATCAGAAGTGTAACCTTATCAATGAAAATTCTTATAGCAAGAAACAACAAAAGTTTTAAAAAACAACTTATGTATTGAAGTATGTTCCTCCAAAATTGGATGTCAAACTAATTTACAAATATTCAAATCATAATATGTAATCTCAATTCGATTATTTGCAGCGCCCCAATTTTCAAAACACAAGTACTACATATATAACCTCATTTGCGTAAAACAACTGTTTAGAAAAGCTAGTGGAAGCATACGTTTGTTTAAAACTCTTAGGTTTATACAAAAGGTGTATATACATGTTTACAACAAAATGAGTGTTGTTGTTACAAAAGATATTTTAAAACAACTATCAGTCAAACCGGGGACTTGCCCTTGGTGCTATCACGACCTGCAAAAATAGAAGATAATATCTGATAAGCTACAAGAACTTAGTGAGGATACTAAACTGTAAATTATATAGGCATATGTATAATTCATACATAAATATCACACTCTTCTTATGGATACAGTACTGCATCATCTTAACATCGCCCCATTAAACTAAATGTTGATCGTAGCCCATTACCGCACGAAGCAGTATGCTACCCCACACTTTTGATCCACGTGATGGAATCATATACATTGCAATGCATCACACGTATTACACATATGAATTAGAGTTTAGTAAATTCACCTCATCAATCGGTTAATAACACAGTGCTATGTCAGATATAACTCAGAGTATTCGTCAATGATTATGTCCTACAAATAATATACGAATAAGGTATTAAACACATAACATAACTGGACAACTGAAAACTATCTAGAGCCCAAGCACGCCCGTGCCTTATGACTTTAGGCCCGATCATGACCTTCTTAGTCATGGGCTTACTTGTCCAGACACGCCCGTACCCCAAGAACCAGGTTTAGTCATAGTCGCCAGGCACGCCCGTACCTTTCATAGGCACGCCTATGCCTTTTGCATTTCAGTAACAGTTCGCCGACTGTCTTACTACTTTCGGCTAAAACACATCCAAAACTTAATTCTAACGATTTCTATTATCACAGAGGTGTTTTCCTACACCCCAAACAGCTACAAACAACAACCAAGTCATAATTAACATGTTTTGATCCTTAAATCAATCTTTTGACCCATTTGAACACCTAATTCAATCAAACAAAACATACCTTGATGATCATAAGATTGAGATTATAATTGTATAAACTTAATAACATTGATTTCTTAATCTGAAATCCAAAAGGGAACGCAACTGATCTTGTACATGAGTATGTATGTATGTGTTGGTTAAAAGAATAAAACCATAATTCTCATATATATCTACAAGTATGGCCTAATTGCATAAATAGTTCCCTGACATTCTCACTTTTATTTTAACGATTTTAACCCTTCTAGTTTAAAAAAAATACCTCTCAGTCTCAAATAAGCAACTCAATACACATGTATAACACTTATTTATTTAATTTACTTAATTAAGGAATTTTCGAATCTTGGGTGTTACAACTCTCCCCTACTTGAAAAGGATTCCGTCCCCGAAATCAACTGCTGAAGAGTTCTGGATAACTACACATCCTTTCTTTCTTAGGTTCCCAATTATAATCTGACCCCTTTTTATGTTTCCACTGGACCTTGACCGGTCCAATCTGTTTGTTGCGTAAAATCTTGATCTTTTTTTTTCTAGTATAACTATATATTGCTTCACATAATTCAGCTTGTCATTAATACACACGTCTTCCAGTGGTATATACATTTCTAAGATGTGATACGTGAAAGGTATTATGAATTTGTGACAATTCCTTTGACAAATTCCAGTGTGTACGAAACCTTTCTCACACGCCAATAAACCTCGGACCTAGTTTCCCCCTCTTTATGAATCTGTTCACGCCTTTCCATGGTGACATTTTCAATAACATGTAATCTCCCACCCGGAATTCAAGCGGCGACCTATGTTTATCAGTGTAGCTCTTTTATCTACTTTGGGCTACTAACATTCTATCTCTTATTTGTTGAATCTGTTCTGTCGTTCGCTGTACCACCTCAGTGCTACCTAGCTTCTTTTGACCCACTTCGCTCCAACAATGAGAAGAAAACCCTTATATGCAATGGTGGTGGTTCTGGGATGGTGGTAAAGTTGGTGGTTGTGCGATGGTGATCGTGCACATGTATGCAGCAAGTAAACCTCTAAATTGTTGAAGGGTTTGGTGGTAGCGGTAGTGTCATATGATGGCAGTGTTGTGTGATGGTGGTCCTGCTCGTTGGTTGTGAAGTAATGTTTTTGGCAATACAATGGTAGGGGAAGAAGGCAAGTGATGGAGGACCGTGGGTTAGGGTTTAGCGATGGAGGTGGTCATGCGGTGGTGGTGGCTAACGGTCTTGAAAAGAGAAGGTGGTGATAGTGGTGTGGGTTGAAGAGAGAGAGAGGGTTATTAAGATAGGAACCGGAAAGAGGGTGTTTATTTGAGCAGGGAAGGAGGGTGACATATTTAAAGAGTGTGTGTGTGTTTGGTAGCAATAATAAATTAAAAATTAATCAAAATACTTTTATTTTAGCGGTTAAAGTTAACATTGTAAATATTGTGGCAACAAAAAAGATATTTTAGTCATTAAGTCAAGAAACAATAAATAAATTTATAGAATTATATCCGCTAAATATCAAGTCGTAAGGAGGGGTTTTCAGTTTTCATCACAAAGCAAAACGCCAACCCATGTAATGCATTAGCTTGTGGGTCAAAACCTTTCGACGCACATCCATATGACCATGACCTATTGGGACAGAGATGGACACGTAATGCAATGGTGAACCAATCAATGAAGCAACAAAAATGGCGATTACTCGCTCCAATCAATACTATTCAACTGTAAATATTGATGGTGCGGTCGTTAAACGAACACCCTACACAACATTCCTGCTCGTCTTTTGTCGTTAAGCAGAATCAACGCTACTCCATGAAAGAAAACTTGAAACTGAAAGTATCAATCTTGCACGCTACTTGCTTCCTACTTCCTTGATTCAACTGTCTCACTCTCTCTCTATATCTCTGCTTCTTCACGTTTTTCTTTCTACCAATTTCGATCTTGAATCCATTCGGTACCTGGTGATCTGTATCCGAATCTTCTTCCTTAATTCATTCTGTAAGCATCATAATCATCATCCGAATCATTTCGATTTCAATTTCATTTACAGTCCAGTTCTCCCTACCAAGAACTGTGATTTCTGTAGCTTATTATTGCTTGTTCAGATTAAACCCGTCAGTTAATTCATCTGATTTTTTAGATACTTCGAATACTGTTTAAATATTATATTTCACATGATTCGTTTTAGAAAAAGGTGAATTGTTGTTGTCAATTTCATGCATGTTGAATATGTTACTGTAATTCGATTTTAATATGCAAATTAGGGTTTCTTCTGCTGCTGTGTAATAGTTAGGTATGATAACTAAACTGGGTTGCAAGTCATTTTGCTTAGGACTATCAATTGCTTTGAACCAGTTGCATTACATCATATATGATTTGATTAGGCTAAATTAGCAATGAAACTCTTTTCTGGTGTGCCTTTGATTGATATCGTTTTCTCTGTGGCTCACAAACGTGTTAACCTTCAGGTGGGTTGTTAATTAAAAATGGCGGCAATACTAGCTTCTAACAGCTGCTATTGCCGCGATGTGCAACTGGTAAATCAAGGTAGAACTGCAGACAATCTCAGCTTCTCAAGATCCATATCTGTCCACAAGCTAGACAGACATGAATGTAATTCGCCTAAAATCGAGAGGTTTCCCAGGTTTCATATTGATATGCAGCAAACAGAATCACCCATGAGATACGGTACCAATGGTCGACCTTCAAAGATTGATACAAATGGTAAACCTGTGAAGTTGGGTGCTAATGGTAAACCATTGACTATTGACGCCAATGGTAAACCTGTGAAGTTGGGAAGAAATGGTCAGCCAATCACCATGGTTCCCACCAGTGAGGTGGTGAACAATAAGCCCATATCCAAACAAGTTGTTAGTGGAACAAGTCTTGTAAAAAGAGAAATCACACCACCACTAGTTAAGTCTGTGAAAGTTAGAGAATCCACAGGATTTCCACCTTCTGAAGAATTACGGGTCTTGCCATCAGATGAAAGTTTCAGTTGGGCGAATGAAAATTATAATTCGGTACAAAGATCAATCGATGTCTGGTCTTTTGTTCTTTCTTTGCGTGTTCGTGTTCTGTTTGACAATGCAAAGTGGGCGTATCCTGGAGGCTTCACAGAAGACAAACAGGTTTGAATTTAAATGGAGCTATATAAATGTGTTTTGGTTTCTGTTATCAGTTTACTAACTTTTGTATGTGTATTTAGAAAAACAGAAGAAGAAAAACCGCTTCGTGGTTAAGAGAGCGTGTGCTTCAACTTGGCCCAACTTTTATAAAACTAGGCCAGCTATCTTCAACAAGATCAGATCTATTTCCTCGTGAATTTGTCGACGAGCTTGCTAAGTTACAGGTATAGTGATTTCTACGATGTTGTTAGAGATACGACACAGATATGCCAAGTGGCAGATTTATTACTCTTGGATCATTGATTGCTAGTTGGAGTTAGTTACAGTGTTTGATACAGGAATATTGTACGAATTCTCATTATCATCGATATACACATACGCATTTCCATAGTTATGTATTTTTGTTCTCTCTTTTTCTTCGAATAAACATCAAGCTCTAGAAACTCATGAATGCTTGCAAACGTGATGAAAAGTTAAATTTTGATTCTAATTTCTTTCTCTATTTGTTGATTATGAAAATCATATCGTTCAGGACAGAGTACCTGCTTTCTCGCCAGCAAAGGCAAAAGGTTTTATCGAGAAAGAATTAGGAGCTCCGGTTAATGTGATCTTCAAGGAGTTTGAAGAACGACCTATTGCAGCTGCTAGTCTTGGTCAGGTGAAGTCTATTATAATTAAATTATTCAAGGCTTTGTTTCTCTTTTAATCATTATGATGTTTGTCCTTTTTCCCTCTTGATATGAACCTTATGACGATTCTTCTTTAGGTACATCGTGCAATATTACACAATGGAGAGAAAGTAGTTATTAAAGTTCAAAGACCCGGTCTGAAGAAACTTTTTGACATCGATTTACGTAAGTCGGATCTTAATTTACTCCTACTATCCTACAGTTTTGTACTTTCTACTAAATCATAATCTCTTGTCATCCAGGAAATTTAAAGCTAGTTGCAGAGTATTTTCAAAGAAGTGAAACTCTTGGTGGCCCAACAAGGGACTGGATAGGCATCTATGATGAATGTGCAAAGTAAGTTAATGCAATCATAAAATTAACATGTTCTTGGTAAACAGTGTGAAAGAGGGAAGAAGAAGAAGCCTATGTTGTGTTAATGTGTTTAATTTGTGAATATTTTTTCTTGGTCTACCTAAGTTGATCAATCTTATTTCCTTGACTGTATACTGTTTGCAGGATCTTGTACCAAGAAATTGATTATATTAATGAAGGGAAAAATGCTGATAGATTTCGTCGAGATTTTCGTAATATAAAGTGGGTCCGAGTGCCCGTATGTTTCTTCTTTTAAGTCCTTGCTTTTTATTTTTCTATGATCTGGTCTGGGTTTATTATTTCATTTTGATTTTTACTGTGCAGCAAGTATTTTGGGATTATACTGCAACAAAGGTGCTGACATTGGAGTATGTTCCAGGTTCCAGTCTGAACTCTGTTAGTCTTCGGAGTTACTCACTAAACAGTTTACCATGATTAAAAACTTAAAAAATTGTTCGTGTTTGAAATTTATGAAACAGGGATTAAGATCAATAATGTTGATTTGATAAAAGAAAGGGGCTACAGTCGATCACGAATCTCTTCACATGCCATTGAATCATACTTGATTCAGGTTTACAACATAAACCTGTTCATTAATCATTTTAATCTTTTCTTGTTTGATTCGTTTTTTATTAAATATTGTGTTTAATGGTGCAGATACTGAAAACTGGTTTCTTTCATGCTGATCCTCATCCCGGGAATCTTGCTATTGATGTGGATGAATCACTAATCTATTACGATTTTGGCATGATGGGTGAGATTAAGTCCTTCACAAGAGAACGATTGATGGATCTTTTTTATGCGGTTTATGAAAAGGATGCACAAAAGGTCTGGCTGCTATATGAGAAACAAACAAAAAGGTTTTTTTTTATATTTGGATTAGCTAAATTTAGTATTTGCTATTGTGTAGGTTATGAACAGTTTGATAAGTCTTGAAGCACTTCAACCTACTGGAGATATGTCACCAGTATGTAAATATAACTTTTTTCAAATAAATTTAATGTCAATTATTGTGTTACTTGTGTTCTTCATACCTGATTGTACAATTCAATCATAGGTTAGAAGATCTGTTCAGTTCTTTTTGGATAATTTGCTAAATCAGACACCAGATCAGGAGACAACTTTGGCTGCAATAGGCGAGGTACGCAGTTGATACACACTTAAAAAGTACTAACTGTTTTATTCTTTTAGTTTCTTTTTTCTGGATAATATGTTGATTTGTTTTCATTCCTGATAACGTCTGGATCTGCTATCAGGATTTATTTTCTATAGCAACAGATCAGCCTTTCCGGTTTCCATCCACCTTCACATTTGTAATTAGGGCATTTTCCACTCTTGAAGGTGAATTCATCAAACTAACAGCTATATTCGTAAAGTTTGATTCGTCACCCCAAATTGAACTTTATTTTTTTTTCCTTCCAGGAATCGGGTATGCACTTGATCCAGATTTTTCATTTGTCAAGATTGCTGCACCTTACGCACAGGTTGGAATTTAGATATCTTTGTTGAAATATACAAGTTTTAGCAAATAAAAAATAGATTATTTTGAGGTTTGATTCTTGAACCACTTACAGGAGCTGTTGGATCTCAAACAACAAAGGCCCAGTGGAACACAACTTGTTGCTGAAATACGAAAACAGGCTGATGATGTAATGTGACTTTGACCAATATCCCTACATTAGATTCATTCTATATGAAACCAGTCTATTTAGATTGTGTTCTATCTCAGATAGGTCAAGAGGGTCAAATATATACTTTTTTAAAGCTAAATGTGAACATGTTAAAAGCCCCTCGAAGTTTATACTGTGAACCTGTTTTGATACATACTAAAAAGATCCGTCTCAATCTGAACCTGGTTTGAATTTGGCCTGTTTTCCATCAATTAGTCCCAACTGCACGCCACCTCTATATTACATCTTTGCCACATTTTATGAATATAGAAGTGATGATGTTATATGCTAATTTCTAACAATTTTCAGGCAAGATCAAACACCGTGTCAATGCCTTACAGAGTTCAGCGGATCGAAGAATTTGTGAAACAACTAGAAGTAGGAGACCTCAAACTTCGTGTCAGAGTTCTTGAGGTACTTTACTGCATATTTTGTAAATTACCATTTTCTAAAATCTTTTTAGTTATCCTTTGATAATATTATTGTCTTCATCAGTCTGAGCGAGCAGCTAGGAAGGCAACAGTATTGCAAATGGCAACCATGTACACAGTTATAGGGGGTACCCTCGTGAATATTGGCGTCACATTTAGCACCCAAGGTAGCCAACTTATAGCAAACGGCTCATTTGTTGCTGCAGGCAAGTGACTAAACTTTTTATATGCATTTTCTTCATGTTGCTAATTATTTTCTATCAGATGATCATTAATACATTCGACGAATGCAGGTGTTTTCATAGCACTGCTCATTAGGTCCATGCAAAGGGTGAAGAAGCTTGATAAATTTGAAAAAATGATCTGACTTTGGTAACATTATTTAGGCTCCCAATTACAGCCCCTAAATAGCATTTTTTACAATCAATATGTATTATTTGTATACAAGAAGTTGTTGTATAGAAAAGAAATTATAGCTCAGTTGCCAATAATACAATAATAAATATATACATACATATTTGGAACTTAACTCTTAACTGTTCTGTTTAAAGTTTTTTGTACAGATTTATTAGACCTTTCAAGAGTGGTGTTTACCTTCTAATTATACAGTGAACATGAGTTGTGGCATTTCTGTATGGTATTTCAGTTCATCTTGATAATGTAATTGACATGATAGATTTTAAAACTAAGGACTGATCCTGTATATTGAATATTAGAGGTGGCAACTTTGACCCGTTTACTTACTCAATGGGTTATTTGGGTTGTGTTTTATCTCAAATGGGAAAACAATTCAATTCAAGAAATTTAGCGAAAAAGTAAACGAGTTGAAAATCACTCAAAGTATAATTTTAATGCATTTAACCTTTGA
Source organism: Dittrichia graveolens (assembly GCA_038502395.1). Lineage (NCBI taxonomy): Eukaryota > Viridiplantae > Streptophyta > Magnoliopsida > Asterales > Asteraceae > Dittrichia > Dittrichia graveolens. The sequence goes on along the minus strand of JARJIL010000005.1, from coordinate 84,618,612 downwards.
AATCACCTTATTGAAAGTTCCATTATTTTGTATTCTAAAAAATTCCGACATTCTTCACAATCATCTCCAGACATAAAGTAACATGTGTGCAAAGTATGTAATTGAGGACTGTTTGGTGAAATACAGTTTAAATCTTTTTCTTGGCTCAAAAACCCGGAGAAGAACTACAGATCCTTTTACCAGGGAACAATGGCTACTCCTCTTCACTGCACCTTACTCGCCGTTAACTGTGGTCGGCTGCTTTAGCTGTAGATAGCTTCTTCGCTAGTCCAGCTGGTCGGATCTCTATGGCCCTGTTTGGTTCTTGCAAACTTGGATCTTCTTTGTAATATGTAATTTCATTTTTTCTCAATAAAATCCGCCTTTCAAAAAAAAAAAAAAAAAAAAAAACACAACACATGTGCAACTTTCAATGTCAATAACAATCATCATATATAATAAACCAAAGTCATAAAACATTTAATTTAGATGTACTTGTCTGTAGAGTAGCCTTAACAAGAAGTCGCATTAAATATTCATCATTCCTATTGCTACAAGATTATAAATGTTTATAATATTTTTGTACTTTATTACTTGTTATTTATATTTATTTATATCGTTGAAACTAAAGAAGGAGTTATATATTTTTTGTACTTTGTGGGCTTTAAATTAGAAGTATATATCCGGGTTTGATCAATGAAAAGTTTATTAAACGACATAATACTATTCGTGCAACGTTAGCAAAGTATGATGTAAATCGGTAGGCAGTAGCAAAATTAATGTTAAAAATAACAAGCTGGTTGTATCGAATGGTAACAAAAAAAAATGGTTACACTTAGTTGTAAAGAAATGTATTACGTACGGATAAAAACACGAAAGTTTGTTGTATTTTGAACGTAATAATCATGAAATAAACGCCAAAACGTAAATATAATTTGTTGAAAAGTTTGTTATTGTGATTTTTAAGATCATCAAGTTATTATAAACATTAACATTAATTAATATATTATAAAAATAGAAAGAATATTATTTTGTGCATATAAAAGTCAAGAATGGGCATCGATAACTTGTTTTTATAGACGACGTTCGAAGTTGACAAGGGTGAGATACCTCTCTTTTCACCCATTATATATATCAAACAATTTTTTGGATCTCTTTCACATATATAATATTTTCATCATCAAGTTACTCCACCGATTAAATAATCTTTTTTTTATCAAATTAAAACATAACTCAAAAAAAAAAAAAGTTGTGAATTTATGATATAAATAATACCACCACGAGAATGTTATGGCTTCATCACGTGTCGTGATGCTAGTTACTCAATCCCGCCATTCCCATAATTCATTCATGATCGTGAAGTTTGTTAGCCAGTAACCTACATAACGTAGGAGTTTGTTTCTCTTATATCAAGTCAATAGTGGGGAGCTATTTGTTGCATTGTTAGTGATAATGTGAAATAGTGATAACTTTGAAGTATTAATAATTCAAACGTAATTATTAGGATGATAGAAATAAGTCAAATAATATTTAACATTGCACGTACTCTAACCACACCTAAACCACTCTCTTTTTTTTTTTGTTTAAGAATGAAATGTAACTAAACAAATATATTACCACATAGAAATAGAAATTGTTTACTGTTGGTTTAAGCAGGTACGATTTTAATAGATAACTAGCTTTACACCTTCGTGGATAACACGACAGATTGTTAATGTAAATTATAAATATTTATGGTTTAAACCTTAAACATATAATATATCTATATATCAATAACAAATCAAGAAATATTCATGAAATCGGAAGATGAAGAAAGAAAATTGATATACTTATAGATTTACACCTATAGTTGTTAGTGGAATTAAGGATTATGAATTGACATGATATCTTATCGTTGTTGGTGAAAATTGCCAACAGATTTACGATAATAGTTGAATAAGGAATTAGAGTTTTATTGAAAAATTCTTTTAAACGACATAAGATCTGATTAAGAAGACGGATAACTCACTTAAGATTTATACCAAATTTAAAATTCATGATTTAATACTTTTAATATAAAAAACTTGTCATTTGTTAGCTTTTTTAGAACATAAAGAGGAAGTATTAGTGAGAAATTTTTTTAAAAGTTAAATGATAAAATCATAATTTAAAATTTTAAAATTTTAAAATTAAATCGCTAAATCGCCAATCGTGTGTGTGCCGCCTCACCCAGTGACCCAACGTCCCACCCACCTAGGCACCTACCTTTCTTCAACACTATCGCTCGCTGCATATAAATAAGCGCTAGTCCATTCCGATATCTCCGAAGCATCTTTCGCTCACTCACACACAACAACACACACTGCTAGCTGCTGCAGAGCATTCCGGATTTCCTGATTCTGTTGGTACTTCTGCATCCTTTACTGATTTCCTTCCACATACTCCAATTCGTAATCAAAATTTCATTTTCTATATGTTCTTAATCGATATTCCTTTGTTTATGATTCGGATCTAGTGTGGGATGATTTACGACTTTTGTTCGGGTTGATCTACTAGCTCAGCTAGCTGAGTTGTTTTTATTTGCGAATCGTTGTCATTTCATCTTTCAGAGATCATAATAACTGTACTGTGTGATTTAAGCGATAGTTGCAAAACAGTTGGACATTCTATTGAACTATGAAAATAGAACCAATTTGTAGTTAAAGCTGTTAGATTTGTTTGTTGGTGTCTGATAAACCTGTCTAATTTGAATAGAGAATCATAAGTTTGAAATCTGAATGTTTTTACGTAAATGAAACACAGATATGGCTCCAGCTGCAGTAGCAGATGGTTCAGACAAGATCAAGCCTAGAGGTAATTTGATTTTCTTGCATGCTTATTTTTATTTTATAAGTACGATACTCAACATGCATTTTGTTAATTAATTCTCAATGTTTCTGGAATTAGATGTCACCCTTTTGTATGTTTTCAGACTAAAAATATTTGGCTGAAGTTTTGTAGTATAAGTCTACAATTTCCTATCAGAATTGGAAATTGTCTTCAGGAATTCATACAAAGTTGTAAACTTTTGAATTATTAGTAGCTGTGAACAACAATGGTTAGAAGTAAACTGGAATCTGATAGAGTGTGAACACATTTGATTGATTGGATCCAGAATCAGAATCAGTCATGATGATCAAAATCTAATAGAAGAAAATTGAACAAATTTGATGCGGGATTAGTGAAGAAAAATGGATTGAAAAACTGATACCATGTTAGAGAGGAAGAAGAAGAAAGAATGGAGAATATGATTTCTGCTTATTCAAAAACAGTCAACTTCATAAATATATACAAGAAAGAAAACAGAAATAACTAACTAAACAACTAACTAACTAACTCATATGTCAATGACAACATTATAGACCATAATAACATGTTTAGATCTATGTATAAGATGCCATATGAACTCCTGCCTCATGCATATCTGACATCGATATTTAGTTTACCATTTTCAAGTTTGGACAGCCTATGATCTATATCCTGAAAATTGTTGTTGATTTTGAAAAACCAATAGGTTACATGAAACTGATAACAAGTGTTACCTACTAATAACGGTTCCAGGTTACTAGTAATGAAATCCATGCAAGTATTTACTTAAATATTAGTAGGCATGGCATTTCTTTGTACTTGAAAAAGTAGTAGCTTTGACATTGAAATATCAAGTAGGCTCATGGTTTCTCTTGACTTGTAACTTTCTTTGTTTTGCATGAACAGATGTATGTATTGTTGGTGTTGCACGCACACCACTTGGAGGATTTCTTGGTTCTCTTTCCGCTTTACCAGCCACCAAACTTGGGTCCATAGCAATTGAATGTAACTTCACTTATTTATTTTTTTATTTTGAATATCTGGAGCATGGGGTGGTTTTTCTTTTGTTCAGTGGTTCCTGTATAGCTTTTCGGGTTCAGATTAAATTTTTGTTCCAACTATCTTTATATAATACTTTAGGTGCTCTAAAGAGGGCAAATGTCGATCCATCACTTGTAGAAGAAGTTTATTTTGGAAATGTGCTTGGTGCCAATTTGGGGCAGGGTCCGGCCAGACAAGCAGCATTAGGTGCAGGAATCCCTAATACAGTAGTCTCTACATCTGTTAACAAAGTTTGTGCATCAGGGATGAAAGGTATGCCAACTTTCTTTGGGGTCTCATCCATTTCTGAGAATTGCATTTATCTTTTCCCAAGATTAAACTCCAGCATGTGTAATGTATATTTCGTGTTACTTCAGCAACCATGTTGGCAGCACAGAGTATCCAATTGGGTCAAAATGATATAGTTGTGGCTGGTGGTATGGAAAGCATGTCTAATGTCCCCAAATATGTCGCGGAGGCAAGGTTATGATCTTCTCATCCTTCTGTTTAGAAGAAACTTAATCAAACTTTTTAAGTGAGGTTATTTACATGAGATTTTGTAACATTAAGTAAAAAATTTGGCAATGTCTAACAGAAACTGTTGGTTTTGTTTATTAAGAAGCCACGTGCATAGGTTAACGGACAATTGGGATTCATATATGCATGCTGTGATTTATGATAAATGATATCTTGACCTTATTTGCATAGATAAGCTTTATTGAAGGAACTAAGGAAGTGTTAACGTGGAAAATGTATTAGGATGATTTTCTTGTGGACACTGGGTGGTCCCTGCACTACCGGAAGGAATTACTTTTAGCAAATTGTGTCAAATTTTACAGATTCATAAAGTAGGACAAGATTTGCTTTTACCTTGATAGTTTGTGAGCTGTCATACTGTTTATACGCCAACTTGGTGTCTGTATAATATTATTTTCTTAGGATGTTTTTGTTAGATATCCATATCATGTAGTTGAATTAGGTCGGTTTCACAATTACAGTTTTACCCTCAGTGATGTTAATAGCAAAGGTGTAGTCTGCTGGTGCATCCATTTCTAATGCTTCTGAGTGTTCTTCATACTTTTTTGATTCTTCCAAGTGAAATAGAACAATTACTTTTCTGACAAGAAACATCTTGCGGTCAATACTGTTTTCATCTAGTACATCCTGCTTTCTGTGCATTTCCTTTCAGTGGGTTTTACGTTTCTTTCATGAAGTCATGAGACTACCCGTATGCACCTAAACTATTGATTACCCTTGATTAATCGATTAATCTCGTTAATGCTTATAGAACCTTGTCGAACTGTTTCCAACTTCAGGAAGGGATCTAAATTTGGACATGATACTATTGTTGATGGAATCCTGAAGGATGGATTGTGGGATGTTTTCAATGATGTTAAGATGGGAAACTGTGCTGAAATATGTGCAGATACACATGAAATAACAAGAGAACAACAGGTACCTCAAGTGTATTTTCACACTCTTGTTTTCTGAATAAGGAGCATCCTTATTCTGCTACCTACAGTATAATACTTATCTTAATTTATCATACAAGTAGAAAACATCAATTATGCTAATTTATTACTATATGAAATTCCTACAGGATGACTATGCCATTCAAAGTTTTGAGCGTGGTATTGCTGCCCGAGATAGTGGTGCCTTTGAATGGGAAATTGCTCCTGTAAGATTACTAAATCTACTACATGGTCAAACTATTAGACTCTTTTTTGTTTTGTCAACACCATAATTAATCATTATCTTGAACTGTACAGGTTGAAGTTCCTGGCCCAAGAGGAAAACCATCAACAATTGTTGACAAAGATGATGATTTGGCAAAGGTGACATGTCATATAGGCTAAATTGATTTAACTTTTGGAATTCAATATTAGTTTTCATAGAAAACGAATGATTAACCTAGTGACTTGTATTTTGTTGAGTAAACAAGAGAAAAAGTCTCACTTCTGTTTTTATTTTTTATTTTTATAATAATATTTCTTAATAATATATTTTGTTGTTTCAAAAACATGCCTCTCAACTTTAACTTTTTCCAGTTTGATGCTGCAAAGTTGAGGAAGCTGCGCCCAGCTTTCAAGGAGAACGGTGGCAGTGTTACTGCAGGCAATTCCTCCGGTATAAAGTAAGCAATTTTCTCCCATTTTTATAAATTAATGCATTTTGTTTAGTCTTTCATGTAGAACAAGATACTTATTTTCCCATTATTAATATTTGGAACTTTTTTTTTTCCACAGTGATGGTGCTGCCGCACTTGTATTGGTTAGTGGGGAGAAGGCACTAAAGCTTGGGTTGCATGTGATTGCCAAGGTTTCTGGATATGCTGATGCTGAACAGGTAATTAAACTATATATGTAAATCAAATGAAGTACAAAATTAAATATGGATATTTTGCATGAAATCATTGGGATATCATATATAATCATATATTTTTTAATAATTTAGTTGAAGGAATAATTATGACTTTATGAGTTGATGTTACTTTGCAGGCACCTGAGTTATTTACAACTACACCAGCCCTTGCTATACCTAAAGCTATTTCAAGAGCTGGATTGGATGCTTCTCAAATTGATTTCTATGAAATTAATGAAGCATTTGCTGTAAGCATTCTTTAATTTGGTAAAATTGTAGGCAATAGCTGGCATGTTGGGGTTCTTGCAAATGTAATACTTTTGTGTAAATTAATGCAGGTTGTGGCGCTTGCCAACCAGAAACTGCTTGGTTTGGATTCAGTGAGTTCTCATACTTTAAACCTCTCTCTCTCTCTCTCTCTCTCTCCCACACACACACACATAGTATTGATGCAGAACAGAAGCACAACACAGCGTATAACACTTGCTATGAAAGAAGTTCTAATATTATTCAGTGATTACTCAAAGTTAGAAGGACTTCTTTTAAGTGTTGTTCTATATTTGACATAGTGACCAAAAAGTCAAATTTCAGAACCAGTTGTATATTATAATAACTATTTGCCTGTATAAAAATGTAAATGTCAATAACTACTGATTTAAGGTCATTTACCCAATAAACAGAAGTAAAATAAAACCAATATTGGTAGAGAAAACCAAAAAGAGTTGATTTTCAGAGCCCTAGATGAAGGAATTTGAGCCAATTCCGACCCTTTCCAAAAGTTGGTTCCTTTCCTGCCTATTTACTATGTTCCTAATATTCCATGAATGAGTTCGATTCACATAAAAAACAAATGTTATATGTAATAATTTCTTAAATTCTTCTATCAATCCATATAGCTTGAGTTATTCATATCAATCATGTTATACCATTTTTCAATGATTTTTTTGGATCTGCTTTGCAGTCAAAGCTTAATGTACATGGTGGTGGTGTGTCATTGGGACATCCTCTTGGTTGCAGTGGTGCACGCATCTTGGTCACTCTTTTGGGGGTACGTTTTATACATATTTTGTACATATATAAATATTTGTCCATTGTTAAGGTGTTGAAACTATATATACAACAATAAGCAGTTCTCAGATGGTTTAAGATTGTTTTTCTAAGTATTTGCAAGTGAAATAAATTAACAAGCAATCCCAAACACCCCTAAACATAAGTTCAATTAATCGCGTTTCCTTTGTTCATTTCATACAAGCATGTGTAGCTGTGGTTTTTGTTATAAATAAAAGTGAGGTTAATGGAAGGTGTAATGATGCAGGTTTTGAAGCAGAAAGGTGGGAAATATGGAGCAGCAGGTGTGTGCAATGGAGGTGGAGGTGCATCTGCGTTTGTGGTGGAACTTTTATAATTTATTGGCCTCTTTTTCTTTGTCTTCTTTTTGTTCTGGTAATTCCCATCATTAAACATTTATTTAATATTAATTCGATCCATAGATTTTTATCTTGTTTACTCTGTCTTTGCAATTCATACCACTAAAAAGTAAAATAACATAAAAAGAAAAAGAAAAAAGAGACATGGTTGCTGATATGTTGACCAATTTTGAATATGTTGTATGGCAATGTGGCATATAACAACTGATTAACTCATCAAATACCTCTAAATGATATATATATATATATATATATATATATATATTATTTTGTTAGGAAAGATGTGATCAATTTGCATTTGAACTTGAGATTAGGTGGTCGTTGGTTAAGTGTTTGTTTTCATAAAATCGTTTAAAGGGAATTTGAGATTATTTCACGTTTAGAAAATAACACTTTTGAAATAACGCTGTGGTAGAAGGTGTGAGCATGCTTCTTTTATGTTTATGTTTTTAAAACACAATACGAGATACCTTTGAACATTTACGAATAGTAAATTTTGAAAATCAATAATAAAATACAATAATTATACTAATTAACATAAACAATAACATTTCTTGTTTTTCGCTGATATTTTTTGTGGTGGTTTAAACATTAGAGTGTGTTGGGTGTGGGTCCAGAGGTGGAGAGGGGGTGGAAGGAGCTCAAACATTCGGCCACATCAAAGTGTTTTGGTGATGGCTTTGAGGGGTCTGGTGTGGGAAGGTAGGTGGGGTCTGTATTTTTTTTTTCCCGGTTAATCAACCTTTCCTCTCCCTCTCTTTATTTTTTATTTTTAATATTAATTAATTAGATATTAAGTGGGTCTCGAAATTTGGTATGGTAAGTAGTAATTATTATAAAGTTAAGTGGTGAGTTAAGAGGGTGTTTGTTTTAGCTTATTTTGGGTTTATTTTCTGGGATCGTCTTCTTTCACGTTGCTCGTCAAGTGTTTGATATAATGTCTGCATCTCCTTAGATGATTATTTCTTACCTTTCATAGCGGAAACAACTAATCAAGTGAGTTTTCTAGTTTCACTGTTTCTTGTCTTCTTGATGGGTTCTTAAGAAGCTATGGCTTTCTCTCAGAATAGGTATCTGCTCTTGCTTGGTTGTAGACTTGTATTCGATTTTCTAAGTGGGTCTGGTGGTAAGTTCAATTGAAGCTTTGGTTAGACATTCTATTTCAAATCTGAAATGTCATAGGTAAGAAATTCATGCCCGCCAACTGTTCGCTGAATTTCTTACCTATGACATTTCGTGATTCTGTTTTTGGATCCCTAATAGCTCATAGTATAAGTAGGTACAAATTATGGGAACGTGATGAAATGATTCAACAATGTTCTTTTGTTTTATTCGGTACAGTTTTCATTCTGATGTAGCAATCAAACGTGCTGAATGTTGAACGATTTAACATTCCGTGCTAAATGGTTTCATTTAACAGCAAACAAACGGCCCGTTACTCCCGTTTTTCACTGCGATTAGGGTTCTAGAACCGCCATGGCTTTGACTCTCGTTCTTCACAGCCTTACTTGTTCTTCACTCTCGTTTGACTCTTGTTCTTCATTGGCTTCGAATATCGCTGCTTTGAGTTTTGGAGGTTCGAATATCTCTGCTTCGATTAGGGTTCTACAGGTTTGATCTCTACAGATATTATCGATTTGGGATTTGGTTCTACACATCTATATATCGCTGCTTTTCATATCATGTTCAATAAAAAATAGATTTGGGTTTTTGTTTTTGATGTAGTCGGTGGTTTATCACAGCTTCGATGCCCATATCACTGGTTTGAAGATCTACTTGGTTTTTTTTATTTTAGAGTGTGTTTGGTACAAAGAGTGAAATTGTAGAGAAAATGAGAGCAGAGAATGAAATTGTAGAGAAACAGAATTTGAAGAATGGGAATTGACTCTTCTGTTTGGTACACAGAGATTTAAGCAAAAAAATATAACATAAAATTATTTCTCTTGTTTGGTACAACATGAAATTCAACATTTTCTACACAAGTTGTCTATTGTCAACTTTACTATCAACTCAATTTCTACTAATTAATGAAGTATGGTAAATCAAAAGTGAATTTTGTAGTATAAATACCCCATCTTGTAACGAAGAAAATGCACATCTTGTATGAACTTTTATAAGTTATACAGTTCTATTACTTCTCCCACTTTCATTTCTCTCAAAATTTTAAGGTTGTCTTATTAATCTTGAGCTAATCATTGATAACATTATAACATTTTAGAAAATCCAATAGTTTCGGGTCGAGACATACTCCACCAAACTAAACTTATAATTGTGACGAAACCACAAGAATCCAATTTATTATTTACTCTAAAAAAACCCAACATCTAATGTACTTTTGAAGATGTTTATTTTAAAAAACAAACAAAGCCTACGTCTCTTATTTGCCAACAATACAATTTCTTAAATAACTGTGTTTATTTTTTTATTCATTAAGATCTCAATATGTCTAAAATTATTATGTTTTTACAACAAACAGATTGAGAGGAAACAATTATATAAACATATGATCTGTATATTATATTAATTTTGCACAACTTTTTTTAAAAAAAAAGAAAAAGAAAAATGGTTTGTAATTAGTTGGGCTATAAAATATGGTCAACTTAATTGTTTAGATGGCAATGTCGGGTAGAGCAAGTTGCAACCCCTGTTTGACTCATTTTATGAGCTTTTATTAGATCTTCATGTCAAGCATGCATGTTGATATTTGATCCACCTGTCAAGTGTTATATATACAGAAAAATAATTAGTTCAACTTCTGCTTATTCCAAAAACAAAAGGCATAATAATTGAAATGGAAGTTACAATTTTCAATTCTATATTTGATGGGAAAAAATAAATTGAAGTTATTAAATAGATAAAAACAATAAAAGAAATACTTTTTATAAGGCATTTTCCCTTTGTATACGATACGAAAGAGATAGCGGACCGGTTGGGGTGGCGGACTTGCGGTGGTGTTCATAAGTCGTCCATTAGAGTTGAACTTTTATCAAGTAGTTCGAGCTTGGTTTGTTTGTGCCGACCTTTATCAAGCTTGAGGTTGAACCCACAAAACTTGTTTGAAATATTTAATAAGTCACACTCGAGCTTCTAAGAGCTTAGCTCGAGTCTTTGTCAAGCTTTTCGAGCCTTGTATAGTGTATATATATATATATATATATATATATATATATATATATATTTCTATGCATAATAGGAGGGACTAATATTGAAAAACAGTAAATATAAGTACTTACGGAAACAAATTAATCTGTATTTTATATGTACTATTTATAAAAACTAATTACTAAAAAAATCATTAATTCATATCTATATTTTGAATTTTGAATTGAACTTTTCTTATTACTAGATTAATTATCTTTGTGATACACGGGTTAATTTAAAAATTATTAAAATTTTATTAGATAATTATAAAACATAAAATAAATGAGGATTTAAAAAAAATAGCGACAGATCTGAATCGATTTTCATCGGTTGTTTGTTGCTCTGCAATGTTCATCAATATCGGAAATCGTAGTCATCGTGGACTACTTCAAGTAACCACAGCCATTACCTATCCCATTTAGATTTGAATCGATTTTCATCGGTTGTTTGTTGCTCCGCAATGTTCATCAATATCGGAAATCGTAGTCATCAGCGACTACTTCAAGTAACCACAACCATTACCAATCCACGACCACTTATTTTGGATCTAAACGACTCATCATTTTTGAAACTCACTGTTGCAGAGAAGAATATTTGAAATCAATTTTGTTCATCGTTTTGGATTTGTAATTTATATTATATTCGTAACTCTCCTTCATCATTCGAGAAGTGTTCTTTGAGTTCTACATCATAATTCCTACTCATGGTTCATCAATTTGTTGATCAGTTTTGTGATTCATCTCGTCAAATACATGTATCCTTGATATCTTTTTTCCTTTTGATGAATGTTGATGTTTATCATTATCTTAATTTTATTTGATGAATGTCGAACACTATAGTTTAGAAAGTCTGGTATGTAGTACGAGATTGTAAGACATCATTTTGATAAATACTAGCTACGTATTGAATATTGGTATTGTTGTTGCTGTAAGTTAACTAGGCATGCTCATCGATTTTCTCTTGTTTTAGTAAGAACGAGAAAATTTTATATTCCAGATTTACCTTTAAACTTTATTTATTTGAAAGTTTTATATATTAATTTTCACACTTTTGATGATAATCCAAACATGGAAGGATCCCTTAAATAATAAAGCTCAAATAAAAGAGTAAATCCAGCTGTACATCTTCCCCAAATCTTTCTCTTTTCAAACAATTTTTGGTTTCTTCTCTATTCAAATTCCACCCTCTCTCTCTCTCTCTCTCTCTGCTAAGGGAGTTCAAAACTGAAGCTAACACCAGTTCATTCTTCAAAACAAGCTTTTATTCGTCTTTATTCTGTGCTAAAATCATGGCGGTATGTCTTTTTCTTCTGCGTTCTGATATATTTTCCCCTTTCGGTTTTGAATTCACGTTGTTTGTTCTTTTCATTCCGTTTGATCGATAATCTTCAGATTGGTAATCGTAATTGTTACCATGATCATTGTTCTTTTTATTATTGCTCTGATGGCTTTTTAAGTTCATCTAAAATCAAGCTGTCGCAATTGTATTTCGTGAAAATTATTCATGTTAAACGGTTGTTCTTGCGAATATCTGATTTCCACAATTTGATTCCTGGCAGTTTAAGTCAGATGTTAACAATATAAAAGCAAAAAACGAAGTCTGTATATGTAAATGTGTGTGTATACACACGCAGGGATTTATTCTGTGCTATTTTTGGTAATTTAGGATTTCAGCTTTGCTTTTGCTTATGAGGAAATTGATATTTAGGCGTTTGGGATTGTTTAACAACACTGCTTATCTGAGTATGTAGTAGTTAAATAAGTTGTTTCCATTCTCATCAACCGCTTGCTTAAAACATAAATAAGCAGTTTAAAAAAGCAGTCCGAAATTGCGTACTTTGATGAGAATGGAAAAGGGTAGGACCCTACTAACCTTAGCTACTTTGGATCATATATTTTTGTAGTAAATTTAGATTCTTTACTGTAAATTATCTGAAAACTGGCTCAAAGTTGTAAATTTAATGGTCTTACTCAGGAAAGATCAAGAAGTTGAATGTAGAAAATAGATTTCTTGTGTATATTGGTAGAATTGGACTATATTTTTTAACAGAAAACAAATGACAATAAAAGTTAAAAGCAAGTCACCAGCTTTTGAGAGGCCCATCTCTCTATTTGACTTACTTTCAAGTTTCAAGAGGTATGGAGATTTCCAATGATGCCTGATTTAATTCTAATCCTTTTTTAATCAAACATATTAAGCATAAGAATCCTAACTTAATCAAAATACTAATTCCAATCATGACCTATAAGTAACATGAATACCAAGTGATTGAAGGTTTAAGTCCCATCTGGAACAAAGGTGTAGGTAGGGTGTGTGAATTTGCAGTTAATAGGAACCCAATGTTACAACTATCTGCTTAGACACCAAGAAATTAAAAAAGAAACAATTTAGCTTATTAACATTGTTGATTGAATGTTCAACTTTTACAGGACAAAGGCCCACCATTGCCAAAGTTCGGTGATTGGGATGTGAACGACCCAGCATCAGCTGAAGGATTCACAGTCATTTTTAATAAGGCTAGGAACGAGAAAAAGACAGGTGGATCATTACAATCTCCACCAGAAAATGACTCCACATACAATAAACACGAGACAGCTACACTTGGGAAGCCTCAGTCTGTAAGTTACTCTTAATGTTTTAATATAAATAAATTTTTTTCATTTCTCCACGGTGATTCAATACCTGTTTATTACAAGATTAATTTTTTTTTGTGAAGTTAAATTACATAAATTACCAACGCACTTTTTAATCTGTCCCACTATATTAGTAGTCATTCTACCAGGAAATACCACATGGGTCATTAAAAGATGACCATTTATTCCACTTAGGTCATTCGGATAGTGACTTGCCGTGAACCAAATGATGTGTCACTTCTTTCTTGTTCACTTTTTGTTCTACTTTGGTTATTAAAAGATGGTTTTTGTTTTGGTTGGGTCATTCAGCATCCAACGCGTTAGTGTGACCGGTGATTAGGTTAACTAATGAGCCAAGTGGTAGTTTCCACGGTACAATGACTACTAATGTGGGTAGAAAAAATGAAAAAGTACATCGGTATGTTATATAATCTCTTCATTTTATGACTCGAATAATCAAAATTCAAATATACGTGCTTTTGCAGAAGAAATGGTTCTGCTGCATTGGGTAAAAGTGATTAAAAGGACGCTTTTTGAGTGGTGTTTTTGTTCCAGAGGGCTGGAGCTTAAGTGAAGCTGTGAAGGGTCATACTGGAAGTCCTTGTGCTGTAATTTTGAGTAATCTAATGATGTGAGCTTCAACAATACACTCTCCCAGTGTGGGTTTTTTCTTTTCCTTTTATTTTTCTGCTTCTTTATTTTCTCTTACTGTTTGTTTTTAGATTGTTGGTAATTGGTTTATGTAAATCTTCTGACTGTTCAATCTTCTCTTTTGGGGTCACTATGTTTATTGCTTATATAAAAGGGCCAATAACAGAAAAGTATTCAATTTTTTCAATTATTTTTTTTAGGTATTCATAAGGATTCTTTCTTTTGTAGGACACTTTTTCGGTTATTCATTTGAGGTAAGGGTTTATTTATATTTTTTAAACAAACTTTTTTGCAGAATAAAAAAAATGATTTTTATTGGTAATCAGGTCAAAACAAAATGTCTAGTTAGCAGATAAGATGAGATTCAATACGTCAAGTGTGACACTTGTGGAGCGTTTGGTTTGTGGATTTTTTTTTTTTATGAGATTTGCATTCTGGAGGATTTTAATTGGGTCTTAAGTTTAATGTGTAAAAATGTCAAATCCAATGTTTAAGGATTTTAAAATCCTTTCATTTCAATCCTATGCTTATTTTTTAACCAAACGCTGGATTTCCCGGGATATAAAATGCAAATCCTAGGAAATCCATGAACCAAACAGTGTCTTATGCGTTTGTATAACTTCTAGCCACCACTATGATGATACCAAACTCCAGCCAACACACCTATAACATAAGCAGAAATGAAACCATCGTTTCTTGTTATTATTGGTAAATCTTAAAGCACCATACAAACCATTAATTTAAACATATAACAGCTTTAATTATGAGAATGAGAAGCAGAGAATAAAATGATAAAATTTCATTTTCAGAAGTTTTTTTTTCTAATAAGTGCTTGTGTTTTAAAAAAAAGGGTATGAAGCTCAAATATGTAAGCATTCTCTAATCACATCAAGGGAGTTGGGTTTAGAAATTCAATTCCATACTCATAATCATACTCTTTCTGACCTACTTATTAACCTCATACTCATATATATACAAACCAAATAGGCAAATACCTCTAAAATAAATGATAAATTTATTTTAAGATATGAAGCATATACCATATGGGTTTGTTTTTATCTTTACTAGTATCGAACCCGCGCAATGCTGCGACGCCGAATAGTTTTTGTTTTGTAACATGTCGCTTTCAAGAATGCAATGATAAGTTATTCGCAAGATTCAGTATCACAAAAAAAGATTTCTTTAGCAACATAGTCTGTTTTTTTCAATATTTCTTTTGTTTTCATCAACTATTTTATTAATTTCAAAAATAAAATATAAAGACATTAAAAATAAGAAAAAAAATTCTATTCATGAGAAGTTAATAATATTTTGAAAATTTTGTTGATATATGTGAAAAATTGTATTTATGTGAGAGTATATTATGAATGAATAAAAAGTTAAATTAAATTAGAAAGAGAATGAAATGATTAAAGATTGAGACGATGAGATCGATTTAAATAAAATAAAACGTCAAAATTAAAGAAAATATTAAATGATTTATATAATAGTATAGATAAAACATTTATTATCAGGTCAAATTGTGGCAGATGTAATATGCTTCCCTCATCTATGAAATAATTTATGATTGCATTTAAGGGTGAGAAATTTTTGGTTTTCGTTTTTTTAAAAAAGGTGGGAGTTTTTAAAAAGATGGAAACATTTGTTTAAATTATCGGGTCAAGTTTTAATTTTCTAGAAAAAAAAAACGTGTCTATTTGAATTGTTTTTTTAGAAAAGTTGTTAAAAAAGTGAGAGATTGGAAGAATGAAAAAGTGGAGAGTTTTATATTTTCTTGGTAAAATGCGCAAGTTAACACATTTTTCTGTTTTCTTTTGAATATTTATTAAAAGGTAGTAACTATTTAGGAGTGTTTGACCAAGTCTACTTGAACGTTGCGAGCATCTTCGAAGTTTACAAATTTCCCTAGTCTTTAGCTTAATTAGTTAATTGCATGTATGCAGAGTAATGGTTTCCTTAGAAAAGGATCGCGTATTAAAAGTACCACTATTGCATTTCTTTGTTTTGCTATAAATATGTACTTAGGGTTATCAATACATTATGAGAAATTTGCTTCAAAAGTCGTTCTTAACCTATTTTCTCTCTAGAGTTTCAACTCGAATAGGCTCTTTTTTATTTGGTGCTCTCGTTCACATTCTCATTCTCCACACAAAGAAATAACTTCTCTCGAGAAAACAATGGCCGTGATGGTCAACAAACTCGACCAACTCCTATTTGCCACCACCGCGGCAACCACCCAACACGCCTCAAACCATGATTCACTCGCCTCGAAAATCAACAACCAAATCAAAATTACGACAAATCTCATGAATGCCACCACCAAAATACCAATCACAATCCTCCACCACCACCCCACGGTCAACCGCCACCTCCAAATAACCACCGACCCCCAACAAATTTACTACCCATCTTTGATGGCTCTAACCCATTAGATTGGATCTTCCAAAGTTGAAAACTACTTCACCTATTATGCCATCCCTCCTCGACAACATTTGTCCCTCACTATTTTCTTCTTTATTGGCGACACACTAAGTTGGTATAAGCATATGGCCAACAACAATCTTCTCGGCACTTTGGAATTCACAAGGGCACTGGACAATTGTTTTGGTCCGTCCACTTGTGAGAATCATCAAGCTACCTTGTTCAAGTTGAGACAAACCACAATCGTTTCAGCATACTAAACGGAGTTCGAGAAGACTAGCAAGCGGTTTATTGGTTTTCTCAACAAACATTTCGCAAATGCTACATCTCCGACTTACACCCCGATATTCAATCTGAAATTTCTATCCATAACCCACAAACACTTCATCAAACTTATGGCCTAACAAAACAGATTGAAGACAAGCTTCATGCTCACCTTCCGTCTTCCAATTATCCCTCCAAGCCTCCACCAATGAAACAACACTTATTGCCTGCCCCTTCTCAATCTTCTCCAATGTTTCCAATTAAACGATTAAGCCTTGCCAAGATGCAAAAACGAGCTAAAGGTTTATGTTACAATTGTCCCGCAAAGTATCAACCGGGTCAACAATGCAACACACCAAAATTCTTTCTTCTTCGATCAAAGAACCATCCACCGTGGACTTACATGGCCCCAGCCAATCTCGGCCTCGAGGACAAGACCATTTTCCCGAGGGGGTGTAACCATTTAGGAGTGTTTAACCAAGTGTACTTGAACGTTGTGGGTGTCGTCTAAGTTCACCAAATTCCCTAGTCTTGAGCTTAATTAGTTAATTGCAGATAGTAATGGTTTCCTTATTTCTAGGTTAGTGGCCCACATACTACAACTTCCAGTATTGCATTTCTTTGTTTCCTTATAAGATGTTTACCTATAAAGGATTAAACCCGTATTTCTTTTGAGACTAAGCCATCTTGAGATGATTCATGGTTGTGTTATTCAGCAACTAAAAAACTTTTTTAACACGTTGCTTTTCCGACGCCTTGAAATGCACAAAATCTAAAACGATAACACCGATTAATCTGTACATTACACCATAAAAGGTTTCCCTTCACAACACTCTTCATAGTTGTCAAAAGGAACCAAAGCAAACCTTCACTGCACCCTGTTTGCTTCTACAGTTAAACTGCTATCTCAACTTCACAAAGATACAAAACAACTCTTTTACCTTTACAACACCTGCAACAAGTTACAACTTTTTCAATTTTCAGTTTTTTTATTTATCTATGAGTACAAAGATATTATTAGCTTGTAAATAACTGAATTTGATGTCAAAACTTTTCTAACTATACAACCAAAACCTAGCTACAATTGGGCTGTGCCCTACAAATGGGTAGGGTACGTTTACAGGCCTAAAAGACCTCAAACTATCCAAACACTTGTCCCTTTGTAATTCTACTTCAGATCATGCTCCTAAGTGTCAGGTTGGGTCTATATCCATTCCAGTCAACAATAATTCGGATTCCCATATAACACTTGGTTTTTTACGCCTAACTTGTAACATGAAACAACATATAACAAGGTTAAAAAGTTTGTTACTGTTTACCTTCATTACAAACTGCACATTTACAATTTGCAGTAAAACTACAATGGATCCCTGTTCTTCTTCTCCTCCATACTTAACCTCTGCACAAGCCCATTTAGATGATTGCGAAATTCCATGTATAAAACTTTTCGTTGTTTAGCTTTTGTGTATTCTTTTGTTCCTAACCGAACAATCTTCAATCCACTCTCTGTATTGTAGTTCTGAGATCGAGAATGCAAGGAGGTCAAAGATCAATAAAGGATTAGCAGAAAATACCAAATTTTTTGTGTTTGAAATAGAGATGCACAAGTGGTCCAAGGACCCAGACTAGTCCCGGGTCAGGCCTGAAACTGGTTCTAAAAGGCCGCGTTCTGGAAGCCCTGGTTATTGTTATAGGTTCGTCATGGTGGCTATTGATCAAATCAAAATTCTGTTTGAGGACGGTTTGTATTGATCCGGACAAATTTTAAACTAAAGAAAATATTTATAAAAGCCAACCAACAATTGTACTCATAGTACGAGCCAAAATATTCCTGTCTTCTCAATATACCTGTTAGGATGGGCTATAATGCCATTTGGCTTGTTAGAATGAGTCAGAAAATATAAAAAAATCAAAAAGACAAAAAAAGTTCTGGAAAAGGTCGGATATGGTATGTATCACTTTTACCCGCCTATTTTTCTAAATTTAAAACTGAACCGGTCCTATAGCTTGCCAGCCTTGATTGGTCCTATTATTTATAGGTTCTTCAAACTAACTACTAAATTAGGTCTGATTGACGGCTGCTGGGTTGAACATATAACCATAACAGGAATTTAAGGGAGCAGGTCCGGGCTGGCGCTTAGACTGGGCCTGGTCTTTGGACCACCTACGCATATGAAGCCCTGATTTGGGAAAAAAGTATGATGAAAGGCAGAAGAAATCTGGATGAAATGGGACAGATTTATGTTTTATCACAATTTAATCATTTGTAATTATAGCAGCAGCAGATATGAAAGTTTTACCTCATACTTTGGCTGCAAGCTCTGCAGATTTGTGTTGAATGTTCCGGTCCTTAGGTTATCTTCAGCTATAACCCATGGCCTACCAGAAACAAAAATAATCAATAAGTCTTAAGCACCACAAATATTTTCATCATAAAATACAGGAAAAACAAGTCATAAGAAATCAATTCATGTCAATTTGCTTGCAAGATAATTCCTAATTAAAGGAGTATGAATGCATAAGCTATTTTATACTATTAACAGTAATTTTTACCTTCCAGAGAAAGATACAATAAACTGATTTGGATTATTTACAAATTCACAAATCCTCTTGAGATTTGTTCTGCTATCCACAACAATTGCACCTCTTGCATATGTTTCTGCTGATAAACTTGGAAAAACGTATGCCTGTGCAGTTATTGAAGTTTGTTCGTGTATGAAATCCATCATTAATAATGGACATATATCTTTCTCCAAATTCTCTAATATTATGTAGTGATGACTGCCAGTTTTTTTGTCACTTCCCAGATCTATGTCTTGATCAGTTAATTGAGGGCAGATTTTTTCTCTCCCTATCGTTGCAAAATAATACAAAATCAAAATGAGCTATGAAATCATTAGGATTTATGAAACCTGAAGCTTACAGAACTATAATTGAATAGATTACAAAACCTTCACAGAATCCAACGAAAGAATTGTGTCCCGCACTTCCCAACTCCTACATAACTACCAGAAATCACAAAACCAAAAAACTCAAACAGAATCCCGTAACAGCTGGAATGGAAAACTTGCCTGTGATTCATTCGTATTTTTGTTAGAACTTTTTGTTGTAGAGAAAACCAAACTCTTGGGGGTGAGAATAAATTCAGAAGTGGCAGTCCTTGTGAGTTTTTCCTTCACAAGCTTTGTGAAGTCAGCAAGCGTGGGATAAACAGCAGCATGCTTAATGAGGTATATATTATCAAGATTTGTTGCTGTTACATTGCCCTCTTCGGGACCATGCTGCCAGAATAGTAAATAGGTGCATAGGCACTCCTCAGGAGTATGCTCCTGGTAACGCACCTATTCAGTAGAAAACAGAAAAATTAAGTACAAATTTGGAAGCATAATTCCCTGTCTGATTAACAGATAATGAAACAAAAACCACTTTATTGGTAAATTCTATCTTTCAGACTCTAGATTTTTCCTTTGTTAGAATCTACTAAATTCTTATCCTAACCATTCTATTATTCTAAATGTTATTAAGAAACCAAATAATATACGGGGGAGGACGCAAATTCCCAAATTGGTTATAGTTTCTACTTCGGGGGGTGAAAATCCTTAAATTTATGTTTTTGTACTGCTTTTTCTTAACAAATTTTCTTCACTACAAATATTGAAAGTGGGAAAACTACCGGCAAGCCCTCCAAGGCTTCATTACAAAATACCCACCTCTTACAAGTTTCAACAATTAAATTAAAAATCACATTAAATTCATATCCGGGCTAAGAGGCGGTTATGGTTATATCTGTAGTTAAATGTTTTTTGCATTTTCCATTCTTAGTATACCTTCCCAGAAGAACTGATAAGATGTATATCTTTATAAAGTAAGTTAATGAAAATATTTATATTTCATTTATTTATATAAAGTAAGTTAACTAATAAAATTAATAATAATAACAATAATAATATTATTAATAATTATGTCAAAATACCTTAATCAGCATAGTGATAAGTTGACTTTTGAATTCCTAAATTGGCAAAGAGATTACTACAATCTCTAATAATATGTCACTAATTTATTTTCACTTTTCTTTTTTCTATTATTTTTTATGCTCTTTCACTGCCGGAGGGCTTTAAGGAAGCAATCTCTTTACCCACGGGTAAAGGTATGATTTTCTACATCTGACCTCCCCCATACCCCGCTATTTTGGGATTGGGTATCGTTGTTGTTGTTGAATAAGAAAGCAACAAGCTGCTATTAGGTCTACAACAAGGGACACACGCCATTTATACAACAACATTATCCATTCCCGCAAGAGCAGGACATGGGGGAGGTAAAATAGAGAATGAAGAAACAAAAAAAAAATTTGAAGGATATTATACGGATTAAGTTAGAGATTAAATTCACATGCAATTAAGGTATTTCTGACATATTATTATAATAATTATTGTTATTATGTTTATTAGTTAACTTACTTTATATATATTAATTAACTAAATTAAATATTTCCACTAATTTACTTTATAAAGATATATATATTATCAGTTCTTCTAGACGAAGGTATACTAAGAATGGAAAATGCAGAACAATCTCGAGCCTCAACCTATCCTCTCACCGCCTGATTGGGCATCCTCATCTCCTCATACCACTTACTATAACCGCTGACATTGTCTGCAGTCTCCTCATAACATGATGTAGGACCCAATAGTATCAATAACTACAGCAAAGAAGGAATCAAACAGCCAACTAAACGAAGATAAAAGTGAGATAGCATTCAATAGCAGTAAAGTCCAAAAAGGAGGTTGTGTAAACTGGAACCTTAGTAAGGTTACAGTTAATGAGGCTTATATACAAGCCATAGTTACATATGTAGCCCTTGTACTTCTAGATGTGTAAACTATTAATAGAGACAAAATGTACACAATATATAACTATATGTACCAACATTCTCTCCCTTTGTGTACATTTTACAAAGGGAGGCATACAATCAAAAAGATAACAAGAATGATATTTCTAATTTTGCTTTCTTTCTCTTTAACTCCTTTTCTTCGACAAATTGCTTGAACACTCTTTTACGAATGTCCCGTCTTTCTTCAATTTCTCTTAATTCTTTACGCATCCCGATTCTTTCATTTATACCATTAATATTGTCTTTTATATCCCAGCTAACTTTGGTGTCCATTTGATCATCCACCGGCAATGGTGAATCCTTGTCGATGCGTTCAAAAAGCTCATTGCTTATGATCTTTAAATTACCATCACAATATTTTGCAACTTCGCTGATTTGGAGAAATTTCTTTTTCTTGTTTAAGTCAAGATAGACCACTCCAAGTTCTGGCTCGTCAAGAACGTCAAACTCCTAATAATTGTCGATTCCTTTGATCTTCTGATTAGGCTTCGTCAGGTTGACTTTTGGTTCTTCATTTTCAAGAGCCAATTGGAGGTCTAAAGCAGAGTTTCTACTCTGCTTTAAACCACCACTATATCAAGTCGGTTTGGATGCACTAAAAAGATTTATGACTCGTCAATCCTGTTTCTACTCTGCTTTAGACCTCCAATTGGCTCTTGAAAATGAAGAACCAAAAGTCAACCTGACGAAGCCTAATCAGAAGATCAAAGGAAGAGTTTCACTTTCTTGACGAGCCAGAACCAGTGTTGTAAATATCGGTCTCGGCGGCCGATAAATCGGCGCCTTGGCGGTTGTCGGCGGCCAACCGACCTAGAAATTATAGAATCGGTCAAACTTATCGGGCATGGTCAAAATCGGTGCTTGGCGGTTCTCGCCGGTCAACAAAATGGTTTGACTACATTTTAAAAACAAAAAATAAAAAAAATTGTTTAGGGTCTAAGGAATGGAAGGGGAGTTGTATTTAGGACTCAAACTAATTATAGACTTATGCCTTTTATTTTTCAAGCTTGTTAAACTTTTTGATGATTATTGACTTATTTTGCTAGGATATTGCTAATATTTATTTTTTAAAAATAAATTCCTTTATAATTTAGGGTCCCCACCAAGAAACCGATTAATCACCGCCAAGGCCAATTAATCGTTTGAAGGTGGTCGACCGACTGTATACCGCCGAACGATTTTTACAACCTTGGCTAGAACTTGAAGTGGTCTATCTTGACTTAAACAAGAAAAAGAGATTTCTCCAAATCGGCGAAGTTGCAAAATATTGTGACAGTACTTTAAATATCATACGCAACAAGCTTTTTGAACACATCAACAAGGATTCACTATTGCCAATGGATGATCAAATGGACACCGAAGTTAGCTGGAAAATAAAAGATGCCATCAGAGCAATAAATGAAAGAATCAAGATGCATAAAGAATTAAGAGAATTTGAAGAAAGAGGGGACATTTGTAAAAGAGTGTTCAAGCAATTTGTCGAAGAAAAGGAGTTCAAGAGAAAGAGAAAGAGAAAAAGAAAGCGAAAATAGAAATATCATTCTTGTTATCTTTTTATTGTATGCCTCCCTTTGTAAAATGTACACAAAGGGGTAGAATGTTAGTACATATAGTTATATATTGTGCACAATTTGTCTCTATGGCTTGTATATAAATCTCATTAACTGCAACCCTACTAAGGTTTTGGTTTAAATAGCCTCCTTTTCTCTTTTAGGACTTTACTGCTATTGAATGCTATCTCACTTTTGTCTTCATTAGTTCGTTGTTTGATTCCTTCTTTGTTGTTGTTATTGATACTATATAGGGTCCTACACATGACCAAACCAACGCAGTTGATCTTCTCTCAACTTAGCAATGATAGGTGCAACCTCGAACTCGTCCCTAAATACTCCTATTGGGATGTTGTCTAGCAAGGTTTTACCACTTATCCATCTTAATTTCCTAATTTCTGCTACGTCCACCCTCATCTCTTGTTTATCGGCCAACACTCTGCTCCATAAAGCATAGTTGGTCTAACTGTGTAGAATTTACCCATCAACTTCAACAAAACTTTCCTCTTAAACAATGCTCCCTTTGACACTCCACTTCACCCATCCTACCTTTACATGGTGGGTCACGTGCTCATCTATCCTCCCATCTTATGCAAAATGGATCCCATATACTTAAAAGACTCATCCCTAATTGAAGCAATAACTTTGACTCTACTACCTGTACCAACACTTTGCTTTTGTTTGGCAACCGTTTGGAATACAAAAGAAAGTGTATCGGTTTGTATCACTCTCTTTACCTTGTTGTATCCTGGGCACTTGATGAAGCCACAAAGATGGTTTTGACCTCCTTGTTGATCTCAACATTTGTTCCCTTTGTATTAGTATTGTTGTAACACAAGGAAACCAAAACTATTGCCGATGGACGTGAGAATGAGAGAGGGACCTTATCTGGTGGAATATACCAACACTAGAATTTTCACCTTAGAATTGTACCATGGCTTGCAACTACAGAAGAGATGGGAGTTTTTGAATTTATCATACACTAAGGAACTGGTCCCACAACTCCTGAAAACATTTATAACTTGTAGCAATACATGATGGGTCCCTAATTCCCCAAGATAATACACTTTATGGATTCTTCACCTTGTCTGGTGCAATGAAAACTAAAATAAACTGACTATACGAGTGAAAGACTTTAAAGACCCCATCAAGCATTCTAACTACTACTAGAATGTATTTAACAGAAATTTTATAATGAATATTTAGCTTCTTTATTGCTGACCCATCCTTGATGAAGTATGCTTCTTTAGTTGCAGCTTGAATTTCAAAAGTTTGGGGAGCCCTACAGATGGAAATACTCGGTTTTTTATCTGGCTCCATAGATACTGATGTAAATAATGAAGACTAATACGAGGAAGTTAAACTAAGCTTATCTATCACCCTATTATTCAAAGGAACCAAGGACCCAACTGTTGTGAAACGACCAAAAGTCAATGTCATCATATAAGAAAGTGTAGGGTTACCGAAGAATTTGAAGGAAGATTGGACAAGTTCCAAACCCAACACTTCCTATCCTTTTTCCCCCCATACCCTCTTGCTCCTATCATCAACCACCAAAACACAACGTTAGCAACCTCTTTACTGATTCATAAAACGATACCTCCATAGATATCCTCAGTCCATTAAAACATAACCCTTTGAACATGTGTTTTCTCAATTTTTCAACAATTCAACTCCTCAAATCCTTCTCCAGCCAATGGCATGAAACAAGTCAACCCAACACAATCCAATTTGATCCAATTCACATAGAAAATTAGATGTCAAATTCTTCATCAGACACACTTAAAGGAAAAAGTTTAATTGCTATTCCAAGTTCTTGTGCATCCTTAGCTCGCTGCAATGTTGTTCTAGTCATGCCTTGCCTTCTCACTCTCTTGATACTTTCGAAAGGACAATCTTCACTTGTAAGCAACAAGGTAAACTTACTAGTTAATTAGTTAGTATGGCAGATACATTTTGTAGTGGTGCTTGATCAAACTGAAGTGTGTTATACAAGATTCTTACATTTAAAGAGAACGCCGTACTAACTTATTTAGACATTATTAAATTTACTTATAAAGAGGGTTGGTGCAAGGGAATACGTTATTATTGTTTGGAGACTTGACCACCAAGAATTTATATACACATCATAGTATAGTTTTGAGTAATCTGAATTCTGAAGGTTTTAGAGGGTTATGACCCTATATAGGATACACAAATATCAACACAGACCAACCAACCAGATCTGGTTAAAATTTTATATCAAACTTGCATAACCAAAAACTTGAAACATTGGACACAATTTGATCAAATGACACCAACATTTCCAATAAGTGATCATATGAAAATGGATAGATGTTGTGGATTGAGAGACTAGGTTGGTATCTTTGATATAAGAGTTTAGAGTGGGTATTGAAATTGTTAGAGAGTAATGATGATAGGAATTTAGGTGAGATATTGACTTGATTACTTAGGAATAGAAACTAGATTCGTTTACAATGACCCATTGATTAGGGTTTTTCAATTCATTGAGTGGTTTATGTAACAATCCTTTCAATGATTGCTTAGGGTTTCTTGATTCGACAGGTGGTTTATATTCCATCATTGCCATTTGGTTCTCCACTTGGTTTGTCTCCCTCATTCTTAACTTCAACCAGTTCCTTCTTATCTTCCTCTCCCTTGAACGTAAACAAAGTTTCATCTCCGCTGGCCAGCAATGAATTTGAGTTGTTTCCCTTTAACTTCTGAGTTCTGAAACAGTTGGTTCCTTCTCATCTTTGAGATTTGGAAATATACTTCTTAACTTCTTCTTCCTTAACCAAAGAAGTTACCCCAAGATCCCATAGCATTAACTTGATATCTAAGGATAGTAACTTCATCTTTATAGGATTTTATCCATTATTCATCACAGATAGAGGATAACTGCTCGGATACCGCTGACAAAGATCAAATGGAATTCAGCAGTCACTTTTCACAAGAACAGTTTGTGAGAGTCCAATCCAATCCAACTAGAGAGCAACTCTCACAGTTGGTAATGTCATTCAAATGATCAAAAGGATACCGCTCTCTACATCAGATGAGGGCCGTATACCCTTTAACAGCAACGCTAGACTGCATAGCGTACTTGCATAACAGATTTATGTGATTCAAATTTATCATTCAAAATCGTACGAAAATATACTGAAATGGCAGAATAACTTCACCTAAATTTAAGATAAGATACATACAGAATCAGCAATGGCGTCAAAGTATCGAAGTTTTCCATCTCCTCTATATTTAGCACAGACCGTCATGCCTTCGATCACTCTGGAGCACTCGTTATCTTCGACCCCATAAGAGCTCAGACGGAATCTACGCATAAACTCGTCGATTTCATTGTGTGATGAGAAATCATCAACGGAGAAAACCTCGTCGTCGGAGCTCTCAGGAAAATTATCAAACTTCACACGGAGCCGATTTCCGTCATCTAGGACGACGCAGGCGTTGTACCAGGCATCATCTGTCTTCGACCGGTATTCCATATCGTACGATTCTGTGGGGACTTCCTTGACGATCGCCATTGACGGTGGTTCACTCACGGTTGTCTCGATCATGCAGAGTGTGACGGTTTGAATTGGAATTGGAATCGGAATTGGAATTGGAATTGGGTTTTGGCAAGCCCGAGCTAATCAACGAATCGCCTCGTCATCAAGATGGGCACGCGTTATTCTACCATCCTATATAAATTTATATTCAAAAATTTACGTTATTATAACAAAATTTAAAAACTATTCTATTAATTATTTATTTCACATTATAAAATTTTTACGGATAATTTTAATATTGTTATTTTTAAACGTAGTTATTATTATATAAAATAAACTTTAGAGTTTATAATTATAATGTGATTTGCTTCAATACACTTGATACTTAATATAATTAAAATCTTACACCTATCGAGCAATTACAACAATCAAAATCATTATGAAAAACTAAGATATCTAAATAAGATACATGAAAGGCTATCTCAAATGCAACCTTAGACACCTCACTAGTTCTATAGTAGTGCATCATGGAAGCAAATATAGCAAACAAGAAGTTTCCATAAAGAAAGTACTAATGTGTCTTAGCACACCGATTTTTTTTTCCTATTTTTTTTACCAAACTACCCATGGCATTTTTATGCATAAATAAACACAAACAATGACCGCAATAAGTTTTTTTACAATAAAACTCGCACATTCTATAAACCTGCTCTTAAATTTAAAAAGTGTTCACTATAAGACTCGAACTTAAGACCTTAGGGATCGCTTTAAACACGTGATAGGTCAAATGTCTTTTAGTTTTTACATGAACTTACCAAAGGAAGTCGAATGAACGATACTTTCACATGTGGTTTTAAGGGCAAAGGTCTTTTACGAAATTTTTACTTCATTTAGTCTAATATTTTACTAGAAAGATCATCTTACTTGTATCATGTAGATAAAGGTTTTTTTTCTTAAAAATAGTTGAGAACTTAAATAACCAAGTTGAAATAAAAGGTATAAAGTTTTCAATTTTCAGCTTCAGAGAGGCGATCTTATGTAGAATTGAGAATCTTAAGGTGGGGTGGTTTCTTAGGCGATTTCATGTTCAAGTTCCGGATATTATAGCAAAGGGAAGGAGCTAGCTTGTTGTTTTTTTCTCAACCTTGTGATCGGTGGCCTCGAGGTGTCCTTGTCCGGTGTTATATCAGGATTTTGTTTCAGTTTATTCGGTGTTTATCGGGGGTACGTTTTTTGGGATTGTTTGTTGGTTTCTAGTTGTATTCCAGATTTGTTGTGTCTTGAGTTTTCGGTGTTTAGTCTTTAGAGTGTCATGTGTAAATTGGGTTGTGTCTTGGTAGTCTGCTTCTTGCAGGCTTGGTGTTGTAATAGTGTTCTCTTTTAAGTTCAATATAAAAATAAAATAAAAAAGTTTTTCATTAAATTGAGAATTTTCTATTTTCTTAGTTTTTTTAGAAATTGATAGAGGAAACAGGTAACTAAACATGAATGAATTCTCTCAGAGAGAATTTTCTACAAGTAAACATGCCTAAACTTGTATCTATTTAGAAGAAACTTTCAAACTTTATTAATATAACATCATCTGATAATTGTTAGTTCATCATCTTTATTGATTAAAACTAGTTCTTCATCGATTTCTTTTTGATAAATTCAACATATTCATCACTTTTTAGATGAAAGCATTTTGTTCATCAACAAATTATTCCAAAATTTTGGTTTCAAAATCTACATTTGGAAATCTCTTTTGCTCTTTAAAAAGTGATGAATATGTTGGATTCATCAAAAATAAATTGATAAAGAACTAGTTTTAATTAATAAAAAGGATTTTTTTATTGCATCTTACCCTTTTTACCATAAAATCCTTTTTACTTGATCTCTACCCTCTATATATATATATATATATATATATATATATATATATATATATATATATATATATAAACTTGTAGATATCTATAACGATATTTAAGAAAACCCTTTGCCCTTTGTCTTCATACATCATTTTCATTCGATAAACCTAAAATTCTCCTATTGGTCACATTTTAAAGAGAAGAAGAGTAAGTTATATTTTCATCCATATGATCGGGTCAAAATTACAAATTTCATCCCTGTGATTTTTTTTTTCATATGCTTAATTTTAAAACATTAAACGGTATTAAACTTTTTAAAAACTATAATGTCTCTCTTATCACTTATATTCTCTTTGTAACTCTCAGATATCTCCCCATCACTCTCAAATCTCTCGCTCTTTTAAACATCTATCTAACTCTCAATTGGAGTCATCCCCCATTGTCGTCAAAGCCTCCACCGCCACACTTAGTGCCATCACCACAACTGCAACTCACCTTCACAACATAACTTGCCTCCACCCCTGCACTCACAACAATCGATATTGTAGCTACCACTTCAACGTGCCTGCACCCGCCATTGTCTTCACACATTTTAAGCAATTGTGTGTGTGTTCGGTTAGGTGAATTTGCATGTGTGTACGTTCTTTGGGATAATCGCAGATCTATGTTACGTAATGTAACATCCTCACAAAGTGCCTAGACGCACGCTTACGTGGTACGTGTATTTAATTAATAAATTGAATAAAATATATATATTTATAGATATCAAGAAAAATAGCTAAAATAGTTATTTAAATGAATAAATAAAATATTGAGAAAAATATAAAAGAATAAAAGAATATTAAATGATTTAGAACGAGGTTTCCAAAAATATCCCCGTTAGTTAAAACGGGTACTCGTGCGTTAAGTTGTAAGTTGAAAAGGGGAGCAAAATACCCACTTGTGGATAAATGAAACCTACAAGTCGGTTTTGGTTCCTTATTCACGTACACAACACAGACAACTCTTATGTGTGTGTGTGTTCTTTGTGTTCAAAGGCTATTGAAGGAGAAATCAAGAGGAGAATTACCAAGCTTCAATCTTGCTGCTGGATTTGTGTTCAAATCTGATCATTATCATCTTCTCCACTCTTTCTTGTAAGTAATTCCACCATTTCTGCATGTTCTTGTTACTTTGACCACTTAGGTCAAATTGGTCAAAAAACTAAAATTGATATACCCAACTGAAATCAATGATTCCTACATGTTTCTAAATCATTTCTTAGTTGTATTGACCATTTCATATGTGAACACTGGAATTTGATTTGGAACCATTTGGTTGAGTTTTGGGTATAAAATCTACAAGAACAGAGGCTGGAAATCGCAGGTCTGCACAGCAGTCCTTGCGGGCGCAAGGAATACCCTTGCGGCCGCAAAGGTCCTTGCTTACGGCCGTAAGGCCTGCCTTGCGGGAGCAAGGAACCTGTTAGTCTTTTTGGGCGCAAGCAATACTGCTTGTGGCCGCAAGGAGCTCTGTTCCAATACACAGTTTGCTGTCTCGCATTATTTTTGATATTTGGGATGTTTGTCTAGGTGTATCAGTTGATCAAGAATCATCTGTGGTTTAGTGTTTACCTGTTATAGCACAACAGGTGAGTAACAGTTAACTTGAGTATGATATTAATAGTATTAGAAGATGTTTTGTACGTTACAATCCATGAATTTGTAGATATGCATGTTTAGAAGTGTATATGCATGTTTAGAGGTTTATGAACTAAATATGAGAACCAAATGATATGTATGCATGTGAAAGACCTTGTAGGTCATTGTTGAAATGTGAAAAGACCTGTTTAGGTCACTCTTGATATGTAAGGGCCGGAGTAGGCCAATGTGTTTGTGATGAGGCTAGAGTAGGCCATTGTTTGAGTGTCGGAACTACATTGTAGAGATTGTGGTGCGGGATTCGATGATCACGAATCTTGGTTCTAGCTAAACCGCCGCCCTCAATACTAACTCGGGGCTCTCAGTTTTCCCACTGATCCCAAATGGGATATGATCCCGAAGAACGCAATGGTGGACCGCTACCCGCTTCTCCACCGGCGCGGAGGAAGTAACGGTTTCCCTAGTGAGGATCATTGAGCCGGGTTTATAGCCCTGCAAGACGTGATGCCTGCTGACAACCGGTACTTCAACGTGTGTTAAGATTGACTTGTATGAATTGATGTGATGCATGAAATATGTTATGATACTGTTGATATACTGCTCCTGCTTTAATTGTTATTCACTAGCTATTTATAGCCAACTCTCTCATGTTCATTCCTAATGCAGGTAAATAGACTAAAGGTGAGCACGGGTACCTGCGGGGATAGCATGTTAAGTTTTGGGGAACACCGTGTAAAGAGAATGTTATGTAATGTTTAGAGTAATGGTCGATCTAGTTCGTAACGTTGGAAAGTTTGTAAAACAATACTTTTGTAATTACAACTTATATTTATATAAGTTGTATAATGTGAATATAATAATTCGCTTCCGCACGCGTTTTAATAAAAAAAATATATACTCTAAGATTTGAAAGACCGGCGTTACACGTAACCATAGATTTTGTTGTATTCAAACACTATGTGGATGTGTATGCTTCAACAGTCACGTCGCGCACTTCACTTCGTCAAGACACATATGTGCACTTCACTTCACAGGTATGTGTTCATCTCCCACGACCTTCACTTTTTTGACGACACACTTAAGCACTTCAACTTCAACTTCACTTCATAGGTATGTCTTCTGAACTCCCCTTTTCCGGTGATACACGTAAACACCAATCGCTCACTTCCTATCATATGCGCGTCAATCTGTTCGTTGACTTCCCATTTCCCCTCTTTTCTGCTTTGAGGTTAAAAGGTTCAATTGAAAAGTTCAAAGGTTAAACCGTTTGAGTGTAAAACTTTGAGATTAAACATTACATTACCCTTTTTAAATCAATGAAAGTAAAAAAAATATATAATAAGGTAACAAGCCAAGGGTAATTTTGTCATTTCAAATATACTAAGAACCAAATCCATAAGAAAATTGGGCGGGTAGAGACTAATCCCATAAAATATAAATCACATAGACCCAAGTTCATAATTTGGAGCAAAGCACGGGAACCAAATATTTATCAAGTTTACAGCAGAACAAAATACAAACCTTCGATTCTACTTTATACCAATTCAATTTGAACATCTTACAACAGTAAAGTTGCCGGTAGACCATGACAAGAACGTAAGGCATGATGCAAATAACTTATGAACTCGATCAATCCAGGTCATGATACCCTGGTCCCCAAAAACGAAGCACTTTCGACCATTGACTCATAGCCACCAGAGAGGCCAGGACCTCTTTGCTTTAGCCGGTTCAGTTTGGTTTGGTCCCATTTGTCCTCTGAAGCAAACCAAGTTAACCAACCCGCATGCTACAATGAGTTTAAGCATTAATACAAAACTAAATTGAATATAACAAATGAAGCTTTATTATATGTCATGTATAACAGGTTCTTTGATCTAAAACCTGCTGCATATCTGATTTCAAGAAGTACCTAAGCCGATATATCTTTTCCAAAAAGTTGTCTAATTCCATTTGTCGGATCTTTCTGCTTCACAATCGACTCCCCAACCAATATCTGAAAGATTTTAATGAAAAAATTATGGTAAAAACCATATCTAAATATTAATTGTGGGTTGCAAAAAGGGTCAAAGATTGACTCACAGCTTTCACACCAGCTTCTTGTACATATGCTATGTCAGCAGGAGTAAACAGTCCAGATTCCCCAACCACCTGGGAAAAAAGTAAAAAATGAAAAAAAGAAATCAAAACCGTTTTAAGCATAAAATCAAGGCGAATTTCACCAGTCTCTTTGTATTGCACTTACAATTATGTCTTTCTGCCGGATTTTTTCCCCGCGCTCTCCCTCAAGCAATTTCTTTGTGTTACTAATATCGACTTCAAATGTTTCTACAGATATGAGATGAATTTTTTTTTAAAATAAATATGGTATTGTAGATTATCATAGTGATTGATGCATTAATAGAACCACAAAGAGAAGATGAGCTTATAAAACGAGTTAAATAAAGCCGTAAAGTAAAAACATAGGGTGTACCAAGGTTACGATTATTGATGCCAATGAGTTCAATACCATCAATTGCTAGCATTCGATCCATTTCAGTCTCATCATGTACCTAAGAACAAAATTTGAGATTAGGCGGAAAATAGTTTACATAAATAATACGTTGTCAAATAATTCAATAAACATCAAACAATAAATTGATTTATAACTTTTTACATAGTAGAAGACCTAAACAGATTCTCTAGAAAATGGTCAATTGCTCCAAAGATATCACTAACAGATTCAATTATTGTGAATGATCCAGGCAAATTTTCTTACAGGCTAAAAAGGTCAATTGCTCCAAAGAAATCATTAAGAAAAGCAAATCTGAAACATATTAACAGGGAAATTCACAAAGATTTAACTGTTGATTCACCCTGCAATGTTGATGCCACTATGATCACATATTCACTACTTCAAAATTAGAAGTATTTTACAAAGTGATAATAACATATAGAATTAATTAAACACTTGCAGAATATGTTGATTAAGGAGCTTTTTCACAAAATGAAAGAAAAAGTTGCACCAGAAAGTTTCAAATTTAACATTAGAAAAAGTAGGGAAATCATACAGATAATAATATATCACATAGAAACAAGGAAAACAATTTATTTACAGAATTTCTGTTTCTATACAAGCAAGTTAAGAAATGAAATAAGAAACATTTCAAAGGTAAGGTAGAAAAGCATCCCATGTATCAACCTTTATGGATCAACAGACAAAGTAGACCTCCTGAACCTTTGATCATTTACTTTTAAGGTGGTTTTTGACGTAAAAAATTTATCATTTAGACAAGAAAAATGAAAACTAACACTCAACCAAGTTTCAATTTACCTCAACGAGTGCTGCCAGTCCAATTATTTTGCATATCTTAAGCATATATTTTATGTCAAGATCTGGTAAAACAGCTGCAATCAACAGAACAGCATCTGCACCCTTTGTTCTTGCATAATACAGCTGCCATGCATCCACAATGAATTCTTTGCACAAGAGAGGGCACTGCATTTAGAAATATTGTCAAAACCTGTCAAAATTTATTAACTGTAGAAGCAAAAAAGATCACGAAAAACTGTACCTTGACTCCAGCATTACGTATAGCCTCTAGGTTCTCAAAACTTCCCTTTATTAATAATAATAAACAAAGAATCAGAAAATAAACATCAGCACCACCACAATTATAATTTATATCAAACACGAGATGTAATCGATATATACCTGAAAATATTTTGCATCAGTCAAAACACTGAGACATGCTGCACCACCTTTCTCATAAGCTTGTGCAACTTCAACCTGCCATGATGCCATCAAAACAATCTTTAAGTATTAACTGATAGACGTTTTTTTTAAAGTAAAGAATGTCATTTGTCAACAACAGAAGCTCAATCATTAAAACTTCAAAAGTACATTATAGACGCATAACCGTATGTATGTATACAGATGCGTATGTATGTATGTATACATATTTATACAAAAGCATGTGCACGCACATCCATCTCTACATAGAAGGTGACTTACAGGATGGAAATCTTCCCTTAGAACTCCTCTACTCGGTGAAGCCTTTTTCACTTCAGCAATTAAAGCAGGCAATCCTGTTTGTAAATATGACGCCTTAAGAGCTCCTATAAAATCTCTAGGTGGGGGAGCATTGTCGATAGCCTTCTTTAGTGAAAATATTGAAATTTTCTCCTTCATCTGAGAAACATTCCTTATTAGTAGAACAGAAGATATTACTACAATATGGGGGTGTTTGGATTACTGGATTAGCATTTTGGAACCAGGCAATCTGATTATTGTAATTTCTAGTCGCAAGAATCAATTTCTAACGTTTGAAGAAACCGTTTAGTTTGACATCATTTAAAAGTCAGATAATCAGTTTTGGGTAATCAGGTTCATAACAGCTCAACCAAAACGAATCATCTGTTTGTAATAAGGAATAACCTAAGTACACATTATTTTAACCCAATGGAGAGACTTACTCCCATTTCACAAGACATCACTCATTTTATTCCCGAAAATATCCATTTTGGTCATTTTATCTATTAATTCATTAAATGATCAAAATGGCTAAATGCTCAAACTTTCTCTTATTACAATTCCAAACATAAGTACATCCAAACAATATTTCCTACAACCCTTAATATCACATAATCACTTTCAAAATGCACATCCAATCACTCCCTAAAAGCCAGTGCTTAAGAATCAAGGAGAACAAACCAATGGGTACTTAGTGAGTCTGTTAACCAAGTGTTTGCAGTTCAAGACTCAACATTGACATGGTGTGCGTTTCTTTTATAGTTAACCTATTTAAAAGATAAGAAATAAGAAGCAACAGACCTGAGTAACCTCTGTATCTTTGTTCCACACAATTTCCTCTAGTATGTTACGAGGAGTGTTCCCTTCATTCTGTAAGCGAAACTCAAAGGGACCAACATAATGCAAAGGAGGTCCTGTTGGGGGACGTCTTCTTATCCGAATGCCTTGAGTTGCAGCTATTTCATCTTTTAGAGCCGCAATTTCCCAATCTTTACATTTGAGTTCTTCAACTACTGAAGCACTGGATGGAGTAACAATTAAAGGCTCATTCTTCGTCCCAGCCTTCAAAATTGGTCAAAATAAGAACTCATTAAACAGAAAATTACCTTTGAAAAGAAAACAGCATTCCTTGTCTGAAATGCACACTGCATTTTACAAAAAGATTATTTGCATAGATATTGAGTTACACTACAATCAGAATGATGTAGTTCTAAGTTTCAGTAAGTTCCATCTTTTTCATGAACCCAAGTTCCAACCTTGAACATAAAAAATATAACCTGTTCAATTCATAGCAGAAACTAAGCGGGTGTCTAAAATCAGGTTTGGAATCCAAATGGGGTAAAATCAAACATAATCTCAAACATTTTTCCTACTTCAATATTCAAACTACCAATCACCGATCTTGGGGGTTAAATTAAAAAAAAAACGTTAATCACTTTCACATTTTACTAGGTTTGATATGATAATATAGGACTAGGTATATCAATCATATTCAAGAATGATTTTTATTTTTAAGTTCTAACTGCATAATCCCAAATAGATAGAAAGATTATGATAAATCTTGGTTTCGAATTAGGGTTCAAATATACTAGGTAAAGAGAACCCTTGATTTACCTGTTGAGCTCGAATACAAGTAAGAGTGCTTTTGCGGCAGTCCATTAGGATTGATGGCGATTTCCAGGATTTGAATCTCGAGCTAGGGTTTATAGAATCGCAATAAACCCTAAATCCAACATACGTCAAACCCTCCATTTTAACAGTTCTACCTGCAACAACACTTCTTGTCCTGGTGTCACATGCCCTTATTTCTTAGCCATGAGTTATATTCTCTAATGTTCAATGTCACAAGGGGTGTTTGTTTAAGTTTTTTTTAAGGACTTAGGCTTACGAGGTTATAAACTTTTGAGAAAAAAAAGTGTTTGTATTAGCTTCTAATTTATGAGTTAATAAAGTTCTTTTTAAAATGTAGAAAATGATCAAAAATGACTTTCTTACATTAGCTTATTAATATATAATGACTAAAAGAGGGTGTAAAGGTAAAATTGTAAAAATAAGCTCATATGAAAAAAAATAAGCTAGTTCAAGATGACTTATGAAAAATGGCTTATTTTGTTAAAAATAAGCCAATAAGCTTAAGCTAATAAGTTTAACCAAACACCTAAAACATAATAAACTCAAAATATAAGTTCATAAGCTAATAAGCCAAAATAATAAGCTTAGACAAACACCCCCTCAATGCACGTCACCATCACATTATTCACTTATCTATTTTCTTCTCAGGACCCAAATCAATAATTTACACTCCTTTTCTTCTCAAACTTTCCTAACTTTTTTTTATTTTTTTTATAGATACAATTTTGTTAAACTTAATTATATATTTCATAATTAACTAAAATATAAATAAAAAATTACAAATAAAATTTTAGAAGTTTAAATTTTAAATAATAATAACTAAATTATATAAATTCTAAAAATTTAAAACTTACGTAAAAACAATAATAATAATAATAATAAATTCTAAAATTAGTCATCTCCGTTATTGGGTTCTTGAATACTCTAAATGTGTTCGACCAAACGGACCGAATGTTGTTATGAGTATCCCGGTCTTTTACTTCTCGAACGTTTGCTGCCCATTGTTCCTCACTTATATTTACTTCTATATCATCCGCTACAACGTCATGTTCATCGAAACTGCAAATCACATGGCCTTTGTCTTCGAGGATCATATTGTGTAATATTATTCAAGCATACATAATACTCCTCAATTTTGCCATGGACCATGATCGTGTCGGGTAGTGAATAATGTGCCAATGTTGTTTAAGCACACCAAAAACCCGTTCAACGTCTTTCCTTGCCGATTCTTGTGCAAACGTGAACTTTTTCCTTTTGTTGTCTTGTGGGCACCTAAATGATTTGACAAAAGTTGCCCACTCTAGATATATCTCATCGGAAAGTTGCGCATGCAAAATACATATCATAATCATGATTCAAATATTACACTATTGAAGTGCATATCATATCATTTCGTATATGTTTCATACATTCAATATTCATATAACAAGGTACTCGACCTTCTATCATAGTTGGCCCATTTTGAGTCTCATAGCAAGTACACAAAAACATATCATATCATGATTCAATAATCATAAAGCAAATGTACTCGACCTTCTATCATTTACTCTAGATCATAAAACTGTAAGTTCATATAATTTACCTTTTGTTGATACACTTCTTAATCCTGGTTAACATATAATATAATTTTATCTGACACTCATCTGAAAAGCTACATCAAACAAATATAGTGTTCTGACTCTTCCTGATCTTCAGGTTCACTATACAAAGCTCTCATACATCAATACTCATAAAACAGCAAACTGCTTGTTGTTACTGGGCAAAACCAACTTACGGCCACAAGCCTTATGCTTGCCCCGTAAGGGGCCTTACTTACGCCCGCAAGCGTGTCTGTTACAGACTAGTGTTGAACTTCTTTCCCTATTCAGTGCATTTCTCCTTCTAATTCAATCCCAAACAAGTTCTAATCAATTC
Source organism: Dittrichia graveolens (assembly GCA_038502395.1). Lineage (NCBI taxonomy): Eukaryota > Viridiplantae > Streptophyta > Magnoliopsida > Asterales > Asteraceae > Dittrichia > Dittrichia graveolens. The sequence goes on along the minus strand of JARJIL010000005.1, from coordinate 84,580,879 downwards.
CCAGTGTTCACTCATGTAATATACAATCTATTGAAGCCATAAACACCAATTCTTACACACTTTAACAACCAATTCATGATTCAAGATCAAAATCACCATTTTATGACCCATTTGAGCAAAATTTCTAATTTCAATCAAATTAAATACTTTAATCCATAAACTTGATTCCTAACTTCTAATAGATGCTATAGGAACAAATTTGTGTAATAAATTTTAGTTCTTAATGGCCATTTCAAATTTGACCATTAATGACCTACAACTTTAAAACTCAAGAACTCTTACAAGAAGGATTAGATTGTAACACTGTGCTTTTGAGAACCAAATTTTTCTTTTTAAAACATTAATTCAAGTTTTCAAACCGTGTAGGTTTGCAATCAAAAACTAGCCACATTACAACGTTTGGTGTTACTGATACTAACCGGCCGACCATTATCAGGGTATTAAATACAAACATATTATTAACAAAACAGTGTTCCTCCCAAAGTAAATAACTACCCACAGGCACCCTAGCTCACAACCTAAGGATCACCTGCACATGCGGGAGAGAGTATTTGTTAGCTATAATAGCTAGTGAATACGGAATAGCATAATAATCGACATAAGTATATCACATATCATCAATCATGCTCAAACAGTGCTATCCTAGCATCTCGCGATGAGCTGGCGTAGTTAGAAGGAGACATATCTCGCGGGGTAGCGAACCCGGCTCAATACACCAAACTGGGGTACCAGACACATCAACCGCGCCGATGGGTGAGCTGTGAAGCGGTCCACCATTGCGTTTTGGAATCAACCGATTCCTCTGAGTACAGCTGGAGGCTAATACCTATCCGTTCGGGGAGCATTGGGCTTGCAAGGCCCTAAATACCTATATAGGTACCGCTGATTCTATCAATGGTCCACAAAGGACTAGTTAGTCCCCAGGTCCGGATCCGATCACAGACACATAACTGATCCAATCGGATCTTCATTGCGCGCATATAATCATATATCATCATTCTAAGCATAACATCCACTTAATTAAGTGCATATCATATCGTATCAATAAGTTATACCTAGCAATATCATCATGCTTTTCAATCTACACTTTATCAAGTGCATAACATATCATGGAAATCACTTCTCATGCATAAAACAAGGTATTCTACCTTTCATTAACACATTCAACTCGCTTGTTAATATATGATTTAGGTATATTAATTGTTATGTTATCTGGCACTTACCTGACAAGCTAGAGTAAGTAAAGATGTTGCTCCGGCACTCACGGATCGTCGAATTGACCTATAACACCATTGCTTACGCTTTAGTCATTCAAACGCACAAAGAATATCTAGGATACCAGGAACAATGCTCTAATACTGTTATTTATCCATTTATTGGCTTATAATAATAGTCCAAACACCAACACACAAAAGAATAACGAAAAACAGCATTTTGGCACAAACTGCACCGGATGCGTCGCGTCCAAAGCTTGGACGCGTTGCATTCTGTCTGCAGTGCCAAAATGCAGATTTTGCACAGCAGTGTCATTTCATCCCAAATCAATACCAATTCAACTTTAAGTAAATTTCAGTGGTTCATAACATCATTTGGCACATGTTGGAGCTTTCTAACATCCAAAATACCTATCCAATTAATTCATACAAAAATCCTATTTAAATAGACAAAGAAGTGTCCATTTTGGCCAATTCTTGAAATACACAAATTCTAACACTTTCAACACATCATTTCTACCTAATATGATGTATTGAAAGTGTTGCAACTGACCGGAACATTTAAAGTCAAAGTTCAAGAAGATGAATATGTGTTTGTGCGTATGAAGGTGTGTGTCTTTGTTTTCAAAAGAGGTGAGACCGACTTGTGGGTATTTTGTTCCCCCTTTTCAACTTACAACTCGTCTCTCATTTACCCGTTTCAACTAACGAGGATATTTTTGAAATCCTCGTTTGAAACCATTCGATATTTTATAATCTTTATCTACTTTTATTATTATTTTAATAATTCCATTTCTTTAATATTTTCATACTTTATATCATTAACTAAAATATATATTTTTTATTTAAATTAATTAAATATTCGACGTACCACGTTCGCACACGTTTAGGCCCAATTTGAGGATGTTACATAGATGATGAAGAAGATGAAGATGGACATATTACTACTTGAAATTGATGTTGGAACTTGAAGCTTGCTTGATTTTTTCTTCAAAAGTGCAATAACAGTGAGTTGTGGGTGTCAGTGTGTGTGTGTGTGTCGTATGACTTATGGAGGTTATAAACCAACTTTGGGTTCAAATATATCCACACCGGGTATTTTGTTCCCCTTTTCAACTTACAACTCAACACCCGATTACCCATTTTAACTAACGGAGATATTTTTAGAATCCTTATCTTAAATCGTTTAATATTTTATTAATTTTATTTATTTTCGTTATTATTTTATAACTCCATCTTATAACTATTTTTCCATAATTAATTTCAACTACTTAAATATAAATATTTAATTTATTTCTTTAAAATAATCGACGTATCAATTTCGTACACGTATAGGCCCATTTCGAGGATGTTACAAAATTGTAGAAAGAATATATAAAGGATTTTAGTAGAGATGTGAAAATGGGTGTGAAAAATGAGTATGAAAAAGTTATGTATATACAAGTGAAAATTATGATTAATTAAAAAAAAGGGAAAACAGTTGAAAATTTAAAAAAATACCGTTGAGAGGGGGTGGGTTAATGCTTCTCGGTCGAGTAATGCTACCCGAAGGCCCTACCCGTGAGCCTACTCGATGGGGGCGTTTTGGTGTTCCTTGGTGAACCCGATGAAATCGGCTATACCATAATGCAGGGTCTTAGAGCAAAGGGCATAGCAGCATGACGTCATTATAACTCACTATAAACTTCAAATATCCATGCTTCACATGTTTCAAACATATTTTATTTAAAAAAACACTCCCTTTTCTATCTATTTTTTTCTCTTTCCTCTTTCCTCTTTTACTCTCTCATCTCTCTATTTTCTTCTTCAACATTTGTATACCGAGCACACATACTTCAAATCGGTACCATGAAGATAGGGGTGCTTCTATGTACACCGCTTGCTCTTATAAAATAATAAACGTTGTGTGTGATGAATGATAATAATTAGGAGAATGATAAATGAGTAAAAATAGTAAGTTTTTATTTTTTTTAATATTGCAACATGCTTTATTTTTGGTAAATAAATAAACATAATACTTATATATTTATTTTTAAAATAATTATATTATTATCTTTAAAAGAACTCGGTTATTGTAAAAAATATACTATGGAAGTTATGACAAAGTTCACCATATTCAATGGTAATTAAACAACAGACACGTGAAAATTTTGTTTGAATACAATGAGAGAATTTGAAAGTTAATTAATTGTATTATTTTTAAAATTTTAAAATTGGTTATATACAATGATAATTAAGACAAAGTTTATTATATTTTCATGCAATTTGCCCTATACTATAACTTGTATAAATAAGAAGAAAAGGTAAACTTGTAAAATGTATATAAGATATACATTTTGAGTATTTATATTACAAATATTACTATCAATTGTGCATTCTTTATTAACTACTAGACACCTATTTGATTGTAGATTTGACATTAGGTTGCTATATTGAAAATGTGTTTATCCACACACACATATATAACACTCCTCTTAAATGCTTTTTCAAACTAAAGTTCAACTTTGAAGTAATGTTTAATTAAAAATATTACTACAGAAAACCTAATGTCAAAATATCTTTAGCGAAATGAAAAGGAGTGTAATGTATAGTTAACCCGTCATCATGTTGACATCTACCACATGTTATGAGCGTGTCACGTTTCAACATTGTGAACAGTTTTTTGAATATTACAAAAGTGTATGAGAAAGAACTTGGAGGAATATGTTTTGTTCTACCGTATTTTATCTATCTTTCCTTCATTTGTATAACATTGGTTGTATTGTCTTCGTGAATCACAGTCGGATTTTTCTCCTCTTCTAGTCCAAATGAAGTCAAAATAAACTTTGTCATCAATCTTAGCTACACACATCATTTAGTGGCTTCATATAGTGCAATGACTTAAGCATCATTACCCGAAGTCACAATAAGTGTTTGCTTTTGATAGCATCTTGAATAGCAGTGTCTTTATTCATGAAAACATATCTTGTTTGAAATCTAGCTTTATGAGGATAGATTGATGAACCAAATCAGTATAACCACCCACTCTTATTTTGAATTATTAGAATAAGATAGACCGGTGAAAGAATCGTAAAATATGTTTGATCTTGTTTCAATTGTTAGAAATAACCTACCACGCTCATACTCCTGTTTTAAGGCTAGAGTGCCCAGATTATGTACACTCACATTCAAAAGGAAATGTATCCACCTATATGTATAAAAATCATTCATACCTTATAAAACTGACACTTGTCAATTAAACAGTTTGACACTATTTCATAGTTTTTGATAATATTAAAAAAAGTTACTAAATACATCTATAAAATGTCTAAAATCATGACCTTACTATTAGCATTTTAAAACTAAGTATATAAAATTAGATGAACAATATAATGGATTAAAGTTGGTTCATTTTTTATAAAATTTTAAATTGAATGTTCAAAAATACATTTTATTTACCTTATTGATTTTACAATAGAAATTTGTAAAGTTCGATACACACAATATCAAAACGTGACATTATTAAATATTTACCTAGGGTTTAGTTCTTCAAATATATTCAACTTTTACGTTTTGCTATTATATGTATTCAATTTTTAAAGTTACCTATTAATATATTGATTTCTCGAAACATACATTTTACTATATTGAACTCTCAAAGTTTATGTATCAAACTTTACATATTTTGCTATTTTATGTATCCAATTTTCAAACTTGATACATCAAATGATATGTCTTAAGGGTTCAATATGTTAAAAGGTAAATTTAAAAGTTGAATATATTTTTGTGCATTAAATTCTTGATATTAACACTTATCACTTTCCAAATTATATTTAAACACACATATCATACATTAACAACCGAAATAATATGGATGTGAATGACAATGTTAAGTTGAAAGTACATTATATTGATTACATATATTTATAAATGGACTAACTTACAAATTACTCGGTTATTGCTAATATGACATTTTTGAGTTTGTTGTTTTACACATTTATTAATAAACCTACAAATTCTATATTGTTAATATTGTTTGTATATTATGCTAAAAACGTCATACATTTTGTATTGTTTTCACAAAACCGTATTCATGCCTAAAATTCCTCATAAAACGTAGCCTATGAGTCATACTAGTTGTTCACTGAAAGGTAACTTATTGTCTTTGTACATATAGTTTATTGTCAAGAAAAATCACAATACTGCTTGCTGGTAAGGTGGCGAGTCATTAGCATTCTAAAGGAAGGTCATTTGTTCAACCCCCACAAAGGGGGTTATAGCTCAGCGGTATCGGGTGTATCAAGGGTTTTCAACCGTGGCTTCAAGTCCCGTAGTGGACATAAGATATAGATATTGAAGTAGGATTAGACAATGTGTGTACTTGTCAAAAACAATCAGTTAGACCCCTTCTACCCCTTTTATTCTGCTTTGCTCTTCTTTTTCAAATTTTCCTATTTCAAAGGAGTGACTCTATTTACACTACCAGCTTAAATCTTAGGCCTCGTTTGGTTGGAGGGATTTAGAGGGAATTAAAAGGATTTGGAATTTACAATTCCTTTGATGCCATGTTTGGTTCACAGACGGAGGGAAAAGGAATTTGTCAATTCCTTCCAAATCCACGTCTAATGGATTTCACAAATCCTTCCCCAATTTAATGGAATTCATTAAAGTTTATAGGAATCTGTGTTACTTACCAAATAACCCTCATCCATTGTTCTCATCAAAATGAAGTAACATTTGCCTCCGCCAGTCACTTGCACATTTGCCTCACCAGCGACCATCACCTTTACCTATGTCGGTTATCTTCGCCTCCGCTGCCCACATTCGCCTCCGCCAGTCACCTCCAACATACACCTTCACATCCGATGCTTACCTCCGGTGGCCACCTCCACCTCAGATGCCATGACGGTAACTTCCTCTCCTTCGATCTCCTCACCCTGTCTCCATCTCCATCTTCGATCTCATTTCCGGTGTCATGTTTCCGACTTCGATTGTAAGTCATCATTTGGGTTTTGTTTTTGGAAACCCCTCATCTGGGTTTTGTATTATGTATATTTGTTAAAAGCCTTCATCCAGGTTTAAAAAGCCTTCATATGGATTTTGTTTTTGTTTTTTGAAAAGCCTTCATCTCCAGCTTCATATCTCATTTAGTTAATTATCAAACTATATTACAGGTTTTTGAGCTTAGCTTGCCGGATTTGATTCATGTAAATTTGAAATTAATCTAGTTTCAAGGATTTAATGTGTTCCTGGTTTGATTTTGTTTTTGATCAAATCTGTAATCTATGTTCTAAAATTTGATGTCTTCTTGCTTTGGTCGTGTTTTTGAATTTGTATGAAAGGGTAATGTTGTCATTTTAGCATTAATGCAATTCCATTCCTTTGATATAATTACAAACCAAACAGATCATGCCTTTTTACATATTCCAAATCCCTTGAATTACAATTCTCTCAAATTCCAATTCCTATCTAGATTCTAATTCCAATAAAAAATATTATGCGAACCAAACGTTCCCTTATATCTAAATTTCATGAAATGGGATCAAACTGATTTAAAGATCACGTGGACAGGCTTTGGAAGTCAAGATAGTGGATGTTCACCTCTCTTCTCAAAAAGGTAAAGTGCCTTATTCTAATCTTTTCTTCTTACATTTTTTTGGTTTCTTCACAAATTGGTTGACCAAAATTCAATCGAAACATTAGGTTATAATTGATGTTTAAACAAATGATCAATCTGATTTTTTAAAAGTTATGATTTTGTATTTAGTTTAGGTATCTATCCCTTCGAAGCCCCTATCGCATGCCTGGAACTCCTAAATTCACTCTTTAACTAAAGGAAGCGCCTAAAAGGGAAGCAACTGCGCTAGACTGCTTAGAACTCCTGAATTCACTCTTTAACTAGCGGAAGCGCCTAAAAGGGAAGCAACTGGGCTAGACTGCTTATCTGCGTTTACTGTTTGATGCGATGTCTAAAAGGCATTTACATTCATGATGCCATTAAATGAAGTCTTGTCATCATTTATTGCATCGTTGTGTCTATTTGAACCCTTTGTATGTCTAAGTTGACACGTGTGATGTGGTGTAAGTGAACATATATTAAAAGCTGTAATTGATTGATGTGACATTTTGATACGTGAGATGGGGGATCCAAATAGTAGCACCCTTATTGCATACTGGAGTGCGCCTTGGGTATACAAACATCATCATATGATGCTAATTAAACTTTACTCGTGATCGTTGAATTAAGTATAAACATAAAATAATTATCTTGGTGTTAATTCTATGTAACACTCACCTGCTAAGATGTGTGCTAATTAATCGTTTTTTGAGTGCTAAAACGCGCTTCTTCATGTTTCGCTAAAGAAAACAACTTACAACTTATTGCGTTTTTTTATGGCCAATCAACAATTTTCTTTAAGTGGTTTTGAATCTGCTTATAACTTATTGTGTTCTATAAAAATTTTGACCTAAAATTCCAAAGTCTGCAGGGCTGAAATAATAATTTACCACCGATAAAAACAAGTGAAAATAAGATTTGTGAAGTACTTATGCATGATTCTAAACAATCTTATTTGGAGATGTCTACTTGCCCACAGACATTTCTTAAACGTAAGTACGTATTCGGAAAAACAAATAAACACTTGGTCTGAAAGTACATTTTTTAACTGCATAAGCATAACATATAAGGTAAAAATTATAAACCAAAAATAAGCAATCCCAAACAGGCAAACACCCTTAATAAGATTTACCTTTAGCTTATAATGCAAAAAGGAGGAAGCAATTTGTTGCAGTTTTCATTACACAGCAGTTCCTTTCAACCAGCTTCTATTATAAGGATATACAAGATTACAAGAGCAGACTTGGTTCTAAATGTTCATTTGCTGATTGCAATTTTAACAACATGCTTACACATTGCAATTGAGACCTTAAAGGAACATTGCAGGAAAATTGAGGAGTATAAAGTAGCTGTGTGTCCATATGCTAACTTTATTTGAAGAACTTTGTGACACTATCAAACAATCTTAGGGCCTTCAGTTCACCTCTCCTCATATCCCTTAATTTTCTCCTCAATATCTGGAAATGACGCACAAAAAACAGCAAAATAGAGTCAACAAATAGCAAGGGTGTGTGTGTGTGCGTGTGTTCATTTAGGGTTTTGCACCCTAGAACAAGGTGTATAGGGAGTGAAATGTGTTCTTACATATTGGGCACGAAAAAGGATTCTCTGTTCACTATTGCACAAGTCCACAGCTAGCTGTTTAAGGAACACTCTGCGGTTGAGCTGCTTCGGAGATGTTATATCCAAATCCATTGATCCACTTGCCTGTTTTATGGGGGGTTAAAAAAGTTATTTTCATCAAATTGTCAATTATTGCTAAGCATCTATAAAGCACAACAATGACAAAATAGAGAGCTCTTGACTCTTGTACACCATAATGAATGTGATCAACGTTTTGTAATGATTAACAAGCTGGGCAGGTTGGGTTCAGTTGGTTTGACCCAAACCCCTTTTGGCCAAAGTATTTATGTGTCAAATATGATTACAAATATTACAGATTCCAATGTCAACGTATTTCTTTGAATGAATTAATTTAGGAGGTTTCATGCATTAAATTTGCAATTTGGGTGACTTTTGGCCCGTTTGTTCTGTTACCTTTCTATGTGTTAACATGTTTGACGTTACAATTCAAGTATACAACAAAAATGGAGTTGACCCATTCACAAGTAAATGGGTCAAAACTACCACCTCTACTAATTTGGGATTCAAACTATGAAAAAGAAAAGAAAGATAAAGGAAACTGTTGCCTGTAATTATCACCTGAAGGAACTTGGTGTACTTAGATATGCTGGATTCACAGCTATCCAAGATAAACTGGAATGCTTTTTCCTCTAATTCAGGATATCTGATTTCCTTTTTGCTAGTGCTTTTATTTGATGCTGCAGAAGCCATCTGGTATAAAATCACATTAAAGTTTGGTAAAACAGTACACCACACACAACTAAAGTCTTTTTACAACATGACTCACCTCTTCAAACTTTCCACTCAGACTAGAGGGACTGACAGCTAAATATGCGTATGCTATCAGCTCCGATGGCCAACCAGTTACTTGTAAAGGATAACATTCTGATCTGATACAAAAGCACATGGGAAATGAGTATTACACCTTGCAATCTTGTAGATACAATTAACTGAATTGAGATTCTATGATGACTAGAATTAGAGGTGGCAATTTCAACCCATTACTTATGGAACTGTACATTTGGGTATGATTTATCATAAACAGGTCAAATGAGTCAATTACGTAAAAGAAGAACTGGTCAAATAGGCTAAACTTTGTGCATAGAGTCTACAGCCTCCTAGATCGTTTTATTCAAGGCCAAACAACACCGAAATGTGTCCATCCAACCTTGCACTTCTTTTTATTGTATGTATGGGATTTTTCAACTTAACTTTTTATGTATCAAACTTATAAATATTGCCTTAAATGATATAAAAATAATTAGTTGGTTACATAAAGATGTTAATAAAAAAACCAAGTACATCAAAAGCTAAGTTTTGGAAGTTTGTTACAACAAACGATAAGTTTTGAGGAACATACAAACGATAGTAAGACATGTATAGTTGGATACATTCTGTTGTAGTTTGCCCTTATTCAATATTTAGATTATTATCATAATAATATTTTAAGGCCTTAATTATTTATATAAAGCTTTAAAATGGCCAAAAAAATGTTTGTAGGTCAACCCAACTCATTTTGGCCCGTACTAAAAATGACCCCTTTTGACCCTTTACCCAACTCCCCACCTTTGTTAAAATAACCCAAATGGTCAATGATGATTATACTATAATTGGTACTGCAATTTCATAATACTCACGCTGACAAACCATGCTTCTTCAGAGCTTCAACCTTTTGTTCATAACACTTATCTGATTTTTTAAGTGACAATGGCAGCTCAACTGAATCACGTGGGTTTGTCCCTTGTCTTGGCACGAACCCGTAAGAGAGCAAGAGTTCTCCATTAGATTTCCTTCCGTATGAAATGAACACCTGCAAGATATTACCAAAGTAAGTTTCCATACATCACCTTATAACCATAATATATTTTTCCTTTTTTTCTCTTTTTGTTATCTGTATTATAAATCACTCTAAGGTTGCATTATCCATTTATCCTTTTCTTGGAGAAAGGTTACTTTATGTAATAAAGTATACTTGGAAAAAAATAAAGAACTTAGAAAATGATTACCTGCTCACCTGGCTGGTAAGGGCGATCTGTTGTAAATACGACTCCCTTCGTTGATTTATCATAATCCAAAAAGGTTTCCACCTGTAGATATTGAAGATACCCAACATTCTAGTTAGGTTGACTTACTATCGAGTTTTTTTTATTTAAGTAAAGGAGATGGTGGTCTAGAACATACATCACAACTATGATTCAGCATATCTGCCCAAGGGACCAAAGCAACCCTTCCATCCAGTGAGGGTAATCGAACCTAAAATAGTGATCAATTACAATTTGAACCATTCGGTTTATTTAAACTATGCATGGAAGGTCAATTATTCATTGTGAAACTCACCAAACGTGAAAAAAGAATGCCGAAGGACCATCTAAATGACTCCATATTGAATACCTGCAATGAACAAGATTGGTCTTTCAAAATGTGGTGGTTACTATAAAATCTAGAATTGTGTTATGAAGTGATAAGAAATAATTGATGATATTTTGGATGAGATGGACATAGTTTTGAACTTTGATGATGATTAGCTATCTATTCTTATTGTATTATGTTGTGATTAGTTAGCATTGTGATTAACTTGGATATCAGATGAGCAAAACGGTTAGCCAAATGAAAGAATTGACTACTCTAGCTTCAGATTTTGGATAAACTTTATTATCGTGTTTAAATTCACTGTCTCACACGTGTAATTATTCGAATAGAACTTTCAATTAAGACCAGACAGCATTTAGGATTAAAACAGGGAACATATCACGAAATACATCTAGCGTATGAAAAGAAAATACCTCTTCAGGAAATAAATTAGGATGCTTGTCGAAAATTCTTTCCCTCAAGTCGTTATATCTGGAAAAAAGATTAAAAAACACAATAGGAATGTTAAAGAAACATAAACACGCTTTCATTACATATAACTAACCAAAATAGTAGTAAAGGGGTTGCATACGTTCCAGTTACATTATTGATCCTTTCAATTGCCCGTTCTCTAATCTGTGATGCTTCTAAGTACCTATCTAATTCCGCACGTGTCCTGAAATAATACAAATACGCTGTAGCAGAAACTACTGAGCATAGATCCTTAATTTATTGAAGGAGAAAATGCAGTTAAATCAAAAAAAGATTACCAGTATAAAAGTGAATAAGGCTGTCTTGGCAAGGCTGATATATAGTTGCTCCATCGAGACGACTTCATAAGACTAGCCTCACTAATTAGGTAGGTTGCAATCAAAGGCCAATCAGGTACATCATATCTCTTTAAAACCTCCCCAGCCTCTGGAAAACTCCACTCCTGATTGATGCCCAATATTCAGAGGCACAAATGTGTTAACAAAGCATGTTACATATTACTTCAAGATTTGAAAGCTAAATCCCATAATTTTAAAATCATTATAAAGTTACACCTCCGTAGAGAGGTCAACATGCACTAAAAGATCAAAGTTGCAAAGGGTCTGTTGGAATTAATTAGCAAGTATCATGTTTATTAAACTTATGTTAATTTGTTGTAATTTTTTTAATACTCTACGATATGTAAAACATTAGTATATTCATTGGCTGAGAAGTCTGTGTGTGTGGCGGGAATCAACTGCCGGCGGCGCCAAACAGCCTCCGCCATGAGGCAAAACCGCCACCACCAGCCTTCTATAAATAGGGTGTTTATCTAGTTCTTATGTAGCCTGAAATTTCAGTGGAAACCTATATATTTATATCCGATTATACTTCCTGTTTATGTGCCTCAATTATCATGCCTACATCGAAATTGCATACCTCTCAAAATCCTTACCGACATCCTAAAAAATGAACAGGGTCGTTAATTGCATGTACTTTAATGACATATTTGCATACACTCTTACACCTCCCCATGTAATTTATGGCTCCATTAGAGTTGAAAGGGAAGCTAATACTTGTTCATAGGCAAATTCAGATATGATATCACAATTTAATTTTATTTCAGATGGAAAAATATAATTCAAAAGAAAAAACTTACAAAAGATACGTAGATACATTGATATTCAAATCTCAAAGCTGAAGAAACTAATTCAGTTCTTAACTATTAACTCACTATACGATTGTCAAACCAATTTTGGGGTTTTTAGTTACATGTATCAAGAGAACTCCATTCCAGTGCCCTCATTGGACATGCTTTCAAGTTTCTAGCAATGGCAAATGATATAAGAAAATTGATAGCTGAATTTTTTTAAAAGGAAACCTGATGAACAATTGGATCAAATCAACATTAAGCAACATAATTACATAAACGAATCACTCAAAATCTATAACTTCGTAAATCAGATAAGCAAATTCAGGAGTGTGATAATCAAATATCATACCGAATCGGCGGAGATAACGAGCGAAGGAGGTACAAAAAGTATTTTCTCGCCCTTTCTGATGTTATTAGTGGCAACGAGACCTCTCTCTCCAACATCAACCTTCTGGATATCCATTTTCTGCGGCGGCAAACCGGAATCCCTTAACCATTTCTCCAACGCAGCCGCGTTCTCCAGGGAATCTATTTCGCAACCCCACGGTATCGGCCTAGGAGCCACGGCGGTCTTAGCCGTATCGCTACTGCTGGTGGAGATCGTGCAGCGGATGATCGCTGGTGAGGTTCTTCGTAAGGATAACGTTTGAGAGGTAGGTTTTCTGAGGGATAAGCTTTGGGATAACGAAGGCATGAGTGTGGTCTGGAAGATTCTGTAAGCTTCGGCCATGGCCGGAGACAGATGGCGGAGGAGAGGGAAAACCTTATCTGCTGAAAGCTTTCGAGTGAAGTAGATACGAAGCAGTTGGTTGTTTCGACGGTTGTTGTAACGTTTGCCCGTTGGGGTAAAATTTATCTTATTTTGGCCACCGTATTTTTCACTTCTTAAAATGTGGCCATTAAATTATCTTAATTTTACTAATCCAATTTTTACCTTAAACTCTTAAAAGCCTTGTTTGGTTCATAGAATCTTTAAAAAAAAATTAAGATCTCTTAAGATCGAACATGCGTTATACAATTATACTTGTCCTGCAAGTATCGGGTCTAATGAGCACTATTAATTTAACCAACAGCTGAAATACCGCGTCTTCTAATCAGCTGTAAGATCTATTTACTGCTTCTTGCCATCGGAGCTTTCTTTCTTTTATCTTTAATCACCCATGTGTCTCTCTTCTCTTTCTCGTATTTTATTAAAAAAAAGTGGGAAATAAATGAAGTGATAGAAAAATTGATATTACCTAATAAGAAAAATAAGAAGAAAGATAGAAGTGGATGTGACACTGACGTGTCAAAAAAGATAGAAATGATTTATAACGCCATGTCTTAGTAAATATTAAGAGTGGGCGTTGCCAACGAAGGGTGGCGGAGATGAAGAATATGATATAGTGGGAGATGAACACACGTGTGAAAATCATGTCGCTGATTGAGAACGAAGACTTTTGGTAATTTCAAAAAAAAAATCGGAGATTTGAAAGGATTTTAAAAGAAGTCACGATTGTTGAAACTCATTAAGGACTCTAAACAAATGAAGGTTATTGAAACAAATTAAGGACTTGAATTGCATTGACTCAATTATATGGAAATAAGTGAGAAAAAAAAACATAAATCATAGACAACTTGTACGAGTGTTGATTAAAAAAGTCATGAAGAAGAGGCCATGATCGTAGGAATCAACCTAACTCATACCTTAATGCTACTTGTTTTGATAAGATAATAACAATTAAAACACTAAAATTTACATTATAGTTGAGCACAAGTTTAAAAGTTGACAGTGGAGCGCTCTCTCTTTTATATATAAGACATAATATGTAACAGCTCTCTCTTTTATATATAAGACATAATATGTAACAACTCGTCCTACGTGAAAAGATGAATGAAAGTTAAAACACCTTGTAAGTTCAAAATTGTGAGTTATTAATACTTTTCATCATAGTTTTAGGTTGATTTTAAAGTTATTGAGCTAACCCTTGACTTTGGATTATGGGGTGTCACATCATAATAGCAAAGATGAATTTGTTTTTACACCTATAACATGCTTGTTCCTTTAGTTTATGAAGTTATAAACTTATAATGGTAGTCTTTTTCTAAACGTTGCATACTTTTAGTCCTTTAAATGAATGTTTGTTAAATTAGACTATTAAACTCCTCCATGTTGAGGCAAATTGGTAAATCCATACACTCTTTCTCTCAATTTTTTAATTAACAACAAACTAGCTTAACACCCCGTGTATAAATATGAGAATGGTTAAAGTAAATTTTAAATATTTATGAGGTTAAAGAGTATTAACATATAGTAAAACAATTATAAAATATATATACATGGGGATATAAAATATCATAAAAAAGGTAAATTTACTAGAAATAAGAAATGCATACATAACATCATTATCAAATCTTTTGTAAAACCTCTTTAGAAAGGATTTGAATTTTTTTAATTTAATACAATTTGTATACGTGTTTACATAAATAACCACGAAATAAATATTTTTTTAAGATATTCAATTGTTAATAAACTAAATTACCTAAAAAGTCACATTTGAGGAAAGAACTTATTTCTAAGTCATTTTAGGAATAAAATGGATGAATAATGAAAAAAATCTAAAAATAAAATGATGACATCTTAACCTATTTTCTTTTAATATATATTAAAAATTAAAGATAAAGATTAAAGATGTGTAAATGATATTCAACTTGCAAACTCTATTCTTAAACACAAATATTGAAACCCTCATCAGATATAGAACTGGCGGAGAAGTCAAGTCTCTGACATGCCCAGCCGAAAGATTACCACCCATCAAAGTCGGAATCCTCTTCGGTTTTGCATGAGAACTAATTAAAACACCCTTTTGGTACTACATCTACGACTTGATTTGAATCATTGTGATCTAAACTCAAAAGAACATACTCATCTTTTTGGAAGGGTTGTCGTGCTTCTAACTCAATAACTTGTATGTTAGGCTTTGAATAAGTCAAGACCATAAATGCAAAAGAAGTCCAATATTAAACTTGTGATAATAAAATCCGTGTACAATACTACTCAAAACCATGTACAGTACTAGTTAGGGGTGTTTAAAATATCTGAAACCAAAAAACCACGTAAAATCATAACGAAATCTAGGTTAACCGAATCAGATATTCTATTTTTTTTCGTTAACCGAATCTAAAAATTATTCGGTTATTCGGTTCGAGTATGGTTTATGATTTTAGAGACGGACGGTTAACCGAAAAATTGAAACTTTGAAAACACTTGGTTATTTTTTAGGTTTATCAACACAATCAATATTTACAATAAAATAATTATCAATTCATAACAAATTAAAACCAATATGTACATTTCATTTTTCAATAGATATAGTTATTAATTAGGTTGACTTGGTTTATAAATCTTATTATTTATTACTTTCTAAACTAGTTTCACTTCATTTTATTCACTTCTATTTTCATACTATTTTCTTTCTATTATAATTAGTTGATAAATAAATTTAAAAAATTGTAATTTTTATAAATTTCTCATTTAAACAATGTCCCATTTGAGATATGAATATTAATTTTGATGGTTTTTATTTTCAATATATATTTAATAGTTAGAAAGCCGAAAACATGGGTTAACCAACTTTTTTGGTTTAAGTTTAGATTTACAAAACTTGCGAACCGATAGTCCGGTTATTAGCTAACCGAATGCTCGATTAACTATCCATGAACACCTCTAATACTAGTAATTCTCCCTTTTTTCACTAGACAAATTGATCCCCGTCTAAAAAGAATCCTCATAAATTATGATGGACATCCTTCATTAACATTACCGAATCTTTTGAAATTTTTTTATTAAGGTGTAACTTTTTGATTTCTCTAAATTGACTTATGATTTGATATATCTGAGTATGTGACTTGTATCGAAAATTATAAATGATTGATATGATATATCTAAATGTGTGATCTACATTAGAAACTTTTAATTGATGTGATATGTGATTGGGGAGTCCAAATAACACTTTTTTTATTTGAAAGATGATATATCAATCTAGAGAGATGGTATATCCTTCTACTTCATCCTCTCATAAGATCAACACAAATGTCAAAATCAATGAATGAGGCGAGGAAAGAGAATTACTGAACTTCACATGTCATCTTGTGATGAGTAGAAGGATGAAGTAGAGGAAAAAGTAAAATTATATATCATTTTTCATCAATCTATTTATTATTCTACTCACAAAATCAACACAGATATTAAAATCAATAATAAAAATAAGAAAAAAATCAGTAAACTTTATATATTATCTTGTATAAAAAAAATAGTAATTTTATTTTTATCCAAGGCTTGTAAATAACACCGGGTAAAAATTAAAGAAGGTAATATCATATTCCACAAAATCTACGGTAAAATCGAAGGTCGCCGGCAATGACGTGGAGTGTTTGGAAGCAACGGAACAACCGTCGTCTAGCTCTAGCTCAAGAATTATTGTACCTCATCTCCAACGCCATTGGAATCGTTGTTTGTATACACTCTTCTGTATCTATATTTCTCTTGTACCTTCTGCTCCAAGAGTTGTACTATGTTTGCTCACACCACCTCTATATCCTGCAACTTCCCTTCCCTCCATTCCCAAAAACCTAAACTCAAACCCCCCAATTTACTCACCTCCACTCTTTCTCTGCAAATCAACAATGCAACAGCTAAATTAAAATTCCCACAATTCACAAACAGGGTCCACCTTCAAATCTGTCACAATTCATTAGACACTCGAAAATCACAAGACCCTGATTTGGAAGAACCAAATTCCATGAAAATCGACGGCGAGAACGATGGTGGCGGTGGCGGTGGCCGGACGACGTCGTTTCTAATATTTTTGCTATGGGGTGGACTCATGTATTATGTATTCAATCTTGCACCAAACCAAACTCCGGTAAATTGATTTTCTATTAGAAAATTTTGATTTTGTTATCTGTTGCAACTTTTGAGTTAATTACTGTTATTATTTTTCAGTCGACAGACATGTATCTTTTGAAAAAGCTTTGTTATTTGATTGGGGACGATGGTTTCCAGCCAAATCAAGTGATTGTGTCTCTTTGGAACATTATGGGATTATGGCCTTTAGTGTATAGTATGCTATTAATTCCATCTGGCAGAAGGTAATCCCTGTTTATCTGTTCTTCAAATTGATTGTAAGTTTTGGTTTGGTAAAAATGGCTAAAGGGGTGTTTGGCATTGAATAATCAGATCATTAGAATTAGTTTCACTATGCCTAAACACTGGAAACTGGTTGCTTATGAATTTAAAACACAGTAATTAGATAATGACTACTAAATAATCAGATTATCAGAATCACATGTACTCCTAATCTGATTATTTGACTCTTGAGATCAGATTGGCAGAATCATTTTCACATATCCAACTCTAGAAACTGATCATCTATGACTTGAAAACGCAATAATCAGATAAGACCGCTAAATAATCAGAATAATAGTTACTTCTAAACGGATTATATGACCGTTGAACAATAAGATAACCAGAAGGTCCAGAATCTATTTCACTATATCCAAAAAGTAGAAAAAACTGATTATCTGTGACTCGAAAACATAATAATCAGATGATCACTTTCAAAACACAATGTCAAACATCTCGTTAAAGTTTGTATATTGCTTATAATTTCTTGATCATGTATGTCAAATGATTAAACGGCTTTGATTGACACTTGCAATTTGTCGGATTTTGAAGCTCAAAAGGAAATGTTCCTGTTTTCCCCTTTGTCATACTTTCGTTCTTCTTGGGTGCATACGCTCTTATACCATATTTTGTTCTTTGGAGACCACCACCACCAGTTACTGAAGAATCTGAGCTGAAAAGATGGCCTCTAAACTTTCTTGAGTCTAAATTGACAGCTGGAGTAAGACTCTAAGCACAAAACTTTAATGTTTTTCCAGTATGTTAATATTGGCATATTCAGGTGTAATTATGCTTTAAGGAAGCTGGTCTAACCTGTTAACTGCTGAGATATCCCCACTGAGACCCCTATATTTTTTCCCATAATTATCGTCTACTTTAGGTTTTGAAATACAAACCTGCTATCATTCAAAGAGCGAGTTGACTTTTCAAAGAAGTGTGGAAATACCAAAAAAGATATTACACTTATGTAAATATGAGCGATTTAGGACATTTTTTATATTGCATATATTTGCAGTTTGTCGAATATTATTCATCATTGCGAACTTTGGTGTTATTCGTTTTGGCATTATCATAAAAAAGATTGTTACTTGTTAGTTTGAAATGAGAAACCAATTTCTTAAGGTTCAAAAGGTCAATCACTCATTTTTTTAGTGCAAAATAGGCAACAATATTCACACTTTTTTTTTCAATAATAATGCATTTTTACAGGCTACTCTGCTAGCTAAATCTTTCTCCATATAAAAACAATTCTTCGTATATGACTCTTCAAAGTCAAAAGTTGACTCTCATCTTGATCGTCCTCCCCAAGCACAGGATTACATATAGTATGCAATTCTAACTGTTAAAGTTTGATTCAGGAGCACATATATCATTTGCTTATGTTCTTTCTGTTGTTCTTATACTACCTCGCGTATATCGGTTTTTCTGTGGTCATACTTTTAATGCATCCCTTTCATATGACACAATTGAGGGTCCTTTTGAAAAGAAATGAGATGGAACGAAAGTGGGATCCACAAGGAAAACTTAAATCAGTGTGTCATATGTTCAATGTTGCTTCTCAAATCCCAGTGTAATAACTACCCACCAGGTAATATTTGCTGTAGGATTAGGTCTAATTGTGTATGCGGGCTTGGCCACCGGCGAAGATTGGAAGGAGTATCTTCAGTACTTTGGAGGGAGTAGACTCGTAAGTTTCTTATTCTATGATTTTCAATTTTCATTGTACTCACTAGCAAAAAACACGTGCTTGTCCCACACACACATATATATATAGTGATAGGTGGCCTGAAAAGTCTCAAAAGACATCTTAGATGAACAGGGAGAGCATAGGAAACGGTTAGGCGGTTAGGCCGCGTATATCAGAGCATAACTCGACTCCTTTGGGAACCTACTAAAGTGGGAAATCCCTTTGAAAGAGAAAGATATATAACTTGATGCCACTAAGACATTATTTCCGTTTTCTTGCTTGCAGATACATGTAACTAGCATCGACTTTGCACTGCTATCCTCATTTGCTCCTTTTTGGGTTTACAACGACATGAGTGCTCGAAGATGGTGAGGCACTATTAATTTTCAGTTGATTTTCTTTAAGACTGATTACTTATCATTGTCACTTGTAATTGCAATAATCAGTTTTAGTCTTTGAATAAACCAATCATCATGCTTCTTATTATTTGATTAAAGAGGAGTCAAGATGAATCTCCTTTTTTCACTAGTCTTTTGGGGTCATTTCATGTATTATTCTAACTTTACCCCACAAAAGCACATCTAAGTATTATCTCCTATTGCGCGTCTTATTACCGCTGATTATCTGATTTTGGATTATCGTATTAAACTTTTCGATTTGCAGGACCGACAAGGGGTTTTGGCTGCTACCCTTATCAGTGGTTCCGTTTCTAGGTCCTGCTTTATATGTTCTCTTGAGGCCATCATTATCGACAGTCATTACATCGAGCTTGCCAGCATTGAAAGAGGAGTGACACACTCTCAATGCTGTTTGCAACTGTAACTGATCTTGGTGCTAGTTTGATAGAATGTATGATATAGTTTTTTTAATATGAAAAACAAATGTAAGAATGCAATTTTCGTTCAAATAAAATGACAAAAAAGGTCTCAAGTGAGTTGTAATTGTGTTTTAGTAAATGATTTTGAATGTTACATAAAAGTGTTCCATGAGTAGATCTTGATCAAGATCTTATAATCTTATTACATCTGATTTTATTATATGAAGTAGCAGATTTTCGTGTAAGTGTGTTTGATTTATGTTATACTAGGTTAGATGCTCGTGTAATACACGGTTTGGTTTAAAAAATAATAAATAGTAATAAAAAGATATTAAATAATTATAAATCATGAAAGAAATGAAAATCAAGAAAAAGGCAACATACCGCATCAACACCCTAAAATAGCAGTGTAAGCGTCAACACGATGGGTAACACAAATATGACGGCAAAAACGTAGGCCACGATACAAAGAAACATAGTTGTATTTCTTGTACAAGTCATCGATCATTATTGTTATAGTTAGGGGCAATATAATAAGTCCTTACTAATTATAATTAGAAAGAAATTTAAAATGATTATAAAATTTTTTAAAATGATATTGAACCCAATGTTCCTAGTCTAGTTGTATTTGGGTACTTTAGGTTTGTTGTTGGTCATGGGTTCAAATTCCGTCATCGACATATTTGGATAGATTTATGATTCATTCAAAAAAAGTATGATATTATAAAAAAATAAATATAAATATTATATTTGTAAATTATGATAAAAAAATACAATATTTTAAATTAAAAACAAAAACCGTAATAACTGTCCAACTAAAGGGACAAAAAAAATATAATTTACTCTACAATATTCGGCAAGGCGTCCAATCAGTCTAGACAGACAGGAATTTACATACACGTGTCACGTATTAAGTTGAAAAAGGTGTGGATTTGTTGACATAAGACCTTCCATAAAATGTGACAACAAAGTAACTAATTACCTATATGCTTTTAGCCTTTATGTAGCTATAAGCCTATAACCGCTGCTTTTAGATGCGCCAGTTTTATAAATAAAGGCGATTGTTTTTTCCTTTTTATGTCGATATTTCAAACGAGGACCACTGCTTTGCTTCATGTCAACGCTTTTATCTATAGATGAGACAAGTTGGTATTTGGAATCAAACGATAGCTGCTTTTCGTATGAGAACCAATTTTAGCCGTTCAATTCCCCCTCCTTTAATTAGATTGCCCGCCCATGAATTCCTTCACACTCAATCCCCCACGCTCTTCATCCATGAATTCCATTATCCAAAATGAACGGCCAAGATTTGTTCTTGTACGAAAAACAGTCCTCGTTTGAATCCTCCCCTAGATCCAACTTTATGCTCGCTTTAGGACTTTAAATAGTTATTACTCATCCTCTAAATAAACATGTCTAATGACGAAAATACCCTCAAAAAATTTTAAAAAGACATGCATTTGTTAAAAAGAAGGAAACGGTAAACAAAGATGTCTTTGCTATTTAGTATAAACAAAACCGTATACATATTCGAGATTATAATTGTAAACTAGCAAGGAAACACATGAATCTTGTACAGAATCAATGCGTTACGATATATGAAATAACGAGAACTCAATAACGATTAGAACGAAGAGATAACGAATCTTTGCTCCTAACTACAGCACAACAAAAAAGAGGAAAAAGATTGATTTTAAGGGTTTTTACGCGTATAGGTTTTGCAGATCATCTTTAAATTTGGCCTTCAGTTGTTCCCTCTTTAACTTGAGAGCTGCTGTTACCAATCCTGATTCAGGAGTCCATGGATCTGGCATCAGCTTGATCTTTGCAGGAATTTCAAACTTGTCCAATTTTGCTTCTTTTCCTACCTGCAAAATGTTCAATAAATCATACCTAACACTTGATCCAATAGTCCAGCAACCTAAGCATGATGTCAATCTAATTCTTTGTAATTAATAACAAGAACAAAATAGGTTAAACTGAAATATAAAAAATAAATTTTATTGAACAATGACAAACCTTGGCGAGAGATTGCTGAACCTCAGAGACAGTTTCTTTTTTACCACACAAGTCAGCAAAATCTTTATAACTAATACCCGCACTTTTGGCCCACTGCTCAAGAACCTGATGTGCAGGAACAACTAAGGCGACACAATAATTGTGGAAGGGATCAGCATGTAACATTACGCTTTCTACATACTTGCTTGATGCAAGTGCTGCCTCAACCTGGAATTAAACCACCATTACAATTGTAACATATACACATTCAAACACGTGAGAAAGAAGATGCATATAAACACCATTATAATTGTAAAACATACACATTCAAATAAGGGCCATTGATGTTTGGCCGGTTGGGGTTTGGATATTCCATTTGAAAATGATTATGTTATTTTAAATTATCAGAACCAGATAATCGGCTCAAATACAATGGTTTGTAGGAGATAGGGTTTGGATATGATTTTACTGTATAAAGTTGAAATAATAAGATAATAAGTTATGTAGCTTTTCTTAACAAATTCTGAATATTGAAGAAAGTAATACACTAAATGACCAAAACATAGCATCTGTTTATTCTTGTGAAAAAAGGAAAATCTTCTGGTGAGATGAGAATCCAAGTCTCACAAATTAGGTTAATAAAAAATGTAATTAGGTAATTTTTAATTTTACCCTTCTCTTGCATAAACAATGGTAAGTATGTTAAACATAGTTTGAATACATACCTTCCCTAAGGATATGTACTCTCCATGTTGGAGTTTTACAATATCCTTCTTTCTATCAATGATTTCAAGGCATCCATCAGGGTGAAACCTTCCGATATCCCCAGTGTAAAACCAACGCATCCCAGTTTCATCAACCTGCACCATCAAGTCAACATGAGAAAGGGAAACCTTATAGGTAACAGTCAACACGAGCAACACGATGAAATACAAACCTTGTAAACCTCATTGGTTTTTTCTTCGTTGTTATAGTAACCAGCAGTTACACTATGCCCACCAACTACAACTTCGCCTCGTGGCATCGGTCTGTCGGTTGTTAAGTACCCACCTTCATCCCATGACACAAGCTGCAATACAAATTAAAAAACAAAAATAAGAAAGAACCCAGGAATGTATAATAACGTGTTTCATTGTGTTCTTTTTCTAATTAAGTTTCACATACCTTAATATAGACACATGGAAGAGGTGGACCAACACGCCCAACGGAATTATCATCCGCCTCAGAGAAAGCAGCTCCAGCACATGTCTCGGTCAGCCCGTATCCTTGGCCAATTGGAGCCCTAAAGAGTTCCTTTTGTTAAAAAAATATGCAAAAATCTAACAAAGAACGAAACAAATTTGATCTATTAATGTAATATTTACCCGATGCAGACATTTATAAATCGTTGTGTATCAGGAGCTAAAGGAGCACCACCACATAGCATGAAACGAATTTGTCCACCAAGTACAGACCGTATCTTTTTAAAAACAATGGCATCCCACAAAAGCTTCTCTAAGCCCCAAGCCCCTAGCCAACTTCCATCCACTGCTAACAACCGTCTTTTGTAGGCAATACTGAAAAGTTTTGTGGTCAAACCGCCCTTTTCCTCAACCTATAAATTTGGAATTCTTTCTTATAAAATATAAGTTGTGAGCGTCTGTGTGTGTGTGTGTGAGAGAGAGAGAGAGAGAGAGTTCTATTATTTCTTTCGAAAGTCTGAAACAGACCTTTTTCAATACTCCATCTCGGACACGATCTAAAATAGCAGGGACTGATGTCATTAAAGTTGGCTTCAACATTGTAGCATCTCCCATTGTTCCTTTCTTGATTTTATTCGAAGTGTCAGTTAACGTCAGTGCTGAACCATAACCAATTCTCATACCTGCAGCCATCATCACAGTCTGCACAACAACACGGTGCTTAAAAATCATAAAAAATTTCTAGTAGTTTATCTTATAAGAAAGAACCCATGCATGATGTTACCTCAGCAGCCAACTCAAATATATGAGCCAATGGTAAATATGCCATGTAGACATCATTGGTCCCGATTTCTGGGACAACAGTCATAACTGCAGCAGCCATTGCTACAACATTCCCATGAGTCATCATCACACCCTAGAGAGTTAACACGGCAGCGTATAAGCATTCAGTTTAAGCACACAAGTTATCCAGAGGAGGTGTGTTTGGATGTGTGGTCTGAGAGTGATCACGATATCGATTAATAAAAATCGAATCCGCTGTTGTATAAAGGATTGTCGCATATGGTCTTTCGATTGTTTATACCTTTTGAAGGTGTAATAATCAAAGAATTAGATATTTGAGTGCTTGAAAAATTCAAGATATTTAAGATTCTAATAGATAATATGACCAAAAAGGACTCTTCATGTTAAAGAAAGATGCTTTCTGATTTATGGTAAAATTCATCCATTTAAGTTAAAAGAGTTGGTAAATAGGTTTTTCTATTCTATTGTTACACAACCAGTCTTGTCGCAGCTGATACAAAACTGATTAGTCACTTAGTCAGATAATCAAAAGCAACATCTGTTTACTCAAACATTAAATATAGACTGTTGAGCAGATAAGGTGTTCCAAACGCCCCGTAAAAATACAACCACAATGACTGAAAAATTAAGAGAATGAGGGAATAATCTAACCTTCGGTAAACCTGTGCTGCCACTTGTATACATGATGACTGCAATCTCTTTCTTGATAGGAAGTCTAGCATCAACTGGACTCTTCTCTCCCAGTTTCTCAACCTCAGAGAAAGAAGATATACTCCAATCACCGATATCTTTTATAATTTCGGTACTGTCGCTTTCAAAGTAAATGACATTTTTTACAGTTTTCAGGCTCGAACTAACACTAGCCACTTTTTTTAAAAGCTTGGAATCACAGATCAAGGTCGATACTTGTGTCTGTAAAAAAAACTACACCATCAGGACTTGTAAGAGATAAAAATAAAAACAAAAACATAAAAAACTGTTGTGTGTCTGACCTCATTAAGAGAGTGAATTAGGGCATCATCACCTAATGATGCATAAATGGTCACTACAGTGATATTCTGCCGAAAGCACCCCTGAAACCATAAAGACTCGTAATTGGTGTTCATATATACCAGACATCATTAAGAAGAATTACAACAATAACACATCACATACCTCAAATGCAATAAACCATTCTGCTCTTGTATCAGAAAAGATGGCAATTCGAGTATCAGGGTCATGACCAAGCTGAATGAGTCCTGATGCAAAGTTGCAAACACGATCAAATACCTGTCCATACGTCTCCCATTGATACTCCCCAAGGTGTAGCTTCTCAAACTTTCTCCCATCACTACCAGTAACAAAGTCTCTAGCTATCAGCTTCCTTGTTCCAAGAAACCGATATTGTGAATGCTTCTTACAAGACTGCTCAAACAATGCAGCCATGGTTGTAGCCCCTTCCCACGGGACATCAATTAATTTGCTTGATCTTGCATTGCGCATGGCAAACCCTGCCTCGCCACCAACTTCAACAGGAACGCCTCTTTGTTTCACCTTCTTCTTCCCCGCAAACATTGAAGAAAGAACCAATGGTACAGCAACGGCGATAATAATTGCGATTGCAGCACCATAAGATTTATCATCCATGAATTTGGACAAGAAACTGTCAACATCCATCTGTTCAGTTGTAGGAGTACTAATAGGACTTCCCTCTGAATCACCCATTCTATGTAATCCAAAGCTTCAAAACAGTAATACTCTGAAAGGCTACAAATAAACCATCCATTTTAATTTCAGAAAATGAACGAAGGAAAATCTAGGTGCATTCAACTAATAGAAATATAATTGCTAGCAAATGTACTAATATTAAGAAATATGAAAAGAAACTACAATACAGGCATCAAGAACCCATTGTGAGTTTCAGACAATGATCCAAGGCAAATCTATATAACTCCAGTATATAGAAATAACTGCTGACAATAAGAGCAGGATCAACTAATACGGATGAAATTTGAAAGTAAATATAATATAAAAAGCATTTAGAAATCATTTAGGCTTGTGATCACATCAATATCACGAATCTACAATTCTAGAAACCACAAAGGTTCATCTACAAACAGAATAATCAATCTTACAATAACCAAAAGACAATATTTACAACTCGGATCAATGGAAATCATAAGCTGATCACGAAACTCATTCAAAACAACAAATTTCATGCGTAAACCTTACGCAATACGTTCGAGCGTGATGAAATCAGTCGGTGATCAATCTAAACCCTAAAACATTAGGACCGTGAATCATATTACACAAAGTAATCATTAGAGAAGATTAAAACAAGCTGGCGAGGGAGTGAAAATCAATTAATGGAGAAAATGAAATCAAACGAACAAAAGCAGTGAAATCTACAAAGAGATTAGTAGAGGATTAGGAAAAGATAAAGCGGAATAAGGTAGATAATTAACCTTTGATGATGAATGAAATTGTTGTTTATGGTATTCCCTTTTGTCAGCAGAGAAAGACAGGGAGTAGTATGTATGTATGCATATATATTGCTTGGGGAAAGGCGGACGATGGAGGTGTATATATATATATATATTTGTTTTGTGTCTGATCCTTTCGAGAAATTGAATTTTCCGGTGTCCATTAATGAGTTAATTTGAAAAGAAAAAAAATATAAAATTAAGGAAAAATTCAATTTTCATCCTCCTTTTTTTTAAATTTATTTTATTCCGAATTATTAAAGAAAAATATTATATTTTTTTCATTTTTGTTTTTGTGTAGGAAGATTCTTAATTTATAATTTAAGAGATATGATATAACTTTTTAATTTTTCTTTCTATTTATCCTCCTACGTACAAGATCAACATAAGTGTTAAAACTAATATAAGATATGAGGAAAAAGAACTTATAGACTCCATGAGTCATTTTGTAACGAGTAAGAGGATGAAATAATATTATATATATTATTTTCTTATATAAAAACATCTCATCTCAATATCTCATGTATAAAATTTGAGTGATTTATTTTTCTAATTCCAATTAATTTATTGATTAAGTATTTTAAAGTTTAAAATTTTCTTGCATATAGAGAAAGAGGTAGAACATATGAATGTGCTAAGTGCTTACATATTCACAGGGCTATTTATGAATTTTCTAATTGTTGATGTGTTAGATGTCAATACCTAATGCGTTGATACATAAGCAATCTATTATAATTAATTAAGCAGATTTAGAATATTCTACAAACTAGCACATTTGAAGTCCTTTTTAATAAACATTTTTCTTGTTAGTTTTAGTTTTGTGTAGGTTGAATTTATTCACAGAAAAATCAAGGAGTCCATAACAAAAATAAAAAGTCAATATCAATTAAGTTGTAGAAAATCGCTTAGCTACATGTGTATATAGAAAAGCTTGATGATGCGTGTAGAAAAGAAAGAATTTTATTTATTTTTACTAGCTTAACACTTCGTGTATAAATATGAAAATGATTAAAATAAATTTTAAATGTCTCTTGTATTAAATAGTACTAACACGTATTGTAAATCAATTGTAAATCATACAAAAAGTATCGCAATAATAAACGTCACGAGCATTGTTTGTATTCTCTACCAATATTATTTTTTATATAGTAGATATTGTTTTTTATCGTAGCAGCTTGAATCGTGATCATTTAAGTCGATCTCTATGACAGAAAACAAAATATAACAAAGGAAGAAGACACTGAAAATGATATGTTATGGGGCTATTTTCGAATACTGGTTCTCAAAATAAAATAGCGTTATAAATCAGATAATGAAAATTCAATGTTTTAATTTAATCAAATTGGTCTATGTGTTTAAATAAATAAACACAAAAAATGTATCTATTAAATGATTTAATAAATTTTTTATTAAAATATTTTAATGTTAATAAACTAAATCACTTAAAAATGAAACGCTTAAACAATATGTAAGGCTTAATATTTTTAACGTAAAAATAACTAATTTAAAGACATTTAAGAATTATGATTAGTGAAAAATGGCATGATTAGCAAAAACTCTTTGAATAATGTTAGTTTTTTATTTATATTAAAAAAATAGAAGATATATAATATAATATATAGAGTTGTGTTCCATAAAATTCATTTAAAAAATATAGTCCTAAAATTTTAATATTCAATCATATGTGATTCAGCATACAATCGCATATGATTTGTAAAAGCATCACATATAAATTACGAAAAATTACGAAAATACCACTCCGCCCAAAAAATTTAATATTTAATCTGGACCGTTGATGTCATTGATCCAAAAAATAAAATTAGTCTCTTAAAACTACAAATTAATTATGGACTATATTAAACATTTTTGTTAGACATTAAATATAAAATACGTAGGTAGGATACCCATAGCCCAAATGGCATTAATGCTTCCAGGCACACCTATTGTGGAAGTCATTGATTGTTTTAGGAGGTGGAACTTGCTGCTTCTTCATTCCCACATGAAGATATCTTTATTCACTAATTTGGTCATCTTTTCCTGTCCACAAATAAATCAATAAATAAATAAATAGATTATATATATATATATATAAATATAGTGAAAGGTTCATTTTATAATCGTTTTTATTACGAGAACCAATCTTAGCCATCAAATTCCCCCTCTTTCTATTGGATTGCCTACCCATGAATTCCTTACATGCACCCTGCCACACCCAATCCCCCCACGCTCTTCATCCATCAATTCCATTATCCAAAATGAACGGCTAAGATTGGTTCTCGCAATAAAAACGGTTCTCAAATGAACCTTCCCCTATATATATGTATATATATATAGGAAGAAGTTCATTTGAGAACCGTTTTTATTGCGAGAACCGCGAGAACCAATCTTAGCCGTCCAATTTCCCCTCCTTCAATTGGATTGCCCACCCATGAATTCCTTACATGCACCCTGTCACACTCAATCCTCCCACGCTCTTCATCCATGAGTTCCATTATCCAAAATGAACGGCTAAGATTGGTTCTCGCAATAAAAACGGTTCTCAAATGAACCTTCCCCTATATATATATATATATATATATATATATATATATATATATATATATAGGAAGAAGTTCATTTGAGAACCGTTTTTATTGCGAGAACCAATCTTAGCCGTCCAATTTTCCCTCCTTCAATTGGATTGCCCACCCATGAATTCCTTACATGTACCCTGTCACACTCAATCCTCCCACGCTCTTCATCCATGAGTTCCATTATCCAAAATGAACGGCTAAGATTGGTTCTCGCGGTTCTTGCAATAAAAACGTAAGATTGGTTCTCGCGGTTCTTGCAATAGAAACGGTTCTTAAATGAACCCTCCCCTATATATATATATATATATATATATATATATATATATATATATATATATATATATATATATATATATATACACACACATGTCCGGATCAATGGGAACATTTGTTTCCAGGAAAAAACAGACCTAAGCCTTCAAATACTTAATCTAATAAGTTATAAAATTTAGATGTATTACACGTCTAATATATTTATCTAGTTTTTAAATTTGTTTGTAAATATGACTTAAAAGTTTATTGTTATAATATTTTTAAATTAAAAATAAAATCTTTTTTGTTAATTTTTGTATTTTACTAGTGTTCTCCATATACTATCTGGGTAAAAAAGAGCAGGAGACTTTCACCTTCATCCTCCAAACTCATCTGCATTTTCATTCTCCCACATCCCTCGTCGTTGATTCATAAAGAAATGAACTGAACAAGATCGAGATTGCAAATGACTTTCACCTTTAAAATCCATCACCACCTTCAAAGGGTGGTGGCAATGGTTTTGTAAAACCCATTTCTCATTTTATAAAATATATATGTATTTCAAAAGTTAACACACATACATGATCAGAGTTTACAAAAGGTTACAAAACATTTGTTCTTATTTACACGTGTGTTAACTATATTCAAAAGAGGTTAAATACGTTTGTTTTTCCTTGTTAAGTTTGGAGCTATCCGACTCATCATGGTATAGGAGCGTTGCTCTTATTGGAACCCGAACAACCTGTAAAATAACATCAACACAACGTAAGTTTTCGCTTAGTGAGCATACTAACTTGCTCTAACAATGAACATTAGGTAACATCTCCATAATAGTCACTGCAAGCCATATCAACCGTATAGCAATGTAGTTATAACTCCATAATAGTCACTGTAAGCCATACCAACCGTATAGCAATGTTGATATAACTCCATAATTACATATACATATAGAGACCCATAGGGTGAGTATGAGTCTCCCTCCATAATTTACTTGGTATCAAATTATCTCCATAATTGTGCAAAGTTATATCAACCGCATAGTGATACACTATAACCTCATAATTTTACATACACCATATTTATATCATATACATAAACAAGGATAAGATATATGATATGTAAAACCCAAAATTTTATAAAATTATAAAATTTATGTAAATGCAAGTTGATGTTAGTTGGAGGTGACACACACACACACACACACACATATATATATATATATATATATAAAAAGTTGGTAAATAAATGTAAAAGGAAAAGAAGTTAGGGGTTTAGTGTGTAAATATGTATATGTATATATATATATATATGTGTGTGTGTGTGTGTAAGACCTCAATTGAAGTCAAAGAAAAACTCCAACTTTCTGGAGTCTTCTTCGTGGGGTGTATAGAGAGAGAAACCAAGAAAGAAGAAGGAAAGAACAAGAGAAATGGTGGTTTGTGCTTGGATTCAAGGTTCAAGTTTTTTGTTCTTCCATTTCTTCATATTGGAGCTTAATTTGAGCAAGAAAAATCTACTAACCAAGTTGGGGATCAAGTGAGGGTTTTGAATCAAGTAAGTTTAATCTTATAATTGTGTTTGATTTTAGTATTTGGTGGCTATTTATGGTGATTCTTGGTCGAATTTGTGGTTTATGTTAGCAAATGGGTCAAGAAGGGTTAAGTTAAAGTTTTGATGATAAAATCATGTTAAATGTGGATGTGTGTTGTTGATAAGGTGTATTGATTAAGCTTTAAAACTTTATTTTTGCTGCAATCAAGTTTTGGTAGTTAAAGAAATAGAAATCTGGATTTGCAGCAAGAAAATAAGAAGTTTCTGGGCTGTGCAGGTCCCGTCGCGGCGCGACCATTATTCGTCGCGGCATGATGCGTCGCGACCAGCATATAGCCATCTTCCAGAGAATTTCTCGCGGCGCGAGGCACCTTGAAACCTTCAAAACTTATGTTTTTTACCCCATTTGACTATGTACTTGTTTGGGGTTTGGTTCTAAGGTTTTATAAAGGATAAATGGAGTCTTTTCAGACCCGAAAGAGTGTTTAAGCATAGAATTGAGCTCATAAGGGTTTTGTTTTGGTTAACTTATGTAATTTAACCTTGTGCTTCGTGATCATAGGTTTATGATCAAGTGTTGAGCTTTGGTTTGGTTGGGGTTGTGATCCTCATCACACCCTCAGGTGAGTACACCTTGTGGATACCCAACTGTTTGATAAGATTACAAGTCATCATGTTGTGTTTTGATTGTTTGGCAATTGTTTGATGAATCTTGATGATTCAAAGGATGTGGATTATGAAACTGTTTTATAAATGCGGGTTATATGATTTAAAACTGTTTAAAAGTTTTGAACTTACAGAATATGTAAACCATGTATTGTTTTATACTATGGTTTTTGTGAAGTATAAATGCTTTATGAAACCCTTGGGTTTAAGAATGAGGAATTGTGTATTTGATTTAAGATGTGTTATAAATGATGGTTTTCAAAATAAGACCATTACTCCATGATTGGAGATGGTCTATGTTTAAATTGTGATTAATGAATGGTTTTGAAACATGGTACTCCATATGGGAGTGAACTTTGATTTTGAAACAAAAGACATGATTTTGAGATTAATGAAATTCATGTTTTCACTTATGATATATCTTGGGCATTGGAATGCCAACTGGAACCTGATTATGAGAAATAAAGATATGTTCATACAAAAGTCGTTTTTAGGCATTGAGATGCCAAATATGGTTTTGATTGTTGAGCATTTATGCTCAAGTGATATAAATTGTGAAACTTGCTCATTTTATTGATAAGCTGATATGCTTGGATTAATTGGCCTTTATGACAAAGATATTTGTGGCCTTTATGGCAAATGGTTTTATGACCCTTCGGAGTATGAGATTTTATGACCCTTCGGGGTAAGTGATTATGTGACCCTTCGGGGTAAAGTGATTACGTGACCCTTCGGGGTATGTGCCTATGTGACCCTTCGGGGTATATGTGCTTCAGTCCGGACCACTGTGTGATATAACTCTGTACCATAGGGTTCCTAGTTATTGAGACGTACACAAAGGTTCCTATAGCTTCGGCAATTGGGGGACCGCGAGGTACGGGTGGCTGAGGGATTGGTGCAGAGAGTGGAGGGGTATGTCAGTAGACCATCATGACCGTGTGGGTTCACTGGGCTGACGAGCCACCGAACCCAGGGCAACACGTGTGGATTTGGTGAACAGGGCTTACACTCCAGATAACCGTTGTATGGTGGACTTCTTCGTGCATCCCCCACCTTGACGGGGTGATGTGGTTATCCCCCATGTGGGCACGTGTTGACCGTGGCTAGCTACCACGTGGATACATTGTAACACCGTATTTTCACCAATAAAATTTTCATTTAAATTAACACTGCGGAAGCGTTTACCAAAACATAAAAGTATTTACAACTGAAGTTAAACCACTGTTTAACAAAATCAAACAGTTTAAAATACAGTATTAAATTCCAATCAGAGTGTCTGTCAATTATTCCCCAGACCACACCCCTTCACGACTAAACCACAGAACTCACCAACCACCTGTAAAAGTAGTGAGAGGTGGGGGATTAGCACAAAGCTAAGTGAATGGAAGTAAACCAACACATATATACTAGCAAATAACCGCATGATATCACAACAGTAAACACATAATCACCCTTTGCCTCACGAGAAGACCGGCGGTTCTGCAGGAACCTACAACCAATGCCGGCCAAGCAAAGGTTTACCGATAGTCTATTTGCTATTCTCACACAGTATTATCTTAAGTTGCAACGAATGCATCAAAAGACCACAATACTGATTAGCCGATAGCAAACAAATCCAGCCCAGTATGCCCAGCCGTCAGCTGACTTCACAATAGGCGCAACAATCAATTAACATATCACAGTTAATCAATTAATAGACAACAGTCTATCTATGCATCAGTTCAATCAATTAACATATCACAATTAATCAATTAGCAGACTAACAGTCTATCCATGCGTCAATTCGATAACAGTTGCAACCCAAGCCAGTTACAACTAATAACACCCGTGAGTAAACATCCACTCACCTCGAGTTCTCGAACTCCCACTCAGTGGTCTAATATTACTGAGCCTTGTCCTTTTCTGAGATCAGAATAAACTAAAATCAGTAACCAATTCATAAATATATACCAAACACATATATTTATATCCTTTCAATCAAACATAAACATGTAAGATTCACATATGTATAAACATATAGCACATAGCATTAAACAATGCTTTAAACACCAAAATCCTCCAAACCGTGGATGCGTCGCGTCCAAACACCCGACGCGTCGCGTCGATGCACATTTCGGATTTCCACAATCCGAGTCCCATGTATCGGATTTCAAATCCCGGACTTCAAGTTCCAGATTTCCACTGTCGGATTTCAATACTCCGGATTCCCATCATCGGATTTTGGATCCAGATTTCGCCAATCGGATTTCTAATCGGATTTTTACAAGAATCCGATTCTTACCAACAACGCGTCGCGTTCTCCTCCCGGATGCGTCGCGTCGCGACCGACCCTGCATCATCTTCTTCATTTTCCAGCCGACTTACAACTTTCCAAATCCGATTTATACACTTGAAATCCAATATGAACACTTCTAAAACATGTATAAACATCTTATAACATGTATCAAACATCAAGAACACATCATAACCAATTAAAACACCAAAACACACAAAACTCATTTGTCAAGTACGGAGCTTCAAGCTCCTTTCATGGTGTTTCATCATATACACATGTATTTCATTAGAAAAGCATACCAATATGATCAGAATCATACAAGGAACATCATCCTACCTTTGTTTAGAATTATCAAGCCACAAATCTTGACTTTCACTTTTCAAGTAACCTTGTTTCTTTTGCCTTTTCTTTCAAAACACACACAACACACACACTGTCGGTTTTCCAAATGAAACATATCAGATGTAAACCCCTTTTTGAAGTCCCACATATGTATTCAAATAAGCATGATGTGTCAACTTCTCATTTCCAAAATCATGCATACAATAAAATAGATATATATCTATATCCGTACACATGCACACACATATAAATATAAACCAAATATCCAATCTTTAATTAATTAATTTGACAATTAATTCAATTAAATCCATTAGTAAATAATAAACATATAATCAAATACTAATCACGTGTTTAAAACATACCTTGGCCTACGTAACCACTAGGCCCAAAATCAGGATGTTACATACATTGTGGCCCAATGGACAGACCCGCATCCGTATGTGCTATTATGTGAGATTTTAAAAGAATACTAATTGCCAAACTTATGTTTTCAAAAGTAAAAAAGGATGACTTGGTTTTGATAAAACAAATGTTTTTGAATGTACTCACTAGCTATATTTATAGCTAACTGGTGTATAAAAATGTTTTGTATCCGCAGGTTGTACAGAGGCCTTGGTGAGGCGGGTAGATGTCTTGGGCATAGTTTTGCTTGAATTTCCGGTAATATTGGATTTCCCATGCTTTTGATAATAGTCGTGAGATTAACTGTCGTAACACCAAAAGGTTTTGGGAAATATTTATGAGATAAACTTTATTTTCAAAATGATATTGTATTTTGATGAAATATTTCAAGAATATTGCGATGCTTCCGCAAAATGTTTAAAGAGTTTTGGTATAAAGTATGATTTAAATTGAGTTTTGAAAATTTTAAATTTGGTCTGAAAATCAGGGTGTTACAAGTTGGTATCAGAGCCTGGGTTTGAGTGAATCATGCACTCGAGTTAGTATTTGGTCTCAAACCAGGCCGACCATTACTGGAAATCCATTTGAGCTGGAAGGGGGTAACTTGGGTTAGGATGAGAGTTGCCTGAGTGTTAGGTAACTCAAGTGTGTTGCTAGCCCTATGTTACTAAGTTGACTTCAGTTATGTGTTAAACTTGATGTATAAGCCTACCTTGGGTGGCAGTTTAGAAATTAACGGTACTGTTGAGTACTAAGGATAGTGGTCCTGGTTCACATAGAACCTTGGATAGTAACAGAAAGCTGTTTTAGCTTGTGTACTGAATCCGGTATTATGGATAGTCATTGATGAATCCTTTGTAAGGATAGATTGGGTTAGAAGGAAAGATTCCCTTGATGATATGTGAGAAGCTTTGAGCACTAGAATGAGAAACTAAGTCTTGAATAAGATTAGTTTTGCCAATAGAAACATGATATTATGATATTAGAAGCCTTGTTTAGTATGCCTTAATGCTAAGGCGAGTAAGTGATGAACTCCATGAAATGGAGTTAGATCAGAAAATTGCCATTATCCTTGGTTCAAGGAGGGAGGCATCTTATGAGAAGTGGTATAAAAGACGATTTGGTCTATAGAATGAACCCTTTATGCGACTGCAGTTGCGGGTTCGGATCCTTTATGGATAATAGTTAGAGTCATCCATTAGTGACACTCTATGTGTTTTGACTTGAGAGCTGTTTCTCTATCTAAGTATAAATCCTATTGGGATTAGTGGTTAAGTTGAAATTGAAATTGAAAGTTAATATTTCATGTATGACAGACTTACCCTGATGAGTTAAGTTGCAAGTGGAATAGTGTTTGTGTGCTTCTCAGAGAGAAACAAGAATCTTCTGTTGAATTATGTCTTTTATGATAGAAGAATAGCTATTGTGTCATCATCAAGGTGGTGTAATTTTGTCCAAATGAGTTGGAGCCTTAATGGGAGCCATGTATAGATCGTGTGATCTAATGGGACTCACATTGGGATGTAAAGTAGAATGACTAAGATAAATTGAAAACCTTTGGTCACGTAAGCTCTCAAGTTTGATTGAAAGCGGTTAACCACTCTTGGCACTTGTTATGTGCTTAGAGGAGATAAGAGGTATAAGTAAGTTGGGGGGAATCCCAATCGTATCTTGTGATTGAGACTATGTAACGAAATGTTTAAGTAAGGTTGTACTCTGAGTAACCTTATGATTAAGTTGTTGATTAACCTTAGAGATTTGAACTCTCTAGTGGTTGAGATTTTATGAAACTAAGATTGTGATGCTATTGATTAGTGATTTGATTACTTAAGAACCTGTGTAACCAAATCTCTCTTCTTTGATGATTTAGAGAGTTGTGTTAAAGAAAGATAATTGTGAATTATTGAACCTCTTAGGAGGATAGACCAATTTTAAGGCCAGATATGTGGTATGAAAATTTGAATTATAACTTGATGTGACCTTATGTGTCAGTTTATTCCCAATAGTGGAAATGATTAATTGTAAGTTCATTAGAACTGTGATAAGTGTTAATGATTGAGAATTTGATAAGTTGACTAAATGGCCCGTGTTGGGTAATGTTGAAAAGAGCCCCTTGATGACTACATTTAGTTATAGTCTGCTCAAGGACCATGATAGTTATGAAAATGAGATATATTAAGATCATAAGTATGATAGATGATCTTGTAATGATAAGCTTATAGATCTTCCTCCGAGAAGGAAAAACCTTAGAACGTAATAGTTATTGCCACCATAATCCAATATGATTATTTGAGATCAATTGGTTTTGTATGTGTTACTAAAGAGTAGCATGTGATTTGATGCCTAAGGGTGATTCCCTCTGTTCATGTTTTTGGGTACCAAAAGAGATTTAGAAATTAGTGGAGCTGAACCTGAAAGTGAAGCTCCTGTGCATATATTGAGGCAGGTCCTCAGGCTATGAGATAGAGTTAAGATCCTTCTATTTTGATAATAGATGTTCTTGTGACAAGTAGCTAGCTTACATGTGTTAAGCATAGGGTGGTGTCTTGAGACCACAAGAGTTGATTGGGTATATGTCCATTAGAAGCATGCGGCGATGCCGGTAGATTGTATTGGTCGAGGATTTTGACCTTGAGATTTGTTTTATCCGGGCATGGCAAAAGTTGTGACCTAAGTTTGGAGTCGCACGGTTATAGTCCTAACAGATTGATTGTGGGTCTTTTGGACCAAAAGTTGTTATAGACTTAATGAGGCGACTTAGAGGTGCTCAAGGAGAGGCCTTGCGGGATAAAGGTCTCTAAGTAAGACTGTGCTTGCAGATATGATCGTCTTAAGGACTATATTGTGATACTTTGACCAGTGGGTCAATTTGAGCCTTAAGTTTTGATATGAATTATGAGTTAATGGTGTTTAACGTAGGCTGGTTCTGGTGAACTCTCTTTTGGTAATGTGTTAGTATTGTGTAGAGATCTGAACTCATGCGCTAGCTATTGGTGTTGTTGGCATGCATGGTTATTGAATTAAGGTATGATGCTTAGAACCTTTGAGTTATGTGATGTGTCATAATGTGATCGGTAATTTTCACCATAGAAATTTCCGAAACAGAGGTTAGTTATGTACGTTTGGTTATGAGCCAAGGTTGTTATGAATCATGAGAGAGGATTATATGACTTGGGTCCTCGTTGACCAAATGAGGAAAGAACGATTTCGTTTTAGTGATACTTATGTGCTTATCTGTCCAAATTATGGACAAATATTTAATGAATATGATTATGTTAAGGCAGGGGATCATGATATTTAGTTATAAATAGACACTTGTGCGTTACTCGCATTCTTGGAAAATTTATTTATAAGTAGCATATTTGTTATGAGCGGGTTATTTGCCCAAGTTGGCTGGCAATTGCCATAGTGTTTGAAAATTAGAAGTGATTTGTAGATCATTAATTAGTGTGAGCAATATCTAGCCATTGGATTATATGGCTTAGGAGCTGTAAAGCTCGTGTTAATGATATTGATCCCTGATAGTCCAATTGGAAGATAATTATAAACCATTTAGTGGTGAGATACTAGGCTACCTTAAAAGGTCTAGTTAAGGAAATTGATCTTGAGCTTTGATTATGAAAGAGTTGATAATAATAGTTGAATTAAATGATCCTAGTTAGGATCTTAGTGCAAACATGTGGAAGTATCTAAGCTTGAGGGTTGATTGGATTCCGAGGACGGAATCCTGATAAGGAGGGAGGAATTGTAAAACCCGAAATTTTATAAAATTATAAAATTTATATAAATGCAAGTTTTAAGGAAAGAACGAATAAAAATTATGTGTTCGTTTGTAATTAGTTGATGTTAGTTGGAGGTGACACACACACACACACACACACACACATATATATATATATATATATATAAAGTTGGTAAATAAATGTAAAAGAAAAAGAAGTTAGGGGTTTAGTGTGTAAATATGTATATGTATATATATATATATGTGTGTGTGTGTGTGTGTATAAGACCTCAATTGAAGTCAAAGAAAAACTCCAACTTTCTGGAGTCTTCTTCGTGGGGTGTATAGAGAGAGAGTCTAGAGAGAGAAACCAAGAAAGAAGGAAAGAACAAGAGAAATGGTTGTTTGTGCTTGGATTCAAGGTTCAAGTTGTTTGTTCTTCCATTTCTTCATATTGGAGCTTAATTTGAGCAAGAAAAATCTACTAACCAAGTTGGGGATTAAGTGAGGGTTTTGAATCAAGTAAGTTTAATCTTATAATTGTGTTTGATTTTAGTATTTGGTGGCTATTTATGGTGATTCTTGGTTGAATTTGTGGTTTATGTTAGCAAATGGGTCAAGAAGGGTTAAGTTAAAGTTTTGATGATAAAATCATGTTAAATGTGGATGTGTGTTGTTGATAAGGTGTATTGATTAAGCTTTATGTAACACCGCCTTTGAAACTTTAAAATCAGTTAAAATTTGAGTTTTCAAAATGCATTGGTCCGTTTGTAAATTGAGTGTTTACCTGTTTGTTAACTTAACCGAATTTCAAAACTATGCAGCGGAATTTAAAATCAATAAACAAACCCACGCCTATTAAATATTACATTTTAAAAACACATGTTTGGCGTATATACAAATATACAATATAAAAATAGCCAAACATGTCAACCGGTGTTACTTTTAAACTAAACCGACCATTGTATAATATATACCAAAGTGCAGTTTTCCAACAAAAGCCTGTACAAAAAGCATAAGGGTTCCCGTCTCACCAGGCCCGCCTATACTTTATCTGAAAAAGGGAAACAACAACCCGATTAGCTATTTAAAATAGCTAGTGAATACTGACAGATATGAGTACAATAATAGCAAGTCACGATTCAAGAATGAGCATACAATGCTATCCTAACATTTAGCGGTAATGCTGACATGTCCAGCAGTGCTATATCTTGCCAGATAGCTAGTCCGGCTCAATAACAACCACCGGGGGAATCAAACACTACCAACCGTGCTCGTATCATCACATAAGTGACTCCACCTGCTCGTTACGGAGCCAAAGGCTCATTAGGCTCAGCCAGTTAAGGGAATCACCCCAAGAGTTTAAAGGAATGGCACTCGAGTACCATTAGTCCCGAACAATTGCCCGAAGGCCCCTGAGACCCAGCCGAAGCTGACCTTCCATACACATATGTCCGGACTTTTCACATAGCTCATCATTATCTCATAATAGAGATCATAGCATGCATGTATTCACATATGAATTCATATTCATCAAATTATCACAATATATGTACATGTACTTAAATACATATCTTCCATATCATTTATCATGTCAAGACTTGTTTCCTAATCTTATATGCATAAACATACAAGTCTAGGTGCAATAAATAGCATACAAGGTTCATATAACTCATTTAGCATTCAAACCTCACTTTATAGCATTCATATAAGCCAGTACTCACCTTGGTGTTTATAAACAACACAAATACGGACTCGGCTCTTCTTGATGGTTTAATTACCTATTGCATATATATATAGAAATTCATTTAGATTACCACACAACATATACATGTTCTATTATCCTAGTTTTGACCCCCAAATACACATTAAAGTGCCAAAAACGATCAAACCACAACCCATGTACCCAAAACATCAAACGACAACAAAACAGGGGGCTGCCCAGAAGTTCACACCGTGAACACAAGGCAGTTCAAGCCGTGAATTGTGTTCAGCAGCACGAACAGCAGGTCTGTTTTACTGTTTTTCCATCCAAGCTCAATTCCAAGCCTTCCTTAATTATTTCCAGGTTATACACTAAGTTTGGGGCATCATTTGGAGTCTATAAACATTAACCTAACTTGTTTTAACATAAGATTTCATGTTTGAATCATCAAATCACCATTAAAGACCCATTTGGTCAAATTCTTGAAATTCAATCTAATTAGCTTCTATATATCATAACATGAGTTCTAAACTACTTATATATGACTTTAGAACAGATTTCTACTCAAAAATCTAAGCTTTAATTGCTAATTTCATTTGTACCATTTTTGACCTAAACCTTGAATGAAGAAGAGAACTTACAAGAAATGAAGGAGATGATGAAGATGATGTTAAGAACAGATTAGAACTTGACTTGAGCTTGATTCCTTGATTCAATCCAGCCTCTTGAATAATCCTTGAGATGTTTCTCCTTCAAGAACAGATGAGAAAATACGTGAGGTGAGTGTGTGTTCTTGATGGTGTGAGTGTGTGTGTCTGTGATGATATAAGTGAGAACCGACCCATGTTCTCATTTATCTTTTAAAAAGGTGATTTGTTCCCCTTTTCAACATACAACACGACACCCGAATAACCGTTTCAACTAACGAGGATATTTTTGGAAACCTCATTTGAAACCAGTTATTATTTCATAATTCTTTTCTATTTTTATTACTATTTTCAAATTCACATTTAACTGGCCAATAACTAATTTTCTATAATACTTTCATATATATATTCCTATTTAATTCATTTAAATAAATTGACATACCAAATTGAGCGCACGAATAGGCCCGATTTGAGGATGTTACACTTTAAAACTTTATTTTTGCTGCAATCAAGTTTTGGTGGTTAAAGAAATAGAAATTTGGATTTGCAGCAAGAAAATAAGAAGTTTCTGGGCTGTGCAGGTCCCGTCGCGGCACGACCATTATCCGTCGCGGCGCGACGCGTCGCGACCAGCATATAGCCATCTTCCAGAGAGTTTCTCGCGGCGCGAGCATTAGTGCTTCGCGACGCGAGGCACCCCGAAACCTTCAAAACTTATGTTTTTGACCCCATTTGACTATGTACTTGTTTGGGGTTTGGTTCTAAGGTTTTATAAAGGATAAATGGAGTCTTTTCAGACCCGAAAGAGTGTTTAATCATAGAATTGAGCTCATAAGGGTTTTGTTTTGGTTAACTTATGTAAGTTAACCTTGTGCTTCGTGATCATAGATTTATGATCAAGTGTTGAGCTTTGGTTTGGTTGGGGTTGTGATCCTCATCACACCCTCAGGTGAGTACACCCTGCGGATACCCAACTGTTTGATAAGATTACAAGTCATCATGTTGTGTTTTGATTGTTT
This sequence comes from Dittrichia graveolens, assembly GCA_038502395.1. Classification (NCBI taxonomy): domain Eukaryota; kingdom Viridiplantae; phylum Streptophyta; class Magnoliopsida; order Asterales; family Asteraceae; genus Dittrichia; species Dittrichia graveolens. The sequence continues at coordinate 84,539,207 of JARJIL010000005.1, read as the reverse complement.
GGCAATTGTTTGATGAATCTTGATGATTCAAAGGACGTGGATTATGAAACTGTTTTATAAATGCGGGTTATATGATTTAAAACTGTTTAAAAGTTTTGAACTTACAGAATATGTAAACCATGTATTGTTTTATACTATAGTTTTTGTGAAGTATAAATGCTTTATGAAACCCTTGGGTTTAAGAATGAGGAATTGTGTATTTGATTTAAGATGTGTTATAAATGATGGTTTTCAAAATAAGACCATTACTCCATGATTGGAGATGGTCTATGTTTAAATTGTGATTAATGAATGGTTTTGAAACATGGTACTTTATATGGGAGTGAACTTTGATTTTGAAACAAAAGACATGATTTTGAGATTAATGAAATTCATGTTTTCACTTATGATATATCTTGGGCATTGGAATGCCAACTGGAACCTGGTTTATGAGAAATAAAGATATGTTCATACAAAAGTCGTTTTTAGGCATTGAGATGCCAAATATGGTTTTGATTGTTGAGCATTTATGCTCAAGTGATATAAATTATGAAACTTGCTCATTTTATTGATAAGCTGATATGTTTGGATTAATTGGCCTTTATGGCAAAGATATTTGTGGCCTTTGTGGCAAATGGTTTTATGACCCTTCGGGGTATGAGATTTTATGACCCTTCGGGGTAAGTGATTATGTGACCCTTCGGGGTATATGTGCTTCGGTCCGGACCACTGTGTGATATAACTCTGTACCATAGGGTTCCTAGTCATTGAGACGTACACAGAGGTTCCTGTGGCTTCGGCAATTGGGGGACCGCGAGGTACGGGTGGCTGAGGGATTGGTGCAGAGAGTGGAGGGGGTATGTCAGTAGACCATCATGGCCGTGTGGGTTCACTAGCTGACGAGCCGCCGAACCCGGGGCAACACGTGTGGATTTGGTGAACAAGGCTTACACTTCAGATAACCGTTGTATGGTGGACTGCTTCGTGCATCCCCCACCTTGACGGGGTGATGTGGTTATCCCCCGTGTGGGCACGTGTTGACTGTGGCTAGCTACCACGTGGATACATTGTGGCCCAATGGACAGACCCGCATCCTTATGTGCTATTATGTGAGATTTTAAAAGAAATCTAATTGCCAAACTTATGTTTTCAAAAGTGAAAAAGGATGACTTGGTTTTGATAAAACAAATGTTTTTGGATGTACTCACTGGCTATGTTTATAGCTAACTGGTGTATAAAAATATTTTGTATCCGCAGGTTGTACAAAGGCCTTGGTGAGGCGGGTAGATGCCTTGGGCATAGTTTTGCTTGCATTTCCGGTAATATTGGATTTCCCATGCTTTTGATGATGGTCGTGAGATTAACTGTCGTAACACCAAAAGGTTTTGGGAAATATTTATGAGATAAACTTTATTGTCAAAATGATATTGTATTTTGATGAAATATTTCAAGAATATTGCGATGCTTCCGCAAAATGTTTTAAGAGTTTTGGTATAAAGTGTGATTTAAATTGAGTTTTGAAAAATTTAAATTTGGTCTGAAAATCAGGGTGTTACATGATACATACCACAGTTCTTCATACACATACGTTAAAGAAGGTAGTAAACTCACCTGGTGATCGGTTAAAGTGATAAATAGGTTATGCGTTCAATTAAGTATCTAGACATCTCCCTATACAATTGAAAAGACTAAGCATTACAAACTGTGCAAACTGGTCTGAAAATAGGCTTACGCGGACCGTGTACCCTACACACTACACGACCACATGAGTCAACATGGCATGTGTTGACTTAAGTTATTACACGGACCGTGTACCTTTACAGAGGCTGTGTACCCTTCATTCTACACGGTCATGTACAGCTACATGACCTGATGCCGCCCTAGATCACAACACGGGTCGTGTACATATACACGGGCTAGCTGCAGGACCTGCCCAAAGCTACACGGGCTGTGTAGGCGTGTAGCTACCAACTCAGCAGACTATGTTCTTGCACAAACGCTGTTCTTGATCCAATTTCGATTCAAATTTGTTTTTCGACATTATATGGGTGTTTTCCTACACCCCAAACAACTTATAACACTACTAAAACAACTAGGAACATGACCTAAACAATTTAATCTATTATTCAACCATTTAAATCATTTTGAACTTGAATTCTGTAAAACCAATCATACTTTAGCTATAATGGATTAATAAGTTGAAGTTTGTTGCTACAATTTGATATACAAACTTTGTTTATTTGCTGCCAAATTCCCTAGCCTTGTTCTTGTGTTTAAGGGGGTGTTTGTTTTAGCTTATTTAGAGCTTATTTTTCGGGCTTATTTTTCATAAGCTCGTTTTATTTTTCATAAGCTTGTTTTTTTCAGCTTATTTTTTATGAGCCCGGCTTATTTTCTTATTGTAACTTATAATAAGCTCAAAAGTCAAAAAAATAAGCCAGAAAAATCTAGCTTATAAGAAATAAGCTCGGAAAATAAGCCCTAAATAAGCTAAAACAAATACCCCCTAAGTGTATATTTGATTAATTTTTAAATTTAAATGGTATATATACAACTATCCAAATGGCAGATTCAGCCCCTGTACTTTACATATTTTATTTTGGAAGTTTTAGTCCCTCTAATAGGCAACTCATAGTATTTATTTTAGTTAGAAATTTTGAATCTTGAGGCATTACAAGTTCGCATCTTGTGGCAATGGCATTAGTTTGCAACTTTGCATCCCTTTTCGGTGGTTTGGTAATGAGGGTTTTATGTTTCAGTGATTGCAAAGAAAAGGAATGAGAGGTGGTTATCCTTAAACTGTTATAGTCGGTAAATTGTAATGGTAGTACGTAACTGAAACTTTGAGGATCAATTATAGGGTCAATAAAGTGTTTATTCAACTTTGGTTTAACCAGCAAAGTTTTTTTTTAAACGATTTTACCATAAAGTTTTGAATTTATTATGATTTAAATCTCAAAGCACAATTATTATTATTGTTGTTGTTATTGTTATCCAGTATTAAAAGAAATCTAAACACAATTATGTAACACGTACAACAGGATTCTTGTCTTCTACTTTTCTTTAGGCCGATCAAATTTATTTTAATAATAATTAAATTGGTTGTTACATTAGGATATTAATTGTCAAAATTCTTAAGATGCATAAAAGTCAAATCAATAGGCAATCGGGAAGTCAAGAACTATAAATTCAATATACATATACTACCATGCTCTTGAAGACTTGAATAGTTGAATGCATACATATATGTAGAACCAATTAACACCAAGTTAATATTGTCAATTACTTATATATTCATTTTCAAATACCCTACTCTACTCACCTGATTAGTTAAGGAAGAAAGTTCTAAAGTTGACCACAATTTGTGACAGATAAACTTTATGATGTCTGCAGATATATTGACTTTTTCTTAAACCTCATAAATTTATTTATTAATTTCACATTGAGACCACCAACACCAAGAACATTACCACTACTATAAACACTCAAAAATTCGGATGAGATTTTGAGACCATTCGTCTAACAATATGATATCATCTACATACCGCATAAATTTGTAAGAGATCACTACGCCTTTATATGGTAGTTGAACTCCATGAAAAAAACATTTTTTTGCCTCTTTTGATACGACATGTGGTACCTCGACAGCATAAAAGAACTAAAGTACATAGAGTTTTCAATTTATACCAAAGGTATTTGGGTTTGACTTAATACGCTCTTCCCTGATTTAAGCTTAAGGGTTCAAGTCTTGTTATGAACATATGTGTAGACTAGAGGGTGTGACCTGTCACATTGTCTTTGGATTTTTTTAAAAAGAGTTGTTCAATTTACATAAGTATACGACCGATAATCAAGCTAACAAGGTAAATTGGTAGTTTATGAAGCAACAAAAGTGAGCATATGCATTACAAGTATCAAGTGAACATAAGTTGGAATATGCTCATAACCTAATATTATGTGATGAAACAAAATCTAGGATTTGACGTATGATAACTCCCTCCATTTTTTCTTAATTTAAGGTTATTTTTCCAAATATGAAGGATAATAACCATAACCGTAAGAGGTATGAATAAGAATAAAAATATATCGTTGCTCGATTATTATTGTAATTTTAGTTTGAATTTTCCATTTCTCGTGCTTCTTTTTCAATTTAATTTTAGTGTATAAAAACGTAGTCTATTAAATTTCATACATTACATTTTTATTACAGTTAGTTATTTTTTAAAATTAAAGTTATACTATATTTAATCACATACATAGCGACGGCTGTGGTAATAAATTTCCTGTTTTCATCTTTTACTGTATTTAATTCAAGGATAACCGAGAATTACAAATAACTTAAGCATTGACTAGACAAACATAAAACATGTTCTAGACGCTATCCACTAGTTTAGGAACCAACCAATTCAACTACAACAAGTTTTTCAGTTCAAGGTTCCAAGTTAACCTTGAACCATTGATTCACTAGTGGAACCACTGGTTCAACGGTAACAATTCAACTGGTTTTGAAACCGGTTTCCTTCTGGTTCGGTTTTGAAAACATGACTGGTGTCTGGTTCTCCACAATCTAACGTTCAACTCTTTTGGAGTTATGTATTGACAACTTTGAAAAACAATCTAGTTTTAAATTTGGAAAATTATTATTTCCTCCAACTAAATCTTTCTACTTCATCCCCTACTCAGTAGATAATAACATATAAATTCACTGACTCTCTTTCTTATCTCCTCCCTTGATTTAGACAATTTTCTTAATCTTATGAATAAAAGGATAAGAAGGAATACAAAATAGAGGATATATAACCTCTTTAAATATTATGCCATACAAACCAACCACCTATAAAAGTTACTACCATGTACTCACTCCCAAGTCTCAAACCCTGTATCCAAACAAACACTAATAAAATTATACATACTTTACTACATTATAATGTTTAGCGTCAAAGGACACATACAAGTTCAACAAAGAAGGTATAAGCAAATACATTTCAGCGTACAGGCAAAACCGAGACCAACGGTTCTTCGATTATTACCGTTAACATCCAAATCCCGTGATAGCCGAATGAAAAATAATTGAAGTTAAAACAGAAAAGGTGATGAGATCCTCTCTTGCCCAAAACATCCCCTGCACCAACCAACAGCTACCAAATGCACTTGAAAAATAAACTCCAAGCATCCAAAGTTTGGATACTTGAACACTTTCAATAAGCAAATCCAAACTGCTTATGAACTTTTATATAAACCACCTCGCAAATGATCAGATAAGCAATTTGAATATAACAGTTTTAACAAGCAATCACATGAAATGGATTACCCACTTCACTTAAGTCACCAATACCAAAACTGAATAGAGCTCCCAGACCTAGAAAGCTTGTATATGTACAGGGCATTTGTTTTAGCTTATAAGACCTGTCTTATTTTCAATAAGCTTAGTATGACTTAAATAAGAAAATAAGCCGAAAATGGGCAAATAAGCCAAGTTTAAGCCCTTCATAAGCTATGTGTTTTATAACTGTATGCGTAGCAGGCTTAAAAATAAATCGGCATAAACAAGGATGCAACTACCTGCAGGCAACTTAAAAATATTCTGTAATGATTACTAGAGATCCAAATGGGGGCTAAAAATACTGGTTGTAAAGACTATGCAGCACCAGCTAACATATTGGTACTAGTCGCTAGGGTAAAATAGCCTACACCAAGTACCTGCAGAGTCACCTACAAGAAGATTTCATATAGATTTTAGAAACCATAAATCATAAGACTAAATGAGGTCAATTGCTAAAAGATGTAACCTAATAGCAAGAATTATCCTTAAAACATAAATCTAAGAAACGACATTCCCTTACAAAAAGTACACACAATTAACAAGGTTGTGATCGATTCTATCGTCTTGGCTAAAAAACAAAGGCACACTATCTAGCAACTCCGATTTTTCTCTAATATTCCTTCTGATCTTCTAGTGTCTTGTTGCCGTAAGGGGTTTTAATGTCTATTTGATTCCTGAACCAAAAGATGAGAGAGATCCAACAGTGATGCTAAATGATAACATCTACCTGCCATAAGGGTGGTAACGACTACCGCCACCACTATAACCTGCCCTACTCCCATATGGTCCACCAGCTCCACCATAACCTGAACCTGCACCTGACTCGTAACCACCACCACCACCTCCTGGACCACCATAACCCCCATAGCCACCGGCACCACCACCACTACCACGGCCATACCCACCTAACCCACTCCCTCCATACCCTCCTCCACCATACCCACCACCACCACCAAATGAACTAAACCGACTAGAGTAGCCACCAAGAGGTGGCTCACCACCCCTATAACCACCATAATCACCTCCATATTCACCATAACGGTTGCCAAATTCACCTGCACCAGGTCCATATGGTCCGTAGTCCCCAAACCTACTTGCAAGTCCTCCAAATGACCTATAAGGGGGAGGGCCATAACCACCACCACCACCACCACCACCATACCCACCATAAGAATCATCAAATCCATCATAACTATCGCTGTATCCACGTCCCTTAGGTTCCCTATTGTATGAATGAAGTCCAGGGTTTGAGGATTTCTTTGGTTCAGCCTTCTTGATCTCAACCTACACCAAAGAAACATGTTATCCTATCTTTTTCTACACTTCAAAAGAATTTCACACGTCCATGAAATAAAAGAGGATAGCATGGAGAATATCCTTGACAGAAATTAATAGACATGGTTCACATAATTAAAGTAAATAAGGTGTTCTGCATCTGTTTCATGCATGGTACAACCACATGCATGAGCATCAAAACGGTTAGGACAATCCTCAATAATACTTACCTGTGTACCATTCATATCAATCATATTTCCATTCATAAGAATTTGATCAACGGTTTGTTCGCTCTCAAATACAATAAATCCAAACCCTCGAGAACGTTTAGTCACGTGGTCTCGAATAATCTCATGCTCCGATACTGCTCCATATTTTGAGAAGAAATCTTTGAACTCATCTGAACATTATAAAAATAAGTATGAAAGTTAGATTCATCTAATAATGAAATTAGAACATCAATTAGGATCACATACAATCATAAGAAATGACCAACAGATTCTCATAGCTGTTAGACAATTCAAAAGATTTCACATCTAACCTTCAGTGACTACAGCTGGAATCCCGCCAACAAATATCTTTTTTGTTTTGAAATCTTTGGAATCAGCAGAGCCTTTAGGAATAGTTCTCTTGATCTCAACCTGTCCAGATATTTATTCTACCAGTTACTAACGACATGATTAACATACAACAGTACAAAAGCATTCAATTGTCAAGATTTTCAATAACTCAAATGATAACAGCCTTAAGCCAGCAAAAGAATGAATGTCTGCAGGTGGATACAGCTACTAATTTAAGATAATATTCTGCTAGTGACTGGAAATATATATACTACTCAAAAAATGTAAGGCCGCACAGATGAACATAGGGTTCGCAAGAAACTTAAAAATAAAGAATATATGACATTTTCACTGAACTACATTCAAATCCTAAAACATTTGGTGAAATTGACAAACAGATAACATACATGTGGATAATCCATACAACCTAATAATAGTAAAGTAGCCTCACAATTAAAGTTTTCTGAGTAAGGACTCAATTTTTATTTAACCTCGATGCGTCTATCAATTCTTGCCACAAAAACGCCATAAACAGTGTAGTTAAGATTTCTACTGTGTAAACAGGAAATAATGCGAACATACTGCATTTATCTAACCTGTTTCCCGTTGATCACATGTGTTTCAGCAATAACGGTATCAACAACAGAAGGATCTGCATACGTGATGAACCCAAATCCCCTAGGTCGACCAGTTAATCGATCTTTCATGATAACGGAGTCCGTAATCTCTCCATACTTTCCGAAGTACTTAACAAACGTATCTATAGCATACAATTATAATTCGCAAAAAAAAAAATCAGGTTGGGTTTCAAAAGCTTACGAAAACACATCAAAAGAGTAGCGACTAACCTATAGTAGTCTCTTTAGCTAATCCCCCAATAAAAATCTTCCTGCAAGGAACCCATGAAGAAGTATTTAAGTTACGAAAGGTATTTAAGAGGATAAAGCTTAAGAAACTGAATATAGATGACGAACCCAGGACTAGCGCCGTCGCCAAAGTCAGATCGCTTGGAACCCATTAAAGATCAGTTGTTGAATCGGTAATTTTGTGATCTGATTCTTCGAGAAATTTAGGGCACGAATGTGGAGTTCTTAAGGTAAGGCGGCGAGCATTTTGCGGTGGAAAATTAGGGTTCTGACGTCATAATCAATTTGGATGTAAATTATAGATTGTTTTAAATTTTTGAGTTTACGAAACCGATTATTTGACCCTTGTTTTTTACTCATTCTTACCGCTTTGAGACGAAACCAACCTCGGTTACCGAACCAAATACTCCTTTCTTAACTTTGGGTTTTCTTTGTTCGGTTTGTTGTGTTGACGTGGTTACCGAACCAAGTACTCCTTTCCTTAATGGTTTCCTTTTCTTCCCCTCCCTTTCCTTCCAAATATTAACTCGAGAACAGGCCGCTAGTGTGTGGGTAATTTGAATGTCATATTAGTGATGTGAATGAAGTCAACATTAAGTAGTGGTGTTAATTACGAGATGGTGGGGTTAAATATAATGTAAGTAACAAGTGTTTTTAATGAAACGTGGATCTCTGGAGTAAAGTGATGCTTTGAACACAAATAATGCTAAAAGAGACTGGGAAGGATGGAGTTGATTACAAGTCCTTGAGTTTTGAATAGAAAGGCAACGAAAGCTAATATTATAATGACTTAGATGAGAGTTGATGTAAACGCTTGAGTGTTATGTAATAAAACCCGATAGTGATATGGTTGTAGTGTGTGCTGGTGTTACCTACATAAGTTTTACATGTTTAATTAATTGGATTAATATGATATGCTTATTAACTCCTGACATGATGTAATAGTTGAATTACATACTACCAAAATGGGCCTAGCTGTACCTCGTGCTCGTAAGCCTGTACCTTTGATAAATAAATAAAATTCCTAGTTTATTGGTATATAATGGGCTTTGGTAATTTAAATTGAATATGAAAAAATATATAATAAAATGAATAAAAATACTCAAGAATTATAAGGATTAAAATAATGATTCCAATAATATCTCCGTTAATTAATTCGAGTATTTTAGCGAAGTATTGTAAGTGGTTAGGAAAGCGGGATACTTGCTTTTGAGATAATTACCACAAAGGGTCGGTTGTCTTCCCTTTCTTCCCTACCTTTACACAACTACGCATTCACACACGTAAAACCTTCTAAAGGTTGTTCTTGGTTGAGAAGAAGCATCAAAGTAATTTATCAAACAATCTCCAAATCTGAAGTTTAGTTTCTCTAGAAGTTAATCAAAATGTGCCCTCATCTCATCCTTTGTAAGTGTTCTTTTTTTGTTATTCTTGTTGTTGTGAATTCAGAGGTTAACGGGTTAAAGGTTTGAATTGCACCAAAGAAATAGTTTTGATGTTTTAAATCGGTTCCTATAACTCTTATGTATTCATTTGAGTTCAAACTAGTTCTTAAAGTGATGAATTTGGCTGAGTTTGATAAAATTGTTTAAATGGGTCAAAAGGGATAAATCCAACTTAATTCTTGAATTTGTGGTTCAAATGAGATATTATTGTGTTACTATACTAGTATTGGTGTTAAAGTGGATGTATAAATTGTTGGTATTCATTTTAGAACCGATTTTGATGGTTTTAGGTTAAGTTGGGTTGAAGTAGCAGAGGTTGCAATGTGTATTTCACCCGTCGCGTTGCGATGTAAAGAAGAGATCACGACGCGATCTCAGATTAACAGCAAACATAAAACCATAGGAACTACATTTTTCACATTAAACCTTTTAAAAATTCCGTAATTAATTTCCTTTAAACTTTGGTTCATACATATCGTATTAAATGTAACATAATAATACATTTACCGCAAGGTTTCACACCACGTATCCAGACTGTCCATACGTTAGTTATTTACCGATTTGTTTACCGGACCATTTGTCAAATCAGTAATCATAATATGAGTTGAACATATGTAGTAACATACACCGTGTCACAACCACTCATTGTTATCATTTTGCATACTGTTCCATTAACTGATTCGTAAACCGTGTCTTACAACCGATTTGTAAACCTTTATGAATACCTTAAAAGTGTCCCTAAAACAAAGTCTAAAACTAATGGGGAGAATCCATTTCATACTCAAATATCAAGCAAATTGTGCACTAAGTGGGTGGTTACTCACTTACTCCAATATGTACATAAGTATAATTTAGTCATTGCTTTCATTACTCCAACTATGCATTGTACAAATAGCTTGCATTGTCATTCAAGTGTAAGTACCAATGGAATCGGCCGATATTTCAAAACTTGCCAAATCTAAAACCAAGGGTGTTACTATATCTTACCAACTGACCATGTACATAATAAAAACAAAGAAATACAAATGTTCCTAAAAGCTACATACAACTCCAGTAGGTAACCCGTCCTCATCACGTAACCTAATCATTTCCACGTACGGAGAAGTACACAAAGTTAGCAAGAAATAAACAGTGGATACAAATTAAACACAAGTATCAATAAAGCATATCATAACATAAGGATATGCAAAAAATGCTATCATATCACATAGTTGCGTGCTGTCATGGACAGTATGTGTAGTATCTTGCGGAATAGCTAATTTGTAACACCGTAAATTCTCAAGCCATTTTTTTCATATCGTTGCGGAAGCGTTAACTGATTTCATTTAAACAAATACAAAGTACTGTTCACAAACATCACGTCAAGTTGTGTTACGAAATACTTATAAACAAGGCCCGTCTCTTCTCAAAACATAATATCAGAGCGTTGGTCAAATTTCCCTTCCCTTCAAACTAGGCTAAACAGCCAAACCTGCAAAAAAACAATCAACCGAGGGGAATTAGCACAAAGCTAAGTGAATGGAAGCTACAAATGAGCATCCACAATCAACAAGCACAAGCAATTACCATCCGATCAAACAAACAGATCTCAACAGATCAAACAATCATCATAAACCAATCCAACCTCTAGAGGAACGGCGGTTCTGCAGAACCTGCAACTGATGCGGGCCAAAGCAAAGGTTTACCGATAGCTATTTGCTACTTGGTACAGTTAACCCCTTCTGATGCAACAAATGCACAGAAGATCCAGAACTGTGCAACCAATAGCAGATAGCCCAGCCCAACACATACGATAGCTGACCCCTAACCATGTACGCATATCATTAACCATACGTACAGGTCTCGCCATGTGCACATATCATTAACCATGTACACTGGCCACGCAACAATCCAAACGATCACAATCAACAATCAACAATCGACTACCAACGAATAACAATCAACACAGTCTACCAATTCTTATCAAGTTAAACATTTAATCATGGCAAATCAGACTAAACAGTCTATCATGGTATTCCAGACTAAACAGTCTACCAGGCAACTCAAACTAAACAATCTATCAGGGCAACTTAGACTAAACAGTCTATCAGGACAACTCAGACTAAACAGTCTATCATGGCAAATCCAAATCATAAGGATATCTCAATTCATATAACCATAAACGTTACCATCAACACCACTCGTGAGTACACTTCCACTCACCTCAATCCTCGTTCCCGTCTGCTCGGTTGTCTAATATTACTAAGTCTTTGCAAATCCTGATAACACAACAAACTGAAGTCAATCTCTAACTCATAAATATATATCCATAATATATATATTTATATCTCTACATAACTTGTAAACAATGTAAAATAATCATACAAATAATAACCCATCACATCCCACACAAGTATAAAGCAAAACAAATAAGTTTCCTGAATTGAGCCTGTCGCGCCGCGACCAACCCTAGTGTCGCACCGCGACACTACCGGATTTGGGTTCTGGATTTTGAGTATCGGATTTGGGTTGCGGATTCCTGGGTTTCGGATTTCGCATTAGTCGGATTTTCAAGGACCCGGATTTATTGGGGTCACGCCGCGACCCTTAAGCGTCGCGCCGCGACACGTCGGATTTCAGATCATCTTCCTCTTGAACTGTCGGATTTACAGCCAACCACACTTAAATATTTCATACTCAATCATCCATTTAACTCAATTAAAACACTTTTAACATACGTACAACCTCATATAACATCCTTACACACATCATGAACCTTTTTAAATCATCAAACACATAAAACCCTATTTAACACTTTTTGAGCTTCATGCTTCTACAATGGTGGTTCTTCATTTAAACATATATTTCAACATATAAACACATCAAAAACACTCTGTAGCATCATATAAACACACACTAACCTTCACTTTGATTTATGAATCACAAATCCTCTACTTTGAATCTTCAAGTTACTTGTTTTCTAGCTTTCTTCAACAGGAGGTTTAACACACAAACACACACTTCACCTTTATTATGTGCAGATGAAATGAAACCCACGTATACATATCTTCATTTTATTTGAAGCAGTAGGTGGCTAGACTTTCCTTACATACATACATGACATCCTTACATACATACATCACATAACTTTTCCTTCTTTTATTTTAATTTCAATTTCCAGTAACACACACACATATATATATATATATATATATATATATATATATATATATATTCTTCCCATTTACTAATTGATTCAACTAATTCCAAATAACCAACTGATTCTAAATAACCACTTAAACAAATTAAACACAATTAAACATAAAATCACATACCATTAACTCGTAAATTACTAACCCCAATTTGTGGATGTTACATAATTTAACTCAACGACACTAACTCGGGCATCAAATACAACCAACTGTGCCGGTGGGTGAGTAAGTAGTGGTCAACCAAGCATCGGCTCTCTTGGGTTTAGCTAGTAGTTTAGTGCCCTTTATGTCAAGGAACAACGGTCCTGCATAACACAATGTAGTTCCATGATTATGACATGTGAATGTAGGTTAATGGTGGATCAAATATGCGGGTGGGACGAGAATGAATAATTGTATAATCATTCACCGTTAATTATTTTATGGTTCTTTGACAGGTTCTGATTTGTGTTTACTGCAATTTGCTCACGATGCGTAGGATGAAGTATACCATCATGGATGAGAGTACACATACCATCAAAGTCCGACTGGCGGCTAAGGGTTTCGTACAAATTCATGTATTGACTATGAGAAGATTTCACCGGTGGCTATTTGGAAGTCTTTTCGGATACTTATGGATGTTGTATCATTTCATGATTACGAGAAAAATGGATGTAAAACGTATTTCCTTAATGGAAAATTAATCGAGAATTATATGACCCAACCAGAGAGTTTTGTACATCTTAAGCATCCTGATACAGTCTATAGACTCAAGAAGTCCATTTATGAACTCAAACAAACGTCTCAAAGCTGAAAATTGCTCTTTGATGAAAAGGTCAAATTGTTTGAATATTTGAAGAGTAAAGATGAGCCGTGTCTATATGCCAGAGCTAGTGGGAGGCTTGTTGTATAACTTGTTTATTTAAAATGTATCTTATACTCGTACAAGTTTATTTGGGATTTACTTTATGATATTGAGTTACTCACGGAGGCAGTTTCTCGGTTTTAGTTTACTTATGTTTTAATAGTTTGGTATACCGGATGATTTAATAGTTTGATTTATGTATTGTAGAAGTAGTTATGTGGTTTCATTACCGTGGACATGAACTTATGGTTTTTATATTCACTCATTATTTAAATAAGTCTTTCATTAAGATAAGTTGATTAAAAGTTAAAAAGTTTTTATAAAGAACAAATTTTAAAAGCCACAATGTTACACAAAACAAATTCAAAATATTAAATTATATTTAAATAAGAATTTATTCTCAATGTACAAAAAATACGTTTATAAGCTCTTCGCAATGCACGAATAAACATACTCGTTATTCACATTCAATATCCCCATCTACAGAATTAAACTCTGGGGAATGATACATGCTTCTAATAACACATATTTTAGGCGATTTCACATTTACAAATTCTTTAACCAAATTATTTGCTAGTCATCTTATTACTTACTTATTTAAGTATTCGTGATTTATGAATTACAAACATGAAAACATTTATCTTATGTGTTTCTAATTGCATATATCATTCCTTGAACCTTTTACCTACTTACCTTTAATGCAAAACATTCGAATCATAAATTTATATTTAATACTTAAAAAAACACATGTTTAATACGTTTAAATGACAAATTCATCATTTTAGCTCATTAGTAGTAAAAAAGTACTACATTCCTTATCACAAGTTTGCTTTATTACTTTTAATATATATCAATAAAGTTAATCTTGCTTATTAACCAAAAATTTTCGAATTAAACATGTACAGATTTTCATTTATTTATTTAATAATAATAATAATAATCTATATTACTATTGTATAAACTGTTTAACATTCTCTCTCATTTTTAATTTAATAATTCTTAAAATTTAATCAAGACAAAATCTTGACTATTTATTTTATCTGAATTAATCTGATATACTAGATCTTTAATCATTTCATTCTCTCTTCTAATTTATTTTATCTTTTTATTCTTTTAAAATATATTTTTCCATACTAACATAATTATTCACACACATCAACATATTTTTTAAAACTTTTTTAATTTCTCTCTTTATTTCATTAATATAAATATTTTTTCTTATTTTAATGTTTTTTAGAATTAATAAAATAGTTAGATGCAAATAAAAAAAAAATTGAAAAAACCCGGATATACTGATGTAGAAAATTTTTTCGTGATATTAAATCGCGCGAATAACATATCATTATATTTCTAAAAACAACATATAATAACATAAAAACTATTTACCGTCACAACATTACACGAGTAAACAGCTAGTAATTAATAAAAAAAAAGCAAGAAAACATTACACTCCAGATTCCAAGACACAGACTTCCGTTTTGGTATTGTTTCCCCCACCGTTTCTCTCTCTCTGATTAAATTAGAAAAAAAAAGAAAAAAGAAAGAAAGAAAATTCGATCAATCCCCAAAACCCCATTGCCAAAGTCTTTCCCCATCTCTTCATCAATCTTTCTCAAAATCTATCTAATTTACATCGAAACATTCGACCCCTTTATATGCAATTATGTTTTCCCGCTGAATCTTTCTGCACCAACACACATATTTACGCAAATCCCCTTCCGTATACGTAAAGATTGCAGACTCATTGTTGTCATCCGTCTGCCCAGAAGAAAAAGATGAGTGGGGGTAGGGTTTCAATTCCAAATAATGTACGGAAAACGATCCAGAACATCAAGGAGATCACGGGTAATCACAGTGAAGATGAAATATATGCAATGCTTAAAGAATGTTCCATGGATCCAAACGAGACCGCCCAGAAGCTCCTATTGCAGGGTATTATTCTTTTCTTTTTCAATTTCACTATGGGATCTGATTTGTTTCTTTGATTTATGCCTTCTTACATGCTTGTTAATTTTAGGGATTTGTTTTCTGACTGTGTTTTAGGGCATGGCTTTGGAATTTTTTGTTTTTTGTTCGTGTTTTTTTTTCTTTTCACTCCTATTAGTGCTTTTAGATTAATTAGAGGTGCATGTTAATGTGTATATGTTTTCAATGTTTATGTAAAGTTGAATTTTTGCTAACTTTTTGAGACCAGTGGTGTTGCAATGATTTCCCTGGTTTAGAATTGCAATACTGGAGTACAGTGGTTTTCACATAATTTCTCACTTTACAGTATTTCTATAGTCACCACTCACACCAATAGGAGATAGCTATTTACACACACTCATGGTTCTCTTCTCTGATTTCAGCGTAAATTTTAAAACTTGCAACCAATACTTTTGTTTACCAAGTGAAGAAGTCGATTTTCGGAAACATTGCAACACAGTAACCACACAGCGATACGTGATCACACCAACACACAATAGTGATGGCAACACAAATGTAAAATTCAGGAAAAATAAAGAACTTATAGGATTTACTTGGTTCAATCTGTCAGGATGATTGATCCAGTGAGAGTCTACTTATTGATTTTGTGTTTTAGGGTTTACTATACATAGAAGATGCATTTTATAGAGGTTGAATCAGTTTAAAGTTCCTTTTTCTGCCAGACCTATAATTCAGAATTTTTCAGCGGGACCTAGGTGGCTGTTAGACTATCTGGAAATTATCGATCTCCATAACTTAGCACTCAAACAGCAAAAAGGTTCAAATGTAAACCACTGTGTAAACCACTATAATTTCACAGGCATACCATTAATTATCCCTATCTATCTCCACAAGCCATCTATTAAAGAAAATAGACTTTTGTGGATCTTATTGGCATAAAAGCAGTTTGATTTGTCAACACATTCTTCATAATAACCCAGGCTCAAGAATTTCACCTAAGGTTTCATTGTATGGGTTCCGCTTTTGTTTCCTTGATAATTCATAGTATAAATATGAATATTGCATTTGTTTTTGTAGACTGGACCAAAGTATTATTCTTCACTACATTTGGCATACTGCTTGACATAGTAATAACATTAAATAACCTAACGACGCATGCTATTTACAGTTCATTATATATTATTTATTCAAAATAGTGAAATACCATAACAAGTCTATCTAATTGTTGTACAGATCCATTTCATGAAGTTAAGAGGAAGCGTGACCGCAAAAAGGAGGTAAGGTTACTATGCAGTTTTTTTGTGTGAATTTAAAAATATTTCTTTTGATTTTTATTTGATAACATGGTATGATTTTACTAGTATGTCATACTAACACCAATTAGACATTAGCATACGGTGATATGTAAGTAATTTCATATAACTACTATCTATTCAGTTTTACTTTGTGCAGAAGTAAGATAAAATGCAAATAGATGATACATGAGTACTATAGGTGAGTTGTTTTTAAAATGAAAATTTAGTTACAAGTCTACTGTAGGTGCTTGTTATTTGCCATGATCATGCTTTCTAAAAATGACGTGCCAAAGATTATGGGTCTTTTTGAAATTCACACTTGATGATGATACTTATGCAACTAATATTGTGGGGAATTTAACCCCGTAACTGACAGTGTCAGAGGATTATATAGGGTGTCGTGGATGATTAGGAAGATAATTTTTGCATTTCCACATCTTGTGTGCATAATAAACATTGTGCTATCCAACTGATATGTTTTTAAACTTCTAGCAGAATTCCCTGTTTTTTCCCATTAAAATGAGACTGATGCATGTATATTTAAATGTCTGTATGTATGTATGTTTGTGTGTCTTCATGAATGATAACATCTATCTTTTAAACATTTTATTCTTTGGAGTTCTTAGAGTTAACCTACTCTCTTTTTGCAGATTCTAAACAAAGAATCTACAGAGCCCAGATGGAAACCTGGGGTGCAGGGACGGGGAAATAGGGGTGGTAGGGTTAACTACTCACCTCGCAACAATTCTAATGGTAATTTACCATCTTAAATACATTATGTTTATCAAACCTGGTTTTGCTGATTATATAGGAAAAAGTGGTTGTATCCCAAGGCTCTCAAATCATATGTTTTTTTACTAATAAACCTCTTTTCAATCTTGTATGATTGAAAACAGGCTAGTCTGTTTTTCCCCATTTAGTGCATAAGTGGTATCTTCTTTGTAGACGCAGGTGGTAGCAGGACAGCACTTTCTGTAAAGGAAAATGGAATTAATCAAGCTGCAGAGAATGGTCCAGGTCTTTCAATGCCTCAGGGTCAGAGGGATAAAGAGACGGCTGTTGTTTCAAGGTGATACTTTTACTATTTCTTTTAATAATTCTTAACTGATTTAATCTGCAAGATAACCTATTACAAAGATATGTATCAGAGGGTTCTGATTCCACCTTTTGCAGCTCTTCCTGTGGTGTACCTGATAAGAAGATGCAATCCGAAGTAACCACTTCTGTTACTAGTAATAAGGTGGAGGGCCCGCTGCCACAGATCCCTGCTATTGAGGCAAGTAAGAGCCCCACTGGTGGGGTAGGGTCACATGGCCCCCTCTTGTTCACATCAGCTTCTAAGAAGACACCATCATCGTCATCTTCACCTTCACCAGGTGTGTATCTGTCTGATTCAGATCCTATTCTGATGCCCTCACAAGATTCACGACTCCCTGTGGGTACAATCAGGCGTGAAGTTAGGAGTGAGCAACCTCCTGTTGAACAAGTTCACGAGGCACACCTTGAGATCAAATCACCTGCTGCATGTGAGGACTGTTTTCTTATTCATTTATTGGAAAAGGACATTATGTTGCATGATTTTTTGAATTTCTCGTACTATAATAATAGGAATTAATTTATGAATGGTTAAATTTGGCAGCTGGTTCTGAGCTTGGAAACTCATGCATGCAAGGGAAGGCACCTAGTGAGTTTCAGGGAGTTGGCAAGAATCATGTCTCATTTTCCATCCCTAGGCCTTCTTCAAACTATAATAGTCGGATGGCGATGCAACAAACACTCGGTCCACAAAAAGGTATTATTAAGTTTAATTAAGAATTTGTAAAATGGTATATATTATTTTTCTTTGAGGAAAGGCGTTTTTTAGGGAAACCATTCGGGGTAGCAACATTTTGATATACTCTAATCCAGCTGGCTTGCATTGCCTTAATTCACCGTATCTATTGCACTCAAATTCTTTCATCACATCATATATATTCATGTTTTGGAATCTGGATGAAGAATTGTTTCCTATAAACTTTTTGTGGTTGCCTAGAATCTCTTATACAAGATGTTTTTGGATAAAATTGTAAAGATCCATTCTTAAGAATACATTAACTAAGCAGAGCAATGTGGGAAATATGGAACTAACTATTTTACTTTCAAGAAAGCTGTGTTTGTCACAAAAAACAATTGAAAAAATTGGAAAATATATCAAGTTATTTTGGAACTCATGATTCTCTACCATTCCTTGTAATTTTCTACAGTTGGTCCTAGTATGGAGTGGAAACCGAAACTGACAAACCATATTCTTGGTCAAGGGACCGGATCAAATGATTCAATTAAGGTGCCTGTGGTTCCAGTTCAGGTTCATACTCCAAAACCTGATTCAGAGGATGCTACACATGAACTCAAAAAGAAACTTGAGGAATTACATGTTTCAGATGATCAACATGTGATTATCCCAAATCACCTTCATGTTCCTGAAGCTGAGAAACTCGGGTTTTGCTTTGGGAGTTTTGATGCGGGCTTCAGTTTCAATCCAACCTCCTCAAACGGGCCAGTGAGTGACAAGAGTTCAGAGGTTTCTGAGGTGGTCGATGAACGTATAGAGGAACAACCCAGGTTTGTCATATTTTGTTCTCAGTTGAGTGATTGTGTGATAACGAGATATTAAGCTATCAAATCAAATCAGATGGGCCTAAACAGGCTGCAGAAGTAGTGTTTGAATGCACGCCTCCTGTTTGAAAGTTGTGATGATAACTTAGGAAGATGTTTGAATGTTTGACGAATTCTGATTATTATTAGATAAAATGGCTAAAAAGAACATTTTGTGATAAGTGATAGACAACTTGTGAAGCGGGAGTAGAACTCAAAAAAATTAGGTATAAAGAAGGGGTACATAGGTAAATGTGTGATTTTTATTTTACCCTTAGATAATCGTTGTGATTATCCAAAATTAATTATTTGAACCCTAAATAATCAGATGCTCGGAAGCCGAATCTGTTTATCCAAACACCCCCCGTGGCCCCTTTAGTGTCCTCTCACCATTTGATAAATTCTTTATTGGTTCAGAAATCAAATTATTATGTCAACTGCTGATGAAGATCATCCCGACCTTCCATCATCCTCGAGTAACGTTACCGAGAAATTATCATCCGAAGGTGATATCTCATCAAATTCGCCCCCTGAGCACCATGAGTCGAAGCAACAGACTTCACTCCCGTCTGCAAGTCATCAATACCCGATTGTTCATACATCTCCTAATTTCAGTTTTGGCTTCATTCCACCAATGATTGGGACCCACCTTGCTTCATTTGAAACCAACGAGTCTCAGGGTCGTGATGGTTCTCACGTACCAAATTTTGTAGTAAGTCTCTGAATTGAAAGAGTTACTTACATCTATCTATATTATGGGTCTTAACCTCTTGATGTTATGATCAAACTCTAATTTCCAACATCGATTATATGATCTGATTGTACCTTTTTTTTGCTTACAGGTTCAGCAACCAATTGACCCGGCAAGCTATTATGCCCAATTCTACCGTTCTGGTGTTGATGGTGATGGTCGCATGTCACCCTTCCACTCAACTGGGGTTGCAAACAAGTTTAGTGGAAATGTTCCTGTGTTGCCTTCACAGGCTTCTCAGTCTTCTTCTCAAGAGGTTTGTGTATTTTAGGCTTATTTATGTGTTAGATCTCATTACTGAAAATATATGATATAACCGTAAGGAAATTGATTGGTAGGCCTAAATCATGTGCCTAAATGCATGCCTAATAAAAGATAATGACACATGGCAAAATTAAAGGTGAAGATTATGAGAGAGAAACTATCTAAGACATGTCAAGCATTGAATGGATTAGGCACTTGTTTAGTGATTGAAAGTACACTTACCAACTCGATTTCATACTTTCATATTAGCTAAATCTTTTTTATTTTACCCATTAGTTTATGTAATAAAACCCAACCTGAATCAACCCATTTGTAAGAACATGGCATCACCTCTAATCTACACCTTTGACTGTAGTGCTTGCTCTTTTAAATGCTTACAATATGAACCCGCAGGTTGGGAACTCGTTAATGTTGTCTGGTGCTGGTCCAACACCAATAGCCACCACACAAACTGGCGGGTTTATGCAAAGCTCCATTGCTGTCACTCAGCAACCATTACCTGTTTTCAGGCAGCCAACTGGGGTTCATTTGCCACATTATCCTCCAAATTATATACCATATGCTCCATATTTCTCGCCTTTTTATGTTCCTCCTCCAGCTATTCATCAATTTTTGAGTAACAGTACATTCCCACAACAACCTCAAACTCCACAAGTGGCTAGCCCTAAATATCCACTTACACAATACAAAACAGGAAGTAATGCAGGGACCCCTACTCATATTGGAATTCCGGGAAGCTATGGACCATATGGGTCGACCCCGGCTGGTTATAATCCTGGTTCAGCCACTACAGCTGCCAATTCCAACTCCAATGAAGATCTTGGTGGGTCCCAGTTGAAGGAAAGCAATGTCTACATTACAGGACAGCAGGTGAGTTTTGTTTGCTCATGTTGGCAGTTTTTGTTATTTTCGTTGGGTCACAAGTCAGACGGGCTAATGGTCTGTGGTATGTATAGTATGCAATCATCCTTCTGGATGTAGTTCTTTATGCGCATGGATCAAGTTTATAAGCTCTCTCTTCTTTTTTTACTGGGTAAATAATCAAAAGTAATGTGGTTGTAAATCGTACTTTTGTTTGCAGAGTGAAGGTTCGGGTGTATGGATGGCTGGACCGGGTCGAGACATGTCTGGTTTGCAGGCTAATTCTTTCTATAATCTTCCCCAAGGTGGTCAAGTTGCATACACCCCAACACAAGCCACCCACGGGACATTTGCTGGTATTTACCACCCGGCTCAACCAGTAACCACCGCTGCGATTCACCCACTTCTCCATCAGTCCCAAACACTGGCTGGAGCCGGTGTTGACATGGTTGGACCCACAGCTCAAATCAACTGGCCTAATAACTACTGAAAGAATGAAACCAGCGAAGTCAAAGAATTAATAGAACAGCCAATTCCAACAAAAAGGTACGGATTTAAAAGGAAATTACTGATAAAGATCATACATCATACACCATTGGTCGAGTTCGAGTGTAAATCATCTATAGGAGGCTGCAATTTTTGATAGATCTATCTTTCGGAGGATATATTAAAAAAAGATAAATTCCTCTGGTAACCGATAAATAACCGATTTTTAAAAGTTAGTTGGGTCGGTTTACTATCTGTTTCTTGCTGGTGGTATATGTTTTTTTTGCCCTTTTGAAAATGGAGGTTTTATATATACATCTAATGGATCAAATTATTAGGGTTAGACTGTTAGAGGCTGTTTTGCTTCTTGTTTTTCCCCTTTTGGTGTTGACCTGTAAAGTTTTGAAAGCAAGAAAGGATGTATTTGAGCTGTTGTAATTGGTATGAGTATAATGGAAAACAACATTTATAATCATTGACACTGTGATAGCTAAACCCTTGTGATTATCCTCTTATTTATTGTTTATTTGAATAATGGGTTCTTTCTGTATTAAAAACTAATATCAATGAAGTTTGTTATTTTAAAGTACATATGCATGTGTTGTCTTTATCTTGACTGTCTTTATGTTGCTTGTTTAGATTCTCATCCATGATTCCTTCATTACCCAAAGCTTGACCACTGGTCCCACCATATCTGGTTTTCCTCTTCTGGATTTGTGTCAAAAGGGATATTATAAATTTATAATTTTACTTTACCTGTTGTATTATAAATAATATATTTCAGTATTTGCTTTGAGAACTCTTTAGTCTAAGAATATTGCTTTAAATCATTTTTTTTAAAGGCAATGGTTTTATTGATATCGTGTAGGTTAAGATCCTCTTATGCTTGGGTCAAATATGACTCATTATATTCTCTCACAAATATAAGAGCGGGTTCTTTATTTTAGTCAAGAATGGGTCCCTTTTATAGGGTCTACTCTCATGTTTGTGAGAGAACATGATCAATCATGTTTGATCCAAACATGAGAGGATCTTAATCTTACTGTGTAAGAGGTTATTCCTTACAAATTCCTCTACTCGGTGATTTTATAATTCCTAAGCAATTGATAACATTTCAATAGGAGTTTGTTTCAAATGTCCAAAAACTATTTATTTTGTGAACTAAATTTTTATGAGTTAATAATCATTGTATAGTTAATATTTTCGGTATTCGTAAACCTAAAAATATAAATAATATTTTAGAAAACTATTTATTTTGTGAACTAAATTTTTATGAGTTAATAATCATTGTATAGTTAATATTTTCGGTATTCGTAAACCTAAAAATATAAATAATATTTTAGATTTTTGGTTTTCAGTTAATCGTTCATTTCTAAATTCATGATCCGTAACTGAACCGAAATTACTTAGGTTCGATTAACGCCAAGCAAAAAGTATCAAGAAACCCCATTAAATATCTTATTGTTGCTATACAAAGGTTTATAATTTTATGTTTAAACAAACATTCAAGAATCAAAACCCTATTCATAGATTTGTGTCTAGGTTTGAATCGAAAAACAGATATGTAACAAAAGTCGATTTTTACTACTAGGTTTCAAAGGTTTTGTTTTCATTGGTTGTTCAATCGTGTTATTGACATGTGTAAAGGTTAATTGATTTTGTGTTTTTCATCGATCGAGGCATCTAATCATAGGCCCATAGGGAGATGATAATATTATTGATGATAACTACAGCTCCAAGGACCATGGATAAGTATAAAAAGATTTGATTTTAGTTTTTAAAAATAGTAACCTTATTTCATATATAGAAAGTTGAAACTTAATTAAAAGGTAAGTATACAATTTATGAAAAGTTGATTATAAAAAATGAGTTGTGGTTGTTATTTTTAAAAACTAAAATTTTCATTTTTTATTTTTATTCATAGCTTTTAGTATTGTGGTTATCATTTTTCTAATATTTATAATAATAAACAGTAACACTTAGGTCTAAAAATAAAACATAATTATAACATTTACATGCAACTTGCTAAAAATCTTGCCTCAAGCACACAATAGTCTGATTAAGAAATTATGATAAATAAAAGAGTAAAATTTTAAAAAAAAATACATATAATAACAAAATTTAATATTTCAATAAAAAATTAGATAAGTTTATCCTATTTTAACCCCATTTTTTGTTAGTTTAATACCTAGTTTCTAAACATAAACCTACAAAATAAACATCATCTTACCAAAACATAAACCTACGTATAAACACACCTTCACATGTTATGATAACATTTTTCATTTTTTCCTTAATATCTTGTTTTCGAGTTTGAAGAATAAAGAAGTGCTTATAAAAAATTAAGAAGGAGATTTTTGTGCTTTTAAATTGGAAAGAAAAAATTAAAAATAAAGTTTTACTTTTTTTCCGTCTATATATATACAGGAGTCTTCCTGTCTAAAAAGAAGTTGCTTGGAGCATCTGTTATCATAATTAGTAATACTGTCTTACTATCATTTAAGTATTACTAAGTCATAATTATTAATCACAAGCAGCTATAATTCACATTACTACAAATACACATAGTTATTCATTTTGAATGTTATTAGTTGAAAAAAAATAAAAAAGGTTAACGAGCTTGCGTTGCTCATTAACATCACCATGAACTCACCAACAATGATGATAACGGGCACCATCCTTCTCATTTGCACAATATGCAAGAAACGAGCACCAATAACGGATGCTCTGGACTAGGGATGATAATTGATCGGATATGGATCAGGTGACGTCATATCCACATCCATATCCATTTAAATTTTCATTGTCCATATTCGTTTAAAATAATTTTGTCCGTCCGTATCCATATTCATCGGATTAAACGGGTAAATGAATATCCATTGGATGTCAAAAGAACTTTTGCCCTAAACAAAATACCATATTTTTATATTAATTTATGATCTTTATTGATAAAAATACATATTTTCTTCTAAAAAAAAGATAGGAATAATAGTTTTTTTCACTTTGACACTTAAATGTATATAATCGATACAACTATACAAAAATATTATAGAAGAAAATGTGAATATAACCTACATAATTATATATATCTTTATTAGTATATTTATATATAAGTTTTAAAATTAAAATACATATATGAAATTATACTTAAATATATAAAATTATAATTATATCAAACTTAATTCGGGTTGATGGATTTATCCATGGATAAAAAATCGTTATCCATACCCGATCCAATAAACATTCATATCCACTCTATATCCGAAATTCACCAATTTAACTTCGTCTATATCCATCACAGATGGATCCGATCGGGTGAATGATCATTGGATCGGGTGATAATTACCATCTATACTCTGGACAGAACATTAATTTTACATGAATTTTTCTATTTTATTTCCATTTCTTACAAATTCCTTTTCTTTTCTGTCGCAGAGTGGGCGTTTTAGGAGCTTTAATAGTGAGTATGTGTGACGAAAATAGCTAATAGTTATAATTGGAAGCTGGTAGCCGGTAACTTCAGCCGGAAGCTACATATTTTATTTATATATGTGTTTGGCAAATTAGCTGGTAGTTGAAACTGAATAGTGTAAAATAACAAAAAAAAATCATAAAAGTAGAAGAAACTATAAATAATTAAAAAAAGTATTTATGTAATTTTATACCAACATAACTTATAACAAAAAGCTACCGGTTCTAAATAATTTTAAAAAGCTACGTATCAAAAAATAATAAAATAATAAATAGTTCCAAACATCGGGTCTGTGTGTTTTGTTTTTTTCTTCTGTGTGGAGTAAAAATCGCATGGCCCGAAGCTGAATCCATTCACGATTGAGACATGGGAGAGGAGGATGGGGCAGCAGGACAATTCAGTCACAACAAACAAACACTAATCAATGAAATCTCCGGCAAGCTTATCGCCGGCGACCTCCCCGTCAAGATTCAAGCCGCGAGAGAGATTCGGAGCTTGATTCGAAATCGAAATTCCTCCGATAAGATTCGTGCCAAGTTCGCTGCCGCCGGCGTTATTCAGCCCCTTGTTCTCATGCTTTACTCCAGAAACCACGATGCTCGTCAAGTTTCCCTGCTCGCACTCCTCAATCTCGCATCCAGAAACCAGCGGTTAGTGTTTTTGTTACTTCATCACTGCAAAATGTTGTGTTTATATGAAAGTTTATTTGTCTAGGGTTTTAAAAGAAGTTCACCTAGATTGATAATTCCAAGGTGTGAAGGTGGGCGTGTGGTGAAATTTGAAGTGATTTGTGATTAATGAGCTGAAAGTTGAGAGCAGAGGGAGCATAACGGAATCTCTGGGTCCTGTGGTGCTTGCTTGTTAGGTTTTCAATGAAAATAAATTGAATGGAGCCTTTGGGATTTTGTCTATGAAATATTACAAGTTTCATCAACCTATTGTTGCAAAAATAGGTGAAAACAACCATCATTAAGAGCTTTACATTATATTTATGCCCTAGTTCTGCCCACTTCTTGCACATTATTAGTCAAGATCTAGTTTTGTTAATTGTTATACAGAGGCTCAAATCTGTGTTTTGTTTAGGTAATAACATGAGTATCTAGATCAAGTATGAGTGTAGGATGCATTTTGATTTTATTGCTGCACCATGCTGGTGTTCAACTTGCGGGTTTGTCTTTTATTTTATGCGACACTGATCACTTTAACTTGGATGGCTTATCGAAGAGCGAATTTATGAGGGCTAGAAGCACGTCATTGTAAGTACTTAAATCTTGAAATAAGAAATAGCTGAGGATCATTATCTTGATTTCCCCTTTCCCCCATGACATTTGTTGGCATTAATCGAACTCCTGTTATGTATCCATTAGATTAACTGTCTGTCTTAACAATTTCAACACACATATTAAATTCCAGAAACAAAGAACAAATAGTGACATGTGGTGCCATCCCTCCTCTTGTGGAGCTACTCAAGTTTCATAACACAAGCACCTTAAGGGAATTAGCCACTGCTGCAATTTTGACATTATCAACATCCCCGCCCAACAAGCAAACCATAGTAGATTCGGGGGTCATACCACTACTGGTTCAGATTCTCAGTTGTGGAAGTGTTCAAGGGAGAGTTGATGCTGTCACTGCCCTTTATAACCTTTCCACCTCAAAACAAGAACCAACTATACTTCCTGATGCTAAAGCAGTCCCTCCTCTCATTAACCTCCTCAAAGAATGCAAAAAATCCTCAAAATTTGCAGAAAAAACAACCACCTTGATTGAAAAAATCTTAAATAATGAAGAAGGAAGATTGTATATCACAAAATCTGAAGATGGGATACTAACATTAGTAGAGACGATTGAAGACGGATCTCTAGTTAGCACTCAACATGCAGTCAGTGCTTTACTTACATTGTGCTTAAGCTGCAGAAGTAAATACAGGGAACTTATTCTGAACGAAGGTGCGATTCCTGGGCTGTTACGGTTAACTGTATATGGAACCATTGAAGCACAAGACAAGGCTAGAACACTGTTGGATTTACTCAGGGATTCTCCTCCAGAAAAGAGACTTAGCCCATCTGTTGTTGAGAAGATTGTTCGTGATATTGCATCGAGGGTTGATGGCTCAGAAAAAACAGCAGAAACTGCAAAAAGCTTACTGCAAGATATGGTTCAAAGAAGCATGCACGAAATTCAGATCAGGGCTTCATCTTCGTCATAGCATAGAGTTGGTATTTAGGAAGTATTTGAGGTATTCTTTACAGAGCTCTGAAAAAAAAGAGGTGATTTTTAACTAACCTTACAGGGGAATGTAAATCTTTTATATGAAGTTTGGAGAAAGGCATGTTACTTGTATATTTATCCCAATTTCTAGTATCTTAGTGAATTGAAAGTTTTACAATATAGCTTGTATATGATGCAATCAATTTAAAAGAAACGGTGCCTAGATGAATCCTGAATTTAAGAGATTCATTTAAAACAATGATCCAACAGTTTTATTATTGTTGCCATTAGCTTTACTGACCAAAAGGTTTCTCTGTTTGATGTCTGCTGCTGCTATTTGAATATTATTATAATTGGGGACTTGCTAGTTCTGTGAAAGATCAAGGGTGCTTGTGAAAATATAATCAGGAAGAACAACCAGAGAAAGAGAAGATTCTAACATTGCCAAAGGTAACTTTCTTTCATTTCTTAACCATATTTGATATTCCACATTTCCACATGTTTCTGGTGACTATAATGAATAATCCGATAATTAGTCTCATGTCACACTTGAATGCAGACTGTTTGGGAATGAATGACGGTATTGGGCTAATAGATTAGAACCAAGAGTGCATTCTTATGGTGTCACAGTGGAGGTTCATCAAATATTCTAGTGAAATAGATTAGATGATGAAGAAACATAAACAGGATCTGTTTCTCCTATGAAAACTCGAACAAACGAGAAACAGAACAAAGCTCTTTGTCAGTTTCTCAGATGCATACAACACCGGAAACTGTACCCAATAGAATTATTGCACTTTTCTGTACACCAACACCTATTACTGTATCTCCTTCACATTGGACAAGTGTTTTCTTCCATTTCTTTGGAAATCATCATGTGGTTTCTACACAATGGGCAAGTAATATTCCAATATTCTAGCCATTTTTCGAGGCAAGATTTATGAAAAACATGCCCACAAGATAGGTGATTGATCTCTGCCTCTGGTTTGAACTCTATCAAGCAAACCGAGCATTCTTGTTTGGCAGCACAACACAGGGACTTGTAATGGAATGATGGAGTTTTACTTCTGAAGTCCTCCATGTAAGTTTCTGAGGGACTTCCTCTACATTCAAATGATTCTGTGAAGACTTGATTGGATGATGATGCTACACGGATGCCTGCCACATGAAGGATTGAACAAACTATTTCCTTCATGGCGGATATAGACATCGCTGTGTTCACCAGAATTACACATAGAACTCCAGCATCAGATGGGTTCGAGAATGGCGAGAGACCCATATCGTTGGTTCAACCTGAATTGACAATGAATATATGTCAAAAAGTCGATCTCAGTAGCATGGTGATCATGAGATGAGTTTGGGTTGGGAAATGCTTATCCATCAACCTTAGGCATTTAAATTAAGAAACTTTTGCTGGCAAGATGGACTAGTCTGGCGTGGGTCGGGTCATACAGGCCAAAATGGCCGGGATCAGATTGACTCGTAACACTTTATGTTTATATATATAGTGTGTGTACAAAAGTTATATTGTTTCAATAATAATCTTTTTGTTTCTGGTACAAACCCAACATTTAACATAAATTGAATTAAAAGAGTGTCATTACAAGGCGAGTTCGACCCTTTCCATTTAAACTATTTTTTTGAACATCGCCGTATAGATAAAACATAATCCAATCCTTCATAGTAAATGGGTCAAAATTGCCTCGCCAATACATGAAATATGAAACCATATGAAAGATAAACTTAGTTGATTAATAACTGATTTAATATCTTTGCTAGACAATAATCTTGAAACAATAAGGTAAAGTTTTCAGACCACTCTGCAACTGCTCAACACAAACTACACCAATTAGAAGTAGAACACAATGAACACACAGTTCAAAGTTTAAACCCCTTTAACTCTCTCTTTTGAATTTATTAATTATTATACCTTCAAATCCTTGAGTAAATATCTACTCACAAGTTGATGTTATGTGCAGTTTGAACAACACACTTGATTTAAAGATCCTAAACATATGTATCTGGTGCTCACAGTGGTCAGATTGGGGGAAGAGCAAACAAAGCGTATCAGAAGGTATGTATCTTAACTCTCATAAATATTATATCTTATTTAGCAAAACCCATTTCTAAGATCAAATTCTGGGTAAGAAAACATACACTTAATCGACTAACTGATTGGAATTTTAGCTGAAATCTAGAACAAATCGAAATGGATTTTGCAGTTAAAACACTGTTATTAGATAATAATAATTAAAAAAGAAGCAAGATAGTGTGGGAAAGAAAGACATACCGAGAGGTAGATTGTGGTTGAAATTGTATGAAGAATTGAGATGAGATTTTAAGAATTTGTAGGAAGAAGCTGAAACAAGTTTGGAGGTTGAAGAGAGAGAGAGAGAGAGAGAGAGAGAGAGAGAGGGAGGAGTGGGGGTTAGCATTTGCTGATAGTGGCTGGTGATCATGGCACTCCATTGAATAGTACAAATCATACTCTATTTTTCAAATATTTTTATGATCAAAAAGAGGACACAACTGCATTTTTTATTTGGAATATTGCATTCAAGCCTGTACATTACTCTTTGTCGGACAAAATATTATTATTTAAAAACTTTAAGATAATAACAATGTATTTAAAGGAAATGATACAAGTAGCATCACTTAATATACGTGATGTTCTATCATATTTCACTTAAATTATTAGATACTCAAACGATCTTGATATTCTATATTTGAGTGATATGCGAGAGCAACATTACATAAGTTTGGTGATGTTAGCTGCATTTATTATTTTCTCGTAAACAATTCAAAAATGTATGTAACCGGAGAAAAATGAAGCAAGTATCCTCAAGTGAACATTGGTAGATAGTACAAGTACATACTTCTCTACAAATTTCTTTTTAGACAACAGCTGAACCAAAAAATATTTTATTTGATTATTAGTCGATAATGTTATATTAATTTAAGCCTAAAAGCCATATATTTTCCCAAATAAGTTCTAATTATTTATGGTTTATCTCAAGCTCTCTACCCTCGTCATGTTAGAAAGTACTGTTTTTTGACATAGTGAGTATCAATGACTTGGATGATGAAATGGACGTGTAAAGTTTACTTTCCTTGAATTATATTTCTACTCTATATATGTTACAAGATATCAACTTAGGGATAATTGAATGATCTTCATTTGGACAAGAGTATGTACTTTCGTGTTTATTGTTCTTTTTATAGATGCTCAAACAATTGTTTTGACGCCAATAAACGTTAAAAGTGGTTATAACTAACTTTTAATTATTAATTTGACGAGTAACTGTTATTCTACGTATGCCACCTTGAGTATGATACGAAGAAAGTGTATCTTCTTTTGCCGTCATCTGAAATTATTGCCTTAAAACTTGTATAGTTTTTTAAACTTCGAAGACATTCACTTATTTTGCCATTGAACCTCACGAAGTACAATTCAAAATAGTTAAAATATACCACTTTGGAAAGGATATCGAGTATCAGTGACTTGGATGATCAAATGACCTTTGTCAACCTGTTGGGTTTCAGGGATGAATAAAAACTTTTTAACATGCACAGCAGAATAAAATAAAACCCCTTAGTCCATGCGTAGAGCATGTCCCGAAGAGATTCGAGTTCCTTTGGGTTCAAAGGGTTGGTCCAGGAACACCCCTACAAGGGTTTCGGGTTCCTTCCAAAAAATTTCACCTCGGGTCCGCCAACTCGATGAAACTTGCAACCTTTTTCTTTTCTTTTTTTTTGGGTTTTTTAGTGAGAGTGAGGAGAGAGAAAAATATTTGGGTCGTTTGGGTTGATTTGAGAAGGATTATACTTGGGTTTTGAGTTGATTTAAGTTGGGAAGAAAAAAGTAAAAAAAGCTGATGTGACAGTGATATGACATTTGCGATGGTTTGAGAAAGGGAAGGGCTTTACGAATGGCCTAACCAATGATCGTTTTTCAATAGAAAAATAAACAAGCAAAAAGGTAAGAATGCTATAAGGAGATAACATTGACACTGCATCACCTCGAATTATACTGCTAGATCACATCAGGAATTAACCATCCTGATATCCCAGCCTTAGAAAACCAAAACCTTTGTATATGTGTGTATTAGTGTATAGATCAATACACGAAAACCCTTGGGGTGTGTGCCGTTGATTTCAAGAAAATCTTTGGTGAGTTGTGTTTTCATCCAACTTTAATACCTATATAGATAGATAAGTTAGTTAAATTCAAGGGTGATACTATTGATATCCTCTTATATATCTAAATAGCCCCCTTAGCCCCCTTAATATGAAATTTGTAAGGGAAAAAAGCTGTATGGAAAATTATAATTCAATTATTGCACATATAAGTATATGAGAGGTGGGGGTAAATAGTACCACCCTAAATAACCTTATTATTTATTCTCCCACAAATTAATTTATAAACCATAGATTGATTGCGCATACATACAATTGATTAACTCCATAATTGGTTCTAGCCGGGTGTGAGCCATGTAACCCTTGTTACTTTTTAATATTAGATATGACGACACGTGTCATGAGTTTGGTGTACATCACATTAACACACTTTACTTACCTTGAATTATATTTCTACCATATGATTATGTGTTTGTATTTATATTTATTTATAGACAAGTAAACAATTATTTTGGCGCCAATAATGAAAACCCGTTAAAAGTAGTTATAATTAACTTTTAATTGCTATTTTGACAATTATTCAAATGGGTCAAATATATTAGTGTGTGTTGAGCACTTGGTGTATGTTGAAAAATACTTGATATTAGTTTGCTTTAGCATGAGTAGGTGATTAGCTTTGGCGCTACCCGTAGAACCCCCGCCCAGGGTGCTACCCCAGGACCCTTGACCAATTTCAATGCTACTCTTTGAGCTAACTTATTTTGGTTGAGAATTTAGCTTGACTTATACAAGTGTGTATTTCATATGACCACATTATCAAGCCAATGTGGAAATCCCTTAGTATGATAGAAAATCACTAAGGTGGTGTTTGTCGTAGAATGTTTATGAGAGAATTGAAAACTGTGAAGGAATTGGAATCTGTCAGGGATTTGAATTTGAATCCGTGATCTGTTTGGTTGGCAGAAAATGCAATAGGAATTTGGTTGCAGTAATATAAAATAACATAATTACCCTTCTTGTTTTTTTTTTTACTTTTTTAGTTTGTTTTATAACTTTTATGTAAAATATATTATATAAATTATAAAATATTACTTCTTTTAGTTTGAATCTGGCGACTGCAACTGATGAAGAAGATGCCGTAACGGAGGGTATGGAGGCAACGGCAGAGGAAGGTTGCGGCGGAGGGTCTGACTGAGGAAGGCTACGATGGAGGGTCTGGAGGCGATGGCGGAGGAAGGTTGTGGCGGAGGGTCTAGCGGAGGAAGGCTACAGTGGAGGGTCTAGAGACAACGGCGGAGGAAGGTTGCGGCAGAGGGTTTGGCGGAGGAAGGCTGCGACGGAGGGTCCGGAGACGGCGACAAATGAAGGTTGCGGTGAAAGGTCTGGAGGTGGCGACGAAGGAAGGCTGCGGGGGAGGGTCTGGAAGCGATGGCGGAGGAAGGCGGCGACGGAGGAAGGCTGCTACAGAGGGTGTGGAGACGATGACGAGGGAAAGTTGCGATAAAGGGTATAGAGGCGGAGGAAGAATTCATCAGTATTTGGAGGGTAGAGTTGACTCACGTGTTATGTCGATGGAACGAGATAGATATATTAGGGCTATAGAGATGTTTAAGGGTAACAAAGTAATATTTCACATTCCCTCATTCAAAGGATTCTAAAATCCCTCCATCTAGTGATGGAATTCACTTTCCCTCATTTGATGGATTTCAATTCCTTCAGATTCCCTCATTAAAGTGAACCAAACACAAGAATCCTTAGAAATTGGATTCCAATTTCTTCAGAATCCCAAGAATTCCTGCCAACCAAACGCTACCTAAGAGTTTGGATGTCAAAATTTTGAAGGAAACGGACATGAAGAGAAGGAAATCATTAAGATTGTGTGTTCTCAAGTTTTTTGAGAGAAAGGGAGAGCTAAGGAAGGACTATTTGGTTCAAAAATTATACACTTAAATATGAGATGATTTTGAAGGAAAGAGTTCCCCTCAATTTCCTTCCTTTTTCATTCTAACTTAAATTAATAATTCATTTTCTTTTCTTCTTTTTCCCTCCCTTTTTCTTCCTTAAAAAACTCAAGAAGGAAGCGTAAAAATTGATCCTTTTCAAATAGATTACAGATTAAGATTGTAATTAACAAAATTACCGTATTACCCCTAACTATTAACATTGATAAACCTAAAACACCTTTTTTATAAGCATAATCTCTGGTTCCGCTCTAGTTTCAGTCTCATTTTTAGTTTTACCAAACACGCCTAATCTATACTCTTAATCAGGGTTCTAAAAAAGGCATCATGGCGCGAGGTGCGACTCCAACGTTAAGAAATAGCCCTTGGCGGTGGGATTAGGTGTGGCGTAAGACAAGGCGGCATAAGGTGCGCCTTTACGTGTCAAATGACGAGTTTTTTAAGGCGTAACACACATAATTTTTTTGACTCTTTTTATATACATTTTGTGATCGCGTGTATTGACCTTCTATAAATTTGTATTTTGTAATTTGTATATGTTACTTAGCTCCTAATTTGTGCAACTTTGTGCAATTTGTATATTAATAATGATAAATCGGATATAAATATTTATAAAATATATAAAAAATTTCCGCTTTAAGTGCCACCTTAAAAAACGCCATGACTTCTAAAGCTTAAGGTTTGACCTCGCTGTCACGTCACACCACGCCTTGCATTATTTAGAACCATGTTCTAAATAATTGATAAAAAAATCTGTCAGATTTGATACAACTTTTTTATTACGATTGGTTTATTGAAGAATTTGCCAGTGGTATACAAAATCATTATAAACGAGGTAAATCGCACAAGCGCATTGCGCCGGGAAAAAATATAGATGAATAAACTATAGAAATTAACATTTAAACTTAAATGTTTAAAAATAAAGTGGAATGGATTAAATATATGAGATTAAAGTGCGGTGAAATTTGATTAGAGAGAATTCCTATGTATGTGTTGATACTATATGTTTCAAAATTTAAATCGATACAGGTTTTATATATATATATATATATATATATATATATATAAAAGAGAAATGTTCAATATAGTCCTAATTTAATTTATAGTCTTGAGGGACAATTTATAGCTATTAGATTTTAAGATTCAATGGTACAGATTTAATCTTAAATTATAATAAAAAATTGATATATCTGTATGAAAGAGGGCATTTATGACTTTTTAACTATTGGTCTCCACTTTCTCTCTCCTCTAATTTATTTAAAATTAATTATCTTACAAACCGTTAATCGCTAAACGAAACGAATTATACCGTTGCGATCCTCGTGTTCCCCTCTTTTATTAGAGAGGTCACTTGATATACTTTCGACAAATTTTTTTTCTCATTTTGTGAGATTGGATTTAAATTTTATTAAAGTATAATCACATGTGATTCACAGAGATGTGATCAATATAGTCTTTATAAAATTATAGTTTGGTGTTTGATAATCCGGCAAAGTTCTATGATTTAGTAACAAAAAAAAAATCAACAATTGAAAGTGATTCTAAGTTATTAGTTGTTTCATAACATATATGATTATCTATCTCTTATACATGCACATAATTACAGGCGATTTGATTAAATGTAGCATTTTTATGTCACATATTTGACAGAATCAATCACATGTGATTTTGTACAGAATCACATGTGATTGAATACCAAAAACATAAGATTTGGTATTCAATCACATATGATTGCATATTTAATCACATGTGATTTTGTACAGAATCAGAGGAGAGTTTGTACAGATTCACCTGTGATTGAATACCAAAAAACATGAGATTTGGTATTCAATCATATATGATTGCATAGAGGATTGTTCAAACGAGAACAATTCTTATTACGAGAACCAATATAAAAGACATCGAATTCGAAGGAGAACACATCTGGACCTTTGATAGAGGAGATATGGTGTTGCTAGTACACAATATATGCATTCATGGGTAGACAATGCAATTGGATTAGGTGAAATTGAATATGTACATACATGTATAAACGGTTTTAAGCAAACGTTGATTTTTTAAGCAAACATTCAAAATTAATAAATGTTAAATGATATACAATTTAAGAAGATAAAAAATTTAGTAAAACAACATATGTTGTATTGTTATGAATCACATGTGATTATACATTAATAAAATTTAAGTCCAACCTAACAAAATGAAAAAAAAAGTTTGTCAAAAGTATATCAAGTGACCTCTCTAATAAAAGAGGGGAACACGAGGATCGCAACGGTATAATTGGTTTCGTCTAACGATTACTGGTTTGTGAGATAATTAATTTTAAATAAATTAAAGGAAAGAGAAAGTGGAGACCAATATGCAAAAAGTCAGAATTGTCGTTTATTAAATTAATTTTAATTATTATCTAAGATTAAATCTAGACCATTGATCTTGAAATTTAATAGTTAAAAATTATCCCTCAGAACTATACTTTTAATAAGGACTATATTGAACAAAACCCATATATATATATATATATATATATATATATATATATATATATATATATATATATATATTACGTATTACGTTTAATATAGCATTTAACATTTTTAATCTTAACACAAAAAAAAAACTATGACGCCATTCTAATTTTTCATAAGAAAAAATTAAACTTAAAATTAAGAACATAAGAAACCTAAATGTTGTTTTTATAAAAAGATTGATTTAGTAAATACTTTGTTTATTTAATACTTATTATAAAGGGCAAATTACATTAAAACACAATAAACTTTGTCTTAGTTACCATTATATACAATCAATTTTATTTTCTTAAGAATAGTACAACCAACTTTCATAATTCTCATATTGTATGCAACTTGTTTTATACTATGGAAGTTATGGCAAAGTTTATTGTATACAATGATAACTAAACAAAAGACACATAAAAAAGTTGTTTGCATACAATGAGAGGGCTATGAAAGTTAATTATATTATTTTTAAAATTTTAAAGTTGGTTGTATACAATGGTAACTAAGAAAAAGTTCATTGTATTTTCATCTAATTTACCCTATTATAAATGCATAACTAATATAAAAAAATGTGTGTTGAATTCAATACAAATATTAAAGTCAAATTATATTACAAATAAATGGATAACATTTATTGATGAATGTTCAATATAGTCCATAATTAATTCATAGTCCTAAGAGACTAATTTTAGCCTTTGGATCAATGGTCTAGATTAAATTTTAAAAATTTGGGCGAAATGACATTTTCGTAATTTTTCGTAATTCACATGTGATTCTTTTACAAATCACATGTGATTGTATACCGAATCACATGTGATTGAATATTAAAATTTCAGGACTATGTTTTTAAATGGACTTTATTGAACACAACTAAGAATTTATTAATCTTCATGATGAGCTCTCCTCTACATATTTAACTTGATTGACGATCTCTCTTTTACATACTAATGTTCACAACTAAAAAAAATAGGTACCTAGGATTCGAACCCAAGCAAATACTCCCAAAGGAATGTTCCTAAAACTTCTTTTGCGGTATGGAGCTACTTAATAAATATCTAACATAAGCCAGGAAAGTTACTATTCAGGCAAATATTAGTATATATAATGAGAGTTTGAAATGCTAATTATTCTTGGATTTTGTCTTTACTCGCTATTTTTATACATGAGACTGTATAAAAATATGACTGTATACATTTGTCTTCCCCAAATCCCATGAATTGGGTATGGTTGTTATATGATGAACACATAATCATATCATAGTTTAGTCTTAGTACTTGATCAACATGAAATTTTAAATCTTAAGGATCTTAAATTAACTCACCAACTCTAGTAAATCCAATGATCAAAGTTGTAACCTACATTTAGTGTTATTGAACATGACAGGCAATATGAAATAGAATATGAAAACCATCTACTTTGAATGCCTTAAAGAGTTTTGAGTACAAAAGAAAACATTGTTTACTTGAAAATATCTCTAGATATTTTAGAGATATAACACAAAATTGACCAACATTTATGATGCAAAAGCCCCAAATACATTCATTGTGGGCCTAAAAGCCTGTCACATTTACATGTTACGCCCAATTGACCAAACATGCCATGCCGTACACGGGTCTTATTGTAAAACAGATCCTAATTATTACTTGTATATATAGTTTATTTGTTAAATTAGATTAAATATTTGAGTTTTAAAAATAATAAATATTAATAAAAATATATTAAATGGTTATAGAACACAAATAAAAAGATAATTATAACAACTGGCGATAGATGGCGTCAACACTTAAACTAACAGTGAAAGCGTCAACGCTAGGGAGAGAGCAGACGTGACGGCAGAAACATGGTATTTTGATAAGAAAGGACATGATTTTATTTCTTGTAAAAGTCATCGATTAATTGTTACAATTAGGAGCAGTAAGGTCGGGTCTTTATTACTTTATAATTAAAAAGAATTTAAAATGATTAAAAAGTTTAAATCGTATGGTTTTCTATTCGAATATTCGTTTACGTATTTTGTTCACCCAAAATAACATCATAACATACAATTAGAAAACATAGGTTTGATTGAGGACCTACCTTAATCCACTTATTAAAACGTATTTATTTAACCCTTTCATTTGAGTCTCACATGTCACTAAATCCGACCCTACCCGTTTCACATCATCCTATGTCTAGTGGTCACTCTACTCTACAATCTTATAGCCATGTGACATTGGTTAGTTTTTATAAAATTCCACTTAATTTTTATAAAATTCACCTAATTTTGTCGAATATTACTTGAATGATGATTGATAATATCAGCCTGTGTCTACATCTCTACGATGGATCCTTGGGGAAACTCCCTCTTATCGTCATAGATTAATACCAAGCATAACTGCACACAAAACGGAGCCAAGCTCGAGCTTGAGAGCTCAACAAATCCCAAATTAACGAGTCGAGCTTGATATCTACCAGGCTTGAGTATGGTCTTGTCTCGCTTACCTCCATTGGAAAGCATAGAGTAAGACGTGATAGCACTCGTCATCCACCATAATGAGCCCGTTATAGGGCGCCATCTCGCTATGGCCGATCATGCGGGTGATGCATGTGGCGCCCATAGCATGAATGCATTTTGGTTTTTAATGGTATGAGAGGGCAGAGGGGGTTTTTCTTTAAGTGAGGTCGAGCGGGTAGAGATGGAGAGTTATTACTGTGCGGGTTTAGTGATTTATTATTACTGCCAACATAGCAATCAGTAATGACAATAATACTAGTTATTACCACGTGTTCTTTTATTATATAATATATATATATACATACACACTAGCATCGTACCCGCGCAATGCTGCGGAGCCGAATAGTTTTTGTTTTGTAATATGTCGCTTTCAAAAATGTAATGATATGTTATTCGCAAAATTCAATGTCACAAAAAAATTTCTTTAGCAACATGTCCCATTTTTTTCAATTTTTCTTTTATTTGCATAAACTATTTTATTAATTTTAAAAATAAAATCTAAAAGACATTAAAATAAGGAAAAAATCATATTTGTGAAATAAGGATAGAAAAGTTAATAAGATATTAGAAATTGTGTTGTTATGGGTGTATATTTATGTTTGTGGGAGAGTATATTTTAATTGATTAAAAAGTTAAAGTAAATTAGGAGAGAGATTGGAATGGTTAAAGATTGAGTGGATAAGATTAATTTAAATAGAATGAAAGGCCAAGATATTGTTTTGATTGAATTTTAAAAAGTCTTAAAATTAAGAAGGAGAGAGAGTGTTAACTACTTTATATAGTAGTATAGATACATACTTCAACCAGGATGGGTTAGTTAGATAATTAAATATAGCCTGTAATTTTGAACTCATAAATAGAAACTTGATCAACTGCAGTTGTATCACTTTTAATAGAATCCAAAATCAATTGATAATCACATTTTAGATTACCATTTACAGACCTAACACAACATTAATCAAAATTTCATCAAAAAGATCAAACACAAAACAACAAAACCCTAATTTAACTGTGATTAATTACATCTCTTATGTTCAACATACCAAACAACAACACAAAAATTATATATCACAACTTTCTCTCCAATTTATCCCAACATGAATCCAAATTTGCTTATGTAGAGAAGTATATAATTACATGCAAATTCTACATTAAGGATCATCTACAACCCCGACAAACGTTCACACAAACGATTCATAGGTCTTGTAGGAATCCAAATCCGCCGTGATGGTGAATCCATGTTCGTTTGACAACAAAATTTCAGATTCGTCGCTTAAAAGGTAACCGACTTTGGTACAGTTTTTAATGAGGTAACCACCTTTGCTTTCAAACTTCCAATTTAAGATAATATGTACAGGTTACCAAGTCAAAATATTGCCTCTTTTGCATGGTGCTGATGTGGCATTGACGCAGCGAGGGTTAACACAAAATGACGGTTACCTTGAATCGAATTTTTTAAGAGTTTTAGGGTTGTTAGTGGTGAAAACCCATATGTTAATCTGCAATAGAAATTGGAAACAATATCGGTTACCTTTTTGTAGAATGAACCCAAAGATTTACCATTCAACGATGAATTCGAGAAGTATACACAGACTGTTTAGCCGGATGGCTGACGGTGTCTCATGACCCTTATGAACCCTATTGTTGGTGAACCAGACACATGTTGAATCAGTTGATCCTTATGAATCTTGATAATTGATCCCATTACTTATTGATATGATAAAAGAAATGTGTGAAGACTCTTAGAACTTAGAAGCTTCTGGTTTGACTCAAAGGGTCGTAATCATAAGCATCACCGGCCTTCACAAACCGCCCTTTCACGCGCTTTCTTACATCCGCTCGTTCCTTTCTTGTAGCATACCTTACTCTCTTCTCAAATCTATATATCAAGCCAAAAAATGGATTTAGGGTTTATAAAAAATTCAATCATATAATGCAAAGGATAAGAATGAGTAGTAGAGGTGGCAAAATGGCAGGTAAATTTTAGTGGGTCAGTTGGGCTAATTACTGAAGCAGTTCTTGCCTATAAGTTTTCATGTAATAATCATCTTACCTTTTGATGTAGTAACAAACTACTATAACTTACCTTTTGATGTATATAACTTTCTTGGGTAATCTTCGATAAAATGTATTTAACTTTACATATTTTGCTATTGTGTGTATTGAATTCCAAAAGTTTCTATTGTGTGTATCAAACTTTTAATTTGTTGCTATCGTATGTGTTTTGGTTACATGAAAAAGGAACAAAGTTACATAAAATAGGAAACTTAATACACAATAGCCACAAATTACAAGTTTGATACAGACAAAAGAAATTTTTAATGTCCGATACACACAATAGGAAAAGGTGTAAAGTTTGATACATTTCGAAGAACTTTACCCAACTTTCTTTTCTACCATTTGATGTAACTAACTACGTCATCTTTTATCATTTGATGTAACCCCCTGCCCCAACCTTCACGCATGCTGCAACCTAACCCCATGTTGGTAAACACGCCGCCTGAAGCGGCTATGTGTGTGTGGTGTATAATATAAAAAAACTAAAAAAATGGGAGTGAAAGGTTGCAAGCTCGGAGTAGTTGCGAAGTAGCCTAAGTGTAAAGTTGAATACGTTCTGGTGTACCTAACCATTATCAATACACTTGCAAGGATCCTTACCCTTTTCATTTTTAAGGTTTTCGTTTAAGAAAAATTACTTTACCCGTTGACGTGTAAGAAATAAAGCATGACCACATCGACCCGCTAATTAATAATATGTATTTGGGCCTAAACTGCCACCTTCAAGAGTAATAATGACACTTACTTGCGCATCTTCTTTTTTTCCTTGTAACGGAGGACAGCATCACTTCTGCTTCCAGTAGGCATGGTAGTGGTTTGATCAAGGCCCGAGGTACCCCATGGCGGCTCACCCATTAGAAGCATTGAAGAAGCTCCACAGTCTTGATATTCACCAGCACTGCTCTCCCCTGTCAGACTTGAGAATGAGATATTCGACTGTTGCCTTGCATAACAAATGTTTGGTTCTGTTTTGCAGCTAATTAACGAGTCAGCTGATGCTGCATTGCTGCATGCTGGGTGTGCTGAATTTGCCTGGCCTGTTGAGGACTCCTAACCACATAAAAGAAAAAAAAAATTAAATACAACAGCTGGTCTAAATTCAACATAATGACATCTTTAAATAGCAAAAGAAAAGATTCACTCATATTCATAAAACTCGAGGGCAACAAGCGCCAGCTAAGAATCTATCGACCAAGGTGTGCATTACCATAACAGTTTTTTTTAGGCGATAAGAAATCTCAAAGGTGCGGTTGGCCCTTTTGGTTGTGCTTAAGTCTTAAGGTTCTATGGAAATTCTGATTAGGCCCAGTTATAGGTTCACATCTCAGTCCTAGAGGCCTGGTCCCTCGGCCACGTATATAGGAATGTTTTTCCATATAATATCAATGTAACTTTCCGGCCTTTGTATACCATTCAACCGTTTTTGTTAGTTAAATTGTTTTCACATGCAATGTAAATGTAAAGTTGCATATTTTTATGCTTTATAAAACTAACTTGAGGAGTAATATCTTTGCTATAATCTTTAAAAATTAAATTTTTAGAAGTTTATTTTTTTAACATTTTAATGATGTTCTTCTAATTTAATACATTTTTAATAAAGATTTACAAAATAACTTTTTACAGTTCCCACAAACAGACTATAGTCTAAACTTATTGAGATAAAGCAAAATGGATGGTAAATTGGCTTAATACCTTGCCAGCATATGAAGATTCAGCACCACCAAACAAACTATCGATCCCATCTTTTGCAAAAAGATGTTCAGGGTCATTATGGCCTACACCAAATAGTTCTTCATAATTCTCAATGCTCAAGTCGACTTCATCCATACTAAAGTCAACATAGAATCCATCATCATCAAGAAATTGTTCAGGATCTTTCGGCCCCAAATGTGATATCTACGTTCAAACAACACAAAAAGACCCCATTAACAATTACAAAATCGACATACAGTTAAGGCGTGTTTGGAAAATTGCTGTCACTAAACATGTACCAAGTGACCAATTTAACTGGTCCTTTAAGTTCAAGTTTAGTGACCCCAGCGCAAATTGATTGAGTATCCAAAGTGAAAACAGAGAACTATGTTAGTCAGATGCTATTTGATAAAATTATAGATATAAAATTCAAAACTATATTTATGTGAAAAAAAGTAGACTGTGACATGAAAACAGATCTCACATATTATGTTAAAAGAAGGGGTAAGTGATTGTACTTTACCCATGGATAATCAGTTTTGTTGTGATCGCTATGAAACCGATGACCCAATATCGATTATTTATCCAAACATTAAAAACTTACACTCGTGACTTCAAGTTGCAATAATTAAATAATCCGTATTAAAAAACAAGAGTTGTGTTCTATAAAGTCCATGTAAAAAACATAGTCCTAAAATTTTAATATTCAATCACACGTGATTTAGTATACAATCACATGTGATTTGTAAAAGCATCACATGTGAATTACAAAAATGTCACTCCGCCCAAATTTTTAAAATGCAATCTGGACCATTGATGCCATTAATCCAAAGGCTAAAATTAGTCCCTTAGGACTATGAATTAAGTACGGACTATATTGAACATTCTTCTAAAAAAACATATCCCAACACCCCCTTAGAAGCTATCTTGTATTTGCTTAAAGACTAAATTTAACATAAATCCAACCGAATTCACCTTGGATGCAGAAGAATTTACTGGTCCAACCTGTTGAACTATGTTTTGT
Source organism: Dittrichia graveolens (assembly GCA_038502395.1). Taxonomy (NCBI): domain Eukaryota; kingdom Viridiplantae; phylum Streptophyta; class Magnoliopsida; order Asterales; family Asteraceae; genus Dittrichia; species Dittrichia graveolens. The sequence continues at coordinate 84,495,948 of JARJIL010000005.1, read as the reverse complement.
GGCCTATTATCAACATGAGTACTTGAAGGACCAGTCAAAACATTCGAATGATTTCCACTTTGCAAGCCACTGGCATCACCCCTAACAAGTAAATCTTGATTATTATTATTATTATTGCTTCTTGAAGGTCCTTGACTAATATCAGCAATGCTCATTGAACCCATTTCTTGCTCACAAGTAGAACCATTGACAAAATCTGAATCTGACATAAACGACCATATAGAAGAGAGTTCTACAGCTGAAGGGCAACCCGAGTAGCAATTTAATGTTTGTCTACTGTGTTTGGTTGAACCTATGTCATTATGACCAACCCAATCACAATTCTGACAAAGAGATACTTTCTCCTCTATACATCTAACCAATGCAGGTTGTGAATTGCATCTATCACATACAAGGGTTCTCGAATGGCGTTTTGAGAGGGCATTTGCAGAATGAACAACACGATCACACGATAAACATAAGTAAGCTGCATCTGATCTACAATACACCATTGATCTTGCTTCCCCACAATGATCACACTGGTAACCCATTTTTTTTTCAAGAAACCCCCTTATCAAGAACAAGATTTAAGGGGATCTCCTAGTTGGCTAGTTCAATGTTGAATTTGCTCCAAGAAACCTGCATCAACATATGACAACTGAGAAATTAAAAATCATTAAAAATGGAAGTTTTCTCCTTTTTGACCAAAAAAAGGACACACTTTAATGATCCAGAATATGTTCTAGTGTACCCCAGAGGATCAATTCAAGAACAACATATAAAAAAGTTGGATAACATATCGAATATAGTAATAATTCGCCAGTAATATTGAGAAAATATTTTTAATATGGTTGGAATCTTCCATCTAGAGAATGGTAAATGCGAAATTAAAAGAGTTTTTTTTTTTAATTTTATAAACCTAGAAAAAAAGCCAAGAAGTATCGAGAAAACCAGATGGGATTACAGACATGAGTGACTCTGTACAGTGCATACATCAGCTACATCTAAAAGTTCTGCTGAAACTAAACTCAATGACAACAAAAAGCTTCATAAGAGCAAGATAAATATAATTAAACAGTTTGAACATTACAAAAACCAATTAAGTTTAGAAAAATCGAACAAAAGAGAAGCAGGAGAGATCAAACTTGGAAGATTTAAATCCAAGCTGAAATCTCAAGCCAAATTAGAACACAGATCAACGCAAAAATTCAACAATTGGGTCAAATCAAGAAAGAAAGAGCATAAATCCACAGCATCAGTTCAGAATTTGACAAAATTCTGCAAAACTTCAAATCACTTTATCGAAACCACAACTTTTAGATCAAGAAAAACCAAGAGAAACCCAATTCTATAAAACGAAAACAAACAAAACCCGGAAAGCTTACAAAGTTTTTGATCAAACTCTGAGAGATTTGCAGTGTTTTTGTTGCAAGATCTGAAAAAGCCTAATAAAGATCGGAACTTTCTGGACTTGCTTCTTGTTCTTCTTTGGGGGTGTGTTGTGAGGCAGGCGTTGGTTCTGGATTTTGTTTACTGTTTGTGTGTAAGATATCTGACAACATAAAATTTGACAAAAGGAAATTGGCTAAAAGTGCAAAGAGAGAGAAGTGTGGGTGGGTTGGAAAGGTGGGGCCCTGTCATTTTCAAGACATTGTAAAATTAGGCCTCTCTTACCGAATCTTTGGGTCATTTGCAACTTTAGTCCCTTGTTCCAACTGGAGTAAATGATGTTAGTATATCTTCTTTCAAATCTTGGTTACCTACCTTATCATCGCGTTCCTGTGTTTCAAATAATGAAAAAAGAAATTTAAACTTTTTTTAACCGTAAATTTAGTGGGCTGGATCCGTAGTAACATACATATAGAACAATATGCGAGTCTCAAGTCACACGTCATAAGGGAGTAATACCCTCCACTATTTTTTTAGAAAAACACCTACTGTCTAGACTTGAACTCAAAACCTGAGCTATGGGATAAAACCCCTATTATCCCATTATAATGTTGTCCTCTATTATAAATATATTGTTATGAATATATAGATATAGATCTGTGGATGAATATATTTTTAACACTAGCTACTTATTATCAACTTTTATCATGAACTCATTGTCTATTAATCAATGAAGCATGGTAGATAAATAGTGAATTTTGTAGTACAAATACTATCATTTTATAATGAAGAAAATACACTTTTTGTATACTCTTTCATAAGTTATACAATTCTACTACTTCTCATACTTTCAGTTCTCTCAGAGTTTTAAGGTTATCTTGTTAATCTTAAGCTAATCATTATTAAAATTATAACATTATCGAGTTTAAAAATTGCAAGTAAAGAGAAGTTATTTTCCTTGAGCTAGATATTGTGAGGAAATATAGAATATTACAAAAAGATTTTCCATTTTAGCAGATTTTCCGCTTAGATGTACGCTAAGGGGACGTTTGATTTACAGATTTTTTATAGGATATGCATTTTTGCAGGATTCTAAATCGTGTTTGGTGTTTGGTTAGTATAATCTATCAAGATTTGATGAAGTTTTTGTTTAGTCAAGGTTTGCATTTGGCAATAGTCTAGATCCGATTAACCCAACCCTATAAACCCGACTAACCAAAAGCTTAATATGGCCTAGTTTCGGGTGAATTTAATTTTCTTAAAAATCCAACTAACCTGACTAGACTAATCCAAAGCCCAATCAAGTTGACACAATTAATACACCTATGTGGAACGGTGTATTAAGTTTTAGGTTTAAAGTGTAAAATGGTAGAATGACGAAAATAATGATTTGAAATCCTAGGGATACGCAATCCATTTTTTAAATCCCTCAAAAGATTTCCTGAGATTTTGAGAATATCCAATCATTTAAACTTCATGCTTATTTTCCAACCAAACAAACAAGGTCTAATTATTTTTTTTTCTATAACTTTCTAAACATTCTACCAATAGACCATATTAGATGATTCCCGTAATTCCTTTTCTTGATCTTATAAAAATAAATGGAAAGCCGAAGTACAAGCATGTGTACTTGAGCTTTATGGCCAAATGAGGTTCCTAATCTAGTAATCTACAACCAAACTTGAACCATCTCTAATTCAAACCCCCTTGGCTTGGCTCAAAGAAGGATATTTGATGCGATTTGCTAAACCACGTGTTGGATTCTGTTGGAGCACCAAGATTCCATCTCCTTCCATCACTTGGCCTAAATGCTGCTCAACTCTTAATTGTTTATGGATCTTAGATCACAGAAAAGGATACGACGTATATATATTGGAGCACGTGAGTTGGTGGACTAACCCATGAATGTAAATTTATGGGTTTTTCAGTTATCTTTATTATCTGGATTGTACGTTTAAAGGTTTAATTTTTTAAAAAAAAATTGTGCTTTGTGTGTTCCTAAGTTTAAATCTTGGCCGAAAGGAAAATGGAGTTTAATCGTGTTCCTTAATTTTTAAGAGAGGAAAAAAAAGTTGGAATAATTTTTTTTCATAGTTTTCTTTCCTAACTTTCGTCACGAACTTGTGAAGATTTTGAAAAGAAAACAAAAGACGCTTTATATTTTTACTTTCGTTTTATTTTCTTTTTGACTCGGGAACAAACAATCATAAAAACGTTTTATTTTCTCTCATTTTTTTTCTTTAATTTTCCTTTCTCTTATTTTCTTTCCTCATTAAACTCCGAAAAAAGCATGTTTTACGGCCTTTCCCACTCCTACCTTAGAGAAATAAAAGAACAAAGTGTTTTTTCCTTCAATAACGTTAAAAATGATGAAAAAATCACTTCTCAACCAACGGAAATGACGATGAATTTTGTTGAAATGGTTTTGAGCTATAAACAAACAGTTTTTAAATTGAGGGACCAGAATGTAACTTTTTTATTTAGAAGGACCAGTAATGCAATTAGACTCTTTTGTTTGAGTGCTGCAAATCTATATGCTAAAATATATAATTAAGAATCTTATCCATCCTCTGAATATTTCACTTTTAAAATTTGTTTCAAATGAATAAAAAACTTTTCTTTTTGGTGCTTTCTGGACCTACAATCGTCTAAAGTTCTCACTTTTCCGATTATTCAACACTATACCTAGATGGGCCCCACAATATTAAATTAATTTTTATGATTGAAACGTTTATATTATTTCCTTTTTTGTAAATATATAGTTGGTTTGCCGTCATTTATAAGGTTTTTTTTAATAATTATATTATTATTATAATAGAGAAAATGCCAAGTAGTAGGTTCTCAAGTGTACGTGGCTTAAGTTATATAATAAAATATATAACATTGAAATAATATTTTTAAAAATATATAAAAAACTTTTAATTACACTTTTGACATGTTACATCTAAACGATTTTCTTAATTATCATCCAAGCTACTAAATATAAACTTTAGAACAATGAGAGTTTGTAACTTGATAAAAATTAAAGAAAACGATATAGTTAATTTTGGAGCTTTTGATTTGATGAGGGGGGCTTAATATTGAGTTTGAGTTCGTTAAATTTGAGGCTTTTGGAAAAGTGGTGATGATGGCTAAAATGTGAAGAAGGGAAGTTGTGGGTAAATTTGGTTAAACGTATTTATGGATGGGACGGAGATTAAAATTAGACCGAAAAAGTCAAATTGAAAAAACCGAACCAATATCGAAACCGACGGTTTTGGTTTTCAAATTTTCAAAAACCGACTTTTTTGGTTTGGTTTTGGTTTTTACAATTTCAAAAACCGAAAAAACCGAACCGAACTATTCCAAGGGACATCAATGTAAATATACATGTTAAAAAAATCAAATACTCTATGATTTTCTCATTTACAAAGCCACCTCCCATTTACATTAGGGTTCCACCACAGAGGTTTCACACTAATTCAAATATTCTTCGCAATTGCAGCTTTTTTTTTGTCATTGGACTACTTGATTGAGTTCACCAACATCACTTCATTTTGAGTCGTCGAGTTCACTTCTTTTCGATTTTATCCATTTTCACTTAATATAGAAATCCAATTCTACATATTCTAGTTTTCTGAGTTGTATGCAGTTCATTTGAAGTTAGTTGTTCATCTCGATTTTCAGTTTTGCTAATATGTTATGTATCGATTTGTTTTGAGTTTTGATTTATCTTTGGCTTTAAAGTTTAAACATATGACAGTTATTTTGCTTATATCAATTGAAATATATATAGCTTGAATAGGTGGCACACACCTTGATGTTTTTATATAGCTTCAATTTCGTTTAATTTTATAGTTTTACAATGACGGTTGTATGACTTCAAATCTTGATGGTTAAAATGGAAAAGATGTAAAACCGAACCAAAAATAAAAAATGGACTTCAAAACCGAAAACCGAACGGTTTTGGTTTTTGTAACACCCGCAAACCCGAGCTAGTTGATTTGCGGGTTAGCGGTGCGTACCAAATTGCTTTTAAATTAATTATGTGATTAATTAAATGCTTTGGTTTAATTAATTAGTTGAAATATATAAATTTGTAAAATAAATATATTCATGTTATTGGAAGAAGGAAATAGAAAGATATGTATGTTATGTATGTATGTATGCATGTAAATATGTGTAATTATGGATAAGTCTTTACAAACACCTCATGCTTAAAATTTTGGTGTGTGTTTGTATACGTGTATCATGCAAATGAAATCTGATCATTTGACTCAAAGTGAAGAGGTGTTGTGTGTGTTTATTTCCTCTTGTTGAAGAAACCAAAAGAAAGCAAACTTGAAGTTTCAAAAGTGAAGAATTTGTGGTTGTAAATTCAAAAGAAGGTTAGATGTTGTTCTATATATGTTTAAATGAAGATTCATGCTAGATTGATTATGTTTTTACTGCATATGATGATAGAAATACGAGGAACACCATTGTTGATGAACTTGAAGCTTTAGAAAGCTTACTTGATTAATGGGTTTTCTTAGTTTTGATGTTTTAATTGGTTTTGGTATGATCATGATGTTTGTTTAAGTGTTCTATGAGGTTTGTTTGTAATTTGGAAGAGTTTTTTTTGATGATTTGAAGATTTCCAGATTTATGGTTGTGTTTTGAAAAGTTGGTTTGAAGCTAGAAGAAAAACAGGGAAGAAGAAGATGAATTTTGAGGGGTGCTGAAAGAGGTCCGACTTTTGGCCCCGGGCTGGTGAAAGTCGCCCGACCTTTGGCCTCGGGCTGGTGAAAGTCGCTCGACTTTAGGCCCCGGGTGGTCATCCGACTTTTGGCCCCGGCCCCGGGTCATCCGACTTTTAGGCCCCGGGTCATCCGACTTTTAGACCCCGGGTGGTCATCCGACTTTTGGCCCCGGCCCCGGGTCATCCGAATTTTAGGCCCCGGGCAAGCTAAAAAGTGTCCGAATTAAGTCCCGTGCGACCTGTACGGGCCCGACTTTTTATGTTTTTTTTTCTAAAGTGAAATTTAGCATGTTGGCTATGGTTTTGTTGTATATAAATATATGTGAATGTATATTTGTGAATTGGAGACTGATTTCAGTATGTTGTGTTCTCAGGAACTACGAAGACTCAGTGATATTAGACAACTGAGCAAACGCGATTGTGGACTAAGGTGAGTGGATGTGAACTCGCGGATGGTAAAAGTTATGATTATGATTGATTGGATGCTTGTGACTGCGTTGATTGTTTGTTTAACTGGAAATGGATTATTATGGAAGTACTATATGATTGATAGATTGTTCGTGTTTATTTGATTGTTGAGCTTTCGATTGTGATTTAAGATCAGCTAAGCGAGTAGTACAGCTGATAGAGATTGTATTTGAGACCGGCTAAGCGAGTAGTACGGCTGGTAGGGGTCAGCTAAGCGAGTAGTTCAGCTGGGCCTGATCGCTATTAGTTGAGCAGTTGTAGACCCTCTCATGCATGTGTTGTATCGGAGGGGATCTAACTGTGCTAATTGGCGGTGGGCTATCGGTAAACCTTTGCTTTGGCCCGCATTGGTTGTAGGTTCGGCAGAACCGCCGGTCCTCTGGAGTTCACTGGACTGTTTGGCTTGTGTTTGTGCTTGTTCATTGATCGTGCTATTTGCTGTTGTGTCGTAGTATCCTCTCACTTAGCTTTGTGCTAATTCCCCTTAGTTGTTGGTTTTTGCAGGTTGGTGTTTTGTTAGTGCTCGTGGAAGGAAAAGTTGACCCTGCTCTGATATGTATTTTAAAATGGAAACGAGCCATGTGTATTTTGTAACACCAAGTTGTTTAATGATTGTTTTGTGAACAACGGTTGGTTGTTGATTGTAAATACAATGTTTTTATGGTTAATCTTATTTATGAGCTTCCGCGGCGTATTTTAAAAAAAATGGCTTGAGATTTGCGGTGTTACAGTTTTGGTTTTTCAAAATCCGAAATTTTCAGTTTGGTTTCGGTTTTATGCCAAACCGAACCATGCTCACCCCTAATTAAAATTATGGGGTACCTTTCTTTGAGTCGTGTAGATAAGTGGTGGGTAATGGGAATTCGAAACTGTTTTGGTGGGACAATTAGGTCGGGCCGAGTGTCTTTAAAATGTTTCTAAGAGTGTCCAAAAGAGAAGAAAATTGTTGGGTAGAAATGAGGGGGAAAGGGCCATGGTGCGAGGATAATGAGTTCGGGAAAGAGGATGGTTAGAATCATTGAGAAAGGGATCGCGGGAGGAAAGTGATAATCTTTTTAATGTTTTGCATTATGTTTTGCTTTGCAAAACATGATGGATACGTGGTGTCACACCCCGCCTTGGCGGAAACACGAGGTGCGACGGAGAGGATCGTCATAACACATTGATATATGAATAGAAAATTTTACTAAATGAGTTCACACCAACGTGTCACGACGTTCTCCGACACAAGAGGGGACTTGTGTCGTGGCAAGTCACTTCACGTCAACCATAGTCAACAATTTAAAACAAGAACATACGAAATAGTTTTTCCCACAACCCGGGACAAGTATACGGGGCTACAAGCCCTAGATTTATAAAATCCAAGTTCATAATAGCATAGTTAAATGAAAGAATCCTTAGTTAACTGCCCATGTCACGCTAAGGCTATCTAGGGTCACCTAAGCTCCTTAGGCATGGTTATTAGCATTACCTGAAAATGAACACTCGAAAATGTCAACATAAAGTTGGTGAGCTCGCAGGTTTAAAGTAAAAGCATAGTTGCAGTGTAAATTGTTTAAGTAGGACAAATGTGCACGTATAGCATGTTAAGCGTGTAGATGTTGTACCAACATCCAAACCACCAGGTTCAATAGGAATCAATAGGAATCAAATCATTGTCTTCCAAACAGTTATTATAGCATACCCAGCTGGAGCATAAACCGTTGGCTCATAGGAATATAGGAATCAATAGTCATCAACTAACAACAAGTAGTCTTTGCATATACGTCACATAAGTTGTCCAAAATAAATAAGAAATAGTCATTACGGCATAAAAAGTTTAAAAGAAAGTTTGAGTGTCATTCTACCCCGAGAAATATAGTAAAAAGGGGCCACGAGTACTCACCTTAGTAAGTAGCTTAATCAATCGAGTCTTAGCACGCTCACAAATCTACAAACAATTAGTTCATATAGATTATATTAGATTCACGAGTAATAGTATTTTTATGCGTTATTCTTGAGCTATTAAATTTTATTTAGGATTCGCGATTAAATTTTACTCTAGGTTGCATAAGTGCATCCATTTCTTGGGTCTAACCCAATATGTATATCTTAGTTTTGAAATCTTTTTTAAATTGTGTAAATTAAATGCTGAAATTTTGGGCACTCTTCGTATATTTTTAAATTAATCCAAATGTCCTAATTATTTTCCTAAATTTTTATGGTAGAGACCTTAATGTCTCTATTATATTATATAAATTTTATAGAATTTAATAACATATTTATTATTTTATAACAAATACTTTAATTGGTGTGGGTCAGAAAATTACTCCAGTTTGCGCGTCATAAAGTTTTTATTTATTTAAAATACTAAAAAACTTTATTAAACTCTAAAAATTTACAGTAACTTAAAGACATATAAAAATTCATTCACACAATTGTTTGTTAGTTAATTCGGATGTTTGGATATTTTACAATATTTTGAAACTCTGAATATGGAAATTTTAAAAATTCCAGATTTGTCAATTAAAAAGTTTTCACTCAATTAAAATAGAAAATAAAACTAATAAATCCTAATATTTTCCAGCGTGATTAAAAACAATCCAAAGTTTATTAATATTAATTTTCGGCCTCTAATTAGATATCTAGGATTAATTATGATAATTCAAAGTCTGTTAAAGGAAACCCTAGGTTTTCCAGATTCAATCACAAAAATGTTTTTAATTAATTAAAATAGAAAAATAACTTAATAAATTCTAAACTTTTTATAGGACTCTTAAAACTCATGAAATATTCCCCAGATTAAGTTTGAAGAATTTTCGTGATGTTTAGAATAGGTTTTAGGAATTTCAAAGTTGGTAGATCAAACGGCTAGAAAACACAGATTTGCGCACCTAAACGACTTTAATTCTTTGGGCGACCAAATGAACTTAGTATTGTATGAAACTAGTTGGAGATGAAAGGAGACTCAAAGAAATTATTTTTAGTGTCAAGAATCGATTTTTTCAATTCTGTTTTGGCCGAGATATGGCCTATTAAAGTTAGTACATATTCTGTCCAGATTATAGGTTCTTGTTCTTTAAGTTTTAAATCAAATAGACCAATCCTTGGGGTTTGATATTCAACCAAACACATCAAAATCATAACTTTATGTGTGATTAGGATGTATTAAATCCATCAACCATGTTTGCCATGCAAAGAAACAAGAAGAAGAAATTAAAGTTTATAATAGAACGTGTACATACCTAAACTCGATCAAAACAACTAGCCTTCTTGAAGATTTGAAGAACAACAATTATGGAGAAGTGGGAATGCTTGAAATCTGTCGAGAGGGAGAGAAAGAGGCTGGCCAAAACAATGGGGAGAGGTTTAGGGGTTTAGAAGGTTAGTTTGGAAGATTATATAAAATTTAGGTGTTTTAGTTTGAGTTTACATTTAAATCTTGAGTTTATCCCTCCTCCTTGGATGACTTTTCAAACTTAAATATATATTATTATTATATTTTTTTTCCTTCAGAATTAGTTTAGGATCAGAACTCTTTTTTTTTTGTTTTAATTTGAAGTAAAAAAAAATTAATCTTATCTCTTTTTTTCTTTGTTTTTCCCCTTGCCGTAAGATATATATATATATAAAAATTGTATTAGTATTATTACTTATTATAAGTTCCTATTGTTTAATACATTTATTTCTTATAGGTGTGTTTAACCATTTATGTGTTATATTAACTTATTAGGGTTACCACTTTGAGTGATATTTAAACTTGTCATCTAGTATCAACTATTATCCATATATAATTAGTATTAGTGTTATACATTTAGTTGAGGGATTCATTCACCCATACTCGCTCTAGAGACATTTGCTCGATAACCTTGTACACTAGGAATCGGTTAAATGTTCTACCACCTTATTTGAAGAATTTAGACATATATAACTCCTAATTCTAGCATCTACTAGACCTTAGGTATCACACAATCACATAGATTTAGGTCGTATAACAAGTTAAACTCACTAACCTGTTTTTTGTGACGGATGTCACACGTGGCCTTGGCAGCTAGGCTTGAATCAAACATATGTGGTGAAAAACATACATAATATGATTGTGAATAATGATAGACAGACGGCAAATCCATCAATTGAAACAAAGTGCTCAAAGTTGATCCTGAAAAAGTATGTTTCCCTTTGGAGGGAAAATTTGCAAAGGATTCCGGTTTGCTTGAATTTAGCGGAGCACGGCCTTGATGTTCTATTCCGTTTTATGTCCGGTATGTTTGAGCTCGGTTGAATCAGTTAAACATGCTTTATTTAACCATTTAACATATGAAAACTTTTGTTCAAATGGTGGCAACTAGATTTTTTGCAAACAGATTCTTTTCAATATTGTTTTAGAGGTATATATATGTGTTCATTGTCAATGTAACACCCTAAAATGGGCCTAGTTGTACTCTTTACATTTAGGATTGTATTATTGTGAAATAAATACGAATTCTAAGTTTAAATAAGGATGATATATTATTACTACTAAATAAGGTGTTGAGTAAAAGCTGATGAAAATGAATAAGAATTATACATGATTGAATGGTTTTGAATAAGGATTACGAAAATATCCCCGTTAGTTGAAACGGGTAAATGAGAGTCGAGTTGTAAGTTGAAAAGGGGAACAAGATACCCACTTGTGGATAATTAGAACCCAAAAGTCGGTTCTCTCGTTTTATTAACCAGACACACACGCACATACAACACACACTAACACCTCACACTCTATTGTTCTTGGAGTGCTTTGAAGGGAAATCAAGAGGAAAGCATTCAAGCATCAATCTAGCATCAATTTTGTGAACTAAAATCATTTCTTATCCTATTTATCTTCTCCATCTTCCATAGTAAGTTTATCTTCTTCAACCTTGTTCTTGTTTTTGGGTGATTTAGGTCAAAAACAGCTTGATATCGCGTTAAATATATATAAATATTATGCAATATCGAGTTGGTTTTAGCCGAAAATCGTGCAATTAATTGTAAAAAGATACGTTTATCGTTCCTTTTATGTTTTGCAGGCTAAAAAAGCAAAATAACAAATTACTTGGAGAAATAGAGCCCAAAGAAATCAAGAAAAATAAATGGGCCTAAACAAAGAAATCAAGAAAGAAAGAAGTGAGCCCAAAAGATAAAAGAAAGAATTGAGAAAAGAAAAGAAAATAATTACGGCCCAAGAAAAAAAAGGAAAAGTCACCGGGCGCTACAACAGGGGTCGCGGCGCGACACCCTTGTTCGTAGCGGCGCGACGAAGTCCTCCGGATAGGGCTTATCTGATTGCCACGTATCGTCGCGGCGCGACGCGTCTAGATAACGCCAATTATTGAATTTCAAAGAAGAAGGATCGGGGTAAAATTGCTCGTCGCGGCGCGATACCCATGTTTTCAGAAAAGTATTTAAACGAACTTTCAGATCTGATTTGGGGTTAACCACTCGATTTCTTCCATCATTACTCTGCTAAATACGTCCAAGAACATATCCCAGAAGGTTTGAGCTCAGATTTGAAGGATTGAAGCAACAATTGAAGATTGAAGGGCTTGGATCTATTGCTTTTTACGGTTTTTCTACTCCTCTTCTGTTTTTAATGACTTTAATAAATTTCCAAAAGTTGAATATGATTGTTCTAGGCTAGTTCTTCTGTTTTTCTCCCTAGAGGAGATGATACTCTACTTTAATTGATTAATTCCATGTTTTAGGATATAATTTCATCATGTATTTATCTTACAAGTCTTTCCAAAGATCCATATGTGTTATGGTTACTGTTTTTGCATGTTTATAATCTGAGTTTGTATGAATTGGAGGACCAATCCATTTATTAAACTTTAATCATAACTATTTAGGACCAATAAATAGTGTTAACTAGTGATTGATCAAATCCTAGGCTTAAACATATCAAGATGGGAACTTTAATGTGTATGATTGATGCATGAAGATCTTTGTGTGTCAATATAATGATTGGTTAACTTGATTAATCATTAAAGGTAAGATCTTGTTTGATTCGAACTTAAAATGTCTAATTATGCTTTTATTTAATTTAATTACCATTAAAGTTGAGTAATTGCATGGTTAAAAAGCTAGGTACTTGAATCAAGAGTATAGCTATGATAAAAATCGGTACATGTTGAATGAATGATCCATTGCACAATATAATTTGGTTTTAATCAATTGAAAAGAGTAAAATTGAATCTAGGGAGGGAAAGCTTTAATTTGATAGTTTAATCCATAAAAGTTCTTTGCTTTTTGCTTACTTGGGTTATTTTTGAGTATTTGGTAGTGTTAGGATCAATTTAGTACCATAAAGTTTGAATCTTGATACCATAATTCCCTTTAATTTAGGTTAATTGCTTAGTTTAGTATTTAATTGTATTTTATTTAGTTTAATTGTCTTTATTTGGTTTAATTAGTTTATTTTAATTAATTCTATATTAATTTGATAAAAAGCAATTTAGCTCCCGCTCCCCAAGCGTTCGACACCCGACTTATTAACTATATTACGAAACGATTAAGTACACTTGCCTATTCGTGCAGTTTGTGGTAATTAATTCGGTAAAATATAAATTTAAAACTAGTACGTAAAACGCACATCAAGTTTTTGGCGCCGTTTTATTTAGCACGACTACAACAAAAATAGGCAAGAGAACATAATCGTATCGTAGTATAGTAAATAAGTACGGGTGTCGAACACAAGGGGAACAAGTATGATTTTGAATATAACTCTACTAATTACATATTAAACTAATAAAAACAACTAAAGGGGAATTTAGAATCTTATCAATAAAGATTCAAACTTTATTATCCAACTCACTAAATAATAATATCACGAACCAAGAATAAACCAAAGAAAGTGAAAAGCAACTAACTTTATTGGATTTAAGTTTATAATGTGAAGACTCCCTCCCTAGATTCGATTTCACCTCTTTTAAACTTATTAATTAAATTAACTCGTGCAATGGACATGTAATTACTATATACCGATTCCTATATTGGTTATAATCATGGTCAGATTATATACCTCTATAATTATGGTTTTAACAAACCTTATGGTCATGAGATTGATCAAAACACATAATTAGCCGATTTTAAGTTCATGTCAAGAAAGACTTAATCTTTATGTTTGTTTAGGTTAACAAAACATGTATTAACATATAAATGGTCATTATATATTCATCACACACATTAAAGTTTTCTTTTTTAGAAGTTTAACCTAGGATTGGTCTATCACCAGTCTAGATTGTCTATTGGTCCTAAACAATCAAGATTCAAGTCACACAAGCGGATTGGTCCTCTAACTCGTGCAAACTCAGTAAATAAACTCTAAAAATAGAAACCAAAACACATGTGGATCATCAATTAAGCAATACAAGATAAGTTATATAGCAAACAAGTCCAAATTAACATAAATTAATCAACTTTATTGAGGTTCATCTTCTCTAGGGAGGAAAACAGGAAAAACTAATCTATAATGATCATGTCAAACTTCTGTAAATTAAGAATAAACATAAGAATAAAGAAGGAATGACAAAACCGTATAAAAACTATGATTCCAAGCCTTAATTCTTCAAATTGATGCTTCAATCCTCCAAATTAAGCTCCTCAAGCCTCTAGAACACTTTTGGACGTGTTTTGGCAGTATTTGGGTAGTATAAGTTGGATGGTTCTCCCCAAAACCGATCTGGACGTTCGTTTATATAAAAAACTGAAAACAGGGGCGTCGCGGCGCAACGGGTAAGTGTCGCGTCGCGACGGGTGAGTTTGACACGATCCAAAACTCTTTTAAAATTTGAAACTTTTTTTATCAGGTCGCGTCGCGCCGCGACATCCTTAATGTTCGCTCCGCGACATCGCTTTTTTAGACTTTGACCATAAAAGTGCTTTTGTAGCCCTCTGAGTCTAGTTTCCGTGGCCTTTTGAATCAGCTCAATTCGAGTTCGTATGAGTGAGATATGATCAAAACATTGAAGGTGTGTCGGCGCGGACAACTTTTCATATTTCTTCGTTTTTTTTCGGTTTTTTGCTCAAAACTTTTCATAACACCCTTTTTAACCTGAAATTCACTAAATGATGATAATTAAGTATATTTTGCTTATTTATAAATAATAACAGGCTAAAATAAAACAGATATCGCTTAAAATATATATCTAAATTTGACGATATCATAGGTTAAACTTAAATTGACCATTTGGAACTAATTTCTATGCTTCAGATTGTTCCTAAAACACTTGTAGATTGTTAGGAACTCAAATTATGGGTTGGAAGTGTTGGTGTTGCTCAAATTCAAGAAATGGTTCAAATGGGTAAAAAAATGGTCAAAAATTGAATTAGCTATCAATGATTGGTTTTTATTGCTTCAACCAGTTAGGATCGTTGAGCCAAATTTGCAACCTTGCGAGATACAATGCCTACTGATCATGTCAGCACACCACAATGTGATAGGATATCACTGTTTGTGTTACCATGAGATGCCCTATGTGCTACGTGATGTTATTGGTTATGTTTGTGCTCAATAGCTTTTAAAGCTGACCCCCCCCCCCCTTTATAGTTTGTAAATTTTGCAGATGTTTATGATTGGCAGCGTCGGGGTTGCTTTTGTGGTGCTGGGACACTTGTTGTTCGTTTACAGGTATGATGGTTGATCGGTAATGATGTTGTAACACCCGTTTGTTATTTGAAAACCCAGTTGGGTTATTTTAAATGAAGAAAATATTCTGATAAGACTTCCGCTATTTGTTTATCAAACTAAAATATTCTTGAATATAAGCTTATAAAAAGCCAAAGTTGACCTTGAAATCGCGATGTTACAGTTAAGCTCCCTTTTGTGGTTGAAAAATATAGGTGTGGCCAACTTCATATTTTTTTTGTGAAAGGTGAAACGCGTGGATTTTCAAAGGATCGAAATGATAGAGGAAGATGTCTTCTTCAACATACAATTAACGGTGTATCAATGGATTTGTAGCAGATGCAAAGGTTTCAATCTATTGTCTTAGGAAGACTGATGTATATGGTAAAAATAAGCTTAAAATCCTTAAATTTGTTGTAAGACGAATTGGTACTCGATAGGCTTTTCTTTTTTGTTTTTGTTTTGCAGCTTCGAATTGCTGGAGCGTTGTCGTTGTAGATTTTAGATGCAACTTGCCGAAGTTATAAGAGTGGTTTGTAGTATAAATAATATATTTGCTTTTCAAAAAATGATAAATATAGTTAAGAGTTCATAAGTTTATATGTGACTTTATGTCCTATTTTAGTTGGATTACAAAGTTTTGGATTAGTGACTGTCGTTCTAAGACTATAGAGACTAATGTTGTCTTTGGTTTTTTAGAATTAACACTTCTTATGTCTTTTTCATATCTTCTTAGGAAGATGTCTTATATAAGTCTTTTCTAAGAAGCGAAAAGAACATTTGTTTTCCAAAAGATGGAACACTAACTTTGATCAAACCATTACCTTAATAAAAACGAAATCGATGCGACCAAAAGTTTAACCTTGATCGGACCAAAACCCTAAGATTGCTAGATGGTGCCAATTATGTAACCAAAGAACCACAAACAATACACCTTCGATGATGAATAATTAAAAGATGGAGTAGTGATAAAGAACCTACGACTATGAAGAAATCAAAAATCAAACTTGATGATGAAAATTTTGGAAATAGAACTCAATGATGAAGAAATCAAATTTGAACATCAAACCTTCGCTGAAGAAGAAATTGAAAATCGAACAAGTTGTCGACGACAAAAGGTGGTTGACAACAAGAATCGAATAAGTTGTCAACAATGAAAGAAATAGAAAATCTATGATGAAATGATGATTAAAGGTTGCCAATGACAAGAAGAGTAGCATAAGCGAAAGGTGGCTCCGCCAATGAATAAAGGAAGTTGGGCGTGAGAATGTTTTCAACAAAAGAAACTTTCAACCTCTTTTTTTAAGTTTTAAGAAAATAGGGAGAATGTCTGCAATAAAGATGGGAGAATGTCATGATAACTGTTTAATTTACCTGCCACAACACTTAGCACGATATTCATGATTATCACAGTCCTAAATATTGGATAACGATTCACTTGTCGTGATATCAAGTATCAGATGTCTTATTTGCCATACATGCACTAAATCCCATATACTGTCATGTACTATATACAAGATGATCATGCTTGTCATGGTATTAGATACAAGATAATGTCTGCAAGAAAGGTGGCCGGGTGAATGACGTGATAATTGTTTATCAAGTATTAGATGGATACTGTCTCACTTGTCGTGATATTAAGTATTAGATGTCATACTTGTCATGCACTAAATACCATACATTATTTTGCTTGTTATGGTATTAGATAAGAGATACTGACATGCTTGCTATGTATTAAATACCACACACGCTTGCCATGGTATTAGATATCCAGGGTCATCTCAAATATTTTTTAGGCCCGGAGCAAAACTGAAAAGGGACTTTTAAAAATACAAAAATATACCAAAACAAACTAAAATATATAAAAACGTTGAAAAAAAACTTACAATAGTTTTAGTTTTCAAATACTTTATAAATTCATCTATTGAACCTCTTCAAGATCGTTTTATGTTTTCAAATTCTTCTTTTCTCTCTTTTTTGACTACATGATAAATGTATTTTGAAAAACATGATTTATTAATTAATTATTAAGTGATTAATGTATTCAAGTAAACAACCCACTATTTTTGAATGGCAAACATACACACACCCACTAAACTTACTCCACAATCCACAACGAGACTTGAACCCACAACCTCTTAGAAAGGGGCAACACTTCACAACACCAAATATCGCTGGGCAAGAAGCCTTTTGGTAAACAAACCACTTAACCTGATATCAAGTGATTCAAATATTCAAGTAAACACACCAATTAGACCATATGCATCCATCCCTTTCATTCATATTGTCACGTCAGCGCCACATCATTTTTTCCTACCATCCCCCTTTTTCTCATTCCTATCACTCTAAACCCACATTCATCCCCCTCAACCACCTACATATATACACACAGTAAAAAAAGAAATTTCAGCGTGAGTACAAACCAGTTAGGTAGGTTTAAAAGGGTAGGGGCGATGGTGTAGAGGGTGGTCACGCATCAACCATCCACTCACCAACTGGTATTATGCACTCATCCTTAACTAATAAGCTACTAAACTATTTAACTGATTATCAAGACTATTCAACTAATTTTTAGTGTTTCAAGATTTCAAATAAGTGATACCAACAAACTTGATAGTTGATATCAAGTGACTAAATTTCAAATAAGTGGTTTAAAGTAGCCAATTAACATGTGACTTAAGTAAGTAAGTGATTTTAAGTAACTAAAACAAATTAATGAAAGACATCGCCTATTGTGTTTAATGAATACCAAAGAATTCTGGATTGGATGGATGATATCACGTTAAATATATATAAATATTATGCGATATCGGGTTGGTTTTAGCCGGAAAATGTGTATTTAATTGTAAAAAGATACGTTTATCGTTTCTTTTATGTTTTGCAGACTAAAAAGGCGAAATAATAAATTACTTGGAGAAATAAGCCAAAAATATCAAGAGACATAAATAAGCCCAAGAAATAGAGAAAGAGAAAAGAAGCCCAAAAGGAAAAGAAAGAAAAAGATAGAAAAGAATTAAAGGCCCAAGCCCAAAAGAAAAAAAAGAAGCTTACCGGGTGCAAAAGAAGATGTCGCGGCGCGACGAACTATCCGGATAAGGCCAATACGGCCGCCACGTGTCGTCGTGGCGCGACCAACCCCATTGTCGCGGCGCGACGCGATAAGATAACAAAAAGATTGAAATTTAAAAGAAGTGGGATCGGGGTAAAAGTCCTTGTCACGGCGCGACACTTGGCCGTCGCGGCACGACGCCCCTGTTTTCTGAAAACTATATAAACGAACTTCCAGATGTTATTTGGGGTTAACCACTCAACCTCTTCCACCCATACTCTGCTAAACACGTCCCAGAAGTGATCCAGAGGCTTTGGAGCTCGGATTTGAAGGATTGAAGCTTTATTGTGAAGATTAAAGGCTTTGGAGATTGCTTTGCTTTAGGTTTTATCATTCTTTCATGTTATTTATGCTTATTCTTAATTTCCAGAAGTATGATATGATCTATCCAGGCTAGTTTTCTCTGTTTTCCTCTCTAGATGAGATGAAATCTTTTAAAGTTGGTTAATTTTACATATTTATGACATTAATGGCATTATATTCATCTTTCAAGTTTAATCAAAGATCTTTGCATGTTTTAGTTCTGTTTTTGAGAGTTTAGAATCTGAGTTAATGTAAATTGGAGGACCAATCCATTTATATAACTTTAATCAATGCTAATTAAGGCCAATAATTAGTGTTGACTAGTGATTGATCAAATCCTAGGCTTAAACAATCAAGACATGAACTTTAATATGTTAGAATTAATATATGATGACTTTCATGTGTTAATTAAATGATTTGATAACTTAATCAATCATTAAAGATTATATCTTGATAAATACGAACTTAAATATGCTTAATTGTGTAGTTAATTGATTTGATGACCAATGAATTAGTTAATTGCATAATTAGAGAAGTTGGATACTCGGATCAAGAGTCTAACAATATAGGAATCGATATAGTGTCAATTAATTGTCCAATGCATCAATTTAATTTAATAAAACCAACTTGAAAAGGGTGGAATCAAATCTAGGGAGGGAAAGCCTTTTAATTGATAGTTAAATCCATAAAAATCTTTGCTTTTTGCTCTCTTTGGTTGCTTTTGAGTATTTAGTAGTGTTAGTAATCATTTAGATCATAAAGTTTGAAACTTGATACCAAATTCCCTTTTAATTAGTTTAATTGCTTTAATTTAGTTTTAATTGCATTTATTTATTATTTATTTGGTTTATTTGCTTTAATTATTTTATTATTAGTTAATTCTATATTAATTTAATAAATTCAGTATTAGCTCCCGTTTCCCAAAAGTTCGACACCCAACTTACTAACTATAATACGAAACGATTAGGTACACTTGTCTATTCGTGCAGTTTTTGGTAAATAAATCGGTAAAAATATAAATTTAAAACTAGTACGTAGAACGCACATCAATGGGTTACAATTGTGGTGTGTTTTTGCGTTGTTTCATCATTTGCAAAGAACGAAAGGGTGGAAAGAGAACCAATCACTAACGTTGAAACCAATCGTCTCTACTCTCTCCCCGAGGTCTCGACTTCTGATCCATAGCCAAATCGTTCGCCGCGACATTGATTTCGTTTTTCTTCCCCCCCCCCCCCCCCCAATACGCGGTCGCTATGCATCAGAGATTTTCAAGCCACTTGCTATTTTAATTTCTAAGTATGTGTTTAAGATTTTGAGCCTAAGAAACTAGGCTTTTCTCCATATCAATGTGTATATTTTGGCTCAATAAACTATGTTACATAGACATATATGTTAGTGCAATCAAAGAATAAACATTTATTTAAATGTTTTAATGACACAATTTTAATATTAACTTAAATTTAAATATATTACAAAAATCTAAGTTAATATGAAAATAATAAGTTTGGCAAAATAAATGATTAAATATAAATTTACATCGATCACAATGAAACTATTACGAGGGGATTAAAAGGAAAACAAGTATGCAAATTTTACAAGTGCCTAACATATACGATACCTATTTACTAAAAACGATTTTGAACAAACAATGTTAAACAGTTAGACATCGATTTTTACATAAATGTATTTTCATATTTTATAAATCAATTTCACATGCTCAAAAGTTATATATATATATATATATATATATATATATATATTGGGAATTGTGAATTTATAAAATATATTGCCACAAACGGAAACGAATTATATTTTGGATGACAATTTATACAAGACATGAAGATACATTTATTGTGTACAAATAAGATCATTTTAAAAGGTATTATTATTTTGAGTATTATAAGTGTGGAATAGATAAGATAAAGAAAGTACACTCCTTGATATTTGTGTCTACAAAAGTACAATTCACTTTTGTAGTGGTATAATCCCAACCATAAATTTTGAATTCAAGAGATTTTTTGATCTTTGTGCCAATATTTGTAAGTGTTCAAGTACACAATAATATATTATTTTAATGGGCATTGTACTATCTTTAGATAGAAGTTCAAATATTAGTCAGTATCCAACATTAACATTTTAAATCTGGCAAAGAAGCTGTGTCGGTGACGCACGGTCGCAGGCCACAGTCGACAATGATGCTGCGACCGTACGGGCACCTGTCAGCTAGATATTTTCTCTCTCTCTCCTCTTTATAAATTGCCACATTTGGTTTTCCATTTTAATACACCTTTTGTATAGAAAATCCTCTATAATATTATTCACACACTTGTGATTTAACAAATTCATATTTATGATTATGTGATTCTTGAGTTGTTCTAATCTTTAAGATTTGAATATCTTCTTCAACATTCAAAGAGAGCAAGAGAGAGAAAACAAGAGAGCTTCAACCAAATCTATTTGCCTCTTGATTTGTTTAAAGTGAATGATTATTTTATAAACGCCATTGTTGGTGTAGCGAGCTAAATTGTAAATCATCACTTTGAGAGATAGTTTTAGTTGTAGAACTTTGATATATGTGGGTTTGGCTATTCCCCACATTGTTCTTGGACTTGTGTTCTTGGTGAAGAACACTTTGTAAAAGTCCTTTGGGAAGGCACTTATTTGAATACCTCGGTAGAGGCAAGAAAGTCCTCGTTGGAGGTATTCCGGGTTCTTGGTGAAATTTTTTTTGGTGCTCTTGGATTAGAGCATTATGAGGTGGTCACTCCTCGGATCAAAGTGATTGTAACCGGTGGTCTCTTGCGGTCTAAGGAGACTTTTTGCACTTTTTGCAAGTGGAATTTTTGACGGAGGTCAGGGAGTGGATGTAGGTTGGAGTTCAACCGAACCACGATAAATCTTGGTGTCATCTCTCTAACCCTTAAACTTTTTACTTACTCGCATTTATATTCTTGTCGGTTATTATTGATTATTGCTTCCATTGTGCTCAAGATATATATTTATAAAAGAGTTTATTTTATAAAAAAGAAAATATAATTTTTAGAAAAAGGTATAATTATTTAAAGATTTTAAAAAGTAGACATAGAAAATATTTAACTCCCCTTCTAGTTTCTACAATATATATATATACACACACATATATCATATTAATTGTGGGTCCCATCTAACCATGAGCGTTGAACAATTGTCCAGGTAGCCCGCTCCTTAAATCGGTCTTATAGATACTGATAATGTCATGGTTGCCATAGTGTTACCGGATATTACGATGTTACCGTGATATTAGATACGAGATATTATCATGTTTGGCTCAGGATTAGATAGTGGAACTTTGATTTGCCATGGTAATATATATCGGAACTCTATCTCTTACACTTATAATATGACTAACACCAAAGTGATTATACATGTTCTAGCTATTGATTACTTTTTATTATCTATCCTTATGTAATTATAATTTTTAAAGGTCTAAAATATTAATTATAATTTATATTTATATTATATTTGAGAATTGATTCGAAGTAAATTAAGCTTAATTAAGGTCGTCAATTAACTTGAGTTGTAATTTTATTTTTTAATTCATTTATAGAGTATATTTGTTTATTTTTTAAATATAATATAATGTTTTTAACATACGTGTACGTATAGATAACTGATCATTTAACACGTACGTACATATTAAACATACGTACGTACGTACTTGGCAAGGAAAAAAAGGAAAACGTACGTACGTAATATATGTTATCAAATGCATGGCGCTAGCAAAGTCTAAAATTTAATCATTACATATAAATTAAAGACTAATTTTAATTATCTTTATTAAATAATTCTATCAGTTTATTTTTATCAATTTAAATCTCAACCATTCATTAATATTGAAATTAAAATTTGATTTTGACTTTTATAAGTTAAAGTTGTTTACTTATCTATATTTTAAAATTACTATACATAATTTAAAATGTAGTCCTATTAAAATTACGAATGCAATAAATTATGTTAAAATTAATTATATTTTAATCTAATCTAATCTCATTTACTACTGTAACTTACTTTTTGAAGTTATATGATTATACATGTGAAAATTTAAAGTAACGTATAATAAAAAAGTTTTTAATCATTTATCTTCTTATAATTGTAACAAAAATGATCATGTAACTTCTTCAAATTTGGCCTATTCATGTGCTCCATTTGGTACGTGTATTAATTTAAAAGAATTAAATTAAGAATATAAGTTAAGTATTTAAAGATGATTAGTTATTGGTTAATTAAATGGGAATTTAAAAATAATAAAGAAAATAGACAATAATGATTAAATATTAAATGGTTTCAAACGAAGTTTTCAAAAATATCTCCGTTAGTTAAAACGGGTATTCGTGCGTTGAGTTGTATGTTAAAAAAGGGAACAAAATACCCCTTGTGGATAACTGAAAGCCAAAAGTCGGTCTATGACTTTGAGTTCCAGTCAACACACACACACACATACTACACGACATACACACACATCTCAACTTTCTCTCTTTCTCTCTTGAAGATTGAAGAAGAAATCACTCAAGGATCATCAAGGGCTAGAAATTTAACAAGGATTCAAGTGCAAATCTGTTCTTAATCTGTTGTTCATCATTTTCGTCCTTCTTGTAAGCTTTCTACACCTTGTTCTTGGGTTTTGACTTTCTAGGTCAAATGGTCCAAACTCCAAATTGACTTCTACAATTGAAGTCAATGATTCCAACATGTTTCCAATCCTATTCTAAGCTTAAATAAATCAGAAACTTGAATTAAAGTAAGGTTTATAGATTGATTTGGAGAATCTATGCAAATGGGTCAAATTGGGTGATTTTGGTGCAAAATCTTGAATTGTACGTTAAAGTGTGTTTTGAAACATGTTTCTAGCTTAGTTTGAATGTCATGTTCATATATGAATGCTGGAAATCGATTTGGTAACATTTGGTTAAGTTTGGAGTTGAAAATTAGCCAAAACAGGGGCTGGAACTCGACACTGGTCTGTGCAGACTTGCTTGCGGGCGCAAGGAAATCCTTTGCGGCCGCAAGGAGCTGTGCTTGCGGGCGCAAGCATATGCTCTGCCTTACGGGCGCAAGTAAAGCACTTTCCTTGTGGGCGCAAGCATGTGCTTATGGCCGTAAGGAGCCCTGTTTCAGCACAGAATTTACTGTTTCATGTGATATTGATATACGGGATATTGTTTAGGTGTTTCCAGCGACTGGGAAGAGCCTGAACAGTATAATTGTTTAGTTTAGACGCTCAGGTGAGTATTGACTTTCATGAGTTCAATAAAGGGAGATTTAACTGCTAATTCCACTACACGGTTATTGTATGCTAAATATAGTGCACATGGATGTTATATGTATGCACGATAGTAGAGCCATGATTATCTGATATGTGAACATGTATTTAAATACATGTGCATATATATATATATATATATTGATGAATACAAGTTATCTGTAAAAGCATGCATGCAATTGTTCCTGAAAAGGATTTCCTGATGAGCTATATGTATGTCCGGACAGTTTCTTAATTGAGGTCAGCTTCGGCTGGGTCTTGAGCCTTCGGGCATAATGTTCTGGACTAACGGTACTCGAGTGCTATTCCTTAGATTATCTGGAAGGTGATTGCCTTAACGGGCTAGCCTATGAGCTTTTGGTTCTTAAACGAGCATGGTGATTCACTCACGTTATGAAACCAGCACGGATGGTGTGTTTGATTCCCCCGGTGGTAGTGGTTTGAGCTGAATTTGCAACCCGGCAATATAATACACTCGCTGGACATGTCAGCACTCCGCTATGTGATAGGATAGCATTGTTTGCTAACTCTTGATATGTATATGACTTGCTTTATTGCTTTTCATGCCTGTTAGTACTCACTAGCTATTTTATATAGCTAACCCCATTACTACTTTCTTTTTACAGATAAAAAGTAGGTGTACCTGGTGAGATGGGATCTCTGCTGGGATTTGTACATATCTTTTGGGAAGGAACACTGTGTATGGCATTTTAATTACAATGGTCGGTTGATGATGTAGTAACACTGATAGTATGTGATTTGGCACCATTTTTTATATATAAATACAAACGCCAAATCATTGTGGTTTTAACCTGTAATAATTGATAGGTTTGTTTGTTTGGTTTTAAATATTCCGCTGCGTTGTTTTAAATTACTAGTTAGATAATCAAACAGGTAAACACTTTTATTACAAACAGAACCACGCAGTTTAAAAACTTAAATTTACACATTTTTGATAATAGTTGAGGCGGTGTTACAGATCAACTCACATCGAAGCTTTTATCACTGGTGTAGGTGTTGACACCGTCTTTCATTATTTTTTAAATTCTCATATTTTTCGCACTTTATAGTTATTTAATATCTTTTTATTGATGGTTAATATTTATTATCTTTAAACAAATTCGTGTATCACACAGGTATTTAATCTAGTTAAGGACATATATGATCTCCTAACAAATGAAAAAACAATTTAAGGAAGTTTCGACACCTTAATTTCTTTTCTTCAATATATATATGGTTGATTGATTATACTAATTACTATGAAAATTATAGTTTTTTGTATTTGTTTTTTTAATGAAATTATATATATTCTTCTACTTTCACTCTAAAATTTGAATCAAGTGATACCTATATATGGCTAGATGCATGCTATTAATATAAATCACACGACATTGGCAAAAGGCAATATTTAGTTTGCAAGTTTTATCAAATTTGTTGAAAAACTTTAAAGAGTGATAGCCGAAAAGAAATTTCAAATTTTCAAAATATTTTTTGTTTATACTAACTCTCGAAATCTGTAATTAAATATAGGTAATTTAGGTCCAACAACAATCTTAATATGCTCAACAAGTCACCGTTATTTGACGATGTCTACAACGGGAAAGCTCCGGGGTGTCCTTTTCAGGTCAACTGTGTAGTCTACAACACGTTTATCTTGTAGATGATATGTATCCGAATAAGCTACTTTTATCAACACATTCACATGCTCTATTGATGCAATATGATTAAGGTTTAGATTTATGTAAGAAGCGACAAGGAATGATGTAGAGTGTTGTTTTGGTGTGCTAAAACAAAGTTGACACATAATACAAAACTCGTAAAGATCGTGGCACCCAGAAAAATATGAAAAATAATGTACACTTACATTATATTACACAATATGATATTAGAAGAGGAAGGTAACACGAATTGCCGTTTCGATGAAAACAACATTCAAGTTGATGAGGAAGATGACGAAGGGACTAGCACGGAATAATTCGTGGCTAATGTTCAAGAAGTCTGTAACCGAGAAACACATCATAACCTTCGGACAAATTCAATCGAGCACATTTCATGGCTCCAAGAAATAACAATGGCAATGCTTAGTTATCTTACTTTATTTGAAAATTATGTAATTTTTTATCTTTTTAATTTTTATTTTGTAAGGTTAAAATATTAGTTTAATTTATGAAATATAGTATTTGATATTTTGTCTTGTATTACTTATAAAACTTAAATTAATAAGTTGTAATAAAAAATAAAAATAAAAATAGGTAAAAGACGGGATGACTATGTGGAATGATTGCGGGGGTTTATGGGTTGGAAGAGTGATGGAAGAGAAAACTAATGTGACATATGAAAGAGTACAAGAAAGATGAGATAGATGACGAGGTGCTATTATTTGGGCCCAATCACGTCATATACTAGACATGTCATATTAGTTATTACTGTTTTCATTACAGATCATACACTCATATACATTATATTGTAGAGGGTTAATTTAGATTTACAAAAGATTCAAAAATAATCACCCTAGCAGTAAAATATAATGATAAATTCTATTTATTTTACTAAATCCTCTACCACTACACTATGACATATGTAATCAATAATTCTTTCTTAATCTTATCTTTTAATTTTAATACATATCTTAATTTAAGAATAATGAATAGAAAATTTTAATAGAAAGATATAAAATGTCTCAAATATAATATTACTTTTTTTTGTCGGAATGAGTTAAATGAGAGTTTAGGTTAGTAGGTCCAATATCCGGCATTTTTGAGTGATTGAATTGAGAAGACCTCTCCACTATTCCATTACTTGTCCTTTTATTCACTTTTTGTTTCGCAAGTACCAAACAACCAAAGTTTAAATAGTTAATGGAAAATTATATTTTTTCTTACTATTTTCTTTTATGTCGACCTCTTACACATCATAAGGTGATATATGTAATTTATTAATTATTTTTTATTATTTTTTCTATTAATTTTGATACTTATATTAATCTTGTAAGTAGAAAGATAAGTAGGAAGATTTTATAGAAGAATATATAATACTCTCATAGCAATATACCAAAATCAAAACCTGAATAACCGAAGTTTGGTTATTTGGTTAAACATTACACATTATAACCCAACCCAAGTGTAGAAGATAGTGTCGTACACCATCAAAATTATTTGATACACTATGATGTATAACATCAATACTAGATTAAATACTCGTGTGATGTATAAATTGGTTTAGAAAATGATAAATACTAAATATTAATAAAAAATATTAAATAATTATAAAGCAAGAATAAAATGAGTATTAAAAAAATAGCGACAAATAGCGTCAACACTCGTACCAGAGTTGGAAGCATCGACACGAGGTTGAGGGCATACGTGACGGCAAAAATGTGGTATGATGATACAAAGGGACATGAATAAATTTCTTGTACAAGTCATTGATCGTTATTGTTAAAATCAGTTCAGTATTTTCAAGTATTTATGTTATAATCAAAAAGACTTTAAGATTATTATTAAATATTCTAAAATAACAAAATTAAGATATGGTTAATATGATATTTTGAAATGTTATAAAGGATACATATAATGTTCGTAAATTAGGGGTAACAAATATGATATTGTAAGGTTTAAGAATGACATATATGAAATTTCTAACAATTTTGATTCAATTTTTATAAAAATGTTCAATATAGTCCATACTTAATTCATAGTTCTAAGAGACTAATTTTAGCCTTTGGATCAATTACATCAATGGTCCAGATTGCATTTTAAAATTTTGGGTGGAGTGGCATTTTCATATTCACATGTGATGCTTTTACAAATCACATGTGATTGTATACTGAATCACCTGTTATTGGATATTAAAATTTTATAACTATGTTTTTTATATGAACTTTATCGAACATAACTCTTTTTAATAAGAAAAGTCAAAATTGCAATTTCAATTTAAATCAAATAGATGGTGAGAAGTGAACGATTGAATTATTTTATTAGAAAAGTCAAAATTGCAATTTCAATTTAAATCAAATAGATGGTGAGAAGTGAACGATTGAATTATTTTATTAGATAAAGAATTAAAATTGTTCTACAAAGCATGTTAATCTTTTATTTTATTATAAGATAAGATAAGATTGTAAAAAATATTTCAAAGACGGGTGAGATAACGTTAGTGATCTACAAATCATCTATTAAAATCCTAATTAAGTAAATCTTTAATTACTTTCACAAAATAAAAGTCAAAATAAGAAAGAAAAAGATATGAAGGATTGAAGGGTACTTAAAAAGTTATGCAACAAATCTTCCTATGCATCTGATCCTCATAGATAAAGTAGTTCATGATTCATGTTTTCCATGACAATGCCCAAAAAGAAAGATTATCAGCAGCAAGTTGAGTAAATAATTAGTAGAGTGCAAAAAGCAAATTTGACAACCAACTAAACACTTGCTCAATTGGCCAGAAACACCCATTTATTCCTACTAGATAACATAACACAGGCCATTGAATTTCAACCCACTGAATTGACTAGAGACAGAGACATTCATATCCTGTTTTCTCAATCCAACACTTGATTAGTAGGGCCCCAAATTTAAAACCTGGTTATGGTTTATATGACTGTTCATAGTCCTTCCTTTATATATCAAATGAGTTTTTCCCTGTTAAAGCCCTTTTCGGAGATCAAGTATTTGCTTAGGTAACCATAATCTCTACTGTCTTCGTATGATTCCTGACGGAAACCCCTGTAAGACTAGAAACGCTTATGCTCTAACCCAAATTAGATGTTGCTTACAAGGGTTGGTCGAGTCATGTTGGTCTGTTTGTTATTTGGTTCACAAACAAACTCTCTAGAGTTGCAGCCCTACCTATCAGGTTATGAGCCTCGCTCTAAAGAATAACATCCTTAGTATAGTTTCCAATTGGGCAAGGGATTTCGTGATAACACATCCGTTAAGAAAATGTTTTATATAAGTCAACAAAGTTCGTTTGACTTTCTATATATTATTTGTTAATTATATTTCAATCCTTTTATAATTATTTAATATTAAACACTAGCAGTTAATGATGTTTTGCTTATCTGGAAGCATGAAGACTTGGATAATCTTAAAAAACTGCTTAAGGAGACCAAGTATTATGATAAACAGTGGCAAAACAATTTGGAAGCACTAAGTTATTGTACAAATACACAAGGAAATGAATGCTAGAGACAGTCGCTCTTTCTTTCGAGCCTGCCTTTCTTCGATAAGTGAACAAAGGAAGCAAAATGGTGTCTGATCCATGATCAACTTTCCCAGCTAACCACTTGTTCATTAGCCAAAAACTGATTTATTTCTAATAGATGTATATAAAAGCGCTACAGAATTTACCAAAACACTGAACTGGGTTGAAGTTATACAACAGGTTCATTGTATAACCCAGTTTTGCACTTTTGCATGATTAAACTTAGATCGGGTTAGGTTAGGTTGGGTTCACAACCCCTTGGTTTTGGTCCTAGCCTTAAAGCTGTAAGAAAAAGATGACAATTAGTTTTGTTAAACAATTATAAAAAAGATAATTGATTTGATGTAATGGTTACTATATGTGAAAGCATGGAAGTTATGCTACTTAATAGTCTATCAGTGAAACCGAGATGACTTACAAATGTATAATTTTTCAAGTATTATTTAGTAATTTAACTGATTAGAGGGCTGATTAACTTAGAAATACATGTACATAGCCGTTGAATCCTTGAATATCCAACTGTAAGATCTTGGCATGCTGACGAGATTTCAGCTGAGAGTGAAGGAGAACAACTTTGTGGATCATCAGCTAGAATGTCAATCTGATATGGAACAGCCTCTGATGGATAGATACCCCTGTTTAAAGTATCATAAAACAGGTTAGCAAAACTAAAAAGTGCAATGGTGTACACACACAGTGAATAGAGATGTTTTTTAGATGTTATTTGTACACACACAGGTGTTAAAATTGTCGCTCACTTTTTTTTTTATAAAGTTACAAATTTTGCTGCTACTCCAGGTTAACTTGAAAAATAGAAGTCATCAAACAGTAACAGTCACTGAATTTTAATCAATTATGAAAATTTTCACAGCAGTAGAACAATTTGAGATTTTGGGTGGTTTGTGGTGGTAAAGAACTTTGCAATAAGAAAATTACTAGGCTTGAAAATGTTCAATGGAAATTAAGTATGAATGTAAGTGTTCACATGTGAATTAACACATATTCGCATATGAACAGATATCTTAAGTGTTCTCAAATGAACTGACCTCTATATCTGTACACACACTATATTGTCAAATGACTAAATCTTAAATAGAACACACCTTCTTAAACATGATGTGTCTAAAGTAACTGTAGCATTTCTGTGGCGTTTTGAATCGAAGAAACAAAGCTCCAAATCAAGTGTCTCGGCTGCAAATCAAGAAATAAAATTGGAAGTTGCTTTGATGCCAATGTATATCTAGATAATATATACCTAACAACTGAACAGTAACTTCAAAGTAAAATGAGTTTTAACAGAAGAACATATAGTTTTATGAAAAGGAAAGCCAAATTACTATAGCTTTAGAGGTGGCACCGTGGCAAAATGGGTGGATTAGGTAATGAGTCAATACCAACAATACGAGTATGTATTTTTAGTACAATAAGAGGATGGAGTGAGGTTGACCCACAACTTTCTTTGCAACTTTTATAAATAATCAAATAATCAATGCATTAAATATGAGTACAAAACTATATTTATAATAATAAGATTTTTCCAACAAAGCAATTTAAGGGATTATATGCTTTAAAAATACACTTTGGTCGACTTTCGATCCATTAGACCCATTTGACCAGCCTCTTTTTACTTGAGCATTTTTCAATTTACTGCAAACATAATCCAAGTTGGGACCCGTTCACAGGTAAACGGGTTTAAAAGACAACCTCTATGTAGCTTTCAAACAATCATAAGCTTGTCAAAGAGTAGTCTTGTATAGACAATAACCATATACACGTTTTTTATTTTACCCACTTGAGCAGTTTCCTTGTTTTGATCGTTTTTTATCTCATTCTTCTTCAACAATAGAGCTAAATCTCAAATTCTGATAAATGACATGTCAAAAAGTTAGGGGGTGTTTGGTTCAAGTATTGTTTTTGAAGGGATTTGAATTTATAATGAGATTGGTATTTGGTGGGATTTAAAATCCCATCTTGTGTTTGTTTCGTATTTCTTAGGTGGGATTTCCACCACCACTAAACTCCATCAACAGCCAACCACCATACTTGTTGCCACCATCGAAGAGGAAGGACGACGACGGCGACGGTTGACGGCGAACGACGGTGCACGACGAACAACGACGGGTTTCTAATGGTGGATGACGAACGATGACGACAGCAAAGGCGAACGACGGCGGACAAAGGCGAATGACGGTGGACAACGAACAACGGCGGGTTTCTGATGGTGGACGACAAACAACGGCGACAACGAAGGCCAACGATGGCGGGTTTCTGATGGTGGACGACGAACGACGGCGACAACGAAGGCTGACGAAGGCGAACAACGACAAAGAGTTTCTGACGGTGGACAACGAAGCGACGGCAAATGGCGACAGCGAACGGGTGACGGTGACTGCCTTGCGACGGTCTTGCGACAACGGCGACGGCAAAATCGGTGATGGTTCACCAGAATATTAGTCGGAGAGTCGCCGGAGAGAATACCTCATCCGAGGGATTTCAAAATACCAGGGGGATGGAAGGATTTAGAAACCCCTCATCTGTGGGATTTTATAAACTCCTATGATTTGAAATCCCATCCTTTTGCCAAACCAAACACCACATTTGGAGGGATTTGAAATCCCAATCCCATGAAATCCCCCCAAATGACACCAACCAAACACCCCCATAGGATGCAAGAATTTATTGGTGGGACATTCATTACCTAAGGGCGTGTAAAATCTTGTAGAAATCAGGTTTTTTAGCTCGATTTTTGCATGGTGTATCTCCTCCACCACATCTAACAAATTGCCCAAACGAGAACCAGTCATCTGCAGAAACAGCATGCAAATCAGAGTAAAACAATATTCTTATCTATTTGTGTGTTTTACATGCTGAGATCATCAAGATACTTACTTGTGTTTCTTGTGCAAAGCTTGTAGCATTGACACGCTTCTTTGTAGTTCCAGCATTAAAAACAAATCCAAATGCAGTGCAAGCATCCATATCTTTGAAAATCTACATGAAAAAGATGTAGATAATCAAAAGAATATGAACAAGAAAAACTATATGGCGATGTTTGTTTGCTTACCTTTTTGATGTTCACATTGTTTAATTCATGTGAGATGGAAATGCTTGGAACTGGACCAGTATTGACTGTTAACCTGTAAGTTTTCATAAAGTTAGAAAAAATTTAACAGAGATGGGAGCGAAGCAAATAATTTTCCAACTACTAAATTCCAACATATTAAGTCACAGAATAAGGCAATAAAGATTCACAAGTAACCTCTGAGTCATTAAATCAAGGTAGTTGAGAACAACATTGTGGGAACCATTCCTACTGTTAAGATTGTCTACAGCCCAAAGCTGTAAACAAAAGTCAAAGAAAGTTTCAAATGATTGAGCAGAATCATTTAACATAATTGCAATTCACTAAATAATATTAAACCTGCAAATCCTTCCGTATGATCTGACAGCATCCTCGTTTCATCATGTAATTATTAACAAATATAATAGTGTCACCTGTGCCGGATTCTCCTTTCATCTTACATGACTTGTGAAATGATGTGGTCAAGTTTGTGATTCCTGTATCAATATGATATAATGCTTGCTTCATTGAAGTCACTTTGTCACTATCAATTTGGCTCTGTACAGGTGATGCAGGGTAAGAAAAAAATCAAGCTTTTTCTTCTTTCTTAAAAAAACTTGCAACCCATAAGACGTAATATTACATAGGGGGGATGACATTAAATAAAAAAGTAGTAATGTGACAAAGTTGCAGTGGCTTGTTTAGTAAAACATAGTTTCAAGATATAGAACCCCAAGACAGCAAAACCTTTAGCAATGTATTAAATCTGATCTCAAGAAGTTTGGCATAGAGTGCATGTAAGTATGTAACTAGTATTGCTTCTTTATTAATTTAGATTAGTAAAACAGCCAAAATAGTGATAAGCTTTATCATGTTTGGCTCCTTGCTTTTGTAGATTCAAAAACAACATAAATGAGAAAAAAGATAGATAGTCAGGCAGAAGTTTCACAAATGAAAGATTAAAACCTATATGATTGTATAATTTAAGCTATACTCAGCATCTCATTTGACACTACCCCACATCATCCAAACAGGCATCTTGTGCTGCGGAAATATATTAAGACAAGAAGAGGAGCTGAGAAAAAGGCACAAGTGAAGAGAATCCATACAGTAACAGTGCAGCGCAAGGTGGATAGAAGAGTGGTTATCAAAAAGGTTATATTTTTCAACCCTAAAAGGCCAAAATATTATCTTCTCCAAAACACACACAAAGTAGTTGTTCTTCTTTTCCTAAATGTTGAATCTATGAGATCTAATTTCAGTATATTGCAGCAAATTTGTACAAAACTGAAGCTACATTTGTCTACGATTTAGCATATTCTGTGTATGAGGGGGTCCCCCGTCCTGGCGGGATTGGGTCCGGTTGTTGTTGTTGTGTATATGAGGGGGTTGTCAAGGGAACAAAAGTTGGGCTTCATACCTCTTGAAAGCCCTTCATGTTGACTGATAAGGGCTCGCAATAAACACCTGGAGCTTGCTGTGGTGAAAGATTTGACCTTAATACTTCAGATTCCAAAATTCCAGAAGCAAGGGTTTTTACCCTTTTCTACCAAAAAAAAGAAAGAAAGAAAGAACAAGGAATCAAGAAAGGATAAAGATGGAAGACATGTACGTAAAGCTAGATACATGAGACTATGAGAGTACTAAGTACCATTAACCTCTCCCTCTTCATATGCAGCAGCTGCAACTTTGCTTTCTCATGCACAAATTTGCACAAGAGTAGTTTCATTTCTGCAGATCTGCATTATCCGTTTGTTAGATAGAATAAGGAAAACTTGAGGTCTCAATGGAAACAGTGAAGTTACCGTTTTTGCTGAATATACTTGTTGACATCTACACTTTTCTGCATTATATGAAAAACTGATCTCAGTCTTGCTAGGTAATAAAACTAGTGCAGATTTGATAGCAAACAAAACTGCAAAAATAAAGACCTATTATCTCGCCAACCTGAGACTGGATTTCATCAGAAAGAAGCTGATATGTCTTTGATCTTAAAAGCTGATCCACAATGCTTGACAGGTGATCAACCTGCATAAACAAACTAAATATCAATGTGATAGATTTATGTTAAGGAACCAAAAAGAGCAGGATAAAGAAGCATACCGCGTGCAAATTAAGCTCGTCAACTGACTGAGATAGAAGTTCTTCTGTTTCCTTAGAGAGCATTGATATTATCTGCAGGAACTCGTATTATTTTCAGGGCAGGTTTTCTCTCTTTCATGAGCATAAAAATCATGCAACCATTATATAAAAAGAGAAGCATCTAATAACATACCTCGGTTGGATGTTTAAATTTATGTCCGATCACTGATATCCCATTGTTAGTTGACAGTTCAGTCCCTACACAACCTTGCCCAAGATTTGGACTCCTTTGGGTTCTAGCACTTTTCTCGATCAATCCGTCTTTATTCTCTCTTTGAAACACCAGATTTACACCTCCATTTACACCTTCCTCCAGTAACGCATCAACTTTGTCACCATTGGACGTATTGTTTAGCTTTTTATTCAAGGGACTTTGACTAAACTGATCATGCAAATTCTGAGGACCATAAACTACAAGAGTCAGTCTAACATTTAATATATACAAGTAAAAGAAAATAAAACAAATTAAAATTGGGCACTAACCTTCCTGCAAGATTGAATCTCTGTCCTTCCATGTAAAAGAGGAGAAGCTATTTTGGTTTCTCCTGTAGCAACACCACTTCGTGTAAATTGAGGTTCAGACTTTTCATGTTCTGAAAGAATTGTGGACTTCTCCTTCCTTTCTGAGTTACAATGGACCTCATGAACAGAAACCTCGCTGATATCAACCATTTCTTCTTCAGTAGAGATTAATGGACTTGATTTTTCTATCTTCTCAAAGTACAAGGAATCAGTCTTATCACCAGCAGTAGTAGAAAGCCTTCCATTAGTAACATTTTCCACCGACCCTGCAACATGACCTGGCCCAAACTTTACTGGCTCGTTATGCTTGGTAAATTGATTTGCATGTTTGGAAGGGCTGCTTTTGAATTCTGATGTATTCACAATCTTTAACTTTTTCTGTGGAGAGCCACCAAAACTTTGAGGTAAAACGAATTTGTTTTTATCATCTTGGTAACTGTTTCTGATTTCTGTTGATGACAAGAGTTTTGTTTGCAACTTTTCTCTAGAACTTCTGCCTTCAGGCGATGCAATCTTGACAAAATTTTGCAAAATTACAGGCATGGAATTCATTGGTGTCTCCAACCTAACATCATCTATGTTTGATGAACTTTCTCTTTCTCTCTTCTTTTGAGCAGCAGATGGTAATCTCTCGCTATCATTCATACAACTGAGTAAAGATTTAGAAGTTGAATCTTTAAGTTTAGCACTCAAAGCAGCAGAAAAGGGAGAAGCTTCAAGCATTCTTAGTTTAGATATGCTTTTTTGTATGGATGGAACACTCCAACCATATCTTGGAATTTCCGTTCTAACAAAAGCATTTGAATGATCATGGGAAGGAGTCACAACCAATGGTGAAACCATGTGGCTTTGCTTTATCTGAAAAGCATCTTTAACAATCTCATTGGTTTTAGCATTAAGGATAACCTACAATGTGAAAAAATGCTTTAGAAGTAAGCTGTGTACATACATATTTTATATGCATACATATTATATATAGAGAGAGAAAAGTTCAAACAAGAACTGTTTTTCATGCGAGAACTATTTGTAACACCATCAATGACTCATTAATAGGGGTATTTTGGTCATTTATATACTTGCCCAACCGTGAATTAAGTCCAGGTGGACCGTTGTTAACGAGCAAGGCTTAATTTTCGCAAAACACCCCTCATTAATGTGTCATTAATAAGTTATTAATGAGCATGTTAATGAGCTACCAAAAATTATTAATGAGTCATTAATGGTGTTACCAATAGTGAGAACAAAATGCAATCTTCTTACTAGGATAAACTTTTGATCCATCATTGACCACATCAAGTCTGTTATGCTTAAAGGAAACAATTTCATTTACCTCTTTATGAGTTATAATCCCTTCTAAATTATTCTCATAACCACCACTAAAATCCATGAGGTTAGCCCCGTTTTCTTCGGTTGTTTCTACACTTTTTGGTGATTTTAGAGTAGAAACATTAGAAGGGTCGATCACAGGCAAATCACGATTGCCTTCAGACAATAGTGCATCCAATGTAGGAGAAAGTTTTCCGTAATCATACTTATTACGATATTCACCAACAATACTCATATCATTTGATTCAGAAGAAGTACTTGATTTGGAGGTAGAAATAGAAGGTTGATGATCTGGCTTCTTAGCGAGTGTCATAAGCATTGAAGTAGTTCCTGTATTAGTTGGAATAGAATCCCGAGTTGGAGTTTTGTCCTCAAAAGAAAGGTGAACCCCTGTTGAAGTTTTCAGTTCCACTTCTGAATCTGATCTAGCAAGGCTACGAAAATGCATAGAAAAGGCTGTTGAATCCATAGTTTGATCATGATCTCTATCTGAAGCTTCAGAGTCCAGTAAATCTCGTCTAATGAAGTTTGCTGATACAGGACCAAAAAAATTATCTTCTGCAAACATAAAATCATTTGGAAAAGAGAGGTTAGGACGTTAGGTCAATTTTAAAATTTTAAGAAGAGATGATAAACATGATGAATGCACTCTTTTATACAATGGTGCACCCCTACAAGGAATCCTCTAGACGCATAAAGCTTGTATACCATTCTACAAGTATTTTGAGAACTTACATGATAGAAGATAAAGATAATTGACTAATAGGCTAATACAACATAGAGGACATGATTTTGTGGAATTCTTTGCAGAATGCTTTCTTGTCAAACCACTAGTTGCATACTTGTTGGCTTTTGCTTTCCAGATAATTTAGAGTTTCATGATTAATTTAGGTTCTAGATAATCATTAGTTGAGTATATAATTTCTAGATAAGTATTAATTAATATTTTAAATGATTAAATCATTTTCCTGGATTAGCTTGGACTGATTACGATATTTCTTTCTCAAATACATTTTCTTTGTCTATACAATTACGTGCTTCGATGACTAATTAATATGTAACATATTATGTTGTTTTTCTTCACCAGTTCTCAGAGATAAGAATACTATTTGGTTCCATACTAGAAGAACTTGAGCTAATTCCAACACTTCTAAAATCATGATTATGTGTAAATTCTGTCTTCCTGAGCTAATTTTGCCACCTCTAGAAAATAAGCATTTCATGCTGCCCACCATTTGATGCAAATATTTGATTCTTCATCATACTTTCATTTTATGTAAGTAGGTGGAACCTTCATTGTGGTCAGCAAAGCTCATAATTCAGTTTATTGAATTTGCAAAACGACGAAAAACACTTAATTTTGTGCTAAGCACAATACCATCATAAAAAGTGATACTTCTAACAATAAAACTAACATGAAAAGCTGGAAACTATAAACTGTTTAGCACATTAGCAGATTAGCTTTTTGTCTGAATAAACAATATATTATTCGACATTTAAATGGATAATTGCATTAGAAAGGGTCCAAAGGGATACATCATAACTTCAGAATGTTGAAAAGGCTCACTTTTTCTGTTACTTATCATTGAATAGATCTCTTTACTTGTATGACTTACAAAGATCTTCCAGTTCCTATCGAACCTATCACTAAAATACACCTAGAGGCTAATCACACAAAATAAAGCTGCTGCTAAATTATACTTGCCCTTACCTGCTTGTAGTGTCCAGGAGCTTTGAAATGCCATATTAACATTCTTGTAAACACAAATTCAAGACAACTCGCCATCTTCTGGTAATCTGGTATCTCTAAAAATATAATCTGTTTGATTTGGGAAGCCCCTAGTAGCCCTTTTCTTTATCAAATACTACCACTTATGAGTTATGACTTATGAGCATGTCTGATTCCAAACCCAGCATCAAGCTGCTCTCATTATATTTGCAATTGTTCTCGGACACTCTATTCGTACAAACAAGATTAATCCTATTAGGTTCATCGAAACAAAGAAATGTATTTCTATTCTAGAGTATACGCCATCATCTATCTCTTGTTCAATCTCACATCAAACAAAGTCCCCACACTTTCTTTTACCAAAAGATGATATTTTTATTTTAAAGGTCATCGTTTTCACAAATGTACCTAATTCTTTAGCAATAGAATACTCGTCTATTAAACAAATTAGAAGCTTAAATCTACCAAGTAAGCTAGAATACGATTAGAATCAGAAAAAAACTTACCATCGTTCGAGTTAGCAGAACCAACAGTACTCCCACCAGAGGACGGAGACTTGACAAACCGCAAAAACGGACTCCTTGATCCGGGTTCATCCATGTCGTCGTCATCGTTATTGTTATCATTGTCATCTTCTTCTACATTCCAGAACAACATGTTCGGTTCATCGTTCCGTTCAGCAGACGCTAATTCATCGGAAGGAGAATTAGGAGGCTTAGGGTTTAAGGGGGTTCCGGAATCTTCGTCACGATCAAATATGTGAACGGAGGTGTTCTCTGCAAAGCTGACTCGCCGGGCGCGCTTCTTGTGAAACGCCGTTGTTCCTTCCTCGGATTTGGTGTTGGAGTTATCACCGACGGGCAGCAGTGACGCCATTTTTTAAATTCTGAATCTGATGAAGAGGATTACAGGATTTGGGATTTTACATTTTAGTCTAGGGTTCACTCCCCGGAGGGAAAATCTATACTTGCGGGAGCTTTTGAATTTTCGATGTATCAACCGGAGAAAAAAAGACCGAATCATGCTATTTCGGGTTCAACCCGAATTCAATTCGGATCTACTATCAAACTCATCCCTACGGCCCTACGGTGTGACGTTAGTTTATCCTAGCCAGACTAATAATTAATATGTATAAATGAAATATGATCAAAATAATAAATGTATGTATATTGCAATATTTTAAAACTCAGGTTTTTAGTTGATCTGGGCTCCTTAGCGGGTCACGGGTCAACCGGTTCGACCGACGGGTCAACCCAGTTTTCACAATTTTAGATTTTTTAAAATATATATGCATATGTGAGTATATATATATATATGTATGTATATAAAGTTGGAAATAATTACTAATCTGTTAAGAAACTAAATAATTTATCAAGCATAAAATAAAATTCTATTGAGAGGGTTACGTGAGCTCAATGGAGGTTTTTGCTTGAAGAACAGTCACATGTCGGAGATGACAGAGGACGGGAGTTGCCGTCAACTGTCGAGAAGGGCTCACAACTCATTTTTCGGGTTTCTGTCGAGTGAGGGTTTCAAAGTATCGACTGTCGAGATGACTACATCACTAAACTTTTATGTTTTGAAAAAATATTTAAAATGAAAAAAAAGAAAAATGGGTCAAACCGAGTCGACCGGTTCAACCATAAACCCGGGCGGGACAATGCAGGCCAGAAATGACCAAAAACCCGGTGTACATTGACCCGGTCTCCTCACCGAGTCACGGGTCAACCCAGGTTTTAAAACATTGGTATGTTGCCTTTTTAATATTGTTTTGAAAAGTGAAAACTGGTCAACCAAGGTTACTTTCTTCTTGGCTTCTTTATTTTATATTATGAAATTTTTCACGGGTGACCTTAGTGGAATAGTTTTCAAACTTTGTTACTATTCTGTGAAATAAATCTTATTGCAAAAACAAATATACATCATCTTTTCAAACTAATCTTCTTATATTTGTAAAGCAAATCCATTTTAGATAAGATGAAGAATGTTCAATATAGTCCATACTTAATTTATAGTTCTTTAGGACTAATTTTAGCCTTTGGATCAATGGGTCCAGATTGCATTTTAAAATTTTGGACAGAGTGGCATTTTCGTAATTCATATGTGATGCTTTTACAAATCATATGTGATTGTATACTGAATCATCTGTGATTAAATATTAAAATTTTAGTACTATGTTTTTTACATTGGACTTTATTGAACACAACTCTATGATGTTATTCTATTTCTAAAGAAGTTTTATTATTTTCGATATCATGTTGTTGTATTTATATGTTTTGTAGGTGTTTGAACTCAATAATCATCAATGAGACCATTGTTTTATTTGTGGTGTGAGCAATTACTAGTTTTTCTACATGATTTCATTGTCAACAATTATAAATTTCTTGATATAGTTGTTATGTTAGCATTGAAATGCTTTTAATATACTAAACTGGAGCACTTGATGTTAGTTACCGGTTGGACTTGATGTTATGATTGATGGAACAATTCCTATTTAGTTACATTTGCAATATCAAGCTGAAATTGTATGGGAGCTTGTCTTGGCTGCTATGTGAGTTTTTTTGTCTTTTCTTCATGATGGTGGATAGAGGATTAGTTTTACAATTTATGGTGTTTCATTATGTTGCTATTTGAAAGAGCATGGAATATGTGGTATGGTTATTTGAAACATGGTAGTAATTATTCAGAAATGGTAGCATTAATAGATGAATTTGCTTCCACTAATGTGCTACTGCACCGATGAGTCCTTATATCGAGTAGGTCTTTCCAATAGGGTGTTTGGTAGAGAGAAAAGAAATTGGAAGAAATGGAATTGGAGAGAAATACAAATGTGTGGAAAATTGGAATTGATTGGTATCACATAGAAATGAAACAGAGAAATGGTGGCTCAGGTATCCAGATGGCGGTTGCGGTGTTGGCCACCTTGCCGTACGTCGACGATGATGAGTAGAACACTAGAAACACAGCGCAACCGGATATCAACGATAACGAGTAGACATCGGTTGTCATTTCTCTCCATTTCTCCACAATTTGAAGAGGGAAGAAGAGAAACGGGAATGGGTGGAGAGACCATTTATCCTCCCAAAACTATAATCATTTCTTCCAAACAAGAGAAACCAATTCTTCCTATTTCTTTCTCTCTACCAAACACCCCCTTTAGTCTATACAAATCAAGTTTATAGCACTAAACTAACACAAATGGCAACAAAAATCATATTATGCAAAATGGCAGTAAAAATTTAGATCACATTTATAGACAAAACAATTTGTCAATACCATACAACACATGTATGTATGCTTCACTTTCTTTTGTTTTTTCTTTATAAATTATTTTGGACCATTAGCTTAAGAATGAAGACAGAACAAGGGCACTGGCTCAAATGTTGAAGCTATGATTTACTGCAAGTCAAAGTATGAAAACTTTTAGAGTGTATATCTTTCCCTCTTTCTGATTTTTTGGAATTGCATATCTTATTTTCTTTTAACTTGGAGTTCTGATTTCTCTCTATTAGATGCACCATGAGTTCTGTGCATTTTTTATATCTTCCCTTTCGGACTCGGGTGGTCACCACCAACTGGGCAATCATAATTTTGGTTCATTGTGTTTAATTGTTAAAAATATGTCAAACTTATAATTGCGTCAATTTGGGCTATGTTTCTCTCTAACGGATCAAACAGATAAACTATATATAAAAGTATTTAGGTTCAAAGAAAATGGGTCGAATAAGTCAAACATTATGCACTTCCCATTTTCAAATGTATAAAACCTCCTAAATCATTTTATTTAAAATCTGTAAAAAAAAACTGAATTATTATCGCATGTCTATCGTTCCTTTTGTTCTGATCATAATTGTTTGGGATAATAAAATCATGTCATGCCTTATGGTTTGATGTATGGTTTTAGCTGTAGAAACAAAAAGACATTATGTTTTATGTATGGTTCAAGTTATAGAAACAAAAAAGACAGTAAAGGGGCTATGCTGCTAGTATGATATTTCACCAAGTGTTTGCAATGGAGTAGGATGAGGAGGCAAAAGTGAAGAAAACATCAACACCCTTCTAATGTATTCTGAAATGCTACAACTACTAAACCAGAGGAGAAGAAATTCAACAAGATCAAACTTAGTAATGTTGTTTTCCAAGTACATCTTACATGTAATTAAGGTTAAAGGTTTGATTTTGGGTCATAACCATAACAAACCACTCCAATCACACCACCACCGGTATATTCTAAGATTGCAAGTGAATTGGAACAAATAACCTAACACGTAATTTCGACTTCAGGAAAGTTAAAACCATGAACCTTGTAGCCCTCACACGGACAACCCTTTACTCTCCATTTCATGAACCTTGTTGTCTTTAGGCTCTTTTGAATCAAAGAAACAGAGCTCCGGCCCAAGTTGTACAACTACAAATCAAGAAACAGATTTGCAATTCAGTTTGTTGCTAATGTATAATCAAAATGTAACAGAGGAACATATAATTTGATAAACATATTGTAGCTATAGAGGTGGCAAAATAGGCGGCCATGAGTGGTGGGAAGGTGACATGTCATAACAAGTATCAACAATTTTATCAAGCACTAAAGGTTTTAAGGATCAACCAGTATCAACTATTTTATCAATTCTCAACCAAAACAGGCAACATGACTCCCTAACAAGTATTTACTACATCACTGTCAAATGCACATCTCCTCCGGGCATCAAAATTTATGCAAAATCTAAATCTTTACACGTAAAGTTGAATCTGCAGAATGAACTAAAATGCTGCATAAGAAACAAGATTTTCGAGGTCATAGGAACGAAGCATGTAACTACTTCATGTCTTCCTTAGATGTACATGTAGAAGACAATGTGACCACCTTAAAATGAAATCAAACCCTTTCCTATCTTTCTTCTATATATAACAAGATACCCAATCCCATCTAAGTGGAGTACAGGAAGGTCAGATGTATACATTACTAACTCTAGCCTAACTAAGAGTGATAGTGTTACCCTGCAGACCTTTGGCTAATGTTTATACTATATACAAATATTATTAAAGGTGAAATAAAAGCAAATTGGTTAAATAGCACTGTATAGCACTATCAATCTTGTCCTGTGTAACTATAACAGTCAAGAGCTGGTTTTGTGCCACAAGTTTCATATAGCAGCTGCATTAACTTACTGTCTGGTAGTACTTACACCAGTCAGCTCGGCCAGCCGCAGATGAAAATTACATCAATAAGCAGATCATGAAGACACGACACCATTGAACTGAAATCAGACTTATAATATGCATTTTGTACACCAGATTTACGACCAATTAAGTTATGCGTGCATATGAACGACTAGAGATTGAAAAAAAAAAACTCAATAGACGATTCTTACGAGTTACGAGTAACTCCACTAGCAACGACAAATGAATCGATGCATGGCAGATCGAACACCTAATTTATGTAAAATAGATTACTAAAAAGAAGGTAAAACATCTGGTTGTTGATGTTGCAAGGTGAGTTATAATGTAGCCGTGACTGCATGATGAAACCGCCGACGATCTCCGAATAATGGATTTAGGTCCAGGACGAACAGCCGAAAAGAAAATGGCGGTTGACGGCGTGTTATAATAGGTTTCAAATGTGGGATCGAAACCGGATTTATATACTCTCAGCTGTTATGGGCCTTGTAAGGGGCCAACCCGGTCAGTGAAAATAGTACCAGGTTTTTTATTATTTGATTTGATACATTATAATTTTATAAAAACAAATAATTAGTACCAGGTGTTATCTTTAAAAGGGTAACATATAAGTTAAAAGATTTATTATAACTTTTATTTGAGTCCATTAACTTCTTTATACATCTGATATTACAAACTTTTAGATACTTCTGTTTCTAATAAACTTGACATAT
Organism: Dittrichia graveolens; assembly: GCA_038502395.1. Taxonomy (NCBI): domain Eukaryota; kingdom Viridiplantae; phylum Streptophyta; class Magnoliopsida; order Asterales; family Asteraceae; genus Dittrichia; species Dittrichia graveolens. The sequence goes on along the minus strand of JARJIL010000005.1, from coordinate 84,452,188 downwards.
CTAACTTGTAATGTAGTATAGATAGAAAAATAATTATCTTTAAAAACTCTCGTAGAACAATTTAGATAAAAAGGTTATTTTTTAGTCTATCTATATGAGGAGATAGTATGAAAAATGTAACCGATTCTTTCCTTTCTTTGGGCTACTAGCAATCCGTAGAGATTTTCGGGTCTAATACCGATATTTTAACAACAAATCTAATAAATCTATGGGTCTGTTTGCTTCGTGTGATTTCGAGGTATTTGTATTTCAAATCCCTTGAAATCCCTTGTTTGGTATAAAATAAGGAGGGGTTTGGATTTCAAATCCTATAAATATGAGATTTCAAAATTCTTGGGGGAGGGTGATATTTCTAAATTTCTCATATGTAGGATTTCAAAATCAGGACCTGTATAACCAACAATACACTGTTGCATTCACTATATCAACCGACACTCATTCTCGCTGTTGTCGTTACCCTGATTGGCCACCGCACTAATATCACCATTGTCAGCCTCCACCTCCCTAACCGTCGACCTTCACCGTCTCCGAGTTCGTTGTCGTCTCCCTTCGACTATCGTCTCCGTCACTGGCTTAATCGGCCACTGCTGTAACCTTCCCCGTATCGGCCGTCACCCTTTCCCGTCTCCACCGCAGCCCTTCCCCGTCTCCACCGCAGCCCTTCCCCGTCTCCTCCTTCTCCCTTCCACGCCTCCACCCTTCCCTGTCTCTGTTGTCGTCCCCCTTTCCTGTCTTCGCCATCCCCCTTTCCCATCTCCACCGTCGCTTCCCTATCTCCGTCGTCATCGCCATTCCCCGCTTCAACGACCATCACCCTTCCCCGTCTCTACCGTCGCCCTTCCTCGTCTCCGTCATTGCCATTCTTCATCTCTGCCTCCGCCATCGCTGCTCTTCACTGTCTCCACCTTCGCCGTCGTTGCCTTTCATGTCCCCGCCTCCGCCACCATCGTCATTCTCTGTTTCCATCGTCGCTCTTCTTCGTTCTACCGCAGTTGCCCTTCACCGTCTCCACTTCCGTTGCCATTCCATGTGTCAATTGTCGCCTTTCTTCATTTTTGCCTCCGCCACCCTTCATCATCCCCCCCTCCGCTGCCGCTGTCTTCACTGTCTTCGTTGTTGTCACCCTTCATCGCCTCCGCCTTTGCCGTCGTCGCCTTTCACCATCCCCCCTTCCCTGTCTCCAAGCCAGTAAAGTTGCGAAGATGGGTTGACTCCTTCACCGTCTTTGCCCTATAAATCCATTGTTTTTTACACGAATCAAACAAAGGGATATGATTAGATTTGATATTTCAAGGGATTTGAAATCCTTAGTCTAAGAATCAAACACCCCGTAAGTGTAGTACTTGGGGTCTTGATCTTTTTTGGAAAGTTTGTCCTAAAGAGAAAATAATTGAAGTGGTTATTCAAAATATATTGAACCGAAAGGTATGTTCCTGTCATTTACTTGTTGTTCAATTAAAAAGTATGTTTGTCAAAACTAGTTGAATAATGAGTAGTGTTGTTTGTTTTTATGTGTTGAATTGTTGATTTGGGTGTAAATGATAAACATATATTAAATTAGTATGAAGTCAGACAAAAAAAAAATCATTGATTTATGAGTTGTTTGATAAAACAAGACAATTAAACGCAAAATGATGCAAATGTTCGAATCCATGGCTTTGTACGATTTATTTTAAATGTGACATGCAATTCAATAAGGATTACACATAACGATCTGAATGATAAAACTCACCGTAAAATGATTAGAATGGTTAATGTTAAATAAAATATGATTGCTTTATAAGAAAAACTTTAATTCTCTAATCTATCTAATAACCTTATTAAAAGAAAAGGATAATAATGTCATCATCTATTTTTAATTTGTTTCCACCAATCACAACACACCACTTCAAATAATTTTTTTAATTTAAGGAGCTTAACACATCATCATATAGAAACTACTATTCTTTATACCTAACAAATTTCAAATATGGGGATGCTTAATAATCGGATAAGTAAAACACAATGAGAGATTGAATTAACTTTAAGATGTAAACGTATTTGAAGGAGAATACATAAAAATCAGATAGTATAAACCTTCTAATTCTTATTTTTCAAAACTAGTCAAAGACATGATTTATCTTTGCAACTCCTTGAACATGTTTAGTTTGTTCATCTCAAGAACAAAACTTTGAATTGTTTCTATCTTCAATTGATTGTTTGAAGAAGTAATTTTTATGCTTGTTTATATTTTTAAATGAGAAGATTAAATTTAAATATTCACATAATTGATCGATAAAAACCCTTGATGAACCATGAATGTTATTTATAAAGAGATTTAGCAAAAAATATAATGATGATCTTATGTATGAATTTTAAAAATTATGTAATGTTTACTCATTTTTTACGAGATTTTATATTCCTATCTATACTTTCTAATTATTTTTACAATACGTGTTAGTACTCTTTAAAACTATATATGTTAAAAACTGACTTATATAATTCCCGTGTTGACACACAGGTCTCTTAGCTAGTATATATTAAAAGAAAGCGAGTTATGATGTAATCATTCCATTTTAAAATTTTGTTCACTAATAATTCTCCTTTATTTTCTAAAATGGCTAACGAATGAAGACTTTTTTACGTCAGAAGCATTAAGCCATTAAATCCGAATTGGGTGCAAATCTTTTAGTAGAAACAAATTATTCGTCTTTTTAATTGGATTCCATGTCATTCAAATTATTTTCAACGAAACCCTAATTTTTTATTCAACAATTATTGCAAATCTGTTTGATAATTTTCACCAACAATTATCGGATCTCATGTTAATTTATAATTCCTAATTCCACTAACAACTATCGGCACAAATATGTGAGTATATCAAATTTTGTCTTCATCTTCCGATTTCACAAATATTTCTGGATTTGTTATCAATATATGGATTTATTATATGTTTAAGATTTGATACTATAAATGTTTCTTAATTCATAGTTCTAACGAACTAATTTTAGCCTTTGGATCAATAACATCAATGGTCCAGATTGTATTTTAAAATTTTGGGCGGAGTGACATTTTCGTATGGACCAATGAGAATTATGAACCAATGAGAATTATTGTTTGATGTTAAATTTTTTTTTTAATTGTATGTTATGTTAAACTTGATTAATGTGTTTGAATGAATGATATTGTATGTTTATGTTTATTTGTTATTGTATGTAATGTTTTTTATTATTTTTTGCAATATATATATATATATTTACACACAAGTATAAATATACACATATAATTACAAATTCTGAAAACCGAATTAACCCGTTGATTGAACAAGTTAACCTGATAAAAAGACCGGATTAACTAAAAAACGGGTTATAAAAATTTGGTTAAAAGTTTTGAAGGAAATTCGTCTTTCCTTGAGTTGTGAAGGAATATCAAACGTAACATGTCATTCAGCGAAAAGAAACCAATCTCAGTTCAGATATACTCCTCGCAGTCGCCGATCGAGAAATTGCAGATCCCCGGCGCTATTAACGACCAAAAAGCTTCTCAAGCAAAGCACCTGCTTACAATAACTTATAAGTGTGAGTAGTGAGTGGTATAGACAGAATAACAGAATACAGATATGCATAAAACAGCGCAATCGTGGTTCACTGGAGGTCCGAGCCAGTCGAACAGCGATCTGACAAAACAACCTCCTTCTCTTCTTGCTGACTGGAACGCCTACGCCGCGTCTTCACAAGCTAATCAAGATCTAGATTCTTCCGGCCTCGGTTTCGATCTCGAAGCCGCAGTTAGAACCGCCAACGATAAGGTTTCCGGCACCTTTAACGTGTGAGTAGGTTATTGTACGTACTATTTATATTGTAAATTTGGATCTGAACGTCGTTACGACTTTGATTTTGTAGCTTAGTTTCTGCTTATAGCATCTTGCATTCGTTTATCTTGATCCCGGGAGATGTGTATCAAAATATGGAAAATTAGGATCAGTGATAGAATCCGAGAATTGATGATGGATACGAATTTCTGTTCGTTTGTATTGATGATATAAAAAACTTACATAAGAATTCAAAGAAAATATCCTCTTTTCAGGTTGAATTTGTGTAAAGATGAAAAATTGCATAATTTGACGCTAAACTTTAAGCCCCAAGCATAATAATCAGAATCTTTACAAACATTAGGAAGCTGCTTGTTAACTTGATATTGTATCATCCAAGTGATCGGATAGCTTCTTTATGCTCATGGTAAAGGCCATTGTAATGTGGTACTTGGCACATTAAAGACTTGGATTTAATTCTTTGCAGATTGATCTGTTTCACTTGTGGCTGTTTCTTTGTTAGACAATTGCACATTATGCATAGTTATGTTGGACTTCAGACGGTATTTTCTTTGATGGGGGTGGGTTCTACAGGCATCCGAGGACTTTTTGAGAAAATCATGTGGTTGCTTATCGAGCAGAAGTCCTTATGGGGACTATAAACTTAAGAATAGAATGATGCAACGTAACAATTAGAAATGAAATGGTACATATAATCCATTAATCCCTCTCTCCCAGCGATAATAAGTCCTGCACAGATTATGTACCAGTTAATATCAGTATTATCACTTATCAGCATACAGGTTTTTTTAGGTTCTGAATGAATTCTCGTTGGGGACTAGAGTGTTAAGGTAGAAGAAAACGACTATTACTATATTAGGGTTGAGGCGTGTTTCAATAGTATAACAATTTGAAATAAGTAGGAAAATGACAAGGCATATGCATAAGAAATATGATTTTTCTCATTGTTGAATTTGTAACCATGGTTTATGCCTTCTCTGCACCCTCTTGTATGTCATTATAATGCTATTGTTTAAATACCAATTTAATAACTTATTCTCTTTTTCAATGTGTTATAGAGTTTCAAAGGGAGTGAGGGACATACCTGGGAATTTGCAGTCTGCCACAAGCAATGTCCCAACCGGAAAATCTCTTACAACTTTTGGTGTACTTCTTGCTGTTGGGGTGTTCCTTGTCTTCATTGCCGTCACTGTGTTTCTACCAGTCATGGTGCTTGTCCCTCAGAAATTTGCTATATGTTTCACCATTGGTTGTGCCCTCATAATTGCTTCATTTTTTGCTCTCAAAGGATACAGAACTCAGTTTGCACATATGACATCTAAAGAGGTAGATCTACCATCTCTTAGCTGTTCCCTATTTTGAGTGATGTTTTCTTTAAACTCTGAAATCAAGAGCTTAATTCTTATGCTGGGTGTGTACATAATTCACTTCTTATTATCAGAAGCGGCAATTACGATCCATTATGATGCAAGTTAGGTTTTATTCAAAACATATCATTATCGAAATAATATAATTTTTGTGATCATATTTCACACTGGTTATTGTTAATCAAATTATAGGTTTGGACAAAAAGTGTTTTGGGCCGACCCAACCTGTTTTGACCCCCACAAAAATGTCAAAAATTATCATTCTTGACGTGTTATCCAACCCACTCATATTGTGAGCTCTACTAATTACATTTTTTAACCAACTTTACATGCTTACCCCTTCTCTTTTCAGAGACTCCCTATTACATTGGGCTTTATTGGCAGCATGCTGGGTACCGTTTATGTTTCAATGGTGCTTCACAGTTATGTTCTTTCCGTGTTCTTCTCTATTCTGCAGGTACTTATCCTAACTTTCACCGTATGCTCGCATTAGCTTCCAGTAGTTTCATTTTTTTTTCTTTAAAAAGAATGGAAAAAAGGGTTAATTTTCTGGCCTCTAATATGTTGGCTATGGTCATACCCTGATTAAGTTGATATTTTAAAATGTCAGGTTATTTCATTGTCATACTATGCAATATCATACTTCCCTGGTGGATCGGCTGGCGTGAAATTCTTCACTTCTGCCATTACTTCATCTATTCTGAGATGCTTTGGGAGGTGATCATGGTACCACTAGATGTCTATAACTTCTATCCAATCAAATTTTACATAATCCTTCAATCATCTGTTTCTGTTTTCATTTGACATTAAGTGGTATCTTCATTCCTTTTGTGAATTTTTCTTGGTACCCTTTGAGCGCACAGATAGATAGTAGATGTAACCTTGAGGCAAAGTTATGTAGACAGGGAGTCCTTAATAGACTTGGAATTGGTTTGGACAACCTGTCTTTGGGAATAGCTAGTCTTTGCTCAGAATTGTACTATTATACCTTAATGATCAGCTTAGGCTTGGGTCAGATTTGTATGGGAACACTAGACCCATTACCTAACTAAATGGATCATGATATGGCATGGTAGTTCATGGATCTTGATATGAATAACGACCCAAGTTACTTAAAAAGAAAGGACTGATCATGACGTCGATGACATTGATCAATTGATTTAATTGTTCATAATGAACTTGATTCTAGTAACTTTTCTTATTTGTTTGTTCCTGATTTTGATTGTTTGAATGCCATTTCACTACTATGCTAGGGAAGAATTCACAGAGTTTAATAAAATTCGTTTTGCGGATTATGGAGTTTTTCGTTAGAGCATCAAGTGTGGGCTTCCTCACCCCATAGGGTGCCCATGTAGTGAAGATTCAATAGACTCTTTTTCAGTCCGTCACCCAAACTTTTGTCCGTCAACAATTAGTGGGCTCCACCTCCCCCTCTCATGATTTTCATCTGTTGGTGGTGTGGTCCATCCGTCAGCACGGTCTTCTCTCCCTTCTTTCTCCTGCCAGGTCACCTTTTGGTCTTGGAAACTGTTGCCTTGCACATGGTCTTATACCCTCACCGCATAGTAGGCCTGGCAGATTTGGCGGACTTGCTTTAGTTTGGGTCTAATTGGGTAATTAAATAAAATACATGGATCCTTTTGGACAAGACATTTTTTTAAGCTAAGGGTCAAAATGGGCTGAACAACTTAGTTCTACAAACCGGACGTGTATGTTTGTGCGGGGAAATAGTGGGCAGCAGGTCCAATTGGGCAGGATAAAAAAGAGCGACGGGTTCGAGTGTTCGACAACCCTTCATCCCTCTCCTTCGACCCTCAACCAGAAAGGCAGAAATCTAGAATCCTTTAACGATATACGCTTAATTGAAGATTCAGTTAAAAAAAGATTGATCGAGGTTTTCTTCGTTTTACTACCTGTTTCATCGTTTATGAATGTCGTTTAATTTTCTTTTTCAAATATGGCTTAAGTTTATGTGGTTACTTGCAAATTGCCTCATTCTTCATGTTTGTTAGCTAATAGCGCATCCACTTATTATTAATTTATTATTCATTCTCCTATTTTGACCGGTAGTAAAAGTTTTAAATAACGCGAGGCATGATGTGATGACATGGTTAAGTCTCAAGTGTTGGAATCTATGGCAAGACCATGACATTTTATAAGATGTGACATAAGACACCAATTTTGTATTTAAATTATAGATATATGTATACAATCATACAAACAACTATATATCCAGTCCTTGCACCCTTAACGCATCTAAAAAACACGGCAGTAAAAGCATGCCTATATAGACTTTAGCATTCACGAAGCCTTACATTTAAGTCTTGGACTATTTCGTGGTGGCGTAGTCAAGCCTCAAGCCTTGGAGAAGAATAGGAAAAGAACTTATCGAAATCTTTTAAATTTAAAACGAATCAGTCGGCTAGTGAGGCCATGGACAAACTATAACACCTTGATTTTCAGATCAAATTTAAATTTTTCAAAACTCAATTTAAATCATACTTTATACCAAAACTCTTTAAACATTTCGAGGAAGCATCGCAATATTCTTGAAATATTTCATCAAAATACAATATCATTTTGACAATAAAGTTTATCTCATAAATATTTCTCAAAACCTTTTGGTGTTACTACAGTTAATCTCACGACTATTATCAAAAGTGTGGGAAATCCAATATTACCGGAAATGCAAGCAAAACTATGCCCAAGGCATCTACCCGCCTCACCAAGGCCTCTGTACAACCTGCGGATACAAAACATTTTTTATACACAGAGTTAGCTATAAACATAGCTAGTGAGTACATCCAAAAATATTTGTTTTATCAAAACCAAGTCATCCTTTTTCACTTTTGAAAACATAAGTTTGGCAATCAATATTCCTTTAAAATCACACACAATAGCACATAAGGATGCGGGTCTGTCCATTGGGCCACAATGTATCCACGTGGTAGCTAGCCACAGTCAACACGTGTCCACATGGGGGATAACCACATCACCCCGTCAAGGTGGGGATGCACGAAACAGTCCACCATACAACGGTTATCTGGAGTGTAAGCCCTGTTCACCAAATTCACACGTGTTGCCCCGGGTTCGGTGGCTCGTCAGCCCAGTGAACCCACACGGTCATGATGGTCTACTGACATACCCCTCCACTCTCTGCACCGATCCCTCAGCCACCCGTACCTCGCGGTCCCCCAATTGCCGAAGCCACAGGAACCTCTGTGTACGTCTCAATGACTAGGAACCCTATGGTACAGAGTTATATCACACAGTGGTCTGGACCGAAGCACATATACCCCGAAGGGTCACATAAGCACATACCCCGAAGGGTCACATAGGCACATACCCCGAAGGGTCACATAATCACGTACCCCGAAGGGTCATGAAATCTCATACCCCGAAGGGTCATATAATCACATGCCCCGAAGGGTTATAAAACCACTTACCCCAAAGGGTCATAGAATCACTTTTGGCATCTCAATGCCCCAAAACATCATTAGTGAAAACATATCTTTTGTTTCTCAAAACCATGTTTGTTATTTCAAAACCCAAGTCCACTCCATCATGGAGTACCATGTTTCAAAACCATCAATTAAAACTAACTTTATCTTTGACCATCTCCAAAATGGAGCAATGGTCTTGTTTTGAAAAAACATCATTTAAACACATCTTGTATCAAGTTTACAATTTCATATTCCTTAATCTCAAGGTTACATAAAACATTTATAATTCATATAAACCATCTTCGTTGTTACCAAATCAAAGCTTACTCCCACATGGAGTATCAAGTTTCAAAACCATTAGTTTAATCACAATGTAAGCATAGACCATCTCCAACATGGAGCAATGGTCTTATTTAGAAAACCACCATTTAAAACACCTCTTAACTTGAATTCACAATTCCACATTCTTAAACCCCAAAGGTTTTATAAAGCATCTATACTTCACAAAACCATAGTATAAAACAATACATGGTTTACATATTCTGTAAGTTCAGAACTCATAAACAGTTTCAAATCATATAACCCGCATTTATAAAACAGTTTCATAATCCACATCCTTTGAATCATCAAGATTCATCAAACAATTGCCAAACAATCAAAACACAACATGATGACTTGTAATCTTATCAAACAGTTGGGTATCCGCAGGGTGTACTCACCTGAGGGTGTGATGAGGATCACAACCCCATCCAAACCAAAGCTTAATACTTGATCATAAACCTATGATCACCAAAACACAAGGTTAACTTAGTTAAGTTAACCACACATGGAAGTTGCACACAAGTGTGGACTCAAAACACAACTCAATAGCTCCTTTCGGGTCTTTCGGACTCCCTAAAACTATTAGAAACAAACCCCAATCAATTACAAGGTCAAATGGGGTCAAAAACGAGTTTTTGCACCTTTCAGGGGTCCTCGCGCCGCGAGACAAGAAGCCTCGTGCTGGGAAGAAATCTTTGGAAAAGTGGCCTTCGACCAAACTGAACCTCGCGCCGCGAGCCCTCGTAAACAGTGACTTGCAGCTTGTTGTTTGATACTATGCCGGCCAAAACCCAATTTCTTCCAAAGCAAACTTATTTGCAGCACACAGAACACCCAATAATACTTCAAAATATCACAATAACAACCCCATAACTAGGATTCATCAAGACTTGGGTAATCAAACCCTAATTCAAGGATTTTGACCCATTTACTCAAACAAAACTCATACTTTAACCACCAACCACTATAAATGACACCAACAACCATCAAAACTCAAAATCAACACTAAATAAGGTTAGAACTTACTTGATGCATAAACCCCCAACTTGGGTAGTAGACGTCTTGCTCAAATCATGGTTAAATAGGAAGAAATTGAAGAACAAACACCCCCAAGCCTTGAATCCAAGCAAAAGGCACCAATTCTTCCTCTATCTTCTTCAACTCTCACTCTAGAACTCTCACCATCTCTCTCTCAATGCACAATTTGGAGATTGACTCAAATGAGTCAAATTTCTAGAGTTTTCCCCCATTTATAACCCATATTTTCATAAATGACCCCTCTAGTTTCAAACTTAACCCATTTAGCCCTTTAAGTTTATCAACCTTTACACACAACACCCACAACTCATAACATTTTTAAAACAATAATTCAACGATTTAACTATGTTATACTATTGTGTTTTACTAATACGATTCACAATTCTTTAAAAACTATATAACCCCTATTTAATCAACATGTAGACTATAATAAAATTTCGGAATATTACACAAACTTTTTAGAACCTTGCCGGTAGTATATAAATTAAGTAATTAACAGAATGTTAGACTCAACCACAAATGATTTAAGCATGAAGTTTATTCTACAACCAGGAATGCTGTCGTAATTTCTTAGCATGACCTATTGCATATTTGTATGTTTCCAGTTGTATCAAGTATCAATCTAATAGTGAAGCAATTATCAAGAATGATGAACTCGGTTTTTAGGTTTATACGTGAAGAGAGAACTGAGAACTTTGAACGTGAAATATGAATTGCTTGAATGAATTAGAGTTAATTACATTGTTTATATACCTATCAGGTATTTTAACAATATATCATATATTTATAGGAAATACAACTAGGAGAAAAACTTAACTAAAATGATAAAAGAAACACAATCTGCATCTAACAGTATTGTTGATTCATAAATAATGCTAATGAAAAAATCACAATGCTACGGAATGCTGGTCATGAATTCAAGTTCTTATTTTTGACAAATACTACGGAAATCGGAGTCTCATAAGCAAAATTGTTAAAATGCTAGGATCGAGGATAAATTTGATTAAATTTGAACAAAACGTAACATTTTCTTTGATGACATCACATAACAATTACTAAATCTTTTTAATAGGTTTGTGGTATTACATATGAAATTATGAATTGAGAAATCGCAGTATCCATATGCATATGTATATTACGAGGTATATATAACCGTGTGTTGCTACAGAAGCAAAACAATAAAAATGAATAATATAAAACTAATGTTCAAACATAAATATATATTTTATTTATACCGAACATTATATTTTACATTTCAAACAAAAAAAAAACTTAAACAGTCAACTTAATTAAACAAATTATAAAACTATGAAAAGTCATAAAATTAGAAATTATAGCTATTCCTGACCCGTGTATATATAGCATTCTTAACCCCCTCGAGTAGAAGCCGAACTTGAACAGATCGACCTATTTCAACATGCATGTCTTGTGCTCTAAACGTACTGCATATCTTTGTACTTATAATTTAATATGAAATTAGCAAATATTAAAGATTTAGTTTATTTTCCCCATTTGGACTAATTAATCTTATTTAAGACGTACGTACGTATTGATAAATACATAAGATAGCATGAATAACATGCAACAACAACGAAGTTTAGGGGATATATCTGCCTAATAAGTAATAATTTATATTTTGTAGAGTTGTTTTTCCCGGTAGAAAGAAGTTAAAGACACATTCATAAGCTTCCAAATCATATTTCCTTAGAAAAGAATCAAGATATGATAGATAGAGTTGCCAAAGAAGCTTACTATATATTTTGATCATAGAAATTAATTACTTTTGAAACATCTCCGGCCTCCACCCATTGCCTCTTTTCAATCTTCACCACTTTGAATAAATATATTATGGTTTAATTTAGGTATTTGTTTAAAGTTCACCTCCTTACAAAACTTCTCCTGCCTCCTTGAATGACCTTGCATAATTAACTTAACCTACACAATTAAATCTTTAACCCACTACGTACGTACTAAAACATATTCTAGCTAGTAAGTCATACTTTACAGGAAGCAAGAACCAAAGCAACATGTTTCTTGAAATGTGTTAATTCCCTAATATGACCACGTATGAAGCAACTTGATGTTCATTTGAACATGTTGATATCACTTGACTCTCAACTATTTCATCATCATGTATAACATCAGTTGATTCTCTACAAGTAAAAGTCATTAAAACAAAAGGAAACAACAAGCACAAATAAGTTAAAGAAAAACCATTACTTACTTATGGAGTCAAACAGAAATTTGCCATTTTTGTAAAGTAAAAACTATTAGTTACGCATATAAACTAATTGCAGTAGAAGATTGCACAAGAGGGGGTTATCATGACACATTCTTCATTTTTTCATAACTATATATGGGTCAAATAAAAAAGTAGTTAAAAGGGTAATGGGTCAAATGCATTGTAACTAATATATTTGAGCTTCATTTGCTAAATTACTAGAACCGATAGATCAATGTTGCTGCAAAAACTCCTCGCATCCTTTGTTTAGTATCAGCACTGTATTTGTCGTTTTTGTTTACTAAACTCCGTTGGAGTCTTGTTTGATAATTGAAGTTTTTAGGGATTTGTGAGTTATGGATCTGTTTTTGTGATTTATATATTCTTGAATTCTAGTAGTTTTGTAGAGGCTTGTTCCCCGTGTGCTTTGCTTTAGAATTCTTTTGTCTTCTACAAAGTAACTCCCCAATACTACCTAATAAATCGTGAATGGAAGCCTAATAAAGTGAAAAGCCTAATATATATCGCAAATCACAAATCGTGAACGGAAGCCTAATTAAGTGAAAAGCATAATAAAGTTTGTGAAACTTCCATGTACATGAAAAGCCTAATAAATTAAGCGAAGGAGATAGAAAAGAAACTTTATAAGCCAAGAATGTGTGGTATAATCGATTATGCAATATGGGTCCGATTGGTCAAATTTGAATCAATATTATTAGTTTTTGGGTCAACACGCAAAGAAGAATACCTGTTATCGTAGCAATCAAACGAAGTGTAGAACTAGGGTTGAGCCGTAGAGGCTAGACGTATGTTTTATTTATTAAAACTAGTTTAAGATTGAAACTTTTATTAAAATATTTTAAGAATTAAATCATTTTTAAATACAAAGTTTAAGAGTTAAAACATATTTTACTCTTAAATTATTATTACATACAAATCAACTATGTACCTTAATTACAAATAACTTGATTTTTTTATTTGTAGAAATCCAAATCCAAATATATCAACCATCATAGAAGTTAATCATGTGATGGACATGTAGTACCCAAACATTAATGTTTATTGTTGTTATATATAGACCATTTGAGACGTTCATGTAATGGTCACAACGACCAAAAAGTCGATGTTTATTGTATATATCGATCTATGTAAAATAGGACTTACAAATGATTTCCCAGCATTATTGTTATAGTAAATTTCACTATACTTCAGTCCCACCGGCCAGGTTATAAACTTATATAGTGACCACAAAAAAATAAAATTGCTATATATATAGGACACATATATAGGTACGTCCAAATGTAAGTCGGGTACACATTAAGACTGTGGTCGCATGCTATTTTCTCGCATGCTATTTTCTCCATTTCATTATTGTCGACTTAATATAAACACTCTCTCTCTATATATACGTGAATAACGTTGCCTATCTATCTATCTAATTAAACTACTAGCTTCTCTTCATGGCTTTCTACTTCACGCAAATTACCATTTCCGTTTTGTATGCAATAATAGTTCTTGCTTCCACTGCATCTTCATTACACCATGATGAAGAGTGTTTAGCTTTGTTCCAATTTAAGCAAACCTTTCTTCATCAACCTTCTTCATCAATTGATCATAAGTTTGCCTCTTGGAGGAAGATCCCAAGCAACACATCAGATCAGGATGCTTCTGATTCTGGTTGTTGTTTCTAGGATGGGGTCGTGTGTAGGAAAGATGGTCATGTGATCAAGCTTAACTTAAGAAATAGCTCCCTCCGTGGACCTATCAAGTCAAACAGTACCCTCTTCAACCTTGTTCATCTTCAATTGCTCGACCTATCGATGAACGACTTTGTTGAATCTCAAATCCCATCTGAGATTGCTCGCCTAAAGCAATTGAGAATCCTCAATCTCAAGGATTCTCGATTCAGTGGCCAAATCCCGACTGAAATCTCACACTTGGTGAAACTGTCTTCATTAGATCTCTCGTGGAATTTACTAAAGCTTCGAAGTCCTAGCCTTGAATATTTGCTGCGAAATATGACTAGACTTGAAGAACTCCATCTCTCGGGGGTTGATATTAGTTCTTCCGTACCTGGTTTACTGGCTAATATTTCTTCTTTGAGGTCAATTAGACTACAAGAATGTCAGCTTCAAGATGAATTTCCGTCAGCTATATTTCACTTACCCAAGCTGAAGATTCTTAACATGGCAAACAATACCAGACTTGTTGGTTCCTTACCTGAATTTCATAACAGCACCTTACTTAAGGTCTTGAGTCTATATGAAACACGTTTTGGCGATGCTATACCAGAATCCATAGGTAAACTAAACCATTTGGAATACTTGGACTTGCATTCTTGTTTTTTCTCAGGGAGCATTCCAGGTTCCCTTTCTAACTTGACACAACTCACATATTTATCTCTCCAATGGAATGGGCTAACAGGCTTGATTCCTTCATTAGAAAGTCTTTCAAAACTCAATGTTTTGGCACTCGGTTTTAACAATTTTGAGAAGGGAAGATTGTTTGACTGGCTTAGTAAACTGACTAGTCTTAAGGAACTGTATGTAGCAAGACGAACATAAATGAAGAAATCCCACCCTCTATCGCAAACCTTACAAAACTTAATTAGTGTTGTTGAAATGATGGGAAATTCCATTTTTGGTCAAATCCCATCTTCATTTATGAACCTCACCACGCTAACAGCTTTAGACCTTTCAAGCAACCAATTGGAAGGGCAAATTTCAAGTGCTTTTTCCTATTTCAAAAGTCTGGAAATTATTAAATTAGATATTAACAAATTTACTGGCATGGTGGACATGGGCACGTTCTTAGGACTTCACAAACTTAAAATGTTGCTTTTAAGTAGCAATAGAATATCTATTTTAGACACTAACAACTATACTCAAGGCACCCTTCCAGAATTGGAAAAATTAGGACTCGAATCGTGTAACTTGAAGGAATTCCCTGCCTTCTTGCGCTACCAAAAGAAATTGAGGTACTTACTTCTTTCCAATAACAAAATTGAAGGCCTCATACCAAATTAAGTGGGTATGGAATAATAACCAAGAAACATTATATCACATTGACCCTTCACACAACGTTTGCACTGGCTTTCATCAGCATCCCCATTTTCTTCCATGGGTTCATTTAGAATTCTTCTTCATGTACAATAATCAGCTACAAGGATGGATGCCAATTCCACCACGAACCACGATTGCTTATGATGTCTCAAATAACAATTTGACAGGAGAAATACCGCCATTGATATGTGAAATGAAATCTCTTCAATATTTAGATTTGTCTTCTAATCACATGACGGGAACCCTTCCTCCATGTTTTGGAAACTTAAGCAATTCGTTGTTGGTTTTGAATCTGAATCGAAATAACTTTCATGGCCCAATGATGAATACTTTTACATATGGAAGTCCGTTGAAGAAGATTGATATGATTGAAAATCAATTTGCCGGTCAGATATCAAAATCGTTGGCTAATTGTACCGGTTTAGAATTTATCTCGCTTGGAGATAACTTCTTTGATGGCCTTTTTCCCTTTTGGTTGGGAAATCTTGCAGAGTTACAAGTTCTTATTTTGCGGTCTAACAAACTTTATGGTGAAATTGAAGGTTGTTCAACTATTAGCTCACATTTCCTCAAGTTACGAATCTTAGACCTGTCGAACAATAATTTTATTGGTGAGTTGCCTGACACTTGCTTTCGAATTTGGAGGGCAATGAAATCTGGTTATTTAAATGAATCATCTGCCATGGGAATCAAGTTTCCATGGATTTTTATGACCACCACCGCTACAACTAGGTATGATTACTTGATGACATTAACAAATAAAGGTGTCAAAAGAGAGTTCGACAAAATTCTGACGATATTCATATTGATTGATTTGTCTTGTAACAACTTCACAGGAGAGAACCCAGATTCACTTCAAGATCTTAAAGGGCTTGAATCTCTTAATCTTTCCAACAACCATCTCACTGGTCGTATCTTGCCATCTATGGGGAGCTTAGAGAATCTTGAATCTTTGGATCTATCCAGAAACGAGCTATCAGGAGAAATTCCTAGAGAGTTGTTGCAACTTGGCTTCATTGCCATTTTGAATGTGTCGTTCAATCATCTGGATGGGCATATACCACAAGGAAAGCAGTTCGATACATTTAATAACAACTCCTATGTTGGCAATCTGGGATTGTGTGGACAACCATTATCAAATGATTGTGAAAGTTCAACGGCTGTAACACCTCCACCTACAAGAAATCATAACGAGTCCGTCCTCCCAAGTGAAAGAATGGATTGGATCATTACACTTTTAGGAGTCGGAAGTGGACTGATAGTTGGAATTGTTGTTGGGAACATTCTATATGCAAGGTATCGTTTGATTGGTTCGATGAACGATTTGGATTGAGGAATGACAAATGGGTAAGGCCACTCCGTAACAAGAGGAGAAAGTAAGTTCTTTTATAATATTTCCCATACAAATAATATCAATCTTTGGTAACATTTTTCTTTTTATTTTCATTGATTATATATGTAGGGTATGAATGCAATTCTCAAGTATGCAACATTCCTTTACACAAATGGACAATAAAAAAGTATTTGAGTGTCAACCAATTATTCGACTCCATCTATATATATTGTAGTTTCTACAACTGTTTTGACATGAGTCCCAATCTGTCTATAAAGTTATGATGTTTCACTCGTTTTAGTACTGTTGTAGCAGTGACGTTATTTCGTCCAAGGTTCTATGTTCTTTGCTGTTGTTGTTTTGAGTAGAGTTGCTTTCCAGCTTGTATTCCTATTGTTAAAAATGATATGAACTAATATAAATATCCAATCAGATGAAGATATACACACACAATAAGCCTTATCAAATGATTACAACTATATGAACTCGGATTGACAATCTTTAGAGAAGACAAAAAACACCCGACGATGAATTATTCATGAATGAGAACTTTTATGATATCTGAATAAGAATCCTAATCTATCTATATCTCTTATAACTTAGTAAGGTTTCAATCATATGTGGCATGCATGATTGAGCTTCAATTCTTAAATCCAAGCTAATTAGCCTAAGTAGGTGGATGATGTGTCAACATATTAGGAGTTTGGGTTTGAAGACAATGTATATTCTCACCCAATTATGAGCTTCATTAACTATTATTAACTATTAGTTTCGGTTATGTCTTTGTAGAGTTATGCAATTCTATTAGTGTATTAAGTATTTGTTTCGGTTATGTGTTAGTGTATTAAGTATTATTTTCGGTTATGTCTTTGTAGAGTTATGTTATTCAATTAGTGTATTAAGTATTTTTTTTCTGATTATGTCTAGAGTTATGCTATTCAATTAGTGTATTAAGTATTTTTTCGATTGTGTTTTTTAGAGTTATGCAATTCAATTAGTGTATTAAGTATTTTTCGGTTATGTGTTAATGTATTAAGTATTCTTTTTAGTTATGTCTTAGTAGAGTTATGTTATTCAATTAGTTTATTAAGTATTTTTTTCGGTTATATCTTAACATGTATTATGCTATTCTTTTCGGTTATGTCTTAGTAGAGTTATTCTATTCAATTTGTGTATTAAGTATTTTTTTGGTTATGTCTAGAGTTATGTTATTCAATTAGTGTATTAAGTATTTTTTCGGTTATGTCTTAACATGCATTATGCAATTAGTGTATTAAATATTATTTT
This sequence comes from Dittrichia graveolens, assembly GCA_038502395.1. Taxonomy (NCBI): domain Eukaryota; kingdom Viridiplantae; phylum Streptophyta; class Magnoliopsida; order Asterales; family Asteraceae; genus Dittrichia; species Dittrichia graveolens. The sequence goes on along the minus strand of JARJIL010000005.1, from coordinate 84,434,305 downwards.
CGGTTATGCCTTGGAATTTAGTAGGAGAAGTAAATAAGGGTAGTACTACATTTGAGCTCTCATCTAAATAGTACTACATTTTAGCTCCAACCAAAAGTTTATAAATTCCAAAGCTTCCTTCTCTCTTTGCTTTAGTTTACGCATATTGCACCGTTTACACATTTGTTAATTTGTTATAAGATAATGGCCTCCAAATATCATTTGTTAAGTGAGGTTGTAACGTCCCAATTTTTTTTTTTTACCATTTATCAAAGGGTACTGTTAATAATTCACCGTAATCAAGCATCGTATAAGTTAATTACAAACCCGGGTGATAACCCGTAGAATTCAAATGTAATTGTTTAGAATACATCGTGAAACACAAAATAGTTTGATAATTGCGGAAGCTTGTGGAGTATGAGCTATCAACAGCGTGCTGGAGCCCCTGCGTGGCCGTCACCTGAAAAGAAGGTTAAACAACAACCGTAAGCACGAAGCTTAGCGAGTACACTTACTTACAATCAACCATAAGGCATCAACTCATCTGTTTCACATTCTTGTTACATCTTTCATTCCCGCTACCGTAGTAGACGATCCCAACATTCCCGTCACCGTAGTGAACGGTCTCATCATTCCCGTCACCGGAGTGAACGGTCTAATCATTCCCGTCACCGAAGTGAACGGTCTCATCATTTCCGTCACTGAAGTGAACGGTCTCATCATTCCCGTCGCCGAAGTGAACGGTCTAATCATTCCCGTCACCAAAGTGAACGGTCTCATCATTCCCGTCACCGAAGTGAACAGTCTAATCATTCCCGTCACCGAAATGAACAGTCTAATCAACAACATAGCATAACACATTATTAGTTCATCAATTCATCAATCATCATTCATGGGCTCATTATTCATTCATCATTTATGGATTCATCATTTATTCATCATTTATGGGTTCATCATTCATTCATCATATAACATGTAGCACTTTAGACACATACATCATAAGGTTTAGATGGTAAGTAAGAATACTCACCTGTCTGCAGTTCTCAAATTCTCTCAAATTCTCAACCTTATCTTAATAACACGCTTGTGGTCACTTGCTAGTCAACCGTTACCTGATGATTCTTTCAACAATTCTTCAAGTTTTTAGATGGTTCTTGGCCCTTCTTCTTCTTCTTTTTCGTGGGTTTCAAGCACACATACTAAAACTCTTTCTCTCTCTCTTCAATGTAACAGTAGCAGTTTCTTTGAAATGGTGTTGGGGGCTGTGCCCTAATCTCATATATATATATATATATATATATATATATCTTATAAAAGGCCTAAGCTCACATTCCATGATTGGGCCCAAGAAACTTAAATATAATAATACACATAACTAATCCAATAACACACACATATATATATATATATATATATATATATATATATATATAACTAGTCCATTACACTTCACTTTATTCGAGCCCATAAATACCCAATATATATCATAATCCAATATAATCTATCATTTTCTCAATAAATATTCTTTTATTTATTTTTCAAAAGTTCGGGTATTATAACTCTCCCTCACTTAAACACGATTTCGTCCTCGAAATCTTTACTTGAACATTGCGGGGTAGTTCTTTTTCATTTCTTCCTCGGACTCCCACGTCCACTCTGAACCTTTACGGTGCTCCCACTGCACCTTTACCATCCCAATTTCTCTGTTGCGTAATCGGTTAACCTTCCTCTCGAGGATTGCGACCGGTCTCTCGACGTAATTCAATCTCTCGTCTATGGTGATGTCTTCCAACGGTACAAACGCCGACTCATCGGTCAAACACTTCCTTAGATGACGTATATGGAAAGTGTTGTGTATTTTTGACAATTCTTCGGGTAGCTCCAGACGGTAAGCTACCTCACTAACTCTTGCTACCACTTTGAAAGTTCCAATAAATCTTGGGTTCAGTTTTCCACGCTTTCTGAATCGTATCACTCCTTTCCACGGAGATACTTTAAGTAACACATAATCACCAACTTGAAATTCTAGTACTGATCTCCGTTTATCCGCATAGCTTTTCTGTCGGCTCTGAGCCGCTTTGAGTCGTTCACGGACTTGTTGCACATATTCCGAGGTCCTCTGCACTATTTCCGTGTTGCCAAGCTCTTTCTGTCCAATCTTACCCCAACATATCGGGGTTCTACATTTTTTACCGTACAACATCTCGTACGGTGGCATACCAATACTCGCGTGGTAGCTATTGTTATACGAAAATTCTGCTAGGGGTAAGTACAAGTCCCAGCTTCCCCCGAAATCTATTACACACGCTCGTAGCATATCCTCCAACGTCTGGATAGTTCGTTCACTTTGCCCGTCAGTTTGAGGGTGATATGCCGTACTCAAGTTCACTCTTGTTCCCAAATCCTCATGAAATTTACTCCAAAATCTGGATGTAAATCGTACATCCCGGTCAGATATAATGGTCACCGGCACTCCGTGCCTCGAAACTATCTCTTTCACATAAATATCAGCTAATCTCTCGGCTGAACTTGCCTCTCGGATCGGTATGAAGTGAGCGATTTTCGTTAACCGATCCACCACTACCCAGATTGCATCATAGTTCCTCGGTGTTTTTGGTAGTTTCGTTACCAGATCCATGGTTATATGCTCCCACTTCCACACTGGTATCTTTAGCGGTTGCAATTTACCGTGTGGTCTCTGGTGCTCGGCTTTCACCCGAAGACAAGTAAGACACTTCTCAACATACTTAGCCACATCCCGCTTCATTCCTGGCCACCAATAGTCCATTTTCAAGTCTCTGTACATTTTCGTGGCTCCCGGATGAATGGAAAATTTCGACTTGTGCGCTTCATCAAGAATGAGATTCCGGACTTCAGTGATCTTTGGTACCCAAATCCGCCCGTATCGGGTCCACAACCCGCGGCTATCCTTAATCATCAACGCTTCTGGCCCTTTACCCTCTCGGTTTTCTGATTTTCTTCCTTAACTGCTTCACTCTGGGCTGCTGAGATCGATTTGAACAGTGAAGTTGTAACCGTCATCCTTAGACATCTCACATCCAACTATGCATGGCTTGCCTTACGGCTCAGCGCGTCGGCTACAACGTTAGCCTTTCCCGGATGATACAAGATCTCACAATCGTAGTCCTTGACCAGGTCTAGCCATCTCCGTTGGCGCATGTTCAGGTTCTTTTGATCGGAAAAATACTTCAAACTCTTATGATCCGTATATATCGTGCACTTGACTCCGTACAAATAATGTCTCCATAGTTTCAGTGCGAATACTACTGCAGCAAGCTCTAAGTCATGAGTCGGGTAGTTGCACTCGTGCGGTTTCAATTGTCGTGAAGCGTAGGCAATCACCTTCCCTCTTTGCATTAACACACAGCCAAGTCCCACATGGGACGCATCCCAATAGACTACCAAATCCTCCATCCCCAATCGAAACGAACACTTTTCTTTGTCAGCTTGGTTAGTGGTACTGCTATCTTCGAGAAATCCTTAATAAACCTCCTGTAGTAGCCGGCCAACCCTAGAAAACTTCGAATCTCCGTAGGACTCTTCGGCGTTTCACACTTCATTACAGCCTCGATCTTGGCGGGGTTGACTTTGATTCCTCCTCGGTTCACCAGATGCCCGAGAAATTGAACTTCTTGTAACCAGAACTCGCACTTAGAAAACTTTGCGTAAAGCTTCTCCTTTTTCAAGGTCTCAAGTACCTCCCATAGGTGTAGCTCGTGCTCGGCCTCCGTCTTTGAGTAAACCAAGATGTCATCAATGAATACTATCACGGACTTGTCAAGCATTGGTCTGCAGACCCGGTTCATTAGATCAATAAAAGCCGCCGGCGCGTTCGTAAGACCGAAAGGCATGACGACGAACTCGAAGTGCCCATAGCGCGTGCGAAAAGCCGTCTTGGCTATATCCTCCTCTCAGACCTTGAGTTGATGATATCCCGATCGCAAGTCTATCTTGGAAAAACAAGCCGCTCCTTGCAGTTGGTCGAACAAGTCGTCGATCCTTGGCAACGGATAACGATTCTTGATTGTCACCTTGTTTAGTTCGCAATAATCTATACACATCCTGAAGGTTCCATCCTTCTTTTTCACGAAAAGGATCGGTGCTCCCCACGGTGAGCTACTCGGGCGTATAAAGCCCTTATCAAGCAGTTCCTGTAGCTGTGACATCAGTTCTTGCATTTCCGGTGGTGCTAGGCGGTACGGTGCCTTGGCGATAGGTGCCACTCCGACACTAGGTCTATTCGGAATTCCACTTGACTGTCTGGCGGAATTCCCGGCAGTTCCTCCGGAAATACTTCCGGGTACTCACATACCACTGGTACATCTGAAACTATCAGTTTCTTCTTTTCCATTCTCGCGTCGATCACGTGAGCTATGAAGGCCGAGCAGCCCTTTCGTAGATACTTTGCCGCTTTAGTCACGGTGCAGCACGCCGTTAACCCATTCTGTCGTTTGCCGTAGATGGAGACTTCTCCCCCACTTGGACTCTGGATCCGTATGATCCCCTGTTTACACAAGATGTTGGCCTGGTGACGCCCGAGCCAATCCATTCCCACTATCACTTGGAACTCTCTCATCGGAGTCGGTAGCAAATCTATAGTTAACTGTACATCATCTATCACTATTACATTACCCCTATAAATCGTGGTGACACACAAAGCCTTATCATCGGCTATCTCCACTTCTAACGGTGTTTCTAACTTCACCGGTGCTATTACAAATTTATTACAAAAAGTAGTAGATACTCTTGACTTACTCGCCCCGGAATCAAATAATACAAGTGCAAGTAGGGAGTTAGCAATAAATGTACCTGAAATCACATCGGGCTCCTTCTTTGCCTCCTCCACGGTCATTTGAAAGGCACGTCCCCGAGGCTTCGGAACCTCGGGTTTCTTTCCTTTTTCTCCTTCAATGATTCGGAGAGGTGGTTGCCAAGCGGGTCTCCCGCTTCCTCCAGCAGCCTCAGGGCATTCCGCCATGCGGTGCCTCGGTTTGTTGCACCTGAAACACACGTTCAGGTGAGCCTTACAATCCTTCCCGTAATGCCCGCTCTTCCCACACAGAAAACAGTTTACGGGTTCCCAATCGGCACTCCCCCGCATGCCCCTTACCACATTTCCCACATCTTGCCCCCGAATTTCTATTGGCAGGCTTGAAGTTCCCAGCATTCACCTTCTTAAACGATTGTTTCGCAGCAGTGTTACCTAAGGCCGCTCGTTCAGCCGACCTTTTCTTGTTCCTCTCCATCAGATACAATTCCCTCTTTCTCGCCCCTTCGATCAGCTGGTCCAGTGTAGCATACTGGCCGTTCGAGACAAACTCTTGAATATCCTCCCTCGTCATCTGCGTATACCTGTGTATCTGCAGTTGTTCATCATTGGCATAGGCAGGACAATATAACAGTTTCTCCTTGAATGTCGCGGTTATTTGATTAACCGTCTCAGTAGTTTGTTTGAGTTTCATAAACTCATCCATCACCCGCTCCACCTCGACCTTGGGAGCATATTCTTCGAAGAACAATTTTGTAAACTCTTCCCACTTCATTCCGGCGATAGCTTCGCCTTTCATCTTTCTTAACAAGTTCCACCAATCCTTGGCCGCTCCTCTCAGGAAGTTAGAAGCGAACCAAACCTTAGAGTCTTCAGCACAACGGCCGGTGAAGAAAGCTCCTTCTATCGCAGAGACCCATCTGGTGCTCCGAACCGGGTCTGGTACTCCGTCAAAAACGGGCGGCTCATACGCCGAAAAATCCCTGAACGTTCCTCCAGAATTCACTTGATTCGTATCTTGTGCTACCGGTTGAGCGACCACAACTGCCGCGGTAGCCTCCTTTGCAGCCCATAGGGCTCCCAGCTTTTGATCCATCATCATGCCCATATCCTGTTTCAGATCCTCCACAATCTTGGGCAGTAGTTCTTTCAATGTGTTGGTGACCACAGTAGTCACCAGCTCGGTCATCGCCTCATTCTCATACTCTTCATCATTCATAGCAGTTTCCGGTACAACATTTTCCGGATTTACATTCTCAGTTTCGTTCAAGACTGGTTGTGCACGGGGGTCACTTTCTCCCGTCACACTTGCATTCTCACCATCAGGTGGGTTCTCAAAACCCGTCGGTATCACAGATCGATTTCTTGTAGTCACCGTACCAGATGTATAGACAATGCACTTAATTAACAGGCGGCATTGCCACACAGTCCTCATTACTATATCATTTCATGTTTCACATATTCATGTCATAAGTACGGCTATCAGGCAACCTTAGTCATTCTAAGGTACCCTAGCTACAGGCATCTCATCTTTACAAGTACCCCTCACCGGATTCACAAGATTCCCTTGGATGCTGGTAGGTTCCCGTAAGTATCGTGTGCAACTAATAATATGGGCCCTATTATTACCAACACACCATACGTACTGGACCCTAACATTACCCTTGAAAATCCTGATTCACTGGCTTGGGCCATGTATCAATCATCTCATCAAGCATATAATCAGTTATCATGTAAGCGTTAACATGTCATTCTATTCTGATTCTACGAGAGCACTTAAGTGGCAAAGTCGCAGCTATCATAGTTAGTGTATCATAAATTCAACATACCAGTTAATCATGATCATCAAATCATAAACTCATACCTTGTACTCGCGTGTGGCCACTCGGACTAGCTCGAGCTGATAGCTCATGGTAACATTTATCACTTGAAAAGGTTTCAAAAACTTTATCTAAAATCTTTCACGAACCAAGGTTTAAGTTCAAACACGTGGAAACGTATTCGAATCTCTTAAACCAAGGCTCTGATACCAAGTTGTAACGTCCCAATTTTTTTTTACCATTTATCAAAGGGTACTATTAATAATTCACCGTAATCAAGCATCGTATAAGTTAATTACAAACCCGGGTGATAACCCATAGAATTCAAGTGTAATTGTTTAGAATACATCGTGAAACACAAAATAGTTTGATAATTGCGGAAGCTTGTGGAGTATGAGCTATCAACCGCGTGCTGGAGCCCCGCCGTGGCCGTCACCTGAAAAGAAGGTTAAACAACAACCATAAGCACGAAGCTTAGCGAGTACACTTACTTACAATCAACCATAAGGCATCAACTCATCTGTTTCACATTCTTGTTACATCTTTCATTCCCGCTACCGTAGTAGACGGTCCCAACATTCCCGTCACCGTAGTGAACGGTCTCATCATTCCCGTCACCGGAGTGAACGGTCTAATCATTCCCGTCACCGAAGTGAACGGTCTCATCATTCCCGTCGCCGAAGTGAATGGTCTGATCATTCCCGTCACCGAAGTGAACGGTCTCATCATTCCCGTCACCGAAGTGAACGGTCTCATCATTCCCGTCACCGAAGTGAACGGTCTAATCAACAACATAGCATAACACATTATTAGTTCATCAATCATCATTCATGGGCTCATTATTCATTCATCATTTATGGATTCATCATTTATTCATCATTTATGGGTTCATCATTCATTCATCATATAACATATAGCACTTTTAGACACATACATCATAAGGTTTAGATGGTAAGTAAGAATACTCACCCGTCTGTAGTTCTCAAATTCTCAACCTTATCTTAATAACACGCTTGTGGTCACTTGCTAGTCAACCGCCACCTGATGATTCTTTCAACAATTCTTCAAGTTTTCATATGGTTCTTGGCCCGTCTTCTTCTTCTTTTTCGTGGGTTTCAAGCACACATACTAAAACTCTCTCTCTCTCTCTCTCTCTCTCTCTCTTCAATGTAACAGTAGCAGTTTCTTTGAAATGGTGTTGGGGGCTGTGCCCTAAACTTATATATATATATATATATATATATATATATATTATAAAAGGCCTAAGCCCACATTCCATGATTGGGCCTAAGAAACTTAAATATAATAATACACATAACTAATCCAATAACATATATATATATATATATATATAACTAGTCCGTTACACTTCACTTTATTCGAGCCCATAAATACCCAATATATATCATAATCCAATATAATCTATCATTTTCTCAATAAATATTCTTTTATTTATTTTTCGAAAGTTCGGGTATTACAGAGGTAAACCCCGATGCCGATGGGTGAAAAATTCAGGTCCGTGTTGTTCGGTTGTGGGAGGAGGAGGTATTTCTTTTTTGTAAAAGATTACATTAACTTATTGGTTTACCCTATATATGATTTTTTTGTTTATCTTATATACGATTTTTTATTTGTTTTATTTACTTAAAGGGAACAAGAATTTCCGCCACCGTAAAGAAAAGTTTGATTGTTAAATTCAAAGACTTGATTGTTGAGGACGTGTCTATGTTATTACTAATTTCAGTCTTGCGGATAACAATGGTCGTGTTAAGATGACTACACATTTTTATCGTGTTAACTTTCTACCAAATTCACGAGTGAAAGTAATCAACAAGGGGTTTCCACTTGAAGTTAGTATCTTCTCATTCACTAACTTTGAAAGCATTATTGAGAAGAAAGTTGGGAAAATCAAGAAAGTTGGGAAGATCACACTATAGGTATTTTCCTTTTGTGCTTTGTGGTTAACCATATGTTTTTAATATGACAAGATATTTACATCTGCACCGATTGGTTGGATAAATCTTTGCTTAATCTTTTATATATGTAGTATTGTTCATTAACATTAGATGGATTTCATTGTATTACACTATTTTTGTAATTTTTTGCTGTGTTGGTTTGTACATATTGTCGGTGTGTTAGGTGGATATACGGATGTAATTGATACATCCAATAATGGACGGTCTACCCGGAGAGTTTGTTTTCAATTATTAAGTGAGAAGTATGTGTAATGTGTATTCGTTTTAATTCCTACTAGTCTCTTTGTTTATGAATTTATTAAATGTATTTTTCTCTAATTATTTGTTGATCTTTTCATTTGTAAACTTATAGGCATCCCACAAAAGGAAACTAAAAAAGGAAAGAATGTCTTCGATGCACCCTTTGGGGTAAGCATGCCGATCATTTTATGGAGTGTGTTTTGAAATATGATGTAAACAGCAACATAATAGTTGTTTTGCAATTGGTGAAATCACGTCCTTGGCTAGGTAGTTATTTAACTTTTTGGACATATTTGTTGTTATGTATATAGTAATTGTTTGTCAAGTTCTATTTCACTTCTACTTATAGGCAAACCTGGAGTATCAAACTACTATTTTGGGACAAAAGTTATTTTCAATTTTGAAGATCTTGCCGTGTTGAGTTTTAAAGAGCGGTATATGTCCATATCTAGATACGCTTGCAAAAATTAATTCATTGTGTGTATAATTATGTAAGATGTGTTTCTAACTGTTTGTGTTTTTTTGCTTGACGTGATAGTGTCTTAGCTAATCCTAAAGTCACAATCACACCTGAGAAGTATGCAAACATTGAATGTTTGAATATTAATTATACATTAAGTGAGTTTGCACCGGGTTGTAAACGTGTTTTGGTTAACAATTTGCGCGACATTAGTGAGGTAGTTTGTTTTACTTTAATGAAGTTCACTATTTGTGCTAAATCTTTTATTATATATCTATGAAAATTGATCTTTATGATTTGCAAGTGAAGAAAGTTATAATTGTTGGAAAGATTTATGTGTGCAAAAAGATCAACTCTGGTATTATGTTACATGTAGTAAGTGTTTGCAGAATGTTCCTGATGATACTCTAGACCAATATACCATTGAAGATTGCAAGGAATGGAAGTGTGAAAACTGTGGTGAGACGGGTTTTGACTTTGAGTATAGGTAAGGATTCTAAATTTTAAATAACCATGATTTTATTGGTATTGTACACATACTGATTACATGACATAACCCGTAATATTTATCGTAGGTATAAGCTCCAAATCCGTGTTAAAGACACATCGGGTTCTGTGTCTCTTTCATCGTGAAGCTGCTAAACTTATTGGAAAAAGTGCTTACGACATTTTCAAGTCGATCACATAAAATGTAGAAATTGATGTGTTTATTGATGAGTTGAATATAATGGTAAGAAAATTATATGTGTTTATGTTGAGCATTGCGACGTACAACATTACCAATAACTATCATGTTTTCACCGTCGGTAATGTAAGTGACCAACCTGAGTTACTTGCAAACTTTCCTATGGAGGTTGAATTATTAAAGGAATTTTATGTCTTTAACCATGGTTATTTAACAATGAAAAGAACATAAATAGTAAAAGGAATTTCGAAGCTAACTCTATATATTTCCTAATTTTAATTTAGGATGACGATATAAGCAACAAAGTTGTAATTGATAGTGATGATTGTGAAATTATGACTCCTAATAGTGGCTCAAAAACAAATGTGGTGAGTTCATCCGGAAAACGTCGAAAGATTGAAGACATAGATGGGGACGTAGAAAGATGTTCCGTTGCGAAGAAGAAGGTTGTGCATGTGAAGAAAGAAAAGTTTGAATGGTTTGAGTTGGCTACCGTTTAGATTAATGTATTTTGTTTTTGACTTTTATCAAATAAGTAACTTAACTATTTGTGGTATTATTATGATAATTAGGTCATTTGAAAATAATATACTTTGGTTTGAGTTTTAACATCTACGTTTTCATGTTTGGAATTATTAGTTTTTGCGCAACTAAATGAACTTCGTATTGTTTTACAAAATCTTTATTGAGAATGTTCTTGTAACTTATATATTACTATAGTAATATAACAACACTAAAAAACAATTCAAATTTATTACACATTATTGTTAATTATTACACTTAAATAACAACCAATAACTATAAAAGTCACTTTATATTATTTACCCATGTCCATAATTCCTGTATATTTTTGATTAATTATTTGTAACTTATATGTTACTAGAATAACCTAAGACCATATATTAAACTATACAAATTTATTAGACTTTAGTGATAATTATTACTATTAGATAGCAATTAATATTTATCATTACTTTATACTCTCTTATGATTTCTTCAACATTATAAATTATTAATATGCCAAATATATTTCCATTATTGCATATTAACAATACTTATGTAATTATCAATATTCACGAGTCATTAATATTAATTATTACTCTTAAATTACAAATATGATTTATTATTACTTTATTATGTTACAATTTATCTAGGCTTGTAATGCTTATCAAAATATCAATTATTGTAGGTTAACAATACTTATGTAATTATTAAAACTTGTTACTCATTAATACTAATTATTACTCTTATTTTGCAATTATGATTTATCATTACTTTATACTCTATTTCAAATTCTCTAGACTTCTCAATTTTTAACATTCCAAAACTATTTACAAGTTCATATACACAAGATTGTATGAAAAGATTTGTTAGATATCCAACAATATTACTCTTAAATTGTAAATATGATTTATTATTACTTTATATTAAATTACAATTTATCTAGGCTTGTCAGTTTTTAAGATCCGAAATCTATTTACAATTTCATATGCACAAGATTGTATGATAAGATTCCCAAGAAATCCAATAATACCATAATGTAATGAGGGATATATCAAGATTTTCTCATTTACAATAATGTAAGTCTTTATCATAAAATACAGTCTTTATTGATTTACTTACTTCATTATTGTTTTGCAACGTCAGTCCTTAAATTTCAGAGTATATATTTTTTATTTAAAAACACATGCGGAAGCTATATTTAATTCACATTATACAACTTATATAAATATAAGTTGTAATACAAAAGTATTGTTTAACAAACACACCAAGCGTTACCAACTCGTTCGACCATTACACTAATCAATACACAACATAGTCTTTACACAGTGTTCCCCAAAACCTAACATGAACTACCAGCAGGTACCCGTCCTCACCTTCAGTCTAATTACCTGCATTTGGAGAGTTCATGAGAGGGTTAGCTATAAATAGCTAGTGAATAACAATTAAACGGAAGCAGTATATTAACAGTATCAAAGCACATTACATGCATCACATAACTTCATTCAAGTCTATCCTAACACATGGTGAAGCACCGGTTAGTCAGCAGGCATCATGTCTTGCAAGGTAGCGAACCCGACTCAATGATCCTCACTAGGGAAACCGATACTTCCTCCGCGCCGGTGGAGAAACGGGTAGCGGTCCACCATTGCGTTATCGGGAAACATATCCCATTTGGGATCAGTGGGAACTGAGATCCCTGATTTAGTATCGAGGGGCAGAGGTTTAGCAAGAATCAAGATTCGTGATCATCGAATCTCCGCACATCCTAGCCGGCGACACAAGGCCCTAACTCAAGACCCAGACAATCTGGCCCCAATCTCTACAAAGTAGTACCTGCACTCAAACAATGGCCTATTCCGGCCTTAGCACAAAAACAAATGGCCTACTCTGGCCCTTACATATCAAGATCGACCTACACGGCCTTCAAGCATGCATACATATCATTTAGTTAACACAATTGGTTTATAAAACCTCTAAACATGCATAACTACAATTCCTTGGTTTGTAACATACAAAACATCTTATAATACTATCTATACCATGCTTGAGTTAACTGTTACTCACCTGTTGAGCTTATAACAGGTAACTACACAACTCCATCTTGCTTTAGTTGTCGTTAGCACCTATATCAAATCATTTACATTTAGACATTTAAACATGCAAGGAAATCATCAAGACATCTAGAATAATGTACTAACAATGTTCCTAACTTGTTTACTAACTTATATCCATGACCAAAACACTTCTACGCGAAAGAACAACACAAAACAGCAATGTGTGCAAAAACTACTTGGACGCGTTGCGTCGCGTGCAATAGTGCACAAATGCTGTTTCTGTACAGCAAAACAATTTTGGTCCATTTCACCAATTCAACTCTAATCAATTTTCAGTGTTCCATAACATCATTCGGCACTTGTAGGTGCTTTCTAACATTCCTAACACTTATCCAATCATTCCATACAAAATTCAAGCTTTAATTAGCAAGAATGTGTTCAATATGGCCAAAACTTGAAATACATCAGTTCAAACACTTCCAATGCATCATTCACACTCCATATGACTTATTGAAGCTATTGGAACTGACCATTTTCTTTAAAACCTCTGTTTGATAGCATTTTCCAATTTTTGGCTATTTAAAGCCTATTTTAGTACTATTTTTACCAATTCAAGCAAAACCACCAATTTAATTCAAAACCATTGTTCTAATCAATTCATACAAGTCATATGAACTTATTAGAACCTTAAAAGTTAGTCCTTGATGTGTAAAAACAGATTCAACCCATTTTGGTCATTTTGACCCATTTAGGCCAATTTTGAACATGTGCATAAACACTACCTCTAATCCAACATATAATTTCTAATCAATCCTAACATGTTATACAAACAATTAGAACACTAAATTTCAGTCCTTAAAGGTCAATTTCAGTTTGACCCGTTTTTGGCTATTTTGACCATTTTGGTCAAATCTTGGTGTTGATCAAATCAACCAATCCTAATCCATATAATGTGTTCTTAAGCATCTATATGAGTTGTAGGAAGCATTAGAAGCATCAAAATCAGATTACAATGGTCAAATTCGGGTTTGACCCATTTGTAACCTAAAAACCCACTTAAAGCTCAAGAACTATGAACAAGGAAGAAATTAGGGAAGATGGTGACTTACAAAGCTTAGGAATGGATTAAGAACAGAATTTGAACTTGATTTATTGCTTGAATCAGAAGCTCTTTTGATCTATCTTTGTTTCTCCTTCAAGAATAGCCAAGAACACCAAGAAGTGTGTTAGTGTGTGAATACGTGTGCGTGTGTCTATGTTTCTCAAAAGGGAGAACCGCCTTTGTGGGTAATATTTATCCACAATGGGTATTTTGTTCCCCTTTTTAACTTACAACTTAACGCACGAGTACCCGTTTTAACTAACGGGGATATTTTTGAAAACCTCGTTCTAAATCATTTAATATTCTTTTATTCTTTTATATTTTTATCAATATTTTATTTACTCATTTAAATAACTATTTTAGTTATTTTTCTTTGATATCTACAAATATATATATAAATATATATATAGGGATGAGATCAAATAAAAAGAAAATTAAAGTAAAAAGTGTAAAAAGGATGATTATTTGATCATTTTTCGGTATATATATCAACTGGTTAGTTCATCATCTTTATTGATTAAAACTAGTTCTTCATCAATTTCGTTTGATTTCAAATACAGATTTTGAAAACAAAATTTTGGAATAATTTGTTGATGAACAAAATGCTTTCATCTAAAAAGTGATGAATATGTTGGATTCATCAAAAAGAAATTGATGAAGAATTAGTTTTAATCAATAAAGATGATGAACTAACGATTATTAGTTGACATATATACCAAAAAATGATCAAATAATCATCCCTTTTACCCTTTTTACTTTAATTTTCTTTTTACTTGATCTCTACCCTATATATATATATATATTTTATTTAATTTATTAATTTATTACACGTACCACGTCAGCGTGCGTCTAGGCCCTTTCTGAGGATGTTACATGTTTTATGTTTATTAATTCTTCTAGTTATTAAAATTGTTAAAGTCAAATATATTTACAACCTAGCAAAACCAAAATAATAATTCTCAAAATATCAATTATTGTAAGTTAACAATACTTATGTAACTATCAAAATTTATTATTCATTAATATTAATAATTACTCTTAATTTGCAATTATGATTTATTATTACTTTATACTCTATTTTAAATTCTCTAGGCTTCTCAATTTTTAATATTCTGGTGACTAAATTACTTTTAAAGAATATTAAAAATAAAAAAAATTACAAAACACATTGAAACCTAGCTCGTGTTTACACGGGCTTGAGATCTAGTATCTTCTATAACTTAAAACCCTTTTTATCCTATGTGGCACATCTTATGATTTGTTAAATTCCTAACTGAAGTGAATTAGTAAGAAAGGGTTGACGATGTGACAATTTTTTTAGGATTTTGCGCTTATAATTAATTTTGAGTTACTCTTATTTAATAGGTATTGAATTAAACGTTGAAATAGGTATTAATTTTGAGTTACTCTTATTCATTATGTATTGAATTAAGCGTTTGCATTGATTTCTATATGTCATTCAAATCGGTATTGAATTAGGAATTTCTGTTCATTTTGTATTTAGTTACTCTTATTTAATGGGCCTTTATATGATTCCCACCTCAAATAAGATGTTTGCATTTATTTGCATATTTGAAATAGGTAATTAATTAGGCTTTTCCGTTCATTATGTATTTAATTACTCCTTTTCAATGTGCTTGCAAATGATATCAATGTCAATTAAATGAGTTGCGTTTTAGATTCCTGGAGCTAACTAAGATTTATAAATTGATTAGCTCTCTTCTTGGTTCCCTTTTGTTACTTCGATTAGCATAATGACATTCTAATATCATTTATTATGTCAAGTCTGATGGCCGGAGAATCAAGGTTTGTGTGGTGTGCTTGTGGCAACAACATGTGTATATGAAACCGTCTGAAGATTATATAATTGAAATGGTTTTGATGGATAAGGAGGTATGTATGTCCGTTTACATATGTAACTGTTTGTATGTTTGGGTAGATTTTAGATTTTGAGTTAGTCTCAATTAAAGGTCGTTGGGCTTCCGTTGTTTAAAAGTTCTTTAAGTTTCTGGACAAGATATCACAAACTTATCTATGTTTTTTGGTTTTAAGGGAACTAGGATTTCAGCAACTGTTAAGAAAGGGTTGATAATGAAATTCCAAGGGTTGATTGTTGAGGGTGGTGTGTATGCTGTTAACAATTTTGGCGTGGCTAATAATAATATTTGCGTTAAAATGACCCCACATTCTTACCGTGTTATTTCTTCCCGCATACTCGACCCACAGTTTTCCACTTGAACTCGGTATATTTTCATTTACGAAATTTGATAGCATTCTTGAAAAGCAAGTTGGGGAAAACCAAACCATAGGTAATTTTGTTTTCTCCATGTTCTTAACAGTATTTGTAGATACCTTGAAGTCATCTACATGTATGCTATTTAGTTATATGAATATTGAGTTGGGTTTCAAAATTTTATGTTATTCATTACAAAAACATAACATTATGTTAGAATGACGTGAAGTCATGCACATTTGTGCTATTTGGTTGTATGTATCTTTGAATGAGTTTCAAAGTTTTATAGTAGAGTTAATGTCTATATATATGTAATTGTCTTCATTAATGGAATACATAGACTTTCATAATTCTTCATATTGTTTTGTGGGTTAGTATGTAGATGTTGTTGGTGTTCTAGATGGATACACTGATCTCATTGATACAACAAATGATAAAAGTTTTACACGAATGGTTTGTTTCCAACTATTAAACGAGATGTATGTATGACTTATTTTGTTTTTAAATTTTGACTAGGCCTTACGTTTTAAAACTTTTGAAATGGATGTTTGTCTAATGCCCCCCCCACCCCCGTTTTTTTTGGTATTGAACTTGTGGACACCCCTAAAATTTAGAAAAACAAAAAAGGAGGCAACACCTATGCTGCACCTTTGGTCTGAGCATGCTGACCACTTTATGAAGTGTGTTTCTGCTTGTGTAGACGTGCATGTAATTGTTGTTTTATAGCTTGTGAAACCTCGGGCTTGGTTAGGTAATTAGTTAAGTTGTTTGCTATATTTTTGTTTTCACCAATGTACGATGTTTGTGTTGTACTCCATTCCACTATTTGTTATAACGTTAAAGGAAAACTTGGTGTCTCATATTGCTATTTTGGGATGAAAATTATTTTCAATTCTGATGATCCTCCTATTTTGAGTTTCAAGCAGCAGTATATGTTGCTTTTTTATGCTAAAATATATATATTTAAGCTTTGGGTGTTTAACTTTCTGTCATGTGATGATGGTTGTGTGTTGTACTTTCTATGATGTCATAGTGTGTTAGATAATCCCAAACTCCTAGTCACACCTGAGAAGTATCCAAAACATGTCAAGCATCTCATATCTAGGACTTACGCAATTCATTTATACAATCAATCAACTTTGACACCTACACAAAACATGCAATATATACTCACGAGTATATTAGGTTGATGTGGCATTCGATGGAGTTTTACTGGTTGGTCTATGTGGTCCAACTAGGCAAAAAGTTATGTATAGATCTTAAGACCTTACCGGGACATTATCTCATATTTGATCACATAATGGAAGAGATGATAAGTCTTACACACTTTGACATATCCGAGAAAGAAATCATCCTATGGACGAAGAGGTTAATAAGGTTACAGAAGAATATATCATAACAATTAATGATCGAAACTCGACTCAAGATCGGTCTAGCTTTATAATAAAATAGAATATTGAAACTACTTGTATATAAATCGATTCGGGAATTAGATTTCAACGGATTTGAACTTTTCGAGCAACAATTCCTAATCTAATATTACAATACAAGATTGAACCGGTCAAAAGAAAAAAGCAAAAATTCAACCATACAAGTCTTCATTAAAATGATTGCAACCATAAAGGGAACACGACGCTAACTGAATGACATAAAACTGAAAATAAGTTATTTCGACAATAGATTGCAGCTTTGCTTTACGCATCAATGGTGTTCTTGATCTCAAAGAGACCATCTAGACCTGAAAAAAACCATAGAAATTGAGAATCATCAGGCCAACAATCTTATTGACATATATATGATGCAAAAAAAGAAACCCGAATGAATTCTCCTCAATATTATTACCCATCATGACCACTTTGATAAACAGAATGCAATCACATTATATCCTCAAATATTCAGAAATAATGTCTTTATTGTGTTCGAAGCATAGAACATGTAGCAGCTTTAAACAATATTATGTTGAACATCCATTAGAACTAGCCTTGCCTATGTTGATATAATCCTTTTATTGAACTTATGTTCTTCACAACTTGTTACTAGCTGTGATACATGAGAGCAATAGAATACGAGTTGACCTTAAAGATAATAATACCAGCAGGCTTGTAGCTAATATCAAGATACATAGGACATACCACCCTGGCAAGAAATCTTTAGATATACAAAATAACTCTACAAGAAAGACATTAATAATGAAACACATAGGAGTTGCATCGAACATTGACAATGCAATAGATCAACACATAGGGTTATTGCAAATGACGTTAGTTCCACAAAGAGTTAAAGACTTCAAAGTCCAAAGTAGCAACATTGAGAATGCAATAGATTAACAGAATGCTCAACTACTACTCATAAATCAAGAATACCACACAAATAGAGAACTTTGTGAATCAGAACCAATAATATCAATTGTGTGACAATTGTAACTTCTTTGCTCATGAATT
Source organism: Dittrichia graveolens (assembly GCA_038502395.1). NCBI lineage: Eukaryota > Viridiplantae > Streptophyta > Magnoliopsida > Asterales > Asteraceae > Dittrichia > Dittrichia graveolens. The sequence goes on along the minus strand of JARJIL010000005.1, from coordinate 84,416,022 downwards.
TGCAAGATAGGAACAAATGGAGTATTCCCTTTGATAATAATGCCACTATACATAAGCTGATAAGCCAACTATCAAAGGAACATATTTTGCAACAACAATCAAAGACAAAAACTTTAAACCATATCCATCATCATAAAAGGAAGGGTAAGAATGAAGAATCCTAAACAAATCTGAGATAAATTTTTTTTAGCTCACAGGTGGTTCCACGAAATGGGGATGACCCTTCGAAAGGTTAACATGCTTGATGCACTTCAACATGCAAGCTATTTAAACTAGGACTTTCTACACTTTATATAAACCCCTTTTGTTCTTGCTTTTCCTCCCATTTTGATTGTTCTTGATCGGGGTGTCAAATGGCCTGATTTTAAAGTAGTAGGTGCTGGTTAATGATACAAATTCTTCTTCAAATAATGATACAAAATCATCATCAACATCTGGGACATTACCACAAATAAACCCCACAAAGATATCAAAAAGATCGACAGTCGAAGTTTGACAGAATTCAAATGATATTTCCCACAAAGAAGCAATTGACAGAAATCAAAGGGGAAATTTGACAAATTCGATCAAGAAGTACTTGGACTTGAGAGTTGTGGGTGGTGAAGGCCGGACGATAATCGACGATTTGGGGAGCTCTGATCGGCGAATCGACGAATGTCGCTACAACCCTTTACAGCTCCAAACAACGATTTTTGGTGGTGAAGGCCCAACAAGAATCAGACGAGAATCAATTAGGGAGCTCCGTTGGAGATTTGACGTGAAGGACGATGGGAATCAATGGGGGAGTCGACATGAAGGAGGGAGCCGAGAGGTGTGGTGAAGGCCCGGCGAGAGTAGATCGGCGATGGCAGCAGTCCGACGAGCAACTGAGCTCTCCGATCCGCGATGATGTATTGAGAAAGGGCGGAGTCGAGGCAGGGCCGGCCCAAACTTTTTTTAGGCGCTGGGCGAAATCTCAAAAAACTTTTTTTGGGCGCTGGGCGAAATTCCTAAAAAATTCAATTTAAGTAAATCTCACATAAAACATATATACACAAGTATGAAAAAATAAATACTTATAATTAACAAATCTATCTTATTTGAAGCATTAGAAGTTTAACAAATCTATCCATTGAACCTCGTAAAGCTTTTCTTTCCTTTTCTATTTCCTCTTTTTTCTTTCTTTTTTGGCTACCCGATAATTACGTTTTTGAAAAAATTATGTGAGAAGTAAACTAATACAGTAATACTAATATTCAATTATTCAATACTCAAGCAAAAGATTTGGCAAGGCAAAGGCAAATGAACAAGTTCAAGAATCAATTGAATTCAATAAACATCTAATTAATCAAAAAAGACAAAATGATTAGAACTTATACACCTGATTGTTTGTTTGTCTTTTTGAGTATAGATAATGATGAATAACAAAGCACTTATCTAGTCATCCGAAGAACAAGTGATTAAGTGAACAATGATTCAATGAGCTTCTAATTCTAAATAATCAAAAAAGAAATAAGAAGAACCAACATTAGCATTTAGCAATTTAGCAATTAGAACAACAATTGAAATCAAAAGTGGTAGTCTACATAGTCGAAAACTCAAATCGAATTTCAGTTGACAAAGAGACTCAGAGTTGCAATAATGCGATTTACGAAATGCTCAAATGCGATTTCAAAATGCCTATTTGGCTATTTGCACTGTACACAAACAATCGGTTCGATTTCAGAATGCTACAAGTTGCCGTCTACAAACAATCAGTTCGATTTAAGAATGCCTACAAGTTCGAAACTTCGAATCAAACAATCAGTTTGAATCAACAGGCCAAATAGTCGAATCAAACAATCAGTTTGATTTAAGAATGCCTACAAGTTCGAAACTTCGAATCAAACAATCAGTCGAATCAAACAATCACTTTGAATCAACAGGCCATTTTCGAAATCGAATTTCCGTTTAATCAAATAACCACTTTGAAACTTCGAAATCCAATACTACTTACTAGGGTTGAAGGAATGAAGGTTTCGACAGGACCAAACGCAACAGGTTACTAACCTGGAGAGGCAAATCCGCGATCTACCACACCAAAGGCAACAGTCGAAGGTTTCATCTTCCAAGTTTCAACGTTCGCTGCTGTCTCGCATTGGCCTATCACTGCTTGACTACTCCCGTCGTTCCGATTCATGAGACGTCTAGAATCGAGAGTGAGACCAAGGTATCGCTTATCGAGTTATACGGTGCCGCTTCATTTCTTAAGTGGGTCTCTTCCATCTTTTGGGCTCCCAAACTTATAGACTAAACTGATATATACATATATATATACATATATATATATATACATATATATACAGTTATACACACAAAGACTATTTTTTGAAAATGGGCCCTCGAATTTTATGGGCCCTGGGTCATTGCCCAGGTTGCCCTCCCTATGGGCCGGCCCCGAGTCGAGGGAAGATGGGAGCTACCGTTGGGTGCCTGTGTGCTATAAATTGCTATCTTCGCCAATTTTGGGTAGGTCAAAGATAAAATAAGACCTAAGCAGTTTACTATATCTTATCATCATGCCCGTGTAATGATGTGACGGTAAATAGTTTTTGTTTTGCAATATGTCGTTTTCAAAAATTTAATGATATGTTATTCATGTGATTTTATGTCACGAAAAAGTTTTTTTCGTTAACATGTCCATTATTTTCAATTTTTCTTTTATTCGGATCAACTATTTTATTAATTTAAAAACAAATTCTAAAAGACATTAAAATTAAAAGAAATTTTATATTTATAAAATAAGAAGAGAGAAGTTAATAAGATTTTAGAAATTATGTTAATGAGGGTGGATAATTGTGTTTGTATGAGGGAGTGTGTTAGTGAGAGGATATAATTTAAATGAATAAAAAGTTAAAGTAAATTAAGATAAAGAGTGAAATGATTAAAGATTTAGTGAATTAGATTAATTTAGATTGAATTTTTAAGAACTGTTAAAGTTAATTAAGGAGGAAATAAAATGTTAAATGATATAAGCTAAAATAAGATGTATGAATGCCTTGTGTCTGCGAAAAACAAACAGGCTTATTGAAAAGTCTGCACGCCCGCAAATATTTTCTTAAAATAAGATCTTATTTAAAGAAACAAACATAACATTATACTCAACCAGAAATGATTTAAGCATGAAGTTTATTCCACAATCAGGAATGTTGTCGTAATTTCTTAGCATTATCGATCTATTGCGTATTGTTGATTCATAAATAATGCTAATGAAAAAATCACAATGCTACGGAATGCTGGTCAACAATTCAAGTTGTTCTTATTTTTGACAAATACTACGGAAATCGGAGTCTCATAAGCAAAATTGTTAAAATGTTAGGATCGAGGATAAATTTGATTAAATGCATATGTATATTACGAGGTATATATGACCGTATAGGGTGAGCATGGTACCGGAACCGGTACCGGTTTTACCGAATACCGAATTTGGTTTAAAGACGGTACCGAATACCGTACCGAGTATTCATATACCGGTACCGGTAGCGGTACCTATTTTACCTAGTTTTTTCGGTACTAGTCCCGAATATCGATTTAACAATATTTCAAGTACCGAGTACCGGACCGAAAGCTCTAACTTGGTACCGGTACCGGTTCCGGTACGGTACCAGTACGGTTTGGTATTTTCGGTACTTATGCTCACCCCTATGACTGTGTGTTGCTACGGAAACAAAAAATAAAAATGAATAATATAAAACTAATGTTCAAACACAAATATATATTTTTATTTACACCGAACATTATATGCTACATTTCAAACAAAAAAAACTTAAATGAATTATAAAACTATGAAACATCATAAAGTTAGAAATTATAGCTATTCCTGATTCGTGTATAGCATGCTTAACTGACTAACCCGTTCGAGTAGAAGCCTTGAGTCCTATTTCAATTCGTGTGAAGCATGTGTTTTGATCGATGCCTTCTCTTTCTACGACTGCCGGTTCGTGAATCGTGCAGGCATGCCCTTGAGAACTCCAAACGACTCATTGATGATGGTATGATGGAGTTGGTTTGTTCAATCGTTCGTCAGCTACTCACCTCGTTGCCTTCACCCTCACCCTCGCCAAGTCATCCCCTCTGGCTTTTCATATTTCTTTTTATTAATCAAATGAGCCTAGTATATGAGAAGTAGACTAATAAATTTGATGCCCCCTTTGTCTTTGATGCTTGGCCTGGGCCCAAGCCCAGATTGCACATGGTTTGGGCCCGCCCTAGTGTGAACAAAGACTCGAACAGAGAGGACATGGTTTAGTCAAAGCCCAGATTGGTTTGGGCCGGACCAAGCCCAGATTGCACATGGTTTAGTCAAATAGGTCCGTTTGATCAATTTGTATCAACATTAATAGTTTTTGGGTCAACACACAAAGAAGAATTACGTGTGATTGTAGCAATCAACTAGGGATGGCAACGGGCCGGTTTTGGGCCGGGGATTGGTCCCCCCGTCCCCGTCCCCGTTTAAAAAACCGCGGGGATTTATACGGGGATCCCTGTCGGGTAACCGGGGAAAACCGCGAGAAACGGGTATCCCCGTTTAATGTGAACAGGTAATTAAACGGGTAATTTTCACCGCGGGGATACCCGTATAAAGTTAAATGGTGATTTTTCACCGCGGGGATTCTCGTCACTATTAGATTTTGTCACGAGTTTTAAAAAACAATTATACAACATTAATATATTTTCCACAAATACATACAAAACGATCCAAGATAATGATTAAGTGTTCAAATGTATCCAAACAAATGGTTTTAAAACATTAAGTGTTCAAGGAGACAAGGACGATTCAAATTATAAATTATATCACTTTTCCAACTTCATATGTATATATACTATATAATTAAAAATAGAATATAAAATATAAAAATAGAATAAAGAATATAAAGAATATAAAAATAGAATAAAATATATATATAAAATATAAAAATGAAATATAATCGGGTAATCGGGCCGGGTATCGGGCCGGTTAATCTGGTAATCGGGGCGGGTATCACCGTCCCCGCTTAAATTATTCGGTTTTTCACCATCCCCGTCCCCGTTCCCGTTTAGCATCCCCGAAACCGCCCCGTTTAACCCGGTTTTCGGTTTTCCCCGTCGGGGTCGGTTTTTTTTGCCATCCCTACAATCCACGAACTGTAAAACTAAGGTTGAGCCGCAGAGGCTAGACGTATGTTTTAATTTTGAGTTCGAAAGGTTTTGCCCTCGGATGTTATAACCAATAGATTTAACAGAAGGTAATTATATATATTTTAGGTTTAAGTTAAGGATAAAAATATTTAGGTAAATATTAAATTATTTATTAAAACTAGTTTAAGCTTCAAACATTTATTAAAATTTTGTATGGATTAATTAAATTATTTTTTAATTCAAAGTTTAAAAGTGAAAACATATGTTACTTTTAAATTATTGTTACATACAAATCAACTCTATACCTTAATTACAAATAACTTGATTTTTTTATTTGTGGAAATCCTAATCCAAAAATATCAACCATCATAGAAGTTAATGTGATGGAGACGCAAGACCAAAACGTCAATGTTTACTGAGACAAATAAAAAGACTTTGAAGTCTCTCCATATATTATAGTTTTAGAATTAGAATTAGAATATTATAGACCATTTGAGACGTTCATGTCATGGTCACCATGACCCAGAAGTCCATGTTTATTGTATCTACCTATGTGAAATAAGACTTACAAATGATATGAATAAAATATATTATTATATATAGACTTAATTAGTGACCACAAATATAGTATGCTGTCATAGACTTAAATAGTGACCACAAAAAAAAAAAAAAAAACCCACCTAAAATGATATGAATAAAATTAGGACATATATTCGGGCAATCTCTAAATATAAATAAAAGACTAATTTAAATCGTCTCTATTAGATAATCTTAAGTATTTATTTTGATAAAATTAAATCTTAATCATTAATTTAAGTTAAAAATTCAATTTGATCTTGACTTTTAGTCAAAGTGCCTTAATTTGAATCCAAATTATAAATAATTTCATATGTCTTAGTTTTATCATTTTAAATTTTTTTAAATATAACTAATAAATAATTGACCTTATTGTTTATGTAATGATAATGATCAATTATTTGTATAAAAAAATATAATTATGACTTTTGGAATCATGACACCTACCACATTTCTATCATTACGCCTGCTCTCTCCTTCCGCAAGTTTTCCATTGCTGGTCTTGATGTTAATGTTGTCTGTCATCATTTTTTTTGCCTTTTATAATTATTTCATATTTTTTATTAATACTAATTATTATTATTATTATTCTTAAGCCAATCTGTATATCACGCATGCATTTAATCAAGTAAAACAATATACGGAGTATTATTCTTTAATCATCATGCTTGTACTTTTGATATAAATTTGGGCTTAATACGTTAAAACTTAGTGAATTTTGGTTAAAACTAATAATATCGTATACAATTAATGAACTATAATTTGTTTTAAATAATGCAACCAATTTACAAAGACGTCTTATTGTTATAAAAAATGATATACCATTCTACTATTTTTTTTACTTTATCATCATACTCACGATATTTGAATCTACTAATTCTAATTTACTCACTTTCTTCATTAATTTTATAAGTAGAAAAATATATAAATAGAGGAAATCGTTGAAGCATATATAACCTGTCTATTATTATATATAAAGGCATGAAGCATAGGCTCACATCTTACTCGTTGACTACCGGAAAATTTTTAACGATGATGTATAATTTTAAGTTTTTAAACATACAAGGCTGAGTAGCTAGGTTACCCGGCTTAAGAAAGTGGTAATTCGTGCTTTCTTTAGTATTGTCAAAACTAGTTTTGATTTGAGCTATAAATTGTTAAAAGGAAGAGAGATTTGGGATCAGCAAGATTATTGGATAATCATCATCATATCCCAGATTTCAAGTAGATTTCAAGGAGTAGATATTCGGTTTCCATTCTTCAATTGACAACTTTACAAGATTTTTTTCCTTGTTTAGATTATTGAAAATGTGTATAAATATTTGGGGCTACTAGTTTGTAAATTATCAATCAATAGAATACAAAAATACAATTTCTTCTTTTTATCATAAATAAACTCATGTTTGTTGTTTTTCTTCTATGTTTTTGTAACAAACTATATATTTACTGAACTATAAGACTTTTGTATGGAAACTAAACCCTTTTATTTAACATTAAGCATATTTTGGTGAACAAAGTTCAAGATTAGTTGGGGTATAGTTTAATAAAAAAATACGAATTATCTAAATTAAATAAAATTCTTATGTAATGTCTTAAATAAAGTTGTTAATAACTCGATTTAAACGGTTGATAATTAATTAAATATAAGTGGGGCTCAAATTAAGATTGTGGTCACATATATAAACAGTATATTATAGGAATTTTAGAGAGAGAAATATTGGAGAAGAAGTGAATTGTTTCAATTGAATTACCGAAACTACAAGGCTAACATGCTTATATACATGGAGATATGGAGCTAATGTCTAACAGAAACTGAACTAACTCACTAACTGAACTAACTCACTAACTGAACTAACTAACTATTTGCATATAATTACAATATGTCACAGTGGTGAAGACTTTGACTGTGTAGAATACGAGTATTGTGAATTCCTTTTGACTTTGACATGTGAGTTTGAATATTGTTAATTTCTGCAGTATGTGTGGTAAAGTCACACTTGATTTGGTGTGTCTTATTATATATATGTGAATAACGTTGCCTATCTATTAATCAAATTAAACTATTCTCTTCATGGCTTTCTGCTTCATAGTGTTTAGCTTTGTTCCAATTTAAGCAAACCTTTCTTCATCAACCTTTTGCATCATTTGATCATAAGTTTGCCTCTTGGAGGAAGATCCCAAGCAACACATCAGATCATGATGCTTCTGATTCTGGTTGTTGTTTCTGGGATGGGGTCGTGTGTAGCAAAGATGGTCATGTTATCGAGCTTAACTTAAGCAATAGCTCCCTCCGTGGATCTATCAAGTCAAACAGTACCCTCTTCAACCTTGTTCATCTTCAATTGCTTGACCTCTCATTGAATGACTTTGCTGAATCTCAAATTCCATCTGAGATTGCTCGCCTAAAGTAATTGAGAATCCTCAATCTCTATTATTCTCGATTCAGTGGTCAAATCCCAGGGGAAATCTCACAGTTGGTGGAGCTGTCTGAGTTACATCTCTCGTCGAATTTACTAAAGCTTCGAAGTCCTAGCCTTGAATATCTGCTGCAAAACATGACTAGACTTGAAGAACTCCATCTCTCGGGGGTTGATATTAGTTCTTCCGTACCTCGATTATTGGCCAATTTTTCTTCATTGAGGTTAATCGGACTACAAGAATGTCAGCTTCAAGATGAATTTCCATCGGCTATATTTCACTTACCCAAGCTGAAGTTTCTTTACATGGCAAAGAATACCAAACTGGTTGGTTCCTTACCTGAATTTCATAATAGCACCTTACTTGAGGTCTTGAGTCTATATAAAACACGTTTTGGCGGTGCTATACCAGAATCCATAGGCAAACTAAACCATTTGGAATACTTGGATTTGCATTCTTGTTTTTTCTCAGGGAGCATTCCAGGTCCCTTTCTAACTTGACACAACTCACATATTTATCTCTCCAATGGAATGGGCTCACAGGCTTGATTCCTTCATTAGAAAGTCTTTCAAAAGTCAATTTTTTGGCACTCGGTTTTAACAATTTTGAGAAGGGAAGATTGTTCGACTGGCTTAGTAAACTGACTAGTCTTAATGAACTGTATGTACCAAGCATGAACATACATGAAGAAATCCCACCCTCCATCGCAAACCTTACAAAGCTTAGTGTTGTTGAAATGATGGGAAATTCCATTTTTGGTCAAATCCCATCTTCGTTTATGAACCTCACCACACTAATGACTTTAGACCTTGCATTCAATCAATTGGATGGGCAGATTTCAAGTTCATTTTCCTATGTCAAAAGTCTGGTATATATTAGACTAGAGGCTAACAAATTTACTGGCATGGTGGACTTAGACACGTTCTTAGGACTCAACAAACTTGAAATGTTGGTTTTAAGTAGCAATAAAATATCTGTTTTAGACACTAACAACTACACTGAAGGCACCCTTCCAGAGTTGAAAATGCTAGGACTCGAATCATGTAACTTGAAGGAATTCCCAGCCTTTTTGCGGTACCAGATGAAAATGACGAACTTACTTCTTTCCAATAACAAAATTGAAGGCCTCGTACCAAAGTGGGTATGGAACAATAGCCAAGAAACATTATATCAGATTGACCTTTCAAACAACTTCATTACTGGCTTTCATCAGCATCCCCGTTTTCTTGCATGGGTTTATTTAGAATTCTTCTCCATGCACAATAATCGGCTACAAGGACGGATACCCATTCCACCACCAACCACGATTGCTTATGATGTGTCAAATAATAGTTTGACAGGAAAAATTCCACCACTGATATGTGAACTCAAATCCCTTCAATATTTAGATTTGTCTTCTAACAACATGATCGGAACCCTTCCTCCATGTTTAGGCAACTTAAGCAAATCGTTGTGGGTTTTGAATCTGAATCGAAATAACTTTCATGGCCCAATGATGAATACTTTTACACATGGAAGTCCATTGAGAAGGATTGACTTGAGTGAAAATCGATTTGCTGGCGAGGTGTCAAAATCATTGGCTAAGTGTACCAATTTACAATTTCTCTCTCTTGGAGATAATTCCTTTGATGGCCTCTTTCCATTTTGGTTGGGAAATCTTACAAATCTTAGAGTTCTTATCTTGCGGTCTAACAAACTTTATGGTGAAATTCAAGGTTGTTCAACTATTAGCTCACAGTTTCTCAAGTTACGGATCTTAGACCTTTCAAACAACAATTTCACTGGTGAGTTGCCTAACATGTGCTTTCCAAATTGGAATGCAATGAAATCTACATATTTTGGCAATTCATCTGCCATGGGAATTGAGTTACCCACCATTTTTTTTTCCACCACTACTACTACCACGTATGACTACTCAATGACATTAACAAATAAAGGTGTAAAAAGAGAGTTTGAGAAAATTCTGGATATATTCATATTGATTGATTTCTCCTGTAACAACTTCATAGGAGAGATCCCATACTCACTTCAAGATCTTAAAGGGCTTGAATCTCTTAATCTTTCCAACAACCACCTCACTGGTCGTATCTTGCCATCTATTGGGAACCTAACGAATCTTGAATCTTTGGATCTCTCCAGAAACGAGCTATCGGGAGAAATTCCTCAAGAGTTATTGCAACTTGGCTACCTTGCCATTTTGAATGTGTCGTTTAATCATCTGGAGGGGCATATACCTCAAGGAAAACAGTTCGATACATTTGATGACAACTCCTATGTTGGCAATCTCGGATTGTGTGGACAACCACTTTCGAATGATTGTGAAAGTTCAAAGGCTGAAACACCTCCACCTACATGTAATCAGCACGAGTCCGTCCTCCCAAGTGAAAGAATCGACTGGATCATTATATATTTGGGAGTCGGATATGGGCTAATAGTTGGAGTTTTTAGTGGGCACATTCTATATATAAAGTATAGTGATTGGTTCGATGAACGATTTGGGTTAAGGAATGACATATGGCTAAGACCACTCAGTAACCAGAGGAGAAACTAAGTCTTTTCATAATATTTCCTGTATATAAATAATAGCAACCTTTTATACCTTGTAATTTTCAGTTTTAATTTGAACAAGGCAACGAAATCTTCCTTTTTATGCAAATATGCGTATGCAAAACCTTTGATAACAAATTTTATTTGAATTCGTATTAGTTGCAAACAGGCTATCTAGTAATATTTTTCTTTTTAAACTAATGCAACATTATGTTACACAAATAGACAATAAAAAAGTATTAATTTGTGTGTCGACCAATTTCAGCCAATTTTACTCCATTCTACAAGTTGTTTCTACAACGTATTTTTAAATGGGTCCAAATCTGTCTATAAACTCTGGTAAATTACGGTAAAAAGTAACATAAATATCATAATTTGACAAAGAGGTAACATATATTTTTTGTGTTGAGAAAGGATTATAAATTATAAATTCTTTTAAAAGAAGGATTGTGAATTCCATTCTTCCATAAAAGAGATTGTAAATTTCAATTTATTTTTAAAATACTACAAAAATATGACATTTCTCCATACTTCATAAATGTGTGTAAAAGTTTAAAACTTGTCACAATTGGTGTGTAAAATTTTTAAAGCTTGTCAAATAGTATAAATATAGAGATTGTTAGAAAAAGAAAAAACACACACTCATATATGTGTAGATTTGATTTTAAACATCCACGCTCTTAAATGTATAAATTTAGTAATTATAGATCTTTATAAAAGTTTTAAAAGTATAAACTTTTGTAATCTTATAACTATTTTTAAAATTTTTAAAGCTTAGAAATTTGGATAATGTGTCCACAAATAAAAGTGATTTTTTATTACAACTTTCATACTTTCAAATACAGGAAGTTGATGTAAATTTGTCACACCTAATATTTTCACATTTAATTGTGATTTTCAGCTCTTTTAATGAATAAATATTGCTAAAAAGTATAAATGATCGACGACTTTTTGTAGTGAAAAGATTATCAACACATGACAAAAGAACAATGTTTTCACATCAAGATTTCCCTCTTATAACTGAAATTTATATTTCTTTTATGGCAAAAAAATTACATGTTATCTTTGTTGATAAATTTTAGAGTTAATTACAAAAATGGTCCATGTGGTTGTCACTGATTTTCACTTATGGTCCTTGAACTTTAAAAATTACGAAAATTGTCACTGTGGTTGTCATTTTGTTTCACTTCTAGTCCTTTAGGGTAACGGCCGTTAACTTTTGCTGTTAAGGTGAGGGCATTTTTGTCATTTTACGTGTTATCCTCGTTTCCAAACAAGCCAGACCTATTAAAACTATTTCCAAACACACTTATTTATAGGTTCTTTGTACTTGTTTCCAAACACCAACCCACTCTCTCTCACTCATCTCCCACTCTCTCCTTATTTATTTGAAACCCACTTCAGTGACCACCCCTCTCCACCTATACGGTCAACACCACCGACAACCATCTTCCACCCCTTCCGCCGCACATCACCACCGCTGCACCGTAATACCATCGACATCAACTACCGCCTCGCCATTGATTTGAAATCGCAGATCTGAACTACCACCGCCTCAACAACCACAAGCTCACCATCGACAACGACCAGCTCGCCACCAACAACCACCGAGACCACCAACGCCGCTAGATCTGAACCAACACGACCATCAATCACATAATCGGATTCGCAAAGGCTACCCATCATCGCACGCCACCACCATCGAGTACCCACCATCGCACGCCGCCACCTCTCCTTCGACTACCCACCATCGGATGCCGCCATGATCGCTGTTAACCAAGAACCTGATTAAAACCCTCAATGAACATAGGGTTTCAGATTCACAAAAGCTACACCTCTGTCTTTGAACCATCGAAGATTACACAGGTAGGGTTTTGCATTTTGATTTTGTAAGTTTTTAGATTCTTCAGATCTAAATCAGGTTTTGGTGAAGATTACATCTTTGTCTTTGATTTTGTATGTATGATCTAGGGTCTGGTTTTGTGTTTTTAGATTTTGTATGTAAAGCCTAAAAATGTTTCAGATTCATAATGTAGCAATGATTTTGCTTGTACATTCATCTCTAGCATTGCTTTTGTGTATGTATTTGATTTTGCTTGTACATGACTTATTGTATGTATTTAATTTGTTAGTAGTTTGTATATTTCAGTTGATTTAAAAAATAATTACAATTATAATTGTTTATTTTTGTTGATTAAAAAGGTATTAAGTATATTCAAAGTAATTAAGAAGTTAAATAAGAATAAAGGGCAAAATTATGTTTGGAAACGAGCATAACACGTAAAATGACAAAAATGCCCTCACCTTAACAGCAAAAGTTAACGGCCATTACCCTAAAGGACTAGAAGTGAAACAAAATGACAACCACAGTGACTATTTTCGTAATTTTTGAAGTTAAAGGACCAAAAGTGAAAATTAGTAACAACCATAAGGACCATTTTTATAATTAACTCTAAATTTTAATTAACTTTGTAAACAATTTACGCAGCAAATTATGATATTTCCCTTACCGACTTTAATAGAGCTATTATTTAGTCCAAGGTTCTATGTTCCTTGCTGCTGCTGTTTTGAGGTAGATCTACTAATTTCCAACTAATTACATACATGTTCTTCAACCTTGCTTTAATGTAACACATAAGTTATAACTTTACAGATTAATTTTGTTCTCCACAATTAAAGTGAAAACTTAAACTTATATGATTAATGAAATCCGCAGATAAGTACAAAGGCCTGGTTTTATAAATAATTCATATAATAAAATAAAAAGTTATATTTATAATACATTTAACATTCTCTCTTTTACTTTACTTATAAACTCTTAATATTTAAGTAATGGAAAAGGTCTAATATATTTTTAAATATCTTTACATTTTTTAAAACACACAAACCCAATAATACATTATCTCATATCAATACAATCTCCCATTCACATCGGCATAATTTCTAAAGTCATAATATGATTTATCATCTTATTTTACAAGTAGAGTTTGTTTTTCTTATTTATTGTTTTTAAAAGTTATTTTAAAATTAATAATAGAGTTGGTAGATAAAGAGAAATAAACTAAATATAAAAAGGAAAAAGACAATACATGTTTTAAGTTCTTTATATTTAATACTTTTAATATATATTATTTAAAAATATAACATTATATTCCACGTCTAAATTTTTTTAGTGTAATCTTAAAGCGTTTCTCGTGTTCACTATTATTAATAAAGTAATATTTATGCAGTTGATAAATGAAAAATCAACATTATCACGTTAGAACGCGTGAATAAAAATATCTAGGTACGGATGCACACCTACTATCAATTATATATATATGAAGCGGTTCAAATGAGAACTGTTTTTCGTACGAAAACGGCGAGAACCAATATAGACCTATCATTTAATTTCCTGTATTTTTTATTTAACTTTAAATCAAAATGGTAATTTTGACTTTTTACAGTACCCCACTTTTTTAAACTAATATATCCTATCAAACGAAAAGGTTTTAAATTACGAAAATTATACCAAATTAATGAGAAAATTACGCTCTTTAATTTGAGACCGATCTTGCTAAATTTTTTTGAAAAAAATTCGCGTGTGTTGGGTTTTTTTATCACGGGTCTAGACATATGCAAATGTGTAAATATGCACATGTGCAAATATATGCACGTGTGCATATGCACAAATGCACATAGTTTTTTCCAAAACTAGATATGCACATGTCAAGAAGTGTGTTAAAAAACCCAGCAAACACGATTTTTTTTAAAAAATATAGCAAGAACGGTCTAAAATTAAAGAACATAATTTTTTCGTTGATTTGGTATAATTTTCATAATTTAACACTTTTTTATTTGATAGATATATTAGTTTAAAAAAAGTTGGGGTAATGTAAAAATATCCAAATTGACCTTAAATAATTAAGGATAAGTTCAATTAGTTAAGGTTATCATTTAACAACTTTTTAATTTGTACCCTACATCTTTTCTATTAATGGCTATAATTGGTTCTCGTACGAGAAAACAGTTATCGTTTGAACCGTCCCCTATATATAATTCTTTAATTTTTATAATGATTGATGTTCATTATTCGGATTGATTTATATTATGGTAAAATTTTTTAATTTTAAGTTGGTACATATATGTTTATCCATCATGTTTAAATATATATTTTTAAATATTTTACAATATCAGCATGACAGATCAATATAATATATTCTTACTAATATTTTGAGTGCATCTACTAAATAATATTCACCTTGATTCGTTATAAATCTTATCTATTGTTTATATAATTTTATCTTAATAAAACAAAATTTTAAAAAACAATATATTTTTAATTCTTTCATTAAAAGACCAAGAAATCAGTTATTATATCACTATGATACGTAGAGGGAGTAATTATAAAAACATATAAGTTGTTCCAAATTTTACATACAAACCGCTATTGATCTATAACCAAAAATTTAAGAATATATTAACTTTTAAATAATGTCATATTACGATAAAATTTATACCAAAATATAGATAAAAATGAGATAGTCGTAAATATATAACTATTTTTTTCATCTAAAAAAATATATTACAAGTTATTAAACATAATCTATAAAGAACCTATAATTAATTACCTTAATATGCAATTTTTATAAACCCACTCACATTTTTATAAAAATCTCTCACAATTTTCGGAAAACCTCTCACAATTTTTATCCAACTCTTTCCCAATTGATTTAAAATTGAATTTAACTTTACAGTCTATCCACTTTCTACCACATTAGTTAGAGTTACATGTTAAGTGACATTTTTCTCTCTGCTTTGTCAACAATATATGTAACATCGTCAAATTCATAAGTTTCTTTTAAATCCATTTCGAGTTTTGAAACTGTATGGATAATACTGTAAATACAATATTTTAAAAACCTGTTTTTATCAAAATATTTACAGCCGAGACAACAGAAACATTTAATATCTAATTTAATATTTACAACCTATAAATAAGTTGCAATAAAACTTAATGTAACACCGCTTCGTAAAACAACTAATTTAGTTAAAATTTTCGTCTTTAATATGCGTGGATCCTTTCAAAATTAAATACTATTAGATTATGCAGGGAAATCCGCTTCAAAGTTAGTCCATAGATATTTACAATCAAAATCCTGAAACAACATTTTTGGTGATACTCTAACCCACAATCGACCATAATATAATAACATAACAGATACAAAGTATTCCTCCCCAAAAAAAGATGTACAACCATCAGCAAGAGGCAACCTATCTCACCAGGCCACATAATCTTTACTTGTAAAAAGGATTAACGATGCAACATTAGCTATATAAAATAGCTAGTGAGTACTAACTTATCACAAGTATCAATAAAGCGAGTCACATATCACATATCACAGGAATAAGCAATCAATGCTATCCTATCACATTGCGGTATGCTGACGAGATCGGTAAAGTCATATCTTGCAGGATAGCCAGTCCCATTCAACAACATAAACCGGGGGATCAGACACAACCATCCGCGCTAGTGGGGAGCATTCAGCAGTCCACCAAGCATCGTTACGGAACCATAGGCTCGTTAGGTAATCTAGCTACAACCGGCTGATTAACACCTATGTTAAAGAACGGCGTGCGGTCCTGTAGAACCTACGGCCCGGAATTTCTAGCCTCGAGTCATCGTTAATCCCGAATTATGACCGCAGTCTCCTGGGATCCAGCCACATCGGCTGACCTTAACCATGCTTCAAGTTGTTCGCAAACAATTCACATACATATAGCTGATCCAATCAGGATCAATCAATAAGCATGCATATTCATAAATTTCAACGAGGCGGATCCAATCTGGATCCATAGCATGCGTAACAACATATCCAACATGGTTGATCCAATAGCTTACATATCATCATGTTTTACTAGGCGGCTCCAATTAAGATCCGCTGGCATGTACTCAATTTATAATCAACAAGTATTAAACATGGCATAATATACATTAAACAACATGATAAGGCTTACACCATCCTTAAGCATTCCCGAATCAAAACTACAACATATATCAATCAAGTTATTCAACTAGCAGGCAAGTCTCCCTCTATCGAGACTTATGAAAGTCGGTACTCACATGAGGAGTTCACAATAAACAGGTATTCTGTTCCGGCTCTGCTATCGTGTCAGGTTCACCTAGAAACATTGTTACTTGCGTTAAGTGTTTGCACACACAACGAGGTTCTATTACTAGAACACGTACAAGGACCTTCTAATGTGATAAACATCATATAATGACTTTATATGAACCAATACTACATATGCCTTAAAAATACTTATCAACAAAAATGATCCATTCTGATTTTCACTAGACACGTCGCGTCTAAGCACCGGACGTGTCGCGTCGCGTTCTATGCGAAAGCCGGACCATCATGCGATAGTCAGACCATCCATGCGATAGTTGTACCAAAGGGTCGGATCAATGAAAGTCGGATGGGTACAAAGTCGGGTGAACATGAAGGTCGCACGAATCTTCGGGAATGCGTCGGGTCCCCTTAATTGACGCGTCGCGTCGCGTGTCAACCTACACTTCATCTTCTTCTTGTTCATCTTTCAGCCGACTTAATACTTCAATATCTTTTTCTCAGATTCTAAAACTTGTCCAAATCACTTCTAAAACACATCAAAACTTCATATATCATTTATACAAACATCATAAATCATTAACTCCAATTAAAACCATCAAACATACAAAACCCACCAATCAAGTAAGCTTTATATGTTCAACCATGGTGTCTTCATTTCAAACTTGAGTTTTCCAGCGGCAACTAAATAAACAACTAACTTCAATCATACTTAAACTTCAAAAGAAACACATACTAACCTTATTTGGATTCAATCAACACCAAACCTTCAAAACTTCTTTAAGAACTTGCGAGAGTGTGTGTGTTTGTGTCTGTTTTTCTTTGTTTGACTAACTTTTCTTTCAACTTTTAAACATATATATCTACAAAAGTAGAACCGCCTCTGCTCTTTAAATATCTTCACAATTCAACTCACAATTCTTTTGTTTCAATTCACTTAAGATATATATATATATATATATATATATAATTAATCACATTTAACTAACTTCAAATATATATATATATATATATACATATCAACTAGAATATTTACATGTTCTATTAATACGCGTACCCATTAAATACAACTAGGCCCAATCGAGGATGTTACACATAACCACCGGTGTTACCAAATATAGGCCAACCTTTACAAAATAAAACTAAAAAGTAATCTAAATCATAAACAAATGTGTTCCTCAAAAGGCAGTTGCTTAAACGAAGCAGACAACTGTCCTCACGAGCACAACTAGTTACCTGCGCATAGGAACGTACATGATAGGGCTAGCTATAAATAGCTAGTGAATAATAGTTAAACATAAGCATCATAACAAAAATATTATATCACATATCAACAAACAAGTCAATCCTAGCACATTGTGAAACACCGGTTAGTCAGCAGGAACCACGTCTTGCGAGGTAGCGAACCTAGCTCAGTGATCCTGAATGGGAAACCGAATACTTCCACCACGCCGGTGGGTAAGCGGATAGTGGTCCACCATTGCGTTAATGGGGAAACACACCCCAATCGGGATCAGTGGGAACTAAGAGGCCATCATCGAGTTGAGGGATGGAGGTTCTGCAGAATCAAAGATTTGCGATCGTCGAATCACCGTACATCATAGCTGAGGGCACAAGGCCCCAACTAGATCCAGACAAGATGGATCCAAACATCCAACAAAGTGTCGGGACTAACACACATTGGCCTACAAAAGCCATATCATAACAAAGTTGAGCTATAAAAGCCTTAACTTATCAAATTGGCCTACAAAAGCCATAGTATATCAAATTGACTTGCAAAAGCCATATCATATCAAAGTTGGTCTACAAAAGCCATAACACATCAAAGTTGGCCTACAAAAGCCTTTAATATGGTTACATATCAAATCATATCACAATTGGCCTACTCAAGCCTAACATGGTTGCATATAAATTCACAATTAGCTATATAATATTCTTATTATCATGCTTAGGTTAACCGGTACTCACCTGTATACCTACAACAGACAAATATAGTGTTCCGGCTCTTCTTGGTCGTCGGGTTCACCTATAGTACATTACTTACATTTAGACATAACACATAAAGTACAACAACTAGAATACTAGTATTAACCCCCTAATGATGTCCTTAATCCATTTATTAACCTAAACAAACTTCTCATACATCAATACAAAGAAAACAACAAAAGCGCTTGCTGTCACCGGATAACACCACCTTGCGGCCGCAAGCCTTCTTGATTGCGCCCATAAGGAACACTACTTGCACCCGCAAGGGAAACCCTTGCTCCCGTAAATAATCTTAGCAACCTCCCTTGCGGCTGCAAGGACTATCCGTGCACCAGCAAGTATGCCAATTATAGACCAATGTCGAATTTCCATTCCTAGTTCTGTCCATTATTAATCCAATCTCAATCCCAATTGTTTCTAATCAGCTTCTGGTGTTTATATAACATATGAAGTACCAACATGAGTCTAAAAACATACAAATTACCAATTCTAATAAACAATTCAAGATTTGAGATCAAATTCACCAATTTTGACCCATTTGAACAAAATCTCTAAACTCTTCAAAACTAACACTTTAATCCATGATTCTTACTCATATTCACTTGTAGATATTATAGGAACTAATTAGAACTTTAAAGTTAGTTCTTGATGCTATTTTGGGTTTGACCCATTTTAACCTTAAACCTCCAAATTCAAGAACAAGGAAGAGATGAACTTACAAATGACAATAGATGATGAAAATGATGAGGATGGACTTATTAACATATTAAGAACACAAAATTTCTTGAATATTAGCTAATTTCTTCTCTTCGGTGTCTTCTTCTAGACAAGAACAAAGAAATGAGTGTGTAAGTGTATGGTGTATGTGTCTGCATGTGTTTGAAAAGAGAGAACCGACCCAGGGGTCTCATTTATCCACTAGCAGGTATTTTGTTCCCCTTTTCAACTTATAACTCAACACTCGTTTATTCGTTTCAACTAACGGGGATATTTTCGGAATCCTTATCTAAAACCGTTCATTATTTTATTAATTTTATCTATTTTTATAAAAACCATTTCATAACCATTTTTTCATAATATATATTAATAACTTGAATATATATATATATATATATTTAATTATTTATTTAAAATATCTACGTACCAATTTCGCACATGTCTAGGCCCGTTTTAAAGATGTTACAATATATATATATATATATACACACGCGCGTTCACTCACGTTAAATTAGAGAATTAGTATTTTAGAGGAATATATAGCCAAACTAAGCTAACAAATCGATCTGCTATAAAAAATTTAACCTTTAATCATTAGTATATATATTAAAATAATAAAGTTATGCTGCTGTATTATTTGAAGAATTTTTTCCCCAATCATGTCCCTTTGTTTTGTAAAATGCCTTTAAAATTAGTTATTTTTACATCAAACATCGTGAGCCTTGCATATTATTCATGATTTATATTGTTTAGGTAATTTAGTTTTTTAATATTAAAATACTTTAACAAAAGATTTATTCAAACCATTTAATAGATACATTTTTTCATGATTATTTATGTAAACATGTAAATCACAACAACAACAACAACTCAAAGGGCTGATTATTTAGAACCCTTTTTGCTCTTAAGATAAGTAAGAAAGCGTTGGTGGGATCGGCGGGATGATGATGAGTATCTAAATCAATAAAGAAGAAATGGCAAGAAAGGTGCATTGCCGATGTGGAAAACAGGGCAGGGATTCTCTACAATGACACTGTAGACCAATTGAAAGGGATGTAGCACAGCTTGGTAGAATTGTTTTGGGCCAAAAATCTCACGGGTTCCAATCCCCACCTATTCTTCTCCTCTGGGCAGTCACGAGGGATCCATTGAGATACCGTACCCAATCCTGCTATAACAGGGTATAAGAAAGATAAAGTGTAAACAATCATATCTCTGTCTTTAGATAGAGTGATTACTTCCTGAGACAGATCTCCAGTAGTGGAAGTAGAAAGTATAAATAGTAGGCATTTAAAGTAACATAATTTAAATAGTGAAAGTTAAAATCAAAAAATAATTAAAAACGAAAATTCAATTAAATAGAATAAAAAGAAAGAAATAAAATAAAAGCAAGAATAAAAATTAGTAGCAAAAAAAATACCATAATAAAGAATAAACGTATATTAGATATTCTATATATTCCTCACTTAGGTATTAACTAATGGGTTTAGTTCATTAAAATGTATCAAAGTTGTCACATTTTGCTATTGTATGTATCAAAGTTGTCACATTTTGCTATTGTGTGTATTCAACTTTAAAAGTTTCTATTGTGTGTATCACACTTTTAATTTGTTGCTATTGTATGTATTTTGGTTACATAAAAAGGTAAAAAATTTACAAGTTTAGTACATACAATAGAAAGTTTAATACATACAATAGCGACAAATTAAAAGTTTGATACATACAATAGATATTGTTTAAGTTCAATACATACAATAGCAAAACATGACAACTTGAATACATTTTGGTGAACTAAACCCTTAACTAATTACTAGGAACTTATAAAGTTATGTATGATATGTTGATAGAAGTTAAATTAATTTTTTTTATTTGTTTACTTAGTTAGATATTAATTTATAACACGAAATTGATAGTTATCCTATGCTCAAGCCTATCCTGTAAACATGTAAATCAATTTGATTAAATTAAAATATTATATTCTTATTATCCGATTTATGATACTATATATCTTATTCTGGGAATCAATTTTTTGAAATGACGCCATAACATATTATTTCTGGTACTTTCTTTCTTTGTTATTTTTGTTTTCTATCATAGAGATCGATGGAGATAATCGTGATTCAAGCCGCTACGATTCACAGTTATCAACTATTTTTCGTTTTTTCTTCATGTATGTATTTGCTAAGAAATTTATCTTTTTTATTGATTACTTTTCAATTATGATGAATAAAAACAATCTTTTGCAGCTCCAAAGAGAATTTTAATCGGAGAGTCTTCAAGAAAAAACAAGAGAACACAATTCACCAACAACTATAGACAACAATCATTTTAAGAAATTAACGGTATCAATTTCAAATAATAAAAGAACTACACGAATGCTTTTAAGGGATATATCTAACTGTACATTTCATATTATTTATAAACTTATTTCATAGTCATATATTATCGGTTTCGTTAAACCTAATTAAAAATGTTTGTCATTTATTCATATCCACTATATAAAAAGTAGTATTGGTGGAGAATGCAGGTGACGTTTGTTATTGCAATACTTTTTGTATGCTTTACAATTGTTTATTATACATGTTAGTACTAGTATTTAAAATTTACTTTAATCATCACATGTGTTTATACACGGGGCGTTAAGCTAGTATCAACCATATGAATACAATGATAAGGAAACAAATTAAGATGTAACTAACTAACAACAACAAAACGCACTCCCGTCTGAACATGTTAAAGAGAGGTAAGATATACACAGTTATACCTCTACCGACTAACGTTGGGAGATCAAGTGCTTCCGGAGAAACCTATTGCAAGAAGAAAAGAATTCACTAAACCAATAAATAAATAAATAATTCATCAAAAAATTGTTCAATTAAAATATAAAACAGTATGAAATAAGGATAAAAATACAATAAGTAATTAAACAAAAAAATACACATAAAAATAATTGGATAAATATATTAGCTTAATAATAATTATAATTAGCATTTGGGTCTTACTTAGTTTAGCCTTTGGTCCTTGTTAGGGTTTCATATGATTAGCTATAAATAGGGTTTGTTATAGTCATTTTTAAGCATTGTATTATGTTCATTCGATGTGATAATAAACCCACCCTTTGGCTATATATCCTTTATCATGGTATTAGAGCTCAAATTGATCCATGGTTGAACAAATTTTCTTATTGAGTATTGGTGTTCTTGTTAATAAACCTTAAACCCTTTTGGGGTCTTTGTTTGTTTTGACTGGTTCGATTTTGGTCTAGGGTTTTGCAACTTCGGCTTTTTGGACAATCTTTGTTTTTGGCATCTTGGATTTTGCAACTTCGTTTTTCGCAATTTGGCGGCTTCATTTTGAGGGATCTTGTTTTGGATTCGTTTGATCATTACATTTGGGTATGTTTTCTGCTTTAAGTTTTCTTCTTGGTTGAAAGTGTTTTCATAATGGCAGTGGAAAATATGATTCTTTGCATTCAACTAGCACTCAACTAGATGGTAAGAATTATGCTTATTGTGTGATAGAAAAATTTCTTGCGCGAGAGGTTGATGTGGGGTTAAATTAACGGTATCAAGGTTAGACCTACCAATGATAAAGCTACTGGTATGTTATGTCTATTGATACTTGGGTGACTAATAATTCTAAAGTCATTACATGGTTTAACAATTATGTTGTTCAATTCATTGGTACATACTTAATTTTCTAAGTTTGACACTACCAAGCAAATTTGGGATCATCCGGATCAAATTTACACGCTATCAAATTTTGCTAAGAAATAATAGTTAGAAACAAAAATCCAAGAGATCTATTATGTTATGTCTGATTTATGGAATTAACGGTCTCTTACAGAATCTACAGAGTTCAAAATGTTTCATCCTTATCATAATAGGAGGGAAGATGCTACAATTTTTCATGGCATTAGAGTCTGATTTTGAAGGGTAATGAGGAATGATTAATCCTTCATCGTTCTCCTCTCCTAATTGTTTATGCATGAATTAATAGCAGAGGTGAGGCTAACCATGGGTCTAAAACATCCAAACACTTGCTATTTTTGCTGTTCCACAACGACTTTATTCAACAAATTCAAATAAGTATAGACCCACTTCAAATTATTTTGATAAGGTTTTAATTTAATTGGTTATAAATGATTTAAGAGTTAATTACAAAAATGCTCCATGTGGTTGTCACTGATTTTCTCTTTTAGTCCTTTTAACTTTAAAAATTACGAAAATAGTCACTGTAGTTGTTACTTTGTTTCAGTTTTGGTCCTTTACACTAATTGGTGTTAACTTTGACCGTTAGTCAAAGGGCATTTTGGTCAATTTCCATCTTATCTTTGTTACCAAACACACTTTTTCTTAAAACCTTGTAACCAAACATCTACATTCCACTTTCTTTTATCACCATCTCTCTAATATCTCTTACACTCCAAGACGTCTCTCTCTCTAACCTTCTCTCTATCATCATTCTCTCTCTAACTTTCTTACCACCGATAACCACCACCTCCATCTAACAACCGCCACCATCTAAGAACTAGTGCTTCGTGAACCTTGTGACCACCACCGCTAGCGCGGGAAGATCGCTGCCACCGGCAAACATGGGAGACTACCGACAAAACCTCCGTGGAATACCACCAAACCTCTAGAATAGCACCACCGATCGCCGCCTGCCGTTGTGAGTAGGTCAAAACCACCATCACCGCACCTCGCTTAAAAATCTCCAACATCACAACGCTCTCTCTCTAGATGCAATAATCTCAAGGGCGATTGAATCAAGAGCATATGCAACCCAGATCTGGAAGCACGCATACACACTCTCTCTAAAATAGTAAAACCTCTCTCTCCCAAACAATAAAACCTCTATCTCTTTCTCGCTCCAACAACACCCTCTTGCTCTCTCTATCTCTTTTAATGTAACTCTATCTATCTCTGTTTGTAATACAGATCTTGGTAAATTTTTTAGAACCACTTTTGTAACCTAGATTTGGGTAAATTTGTGGGAGTACTTTGTTTGATGATGTGGAACTTTACATAACTTTTGTTTGCTTAATTTGGGTTTAATTTGAATATTTCTTCTAACCTTGCTGAATATGATCGATTGGGTGTTTTGGTGTAACGTCCCAAATTTTCAAAGTTTAAAAGAAAGCTTTAAACAAAAGCTATTTGATTAAACACAGAATTTAATACGCTAATGGAAATACAAAAATATATTTGAACCCTCTGGTTCATACAAAAAGTGGTACCACCATGATTATAACAAAAGCAGTTTCCAACAAGCTTGCTGTTAGGGGAAGCAAATAAAACATTTCGTATAAAACCCTCATGTTTATATAAAAGTTATGCGCACATTTAAATCAAAAGTAATTCCATTTCACAACTAGGAGCGTTATGATTACAAAATACGTTTTAAGTAGCCAATCATCAACAGCCAAACCGGGGCCTTGTCTTGGTGCTAACACAACCTGCAAAATATCCACAAGCAGTATATGCTAAGCTACAAGAGCTTACTGAGAAAACTAAACTGCAAATCATATAAGCATGCACATACACATATACGAATGCTGTCACAGTTCTTATGGACACAGTACTGCACCATCTTAGCATCCGCCAAGAAGGCTAAAATGCTGCTTGTACTGCACGAAGTAGCATGCTACCCTCACGGTGATCCGAAGATCGATAATACACATTGCAATGTAACACAAGTCTCAAGATATGAATCAGAGTTTAGAAAACTCACCTCCGTAATTAATACCTCAAGAGTTATGCAAGATATACTCATAACACGTCAAATAGTAATTCCTAAAGATATATAATCATGGTATTAATCACATAATCAAACTCGGCTCTTAATAAACTAAAAAGGGTAGGGCACCCCCTAGGCACACCCTAGGCATGGCTGTGCCTTCCCCTTAGGCACGCCCATGCCTTTCTCAGGCACGCCCGTGTCTTAGTCAAAAAGCATGCGAAGTACCGTATGAACTAGGTTTTGCCACGGGGCATTAGGCACGCCCGTACCCTCCACAGGAACGCCCGTGCCTCCCTTGGTCTGCACCAGAAAGTCGGCCAGAACACTGTTTTTCCGACCAAAACACCAAAATAACTCACTCTTAGTTCATAAAAACACTACTAGGGTGTTTTCCTACACTCCAAAAAACTTCTAAACTAAAAACAACAACAAAAACAAGCTTTAATCTATGATTCACCATTGAATCACTTAAAACCCACTAAAAACTTCAAAGAACATAACCAAGAATCCTTACCTTCAACTTGTGATTAGTTATCATCAGTTGTATCCAATTGTTCTAGCTCCAAAACCTCAAAGAAAATCTTGGCTGGAACTTGTGTTCATGAACAGAGAAGAAGATATGAGAGGTTTGACTAACTCTAGTCAACACTAGCTATATATAAACATAACTTTGAGATTTGGCACAACTAGTCCCTCAACTTTTCTAGTTTCAAATTAACAGCTTTAACCCCTCAAGTTTCTAAACACCTCCTAATCTCAATTAGGAAATCACCAAAACTGTAATACTTGATTATTTATTAAATTACGAAATTTCGAACTTCGGGTGTTACATTTGGTAGTTGCTATTATTTGCATTGTGTGTGTGTGTGTTTTTTGTGTCTGTTTTGTAAATCAAGATCCAAGTTTGTGTTCTTGTTTGTTTTTATCAAGTTTATTCATGTCCAAATCCAAGTTAGATCAATTGTATGTGCGATTTGAAATTTGGATTTTTTGAACTTAGAAGCTTGAATTTGTATAACCTAAAGATGAGCAACAAATGGAGATTTCTTTTTTAGGATGAACGCCATGTTGATGATCATTAATTATAGAGGTTTTTTTATATGAACACTAAGGTAGCGTTTTGTTGGTAGGAATTCTTGGGATTATGAAGGAATTGGAATCCAATTCCTAAGGATTTCTATGTTTGGTTTACTCTAATGAGTGAATCTGAAGGAATTGGAATCCATCAAATGAGGGAAAGTGAATTCCATCACAAGATGGAGGGATTTTAAAATCCTTTGAACGAGGAAATGTGGAATATTAACTTGTTACCCTTAAACATCTCTATAGCCCTAATATATCTATCTCGTTCCATTGACATAACACGTGAGCCGACTCTACCCTCCAAACACTAACGACTTCTTCCTCCACCTTTGGACCCCCCACCGTAGCTTTCCTCCGTCACCGCCTCCGGACCTTCCGCCATAGCATTCCTCCATTTCCCCCTTCCTCCGTCGTCGCCTCCAAACCCTCTGCCGTAGTCTTCCTT
Source organism: Dittrichia graveolens (assembly GCA_038502395.1). Classification (NCBI taxonomy): domain Eukaryota; kingdom Viridiplantae; phylum Streptophyta; class Magnoliopsida; order Asterales; family Asteraceae; genus Dittrichia; species Dittrichia graveolens. The sequence goes on along the minus strand of JARJIL010000005.1, from coordinate 84,389,262 downwards.
TGTCGTCGCCTTCCTCCGCAGCCTTCCTCCACCACCGTCTCTAGATCCTTCGCCGTAGCCTTCCTCTGTCGCAGTCTTTCTCCGCCGCCACCTTTGGACCCTCCACTATAGCCTTCCTCTGCCAGACCCTCTGCCTAGCCTCCTCCAGACCCTCCGCTGCAGCATCTTCTCCATCAATTGTAGTCGCCAGATTTCGCTGTTCCGTCGCCGCCTTCCACCTTAGCCTCATATGAGTCTCCCCTATATATACACACACACACACACACACACACACACACATATCTGCTTTCCTTCACAAAGTTAAATCTGTCCGACTTACTATGTGAAACGGATGATTTTAGAAGACGGTCATTTGAGACTCGTGATACTTGATTTTATGAAGATGTGTATTGTAATGATATTAAATTATGATGTTTATTAGTGTGATTTACAATTCCTTCACATATTCTAATTAATAAAATGAAATTTATTCCTTCATAATTTATTTATATGAATGCTCAATTAATAAAATGAAATTTAAATATTTTTATAATTTATGTAATATAATTTTTGTAATATTCCGAAATTTAATACGACCTCATTGTTTGTTAAATAAGTGCTTTTGATGTTCAAAGGTAATGTGTTTCACATTTGCAAAAGAATTTATGATATATTATAGTAATTGGAGAAATTAATGTTTAAGAAGGGTGATTATATGAATCTGATGTTATTTGATTATGAGATACATTTGGTAATGCATAAGTACTAGTGATTGAAGTTATAAATATTAGTGATGTAGATTTTATAAGATATATCTTGTAAATGTAAGTTGGGTGAAACACTAAGGGCTAAATATGCCAAGTAGGGGCTTTGGAGGGGTCAAAAGTGAAAAATGGCTATAAATATCCTTAATTGACTCAATTAAGTCAAAGCAAAGCCCCTTTCATCTGGAACCATCGAGAATTGAAGGGAGAAAAAGGAAGAAAGGAAGGGAAATCAAGTGGAGAGCAAGAAATCAAGAGGCCATTTGATGTTTTGGGGTGTTCTTAGGCTTCAAAGTGTGTTTTAACACTCATACAAGCATCAAATCTGGTCTAGCAAGCTTTAATGATGATCAAGTAAGTTTCATATGTATGTTTTGTATTTGATTTTAGTATAAAATGTTGTATTGAAGTTTAAAGCTTGTTTTGGTGTTGAAATATGTGATTTAAGTTATCAAACGGGTCAAATTTGGGGAAATTGTTGAAGTTAGGGTTTTGATGATTAATTTGTTGTTAAGTGTTGGTGTTTGGTTGTTACAAAGGGTTGATTGAGTCTTTGGTATGTTGAATGTAAGTTGGAATTGGTAAAAATTGGATTTTGGTCGGATTGATGTTAAAAACACAAGCTGCAGAACACTTGTATGTCGCGGCGCGGGCCATGTGGGTCGCGGCGCGAGCCATGTTGGCCAGAACTTGATGTTTTTCCAGAGATTTTCTCGCGGCGCGAGACATCTTGAAACCTCCAAAATTCATGTGTTTGACCCCAATTGACCATGTACTTGTTTGGGGATTGATTCTAAGGTGTTATAAGGGATATATGAAGTCTTTTAGACCCGAAAGAGTGTCTAAGGCTAGAATTGGGTTCTAGAAACCTTGTCTTTGGTTAAGTTATGTTAGTTGACCTTGTATTTTGTGATCATAGGTTTATGATCAAGTGTGTGAGCTTTGGTTTGGATGGGGTTGTGATCCTCATCACACCCTCAGGTGAGTACACCCTGCGGATACCCAAATTTTGTTTAAGTTACAAGTCATCATAATTGTGTTTTGATTGTTTGGCAAAGGTTTGAGGAAACTTGATGAATCAAAGGATGTGGATTGTGGAATTGTTTTATAATGTAATTTATATGATTAGCAAATGTTTATGAAGCTTTTGAAATTAAAGAATGTGAAATTGTGAATTTGATATATGATGCGTTTTAAGAAAATGGTTTTCAAAGTGAGACCATTTCTCCATTATGGAGATGGTCTATGTTAATGTTGAGTTTTAACTGAGGGTTTTGAAACATGATACTCCATGCTGGAGTGGATTCTGATTTTGAAACAACAAACATGGTTTTGAGTAGTGAAAGATATGTTTACACCTTTGATGTATTGTGGGCATTGAAATGCCAAATGTGATATTGTTTATGGAGCATTTATGCTCAAGTGATATGAATTGTGACACTTGCTTGTTTTATGATAATCTTGATGCTTGAGATACTTGGCCTTTATGGCATGTGTTATATGTGACCCTTTGGGGTATGTGTTTTGGTTCGGACCACTGTGTGATATGAACTCTGTACCATAGGGTTCCTAGCCATTGAGACGTGCACAGGTTCATGTGGCTTCGGTAATTGAGGAACCGCGATGTACGGATGGTTGAGGAATCGGTGCAGAGAGTGGAGGGGTATGTCAGTAGCCATCATGACCGTGTGGGTTCACTAGGCTGACGAGCTACCGAACCCGGGGCAACACGAGTGGATTTGGTGAACAGGGCATGCACTCTAGATAACCGTTGTATGGTGGACTGCTTCGTGCATCCCCCACCTTGACGGGGAGATGTGGTTATCCCCCATGTGAGCACGTGTTGATCTTGGCTAGCTACCATGTGGAGATATTCTGGCCCAATGGACAGACCCGCATCCTTATGTGCTTATATATGTACTTTAAAGTATATTTATTTGCAAACTCATATTTTCAAAAGAGAAAAGATAATGACTTGGTTTTGAAAAGACAAATGATTTTTGGTTGTACTCACTAGCTTTGTTTATAGCTAACCCTATGTGTTAAATGTTTTGTATCCGCAGGATGTCTAGTAGCCTTGGTGAGGCGGGTAGATGCCTTGGACATAGTATTGAATTGGTTGCATTTCCGATAATATAGGATTTCCTACTCTTTTGTTTATGGTCGTGAGATTGGCTATAGTAACACCAAAAGGTTTTGAGTCATATTTACTAATAAAGTTTATTCTTAAAATGTTAGTGTATTTTTGTTAAAATATTTAAAGAGAATTACAATGCTTCCGCGATTAGTTTAAAGAGTTTTGTATAAACTACACTTCAAATGGAGTTTTGGAAAAGATTAAATTTGGACTGAAAATCAGGGTGTTACATTTTTACATAAAAGTATAAAATAAACTAAAAATAAGTAAAAAGACAAGAAAAACAATTCTGTCATTTTATATTACTGAAACAAAATTCCAATTCCATTTCTTGCTAACCAAACAAATCACAAATTCAAATTCCATTTCCTTACAGATTTCAATTCCTCACAAATTTTAATTCCATCAGAAACATTTTGCGAACCAAACGCCACCTAAGACTAGGGACATCCATGAAACCAAGAACACTGAAAAATAATACCAAGAATATTATGTTAAAAAGCTAATCAGTAATTTTTATATATAAAAGCATTACTTAACATTGTTAATAATTGATTAATTATGACAAAAGGTTAATTAATTATTAATTTTAACAAAAAGGATTAAAAGATGCTAGAGGTTGTTTGATAATAAGGATAAGATGGAAATTGACTAAAAGTGAAAATTGGTAACAATCACATAAACCAGTTTTGTAATTAACTCTTAATTTAAAGTTGAAAGTTAATTTTCATTTTGATCTTTTAAAGTCACGATTGAGTTTTACTTTTGAAACAAATGAATGACTATGCTTTAATTTTTATTAAATAAAAGGTTGAGATTATATTATAGAATTGATGAAGGTATTTCTTTTATTTATATAAGAAGATTAGAGGATACTGAATTTGGCAAAAGAACGTTATTATTAAGGTCAACTAATTGATGAATCTTCTGTCCCTCGTGCAACACTCGACATCAACAAATCCAAAAAACCCCAACTTGAAAGCCTCACGTCGTGAGCAACATGTCCACGGCATGGAACATAAAAGTCATCAACTGTTTTTCTTCCTCGATGTCTACATGCCGTGCCACAATTCTCCTCGGCGTGTGGTATTTCCAGCCTCCACACTCAACACAAAGTGGTTATCGGTGGCTCGAAAAGCAGTTTTTGAACTATCCTAGGCTAGGGTATAATCGAATTTGAAAGTATCCTTGGCGCGATATGCAATTTTGACAAAAGTTTAGCTTCCAACTTTCTTCTATTCAACGGCCATCTGCTACCCCTAGTGGTGGTCGTCCGGTGGTGGTCACCGTAATAATATGTTGCATTAACGTTGTCGCCCCTACTATAGGTCCAAAGAAACCTTCAATTTGGCTAGTAACCCTCTCAACTTTGATATGATTATTAGGCTCTCAGCTGACCATATTGAAGAAATCAAGGGCCTTGAAGTGTAATTCGGTGCAACCATAAACAAATTTGATTCATGTGGCTAATAATTCTGTCGGATTGTAGGTTTATTTTAATTTAATTTTGGTTCTATTAACTGTTTAATGTATAATACTATTATATATCCGAAGTTCAATTCGGGGCGTAAAATGATAGACCTAGATTAGTGAAAATTAGTTGTTCAATGTGTTCAAGGTGTGTAAGCTTGTTGCCATTAATGATATCGCGGTAGTGGATCATAGAGCTCGGGGTGCGTGCTAATGGTGTGTAAAAGTGTTGCCATTAAGATTCAGATTTTGTCATTGTTAAGTGTTAAGGTCTGCTTCTAAGGCCGTGCGTACCAGGAAGCCCGAGCACCCCTCGGGTTCATTTGGGCGGCTCGGGTAGCTTCGAGAACACTACTACTACCACCATTTCGGGTCCACGTTCGGGTCCCCCACCCGATCAACTCAAAAACAATTTCTTTTTTTCTTTCATGACTGTTACCTAACGCTTATAAAAAAAAAATTCCTTTTTTATTTCTCCCCTATAAATACACAATCACATTTCAAGTCCTCACTCACAATTTCTCTAATTTCTTATTTCTTCCCTAATTTCTATCTCTAATTTCTTCTTACTACTTTCAATTTTTTTTTAGTTTTACAAAATATGGATTCACCACAACAGACCATCAACCGTATCGTCAGAAAACGTATCAACTGTGAGCAGCTCTGGCAGGAAGACTAAATTTCTATAGGGTTGGTTCAAGAGGCGGCAATCATGCTTTTTGTTAGCACCGCGGAGTCGTCAACCAGAGTCCGAAGTGGGAACATAGAAAGAGGTCGGGTAGCTGCAAACGAACAACTTTTACATGACTATTTTGACGATAACCCTGTTTATTTAGCGGAGATATTTAGACGGCGGTTCGAGATATAAAGACAACTATTCGAACGAATAGTTAATGATCTAGAAGCCACTACTAGAAAAAAATGGTATTTGCGACGGCAAAATCCGTCGGAAATACTTCAGAAATGGCTATTTCTGACTGATTTTGACGGATTTAGTCTGTCGGAAAAAACCTCCTCGGAAAAAAATTGTGACGAGATTTCCAACGGACTATATCGTTTCCGACGAATTTTATCTGTCGGAAATCCGTCAGAAAATATATTTCAAATAGCTTCAACCTCTATAGTTTCCGATGGATTTCCATTTGATGGGTTTTTAACAAACTTCGGAAGGATTTTTGATAGATTTTCGGCGAATTTCTACGGGATTTCCTATGAATCTGTGACGAAGTTATGACAAACTTTTAATGAATTTTCGACCCAATTTGATTGATTTTTGACGAGCTTCCAACAATTTTTTAACGAATTTCCGACAAATTGTTTACGGATTTCAAACGAGTTGCAACGGAACTATGACAAATTTCCGATGAATATCCTTGAAATGACATTCCTATTAAAATTTAACAAATTTCCACGAAAAATTATATAAAAACCAATATCTAACATCCAATTTCAATTACAATATATAACATAATTATATATAAACTATAAACAAATACCAAAAATCAAAATTCAAGAACAAACTTGGAGTGAAACAATTACCAAATCTTCCAAAAAAAACATTTAACTTGAATGTATGCAAATTTTCTAAGAGAATTGAAAATTACATAATAAGTTTTATTTAAATAATAACAAAGATCGATTCTAGCTAGTTAGGAGATGGTGGAAACTTCCCATTCAAAATCTTCAAATATCCATCACCTTTCAATTCATCTGTTTAGCTTCTACTTCTAACCAAGTCACCCGTTTTCAGCGCCATTCAACTTTTTTATCTAAAGAATTAAAAACATACAAATTATTAACCACCACAAATAAAGTCACATTAAATATTTACAAATTACATACTATCATAGTTTGTATAATGTATTATGACTTATATCAGAACATCATAGTACACATTAAGAACCATTTTTTCAAAATAAAATACTTCATCCACCTCACACATATCAATATGTGAGCAGAGTACGCGTATTTTAGATAGTAGTAGAACGCCCGAGGGAAAAAAGGTTTATCTCTGATATAAAAGTGTACTTCCGCTATTCAGCAATTGGCGTACTGAGTAGCTGCCGACTTGCTTGACGAGTACTTGAGGATGAGAGATAAACGTCACGGTATTGCTTACAAAAATTCTGCCTAGGTATTGTTAAACTTTATGGTAGGCAATATTTACATAAACCTACTTATGGTGATATTCAGCTGTTATACACCACGCATGAAGAAAAACATGGATTTCCCGGCATGCTCGACAGCGTAGACTGTACTCATTGGGCGTGGAAAAATTGCTTGGTTGCATGGTGGGGTTCGTTCATGAGAGGTGATCATGAACACTGGACAATAATGATAAGAGGTTGTGGCCTCACACGATCTATGGATCTGGCACACATACTTTGGTGTTGCGGGTTCCAACAACGATATCAATGTTCTTGATCAATCCGTCACCTATCTTCAATTATATCTATGACGGAAAAGCAACCAAGTGTCCATTTAAGGTGAACGGAGTCACTTACAAGCACAGATATAATCTAGCCGATGGGAAATATTCGGAGTGACTAGTTTTGTAAAATCATTTACGTGCCCATAAGACGATAAATGAAAAAAGTTCAAATCGGCGCAAGAATTGGCAAGAAAAGATGTTGAATGTGCTTTTGGCATGCTCAATTGGCACATACTTCATAATCTGACACACGGATGACATCCAACAAGACTAGGAAACATCATCTACGCTTGTATCATATTACACAATATGACACTTAAGATGAAAACAATGCAATTTGTAGTTTCGATGAAAACTACATTCTATCGTCAGATATCGAAACACAAATAAGTGAACAAGCACGCGTAGCAAACGTACGAGCAGTCAAAAACTGGGAGACGCATAATAACTTTTAGTCGGATTTGGTTGAACATATTTCATGTATCCAAATTTCCGGCAACGAGGACAACTAAATGTTTTTATTATTTATTAATTTCGCTTAGAAGTTTTATAAATTTTATTTTCTTATAATAATATTTTATTAATGTTATGAAATTTTTATTAATATTATTTTTTATATTTTAATTTTTATACAATTGTTTAAATATTTTATTTTCTTTAATAGTTAAATGTATAATAAAATAAATTAAAAAAATGAGAAAAAGATTGGGTTGGTTTGGGATATATATGCTATACTTAGATTTTTGGTAAGAGAGAAAAAATAAAGAAAAAATGATGTGGAAGCTGATATGATATTTGGATTGAGAAAGATGAAAGATAGGCTATACTCTTGGTTTAATGTTGACAATTGTTTTTTTCTAGGATTTTACATGGACATTATATTAGAGATATTTTTTTAGGGAAAATTACATGAAAATGTATTGAACTTTATCTTAGTTACCATATTATACAACCAACTTTAAATTTTTAAAAATAATACAACTAACTTTTATAATCATTTAATTGTATGCAAACAATTTTTTTATGTGTGTGTTGTTTAGTTACCATTGTATACAATTAACTTTGCCATAACTTTCATAGTATACAACAAGTTGCATACAATGTTAGGATTATGAAAGTTGGTTGTATTATATTTAAGAAAATAATGTTGATTGTATATAATGGTATGTAACACCACTCTTCCAGCTTTAGCTAAAAAACGTTATCTTACAAGTTAGGACAAAAAAGATATCAGAGTTTTACAAAAATGCAGTTTCCAAGTACAAGCGTGCTAATATTTACAAAAGTTGTATTAACTGTTTTCTTTCCAACACATGAAGCTGAGGCCTTACCCTTGTTGGAACAGAGTCACCTGCAACATGCAACACTGAGACATAAACTATGAGACATAAACTAATGTTTAGTGAGCATACTAACTGATCAAAAATAATAAACAACAACAGTAACATTTCATCAGGATATCTCGCACTTGAGCTGCAACACCTGCAAACCTGTACATACTTTTACTAACTTGGGGGGTATAACTACACCACCCGCGTAGTCATATCCCCTAACACCGTTGGTATATAGCTACACCACCTACATAGTTGTACACACTATCACCGTTATGGTATACAGCTACACCACCTACATAGTTGTACACCCTATCATCGTTATGGTGTAAAGCTATACCACCTGCATAGCTATGCACCTCTGGTGTACAAGGAATATATATATATATATATAGATATCTCACCCAACTGTAATATCATACAACACGTATATAACATAGATATACACATACTTTTCTGAATATATAAATCACATATATACGTACTATTCATACAAAGAGGTAGTATACTCACCTGATAACCGAGTAATATGCTAAACAAGTGACGTGTGCTGTCACCTTCTTATATCAGAGAATAAGCTAAACATCATAAACTGATCACTGTGCTGAAAAAGGCTTACACAGGCCATGTACCCTGTACACCACATGACCTTACTTGGCAACATGTTTGGTGTTGACAAACAACCCTACACGGGTCGTGTACCTCTTGTGCTACACGACCATATAACCTTACATGGTCTGTCACCGCCTTTGACCCCTACACGTGTAACATCCAGAGTTTGGGCCTAGTAGTTTCATAGGCTCCGGTATGTTTATACATGATTATTATTTGATTTAATGTTTAATTATTTAGTAAACGGATTTACTTGAATTAATTGTTATATTAATTAAGTGAAATAATTAATATATGTATGTATGTATGCATGCAAGAGTGGAGATATTTATGAGTTGTGAGTCATCACAATGTTTGACACCTTCTGCTTAGTAATATGTGTATGCATACGTGGGTTTTAAGAAGGAATTAACATCAGAGGCATTTTTCACTTTGAATCTGCTTGTATGTGTGTTGTGTGTGTTTTGAGAGAGAAAGAACAACAAGAGCATAAACTTGAAAATCGAAAGTGAGGATTTGTGATTTGTTAAATCAAAGTAAAGGTTAGTATGATTCTTTATTTGTTTCGAATCATGATTTAGGTCCAGCATGCTTGATTTGTTGTTAATAATCTGTTGGTTTTTATAAAGTCACCATGGATGAGTTCATGAAGAAACCTTGTTTGATGGGTTTTGTTTGATTTGATGACTTTGATGTTTTAACATGTTCTTGATGTTTCTAGACATGCTAAATGATGTTTATATGTGTTTAGAAGTGTTAGAAAGTGATATCCAGAGATATATAAATATTTGGAATATTATATGGAGTTGGAAGAGGAAAAAGTTGCAGGTTGGATTCTGGAAGACGACGCGACGGGACACGTCTATGAGAAGAACGCGGCGCGTTCTCGGTTGGATTGCGAATTCAAAGCATTGGACTTTGAATTCGAAGTCTTCTTCGTATGACGCGATCGAAGCCTCCCTTTCTCGAAGGGGGTCCGCTCGAAGTCCTCTTGGTTCGAAGGAAAGGGTGTTCGAAGCCTTCATGCTTCGAAGTAGCCGCTCAAAGTGACTTAAGTTCTAAGGGCTATTCAAAGCCCGACACGACGCGTCAGGGTGTTGGACGTGACGCGTCCCCGATTATTAAGGATTTGATGCTTTTGATTATTTATCAAATGTGATACTTTTATGTGTTTGCATTTGGGTATTTCTAACTTGTTAAGCATGGTTAGAACAAATATAAATATATGTGTTGATATATATTTATGAATCAGATACTGATTTCAGTTTCATTATGTTCTTAGGAACGAACAAGGCTTAGTAATATTAGACCTCTGAGTGGAGATTGAGATCAAGAGGTGAGTGAACATTTAACTCACGATTGGTGTTAGTTGTAACTTGTTTGGTTATAACTGTTTGTGGATTGACGCATGGATAGACTATATGTCTGATAATTGATTAACGGGTTGTTTGTTATTTGATTGTTGCGTCGGTGATATGTATACATGCTTTTGGGAGGTCAGTCTCGGCTTGGCCATGGCTGGGTTTGTTTGCTATCGGCTAATCAGTATTGGGATCTTTTGATGCATTTGTTGCAACTTAAGGTAATATTGTGTGAGAATAGCAAATGAACCACCGGTAAACCTTTGTTTTGCCGGCATTGGTTGTAGGTTCCTGCAGAACCACCGGTCTTCCCGGGACACGATTATGTGATGGTATTCTGCGGGCACGATTAATTGTTTATATTCTACGGTTATGTTTGTTTGGTATTCTGCGGTTGTGATTAATACTGGTTTGTTGTAGTTTTACTTTCATTCATTTAGCTTTGTGCTAATCCCCCACCTCTCACTACTTTTACAGGTGGCTGGTAAGTTCTGCGGTTCAGTTATGAGGGGGTGTAGCTTGGGAAATAATTGGCGGGCACTCTGATTTAATTTGTGACGAGCCATGGTTTTTGTAATATTCGTATTTTGACTGAACTGGTGTTGGAAAAATGTTTGTACATATTTTCTATTGTAAATATTTCAGTTTTAGTTTCGCTTCCGCAATGTTTGAAAATGAGAAAATTTTGGGTTGAAAATACGATGTTACAACATGGGCCGTGTACCTTACACGTTACACGACCATGTTTACCTACATGGCCTATCACTGTCTTTAAAACATGTACACGGGCCGTGTGCACGACCGACCTGTAACTTTTTGTGAAGAACACAACTGCTGTTCTTGGTTTCAATCTCAATTTTATTCAATTATAACAATCTAGGGGTATTTCTCCATAGCCCAATGTAACATCCTAATTTTGGGCCTAGTAATTTCGTAGGCTTCAGTTGATAAGCTTGATTAATTATTAATTCATTAACTTTTATTTAAGTGTTATATATATGTGTTAGTGTGTATTTATATATATATATATTATGTGTACGGATGTGAGTTTGTGTGTGTGCATGTGATTAAAGTTGTTTTAACATGCCACCTCTTGCTTCAATATTCAAAGCATGACTATGTGGCTAATTGATTTAGCCCAATTCTCTGTAAACATTTCTTCACTTTGAAGATTGCTAAGTGTGTGTTTTGAGTGTGTATTAAGAGAGAAAGCAAGGAAGAACTAAAGAATTGGAAATTTGGTGCTTTTGTATTATTTGAAACAAGAGAAAGGTTAGCATGATTCTTTGTGTTTTGAACTATGAATCATGTCCATCATGCTATATTTGTTATTATGAATTTCTGGGTTTTCATAAAAATCACCATGGATGAGTTCTTGAGAAATCCTTGTTTGATGGGTTTTGTTTGATTTAATGGTTTTGATGTTTTAAACATGTTCTTGATGTTTCTTGAGATGCTAAATGATGTTATATGAAGTTTAGATGTACTCAAACGTGATTTCCAGAAGTATATAGTTATTTGAAATATTATATGGAGCTGGAAGATGAAAAAGTTGCAGGTTTGAGTCTGGAAGATGACGCGACGTGATGCGTCAAATACAGGAATGCGACGTGTTCTCGGCAAGGCTTCAAATTCGAGGCCTTTGACTTCGAGTTCTAAGTCTTCTACCTCGCATGGGGCGCTCGAAGCCTTCTAGGCTCGAAGGGGTCGCGCTCGAAGTCTTCTTGGTGCGAAGAAGGACCCGTTCGAAGCCTTCTTGGTTCGAAGGTAGACGCGACGCGTCGAGATGTTGGACGCGACGCGTCCCTGGCTAATTATTGTATTCGAAGCTTTGATGCTTTATTTGGTATAATGCTTTATGTGATTGCATGTTGGGTGTTTCTAACTTGTTGTGCATAAGTTGGAATGTATATAAATATATGTTTGATGTATATTTATAAACTGGAAACTGATTTCAGTTTGTTGTGTTATGAGGAACAGACAAGGCTCAGTAGCATTAGATAACTGAGTGGAGAAGCTGAAAGCTTGAGATGAGTGGATGTTTACTCACGGATAGTATTAGTTGTAACTGGTTTGGTTGCAACTGTTATTGGTTTGATGCATGAATAGATTATGTATCTGATAATTGATTAACTGGTTGATTGTTAATTAATTGTGCGATGGTGGTATGTATACATGATTTGTGAAGTCAGTCTCGGCTTGGCCATGGGCTGGGTTTGTTTGCTATCGGCTAATCAGTATTGGGATCTTTTGATTCATTTGTTGCAACTTAAGGTAATACTGTGTGAGAATAGCAAATGAACTATCAGTAATCTATTGTTGTTGATATCATGCGGTTCTGGCTGATATATCTATTATGGTTGTACTCCATTCACTTAGCTTTGTGCTAATCCCCCACATCTCACTCTTTTTACAGGTTTTGGTAAGTCAACGGCTCGGCTGAAAGTGGTTAGCTTGGGGAGTAATCACCTAGGACTCTGATAGATTATTTGTGACGAGCCGTGTTTTGTAATACTGATATTTAAACAGGATGGTTTATGTACAGTTGTAAATACTTTTAGTATTTAATTCGCTTCCGCAATGTTGTTTAAAAAATGAAAATTTTTGGGTTGAAAATACGGTGTTACACCCAAACAATCTAACACATACAAATAACAACCACAAACACTTTAATCTATGATTCAATCATTTGACCCATTTGAAGCTTGAAAACAATAATACAAATCATACCTCAATAATCCTAAGATAGAGAGGATGATTATAGAAACTTGATAACACTGATTTCTTGGTTCAAAGTTGAAGGAGCAGATGGCCAACATGTATTCACGTATGTATGCTGTGCATATTTGAAAGGTTTGAATTTCTTCAGTCAAACTACAAACACACACACACACATATAAATACTTTCGAAGAATTACCGAACAGCCCATGGACTTATCATCTTTTAAACCAACAACTTTAGCTCATCTAGTTTAATAAACACCTCTAATATTTTATAACACTTAATGATAACGATTTTTAAACTTTGAGAAGTTACATGGTAACTAAGATAAAGTTCATTGTATTTTAACGCAATTTGCCATATTATTTACTAAATAATTTAATTATAATTTATTTATGTATTTGGTTGTATATAAGATAGTTTAGAGAATTTAAAAGAATATTAATATAATTTTAAGTTTTATAATAATATATATAACTAGTAAGATTTATAAGAATATATAAATTCTTACTTAATAAAATTCCACATAGACGGTGCGGGTGTCATTCCTGTTAAGAGCACCTCCATTGAGAGGTCAATAAGATTTGAATGAGGGTTTAAGAAGAGTGATATGGATTGTAGAGGAGGTTAAGTGAATGTGAAGTTGAGTGGGGATACCATCATTGTATAGAATTGGGTGGGTCCTATATCCTTTTTTTTAATTTTAATAATGGTGGACCCCATAAATTTAATATAAATCTCTTATTTATTTACTTTTTTTTAATATTATGTGAAGTTTAATGAAGTGTGGAGGTTAAATAATCAAGTTGTATAGATAGTGAAAAAATGATATGACAATCCATTAAACTCTTGTAGAGTTATAAGGATTTGAAAGTAGCAAAGCTTTTATGACTTAGAAACTTTCTTCCTTATCTGCTACATTACACCAAAATACCATATCTTCAAACAAACTATCTCAAACTCTTAACTACTACTACAACAACAACGTTAATGATCTCCAATTCAAACCGGGACTGTGTCTCCGATCACCGCCTTCATGCCGTTACGTTCTGATCGTTTTACTTTATTATTTTCACTTTGGAGCATCTCCAATGAGAGTTGTATAGGAGTTGAATGAAAGTTGTATGGAGTGAGGGATGAGTTGAATGAATGGAGAGTGGTATGATTATTGAATGGTTGTATGAGATTTGGGTGGACCCCACTCTTATTTATTTATTTAATTTTCTATATTCTTATTTAATAGTTTATAAATTTAGTTAAATAAATTTTTTTAATTAAATAAAAATTTGATGTACGTATATTTTAAATATTTTTTATTAATTATTAGGACTTTAAGTATTTTATTTTCTCGGTTTCTTACTTTTTAATTAGTGTGTTTAGTCTCGTAATTTTTCTTTATTACTTTCATATTTTTATTTAATGTAGTATTTCTTTTCTTTTTTGAAGTTTTAAAATTATTTTGTAAAATTATATATATGATGCTGATGTGAAAATTCATTGAACTTTATAGAGTTTAATGGACTGTGAATATTATAGAATAAAGTTATATAAGTAGTAAAATGCTGACATAGCAATCCATTAAACTCTTTTAGAGTTGTTGCTCTAATACTGCACCCAAATCTCGCTTACCGAATTGAAACTCTGAACTTGATGTCCTCATGTCTTAGTTTCCACTACAACAAACATGTTATTTCTTTAGACCTTACAAAAAGCATGCAGAAAAAAATAATCAAACTTAAAAGTGTGTAGTTTAGACATAATTCAAATTTATCTGGTTCGGTTCGATTCATTGGTTTTTTTGGTCTATCGAACGGCATGCTTACCCCCGTCATGAACTAATAAATCAAATTGATACACCTGCACATCTAATATTCAGCAATGGAATAGTACGTCAACATTATAGTAATCTGATTAGTGACTGATTGAGAAATTGAAGTCATCCTGTTCTCCACGCGGATCTCAGAGTCAATTTGGTTGAAATTTAATTCATCATTAGTGTGTTTCGATACTGACACATTTACACCTTTCAAAGTCATTGTTGAGTCTTATGTGCAGAAAGTCATCTATTACTACCATCTCTGTATTTAAAATAGGGCAAAATTCATAAAAATATAATTAACTTTGTCTTAATTATTATTGTATACAACTAACTTTAAATTCTTAAAAATAATACAACTAACTTTCAAAAAAAATTCGTTGTATGCAAACAATTTTTTTGTATGTTTAGTCTTTAGCTACCATTGTATACAATAAACTTTTCCATAATTTCCATACTATACAACAACTTGCATACAATGGGAGGATTATAAAAGTTGATTTTATTATTTTTAAAAAAGTAAAGTTGATTGTATACAATGATAATTAAGACAAAGTTCATTATATTCTCATGCAATTTACCCTTTAAAATATATATATCTCAATGCTTAACCCCTTGAACTGAAATTTTGTGACAGTAAAAATGGACAAAAGAAATATATAATTTGATTTTTCCCCTAAAATATTTTAGTTTTTTAAACTGAAATATTATGTTTTTTTAATGTCTGATCTACATAAATAATTAACATGACTGCCCCTCCAGAAACAACAAAATTAAACCACTTCTTTTGATCATGGCTTTCAGATTCATGCAAACCATCTCCTTTATATTCTTATTAATCGTTCACAATTGCACCGCGTCCATATTAAGCCATGATGAAGAGTGTTCAGCTTTGTTTGAATTCAAGCAAACCATTCTTCATCAAGCTTATGCATCATTTGAGGATAGTGGGTTTCATAAGTTCGACACTTGGAGGAAGATCCCTTGCAATGCATCGGATCATGATGATTCTGATTCTGATTGTTGCTTCTGGAATGGTGTGGTATGTAGCAATAAGGGTCATGTGATCGGGCTTGACATGAGCCAAAGCTCTCTCCATGGACCTATCAACTCCAATAGTACCCTCTTTAACCTTGTTCATCTTCGGATGCTCAACCTCTCGATGAACAACTTTGTTGAATCTCAAATCCCATCTGAGATTGTTCGTCTAAAGCAATTGAGAATCCTCGATCTCTCTGATTCTGGATTCAGTGGCCAAATCCCGAGTGAAATCTCACAATTGGTGCAGCTGTCTTTGTTAGATCTGTCATTAAATTCACTAAAGCTTGGAAGACCTAGCCTTGAATATATGCTGCGTAACATGACAAGACTCGAAGAACTCGATCTCTCCAGGGTTGACGTTAGTTCTTCCGTACCTCATTTCTTGGCCAATATTTCTTCTTTAAGGTTAATCAGTCTTGGAGATTGTCAGCTTCAAGATGAATTTCCATCAGCAATATTCCAGTTACCAAAGCTAAATTATATTAGCTTGACAAACAATACCAAACTGGTTGGTTCCTTACCTGAATTTCATAACAACACCTTACTTGAGTACCTGAATGTGTATACAACAGGTTTTGGAGGGACTATACCAAAATCCATAGGCAAACTAAACCATTTGGTATACTTGGCCCTTGGTAACTGTTCTTTCTCCGGGCGCATTCCAGGTTCAGTCTTTAACCT
This sequence comes from Dittrichia graveolens, assembly GCA_038502395.1. Taxonomy (NCBI): domain Eukaryota; kingdom Viridiplantae; phylum Streptophyta; class Magnoliopsida; order Asterales; family Asteraceae; genus Dittrichia; species Dittrichia graveolens. Next base: position 84,372,917 of record JARJIL010000005.1, on the reverse strand, counting down.
CACAAAACTCGATGTCTTAAAACTAAATGATAACAATTTCGACAAGGGGGGACTGCTCGATTGCCTTAGTAAACTGACTAACCTTAAAGAACTATATTTAGATTATACGAACATATACGATGAAATCCCATCCTCATTTTCAAACCTTACAAAACTTAGTGTTGCTAGAATGAATGGAAATTTTATTTTTGGTCAAATCCCATCTTCTTTTACAAACCTCACCACACTAACATTTTTAGACCTTTCATTCAATCAATTGCAGGGGCCAATTTCAAGTTCATTTTCCAATTTCAAAAGTCTCGTACATCTTAACCTAGGTGATAACAAATTTAATGGCACAGTAGACCTAGACACCTTCGTAGGATTCAACAAGCTTAAAGTATTGGTCTTATCTAGAAATAGAATATCATGTGTTGCCTCCAACAACTACACAGCTGGCACCCTTCCAGAATTGAATTGGTTAGGACTCTCATCATGTAACTTGAAGGAATTCCCTGCTTTTTTGCGTTTTCAAAAGAAAATGGAGGTGTTAAGTCTGTATGATAACAAAATTGAAGGCCTTGTACCAACATGGCTTTGGAATTATAGCCTAGAAACATTACAGTTGATTGACCTTTCAGACAACTTCATCACAGGCTTTCATCAGCCTCCCCATTTTCTCCCATGGGTGAATTTGGTATTATTCTGCATTAGCAATAACCAGATATGAGGACGACTACCAATTCCACCACAAACCACGATTGTTTATGATGTCTCAAATAACGGCTTCACAGCAGAAATACCATCATTGATATGCGAATTGAAATCCCTTCAATATTTAGATTTGTCTTCTAACCACATGATCGGAACCCTTCCTACATGTTTAGGAAAGTTAAGCAATTCGTTGTCGGTTTTGAATCTAAAACGAAATAACTTTTATGGCCGAATGATGAATACTTTTACACATGGAAGTCCATTGAAGGAGATAGATTTGAGTGAAAATCGATTTAAAGGTAAAGTGTCAAAATCGTTGGCTAACTGTACCAATCTACAATTTATATCTCTTGGAGATAACTCCTTTCATGGAAAATTTCCCTTTTGGTTGAGAAATCTTGCAGAGCTGCAAGTTCTGATTTTGCGGTCTAACAAGTTTTATGGTGAAATTCAAGGTCTCTTAACTACCAGCTCACATTTCCACAAGTTATGGATCTTAGACCTCTCAAACAATAGCTTCAGCGGATGGTTTCCTAAGACGTCCTTTCAAAATTGGAATGCAATGAAATCTGCTTATTCTGGCGAAGCATCTGCCATGGGATTCCCGATTTCCTTAAATTTAGGAAACTCTAATTTGGTTATTTACCCTAACATGCATCCATACTCAATGACATTAACAAACAAAGGTTTCAAAAGGGAGTATGAGAAAATTCTAAACATATTCATAGCTATTGATCTGTCTTGTAACAACTTTGTGGGAGAGATCCCACAGTCACTTGAAGATCTTCGAGGGCTTGAATCTCTTAATCTTTCCAATAACCATCTTACTGGTCATATTCTTCCATCTTTGGGGAAACTAAAGAATCTTGAATCTTTGGATCTCTCACGAAACGAGTTATCTGGAGAAATTCCTCAAGAGTTGTTGCAACTTGGCTACCTTGCCATTTTCAATGTGTCGTTCAATCATCTCAATCGCCACATACCTCAAGGAAAACAGTTTAATACATTTGATAATAGCTCTTACCTAGGAAATCCCGGACTTTGTGGACTGCCGTTATCCAATGATTGTGAAAGTTCAAAAGCAACAACATCTCCACCAACAAGAAGTCAACACGAGTCCCTCCTCCCAAGTGAAAGAATTGATTGGGTCCTTATATTCTTAGGAGTCGCAAGTGGACTCATAGTTGGAATTGTGTTTGGAAACATTTTATATGCAAGGTATAGTGATTGGTTTGTCGAACAGTTTGGGTTGAGGAAGGATAGATGGGTAAGGCCACTAAGTAACAGGAGGAGAAACTAGATCGTTTTACGATACTTTCTATATAAATAATAGCAGTCTATTGCTACTTTGTAATATTCCGTTTTTGATTGAAGCCTTTCTATTAAGTAAATATATTATATACATCTGCTTTCTTTTGACAACTAGTTTTATTAACAAACAAACATATGCTCTTTCTTATCTCAAAGCATAATATCGATCACATAATAGCTTTTTGACTTGTGAAGTTTTATGGCTGTGACCTTACGATATAACAATTAACTCCTACAGAAATTTTTAGTAATAATATCTTAATATAATAAAAACTAACATTCGTCAATTTAATTAGAGGATCATAACCTTTCATTTAATCAAAATTAAATACTAATCATTAATTTGTTCAAAAGTGAAACTCAGATTTTGACTTTAAATTAATTTAATTTGCGTTAAACTATTCTCTATATCAAAGTTCTTATCTACTACATTATTTTAGGAATAAATCTATTAGATCTTAGACTATATCAATACTAAACACTAGTTTAACACCCCGTAGTTAAAGTATATTTTAAATGTTTATAGTGTTAAAGAGCACTAATATATATAGTAAAATGTATAATTTTAAAACATACATTGGAATATAAAATTTATTAAAAGAGGTAAATCTATTTAGAAATTAGAAATTTATACATAACATCATCATTAATTTTTTTATAACATGTTAATAAACAACATTCATCGTTTTATTTATAGGGTTGTGTTCTTCATTACAAATTAACACTTTTAAATCATTATTACTCTTTAATCGAGAAACCACAATGTATGAGTCTAATCATTAAATTCTTTAGGAAATTTTTTAAAAAGTTTAATCATTTACTCTTTTGGATTCTATAATTTATCATCTTTGTGGAAAGAAAAGACAAATATGTGTGTGTGGAAGACCTCTCATTTGCAATTCAACAGTATAAAAAACTACAATAAAAACAGATTAAATAAAAATTAGATTATTAAGAACTTTCATAAGATAAATATATATACATAAGTAAGTAAATATAGTTTAAATTAAGTATATCCGTTGACTCTTTTATGAATATATTTTCTTTTTATAGAAGTGATTAAATTATTCAACTTAATCTTAAAAAGTCTTGTAACAAAATCGACCAGCTCCATCTTCTACACTTAAAGCCAAGTTTTTCTAGAATTACATAACTCTAGTCATTTAAATCTCCACAATAGAAAACAAAAATAGCAAAGAAAGAAGAGTAATGAAAATCAAACAAAGAAGGTAATGAAAATGATGTGTTTACATATGTCAATAGAAAGACATGCCCCGATCGGAAGAAATTAACGGCGATTTTCCACTTGACCCCATCTTTATGCGGTTATTCACTACTAACCTAGTGAACGTGCCCCATGATAGCTCCCTCCTAGATCCATGCACGACGGTTATCCTTGGACAATATATAATGCTACTAATAGTTGTTCTTCAAGGTGCACTCCCCTGACATACTCTATCAATATCTGTCTATTTACCTTCTATCACCACTATAATATACTTACTTTGTCATTTGTAACGTGCAAAAATATTCTGTCTCTGAGCCATTTTCACTATGCCGGAGCCCTCTTACTTTTTGATACATCATAGACTAACTGTTGATTTACCGTTAGCCTATTCAACATTACTGCCAATTTCAATTCCAAGATAACATTAATTTATGATTCCTCGAAGAACATTTATGATTACCCTCAACTCAGTTGATCTAGCCCAATCGAATCCCAATCAAAAGTCAGTCAAATTAAATGATTCTTGATTCTAATGATCCCTTGTAACATTTAAACAAACCTCCATATGATTAATTGCACTTTTATCAAGATTTAGAAGCCCAACATACCATTATAGTTCTCGGTTTTTGAATCTATTCTCTTACAGCAGTAACAAATTAAAAAACCCCTCAAATCTTCCTCAAAACGCATAAAAATAGTATCTATATGATCACCAAAAATAAAAGAATCATTACTTGACCTCGTGATTTGATGCACAATTGAAGATGTTTCAAGTCTCTTTCTCTCTCAGCTCGCAGGGTGTGCACACACAGACCTTGAACTCACACTTAATTAGCTGCCTACTATGAAAATGCCTTGGGTCTTGTGCCCTAAATTTTAGTTTAAATATATACATTCCTTATATTTCCCTAATGACACTCTTAACCCCTTTAATTACAAATAACCATGTTGCCCCCATCTAATGTCATAAACACCCTTGGTTTATTATTAACACTTAATATACTTTAGATTTAGAAACACGGTCATTACATCGTTGGAGAGTCTACCACACAAACTCCCCTTGTGGCACCTCTAACGAGTTGTCCTATTTTGTAGGCTTAACCACACCAATGAAGTCATGTTCTTCGGATGATAGGTACTACGCTTATTGAGGATCGTGGTTGAACATCTCCTTGTCTATAATGCTCAGTCAATAGGTTCTAGAGCCATTTTCAAAATTTGGTTAAATCAATAGTAGTATAAATTACATAATCAAATTGGAATTTTTTAATTTATTTCAATTCGCCACTCACTCATTCGTATTGAGAAAATAAAGGAGGATAATTAGTGGAAAAAATATTTTAAAATAGAATAATAACATCATAATCCTTTTTCTTTTAGGGAAAATTTCTTTTATATCCTTACAAAACTTATAAATTACTTATATATCATTTCAAACTTTTAAATTACTTATATATCCTTTCAAACTTTTATAAATTACTTCTATATCCTTTCAAACTTTTAAATTACTTATATATCCTTTCAAACTTTTATAAATTACTTCTATATCCTTTCAAACTTTTAAATTACTTATATATCCTTCCAAACTTTTAAAACTCTCATATATGTCCAAATACCTATTTAATATTTATTAAATCATTTAAATATCAATAATCATCATCATCAAATTCAATTATTTATAAGATTACTATATTACCATCTTCTAATATAAATAAAAGACTAACATTTATTAATTTAATTAGAATATTTTGACCTTTTATTTAATCAAAATTAAATCATATCCATTCATTTTATTAAAATTGAAAGTCTAATTTAGAATTTTAGTAGTCAAAGTTGAAAACTCGATTTTTAAAATTTAATTTTAATAGGAGATAAGATAGTTAATAAAAAATATTATTTAAATTTTAATATTATTATAAATATTAGTTACATTATTATAAATCAATTTAATTTTCCAACTTAGTTTTTTTAATTCTATTTTCATTTAAAATAAATTTAATTTGTGTTAGAATTATTATCTAATTCAAACTTTTAATCCACTACATTAATTTAGGAATAAATATTCAAGTTCTTTATCATCATCTACTTATCATATAATACATAGGAGAAATTCTCCCTTGATATTTAAATGAATTAATAAATATTAAATAGGTATTTGAACATATATGAGAGTTTTAAAAGTTTGGAAGGATATATAAGTAATTTAAAAGTTTGAAAAGATATATAAGTAATTTATAAAAGTATGGTAGAATATATATAAGTAATTTAAAAGCTTGAAAAGTTATAGAGGTAATTTATAAAAGTTTGGAAGGATATATAAGTAATTTAAAAGTTTGAAAGGATATAGAAATAATTTATAAAAGTTTGGAAGGATATATAAGTAATTTAAAAGTGTGAAAGGATATAGAAGTAATTTATAAGTTTTGTAAGGATATATATAAAAGATTATACACATTCAAGTTTTTTGTTCTAATGTATATTTATTATTATTAATATATATATATATATATACACACACTACAAATCTTATCGTAATTAAATTCTACATCTTTCCTAAAGTTATCAACATTTACTTTTTATGTCGACTAAAATTACTATAATATTTTTTAGTTTTTAAGAAGTTCATAGATAAGACTCTTCTTTTGTAATATTTTTTTATTAATATATATAATATTTTTTACTTTTTATGTCGCCATAGTCTTCCTACTTCTTAATTGTTCAAACCATATTCGAAAGATTCATTAGGGTTAGGGATGGATGGAACCAATCAGAAGTGCAAATTACTATTCAGCCATCGCACGTCAATTATACATACATCACTATTCCTTGTATAACATATAATATATATAAATATAGAGCAACTTTTGCTACCTTGTATCTAATCGAGCATATAATAGATTGGTTGTAAGATGTTTTATGCCCTTATTAACTCGTGTGTGCATATGCACATATGCATCTATTTACACATTTGATAGAAAAAACCAATGTTATTTGCACATATGCCCAAAACAGCTGTGCTGGAAAAAAAACACAGTAAAAACGAATTTTTTTTCTTCGAAAAATTATAGCAAGTTGAATCTCAAATTAAAGAGCATAAATTTCTTGTTATTTTGGTATAATTTTTGTTTTTTAAAACCTTTGCGTTTGCTAGATATATTAGTTTAAAAAAAGTGGGGATAAATCTCATAATGTCCAAATTACCCCTCGAATTCACTAGTTTCACGTATGAGACTCTGAGAAAAAGGAAAACCCATGAAAAAAGAACCCTACCGATTGAACAATAACCAATTTTCAATTCCTAATCTCTATCAAGTAAACAATCACAGATCTCCCAATCAAGAAATTAGAAATCGTCCCTTGATTTCACTCCCCGTGAAGGTGTGAACTGTACAATCGCCATTCATCGGCAACGCCCGAACCCTTATTGAAGTCGCAGGTCTTGTGTCCAGCACTCCAGCCCCCATTGAACAATCGTCAGCCCATGTGATCTGTGAACAAGTGATTGAAGTACCCAAGGGATTCAAATGAACAACCAATCGAGGAAATCAGAAATTATGCCTCTAGAACTATCGAACACTGAAACTTACAAAACAAAGGTGTTGGGAAATAATCAAGGTGAATTTTGTTTTTGAATCCTTTGGCTTCGAGAGTAAGTTAGTCTTCAACCTTATATTTTTTACTTTCTAGACTTTAAAGAAATACAAAATAGTGAGACAGATAATTGTCTATCCTACTATTTACTTTGACTAATTATTTATCACTTTAACCAATTGTTATTCCTATACTTGATTATTTTAATTGTATTTAAAATTTGATTTATTTTGTCATTTATTTGATTATATTAAGTGTATTTAAATTTTTATTAGCTAATAATTTTGTATTGACTGTATTGAATCATATTTTGTGTTTATGCTTATACTAAACTAAGTTAAAATGTTGAATTTCTTTGAAAAAATTGAGGAATCTACTTCAACCGGTATCTCTAAGACAATAGAAGCTGGAAAAACAAATATTAAAGCTAATGACCAACAAACTCTTTCAAAATATCGTTTAGATCAATTATAAGAACTTTATACTATTTATTCTACATGTTTAAGTTTTAATTGGTATTTATGATGCTCAACCTACTCATCCTGTCATATACATTACGTTGACTAGTATATTTGAATCTTAGTCTCGTTACTGTTTATTAAAGTAGAATTTTCAGAAGAAGTCAGTGAATTACTTGACATAAATTTCAAATTTTTAGTAAAATGCAAATCTTTGTCCATTTGATAAGGGAATTTTGAATTTAGTAGGTTCCAAGAAAATCGAGATATTCTTTAATTCCAACATCTTACACAATAATATAATCAACTTTATTGAAAAAATGATAATTATGACACTTTTTTTTGCAGACAAACCATTTTTGGAAAATATATCATATCATACTATTCTGATATAAATCCTGTCATATGACGTTGTTGGGTGTTATAGCTAAATCATGGTCAAACAATAACAGGTTTAATTTAAAGCCGAATTTTATAAAACCTTGACTTGAAATATGAAATAGGAGATCAGTAACGAATTATAAATTACGACCTTTAAAATTTAGCCACCGTTTAAAAAACAGTGACTTGATTGAGCTTAGCATGTCAAGAAATTTACATATTTTCAAAGTTTAGCAACTTCTTCGGGAAAGTTGAGTCGAGTTATACATTAATGTACCAAGTTTAACAATTTCTAAAATCGTTTTCTATACTCCTAATAACCAATCAAAATGTTTACACCTAGCCAGATTAATTGTAAGTGTGAAAGATGTTTTCAAATTAGCCTGGTTTTAATTATTAAAGTTCCACTCCACTAATAAGTTGTAGCAATCTGGAAGAGATAAGGTTTGATGGGGTCAGTCACTCAGACACTCAGTCTAACAGCTCCCTCCACAAGGAAATTTAGCAAGAGACTGGAAACTTTTTGAAGTCTCCCACTCTCCCCATAGTTTACTTGTACACCCTCAACCTTTATGTTTTCACTCCTCTCAATTTTCATCCCTTAAGTTTCAACTTTTCCCATCTTGGCACCAGATTATATATGATGACCCAAATAAACAATAGTACCAAATTTTTAGAAGAAAAATGAAAATAGATTAAAAACAAAATTACTAACATCTTTTTCACAAAATAATTAAGTTTTATTTAAAATCAACATCTTTTGATAAACAAAGTTCAAGCTTAATTAATAGTTGGTATGTACTTCAATAAAAAAGTATATGAATAATATAAATAAAAGTTGTACGTAATGGTCTTAAAATTGTACATAACTCAATTTAAACGGTATAGATCGATTTAACAAATTAATTTGTTACATAGGTACATATGTAATTAAATTGGGCCCAAGACTATTATTATTATTATTATTTTTATTATTTTTTTATATATTTTTTAAACAACAACAAATTGCATAGATATATCAAATCACAAGGTACCAACTATATCGTTCAAACCTTACTTTGAGAGAAACAAACAAGGTACTAATTATATGGGCATATGACTATATGAGTATAGCATGCGCCAACCCAAATTAATTCAAATGACATATCATCTGTAATATCAGCTTTTTTTTCTTTTTTTCTTTTCAACCAAAATTAATCCAAAACTCAAGTAGCATTTATCCCAAAACAACTTAAACGATCCAAATATTTTCTCTCCTTACTCTCTACAAAACCAAAAAATAAAATAAAATAAAGCTTTTCGGGTCTTTCGGGTGTGGGAAACCGAAAAGAAAAAGGAGGAAGCCAACACGAAGAGGTAGTATTGGTGTTCCCGAAGGAACCCAAACTAACCCAAGACAACCCGAAGGCTTCGGGTAACCTCGTACGCTTGGCCTTATGAATCAACAACACTGCACATTAAGGACTCAAATAAGAAAAGTACAAACCTGTACTAGCCACATACAGAAAAAATTATATATTAATTATAGTGGACTTAAAAGTTCACACTCTATATATATGTGAACAACATTCTGTCTATAAATCAAATTTAACAGCTTCTCTTCATGCCTTTCAACTTCAAACAAACTATCTCCTTTTTATATGTAATAATAGTTCTCATTACTTGCACTGCATCATTAAGCCATGATGAAGAGTGTTTAGCTTTGTTCCAATTTAAGCAAACCATTCTTCATCAACCTTATGCATCATTTGATGTTGGTGGGTCTCATAAGTTAGACTCTTGGAGGAAGATCCCAGCCAATGCATCCGATCATGATAATTCTGATTATGATTGTTGTTTCTGGTATGGTGTCATGTGTAGCGACGAGGGTCATGTGGTCGGGCTTGACTTGAGCCAAAGTTCTCTCCTTGGACCTATCAAGTCCAACAGTACCCTCTTCAACCTTGTTCATCTTCAGATGCTCAACTTGTCGATGAACAACTTTGTTGAATCTCAAATACCATCTGACATTGCTCGTCTAAAGCAATTAAGAAGCCTTGATCTCTCTGATTCTGGATTCAGTGGCCAAATCCCTAGTGAAATCTCACAGTTGGTGCTACTGTCTTTGTTAGATCTGTCGTTGAATTCACTAAAGCTTCGAAGTCCTAGTCTCAAATATCTGTTGCAAAACATGACTAGACTTGAAGAACTTCGTCTCTCAGGGGTTGATGTTAGTTCTTCTGTACCTCGTTTCTTGGCTAATTTTTCTTCATTGAGGTTAATCAATCTTGGTAATTGTCAGCTTCAAGATGAATTTCCATCAACAATATTTCAGTTACCCAAGCTGAAATATCTCAACATGAGAAACAATACCAACCTGAGTGGTTTCTTACCTGAGTTTCATAACACCACCTTACTTGAGTACTTGAATCTATTTACAACAAGTTTTGGCGGGACTATACCAGAATCAATAAGCAAACTAAAGCATTTGGAACTCTTGGCCGTTCCTCGTTGTTCTTTCTCGGGGCCCATTCCAGGTTCCCTTTCTAACTTGACACAACTCACTATATTACATCTACGTGAAAATGAGCTAACAGGCCTTGTTCCTTCATTAGAAAGACTTTCGAAACTCGATGTTTTGGACCTTAGTTATAACAATTTCGAGAAGGGAAGAATGCTCGGTTGGGTTAGTAAACTAACTAAGCTTAAAGAACTGTATGTAGATTATACCAACATATTTGAAGAAATCCCACCCTCTATCTCAAATATTACAAAACTTAGTGTTGTTGCAATGGAAGGAAATTTCATTTTTGGTCAAATCCCATCTTCATTTATGAACCTCACTACACTAACAGTTTTAGAGCTTTATGACAATCAATTGCAAGGGCCAATTTCAAATGCATATTCCAATTTCAAAAGACTCGTATTTCTTGAGCTAGCTAAGAACAAATTTAACGGCAGGGTAGACCTAGACACGTTCGCAGGACTCAACGAACTTGTCTATTTGGATTTAGGACATAATAATATATCATTTGTATCCACCAACAACTATACTGATGACACCCTTCCAGAACTGCAATATCTAGGACTCTCATCATGTAACTTGAAGAAATTCCCTGCCTTTTTGCGGAACCAAAAGAAATTGTTTTACTTATTTCTTTCTGATAACAAAATACAAGGCCTGATACCAACGTGGATTTGGAATAATAGCCAAGAAACATTATATATAATTGACCTTTCAAACAACTTCATCACCGGCTTTCATCAGCATTCTCACTATCTACCATGGGTTCGTTTAATATCTTTCTACATCTCATCTAATCAGCTACAAGGACGACTACCAATTCCACCACAAACCACAGTTGTTTATGATGTATCCAATAACAATTTGACAGGAGATATACCAACATTTATATGTGAAGTGAAATCCCTTCAATATTTAGATTTTTCTTCTAACCACATGATTGGCACCCTTCCTCCATGTTTCGGAAACTTAAGCAATTCATTGTTGGTTTTGAATCTGAAACGAAATAACTTTCATGGTCCAATGATGAATAGTTTTACACATGGGTGTCCGTTGAAGAGGATCGATTTGAGTGAAAATCGATTTACATGTCAGGTGTCCAAATCGTTGGCTAATTGTACCAATCTAGAAATTATCTCTCTTGGAGATAACTCATTTGATGATCTGTTTCCTTTTTGGTTGGGAAATCTTCCAGAGCTGCAAGTTCTGATTTTGCGGTCTAACAGATTCTATGGTGGAATACATGGTCGCTCAAGTTTTAGCTCTCAGTTCCTCAATTTACGGATCTTGGACCTTTCAAACAACATTTTCAGTGGTCAGTTGCAGGACACATCCTTCCAAAATTGGAATGCAATGAAATCTACGTATTCTGGTAAATCATCTGCTATGGGATTGAATATTACCTTCAATTCGAGTATCTCTATTATGGATTTTAGGCCTGATGTGTATCCATACTCAATGACATTAACAAACAAAGGTGTAAAAAGAGAGTACGAGAGAATTCTGAATGTGTTCATAGCTATTGATCTGTCTTGTAACAACTTCATAGGAGAGATACCACAGTCACTTCAAGAACTTCAAGGTCTTGAGTCTCTTAATCTTTCTAACAACCAACTTACTGGTCATATCTTGCCATCTTTGGGGAGCCTAAAAAATCTTGAATCTTTGGATCTCTCTCAAAACAAGCTTTCAGGTGAAATTCCGCAAGATTTGTTGCAACTAAACTACATTGCCATTTTCAATGTGTCACTCAATCATCTAGATGGCCACATACCTCAAGGAAAACAGTTCAATACATTTGATAACAGCTCCTACGTAGGTAATCCTGGACTGTGTGGACAACCATTATCAAATGATTGTGAAAGTTCAAAGGTAGCAATTCCTCCAACCACAAGACACCAACAAGAGTCCCTCCTTCCAGGTGAAAGAATTGATTGGATCCTTATACTTTTAGGAGTCGGAAGTGGACTGATAATTGGAATGGTTGTTGGGAACATTTTATATGCAATGTATAATGAGTGGTTCGTTGAACGATTTGGGTTGAGGAAGGACAAATGGGTAAGGCCCCTCGGTAACAAGAGGAGAAAATAAGTCTTCTTGTATCATGTTCCATATAAATAATAGCAATCTTTTGCTACTTTGTAATTTTCAATTTTTGATCAAGGTAATGAAGCATTTTATTAAGTAGATTATACATCAGCACTCTCTTTGATAACAAGTTTTATTACAAACTAATAGATGCTCGTTCTTCTCTTAAAGCAGAATATCTAACAATGGTTGTTTTTAATAGTAATTATAATTGTATATATCTCCTAGTTTTAGAAGATTATGTTTCCAGATTAGGTCTCCTATATATATTCTTGTAAATTCCTTGTTTCATTCAACGGAAATTATTGATTCCAATATGGTATAAAGAGCCTAATCCTCCCTCTCTTGGCTTTAACGATCGCCGCCCCCTCCCTCTCCTTTACCCTAATTTTTTTTCTACACCGCCATGCCCGGTGTTGCCCCTTCATCGGATGTCAAGCTTCATCCGGTGTATAGCGTCTCCAATATTCAGCATAAAGTCCTTGTCTTGGATGGCACGAAGGTTACCTATTCCGCTTGGGTTAAGTTCTTTCAACTACATGCCCGCGGTTACAACGTATTGGATCATATTGATGGAACCCCACCACCCGAGAGGAATGACGCAACCTACGCCGCCTAGGCAGAAATTGATGCACATGTGCTTTTATGGTACGTTATCCGATGATCTCCTTGCTCGAGTTCTTGAAGACGAATCAACCGCTTACGATGCATGGATTCGTGTGCACAACATCTTCTTGAATAACAAAGGGGCACGGGCTATCGCCCTTGAGCACGAATTTAATAATCATAAACTCGAGTCAATGTCTTCCTTTCATGCCTATTGTCAACGAATTTAATAATCATAAACCGTTACTAACTTTTAATGATAATGGCGAGCTCTTGGGGTAGGTCCTTCCGGCTCTAGATTGATCATAGGAGTAAGTAATTTTTAACACTGCGTCACTCATTGTGCAATTCAATCATCATAATACAATGAATCAATTATAGTACGAATTGGCACAAGATGCATGCTTTCCGGAAAGAATGAAATGAATAAAGAAAGGATTTCAGAATTATATAAGATGGAATTCATGAAATTAAAGACGATCATTCGAAAGATCAACCAGAAATGAATCAAGTTAGGTATCATAATGAATCAAAGAATGAATATCTTCTTGAACTAGAAATAAAACTGAAAAGCTTTTTATAATTTTGAATATTTGTATTGTTTTTGGCTTTTTCATTTTTCAATGTTTTTGGATTTTTTTAAATTGAAGCTAGAATAAAAGAAAAAATTATTTTTGTGAAAATTTTCTAAATAACTCCACCTACAAGTAAAAATCAATTTTTATTAAGAAAAATTGCATATTTGTAAGTCTTCAACCTTGTGCTCCTCGTGCAAGTAAAAATCATCAACATATAAGTTATTAAATAATGATAAACTACAAAAAGAATATGCTTCTCAAGGTCATTAGGCTCATGCCGATGCTAAACACAATTATGTGTGTGATGAATTGCAAGGAACACTCTTTAGTCTGCTAGTGGTATTTCTCTTGTTTTGTAAAGCTCATTCAGTTCGGTGTAATCGTAAGCCATTTTCATCCTTTTAGAATTTTCTTTTTTGGCTTTTTCCATTTTCAATATCCTCCTGCTGTAAATTTTGTGAGTTGCACATAACTGGTAATTTACAATCATTAATTATGTAGTAGTTACTTTTTCAAGAGTGTGGAGGATTCTCAAAATCAAGACCTTCATAAGTATACGGATTGTAAGAACGTGTTTCTTTTGGTTTATTCAAATGAGTTTGATCCTTTTGACCTCTTTTGACGAGCTTGTCCTCTAGATCTTTGATCTTTGAGTATAACTCATTTATTTCGTTAAAAATGGAGTTGTTTTTAATAACATTTTCACAGCTCTTTATCTCTGCAGCTCTAAGATTTTCTTTGAGGTCATTTATGTGAACTTCTTTCTTAGCTAAATTTTGTCCTAATTCTTTAACATTTTCACGTGCTTCTGACAATAGGCGGTTTGCTAGTGCTTAAGCTTTCAAGCATTCCTTAGTGACATGAGTGTTATTTCTTATTTGTTCTTTTAAGACACACATGGTTTTCTTTTCTTTCCTCTTGAAAAGAATCCAGTTTTGCTTAAATATCAAAAGGAATGGTGTTTCACTAGACATGATTTAGATTCATCATCATTGTATTATTGTGCTTCACTAGACATGATGAAATGTCTAGTCTTTTAACTACTTGACCATGAATTTTTGAGTGAAAAGGTAAAAAGGCGATTTCAACAAGAATTGGTCTAAAAGCTGGCTATTAAAGACTTTAACAATGATGTTTTTCACCAAATGACTCTTAAAGGTAAAAAGTCACGTCAAGTATATATTGCCCTGAGGTGGGTTTGATTGAAATGAACAACGTTTTTATTCTAATGAGATTAACAATGGTTTTCGATTGGAAGTTTTCGATTGTTAACTTTTCGATTGGAAGTTTTCGATTGTTAACTTTTCGATTGAAAAGTTTTGGATGGTGAACATTTTGATTGCAGGTTTTCAATTGTGAACTTTTCTATTGAAAAGTTTTCGATTAGGACTCAATTAACTAAAAAGTTGAGAATAAATGAAGTTTTTGATTACAAGTCTTCGACTCCAAAAACCTGTTCGATTCCACCTAATGAATTTTTTCGATTCCAAACCTCAAACAGTCAATTTCAATCAAATCCAAATCCAAAATAATTTCTATTTCTTTTGATTTTTAGCCCCAATATACTCGAAAGTGATATCAAGCTATGAATCAATCCTCAATTTCAATTAAAACAACCCTAGATGATGATGAATTCATGAAGAACAGGTCACGAACTAAAACTAAAAAACGATCGGATCTTAAGTCTCAAATCTAGTGAGAATCTTTTATTTGGATAATTTTTCAATCCATATGAGCTTGAAAACAGTTATGGAGTATGAATAAGCTATCAATTTTGATTAAACAACCCTAAACAATGATGTAATGTGAACAACATGCTTCAAAACCATCTATGAACATAAAACCCAGATCTCCACAAAAATGGAGTGATTGTATTTGGTTTTGATGTATATATAACTGTTCAATGGAACACAAAAATGGTAATAGATCACAATTTACTCCTCAATTTCGTACCTGCAGATCCGAATCATGATAGATCTCGAAGAGTAGTTCATATAAACTTATGAAAAAGAGATGAAAGAATTTTATCACTTTTTGATCCACTATGTTGTATCAAGTATCAATAGTAATTGAAGCAAATCATAAAATGATTATGATCTTAGTGCAATAGTTTGAGAGAAAACACAAAGAACACACACTTTTAGAGTTCTAAATTGAAATGTTAAATGAATTAGGACATATTACATTGTTTATATACCAATCGGATATTTACAATTGGTTTAGCACGAAACATATTAAACATTGCTATGAGTCAAGTACGTGTTTTACATGTCCCCTCACTGCACAATATTCATAAATCTTCACTATGGGTCTACCTTCCTCGCTTTTATGATTTCTGCACCAATTTGAGCGTAGGGACCCCCATAAACTGCAGGGAAGTGTGTGTTAGGTGTGTATTCGAATCGAGACAATTCGTGAGTTACTCAAGATCGACTTGAAAAATATTCGAAATCGACTCGATGTTATCCGAGTCAGGTTAGCGTTTCAAAATATACTCAGCTCACGAGGCTTGCAAGCTTAATCGAGTATTTAGTAAAAAGCCATTTTTACTCTTTATAATTGTTGATATTACATGTTTATCCTTGTTATATAAAACAAAGAAAAGCCTAATTTTATGCCACTTCTTCCCAGATATATGCTGCCTTCGTTCATTGCCCAACCCATACTCACGATTTCTTCTTCCGTCCTAGTTTGCTACCTCTAACTGTTTGATTTCTACTTCCAGCAGTTAGAAGAAATTTGAGTGACGCCATCGCTGATCTTCAGAGTGACTCCATTGCTGCCGTGGATCGCTACACTTTGTGCATAGATTTGGTTTCTTACTTTATATTGCTACCCTAATTGCACTGAATTGAGGTAATTTCATTATGTTTCTATTCAACGTTGCTACCATGTTTTTTGTTTGAATGTACTCCGTTGTAGAGAATTTGTGAGATGCAAATCCACATTTATGCAAAAGTTGTTTTTTTTAAATTGAATGTAAATAACTTTGTTTTTTTTGTTTGAAGGTTGGCTCTGTGTTTTGAAAATAATTTAAATGTGTAGATAAATTCGGGCCATCCGGCTATGTAAATAAATCTGTGTGTAAACAAATTCATATGTAAATGTAAATTAGTGATATGTATATCTACAAATCTGTGAGTTTTGTTTGAATGTAAACAGAACTGTGTTCTACTAATAGTAATTATTTGGTACCATTGCTGCTTCAGAATATATATAGAGTTTATTTCTGAGTCGAGTCGAGCTCAAGAGTATCGATTACTTCACCGAACCAAGGCTCGGTTGAGCTCGAGTTTCCTTTTGAGTTCGAGCTTCTTAGAACTAGGCTATGCTCAGCTTGATTACAGTACCTAGGGTTGTAAACGATTCGTAACTTTTTGGCGAGAAGTTTGTTTATGTTCGTTTATTTAATAAACAAACAAACATGAACAAAAATCCTTGTTCATTTAGTTATTCATAACTTTTTGGCGAGAAGTTTGTTTATGTTCGTTTATTTAATAAACAAACGAACACGAACAAAAATCCTTGTTCATTTAGTTAAATGAACGAACACGAACAAAGGCATCATTCGTTCATTTATGTTTGTAGACGTTCATTTATGTTTGTATACATGTATGTATATATGTGTGTGTATACACATACACACATATACACACACTCTCTCTCACACACACATATACGTAGTAAGTGTTTGTTTATATCTAACTAGCTTAGATACCCGTGTATTATACGGGTTGGTTAAAGATATGATAAAGTTAAATATTTATAAGATTCGAAGTATAGAAGAAATTTGAAATTTAAGTATCGTCGTATTTGAAAACAGAAGTAGCATCTTTACCTCATGCATACGATAAGAACTAATAGTCAGAAAGCTGTATTATTTATGGACTTTTCAAAGTTCAGACTAACTTTATCATCAAGTCTTTTATGTTGGAATTAATTATATAATTTATACTAACACCACAGCCCCACCACCGGAGATAACCGCCGACGGCCGTGAGCCGCCATCTACCGTCGTCAAGTGACGGAGAACCGCTAGTAACTGTCGGAAACGAGTCTATAAATAGGACATTTGTGTACAAAATTTGTAAACCGATATACAGATTCAAGATTATGGTTTATAATGAAGATTTGCAAGTTTAAGTTTAGTTTTATGAGTTTTTTAAAGTTTTGATTCTGTCATTTGGTATCAGAGCCGAGGTTAACACCACGGTTCTCATCATCTACCAGAAAAAATCTCACCGGAAGATCTCATCGGAGAACTCACCGGCAATCCAACATTTGGATACACAGAGGCGGCCGTTAAACAGAAGAACCACCGCCATTCCGGCACCCTTATCGGAAAAGAAAACATACCTCGTCGGAGGAACGAACCAGTGAACAAAACCATACGGTGGTGATAATACCGCCGCTCGAACAAAGGTCGGAAAAGGGCACGACCGAAGGAAAACAGAAGGAAATACAGTCGCACGCCGCCACAAACGGGGCTGCAAGTTGATCGGAAACTCGAAGGAGGCATCGGCCGGTTTCTTCTTATCGTCGGAAGAGACAAGAGGCACCGCAAGGGCCTTCTCAAATTGAAAAAGAATAAGAAACCCTAAGGCAGCGTTTGGTATGGATGATTAAGAAAGGGAATGGAATAAGTCATTCCGTCGTAATGAAAAAAACCTGTTTGTTAATCATGCAGGAATGGAATGAACCATTACACAAGGTATGCGATTCCTTCCATTTCATTCCATGGGGGAGGGGTGTTTTTTTCTCATTCCATCATGGAGTGGAATGGAATTTAATAATTAATCTAATTTCTTATAGTTTTTTACTAGTTAACTAATTTTTAAAATCTTTTTATGCTTAATCTTTCTATCTAATAAATTATTAATCTACATACTTTTATTAAATTATTAACTAATTATGAATAAAATACTGATTGGAATGTGTGTATAAAATATAAAATTTTTGATAAATAAATTATTATTTTCAAATAAAATAGATCAATAAAGAAATATTTCCTCTTTTTCTAAAGATGTCGTATATAATGATTATTCTATTAGAAATTTCATTATATGTATAAAGACAATTTAATTGAATGACTCATACCATTTCATATGTAAAACAAACATGATAGTAGAATGCAATGAATCATTCAATTCCATCACTCATTACATTACCTTGTTCATTCCATTCCTTCATCATTACATTACGTTCAACCAAACACACCCTAACTTTTATTTCTCTTTTCCTTCACGTCTTTTCTTTTTTTTACTTCCTTTTATTTTAAATGTAGAAATTTTTTTTCCTCAAAAAGACGACGGGCCTTTTTTAAAAAAAAAGGATTATCATTTTTTTAAATTATTAAATTAATATTTTAAAAAACAGGAAAAATTACGTTAAAAAAAGGAATTTTTATCACAAAAGTTTTTAAAATTAAAGTTTAAATACAAGAAAAGAAAATTTTCTTGCTATTTAAGATTAATAAAGTTTTAAAGTTTTTCACAGTTTTAAACTAACATTTGGTTAAAGTTTTAAAGTTTAAGGTTTCAAAATTTTTCAGAGTTTAAGCCAATATTTGGTAACAGTTTTAAATTTATTAAGGTTTAGATTTTTAAGGTTAAGTTTTAAAGTTTTAAAGGTTTTCAAAAGGTTTAACCAATATTTGGTAAAGTTTAAGTTTTAAAAGGTTTGTTAAGTTTTCAAAAGTTTAAAGTTTTAAGGTTTATTAAAGTTTAAATATTATTAAGTTTTTAAAAGGTTTATAAGTTTTTTAAGATTTAAAGTATTTTTCAGTTTTGTTTGAACGTTTTATACAGTTTTTAAGTTTTAAGTTTCTAAAAAGGGATTATCAAAAGGTTTTAGAAAAAGTTCTGAAATTATGGAAGGCAATTCGGAGGATAATTCAAGAAATCAAAGAAAGGATGGTGAAACTACCCCATATTTTCAATGCCCGTTGTTAAATTCAATAAATTATGTCATATGGTCCATCCGAATGAAGATCATACTGCAGGCAAATGATCTTTGGGAAATGATCGAGCCTACTACTCAAACTCAAGTGGATGACAAGAGAGATAAAACTGCAATTGCCTATATCTTCTCAGCACTGTCTGAAGATCTAACGTTACAAGTGGCAAATTGCAAAAGTGAAAAAGAAGTTTGGGAGACTTTGAAGATCAGGAATATCGGAGTGGATCGAGTACAAAAGGCAAAATTACAAACTCTCAGATCAGATTTTGAGGCACTGGAAATGGAAGAAGAAGATTCTGTTGATTCATTCACCTCGAAGATGACAAATGTTATTTCCAAGATAACTAGCCTTGGAACAACAATTGATGAACCAACGCTTGTACGAAAACTACTGGATTCTATGCCAGAAAAATTTCTTCAAATAGTTGCAGCCATTGAACAATACTCAGATTTAGACACTATAGCGTTTGACGAATTAATCGGAAGATTAAAGACGTTTGAAGAAAGATTCAAGTACAAGAAAGGCAAGTCTATGAATAATCAAGAAGGTTTAATGTTTACACATCAAGAAGATCAAAGAAAAGAGAAGTATGTTCCACCGCATATCCGAAATAATGGGAATGACAAGCAATATGGAAGAGAAGGAAATCCCACGCAAGAAGCAAAAAAGCACACCGGAAATCAATACAGATTGAGTAATATAAAGTGTTATAACTGTAACAGATATGGACACTATGTCTCGCATTGCCGTGAAAGATCTCGAAAGTACTACAGACAAGAACGGTCAAACCTAGTGGAAGAAGATTTGGAACCTACATTACTTATGGTAATGATTGAAGAACAATGAGTTGATGATACAAACAAGGTTTATGATCGATCAAAGTTTACGATGTTTGATGACAAAGAAGATGAGAAGATTTCAAATTATATCATTAGGGGGGTGAATGTTGGAAATAATGATATAATTTATACTAACACCACAGCCCCACCACCGGAGATAACCGCCGACGGCCGTGAGCCGCCATCTACCGCCGTCAAGTGACGGAGAACCGCCAGTAACCGCCAGAAAACCGCCGGAAACGAGTCTATAAATATGACATTTGTGTATAAAATTTGTAACCCGATATACAGATTCAAGATTATGGTTTATAATGAAGATTTGCAAGTTTAAGTTTAGTTTTATGGGTTTTTTAAAGTTTTTATCCTGTCATTTTAAACTTGTAGTTGACGGAAAAAATTGAGTTTATTTAAACTATAAGAAACAAATTATGGTTAAACCATAGACATCCATGATCCATAAATGCCTATATACCGGTCTTCCAAAAATAACATGGAGTAACTCTCAACTATTTAACACCTAATAGGTATTAATTAACCTTTTAAACTTCATAGCTAAATTATAGTATTTTTAATGTGCTAAAAGGCAGAAGAAATACATAGAACAACAATTTAACATAAACAAGTCGGACATTATATATCCATAGAAGGCTCGTTGCCTTGCTGGTCCTATCCGGCCAAACAGATTCCCATAAAATTAAAGCTAAAGGACCCCGAGATCGAAGCCTTGAATGTTCCTACAAATGACCCAACGAATTCAGCAGTGTGGTTGGTGGTATACAACACTATAAACTGATTTTTCAAAGTTTGCAGTAAAACCAGCATATTAGTTAAGGACAGCAATGCACAAAAAATCACCAAAACTCATTGAGCGTTTAAAGCCATCAAAAAGTTACATTTAGCATGCTCTTTGGACAATCTCTCTAGGAATACCAGCAACACCACAATACATTTGAACCATATATAAATCATTAAATTAAAATTGAACATGTCCAAATTTAGATGGAAACAATCGTTCATCTGGGAAGTGCCTTTGCTAAAATTGCTATTTGAAGTTGTTATAATCTAGGTAGTTAGTTCTCATTACTTGGATAAAATTACTACATAAAATGACTGAGCCCATGTTTGACAACCCCTTTAAACTCCAGCATACATACATATCCTCGATATAGAGTATATCTATATTACTATATAAATCATTTAACATTTTATTCTTTCTTGACTTTAAGAGTTCTTAAAATTCAATCAAAACAACATCTTGATCTTTCATTCTATTTAAACTAATTTAATCCACTTAATCTTTAACCATTTCACTTTCTCTGCTAATTTACTTTAACTTTTTATTTATTTAAAATATACTTTCACACAAACACAATTATATATAAACTCATATCACCACAATTTTCAAAATCTTATTAACTTATCTCTCCTTATTTCATAAATATAAATTTTTTTCCTTATTTTAATGTCTCTTAGAATTTAGGGTTTACTTCTCCAAAATGTATTAAACTATACCCAAAATGTTAATGTGTGTATCCACCTTCCAAAAATGCTATTATGTGTATCAAACTTTCCAAAAATATGTTATTGTATATATTAAACTTCTTATTGTATGTACTAAACTTATACTTTTTTTGATTTTTTATGTAATCAAAATACATACAATAACAACAAATTAAAAGTTTAATACACACAATAGCATTTTTGGAAGGTGGATACACACATTAACATTTGGGGTATAGTTGAATACATTTTGGAGAAGTAAACCCTAGAATTTAATTTTAAAACTAATAAAATACTTGTTGCAAATAAAAGAAAATTTTTAAGAAACAGACATGTTGAAAAACACTTTTTTGTAACTTTGAATCGCGCGAATAACATACCATTACATTCTTAAAAGCGATATGCTACAAAACAAAAACTATTTGTTGTCGCAGCATTGCGCGAGTATGATACTAGTAAACTATAAAGCCTATATCTCATTGTCTATATTGACCCCTATATCTTCTCCCTTTACTAAGCCCGAGTTTAGCACCATAACCATCATACTTTTGATCAACGCAGTCACCTATATACGTACCATTCATTCATGTTATAGTAATACATGCACCCCTCTTCTAGAACACTTTTCTTTATAATACTCACCCTCAATAACATCCCTATTACTATAAACCTTCTCCTTAAACCCATAATTTGTACTCTCACCGGGAAGCTTCAAAATTGGGAGGGTTTTGCAATAAGTAAGCGGACTAAAGAAAGATTAAGCAGAGATAGAAGAACAATACAAAGGGCTATTACAAAGATTATATAATGATACACACATTTACGATGGATTAAAGAAAGAATTACATATTTTAAAACAGAACTTGAACCTACAAATTAATTGAACAATCGATGGTTTGGATATGATTTTTCCATGAAGCTAATTCTGAAATCAATCAACACACCAATTAACTTCATTGAATAACACTCCGAACATATATAAATGCAAGATTTATATGATTGTAACAGATCACAATTTTCATTGAGGCGATAGGTTTGATTGGATCGAGAGAGTTTGATCGCATCAGTCTTTCTTGCAATTGGAGAAAAAGCTATAGAGCTTTGCCCATATAAGAGAGTTGGATGCAGAATAAGAAGATATTTATCAAACATTAAAAACTTACCACTGGTTCACGGAACTTGATGCCCTAATTTTGATACAAAGGGCTTTTTCAAAGGGTCTCGGCAGAGATAGGAAGGCCCAAGGCATGCGAGAGAGCCGGAGAAAAATTTGGGGGATTAAAGAGAGAACACGTGGCATAGAAAGAAATAGCGGGAAATAATAATTTGGTGGATCAAGGAGACGACACATGGCATAGAAAGTTATTCTTTTCTTAGCAAAGAAAGATAATATCGGATTTGTATAATATCTATATATATGTGTTCGTTCGTTTATGTTCGTTTATGTCGGCTAAAGTTTAACGAACGAATATGAACACAAAAATTCTTTCGTTTATCTCTTCATGTTCGTTTATTTATTCGGCTATTTAACGAACGAAAATGAACAAATCCTCACTTATGTTTGTTTGGTTGATTTACAACTCTAAAATTTACACCCCTAGAACTGTTAGTGCATATTGTTTGTATATACTCTTGCGTAGTCTAGCATATGGCCCAAGCCCATTGCCTATTTATATTGTACATATCTTATTTCTCATAAATGAAATCTTTAGAGATTATCTTTATCTCACGAATATAACAGTCTTAAAAGTTCATTGTATTATTTGTTCGGCAAGCAAATGACTAGGATTAACCATGGGTTTCATCATTTTAGAAAAATGTAAACGGGCCTATGCTCGTTTGTACACATATGTCTGAGCCGTCTCTACGTGTGTATAGTGTATACACACACTAAACATCGTTAATTGTGTTTTCATATAAAGTATATATTTGAAATAAATAATAAAGTCTTTAAAACACTATCACATTTGTTAATAAATTTGTTATGGATATTGTTCTTGACGCAATAACACATTTGCATCTTCAAAATACAATGAATTTTGCATAAATTATCATTTTATGCAAAGAACTTTGTTTTTTCTAAAATAATATAACGAATTTGTTCACAAGTTACTTTGTATGCAAACTCACAACTAACAACCGGCTACCACTAGAGTTTGAGTTGCCGGCCGCTAGAGTTGAGTTTTGAGGTCATCGAAGATGAGTTTAAAGGTTGATGGGTGGATAGGAGGCCAAAGACGAGGTTGTTTGAGGTTTTGGGTGGCGGGGATATGTAGTAGCTAGGTTTACAAGGGTTGTTGGAGTTTTTTTTGTCGTTGTTGGACTTTGTTTAAAGGTCACAAAGTTGGTTTTGAGGGTTTGTATGTAGGTGGGTGATTGGAGATATATGGTAGTTGTAGTTTTTAAGTACACGGTTAGGAGCAAGAATGATGAGGTGAAACTAGGTGATTAGTTTATAAAATTACATGTCTTATCTCAACAACACACTAGTCTATTACAAACGACGGTTTTGTTATCATCAAATCTTATTATTTCAATCGGATCATTTTAATCTTGAGTTGAAATGGTTATCACCCCAACATTAAGTTCACTCATGAATTTGTTTTGCACATGCGAACTTTGTTTACAAAATAAAAAAGTTCACCGATGTGTATTACAAGATCTATAAGTTCACCAATGTTCGGTACAACAAATGTTCCTCGGTGAATGCATGAAATGAACCCAAAAGACGACCTTTTGGAACAGAAGATAGTATATGTGAACCAGTTTATTAGTGAACAAGAATGATCCCTGCCAGTGTTTTTCTCTTTCTTTTTTTGGGTGTTTTTTCCTAGATGTGTACATTCTGTATGGATTTACAAGTAATAAAGGTTTCCTTTTATTCATGTCATCGGTGAACAAGAAACCTAGGAGATTAAAAGATTTGTTTAAGATATTTCATTTAAATAAAATCTCTATTGAAATCAATGAGTGATTGTATAATAACGAGTGGTTTGAATCCGCGCTTTGCTACGGATTTGTATTCTTCATTTATTCGGTAGCTAAGTTTTTGTCTACTAATAATATGTTATTCTCAATGCTTAATTTATGAAATGTTGACAAATAGTTATTATTTAAATATAGTAATTCAGTAATCCCTCGTCCTTTTTTTACATAAGGTCTTTCTAAAAGTAGTTTTCTTTACTCTACTCTTTGATAATTATATAACTGTCTACAAATCACCTTCTCATATCCCACTTAAATGGGATTAAATAATGTTGTTGTTGAGAGGTATACAAATAATTATTTATAAATCATAAACTTGTATATGCATTGCTCTCATATATAAAAGAATCTATTTTATAAAATTAAAGGTCAATAATTGTTTAATCATTACAGTTTTTGTTCAATTTCAATTTCATTTTAACTATCAAAGTTTTTTTTTCTAAACGATTTACCATAAAGAAATAAAATTAAAGAAAATGAAAACTTGAGTGATATATTTTTACTCGTTTAACTTAGTAGTAATTATGTCTTAAAAATATTAATAATGTCAAAAATAAAATGAGAATAACAACTCAAAACAATATAATTAACCGGTAGGTAAAATATTAAAAGAAAATGTAAAAAAGAACAGAATTATTAAAAAAAAAGAGTTAATTACACAAATGGTCCCTGTGGTTTACAAAATTTCCCATCGTTGGTCCCTAAACTTCAAAAATTACACCAAGCATCCCTGTGTTAAGCAATTTGTAACAATGTTGGTCCACATTTAACCCTTCTGTTCAAAGAAACGTTAACTCCTTTAGTCCTGCTTTAGGTGTGAGGGTATTATTGACATTTCACTAAAGTATTGATGTCAGTTGCCTTCTTTCCTTCCCAATGCTAAATTCCCTCCATATTCTTCAACTTCACCAATTCACACACACAGGCATTACTCATAAGGAAAACCCAAATTCAAAAACCCTAAAAACGTGATAATGGTTGTTCATGCGTATCAAATCAGACCCGAAGATGAAGAAGAATATGATTGTGCATCACTATACAGTGAGTATTTTCTTCCGGTATCAACAAACTATAATTATTAGTTTGGTTTAATATAGATTTGTTTTTTCTTTTACAGGTGATTGTGACAATCTTTTCTCCATTCGTCTTCATCATGGTGGTAAGTTTATTGGTTTTCTAGGGAGGAGATATGCAAATGGTAAGATTACTTATGGTGATCTTCTTGATATAGACCTATTCTCTGTACTAGATTTGAATGATATAATAGAAGAGTTGGGATATAATGATGGTACCAAGTTGTATTATCATTTTGAAAGGCCTGATTGTGGACTTGATTACGGACTAAATGCTCTAGGCAGTGACCAAGATGTTCATTTATTGTCTAAGTATATAAAGAATCATAAAAGGATACATGTGTACATTGAGCATGGGTTGACAGTCTTGGACACATACTTTACATCCCCCAAGTCTTCCAAAGTAGTTATTGAGGAAATTGTTGAGCCCCCTAGCAAGACTTGTAAAAGATTGTTTTTGGAATGGCATGAGTCCCCTGTAATTAAAAAAGGAAAACAAGTTGAAGGTCATGACCACCATTCAACTGAAAAGGGGAAACAAGTTGAAGTTGATGAGCCCCCTGTAATTCCAATTGATGACGATTTCTTAAATTTTAATCCATTTAGTGAAGGTGATGACCACCATACAAATGAAAAGGCAAATTTAGTTGAGGGTGAACATAATAAGGACAGTGAGAGTGATGACACTGATTATATGGAAGATTCAGATAATGAAATTTATGATGTACATGTTGACATGAGAGACTTTCATAAGTATTCAGACAAGGATAGTGAGTTTAGAGATTGCCTTAATAATGAGGAAGACCCTGAAAGTAATGAGGTAGTGGATGTTGATGCCATTGATAATGAGGAGTTTGAGTAAGGAGATGAGGAAGGTGATGATATTGAAAACAGAAGGGCAAGAAAAATTAGGCAACTTCAAAAACAAGGCACTTCTAGTGTTGAAACTACAGGGTTCTATGTAGGCCAACTTTTCTGTGATTCTAATGCCGTGAAAGAAATGATAAAAAGGCATTCTGTTGAGACAAGGAGGGAGCTGAAGATAAAAAAGAATGACAAGATCAGAGTGAGAGCTATTTGCATTGGTACTTGCCTTAAACTTGGTGGGTTAAATAAAGACAAAGATGGTGCAAGTGGCAGTGGGGCCGGGTTAGTAAATGAAACATGTGGAGATGAAGATACTGTTGAGGGTAGTAATGGAAATTCCATATGTCCTTGGAAGTTGCAAGTATCTAAACTTAAACAAAGTGAAAGCTGGCAAGTGAAGACTTACTTTCCCCAACATAAATGTCTCCAATCTAGATCTGTCAAGGCTTGCACATCTGTGTTTCTTGGCAAAGAGATTATGCAGGTGGTTGATAGTAATCCTACAATCCCAGTGAGAGCTTTACAAGAGCAATTACAAAAGAAATATCAAGTGAATGTCTCAAGGATGAAAGCATTTAGGGCTAAGGAAAAAGCAATTGTACAACTTAATGGGGACTACATGTCACAATATGAGATGCTAAGGGATTACTGTATGGAGTTAATTCGGGGAAACCCAGGCTCAACCATCAAGATTGATGTTGAGCCATCTTATGAGCCTGCTTCAACAACAAGACAGTTTAGAAGAATCTACATTTGCTTAGGAGCATTAAAGAATGGTTTCAAGGCAAGCAAAAGGGAATTACTTGGTTTGGATGGATCCTTCATGAAAGGTCCATTTCTAGGACAGGTTTTGACAGCAGTTGCCTTGGATGCAAACAATGGTATATATCCGGTGTCTTATCCTATAGTGGAAGCAGAATCAACTAGTTCTTGGACATGGTTCCTTCAATGCCTTGGTGATGACTTAGATCTCACAAACAGATCTAACTTTACTTTTATAAGTGACAGACAAAAGGTAGTTAATCTTTAATTTGTTATTCTTTAATATGTTACTTCACATAGCTAAATTTAATTTTTCTTCTCTACAAGGCATCCTACCTGCAATTGCCAAGGTTTTTCCATATGCTGAACACAGATACTGCCTTAGGCACATTCATGAAAATTTCAAACAAAGATGGAAAGGTAAGGCTTACAAGGACTTGCTATGGAAATGTGCTACTGCAACCATTGTGCAACAATTTCAACATGCCATGAATGAGGTGAAACCTTTAAATGGAGAAGCTTGGAAGTGGTTAGCTCAGATTCCACCCCAACATTGGGCCAGGTCATGTAACACCCTGATTTTCAGTCCAAATTTAAATTTTTCAAAAGATCAATTTGAAACCATATTTATACAAAACCCTTAAAATTTATCGCGGAAGCATTATAACATTCTTGAAGTATTTCAACGAAATACAGTACAATTTATCAATAAACTCTTCAACACATGAATCCCAAAACCTTTTGGTGTTACTACAGTCAATCTCACGACCATAATTAGAAAGGGTAGGAAATCCAAGTTTACCGGAAATTTAACTAAAGCAAAGCTGTGCCCACAACAACTACCCACCTCACCAAGGCATCTATACCACCTGTGGATACAAAACATTTTCATACATAATGTTAGCTATATACATAGCTAGTGAGTACAACCAAAACATTTGTTTTATCAAAACCAAGTCATCCCTTTTCACTTTTGAAAACATAAGTTTGGCAATCAATATTCTTTTAAAACCTCACATAATAGCACATAAGGATGCGGGTCTGTCCATTAGGCCACAATGTATCCACGTGGTAGCTAGCCACGGTCAACACGTGCCCACATGGGGGATAACCACATCACCCCGTCAAGGTGGGGGATGCACGAAGTAGTCCACCATACAATGGTTATCTGGAGTGCATGCCCTGTTCACCATATCCACTCGTGTTGACATGGGTCGAACCCCTCGTCAGCCTAGTGAATCCACACGGTCATGATAGCTACTGACATACCCCTCCACTCTCTACACCGATCCCTCAGCCACCCGTACCTCGCGGTTCCTAAATCGCCGAAGCCAAAGAAACCTCTGTGTACGTCTCAATGACTAGGAACCCTATGGTACAGAGTTATATCACACAGTGGTCCGGACCAAAGCTCATATACCCCGAAGGGTCACATAAGCACATACCCCGAAGGGTCACATAAGCACATACCCCGAAGGGTCACATAATCACTTACCCCGAAGGGTCATAAATCACTTACCCCGAAGGGTCATATAAATCACATGCCAACAAGGCCAAACATCTCATGCCATAAGGCCACAAATACCAAAACCATATTTGGCATCTCAATGCCCAAAACATTATTGGTGTAAACATATCTTTATTTATCCAAAATCGTTCCATAGTTGGCATCTCAATGCCCAAAGTACACCTTTAGTAAAAACATATCCTTCATTTCTCAAATCATGTGTGTGTTGTTTTCAAAATCAAAGTTTACTCCAACATGGAGTGTCATGTTTCAAAACCATCCATTAAAACACAATTTAAACATAGACCATCTCCAACCTAGAGCAATGGTCTTGTTTTAAAAATCATCATTAAAACACATCTTCTTTAAGTTCCAAAAGCCTCATAAACATTTACAAATCATATAACCCACATTTATAAAACAATTGCATAATCCACATCCTTTGAATCATCAAGATTCATCAAACAATTGCCAAACAATCAAAACACATAAGTGATGACTTGAAAAACTTTAACAATTTTGGGTATCCGCAGAGTATACTCACCTGAGGGTGTGATGAAGATCACAACCCCATTCAAACCAAAGCTCAACACTTGATCATAACCTATGATCACCAAAACACAAGGTTAACTTACATAGTTAACCAAAAACAAGGTTTTCTAGACTCAATTCTAGCCTTTGACACCCTTTCGGGTCTTAAAAGACTTCAAATAAACCCCTATAACCAGAGGAATCCATCCCCAAGCATATATAAGGTCAAAACAGGTCAAAATAACATTTTAGGAGGCTCCAGGGTAGCTCGCGCCGTGTAACACCCGGAAATTCTATTATTAAATTAACGCGAGAAATGTACAAGTGGTATATGAGTTACTAATGGGTATATGTGATAGTAGGTGGTTATAAACTATGGGGCTAAAACCGTCAAAATGGAACTTGGAAAGGTTGAGGGACTAATTGTGCAATTAGTCCATAGTTATATATATATATTGCCATCTTTGACTATTTGAAGTCAAAGTCTTCATTTTGCAGGAACCAAACTCACGTAGAACCTGAAGTGTTGTGTTTTCACTGAGATTTGGAGCAAGTTCAGCTTGAAACAAGTGTCTACAACAGATTTTAGCTAACCACAACTTGGAGGTAAGACTTCTTGACCATGTTATTCAAGTTTTATGGGTTTTTAAGTGATTCAATGGTGAATCATGGAGTAAAGCTTGTTCTTGTTGTTGTTTTCAGTTTATAAGTTGTTTGGGGTGTAGGAAAACACCCCAGTAGTGTTTTCTTGAATTATAAGTGAGATTTGTTGGTGGTTTGGCCGGAGTTACAGCAAATAGTCGCTGGGTCTGTATGGTACACAGCCCGTGTAGAGGTACACGGCCCGTGTAGAGTAGAAGGCGGTCACAGGGCCATGTTGGTATACATGGTCGTGTAGAGTATGAGGTACACGGCCCGTGTGGGTCTACACGGCCCGTGTAGGTGAGTTGTCAATACCGGCCATGTAGCCAAGACATGGTCGTGTAATAGGAGAGGTACACGGCCCGTGTACATAACACGGCCCGTGTAGGATGACTGGTCAACACTGGCTATGTAGCCAGCTCAGGACGTGTAGTGTTTAAGGGACACGGCCCGTGTAGGGGTACACGGCCCGTGTAGGCCCTGTTTCAGATTAGATTGCTTTAAGTGATACTTTGTTGTATGGTATATATAGGAAGGTGATTGACCTTATATCAGAATCAGTATCAGTTGGAGATCTTTGCATATCCTAACTATTATAAGGTGAGTCTTCTAGACTACTATTCATATTTACGGCATGTATGTTATTATATCAGGTTATTGATATGTTAGGTCACTCGGATATGGGTGCTATGCTCAGTAAGGTTCAGTAGTGTTATAGTAATGTTACAATATATATGTTTATGTGTGTTAAGCTTACTGCCATGTACATTAAGGCTCAGTAATAATAAGCATGCTGCTTTGTGAAGTAGTGGCTCAGAAATAGCACATTACTGTGGCTCAGTTAATTAATCATGTGAATCAGAAAGCATACTGCCTTGGGCAGTAGTGGCTCAGTTAATTACTCAGAGACTATTACCGGTTGTTGTCAGTGTTTATTATATGATTATATTTATGTGTTTATATGATTGGCAGTCTAGTTTACTCACTAAGCTCTCCCAGCTTATCAGATATTATTTTCTAAAATGTTTTACAAGTTTTATTAAAGACAAAGGGCAGAGCTTCAGTTTGACGGTTGTTATGTATATAAGGAAAACAGTGTTTTAAAACTTAACGCCCAGTTGTTTAGTGAGAAAGTATCTTTTGATGTAAATATGTAACTATCAGGCTTTTGTATGAACCTGAGGGTTCAAAACAGTTTTTGTTGCTTCCGCGTATTTGTAAAATAACTCTTTTATTTCTAAAGGAACTTGAGATATGGTTTTATTTATGTTTTAAAAATTAGGGCGTTACAACATGGTATCGGAGCCAAGGTTTGAGGGATCTGGAGGTGTGTTATGCATCGTCTGGACTTAAACCATGATTCTGCGGATTTGGTCAAACTGGAGGCTTGCAGCTTGGTGAGTATACTAGTAATCATATTGATATGTGTTATGCGAGCATTATGTGTCAGTGCATGATGTGTTAAGGACGGATATGATATGTGTGCTTACAACTATTAAGAGTTGGTTTTACATGTGTAGTCAGTATGAGATAAATTATGACATGAATATGTGATATATTTTATTAGAGATACATGGCCTAAGCCTGTGAATCGGGACTTTTTGTGATTAAGTTAAGATCGAACGTGTGTAATATGTTTATAATAATATAAGAGCTCATATTATTACAGACATATGATACGTGTTGGAACTTAATGAAATCATGAGGAATCTTGTGAATCGGGTGAGGGATACTTGTAGAAGCAGTACACCTGAGATTATAAATGTATAGAATGCCTTGGTATATACAAAAATACTTTGGATCAGATGATAGGTGTACTGATATGTTGGATGTATTAGTAACTATTTGTTATAGAGGATGGTGTGATAGAGCTACCTTTTACCTTAATGCTTTATCTATACTACCAGGATGGTTAATACAAGAGGTTCAAGAGTAGTTAATAATGTTAAGGGTGGTCCCAGTCGTAGACCCGAAGGGGTAGAGACCAGTGTGACAGATGAGCATGTTCTTTTAGGAACACAGTATGATGGGGAGGGAGGAGCCCCAGAGATAAATCAGGAAGTACCAGAAGCTGCAATTGGAGAAATTGTAGCGAGGGAAATTAGTAAAGCGTTGGAATGAAGTATTCCTTATATCATAAAACAGGTTGTAGATCGAGGTAAATGATCAGAATAAGGAAGTGATTGGGCAGGAAGTTGCAGCTAGGTTAACTGTTGCGGGTGTTGGGGTTAATCTTCAACCTCAAGTTATTATACGTGAAGCACCAAAAAGCTGTACGTTCAGAGACTTTGTAGCTTGTCATACACCGTTGTTTCATGGGGCAACTGATCCAGTCGTCAGTCACAGATGGATCTCCGAAATTGAAGGTGCGTTTCACACCTGTTTGTGTGCACCTGAGAATAAGGTGAGATATGCAACCAATCAACTGAGAAGTGCAACTAAGGATTGGTGGGATATGGAGGTAAAACAAAGAGGTTATGTTCAGATTGAGGTTATGACATGGGAAGAGTTTAAAGAAATTGTTTTCGAACAATTTGTACCACAGGCAGAAGTTGATAAGATTGTGGATGAATTCCACAAATTGAAACAGACAAAGGAGACTGTACCAAAGATTAATGCGAAGTTTATGGAGAAAGCTCGTTTTTGCCCAGACTATGTGGCAAATGAAAAGATGAAGATGTATAGGTACATGATGGTGCTCAAGCCTAGCATTCGAGAGTTTATTGATGCTAGTAAGCATCAAACAGTGAAATCCATGATGGATGCTGCAAGGGCTAGAGAGTTAGAATTGGTCAGATAGGAAACAGAAAGAAAGTCAGTGGAGAAGGCGACACCAGTGTATAAGAAACCAAGAGTTGAAAATCAAGAAAAGATGGTGATGCAGAAGACATATCCAGTTTGTTCGTTATGCAAGAAACGTCATTTGGGAGAATGCAGGGTTGGTTCTTTGGCATGTTATAAATGTGGGAAACCTGATCACTGGAGCAGAGATTGCAAGAATCCGATCAAAGTGTGTTATAATTGTTATCAGTCAGGTTATCAGAGGTCTGAATGTCCCAATCCAACCGCAATAACGGTGCTTACCGATTTTAAGTCTACTTCAACTTTACCTTCCACGCATATTATGAGATGAAGAGGGAGAAGAAGTATAAACAAAGCCAGGTGTAGTTCCAGGTATATATCTTGTCAACAGTTTGTCTGCTCGTATGTTATTTGATTCTGCTACAAATAAATTATTAGTATTTATCTATTCTGGAAAGATTTCAGTCAAATGTGTTCGAACTAGATACAGTTAGATTCCTTGTTAAAACTATAGCCATGACTATGAGAGAATTCCAAACAGTAATTCGAATAGACTGGTTTGATAGTAACCAGGTTACAGTATTATGTGAACAGAAAGTGATATGAGTTCATATCCCAAGTGGGGAAGAACTAAATATATGTGTTAGTACCAAAAAACCAAAAAGTTATATGTGTGGTTAGTTTATAGAAATAGGAAGTATCCTCAGTATGGATATACTATTTCTTTAACTTGTGTTACGAGTATTAGTCAGAGAAGAAACAAATGAGTTTAAAAGATGCGAAAGTAGTATAGGAATATTTGACGTGTAAACCGAAGAAATATCGAGGTTACTACAAGACAGACAGATTGTGATCAGTGTCATTATGGGGTTGTTAACGGAAATTTTGTGAAACGACAGTTTTTGCGCTACCTGAGTTGATTGAAGAAATTATAGTAGTTTGAGTTGGCTTTGTACAGTGGCATGGATTGTGTTTTAATGCAGAGGGGCAGAATTATTGCTTACGCTTTTAGACAGTTAAAATAGGGTGAGAATGAATACACAGACTTGCACTTGATAGTAGTATATGTGGCATGTTATTTATATGATACGTGATGGTTATACATCGAAAGTGGGTGGATATGTGGATGTAAGACTATTGTCGGTGCGCCGCAATAGCATTCATAGGTGATGTAAGACTATCGTCAGTGCGCTGCGATAGCATTTAGAGATGAGTAGATGTAAGACTACTGTTGGTATGCTACAGTAGCATTCAGTATGATATGATGGGATTATGTGTTTTTATGTGAAGTGTTGTTTACACTAAATTATAACAGTTGGAAATAATTGTTGAGTGAGAAAGACCTGTAAAGGTGACAGAAACAGTGATTAGAATCAGTGGAGGATTGTGAATAGAATATTATGTTATTCAGAGTAAGGCTAATGGTATAGCCGACAGTTTGAACAGCAAATCAAAAATAATACTTATGTGAATTAATTATCTAAACGACAATGACGACACTCTTATTCAGAGGTGAAAAGAACAGTTCAGTGAAAAGTGATCAAAGGTGAAAAATATTATAACGAAGGGATAAAAGGGGACAAGTAGTCAATCAATTTAAAAACAGTTATGATATGTTAATTGGATATGGTCGTATATGAGTATCAGGTTATGGGGGTGTGTGTAAGACACACCTATATGAAATTCATAAGTTTATAGTGGTGATGTAGCTAGAAGTTACTAAGGGTATGAATACCTAAGAGTAAATTATTGATAACTGGAGGTGAAATGAGATATAGTCAGACAAGTGGAGAAAATATCATTAAAGATATAACTTGTTTCCATTAGAGAAACTTATTATGCAGAACATTTAACAGAGGTGTGTGTGAAAGAAATTGTATCTTGTGGTAGTACATCAGTTTCTACTGAATCAGATAGGGATGCCAGTTGTGTTTTCAGAATTTGGAACAGATTTCATATTTGAGGGATAAGTCTTATCTCAGTACAGTCAGAATGAAAGGAATATACAGATGATGGAAAACGTATGTTATGATTGTGTTATCGATTCAGAAGGAAAACCGGGGGTATAAATTTGTTTGACAGAATTTCGTGTTATAACAGATACCAGTCCAGCATCAGGATGCCAATGTATGATATTAACATTAAACTTCAGTGTATTGGATGATGTGATTCAGACAGAATGGGGTAGTACAGAAATAGTACAGCGAGAGGCAGAAAAGATTCAGAAGGTAAATAATATATTGTTAGATGTATAGAATAGACAGAAGGGTTATACAGATAAACAGAGATCATCACATCAATTTCAGTGGAGAAGTATATATTATTGGAGGTATCATTGTGGAAAGATATGATTAGATTCAGAAAGGAGAGAAGACTAAGCCCGAAATTCAATCAGTTATTCAGAATTATTGTATATGTGGGGAAGAGCAGTTTATAGATCAGAGTTGTCAGAAGAGATGTTATAAATTCAGAACACCTTTCGTGTGTTATATTTCAGCAGATGTTTAGCAGTTAAATCTAATAAACAGAGTAGAAGGGTCAAGGAACCGGTAAAAGTATAAGAACGGGGTCAGAATATGCATGAGGGCCTGTACAGGAAATGATGATATTATTCAGAACTTTACGGCAGTTGATTTCGGGGACGAAATCATTCCAAGTGGGGAAGAGTTGTAACACCCGGAAATTCTATTATTAAATTAACACGAGAAATGTACAAGTGGTATATGAGTTACTAATGGGTATATGTGATAGTAGGTGGTTATAAACTAGAGGGGCTAAAACCATCAAAACGGAACTTGGAAAGGTTGAGGGACTAATTGTGCAATTAGTCCATAGTTATATATATATATATATATATTGCCATCTTTGACTATTTGAAGTCAAAGTCTTCATTTTGCAAGAACCAAACTCACGTAGAACCTGAAGTGTTGTGTTTTCTCTGAGAGTTGGAGCAAGTTCAGCTTGAAACAAGTGTCTACAACAGATTTTAGCTAACCACAACTTGGAGGTAAGACTTCTTGACCATGTTCTTCAAGTTTTATGGGTTTTTAAGTGATTCAATGGTGAATCATGGAGTAAAGCTTGTTCTTGTTGTTGTTTTCAGTTTATAAGTTGTTTGGGGTGTAGGAAAACACCCCAGTAGTGTTTTCTTGAATTATAAGTGAGATTTGTTGGTGGTTTGGCCGGAGTTACAGCAAATAGTCGCTGGGTCTGTATGGTACACAGCCCGTGTAGAGGTACACGGCCCGTGTAGAGTAGAAGGCGGTCAAAGGGCCATGTTGGTATACATGGTCGTGTAGAGTATGAGGTACACGGCCCGTGTGGGTCTACACGGCCCGTGTAGGTGAGTTGTCAATACCGGCCATGTAGCCAAGACATGCTCGTGTAACAGGAGAGGTACACGGCCCGTGTAGGATGACTGGTCAACACTGGCTATGTAGCCAGCTCAGGACGTGTAGTGTTTAAGGGACACGGCCCGTGTAGGGGTACACGGCCCGTGTAGGCCCTGTTTCAGATCAGATTGCTTTAAGTGATACTTTGTTGTATGGTATATATAGGAAGGTGATTGACCTTATATCAGAATCAGTATCAGTTGGAGATCTTTGCATATCCTAACTATTATAAGGTGAGTCTTCTAGACTGCTATTCATATTTACGGCATGTATGTTATTATATCAGGTTATTGATATGTTAGGTCACTCAGATATGGGTGCTATGCTCAGTAAGGTTCAGTAGTGTTACAGTAATGTTACAGTATATATGTTTATGTGTGTTAAGCTTACTGCCATGTACATTAAGGCTCAGTAATAATAAGCATGCTGCTTTGTGAAGTAGTGGCTCAGAAATAGCACATTACTGTGGCTCAGTTAATTAATCATGTGAATTAGAAAGCATATTGCCTTGGGCAGTAGTGGCTTAGTTAATTACTCGGAGATTATTACCGGTTGTTTTCAGTGTTTATTATATGATTATATTCATGTGTTTATATGATTGGCAGTCTAGTTTACTCACTAAGCTCTCGCAGCTTATCAGATATTATTTTCTAAAATGTTTTGCAGGTTTTATCAAAGACAAGGGACAAAGCTTCAGTTTGACGGTTGTTATGTATATAAGGAAAACAGTGTTTTAAAACTTAACGCCCGGTTGTTTAGTGAGATAGTATCTTTTGATGTAAATATGTAACTATTAGGCTTTTGTATGAACCTGTGGGTTCAAAACAGTTTTTGTTGCTTCCGCGTATTTGTAAAATAACTCTTTTATTTCTAAAGGAACTTGAGATAAGGTTTTATTTATGTTTTAAAAATTGGGGCGTTACATGCCGCGAGGCACTCATGCTCGCGCCGCGAAGAATTCGCTGGAAACTTCCTTGCGCATAATAGGCAATGTCGCACCGCGAGGCCCGATAAACATCACATATCTCTGTTTTTCTTGCTGTAAATCCGACCCAAACAAAACTCTTTCCAACTCAAACTTGTTTGTAGCATATCATACACTCAAGAACACTTCCAAATACCATAATAGCAACACATAACATATCTTTAATCATCAAAGATCTATTTTCACCAATTTTCCCCATTTTGACTCATTAAACACAATAAAACCAAATTTAAACCAAGAATCACCAACTAAAACATGTATTACTCAAATCAAACACAAATTTGAGTTTAGAACTTACTTGATTTGCAAAACCCACTCAATCCCCAACTTTCTTGCTTCAACCAAGATCAAAGATGGAGAAGTTGGAGTCTAAACTCTCAATTCTTGAATTTAATCACTTGAATCTTCAAATCTCCTTTTGATCTACCTTCTTTTCTTCTTCCTTCTAGAACTCTCTCTCTCTCTCTCTCTCTCTCTCTTCTCTTCTTTCTTTCTCCAGACTTTTCTTCTTCTCTTGACTTCATTTGATGAAGTCAACATATATATATATATATATACATATTTACATGAAATGGCCCTTGATGTTTCTTTCCCTTTACATTATTACCCATATAAATTTAGATACATGCCACCTACACCCCTCATGCATTATGTGTGTGTGTATATATATATATATATATATATATATTTAGAACATATAATACCATCTAACATCTAATTTTACCAATTCTTACTAAAACTTGCGTTTACATACATTTTATGATTTTTACAAAATTTCGGGTATTACAGGTCACACTTTTCAAGTAGGTCAAAATCTGATCTATTGTTGAATAATATATGTGAGGTGTTTAATAGAAAATTAGTTGATGGTAGGGATAAACTAATTATCACTGCTTTGGAGTACATTAGGGAGTATTGTATGAGAAGAATTGTAATTGTTCAAAAGCTGATTGAAAAGTGTGATGACCCTCTTACCCCTACTGCCACAAAGTTGATTGAGAAAGTTAAAAAGGATGTTGCGGAGTATACTGTTTTGTGGAATGGAGGTTTCAAATATCAAGTTAGTGGTCCTTGGATGGATCAATGTGTTGTTGACATAGAAAAAAAGGAATGTAGTTGTAGGCGATGGGAGATCACCGGAATTCCTTGTAAGCATAGTGTGGCAGTTAATTGGAACATGTCAATCAATGGTGTGAATGTGGGGTTTCCTGAATCTTGGGTTGATTCATTGTATTGGTTGGAAACATGGAAGATTACATATAGCTTCAAGGTTGGTCCAATAAATGGTAGAGAGTTGTGGCCAAAGTCAGATTGTCCAACCACCCTCATTGCACCTAAACATCACAAACAGATAGGGAGGCCAAGAAAGAAGAGGAAGAGAGGTATAGATGAAGTTGAATCAATGGATAAAGGGGGGAAATTATCAAGGGCAGGGAAGACCACAACATGTGGTAAATGCAAAAAAGCGGGACATAACTCAAGGACTTGTGTAGGTCAAGGTTCAAGCAGCCAAGTAGGAGGTTCAAGTGTAGGAGCTGGTTCAAATCAAGGACAGGGTTGAACTTTGGTATGAAACTGTATTATGTTAGTATTTTAATGAACTGTGGTTATGTATTTTGATGCACTTTGGTTATGAAACTGCTTTATGTACTTTAAAATGTTTTTTATCATGTTGGAACATGAAACCGGTTTATGTAACTTTTTGTTGGTTATGGCTTATGAAACTGGTTGTATTAACTACTTTAATATGTATCTTGGTCCTTTTGCTTATGTAAAATTTTGTTGGTTTATGTTAGACTTTGATACAACTATCTTACATCACATGATTAACAATGCTTGAACCATACTTATTTATAGGCAAAAAGTGAAAAAGGAATATTACAGAGAAGAGAATATTGTGTCTGTTTTCAAACACTACCATATGAAACAATGGAATATTAACTCAAATCCTACAAATTTTGTGGTTTCAAGTAGAGAGAAAAGAATCAACATATGAAGCCAAAAAATAAGATATGAATCACACATGGAACAATTCACTACTTAACATCACTTGGATAGTACAAAACGGTGCCATGATATTGAAAACTACAAAACCATAAGATTTTCACTTGGAAACTAAAAAACAAGTTCTGAAACACTTCAATACTGTTCCACCTAGGGCAGAAATTGAAAAAGTACACAAATTACAAAAAAAAAAACCAGCTGAAAATCAGATAAAACTTCATCTTATGTGCTTTGGCTTCATTTTCTCTGCTATAACCTTCAGCCTTGTTTTTCGCCTTCAACAAACCAGGAATAATCTCTGTTGATCTCGGGCACATTGGTGGATCCACCCAACCAATGAACTTGCAAGTAGAGGTTTTATCGGGACAACAATAAAATCATCTTCCAGGGTTTAGAGAGGTCCAAGATGTGCGAATAATTGCAATCCTTCCACAATTGCAAATTACCATTTTGTAATTAATTCAAGGGGCAAAAAGACATTAATACCCTCACAAGTAAAGGAGTTAACGTTTCTTTGAACGGAAGGGTTAAATGTGGACCAACATTGTTACAAATTGCTTAACACAGGGATGCTTGGTGTAATTTTTAAAGTTTAGGGACCAACGGTGGGAAATTTTGTAAACCACATGGACCATTTGTGTAATTAACTCAAAAAAAACATATGAAACATTTTAAGTACAATATTGTGGACCTCTAGGCTCTAGCTACATTAAGAGGGAAAACAAAGGGAGAATTAAAAAAAAGAAAAAAAAATAAGGTTAATTAGAACTCTTGACATTTTGTATAGATGTAAGTAACCTTGTCATCTGGACTAGGATTGATATAATATCATTAGTAGTAATGGAGAATATATATATTAGATTAAAGTGGCGCAAGTTAAAAAAAAACCATCAATGAACAGTGATTTTGGCGTATTATAAGGCTTGTGAATTGTATATATTTATAATAACAAAGTATAATAAAAAAGACCTACCTGAGTTCACTAGTGATCTGCTAATCAGTCGATGCTTGTATAAAAATAATAAAGGAAAAACAGTGATTATATAAAGATTACAATTTGAAGAGTAAAAAATTATTTTTGTTTACTAATTTATTCTTTTAATTTTTTTAATTAATGATTATGATATATTATGGACTTTTTGATCAAAACCCAATTGATGAATCAAATGTTTCTCATGCTTTTTGTAAAATTAAAACTTCTTGTATTAACACTCTCTTGTATTTATATATATGTTCCTTGATCATTTAAACGAACAAATATAAACGTATATGAACAAAGCAATCTTCTAAGCAAGCGAACGTAAAAATTCGTTCGTTTAACGTTCATGTTTATTTATTTGTTCGACTAAAGTTAAATGAACACAGGAATCCGTTCGTTTATCCGTTAGTCGATCATATCCATTCATATCGTTTACGGCCCGGTTGCCTTAACCACAAATCAATCAAATTCTTCATACGACGCCTCTTCCCTCCTAAAGACCGAATTGATTCTACACGCTCTTCATTGATCGATTCTTTCTGATGAATAAGGCATTATTCTTCACCCTTTGCTCGATTAAATTTGTTGCTTCTCATTTATTCAAATCTCTGATCGTGTGTGTGATTCCCACCGACACCATACTGTACGTGTGTGTATCGGTTTTGTTTTATTTGCTCAAATTCGAGTCTGTATGTGTATGCACATATTATGTCTAAAGTCATCCAGGTTCCATAAGGAATGATTGCTATTTCTCATCAATTCATATGGATTGAAAACCTACGTATGAAATCTTTGGTGATGATTATTAAAGAGTGCTTGCAACATGTTCGATTAAATGTCTAAGAGAAGCTTGGTTAGATGATGTTAACAAATGTTTGCTTGACTGTGGTAGCAGTTGTTTTGAAATGTCTGGATGACTACGGGTGTCACACGTCTTGACAAATTGTGTGTTTGTTTATTTACATCTGAGCGTGGGTGTTTGTTTACTGATTTGGGTTTCAATTTGGATATGAAGGTAACCCTTTTTTATTCATTCTTAGGTTTATTTATGATGGTTGCAGTTATTATAGGTGTGTTAAATTTTAATTAAGTACATATTTTTATTTGAAAGGCATTAGTTTTTTGTAATCAAACTAGTAAGACAAATACAAACTCAAATTGTTCTTTTTAGTGAGGATTAGATAAAAGAACATGAGGAACCAAGGCACTAACAAGTAATAGTTTGTTCCTCTCAAAAAATCACAAATGAGACTGCTAAAATAGGTTCATTACTTCATTTCCCCAGCACATTCACAATGCTAGCTGCATACGTACAAGAGTAACCATAACAATCATCTTTCTCATTCACTATGCAAATTGAATATGTAGGACCTTGACTTCAAATCTTCATTTGTTTTCGTAACTTGATAATTACTAATGACAAAAAGATACAAATACATGAGGACCCAAGGCACTAACAAGTAATATCTGAAATATTATTCTTTAAATACTCAACTAATGGTATATCTTTGACTACCAGAACTTTGTGATGACACTAACTTATTAGGCTTTGAACTAACAAATATTTTGTCAATCCGTAATACTGAGAGTCTGAGACTCGGTGGATCAAATGCATAAAATATGAAACAATGATCCTCATATTCAATGGTTCATGGCCCTCGCAAGGTTTTGGGATGCAAATTTTATAGTAGTTGGTTAACATGTCAAAATGGGTCGGGTCAAAATATGTAATTTTTTGTTTTCAGAATATGTAATCACTGTGCCAAATATGATTAGCGGAATTGATCATATTTAAATAACAATCGAAGTCTTTTTAACAAAAAAAATTCGGAAGTTTTTATGCATTTAGAACGCTTATATATTAGAAGAAGAATAGTGTAGATTTCTTAAAACTTCTTTTGCACATATATAGTGTTTCGGGTCAACATGACCCATACCATATAATTACTTGTTTTTATATGTTACGGTACCATTTATTTGTGGAATAAGTTAATTAGTCAAATAATGGGTTGTGAATTAGTCAATTAATGTTTAATATATGATCTTACTCATATCGCTGTTTCTTGATAGGACTTTTCCTTTCTTGAAAAGATCTACAAACACATACAAAGAAGTGATCACAGAAGGTAAAAAAGATGAAAGTTCACTCTTTATTTCAGACAAGATGAATACCTCATAATTGATTTCTTTTTTTTTCCTTTTTGTGTGAAGATGATTTTTTGAATATTTTGTCAAGGAAATGATTAAAGAAATTTCCTACAACTACTCCAAATATAGATGAAAGGTGAGTCTGTATACGACTTTTGTTTGCAACCTGATGATGGCAAGGTTTGTGATTTTGGTAAATACGCAAAACTTATTGGACAGATTGTTAATGCTAATATATGAAATGGATTACTTTTCATATGAATCTTAAACAGGGGATCTTCTTTTTGACTTGCTGTTGTGAAAACGAACTATTTTAATGCTTCTTTTGTTGGTGGGCTGTTTGTTTACATTTTTTAAGTGGATGTGGAATTTTTGAGCTATCAATGGTGGTTTTTGCTTCTTTTTGACCTATTATGTAGTGGAGGAAAGGAAAATGCCTTAGTTTTCCAAAGGGGGTGTTTGGCTGTTAGGATTGTTTATTAAAACTGATTATTTGTCTATTGCATTTTGTCCTAGTAACTAGTTTTAAAAGTACTTTGTATAAAAAATTTTAATAAACAATTTCAAAAAACCCTTTAAATTGGTTGAACAATAAAATCTTTAACACTGTGTATTTCCCTCCGGATGATTTTTTTACCGTCTTGATATTATTCATGATTACATAATGAAGCCAGATCACGAGGTCCAACTGTCATGTCTCAGGTTTTGACCTTAGTTCATTTGACTTGAG
This sequence comes from Dittrichia graveolens, assembly GCA_038502395.1. Classification (NCBI taxonomy): domain Eukaryota; kingdom Viridiplantae; phylum Streptophyta; class Magnoliopsida; order Asterales; family Asteraceae; genus Dittrichia; species Dittrichia graveolens. Next base: position 84,329,775 of record JARJIL010000005.1, on the reverse strand, counting down.
TCTTTAGTTTTACTTTTTAGAATCCATATGAATCTTGGTAGTTGTGTTTTCGGTTAGAAAACTGAGTATGGGCTAGTTGAATTAGATGTTGCCATATTCGTGCCTTGGGAAAAGCTTATATTGAATGGGCTGCCCAAATGGCTAACGGTCTGAAAACCGGTGTGCCTTGGTTCATTTTTAAACAAGAAGATGCCCCTGATCCAATGGTATAGGTGTGTTTGAAATTGTTTATGCTCGATATTGTCTAACAATTGTCTCGAGAATTGAGTGTTAGATTTCAACTTTTGTTTGCTATTATTTGTTTTAAGTTGTTGAATTTCTACTTGATCACATGCCTTCAACCACTGGTTTCTCGACATTGAGGTATGTATGAATGCAATGGTCAACATCTTAAGGAAGAGTAACAAAGGACAGATGTTACAATGGTCTACATCGTGAGGTATGTGTCATGTATGTTGCAATGGTCTGCGTATTACACACTAACACTGTAGTAGTAAAAGACGTAATACTTTTGGGTTTCTGTGGTATTAATTATAAGAATTTATTGCTTTTTATGACAAAAGAAAGTTATTAACCAACATTTCCATTTTTAGACCCCGCACGCGGGGTCTTAAAATCAAATAAACATTAACAATGAAATAAATATTAGAGTTAATTACAAAATTGGTCCTTTCTGTATACCACTTATTTCACTTTTAGTCATTTATTCCAAAAAGTTGCGGATTAAATCCTTTAAATGAGAATTTTGCACACTTTTAGTCATTTCACTAAACGAACGTTGATTCTTAACGTTAGTTAAGGGGTATTTTCGTCAAATCCATGGTATGTCTGTGTCTTCCCTCTAAATGAATACCAGATGTCATTTTGCTGTGTGTAAATTACACTCTACTCTCCAACTCTCTTCATCCTTTTTGCTTCACTGAAATTGCCCTAGCTCCATTCCCAACTTGTAATTGAAGAAGCGAAGCTCAGATTGTGCAATATAATGGTGGTTCCTTGTCATTACATTCATCCCAACAACGATGAAGTTGATTGCAATGAGCTATATGGTAAATTTGAAATTACATTCTTGATTATCGTTAATGGTTTTTTTATTGCAATGCGTTTGATTTTAGTTGATGGTTTTGGAAACTACAAAAGGTGACCCTAACCTATTTTCTATCAAATTGCACCATGGTGGCCGTTTTACGAAGTTTCCAAGAAAATATGTAAAAGGTAAGGTGAGTTATGTAGACTTTGTAGACATTGATTTGTTATCTCCATTAGTCTTGGATGAGATAATATTAGAGTTTGGTTATTTTGAAGAGATGGAAACTTATTACCATTTTATGATCCCTGAAAGTGACCTAGATTTTGGGCTTGAATCTCTTGGTGGTTGTGATTATGATATTTTAAAATTGAACAAGTACATTGGTGTTCATAAATGCATTGATATTTTCAGTGATCATATGACCACAACAATTCACACTTATTTCGTATCTCCATCTAAGGTAACCATTAAGGAAATTGATGAATTTGCACCAAGACCAAAAGGTTCATCTTCTAAGATGCGTATGTTAGAATGACAAAGTGAAAATGATGAATCTCCTAATGTTGAACCAATTGTTAATAAACCCCATGTTGAACCAACTGTTAATGAACCTCATGTTGAACCAATTGTTAATGAACCCCACGTTGAACCATCTGCTATTGATCCCCAAACAGTTGAACCTCCAAGTGTGCCATCTCAAAGTGTATCCATAGATCTTGTAGATATAATTAACTTTGAACCATTTAAGAACATGTCATTCGGTCTTTCTCAACCTATCCATGAAAATGATATATATGATTATGATCTAATAGTAGCTACGGGAAAAGGTAAATGCGATGATGTTAATGAGGGTTGTGTTGAGGGTGAGGACAATGATTACTTTTAGGATCATGAGAACTATGTTGATGAGGTAGATGTTGACATGTTTGACTTTCATTTGCACATTGACAAGGATGTTGAAATGGATCCTGAATGGGCTTGTGGTGATGACAATGAAGATGTATTAAACAAAGAGGAATTATCAAGTTATAGTGAGAGTGAGTTACCTAAAGGTAAGGAGAACTACTTGAAGAGCCTAAGTAAGAATACAAAGAAGGTGGGTGAAGGTGAAAATCATAAATATAACTTTCATGTAGGGTAGGTGTTTGGGTGTGCTAGTGAGGTGAAAGAAATGGTTAACAACCATTCAATTGAAACAAGAAGAGAGTTGAAATTTGTGAAAAATGATAAACAAAGAGTTAGGGTTGTGTGCTTTGAAAAAATGCAAAACTTTAGCGATGTGGTCCCTAGTTCTGAAGGACCAAAGTTGAAAAATAGTCCTAAAGGACCAAAGTTGAAAAATAAATGAGGTAGGGGAAAGAGAACAAATCCTAATGCATATACATGTCCATGGTTACTGTTGGTTTTCAAAATAAAGGATTCTAATACTTGGATGGTGAAAATCTTTGTGAAGAACACAATTTCTTGCAATGTCGCAAATTAAGAGTGCACTTCCTTTTATCTGTCAAAACAAATTATTGATCAAATTGGTAACAATCCTTAGATTCTGACAAGGGCACTTTAAGATTAGTTGTAGAACAAGCTTGAGTTGGGGGTTTCATAAATGAAGGCTTTTAGAGCAAAAACTTTAGCACAAGGGCAGTAAGAGGTGATTTCATCCACCAATATGCACATCTAAGAGATTATATGTATGAGTTAATGGACAAAAATCCAGGAACTACAATTAGGCTAGATGTAGAGGAAGAAAACAACCCAAATATGGAGACAAGAGTCTTCAAAAGGATGTATGTTTGTCTTGAAGCATTAAAGAAGGGTTTTAAAGCTTGTGGTAGGGATATTTTAGGCTTAGATGGGGCTTTCATGAAAGGTCCATTTCCAGGACAAGTTTTTACAGCTGTGGGTGTAGACCCTAACAATGAGATTTATTCTCTTTCTTATGAAATTAGGTAGAAACAAAAAACTCATGGACTTGGTTTTTGACTCATCTTGCTGATGATTTGGAACTTGAAGCTAATGGTAACTTTACATTTATCAGTGATAAACAAAATGTTAGAATTTCTTGTTATTGTTCCTTGCTAGATTTTAATAACCTTTTTCTTATATATTCATTATATTGATTGCAGGGGATAGTTTAGGCTGTTGAATATGTGTTCCCCTGTGCTGAACACAGATTCTGTGTAACACATACATTAAAATATGAAGTTGAAATAGAGGGGTCAGGCATATGAGAACATGTTGTGGAAGGCTGCAACTGCAACTATTATTCAAGAATTTGGAAAAGCAATGGTTGACTAAAAGAAATACAATGAAGATGCACACTTGTGGTTGTCCAAAATTTCACCAAAACACTGGTCAAGAAGCCATTTTTTTTGTAACAGCTTGTAAATTGTTATATTGTTGGATTGCATTTAAAAATTCATTTGGTCATTATCTGTTTTATTAATTGTAGGGAGGGCCCAAACAGATGTGTTGTTGAATAACTTATGTGAGGTGTTTAACAAACAACTTGTTGATGCTAGAGACAAACCCATAATACATACACTGGAATACATAAGAGAATACATCATGAAGAGGATTGTCAATGTCTTGGCAATGATAGAAAGGAGTGATGGACCATTGACTCCAACTGCTACAAAGATGTTAGATGTTGTAAAAAAAAGCAGCAAGATATGTTGCTATATGGAATGGGGGTGACAAATATTAGGTTAGTGGACCATGGGGGGCCAATGTGTTGTGGATTTGAATGCTAAGAATTGCACATGTAACAAATGGGAGTTGATTGGAATCCCATGCAAACATGTTGTGGCTAGCATCTGGAATGCTACCTTGAATGGGCAGGATGTAGGAATACCAGAGTTTTGGGTAAACAAGATTTACAGAATTGATTCTTGGAAAAATGTTAATAGTCACAAGGTAAACACAATCCATGGCCAATCAATGTGGAAGACAACTGGTGTTCCAACTACTCTGTTACCACCCAAGTACCATATCCAGGTTGGAAGACCAAAAAAGAAGAGGACAAAGGCAGCAGATGAAGAAATTGCATCCCAAAGCAACAAGAAGAAAAATAATTTCAGTATGAAGTGCAACAAATGTGGTGGATATGGTCACAACCAGAGAACTTGTAATGGCCATGGAGGAGATGCTCACACTCAGTCTACCCAGGGTGAAGGATCAGGAAGTCAACCAATGTGAAGTTGTGAAATAGTTTGTTTAGTGTTGGTTTTTGAGAACTACTTGTTTTGTTTAATGTTGGTGTTAGAAAGTGTGTTGGTTGACAGACTTATTATGTTTACTGTTGGTTGATTTTGTTTAATATTGAAGAGTGCATGTTTATTGTTGGTTTTGTTTAAAAACAATATGTCATTTGCGTCAATACACATTTTTTCAGTAATATGAAGTGAACATTACATGAGGAGCCATTACATTAGCATACTAACTTAAAACAAAAGACCATCACCATTACAAAAGACAATCACCATGACAAAAGACCATCACCATATATACACTACTAACAACATGTAAACTGTTACAAAAGATCATCACCATCACCCTATCTAGACCTTGGTCACATTAAACACAACATTGAACACAACATCCTCCCCTTCATTCAGAGTCTCCTCATCAATGGTGAAACTTATCCAACAATTAGTAGCCCACTTTTGAAATTGCCCCTAAGAAGTCAAAATCTCTGGTAACCACAACATGATCAGTAATCTTTAGTTTCCTTCTCTTGTCCCCATAGACATGCATATTCATTAGGTGCATTCAGTCACCAACTTGAATGAGACACCTACTGAATCTCCACAGGGCATGCATCCTCACGAAATAGGTAGGAATGGTCTGTAAAATATATCAAAAAAAATCACAGAGTGTATATACATACATTTATCCAATAACACAATCAAAAGCTTACTTACCATCCTACCATTCTTATTTCTTCCTGATATGCTTCTCAAACTGAATAGTGAAGTATCTGTCAGAAGAAGGAGCATCATCCATAGCAAAGCTATTTGTACACAAAATGAACTTCCAAATTGACTTCAATTCCAACCACCAAATTAACTCACCTACACCAAACTCTTGATTTAATACTGTAGTAACATAGATGGTAATACAGATTTAGTGTAAAGATTTGGTAATAAAGAACTCACTTCAATTCCAACCACCCAATCAACTAAGTAACATACTACAGTAACCCAATTAACTCACCCACACTAATTGTAGTAACATAGATGGTAATAAAGAGAAGGGATCACATATTTTAAACAGTAAAGATTTGGTGTAATAAATTCAGGAGAATAACTTACAAAAAACAGGAGCATAACATACCATTTTGTCCTACAAAAGATATAACCAAACACTCTAGTACATTAAATACCCTAAAAATACCATCGAACTGACAAGCAAATACACCTTCAACCTCCTACATTGTGCTAAACTTGCTTTCAAATCAGCTTCTGTCTTGTTCATAGACCTCAATAACCTTGGAATAATGTCAATTGAACGTTGGCACATAATGGGGTCAAACCACCCAATAAACCTGCAAGAGGAACCCTAATTCAAGAAATAGAAAAATCGGACTTAGAATATTAGATTAGCTCCAACTCAGACAAATGGCGTTTGATGAAAAACCTAATTTTGGGGAAAATTAAATCTTACCTATTGAGGACAAGCATAGAACCTACGACCGGGGTTCTGGGATGTCCATGAAGTTCGAATTACAGCAACCTTTCCCCACATACAGAACACCATCGTCTCCCTTAGCCTTCTTCTTCTTCTTGTCCATCAATGGATGAACCCCATGTTAAAGCTAGTTGTTTAATTAAGCGGGTGTTGGTTTTATAGTGTAACACCCTGATTTTCAGTCCATATTTAAACTTTTCAAAACTTGTTTTAAAATATGGTTTATATTAAACCCTTTAATTATAAGCGGAAGCATTATAAATTCAATTACGGCATTTCTACAAAATACAATACAATTTTAACAATAAATTCCATCATTGTATTTGACCCAAAAGCTTTTGGTGTCACCATAGTCAATCTCACGACCATAAACATACAAATAGGAAATTCAATATTACCGGTAACTAAAGCAATTCAAAACTATGCCTAAGGCATATACCCACTCTCAAAGGCCTTCAATCTACCTGCGGATACAAAACATACAATACACCGAGTTAGTTATAAACATAGCTAGTAAGTATAACCGAAAAACTTTAATCTTTCAAAACCAAGTCATCAACTTTGAAAACTAAGTTTGGAAATATGCATGCTATAATAGAATTCACATAGAAGCACATAAGGATGCGGGTTTGTCCATTGAGCCATAGTATCTTCACGTAGTAGCTAGTCACGGTCAATACGTGCCCACATGGGGGATAACTACATCTCCCCATCAAGGTGGGGGAGCACGAAGCAGTCCACCATACAACAGTTATCTGGAGTGAATGACTTGTTCCCCAAGTCCACTCGTGTATACATTGGTTCGGTTTGCTCGTCAGCCTCTTGAACCACACGATCATAATGGGTACTATCATCCCCCTCCACCAATTGCAACATCCCTCAACTTTACCACTCACATGTTGCATGGTTCGGTTCGCCGTAGCCTCTTGAACCATACACACGCCCATAGTGGTTAGAAACACAATCGGATGTGCAATTAAAACCACACTAGTCCACATTATACTCATACCACAAGGGTCACCTAAAACACATGCCATAAAGGCCAAGTAACTCAAGCATTTAAACTTATCAAAAGCAAATAGGTGTCACATAACACATAGTTCTTGAGCATAAATGCTCAACACACAATATCATATTTGGCATCTTAATGCCCATAATACACTCTAAGTGTAAACATGATTCATTAACTCAAAACCAAATGTGTTATTACAAGGTCATAGCTCACTCCTAGATGGAGTGTCATATCATGAGCAATTTATCAATTACATATATATCAAGAACATGGCCTCTCCTAAGTGGAACATCGACCTCACTTTGATTCTTATTAAAATGCACAATATTCATTGTTACACAATTTCCACATCCTTAATTCATCAAGAAAATAAGCCAAATTGCCAAACATATAAAAACATACTCATGATGACTTATATTTTTTTATGAAAAAGCTCACTTGAGGGTGTGATGACGATCACAACCCAACAATCCACAAGTATTCACTTGATGATCAAGCTTATATTAGCAAGCATACAAGATCATCTTAGATACTTAAACCAAAATAATACTCCTCAATAATCTCAAGGTCTAAACCATAGTTCAAACACATGTTTGAGCCATAAAAAACTCCAATTTAACCTCCTATAATCAATAGAATCAATCTCCAATCAAATACAAGGTCAAACGGGGTCAAAATAGTGTTTTTGGAAGTTTCGGGAGGTTCGCGCCGTAGGAAAATCCCTTGAAAAATCACCCTTTGCAAATTAGCGGAGCCGCGAACCACATTGCTCATGCTGCGAGCCAGCGTAAACAATAACCTTCAGCTTGTTATTCTATACCTTTTCGGCCAAAACCCAAATTCTTCCAAACCAAAACGTAATTGCAACAACCATAAGCCTCAAAAACACAACAAAACACTCTAACATCACCATTTAACATATCTTTGATTACCCAAACCTTAATTTCACCATTTTACCCAATTTTGACCCATTTACTATATCAATCACATAATTCCTCAATAAATCACTCAAATACATCATGTGTTGTTATAAACAAACACAAATCAAAGATAGAACTTACTTGGGATACAAACCATATCTTCACAAGCTTCAATTTTAGCCAAATCAAAGCTTACATGGCAGAAACATTGCTAGAACACTTCAATTTGACCTTAAAATCAACAAAATCAACCCAAACCTTATGATATCTTCATGTCTCCATCTTCTCCTCCAACTCCCCCTCTTTCTCTTGAGTCTTCCAGAAGCAAAACCCCTAAAACGAGCAAATATATCTGAGTTGGGGCTTATAGCTTCACATTTTCCACAATCAGCCCCCACAGTTTCAAACTTGACACCTTTAGCCCCTAAGCTTTCACCCAATTTACACATACAATAATTAACTTATAATATTTGTCATTACTATCATTCATAGCTTTAGACAATTGTATTTTGTGCAGTTTTATATGTACTTCATGAACATATAGCATCAATTTAATATTTATCACCTTTATAAACATATATTTTCCAATTAACTATGATATATCAAAAACTCGTATACAAATACGAAACACAAATTCTTTTGAACAATATAAACACCTATTTAACCAATAACGAGGTCATATTAAATTTCAGAATATTAGATATAGCATGGATTTGACGAAAATACCCCTTAACTAACGTTAAGAATCAACGTCCGTTTAGGGAAAGGACTAAAAGTGTGAAAAATTCTCATTTAAAGAACTTAATCCGCAACTTTTTGGAATAAAGGACTAAAAGTGAAATAAGTGATATACAGAAAAGGCCAATTTTGTAATTATCTCTAAATATTAATTATTAGATTTCAGTATTATATATATGGAGAATATATATATATATATATATATAAACAAAATTCAAACGAGAACGGTCTTTCGTACGAGAACTGCGAGAACTGTTTTTAACGCCATTAATGACTCATTAATAAGGGTATTTTGGTATTTTATATATTTACCCAACAATGAATTGCGTCTGGATGAGCCGTCATTAATTTGCGAGACTTGATTTTCTCAAAATAACTCTCATTAATGCGTCACTAATAAAACATTAATGAGCCGCCAAAATATCTTAGCCATTGATTAAGTTTAATCAAGGGCTAAGATTGTTTTTCATAGTTCTCGTATGAAAAACTGTTCTCGTTTGAACCTTCCCTATATATAGTTATATATATATATATGTGTGTGTGTGTGTGTGTGCACTGGCATTGTACCCGCGCAATGCAGCGGTTACGAATATTTTTTTCTTAATAAGTTGTTCGTGTTTAAAACAATGGTTATTTGTTTCTATTCTAAATTATAATGTGTTAATGAAATTATACATGGATGATAAAATCCAACAAGAGTGTTGGCCTTATAACTCTATTCTATTTTAAATATATTACCCATTTAAAAAATCCAAATTTTTTTAAAAATTAAGGTTGTATATTATTTAGATTTAATATTTCTGGTTATACGCAATTTTTAATTGTTAAGTTAAAATATTTGTTATATGATAGAATATTCAATATGAAAAGTTTAATTATTAATATTTTAATTACCAAGTTAATTTGTATTGATTTGATTTTTTAAATAATCTTTATTTTGGAAGGTGTAGTTATTAAAATGATATATAAGATTATAATTAACTTTATCAAAATAGTTGCTTTATTTAACGGTTTCTATTAATTGTAATATTAAGGGTAAGTTAGTAATTTCAAATTACTTAAAATTAAGAGATTAAGAACACTTAAATGCTTTATAATATAGTATAGATATATGGGATGGTTCATTTGAGAACCATTATTGTTGTAAGAACCGCGAGAACCAAACTTAGCCGTTCTTCATTTAATAATTTGATTTAATTAAGGTAGGTTGATTTTAGATCTCTTATTTATTTAATTAAATAATTGGCCTACAAGTGTTCTCATTGTTCTCCATTTAACATGTGTTCTCACCGGATCCCTCCTATATATACATGAAAAAGATCATTTGAGAACCGTTCTTATTGTGAGCACTGTAAGAACCAATCTTGGCCCTTGATTAAAATAAACCAATGGCCAATAAAATGATGGCTCATTAATGATAAATTAATTGCTCATTAATTATGCATTAATGAGGGGTATTTCGGAAAATCAAGGCTCGATCTTTAATGACAACTTAATCGGACGCAATTCATGGTTGAAAAATTATATAAAAGACCAAAATACCCCTATTATTAGCATTAATGGCGGTTACAAATGGTACTAGCGGTACTTGCAATAAAAACGGTTCTGAAATATATATGTATATATATATATATATATATGTATAGGGGAGGGTTCAAACGAAAACCTAATTTTCGTACGAGAACTGCGAGAATCAATCTTGGCCATTCAAGTGGAAAGTCGAATTCATGGATGAAGAGCATGGTGGGGGGGGGGGGGTTGAGTGTGGCAAGATGCATGTAAGGAATTCATGGGTGGGCAATCCAATTGAATGAGGGGGAATTGAACGGCTAAGATTGATTCTCGCAGTTCTCGTACGAAAAACAGTTCTCGTTTGAACTTTTTCATATATATATATATATATATATATATATATATATTGAAAAGTTCATTTGAGAACCGTTTTTATTGTGAGAACCGGGAGAACCAATCATAGCCGTCCAATTCCCCCTCCAATTGGATTGCCCACCCATGAATTACTTACATGCACTTTGTCACACTCAATCCCCCCACGCTCTTCATTCATGAATTTCACTTACCAATTGTAATGGTTCTCAAATGAACCCTCCTCTATATATACTGTAAACGACTACATATATACGATGTAATAATGTAAAAGGGAGAAAAGATAAGTTTATCGTGCATCTCTGATCTCACTGTCTTTTGATTAGTAATAATGTGAAGGGTCAATCATGGTTTAACCATCAAAGTTTTACTTTAGTTTCGATTTAATCATCAAAGTTTTTTTTCAAACAGTTTTACCATAAAGTTTGAATTTATAATTATTTAATTCTCAAAGTTACACCTTCTTTTTGGTTTAAACCTTAAAGTTTTTTCTCAAACGATTTAACCCTTAAATCGTTTGTTAAAAAATGATTTAACCCTCTAAGTTTTGTTAACTTTTCAATAAAAAGTATAATGCATAATAAGTAGAGAGGGTAAAATCGAAAACCATATAAAACTTAAGTGATTAATCGGTTTTTTTAACAAAACTTCAAGATTTAAATCATTTGAAAAAAAGTTTGAGGGTTAAATCATAACAAATTCAAATTTTATGGTAATTTCGTTTAAAAAAAACTTTATAATTAAACCATTATTCACCCTAATGTGAAACTTCAAAGTTGTGCCTTTAAACATATATGGTTTCATGGTGTCCCTAGCTCCACCCTCCTAACACGGTACTAATAGCAAGATTTTCATCGATCAGGTTTTCTCTTTTTCAATATTGCCACCAAATTAGTGATAAATAAATTATCTTTAAAGCTCGCAAGTCGCAACTTCTACTGAACAAAGTTCAACCTTAATTAGTTTGATTTATATAGCTTAATTAAAACTAATTACATGAATAATATAAAATAAAAGTTCGATGTAAGTACGTAGCAGGAGTTTTTAACACATGCATTTCTATGTGGTCTAACTTTTGCTCATTGTTGACGAGTGTAGAACAAACTTTTTTGAGAACCAGATTTCATATTTAGATTAAATTGTTTTAATATATATAAACAATATATTTATTCCTTAGATAAATATTTGTAGATTTTTATCTGTTGGTTATGTTTATTAATTGATGATTATATATAAGATGCAATTCAGGTTCATACATTCTAATTGATTTAATAAAAGTAACTAGGTTTTAGGCTTGCATAAATACGGGCTTATATTTAAATTTTACATGATAAATGTAGTTAATAGTAAAGTTATTTACTAATAAAATTTGATAGTTACATAAATATTGTTAACGTAGAATAATTGATATTTTGAAAATCATTATTTTGAGAATCATTATTTTGTTTTTGCTAGGTTGTAAATATATTTAGCATTAACAATTTTAATAATTAGAAGAATAAATAAACATACAACAATATTGAAGTAGGTGAAACAATACTCATTGCATTATAGTATTATTGGATTTCTTAAGAATCTTATCATACAATCTTATGAATATGAAGTTGTAAATAGATTTGAGATATTAAAAACTTACAAGGCTAGTGAAATTGTAATAGAGTATAAAATAATGATAAATCCTAATTGCAATTTAAGAGTAATAATTAATATTTAGTGAGTAATAAATTTTGATAGTTACATAAGTATTGTTAACCTACAATAATTGATATTTTGAGAATCATTCTTTTGTTTTTGCTAGGTTATAAATATATTTAGCATTAATAATTTTAATAATTAGAAGAATAAATAAACATACAACAATGTTAAAGTAGATAAAATAATAAAGACTACATTTTATGATAAAGACTTACATTGTTATAAATGAGAAATATTTGATTCTTACTCATTGGATTATGGTATTATTGGATTTCTTACATAAGTATTGTTAACCTACAATAATTGATATTTAGATAATTATTTTTTTGGTCTAAGAATGTTGTAAATATATTTAACATATTAATAATTTATAAGGTTGCATAATCGTAAGAGAGTATATACTAATAGTAAATAATAATTGCTATTTAATTGTAATAATTATCATTGTTGTCTAATAAATTTTTGTAGTTTAATATATGGTCTTAGGTAATTTTAGTACCATTTAAGTTACGAATAATTTATCAAAAATATATAACAAACATAGATATGGGTAAATAATATAAATTGAATTTAAGCTTCTTATTTACAAGAGTATATCCTTCTACATCATCTTTGTTATCAATATTGCGATGTTTTTTAGATAAACCCGTGGTATTTGTTTTGGACCAAACTTTAGGAGTCACAAATTCTCACTCATTGTATTATGATATTCTTGCATTTCTTACATAAGTATTGTTAACCTTCAATAATTGATATTTAGAGAATCATTCATTTTGTTTTGCTGGGTTATAAATATATTTGGTATATTAATCATTTATAAGGTTAGAGAAATCGTAAGAGAGTATATACTAATGGTAAATAATAATTGCTATTTAATAGTAATAATTATCATTAATGTATAATAAATTTGTGTAGTTTAATATATAGTATTAGGTTATTCTAGTAACATATAAGTTACAAGTAATTTATTAAAAATATATAACAAACATTGACATAGGTAAATAATATAAATTGAATCTAAGCTTCTTATTCACAAGAGTAGATCATTCTATATCCCCATCTTTGTCATCAATGTTGCGACGTTTTCCAGTTAAACCTGCGATATTTATTTTTCGACCCAACTTTAGGAGTCACAATTTCAAAATTATATCTATCAATCACAACTTTGTTGTTTGTATCGTAATCTAACATTAAAATTAAGAAATCATTGTATAACAAAGCCGAAATACAAACATATTATGTGTAGAGATTAATTGAACAATATACGTATAAATACTAACACACAACACAAAAAGTTAAATAATTCCACACATGAAAACTTATATTTTAAAAATCAAACCAAAGTATATTATTTCAAAATGACCTAAATATCATATAGTGAAATAGATTAGTGTTTGAGAAATACTACCAAAGATAAATAATTAAGCTACTTATTTAATAAAAGTAAAAAACAAAAACATATTATGTGTAGAAATTAATTGAACAATATACACATATATACTAACACACAACACAAAGTGTTTAATAATTTCAAATATGAAAACTTATATTTTAAAATTCAAACCAAAGTATATTATTTTCAAATGACCTAATTATCATACGGTGATTAGTGGTTGGAAAATACTATCAAACAAAAATAATTAAGCTACTTATTTGATAAAAGTAAAAAACAAAAGACGTTAATCTAAATGGTAGCTATCTCAAATCCTTCAAACTTTTTCTTTCTTCACAAACACAGGCTTCTTATTCACAATAATAGATCCGTCTACATCCCCATCTTTGTAATCAATATTGAGACGGTTTCCGGATGGACCAACGGTAGTTGTTTTGAGCCAAGCTTAGAAGTCAAAGTTTCACAATCATCACAATTAATCACAACTATGTTGGTTGTATCGTCATCCTACATTAAAAGATTTAGCACAAATAGTGAACTTCATTCCAACTAAACAAACTACCTCACTAATGTCGCAATTATCTATGAACAAATTACCAAATATGTTAACACTACAATATGAGTAAACTAAAGCGAAGAAATAAAGAAGCTTATATTACCAACACTAAAAACAGTAATGATAACTTTATTCAGGAAAGCATAAAGGTAAATTTTCATATGTAAAGAATAAAAGATTTAGCACAAATAATGAAATTCATTCCACCCAAACAAACTACCTCACTAATGTTGCCATATCTTTGATTAAATTACCAAATATGTTAACACTACAATATGCGTAAACTAAAGCGAAGAAAGTAGGAAGCTTACATTATCAACGCTGAAACAACAATGATAACTTTCTTCACCCGGAAAGCATAAATGTCAATTTTCGAGAATAAAAGATTTAGCACAAATAGTGAACTTCATTCCAACTAAAGAAACTACCTCACTAATATCGTTACTATCTTTGAACAAATTACCAAATGTGTTAACACTACAATATGTGTAAACTAAAGTGAAGAAAGAAAGAAGTTTTGGTATGCGTAAACTAAAGCGAAGAAAAAAGAAAGCTTTTGAATTTATAAACCTTGGTTGGAACTCAAATGTAGTACTATTCACATTTACTTCTATTTAAATTGCATAAATTATTAGTAGTAACCGATGGTAGGGGATTAATACACATTAATGTTGAACTTTAGTAGTAACCGATGGTAGGGGATTAATACACATCATTTACGCACCAATCCTAATTAACTTAGATTCACAAATTGAAAATCAATATTGGATGCCACAAATAATTACATGGCTACTATCCAAATTTACTTCTCCTCATAAATTATAAGAAATAACCGAAAAAGAATACTTAATACACTAATTACATAATACATGTGGTAAGCGATAATACTTAATGCACTAACTCCACATAAATTATAAGACATAACCGAAAAGAATACTTAATACACTAATTGCATAATACATGTGGAAACCGATGGTAGCATAATACTTCTTGGAAGCTGAAATTTTACTTAATACGCATTAATGTACCGACTATAGGGAATTAAGGAGCCATAATTGTGTGAGAACATACATTGTCTTCAAACCCAAACTCCTAATATGTTGACACATCATCTATCCACCTATTTTAATTGACTTGGATTAAAAAATTGAAG
Organism: Dittrichia graveolens; assembly: GCA_038502395.1. Taxonomy (NCBI): domain Eukaryota; kingdom Viridiplantae; phylum Streptophyta; class Magnoliopsida; order Asterales; family Asteraceae; genus Dittrichia; species Dittrichia graveolens. Next base: position 84,314,708 of record JARJIL010000005.1, on the reverse strand, counting down.
CTCAATCATACATGCCACATATGATAGGAAGCTTACTAAGTTATAAGAAATATAGATAATAGAGAGAGAGTGTGTATATAAGGAGGTTCATGTGAAAAGATTCTTATTTGCAAAAAGTTCCAATGATTTATTCAAAGGCTAGTATATGATGTGGTTTTTTTGTAATTAAATTGAATACGAAGGAACTTCGAATAAAACGAAAAGGTTATAATAGACACTTTATCAAACCCAAAACTACCCAATATTAAATTCCTATTTATTCTCTCTTTCTCCCTCTATCTGTTACGTATTTCACTTCACCTAGAAGAAGCAGGCGACCCTAAATCACCAATCAACCATCAACCCCCTCTGCCACCAGTCAATCCCCCTTACCACCGCCACCATTTGCTACCACCGGAGACCCGACGCAAGAAATCTCCTGCAGTCAACATCACCGGCATATTTAGACCGTCGATCGCCAGCACATTTAGATCCTTCTTTATCTTTTCTCGTCGAAGTCTGCTAGCACTATCACAACCCCCCTACGATTGTCGACACACCATAAATGTAAAGCGATTGAGTACTCCATGACGTCTCCGTCACCTACAACCATCACTGCCATCAACAACTTCAGTTTTTGAAGGTCAGGGTGAATTTATTTGATTTTATGTTAATGATTTTAAGTTTATGGAGAACACTGCGAATTGTGTGGATCAATAATAGTTTAGAAGTTAAGTTGCATTTTTTTGCTTTCCGAGAACAGTTGTCGGTTAGTATTCTAGCCATGAAATTTATTTTGATTTGCATTTTTTTGTCTTTTATCTTTAATTTGCATATCATCTTCACCATTGCCCTCTCATTTATCGTTATAAATCAAGTCTTTTTTTATAGTTTATGGTTTGTTTATCATTGAACATTCACATGTAAAGGATTGTTAGTATGGCTGGATTGCGTCATTTTGTTTATCAAAATGTCTTAATGAGTTGTTAACTATTGAGCACTAACATTCAAGATAAGAGAACGATTGGTTGTTTTATAGTGAACTAGCGGTGTTCTTTTATTCACGAGTGAATTTTACAATGGTTAAGTTATTTTTATTCATGTATGGATTGTTCAGTATTGAACCGGGCCTTATATGTGTTTGTATTTTAGGCTGATCATTGATGAATGGGGTTGAACAAAATATTTTTTTAGGTTTGTTCATCCTTGTATTTCTTTAAATTTGTACATAAAGGTTGCAATTTTGATTTCTAAATACAAATAGATTGCGTTCAAGTTTGGGTTTGTTTTTAGGGTTTAGTTCACCAAAATGTATTCAACTTTTCATGTTTTGTTATTGTGTGTATTGAACTTTAAAAGTTTCTATTGTGTGTATGAATCTTTTAAATTGTTCCAATTGCATGTATTTTGGTTACATAAAAAAGATAAAAATGTATAAGTTTAGTAAATACAATAGAAAGTTTAATACACACAATAGCGACAAATTAAATGTTTGATACACACAATAGAAGTTCTTAAAGCCCGATACATACAATAGCAAAACGTGACAACTTGGATGTATTTTCGTGAACTAAACCCTTGTTTTTATTAGCAATTGAAATGTGTATTTTAGATTTGGGAATCTTTTCACTAGTGAACAAAAAGTTGAGATAAAAAAAGAGGTTAACACGTTCACAAGTGATTGTACATAAATTATAATTTGTAAAATATTGATCATTCAAAAATAGACATAAAAAAGAACTAGTAAAAGAAATAATGTATTATCTACGTGTTTATAAAAAAATATACAGACCTAAACAAGAGGCAGTAAACAAAATAAAATAACGGAAATTGTAAATCGTAGGTTGTTTTCACTAACGAACACTGTATACATAACGGAATATTTGTAAATCGTACGTTGTGTTCAGTAGTGACACCATATATTAATAATAAATTATAAGTAAATTCTATAAATCTGGGAAAAAATTAATTAAAGAGAGAAAAAATTAATTATATGAGAGAGAAAAAAATTTGTTTACTAATTTACCCTTTTAAATTAAATAAAAATATTAATGATGATTTATGTGAACCATAAGATCAAAAACAAATCAATGGCTTAAATTACTTCTTGCACTTTTCGCAAATAAAATGTATGAACCTTCCCTGTATATATATAATATATATATATATAAAATATATATATATATAATATATATATATATATATAATATATATATGGGAGAGTTCAAACGAGAACTACGAAAACCAATCTTGGTCATTCAAGTGGTAAGTGGGATTCATTGATGAAGAGTGTGGGGGGATTAAGTGTGACAAGGTGCATGTTAGGATTTCATGGGTGGAAAATCCAATTGAAGGAGGGGGAATTGAACGCCTATGATTGGTTCTCATAGTTCTTGTACGAAAAACAGTTCTCGTTTTGAACTTTTCCCTATATATATGTATATATATATGTATATATAGAGAAGTTCATTTGAGAACCGTTTCTTATTGCGTGTACTATTAGTAACCACGATTAACATTTATTAATAGGGGTATTTTGGTCTTTTATATATATCTTAAACCATAAATTGCATTCGGGTGAACCGTAATTAAAGAGCAGGGCTTGATTTTCTCAAAATACCTTTCATTAACGCGTCATCCGTCATTTTTATTATCCATAGATTTATTTTAATCAAGGGTGAAGATTGGTTCTCACGGTAGTCGTAATAAAAATGGTTCTCAAATGAACTCTCCCCAATATACACTATCATTGTACTCGTGCAATGCAATGGTGACTAATATTTTTTCTCGATAACTTGTTCATTTTTAAAACAGGGATGGTATGCATCTTGAGTAAATTATAACGGGTTAATAAAATTTCACATGGATGATAAAATCCAACAAGAGTGCTAAAATTATAACTCTATGCTGTTTTAATTATATTACTCATTAAAAAAATCTAAAAATCTTTATAAATGAAGGTTACATGTTATCTAGATTTAATACTTTTAGTTATACGTAGTTTTTAATAGTTAATTTTAAAAATTTATTATATGATTAAATATTTAATATGAAAGGTTTAATTATTAATTTTTTAATTATTATGTTAATTTGTATTGATTTGATTTTTTAAATATTGTTTATTCTTGAATGTTTAGTTATTAAAATAGTATATAAGATTGCCATTAACTTCACAAAATAGTTACTTTATTTAATAGTTTTTAGTTAGTTTAATATTAACGGTACATTAGTAATTTCAATTTACTTCAAATTAAGAGATTAAGTCAAAAAACCTAAATGTTTTGTGAGATAGTGTGTGTGTGTGTATATATATATATATATATATATAGGGAAGGGTTCAAATGAGAACTATTTTTCGTATGTGAACTGTGAAAACCAATCTTGTTTCTTGATTAAAATAAACTAATGGCTAATAATTTTGACGGCTCATGATTAGCTCGTTAATGACTAATAATTGACTCATTAATGACACATTAAAGAGAATCTTGGGCAGATCAAGTCTCTCACGTTAATGATTCAACCGGACGCAATTAATGAATGGTACTACAACAGTTCTCGTACGAAAAATATTTCTCGTTTGAACATTTCCCTATATATATAGCAATGTACCCGTACAATGCAGTGGCAACAAATATTTTTTTCTCGACAACTTATCCGTTTTCAAAACAGGGTTAGTGTGTATTTTGACTAAATTATAATGGGACAATAAAGTTTCACAAAGATGGTAAAATCCAATAAGAGTGTTGAAATTATAACTCTATGCTATTATAATTATATTACGCATTAAAAAATCCAGAAATATTTATAAATGAAGGTTACATGTTATTTAGATTTAATACTTCTAGTTATACGTAATTTTTAATAGTTAAGTTAAAATATTTATTATATGACAGAATATTTAATATGAAAGGTTTAATTATTATGTTACTTTGTATTAATTTGATTTTAAACATTCTTTGTTTTGAAAAGTTTAATTATTAAAATGATATATAAGATTGTCATTAACTCAACCAAAATACCAAATAATTACTTTATTTAATAGTGTTCATTTAGTTTAATATTAAGGGTAAATTAATAATTTTAAATTACTTAAAACTAAATAATTAAGACAAAAGACTTAAATGTTTTATAAGATAGTGCATGTATGTTTGTGTGTAGGGAATAGTTTAAATGAGAATTGTTTTTCTTACGAGAACGGTGAGAATCCATCTTAGCACTTGATTAAAATTAATCATTGGCTACGGATCTTTGACGGCTCAATAATGATGCATTAATGAGGAGTATTTTGAGAAAATCAAGTCTGCAAATTAATGACGGCTCATCCGGATACAATTCACGGTTGGGTAAATATATAACCGACTAAAATACCCCTATTAATTGGTCATTAACAGTGTTATAAACGATTCTCGCAGTTCTTGTATGAAAAAATAGGTTTCGATTGAACTTTTCCATATATAAATTAATAAATAAATATATATATATAGACACACACATATATATATATATAATGATAACAATAATTGAAATAATAATAAAATTATTACTAATTATAACTTAATTAATAGTTAAAATGAATAGAAACAACATTATTATACGGAAGAGTTCTTATGTTTTATATAAAATCAGCCAATATTTAAGTATTAAACTGAAATTCAGGGATTGTTAAATTTTTGAAAGTGGGTATAAAGGTTGATATATATTTAATATATTAATATGTTACATATTTTGTAAATTGGGCCCAAGAATGTGGTCACCTACTAATTTTTTTTCTTCCATTTCATTAGGACCCATGTTAATTATTTTATCATACACGCTCTATATATATATATATATACAAACAACATTGCATATCCATAAACAATAATTTCATCATGTCTTTCACCTTCAAGCAAACCATCTCCTTCTTATGTCTAATAATAGTTCTCATCACTTGCAGTGCATTGTTATTTAGCCATGACGAAGAATGTTTAGCTCTGTTCCAATTTAAGGAAGCCGTTCTTCATCAGGCGTATGCATCATTTGATGTTGGGTTTCATAAGTTTGACTCTTGGAGGAAGAGCTCAAATAATGCATCATATCTTGATGATTTTGATTGTTGTTTATGGGGTGGTGTGATATGTAGCAAAGAGGGCCATGTGATCGGGCTTGACTTGAGCCAGAGTTCTCTCCGTGGACCTATCAACTCCAACACTACCCTCTTCAACCTTGTTCATCTTCAAATGCTCAACCTCTCAATGAACGACTTTGTTGAATCTCAAATTCCATCTGAGATTGCTCGGCTAAAGCAATTGAGAATCCTCGATCTCTCTGTTTCTGGATTGTGTGGCCAAATTCCAAGTGAAATTTCACAATTGGTGCAGCTGTCTTCGTTAGATCTGAGTTGGAACCCACTAAAGCTTCAAAGTTCTAACCTTGAGAATCTATTGCAAAACTTGACTAGACTCGAAAAACTCCATCTCTCGGGGGTTAACATTAGTTCTTTTATACCTCATTTCTTGGCCAATTTTTCTTCCTTGAAGTCAATTAGACTTGAAGATTGTCTACTTCAACATGAATTTCCATCAACAATATTTCACTTGCCAAAGTTGAAAGTTCTTATCTTGGGAGAAAATACAAATCTAGTTGGTTTTTCACCTGAATTTCATAACGTCACCTTACTTAAGCACTTGAATCTGTTTTTAACAGGTTTTGGCGGGACTATACCGGAATCCATAAGAAAACTACACCATTTGGTATTCTTGGACCTTGGTATGTGTTCTTTCTCAGGCAGCATTCCACATTCAATCTCTAACTTGACACAACTCACGGAATTACGTCTCTACACAAATAAGCTCACAGGCCTAGTTCCGTCATTAGAAAGTCTTTCAAAACTCAATGTTTTGTTACTTAGTTATAACCATTTCGAGAAGGGAAGACTACTCTATTGGCTTAGTAAACTGACTAAGCTTAACGAACTGGATGTAGATTATACGAACATACATGAAGAAATCCCACCCTCTATTACAAATCTTACAAAACTTGGTTATGCTTCAATGAGGGGAAATTTCATTTTTGGTCAAATCCCATTTTCATTTATGAACCTCACTACACTAATGGTTTTAGACCTTTCAATGAACCAATTGCAAGGACCAATTTCAAGTGCATTTTCCGGTTATAGAAGTCTCGAATATCTTGACCTAGTTGTTAATAATTTTAGCGGAATTATAGACCTAAACACATTTGTAGGACTTAACAAACTTGGTTTTTTGGATTTAGGTGAGAATAGAATATCAATTGTAGACACCAACAACTACACTGATAGCACCCTCCCAGAATTGAAATGGTTAGGGCTCTCAACATGTAACTTGAAGGAATTCCCTGCATTTTTGCACATCCGAAAGAAAATGACTGTGTTAAATCTTTATAATAACATAATTGAAAGCCTCATACCAAAGTGGGTTTGGAATAATAGCCAAGAAACATTACGTATTATTAACCTTTCAAACAACTTCATCACCGGCTTTGATCAACAACCCGATTTTCTCCCATGGTTTCATTTGAATGTATTCCAGTTGCAGTATAACCAACTACAAGGACGGCTACCGATTCCACCAAAAACCACACTTGTTTATGATGTCTCAAATAACGATTTGACAGGAGAAATACCTCCATTGATATGTGAAGCAAAAGGCCTTCAATTTTTAGATTTGTCTTCCAACAACATGAGTGGAACCCTCCCTTCATGTTTAGGCAACTTAAGCAATTCGTTATCGGTTTTGAATCTCAAACGGAATAACTTTCATGGCCCCATGATGAATAATTTTAGGCATGGAAGTCCAATGATGAGTATTGATTTGAGTGAAAATCAATTTACAGGTGAGGTGTCCAAATCATTGCTTAATTGTACCAATTTAGAAGTTCTCACTCTTGGAGATAACTCTTTTCATGGTCTCTTTCCCTTTTGGTTGTATAATCTTACAAATTTGCGAGTTCTAATTTTGCGGTCTAACAAATTTTATGGTGAAATTCAAGGTCTAACAACTATTGGCTCACAGTTCTCGAAGCTCCACATCTTAGACCTTGCGAACAATAGTTTCAACGGTCGGTTGCCTCACAAGTTCTTCCAAAATTGGAATGCAATGAAATCAGTTTATTTTTGCAAATCATCTGCCATGGGATTTGAGATTTCCTTCAATATAACTTTGCCTATTGAGTATCCATACTCAATGACATTAACAAACAAAGGTGTCAAAAGAGAGTACGAGAGAATCCTGAACATATTCATTGCTATTGATCTATCTTGTAACAACTTTGTAGGAGAGATCCCATGGTCACTTCAATATCTCCAAGGGCTTGAATCTCTTAATCTTTCCAACAACCATTTCACAGGTCGTATCATGCCATCTTTGGGGAATCTAAAGAATCTTGAATCTTTGGATCTCTCCCGAAACGAGCTAATAGGAGAAATTCCTCTAGAGCTATTGCAACTTGGCTACCTCGCCATTTTCAATGTATCGTTTAATCATTTGGATGGGCTCATACCTCAAGGAAAACAGTTCAATACATTTGATAACAGCTCCTACACAAGCAATCCTAGACTATGTGGACAACCGTTGTCCAAGGATTGTGAAAGTTCAAGGGCAGCAATACCTCCACCAACAATTAGTCAGTATGATTCCCTCCTCCCAAGTGAAAGAATTGATTGGATCGTTATACTTTTAGGACTCGGAAGTGGACTGATAGTCGGAATTGTTGTTGGGAACATTGTATATGCAAGGTGTAATGATATGTTTGTTGAACAATTTAGGTGGAGGAAGGAGAAATGGGTAAGGCCACTCGGTATGAAGAGGAGAAACCAAGTCCTTATTATGCATAATTAATAATGACGTTTATAACGTTCAATGTTTTTGTACATAATTAATACTAGCGAAATATTTATTACAACCCATTGCAATATTCAGGTTAAAATAACCGTTGGGTGCAAAAGATAGATCTACAATGTCCAGTGTTTCAAGAACCTCCTCCCCTCCCAAAATTAAGTTATCATGCCAACCATCTTTCTAAGACTAACAGAGAACATTTCATGAGCTTCTAATAACCATTTTGAACAATGCTTCTTTATCAGCAGGATATAAAGGTGACAACATTTCCTCTCCACTTCTCTACCCTTTGGTTCCCTTATCAAGTCCTAGCCCCTTTTTTTAGTCCCCTCCGTGTCACCATAAAGTTTTTTAATCATTTTGATCAAAACGTTGAATTAAAATTAAAATAACAGTGACAATCCACCAAAGTTTTCTTTTATTTCCATAATTTCGACACATGAATCCATTACGATCGATACATATATATAAGGTGGTGATTGGTGGTTGAGTGGTGGTTGCCGACGGTTTTTCCCGCGGTTGTTGTCGCCGGATGTTATGCTGGCGTTTGTGGTGGTGGTCCACGACAACCTCAAACGACACACCTATTCAAGTTTCTACTATTTACAATCTAATCCTTACTCTATTATAAATTACATACATAAACTAAGTATAGTTTAAATATCCAATACTCCCCCTTAAACTAAACATAGTTTAAGTGAGGTCTTCTATTTCTTTAAGGCTCGTCTATGTTGGAGTATGCCCACTCAAATACGCACACCAATTGATCACTACCGATGATACATAGGTCTATTGGGTCACACACCGGGGATCAATCTCGACAACAACCAAAGTGGAGGGGCTAAAAGGAATCAATTGCATTTGAGTTCCAAATTAAGGTGGGCCAGGGAGAGTTCACGGCATGAACTAGTGTCTGGCATCATGCAACTTTTTGCTTTTTGCCTCCAACCTCCACCAATGCATGTCCATCCTTTGTAAGACTTTTTGGCCGGCCTTTGGGCACTGAAAAGTTATCTTGGGAGTTATAAGAGGACCTTGCATCAGCTCATTTGGACTCTTGAACATTCTAAGATACACACCCACTTAAGACATCTTGAGAGAAAGAAAAGAATAACTCTTTGAGTGTTCTTGGTATGTTCTTGGAGGAGCTCAACTTGGAGCTATCTTGGTTGCTGTTCTTGAGGTGATTTCAAGTCTTTGAAGATCACCAAAAGCTTGCTAGTACAAGGAGATTGAACAAACCCGGTGTGAACTTTCGATAGAGGAAGGCTTGGTTTAGCTTTCTAGTTCATCCATCAAGTTCGGTTTCTCCAGCTCTATTTCTTGTATGGTATAACTTCTTTTCTCTTGTTTTTCTTGTTGCATTACTTGCATGTAGAGCTTGGTCCATGTGGTGGGTTTTAATGGCATCTTGGTTCTTTGAACCACTTGACTTTGTTTGATTCTTCTTCTTTTGCTTCCGTTGCGTGCCATGCTAAAACCCAACAGTGGTATCAGAGCCACCTCTACATCAGTTTTGCACTTGGTGGCCTAAAAACCGAAAAATCAAAATTTTGAAATCTAGCAGAACTACTTCATGCCGTGAACTCCTTGGAGTTCACGCCGTGAAGTTTATACAGAATTTGGGTTTTTCAGTTTTAAAATTTCAATCTGTTTTGGTTCTTTGGTTTTTGGCCATTGTTGTTGGTTTCTAGATTTTTTCCAGTTGTTAGATATCTTGTGATCATCTTGTTGCCTTTTATCTTGGTTTGTATATTTACATGTGGATTATGATTTTGGCATGAAATGTATAATTGCATGTACTTATATTATGTATATATGAATATGTTTCACTAACAATGGTTTGGTGTTACTAATGCATATGTACATGGGATTATTTTTTATGTGCCTTGAGTTTATAAAATAATCTTAACCAAGATAAAAATAGTTGCATGGTTTTGTGGCACACCATGCTTGTTTGCTTTCTTTTGTTGTTTAGATAGCATGTTTTGGTAACCATTTTGCCCTAGACCTTTGGTTGTGATGTTTAGTTGCTTGTTGTTTTTATTCATTCATTTGGTGACTTCTAGTCACATGGTTGTAATAAATTTATTTGTTTATTTATTTGGTATGTAAATGTATAATTTTGTGGCTTGCATGCCATTTAAATTCCATATATTTGTAAAGTACTAGAAGATAGGTTTTTGTGGCTTGCATGCCATTTCTATCTTTTCTATGTATTTATTATTTGGAGGCAACCATCGGGAGTCATGGTTATGACGTCTTAGCGATCACAAATCCGAGAGGCCCAATGGAGGTAGCGGGTTTAGTGGGAGCACATCCGAAGTCATTGGAAGCTTTTCCCTAGTTGACTTTATTTTCCCGTTTTGGCTCACGGGAAAACACATAGGCTTAGGGGCATGGTTACCAATATTTTGTATGCGTGTGATGTGTTTTATTATTTATGCATGGATATTATGTTTATTGCATGCTAGATAACTTTTTATTAAAGTAATAAAAACACAAGAGTTTTAAATATGGTTTACAAACTTGCGCGCGCATAAGATTAACAAAGAGGATATAAAATTGGTTTATATTCAAAAGTGAAAAATTGTTTTTGTCACTAAATTTGTTAATCAAATCAAAATGGTTTTTTAACCGGAAAACAAATCTCGTTTTCTAAATGTAAATCTCACGCCACCCATAATCTAAACGTTGATAATCATGGAAGCAGTTCAATACATTTGATAATAGCTCCTATATAGGTAATCATGGATTATGTGGACAACCATTATCCAAACGTTGTCAAATATCAAAGACGTCAACATCTCCACTAACAAGCAACCAATACGGGCAGGGGCGGACTTTAGGCAAAGCCGGTGATGGCACGGGACACCAGCCAATTTTGTCCGCGTAGTGTAAATTTTGATTTTTCGTAGTCTAAATTTCATTTTTTTCAGACGGTACTACTACCCATTTCAAATCTTACGTCCAGTGCTATCACTCATTCCAAATCCTAGGTCCGCCCCTGAATACGGGTCCCACCTCCCTAGTGTAAGAATTGATTGGGTCATTATATCCTTGGGAGTCAGAAGTGGGCTGGCAATTGGAATTGTTTATAAAACAATTTGGGTTGAGGAAGACCACATGGGTAAGGCCACGTAGTAACATGAGCAGAAACGAAGTACTTTTATAATTTTCCCATAAAAATACTAGCAACCTTTTTCTACATTGTAATTTTTTGTTTTTGATCATGGTAATGAAGCCTTTCTTTTTATGTATATCCACACTCCCTTTGACAAGAACTTTATATTAAAGATTGAGTCCTCAATAAATCAAAAAAATAATACTAAAAATGATTTTATCTTTGAAAAGAGATGGTACCTTTCTAACTAAAGAATTTTCTAATTCTTTTCAATTGCCTGTGACAACGTAATAGGAATGGTGCACAAGCCGGGAATTGGTCTCCCTTCTCTGTTTAAGAATACCGTTCCATCCCCGCTGAAAAGCTGCGAGGATTTAATCGGGATACCCATAAGGTAATCAGGGAAACCCGCCAGAAATTAGTTATCCCCGTTTAATATAAACTAAAAGTCGAACACGTTAGCTGCAGGTGGTTTATGATTAGAAGCTACAAATTGAGCACAAGGTGGATTTTTTTATTATGAACTACAAATCGAGCAGCCATCACAGCTAAACTAGCATGCTCAACACTCAAAACGGAATTCCAAGGTTCATCTATGGTAATCATCGTCAAACTAGTGACGAGATTTAGAAACTTCCATCATGAAAATAACGAAGCGTCAAAGCTGTGCAAAATTTTCTAGCAAGAGTCTCATTCTTAGCTGGACAAATTAATGAAACTGTCGAATCGTCAAAAGTTTGCAGCCCATTATTTGATCATATAACGGAATTAGCCGGATGAAACAGTCGACGCAGAAACACAATGTATGCTTAGATGCTCAAACTGTAAACCTAGTGTAAGAAAAGGTCTTGCTAATTAACGATTGAGTTTTGGCATTAGCATTACGGTATCTCAACATAAAAGGGTTTCAATGACTAAAGAACAAGCTTGTGGTGAGTGGGCTTTATAAGCCTATTTTGAAAAATTAGACCCAAACACTTATAATTAAAAATATTAAAAATAAAATACTATTTTTTTCAATTCATCTCGTAATATACTTTTAAGATCAAATTTCATTCAAAACATTACACAAGATATATATTCGCTTACTTGAAAATTGTCATCCTTTGCTTCTACTTGAAAAATGTCATCCTTCTAATATTTGATGAGACAAACTTTTGAATTACGTCTTCGTAAGGAATTTTATTCAAAATGTTACTCTCATTGGTCATCAAACCCAATCCATTAAGTCGTTTTTGTGTCATTGTAGGTCGTAAATAGGACTTTAATAACTTAAATTTGAAAAAACTTGATGCAAGAGTAAACGAATCGCCAACAAAACTCGATATGCTATAAATGCATTAGGAAAACAATCAAGATGTTTTAATAATTTTAGAATATCAATAGCCGTCATCTTTTCCTTAGGCAAAAGATGTAAAAGTAATTTTAACTCAACATATCATTGGTTTGCATCAATAGATGATTGTTCATCTTTTTTAAGTGAAGTTTCAAGAAACTTACAACAAGACTTAAGCTCATATCATGTAATGAATGTAATTTGTCAGAAGTAAACAAGAAACCAAATATATTATCATATTTTTTTATATTGTTCAAACCTTGTAGTGAAAGAAATAATTGATTGATCAATAATATATAAAAGTATTTAACCCTAAAAGATTCTTGTATAGATTGTGAAACACTAGAAAATGTATTGTTTGAAATCTCATCAAAATATTTTTTTTCTTCTAATTTCCCTTCTTTGAGGAAACATTGGATCAATTTTCATTTCAAGAGCGATCTCTTTTGTTGTTTGTAAAGCATTTAGAAAACCTGTTTTTCTATATTTCTTAAAAAAGAAATCAACCCCTTTATTTTGTTCCATAGCAACATCAATAAGCATATCTTTTGATTGCAATTGTTTGCTTACTAAATTAATAGCATATACATTTCATACTAGATTACTAATGCCATTATAAACTCAAAGTTACTAAGTTTGTTTTCTTCTAAAGATTTAGCTTCACTTTTTATTTTTGAATCATTGTCATTTTCAACTACTTGAAATAAGGCTTCCTAAATATCTAATATTATAAAATTGAAGGAGGTGGAATTGGACGGCAAAAATTGGTTCTCACGGTTCTCGCAATAAAAAAGGTTCTCAAATGAATTTTTCACTATATATATATATATGAGTATATTTTTTTCAAAATTCAAATATCTTATCAATAATAATACATATCTCTATTGAATCTTATCTATCTAATATTAGAGGATAAGGACATCTACCAATAATTATCCATAACACTCCCTCTTAGATGTCATTAAAAAATAGTATGCTTCGTTAAAACCTTACTACGTAAAACCCAATAGAACAAAAGCCGAGTAAAGGAAAAAGAGTATATAAATACTTCAATACGATTAGGGATGTTTTGCCTCATCAAAAAATTTGTCAGAAAACCCGGTGGGATAAACCATGACGAAGGGAAAAAGAGTGCAACACATATTTTCTCCCGCTAATGATCACAACACTTGAGCTCTTTAAGTCAGCGCAACTCAATGACCAATATCATGAACTATCTTCTCAAATGTTGAAGTCGGAAATTCATTGGTAAATAAATCAGTTACGTCCTTACTTGAATAAACTTCTTGAATAATAATATCACCACTCTTTTCCAATTCATGAGTGAAAAGAACTTTGAAAGTTCTTGATCGATCCTTTCACTTTTTATGTACCATTCCTTAGATTGAATAATGTATGTTGCATTGTCTTCATGTAAGAGTGTAGTGGACACCTTCTCAAAAGAGACACCAAAAGATCCTCGAATGTGTTATATCACATTCCTCGACCAAACGCTTTCTCTACTAGCTTAGAGATTGCTAAGATCTCTTCATGATTAGATGTGGCTACAACTATTTGCTTTGTGCAACGCCATGCCACCAATTCTAAAAATATCTCTAGTTTGCGACCGATTGGTATGGAGATGTGATATATATCTTGCATTTAAAAAACTAACAAATCTTCTTAATTTTGATGGGTTAGTAAAATAAAAACTTATGTCCTTGATACCTTAAATGTATTGAAATATTTGCTTTAATGTCTCTTCATAGGATACGAACTATATCTCGCAAATAAATTAGACAAAAGTAACACGTAAGGTCATTTATGACTATTGAGAAATATTGATAACTTAAGTGATGTTTAAAAATTGTATTTTTGAACCAAGAATCTTTTCGTCACCTTTTCGAATTCGGAAAAGAGTCATTTTCAACACCAAATGACCTCATAACAATTTGAGTACTTAGTGGTATGATTTATCCATATAAAATCTTAAACACCTTTTTATTTTTTATTTTGGTACACAAGGATTTCAAAGGTGTTCGATTTATAACCAAAAGAAAATATTTGTCTTTCTACAATATTTCATTTTTAAATCGTTTTTCAAATATTCAATTGCCTTTGGAATCTCACAAGGAGTTCCGATTATATTTCAATCATCAATGTACAGTTGTACACGACAAAATATAAACATATTTGGATCTAGATCTCTCTACAAATATACATGGACAAATAAAATCATTTTTATGACATTCTTTTAATAGACACTCACTAGAGCAACTATACCATATACATTCATATTGTTTAAGCTAATATAATAACTTTAATCAATACAATACTATCATTGAAAACTTTTCTTCATGTATTCTCAAATAATAATATATGATTAAACATTTTATATATTTTAAGGCATTTCGTAATCAATTGAGCTCTATTAATATTACCTGACACAATGCAAATCAAGCATTATTTTCATATTGTCAGACAATAAGATATAATATATAGTAACATCCACCTACGAGAATATACCAATTTCAAGTCTTTGTGGAAACCTTGTGTTTTCAATCATGTTTTTTATTTCATAATACTATTTCTCATTTATCTTTCACCCAAATACCATTTGTTAAACCTTTTAAGTGTATACACTTCATAGGGGTGAGTAGGAAAAACTAAAACCGAACCAAAAACCAAAAAAACGAAAAACCAAACCAATATAGCAACCGACGGTTTTGGTTTTTAAAATTTCAAAAATTGACTTTTTTGGTTTGATTTTGGTTTTTGAAATTTCAAAAACCAAAAAAACCAAACCGGACAATTCCAAGAAACAATATTGTAAATATGATTTCATTTCGAGTTGACGAGTTCACTTCTTCTCAATTTTATCCATTTCCAGCCTAATATAAAAATGATTTCTAGTTGTTTATCTTGACTTTTAGATTCTAGCTTTATGAGTTGCATGCAGATCATTTGGAGTTGGTTGTTCATCTCGATTTTCAGTTTCGCTAATTTGTAAATATCCATTTGCTTTGAGTTTTAATTTGTTTCAACTTTGGCTTTAAAGTTTAAACATTTGACAGACATTTTTCTTATATTAATTGCAATAGATATAGCTTGAACTAGGTGGAATGCATCTTGATGTTTTTAATATAGCTTCAATCCTATTTAACTTCATAACTTCAAAATGATGGTTGTATGGCTTCAAATCTTGATGGTTAAAACATGAAAGTTGTAAAACCGAACCAAAAACCGAACCGAAAACCGAACCACTCCAAAACCGAATGTACGTTTTGGTTTTCCAAAAACCGAAATTTTTGGTTTAGTTTTGGTTTTATGTCAAAACCGAACCAAAGCGAACCATGCTCACCCCTAACACTTCATGTCCCAAACATATCACATCCTGAGAGACTTTGATTCTTCATTGATTCCTTGTGTCATTCTATTTTGGCCAATAATTTATATCTCTGCAATTCTGGGCAAGCATACTTTAAAGATTCTTATTATAAATCATAATAGTTAGCGCTATGTTATATACAGAAGTGTCTTCGACGTTGACTCTATTTCGATTCCAATATTTTCTAGACATAATGTAATTGTCGAGATCACATTATTTTCAGGTACCGGAGGTTCTTCTGAAATCTTCATGTCTAGTATCTCTTCAGAAGATTCATTTGGGGTCTTTCTTTTCTCGATTGACCATCTTACTTTCTAGCTCCCTTATTTTAAGGATTATATATTTTTTGGAATTGAGTTTTCTACCATGTTTCTGGCGTGCAATAAACTCTTATTAACAATTATCCTTCCAAGATATAAATCTCATTTGGAGCATTAGCAGTTGAATATGTGACTTAATCATACTCTTTAGGTCAATATAGATCTTAGGCTTTTACTAAATCTAGTAGTGAATTGTTTTCAGAACTTCTAGTTCATATTATTTAGTATGAGTTTTAATAATTTAATCCAAATCAATTCAAGTCTAGCTGCTTATCTTTTCTATTGAATCTTATTTATCTAATATTAGGGGAAATGACTTCTACCGGTAATTATCCATAACAAATATTTTAACTTTACCTATAAAATTGTAATTAGAAGGTGCGATTTGAGCTTTATAAGTGAAAATTAAAAAATCGAAAAACAAAAACCTACACAATTGTGAAATTCGCTGCTGCTGTTCTTCTAACACTTCGTGGGCTGTTGAAATATGATATTGGGCTGTCATGTTGCTAGACTTTAATTGGGCCTCCCAGAAGTAAATTTTTATCAAAGCTACTGGGCTAATAATGCACTGCGACCTAATCCATAATAAGTTGTCATGTTGATAATTAATTTATTTTAGTTATTTAAATTTCCAGAAAATATTAGCATATCTAATTCCCCTCCTTTAATTGAATTGTTCATCCATGAATTCCTTACATGCATCCTGCCACACTCAATCCCCCCCCCACACTCTTCATCCATGAATTTCATTATCCAAAATGAACGGAAAAGATTGGTTCTCACAGTTCTCGTACAAAAAATAGTTCTCGTTTGAACCGTCCCCTATATATATATATATATATATATATATGTGTGTGTGTGTGTGTGTGTGTGTGTGTGTGGAAGGGTTTATTTTAAAATCAATTTTATTGCGAGTACCACAAGAACAAATCTTGACTCTTAATTAAAATAAATCAATCACCAATAAAAATGATGGTTCATCAATAGCTCATTCGTGGCTTATTAATGAAACATTAATGAGGGGTATTTTAAGAAAATCAAGTCTCGCTCTTTAACGACAATTCACCCGGGTGCAATTCAAAGTTGGAAAAATATATAAAAGACCAAAATACTCCTATCAATGAGCATTAATGGTTATTACTATTGATATTCACGGTACTCATAATAAGAACGGTTCTTAAATGGTCATGGGAATTCTAGAATTACGATTGTAGCCTTGATAATAACATTTGGTGTTAATTACATGTTTGGTTTTTGTGGTCCCTCTCAAAGTAAAATAACCATATTACCCCTGCTTTCTTTTTTAATTCATTTTCCAAAAATAAAAAAAATAAAAAAGACATTACTTTTCTCATTTATTAATACCATAATCTCTGTCTTTCCTACCCCCCCTTTCTCTGTACTATAAACCACCACTTCCACCACCAACCCTAATCCTATGTCACCACTGCCACCCTCATATCCACCACCTTTAGTTACCACCTCTCTCTAACTCTCTATCTCACTCTCCTCCAACGCTGACGACCACCACCGCCGCCATCATCTTCAACCACCCACCGCCTCCATCATCAAACATTTTCTCTATCTTCTTTATGGGTGCCTGCATTCATCTTCATAGCCTACAACTGACCTCCTTAATTACTCCCAAATCAAACACCAAAAGAAGATCACTAAAAACCCATATTAAGTTGACTAATAAGAAAAGCAAGGAGAGAAGAGGATCAGTAGACATCTTTGGTGATGATTTGGAGATTTCATCTTGATATTGTTGGAGGTCTTCAAAGATGTGGTAGGTAATTATCGTCAGATTTCTGTTGATGTGTTTGTACAATTTGACGTGTTCCTTCCATTCCGGACCCAAAGCCCTTAGAAAAACACAATTGATGTCTAAATCAGTTCGCTGCACTTTGTTTGTTCTCAGTTCGTTTTGCAGTTTGTAGAAACGACTGTATGTGTCAATTAGCAGTTCGTTCTCTTTTGCACTGAACTCGTGAAACATATTGACAAGTTGAGTTCGTTTTATGTGTTCTCTCTGCTCTGTTCCTTGGAGTTGTCTCTTAATCTCATCCCAAATTTCTTTGGCAGTGGCCAAGCTATCCACTTTCATGTACATTTATGAGGAAAGACCTTGTTTTAGGTAGTACTTGGCCAGCCTTTCTTTCTCTCCTTCTTAGCCGTTGTTAGTTCATTAGGTGTTTTCTCTCATGCTACACCTGGGATTGGAGGATTGTTAACGGGTTGTGTGTTGATGATCCTGTAGAATTTCTTGCCTCCATTCAAGATGCAATCGATCATCATTTCTCCATAGACCTCATCATGCTCGAGGAAATCCATAAACCGGCCCTTGCATACGATGTAGTCGTTGCGGAATAGGACAGGGGGTTTAAAATCGGTACCAATAGCAAAGATTTCGTTTGAACTCGACATCTTTCTTTTACTTGATTTCGAATTTATCGTTAACTTGAAAAGTGAGGTGTGATTGTGTTAGAATAAAGAATTAGAAGTGTTCTTTGAAAGTACTATTTGAAGAGTGTTTAAGACTTGTTTCGAAGGGATTGGAAAATTTCGTTTGAAGTTGGTTTAAGACACTTAGTTCGAAGTGGGATTTGAAGGAATTTGAAGTGATGTATTTTGGTTCGAAGTGAATAGTAACTTTGGTACAAAGTGGGTTAGTTCAAAGAGGCTTGAAGAGATTCGAAATGAGTTGAATTGATTTGAAGTTTGTTCTAAATGGAGTTTTGAATTCGAAATGAACTCGGTGACTTGAGTTTTGAATTCGAAATGAACTATGTAACTTGAGTTTCGAATTTGATTTCAAGTTCGAAGAGCTTGGATGATTCAAGGTATTTTAAGCGCTTGAAGTTGGAGTCACTATCTTCGAATTAAGAGGCTTCGAGTTCAAAATGTAACGGTTTAGTTTTCGAAATGAATAGGAAATAAAAAAAACCTGCTCAAAGTCAAAGGATAAAACCACAATTAGTTTTCGAAGTGTACCAACTTAGTATTCGAAACACAAATATCTGCTCGAAGTCTATTGACTTCGTATTCGAAGTGAACTGCGCTTCGAATTCGAAGGAATTTATCCGCTCGAAGTCTTCTTCCTCAAACGGTTCCCGGATTTTCAGGGATTTGTTTGTAACTGACAAGCTCGAAGTGTATAGGCACATAACTGACAAGCTCAAAGTCAACTTACAAACACTTTTCCTTTCGATTAATCAACCAAAATCGATCAAAAACTCATATCTGAATTGTTCTTCATCATCTTCAAGTGTTCTTCAACAAAATTTCGAATATCAATGAAAACCTATGAATAAACCTTCGGAATTGATCCCTTGGATTCACAAATCACTAATATCGGTCAATAACCAATCAAGTCCATCTTCCACTTGATTTTAAATGGAATGTAAATGCAAAAACCGCAAGAAAGATTACGAAAACCTTTAAAATCCTATCTGAACAGCTTCAAATCATTCCATGATGGATTGTATTTGATTCAAATATGTTTTTCGAGTAGAATAGAATCAAAATTAACTGTAAACACACTTAAACCTTCATCTTCAAATTCTGAACATTAGTTCTCTCGCTTTCTACACAGTATTGTCGATGAATCTGATCTTCGATGATTAAACACACAATTACGAGCCTACTTTTATCAAGCTAGGCTCTGATTCCAATTAAAAGGAACGATTTAATCAAGTAATGTGTATAGAAAAGATGAAGCTAGAGAGAAACACACACAAACACCTTTGGCTAATGCTTAGAATGAGTATTGATAAAATTACAAAAGCTTACACTACTACACCTCATATCCCTATTTATAGGCAAAAGCGATGGCGAGGCTAATCTCCCCATTTTACAAAAACTTACATGGAGACAATGTTATATGTAATTTCTCTTTAAGGGGAGACAATACCACATGAAGGAGAGACAATATTCATTTAGTAGATATTGGGCCGATCAAGTAAGCTAAGATTCATGTATTGAGGAGGTGAGTCAAAGAAATATGATCATATATGATTACTTAAGGGGGCAAAGAAAAGGAGCTACATTCTAGAAGAAAAAAAGATTCCTAAAAGCAAAGCTTCTATGAATTCATAAAAAAAGCTCGAACATCTTATTAGATGATGCTAAAGACCACTACATGCTAAAGGCCTCGTGTCAACACCCAAAGGACAGGGAGGAAAGTATGATGAATATTATGAGAAGCAATAAGTACAATGATGACGTACTTGTGAATAGAGTCTTTAGGTTGGAATTGATGGTGGTTCTTCTGAGGTTAGTCCTTTTGTTGGTCAATGGAATATGATTAGTCTGAAATTGATTAACGAAGGTATTGTGAATTACTGGGCAATCATCAGAAAGAAGAAGATGTTGAAAATCACCAAACTTGCTAGAATCCATGTCAATCACTCGATGAAGAATAATTACTTTTGGCATATTCAGCAAGTCAATCTGGTGCATCTTGATGTGCTTCTTTCATTACATTAAAAAGAGCTTTAGAAAGCCCAATGTTTTTACCATTAAGAAGGGGCCATTGCTAATCCAGATTTACCGGCCCGGCCTGTTCGACCAATGCTGTTCCTATAAAGCTTCAAAAGAATGCAGACAAAAAATGAACATATATCTGCATAATTCAAATAGGAAGATTGTTAGAGATTCATCAAATGCTAAAAAGACGCAACAACTTTTATTTCTATACAAAGAGGGAGATTGTTATTATTTAATATTGTATAGAAACTGGAGTTTATATTGTAGGTGAAGTTTACATTAAAAGCAAACATTAGAGGCTCATCATGTAAATACTGTTATGAGTATATAGAGGGATATGACCTAATGTATTTAGAAAGGATTGCCATTTTTAATGAAAAGTGATGTGTGTGATTTAAGGTGAAAAACGAGAGCAACCGAGTTTCTCTCTACATTATCACAGCTTTATCTAGTAATTCATTGTTGGCTTGAGTCACTTGGAATCATACAAAACATATTACGAGAGCTTAGCGATTTAATAATTGATAAGAATATATTAAATTAATTAATATATAAATATTTGTTCCATATTATGTCAACCTACCACTTGCTAATTAACTACATTGGGCTTTAATTCTAGACTTTGCCTTAACAATCCTCTTTAATTAGCTAGCTTCCTCTTTGAGTTAGATAAAAGTCTTCTCATGATGACAAGTTGACAATCCTCTTTAATGACCTTTGTCTTCCTTACTAGTGACAATGATAAAGCCTTTAGCTCATGGACACTAATTTCAGCTCAAGAATCATTAAAGGCCTTTCTCATAAAGCATGTTGAGTTGCTAACTTCACCCATGCTGCTTCTTATGAAAGCTAACAAGTTAGCATAACAAACATACCGACTGAAAATCTAATCTTATAACACCTTATATGATAATTAGGTGGCTTTCGTGGAACCAAAATCCATTTATCTATTACTCATTATTTCTTTGATTTTTTGAATATTTAATTAGTTGGTGGGTATAAGGTGGGTCCAAAATTTGATGTGGTATAACGTGACCATTACGTGACTGCATAGTAGGCTGAGTAGTAGGGGTGAAAAGCTAATATGACAGTATGGTCAGTGTGGTGAGATGTGATAGTAGTTAATACTCTTAGAGTATGCAGAATGAATATTGTTTTGGCATGACTAGTGCTTGACAACGCCATGGTCAAAGTTTATCCCACTCTGCCACTACTTGGGGTGGTTGCAACATTAATGGAAGGTGGGTGGTGGGTGGTCTATAACATATTTCATTTTTTTCTCTTTTTGGTTTTTGATTTTTTATTGGTAATTAGATAGTATGTGAGTCATATTGTTTGTTGTGGTGGGGAGTGACAAGAAGTAACTACTACACTACTAAATGATGATTTGAGTAATGTGAGTAAACAACTTACATAAAGTGAGTGGTAGGAATTGACCGCTCTTAGTTCTCACCTTTTTTATATATAGATTGATCAATCATCATCATTTTCTAAGAAACAGGGTATACGAAGAAAAGTGTACCTAATATATTTATAGTGTCAATCTCAATTATCTGGATTCATGATAAGTTCATAATACATAACAAGAGTAGCGATGCGAGCAATAAATTGTTCATAATAGGGACAGGTTAGCATTGATAAATTATGTGCGTACTACTTTGCCTTTATATCACTTTTCGATTTTCAAGGTTCTTAAACATCTAGAAGCGACGCATAGATGTTTTCTTTGGGGAATGTCAAATGGTGAGAATAAAATTAGTTAGGTAGCATGGAAGAAAGTCATAGATGATAATCAGACGGTGGTTTAGGTGTTGCGAGTCTAAAGGGAAAAAAATCTTGCATTATTGGCAAAGTGGCGTTCAAGATTTTTGTTGGAAGATAATAGCATGTGGAAGGATGTCATAGTTGATCTTCATGGTCTAGGCTCTACGATTAAGCCTGGAATTTGGGCTACAATTGTTTCCTCGTGACAAAGCCTACAAAAAATGGATTCGTATTTTCACTCATCTTTTTCTAAAACTATTGATAATGGCTCCACTATGTCTTTTTGGAAAGATACGGCTGTAGGTGGTGGGGTTCATCTTATGGACCTAGTTCCACGATTATATGCGTTAGAAAGTGATCCATGTTAATTTTGCAATGTTAATTTCAAAATGTACTTAGGTTTTTGTCTCGGGCAAAATATAAAATCTCTAGTTCAGATAAATGGCGATGGATATGGGATTCCCAAAGGTATATTCACTTTTGGTAAGATGTCAAAACTGATCCAAAAGAAAGTTTCGTCCCCGAACCATGTTGTAGTTTCAAAAGTCTTATGGAATCGTCTTGCTCCATCTAAAGTTAATGGGTTAAGATTCTCTAATGTTATGGTCAAACATGACCATCATGTTCTCTCACAAACGTGAGAGTGAGACCTACAAAGGGACTCATTCTTGACTTAAAATAAGATACTCACTCTCATGTTTGTGAGAGAACGTGATGTGTCATCCAATAAAATAAGATTGGTTCTCGCGGTTCTCGCAATAAAAACGGTTCTCAAATTAACTTTTAACCATATATATATATATACACACACCCTATATAGGGATGAGATCAAATAAAAAGAAAATTAAAGTAAAAACTGTAAGAGGGATGATTAATGATAATCTTTTAGTATATACATCAACTAATAATTATTAGTTTATCATCTTTATCGATTAAAACTAGTTATTTATCGATTTTTTTTATGAATCCAACATATTCATCACTTTTTAGATGAAAACATTTTGTTCATCAACAAATTATTCAAAAATTTTGGTTTCAAAATCTGTATTTGAAAATCTCTTTTCTCTGGAAAAAGTGATGAATGTGTTGGATTCATCAAAAATAAAATGATAAAAAAACTAGTTTTAATCAATAAAAAGAATTTTTATTGTTGTCTCTTACCCTTTTTACCATAAAATCCTTTTTACTTGATATTTACCCTATATATTGGGATATATTAATGGTCCAGATTTGACCTTTGGGTTCTATGATTAAGTATAAGACATTTATTGATCTATTTTTTTTCTCTCTCTCTCTCTCTATATATATATATATATATATATATATATATATATAGAAAATGGATCAATAAAGGTCCTATACTTAATCATAGAACCCAAAGGCCAAATATGGACAATTAGATTGTTTTAAACCAATAGTCAAGATCTAATAATGGCATTATTGTAATTATGTAAACAATTATAAAATTTAATTATAGAAAGAAGGGTATTATAAGAATCCTCCACCCCATAAATTTCGCCCCTTCCTTTTTTTTCACTTTCATTTCCAAAAATGATAACTTTCAGCTCAATATAATCTTCCAACCACCGAAAATGATAACTTCCAGCCACCCGAAAATGATAACTTCCACCCACCCGAAAATGATAACAATACACATGGTTACAACTGAAAATGATAAAAAATTCACATGATTCAAAATGATAACATTTTGGTATCATTTTCATATGGTTTGCATTTTCGAAATAAAATTTTCAAAAATATGGGAAGAGTAGTCTTGTTTGGAAGAGGATTAGAAAATGAGTGGATTGGTATAATTTTTTTGCTCAAATTCTTAAAATTGAAAATTTTATGTCATTTAAAAATTTTAGGAGCAAATAAAAAATTTTAAAAAAAATTATGGGAAGTTTCATAGGAGGCGTGAGTTTGAAATTTTTTTTTTCGTAATTCCTATTTTGTCATTTTAAATGAGTGGCTAAGAATTGGCCTTTGAGTTCTATGTCTAAGGGTGAGACTATGTGGATTCTTACCCTATATATATAGAGAGAGCCATTTTTATTGCGATTACCGCAAGAACCAATTTGAGTCATCCAACAACATATGTTACATTAATTAATACTAAGAAGCTTGTAGCCCAGGTACGTACCTGGTGTCGTAGAGTGATGTCCGCTGCCAAGAAGTTGTGGGTTCAAGTCCTGTTGGAGACAATAGAATAGATTTAGGCCCTGTTTGGTTCACTGCATTCTTTGGGATTTTCTAGAATTGGGGATTAAAAACCCAAGAAATCCTGTGTTTGTTTGGAAAAAAAGCTACGGATTTCAAATGATGGGATTTTACCAATTCCCTCATATGAAGGAATTAGGAAATACCACCACCCCCATGGTATTTTAAAATCCTTGATAGAGGGGAATGTCCCATTTACTATTTTACCCTCATTTAACCTAACAAACACCATTCGGAAGAAAAGCGATCGACAGAAGCAAAAACCTAAACACCCATGATCAACAGAAGCAACAGCTCTGCTCCGCAACCTCCATCGCCCTCGTCGCCGACACCATTCTCCGTCGCGCTCTGCTCTCCGCAGCCTCCATCGCCCTCGTCGCCGACACCCTGCTCCGCCGCGCTCTACTCTCCGCGCCGCGCCGTCGCCGACACTCTGCTCCGCCGTCGTCGCCGTCGACCCTGCTCCGCTCTCCTCGTCGGTAATTTGTTACTCTCTGCTATTTGTGTTTTTTGTTTCTGTGTAAGTTGTTACTCTCTGCCTCATCGAGCCACCACTAGTGTTTCTGTGTAATTTGGTACTCTGCTGTTTGTGTTATTTCTTTTTGTTTCTGTGTAATTTGGTACTCTGCCTCATCGAGCCACCACTAGTGTTTCTGTGTAATTTGTGTTATTTCTTGTTTTCTTTTTGAACACAGAGAAATACATGGTTGTTTGAACACCACTAGTGTGGTATATCTGCTACTCACTGTTTATGTTTATATCAATTGGCAACTATTATGAAGTGAATACAGTAATCCATAGACAGGGGTGTAAATGATTTCACTGAACTGATAGAGAAGTTAAAGATCTTATTCTTTAGTAAAGGTATTATCTATTACAAATTGATATAGAAAACTATGAGGAAATAAGATATAATATTGGGGTGAAGAAACAACCCAAACTTTAGAAGTCCTACGTGATTGGAAAGTCCCATCAAAGCTGAAACATGAGTCAAATAGGATGATCGTATATATGTAATTTACACACACCAAAAGACAACATATACACACAACTAACCGTCGTAGGTAGATACACAAATCCACTTAAGACATGTAAACACATGAAAAAGGATAAGATTATTATTGATGACATAAATGAGATTATGAGAAGATGAAGGTGGTACTGTTTCACCACAAGAAGCTAAGACTACACCACTAGTGATGGTCATCTCTGATGTTGACCTTTGGATACACCAGTTACACCACAAAACTTTTTAACAGGTCATTAGTCAAGGTAGAGGTGGGCCAAAATTGTCATGGGGAAAGTAGAGAACATTTCACCATCCTACTCGAATATAAGAGTACATGGAAGAATAATATTTATATCCTGAAGAATAATATTTATATTCTAGAGGCTAGGAGGATAACCTCAGTACAACTTCCATAAAATATATATATCTTACATGCTGCCCCCAAAACTCACACTTCTGTTAGATGTGTTATATAATTGTTTGAATACATGGTCAAATTTATAGATTGATTCTCAGGCCCAGATCTGTTTATGTACCTCTACATGTAGACTTTTGCAAATTAGTTTGAGGATCTTATAGCTTACCCAATCATGACAAGCAACTAATATGTTCTTGAGTTGGGCTATCATATGTTCCTTGCAAATTTATAGATTGCTTCATCTCTGTTTCTTGTTTATTCCTTGCATATTAATTGGTTTATATACTTGGTACTTGGTAGATCAAAGTTAATTCATGGCTCGACTTAGTTTAAACACACGCAAACGGAAAGAAAGCAGAATGGAAGAGTATTTGGAGTCATGTTATGTAGTGGCCACTGTTGTAGTGTTCTTTCTTTTATCGAGTTGTATGTTAATGGTTTATAGGAAGAAATATAAACCGAGAATTCGAAATACTTCATCAAAGGTTGATCGGTACCCGATATTGCATAGATTGGTTTATGAGAGTGATGCGATGGCCATATCACAAATTAGGATTAATCGAAGGTGTTTTACAAAGTTATGTGACATGTTAGAAACATTAGGAGGGTTACGAGAATAGAAATATGAGTATTGACGAACAAGTTGCCATGTTTCTTCACATTATTGCTCATAATTTGAAGAATCGTGTCATCATATGCCGTTTTCATCGTTCGGGTGAAACAATTAGTAGACATTTTACTCGTGTTTGTAATGCGGTTTTACTATTACATTCACGATTGCTTAAAAAACCAAAACCTGTTCCCGACGACTCTACCGATCCGAGATGGAGATGGTTTAAGGTATATATATATTTCAACATTAATTTATATTTTTTGCTTTTTGGTCTTTAAAATGACAAACTTTTATGTTGGTTTAGAATTGTTTAGGAGCTTTAGATGGGACATACATAAAGTGCTTAGTACCATCTGAAGACAAACCTAGATATAGAACAAGAAAGAATGACATTGCGACAAATGTATTAGGAGTGTGTTCTCAAGATATGCAGTTTATTTATGTACTATCTGGATGGGAGGGATCAGCAGCAGATGGTAGAGTGCTTCGAGATGCTATTCTTACACCTCATGGGTTGAAAGTTCCAAGACCGGGTATGTATTATTAATGTATTAATGTAGGTTAGTAGTTGGTTGACGACATGGGTTGTGATGGTCGATTAACTATGATGAATTAATATAGGTTATTACTTGGTTGACGCCGGATATACAAACAGAGAAGGTTTCCTAGCCCCTTACAGGGGTCAAAGATATCATTTAAATGATTGGCGTGACGGACACCAACCTACAACCGCCAAAGAGTTCTTCAATATGAAACATTCTTCCGCACAAAATGTTATAGAATGATGTTTTGGAATCTTGAAGGCAAGATGGGGTATCTTAAGAGACAACTCGTATTATCCTGTACAGTTAAAAAATAAGATCATTATGGCATGTTGTCTTCTCCACAACTATATAAGACACGAAATGCCAATTGATCCATTAGATAATGATTCTGCATTGGACGATGGAACCGGAGACGTTGGGGTTGAAGACATGGATAGTATAAATTCTATTGGTACTTCAAACGAGTGGACTATGTTTAGAGATAATTTAGCTCGGTCTATGTTTGATTCTTGGAGGGCTTCACAATAATCTTTGAATTATGTATTGTTTTAATAGTAATTAAACTTGTTTGAATTATGTGTTGTTGTAATGGTATTTGAACTTGTTTAAATTATGTGTTGTTGTAATGGTATTTGAACTTGTTTGAATTATGCATTGTTTTAATAGTACTTAAAATTATTTGAATTATGCATTGTTTTAATAGTACTTAAAATTATTTGAATTATGTATTGTTTTAATAGTACTTATCTCAAGGTATGTCGAGCCAACTTCGAAATTATCGTCCGTGGACAAATGATGAGGAAGCAAAGCTTGTAGAGGCAATGGTGAACATGGTGAATACCGGTGCATTTAAAGCCGACAATGGCTTTAAATCGGGCTATTTAAAACATTTGGAAGAAGTTCTAAAGATATCACTACCAACTTCAGGTTTATTGGCTAGACCTCGTATTGAATCAAAAGTAAAAATCATAAGAACAGATTGGGGAATTGTGCATGACATGGTTTATGGGTCAAATACTAGTGGATTTGGTTATGATCTTGTTACCCATTGTGTGGTTGCTAAAGACGATGTTTGGGAGGCATATCTCAAGGTAAATAGTTTATTAATTATACTTATGTTATTATTTATTATTAATCGTGTTATATGAAATAGGTGCATAAAGGAGCTAAAAAGTGGAAAACCAAGTCGTTTCCTTATTTTGAAGACTTAGTACTGTTTTTGGAAGAGACCGGGCTCAAGGAAATGAAGCTCGAGATTTTTTAGAAATGGAAGATGAGGCCGAGAAAGAAGAACAAACTCAACAATTAGATGATGATGATGATGATGAATTGGAAGTGGAATCTAGTCAAGTTCCACCAAGTCGTTCAACTATGCAACAAGAAGTGACATCAACGGCAAGTAAAGGTAAGAAAAGGAAGAGCCAAGTAGACCCTATGCTTGAGGCATTTCAAAATGCCTTTACCGCTCTTGGAGAGGGTATTGAAAATATGGCAAACAAAATGAGTAAGGGAGTTGAACGAGAGGAGGACTTTGACAAGAAGCGTTCCATGATCACATCTGAAATTTCAAAGATGCAATCCTTGACTAGGATTTAAAAATTCAAAGCATGTGAAAAGATACGAGATGATATCGAGAAGGTAAAATTGTTTTGGGACTTGGAGGATGAGGATAAGGAGCATTATGTCAAGTATATTTTAGAGCAATGACTATTGTGAGGTTTTTGGATATGAAATATTTTGGAACTATGTTTTGTTGACACGAAACAATTATGTCTTGAATGTGTTTTCGACTATTACGTGTTAGACTTTTTGGAACTATTATGTCAAATGTGTTAGACTTTTTAGAACTATTATGTCAAATATGTGTTAGACTTTTTGGAACTATTATGCTTAAATTTTAGTTACATTTTTTATTATTAAATAGTGTAAATTAATTAGTTATTATTTATTTATTAAATAATTAATTAAACAATAAAAACTGTTTAAAATATAACTGAAGGGTAATTCTGTCATTTGTCACTGAAACAATCCAAATCCTTTGATTGAATTACCAAACAAACATGATTTCAGGAATGCAAATCCTGACAGATTTTGTCAACCAAACACATGATAGGATTCACAATCCTGCCAAATGCAATTCCTGCAAATTCCCAATCCCTTGACAGAATGCAAATCCCATGAAAAAAATCTGCGAACCAAATGCCCCCTTAGGGATAGGCTGGTTTATAGTGGGTGTGTGTGTCGTTTCTAAAAAAAGAATGTTACATTGATTACAATTAAGGACTTCAAAACTTCCAGATTAGTCTACAAGTCTTTGGTAATTAACTAGCTAATAACAAAATCCCAGTCAAACATCCTTGTTACAATATTAATTACGAGTTGGAAAATTTGCACAATCCAACAAGAAAATTAAATTAAGTCACCAGCAATGGAAAACTAGTACAACCCAATTAAGTCTTAAGTTTAGAAATTGATTTCGACCAAACAAATTAAATAGATATCGAGTACACCTAATCGATCAAGGGCCTACTAACTTCCTTGTTAAATTAATATGAGAATAAATTATTCTTGGAAAAAAGATGTATCTATAACATGGGAAAGTTGTACAAGAAAAGTAACATGCTTGTGTTTTCAGGTAATATATAACATATCCCGGCCTTGATTTAGCGACCCCTGCTCTCCTTTACTCTTGCTATTATGCTTCTCTGTGGTAGACTTAGATTTTGTTTGTTTTTTAAAATAAGATCTTATTTTAAATAAACTTCTACGTGTATGCAGACGTTTCTGATAAGCATGTTTGTTTTTTCAAAGAAACATCTACACGCCCGTAGACATTTTTAATAAGGTTGTTTGTTTTTTCGCAGACATAAGATCTTATTCTGTCTTATTTTTGCTTATTTTAAGAAGCTAAAAAATACATCTTTTTTTCGCAGACCTTCTCGACTTAAGACCTTTGAAACAACCTCTTCTCTTGAAGACATAAAATAATACACTTATGTCTTCGAAAATAAACAACACCTTAGAATCGCAGGTGAAAAGTCTATACAAGATTTGTATCTAGAACCTGATTCTTACATTAGAAATAGAACCTCAACAGAGTTTTTCTTTGCTTTTGTTTAAAGAAAACCTTTCTTCCACCAATCACTCATTTGACAGTCACAATCTTGAAGCAGATCTTTGGTCATGACAATTTTATAAAAACAGTTCTTTTTATTGAATTTGAAACAAGCTAGTAATGATACACAATTAGAGAAGAAAGCTAAAATGAAGGGCCTAGCTAATGGGTCAAAAGACTTGTCAAAACAAAGTTTTTGACCCAATACATAAATTCAATATACCCCATACACCTTCCACGCAATCTAGATCAACATGAAAACATGAATACCACAATCTGGCCTGGTTATAACTTCAATCATATCTATTTTAACCCCACCAAAACCTTTCGACCAATAGCCTTGGCAATAACTCTTGAACGCTACCTCTCGTCGTTTCATTTTTCTTTTCCTCCTGTTCAGCCTACTCATTTAATCACCACATAATCCATTCTTTGCACTGTTTTCAGCACAAACCAAGTCTTACATTTAGAAATAGATATAGACCACAAATGCCGGATAGACGTCTACTACACTATGAACGGTGTTTGACAACGACTTAAAGCAAAATTTGGTACTATTTCAATAAGTATATATATTTGTAGCAAGTATGAATGTTTATAGCATTCAACTACACAAATGCAGTTAAAGAAAATGCCTAATTCAAACGGCTGCTTTACTCGTTTTCTTTTCTCTTTTTTTTGTGTGTGTTATGTTTCTTCCTCTTCCTTGAATAGAAATCATAAATGTGATAAAGAACAGAGTGACGCTTTGCTTCTTTTTAAACAAAGTCTTTCCCCCGTCAATTTCTCAATTGATGATCCCCAATATTATCCAATTATGATGAACTGGAGCATGAACACTGATTGTTGCAACTGGGATGGTATCACTTGTGATCTCTCAACAGGTGATATCATTGGTATTGATTTGAGCTCTAGGATGCTACAAGGTACCATCCATCCTAACTCCACCCTCTTCCACCTTCCTCACCTTCATAGACTCAACCTTGCTTTCAATGATTTTACTGGTTCTCAAATTCCACATGAAATTGGCAGGTTTTCTAATAGTCTCACACATCTCAACTTCTCTAGATGTGGTTTCAGAGGACAAATTCCTTTAGAAATCTTGTTTCTTCCTTTATTGATTTCTCTTGATCTTTCAGTAAATTTGGGTTTAGAAATTCAACCTTCTGTTTTCAACATTCTTGTGCAAAATTCTACTCGTTTGAGAGAGGTCTTGATTCCTGATGTTAATATATCGTGGGTTTTACCCACTTGTTTAATTATATCTTCTTCTCTGGAATCACTTGATCTTAGCTACACTAATTTGCAAGGGAAGTTACCTGATAACATCTTCAGTCTTCCGTATTTGCAAAAACTTGACTTGTCATGGAATTTCCAACTGACTGGTACATTGCCTAATGTTAACAGGAGCACCAATACCCCTCT
Organism: Dittrichia graveolens; assembly: GCA_038502395.1. Classification (NCBI taxonomy): domain Eukaryota; kingdom Viridiplantae; phylum Streptophyta; class Magnoliopsida; order Asterales; family Asteraceae; genus Dittrichia; species Dittrichia graveolens. The sequence continues at coordinate 84,283,123 of JARJIL010000005.1, read as the reverse complement.
CAAGTGGTTTGATCTCTCACATACAGGCATATCAGGAGAGATAACAGACTCGATTGGTAATTTGAAGTCTTTAAATTACTTGGATCTCTCAAGTACCGGCTTATCAGGAAAGATACCACACTCAATTGGTAGTCTAAGATCTCTCAGTCACTTAGATTCCAGTTTTTGTAATTTGACTGGGTCCCTTCCCAAGTCCCTAGTTAACCTTACACGCCTATCTACTTTACATTTATCTTACAACAACCTTAACGGAACGCTTCCTTCTTTGTTGTTTGCTCTTCCCTCGCTTGAAAAGGTTGTGCTTGATAATAACATGTTTAGTGGAGGACTGCCAGCAGTATTGTCAAAGTGTTCACCATTAAAGGAATTATTTCTCAGTCACAATCAATTTGATGGCGAGATCAATCAAGGCTTCATCCAACTCATGAACCTCACTTACATTGACCTTTCATTTAACAATTTCACAAGTTTTTGGGAGTTGGATTTATTGTTATCAAGCCTACCGAAACTTGTAACACTTGATCTCTCCTACAGTGGCATATCTATTGTGGCAAGCAATGTTACGGGCTATGTGAACAAAGAATTAAATGTGTTAGCTTTGCCTTCGTGCAAGTTAAATACGTTTCCAGGGTGTTTACAAGGAATGGAAAATCTTACATATTTAGACCTGTCTAGAAATTACATACAAGGTCGAATTCCTGATTGGGCTGGGAAGATAGGAGAAAATCAGTTGTATAGTTTAGATCTATCATATAACTCCATAACCGGATTGCCGCAATTTCAACTGGACGAATTGCAATATTTGTTTCTACAGTCCAACCAGATTGAAGGACATTTCCCTTCATCAATTTGCAACATGAGTTCTATGTTGTATTTGGATCTGTCAAATAATCGATTTGGTGGAGTGCTTCCACAATGCTTTGGAAATATTTTGTCTAATCTCGTGGTGGTAAATTTGGGTAACAATAGTTTTCATGGCACCATTCCAAATGTGAGCGTGGATTGTGGAGAATTAGAAGGGTTTGCTTTAAATGGAAATCAATTAGAAGGAGATGTGCCAAGTTTCTTGTCCAAATGTCAAAATCTGGTGGTACTTGATATTGGAAACAACAACTTAAATGGCACATTCCCAAGGTGGTTAGGAAATCTTTCCTACTTGCAGATTCTTGTCCTCAAATCAAACCGTTTGCATGGTTCCATTGAACCCTCTTCTAGAGTTAAAAATCCTTTTCCGTGCCTTCAAATCATTGATTTGTCTCAAAATGGGTTAGCAGGACACCTTCCTCAAAAGTATTTTCAGAATTTCATTGCCATGAAGGACGTTGTAACGAAGGGCCTAGAACCAGAGTATGTGAGGTTGAATGGCAGGTATTATTCTTTAACTATTGATGTGAAAAATAAACAACAACCGTTTTCGCAAATTAATGTTCACTACACAATTACTGATCTATCCAAAAACAAATTTGAAGGGGAGATTCCAATAGTGATTGGTAGTCTTAACTCACTAATAGTGCTCAACTTATCCCACAACCACCTTAATGGTAAAATCTCATCTGCTCTTGGAAATCTATCGGCGATTGAATCATTGGACCTATCTTCAAACCAACTCATAGGAGAGATCCCTCAAAGTCTTGTAGACATGACGAATCTTGCAGTGTTAAATCTATCACATAACCATCTTGTGGGACGTATCCCAAAAGGGAAACAATTTGACACATTTGAAGGGAACTTAGGACTGTGTGGGCATCCGTTGCCCCAACTCTGCGAGCATGCGAGTTCCCCGCAATTTGAAGATGATAGAGATGAAGAAGAAAGAAAATTCACATGGAAAGAGGTGATAGCGGGATACGGATGTGGAACAACAATTGGATTAGTTATGGGATATCTCATGCTGTCAACTTGTAAACCGAAGTGGTTCAACGCAATTGCTGATGCGGTAGAACATACAATCTTTAAGAGGCAAAACAGATGAAGATACATATACTTTGAGAAATGAAATCAACATATGAAAGGTAAGTATTTCACATGTTTTCCTATTAACCATAACTGCACATGCAAAAGATCATACTTAGTTTTCATTTTTTCCCCCTAAAATTTTGTGAAGCAGATAGTTAAGTTTGTTATTACATATGACATTAGTCATAGTATAGGGTATTTTTTGTAAATAATATATATTATGTTTAATTTGTGATTCAAATCAAATGTTCAATTTGTGATTTGGAATTAACAGTCCCAAACACAAACAAAATTCACAATTCAAATCAGAACTGTAATTTGCGATTTCAAATATGAAGCCCTAATTTGCGATTTCAACCAAAAACACCCAATTTACGATTCTACAAAGAACACAAGTACACTTGAATGTAACTCTATCAAAGCTCAAAATAACATCATCAAATCTACTTTAAAACAGTTCCATGGGTTGCGAATGGGTATCTTAAACACAGAATGAACAACAATTTTGAGATTTAACAATCTAAATTCATTCCCAGCCCTACGCTTTCGATTTGACAGGTAGAAGCATATGAACTCAGATCTTACTAGCTCAAGTAAAATCAAATCAGTAAAACAGGTTCCTAAGATGCGATTTGGTGAACTAAGTATACAAAGTTTCAAAATTTCGAGATTTCAACAACCAAAAATCATCTAACACTGTAAAATGAATCGACAGTCAAAAACCCACGTGTCACACCCCGCTGAAGCGGAAACACGAGGCGTCACAACAAGAGGTCTCATAGCACAAGGTAATAGGTAATTCTCAATCATAACAGATAAACTTGCAATTTAAAAGGAGGTACGAGAATCCAATACATATTACAAAAATATAAATTGTTTTTGAAATAAAACATTTCGATTGGAAATTTTGTAAATGTCCACATGTGGCATGCTTGCTATGTGCTGTAAGACCTACCGACGATTTCCTGAAAGACATGAGTAAAGAAAAGGTCAATTACGAGAGTTGGTGAGGACAAAGGTATTATATGCACAAAATAAAGCTTTAATGCAATAATATTTGTGATGGGGACCTTTGCCCATCGAAATTTATGAATGAGGAAACTTTTGTCCAACTTACATTTTTGTAAAATTTATTGTGTGCGCAAGGTATTTAAATATACTATGATGTTTTTCTTTGTTTGAGCCATCACCAATCATATGACACATGTGCCCAATTTAGACCTAACACCTCGTTAGACGTTAGCGGATGGTAAAGTACACCTATAGTTCGTCAACCATAAGTGAGGGGTGTCTACCTCAAATAGCGCTACCTACGGTACAATATTTTGTATAACATTTGTCATAACAATCAATATTTGTAAACAAATTTGTATTCATGCTTTCACCACAAATATTTGAGTAAACATATTTAAAAATGGGGCTGTGAATACTCAATTTGATTAGTAGCACGAAGAGTGAGAAAGTCTTAGTGATCCTGTAGTTCCTTGACGCGCTCTTAACCTATTACGTTCACGTCTACCGTAAGGTTCCTTTATTGTTTTCTTTGAAGTTGTCATGATGGTGATTGTATTTTTATACATAGTTTTTAATAAACATAATATTATATTATATTATGTTTTACTATAAATGTGAACTCGCACTTATGTATTTTATTTATGTCATGAAAAGTAGACACTCTTTTATGTGTATAAGTATAGTATTTAAAAGATATATATATGTATATATACGTATATGTTGTTATTTTTAAATAAATAAGTAAATAAATGCGTGTATATGATTGTTCAAAAATAAGTGGGCATATATGCAATATATTATACTTATATATTCATTTTTAAGAAAATTATACATTTGCTCAACGCATATATATTTTATGTGAGAAAATAAGTTTTGTATGTATATATGGTATTTAAGTAAACATACACGCTCGTGTGTAATTTATAATTTTTAAATAATTTTGCACACATATAATATGAGATTTTTAAATAAAGTTTTTCAAGTGATCATGAACCCACATGTATACATATATATATATTAAAAATAGGTAAGTTTACATGCATGTAGTATATATCTATAAATAAGGATGCATATTTGTATGCATTCATGATCATATGTATTTATTTTTGAAAAATAATGAAAAGTAGAAGATTATTTTGTTTCACCATCATGATCTTGTATATTTATATGGACATATATATAAATATATAAGATGTACTTTTAGTTTTTTTTTTTTTTTGTTCTTGGAGTTCTTGTTTATCACCAACCACTTTCATCATTCTTTTTCACCATAATATTAGTTATAATATAGAGATAAGCACATGCATGTTTTTATTTTTGCCATACAACATTTGGTAGGATAAATCTATACATCAAATGGTAGGATAAAGTCCTTACTTTAATAATGGTAGGATCATAACATGCATGTGTTCATCTACTTATATTGTTGCATTTTCCATTGATCACCACTTTTTAGTGTGTGATTTACCCTTAGAATACTAAGGTTCTTAGATTTACATTGTTAAAGAAAGGAAAAAGGATGAATGTGGTGGGTTTTGATAAGAACAACAAGATTTCAAAAACTAGTGTTAGAGATTGGTGATTATACCTTCAAAAGACACCAACAAGTATGAAAAAGAGATGGTTCCTCCTTGAACTCCTTTGATCTCTTGAATATGGATTTTAGAGAGAGTATGAGAGTGTAAGCAAATGAGAGAGAGTAGGTTGAAGGTAGTGTGAAAAATGAAAGAAAAGGGTTGGTATTTATAGAAAAAAAAAGAGAGTGAGGGGGGGGGGGGGACAATTTCTAGGGGGGTGGTGAGGTGGTGAGGTGGTGATAATGGTTGAGTGTGTAAGTAAGATAAATGATTGGGTTATGTTTGGGTTGATTTCTATTTTCTTTTTCTTTTCTTTTTTTGTTTATTATATACAATATATATAATTATATACATGTTTTTATATATAAATGTATATAATTTTATTTATTTATTATTATTATTATTTTATTTTTTATTTTTTTTATATATACATATATATAAATATATATACATATATATAAATATATATATATATACATTTGTTTTTGGTGACGGTTGTCACACCACAAAACCGAACACCTATCGGTCGATAAATAGCCTATTAAACATGATTCAAAGATGAAATCGAACTTACCTTTTGATGGAGCAATAAAAACCGAGTATTAGGAACTTGAAATCAATGAAATGATCAACAGGTGACTAGGTGAGGATGAAACCCAAAAGGTCAAGTTGATCTTAAATGGTTCTTTAACATAGCTATTGTCACTTTAGTTTTTTAAGTTCAAAAGTGTTGAAGAGTGTCATTTAAGAACAATTTTGTAGCAAATTTGATCCTTTCTAACGATAGACGTTAGTCAACTCTGTTAAATAAAAAATATTTAGGTCTTTTTAAATTTGTTATTAATTTTATATAATATTTAATCTTTTTTAAAGGTCTCACACACTCTCTCATCTTTGACTATCTCTCACCATATTATCTCTCTCTCACTATCCTTTATCTCTCTCGCTCTCAACGAAAATGGCAAGGAGCCAGCTCCTCCATTGCACTCCGGCCACCACCTCCGCCACAACTACATCATTTTGTCACCGCCTACTTCTTTTTCAACCACCACCGCCACCACCATCTCCTTCAGCTCTCATTCATTTGCAACCACCTACTTCTTCTTCACCTCCCTCCTTTGTTATCAACATCACAATCACTCGAGCATCGCCTCCCTCCGTCTTCAAGAATAGATTTGAAAACGATGCCATAAATCGAAAGTTCGAAACCCTAAAAACCAAAACTCCAAATCCATGGTCACCTCCTTCGTTTTCAATACCACCGCCGCCACCTCCTTCACCTTCAACCACCACAAGGACCACCTACATCCTTCGTCTTCAAAAATCTATTCTTGAAAATTAGAAAACAATGCTTTCTTGAAAATTAGAAAACCGTAATTGCACAAGAAATCGAATCAAAAAATGGTTCACTTTGAAAACCCTAATCATATGAATACCCACATAATTCTTCTTCCTTTTCTGGTTCTTTAGAGTTGAAAGTGTGTGTATGTGTGTGATTTTTTTTGTTTGGAAGTATGTATGTGTGTGTGTAGTTTGAAGATGATGAATAGGATGGTTTAAACTTGATGGTGGTTGGCCGGAGGAGTTGGCAGAGGTTGGTCGAAGGTGGTGGTGGTGGTAACATTGAGAGAGAGACAGAGATATGAATGAGATATAAAAAAGTGTGTGTGTGTGTAGTTTGAAGATGATGAATAGGATAGTTTAAAAATGATGGTAGTTGGCCGGAAGAGGTGGCAGAGGTTGTCGGAGGAGGTGGCGGAGGTGGTGGTGGTAACAATGAGAGAGAGACGGGGATATGAAAGAGAGACCTGTTGAGAGAGAGGAAAAGATATATATATATATATATATATATATATATATATATATATATATATATATATATATATATATGAGGAAGAGAGGGGAGGAAGAGAGGTAGGGGATAGAGAATAATTTGTTTAATTATATATATAAAAATATGATCAATATAGAACCTAGTATTAATCATAGAACCTAAAGAACAAATCTGGACCATTGGATCATCTAAATTAATGGTTGAGATTTGAATGTGGCAATTTTATAAATTATATGAGGTAACTATATAATTGAGTGCAAATATGGAATTCTGATTTAGTCGCCACAAATCCTCTTTCCGGCTCCACCTCCCGAAAATGCAAAATGCAAATCATTGGGTTATTTGCATGTTAATGACTTAATATTATTTGCATTTTTGTTATCTTCTTTTATGTCGGTTGCATTTTGCATTTTGTACTTTCGTCAAACACTTTGCATTTTTGTTATGTGTTCTTTTTTTTCATTTTCGGCAGCATTTATATTTTCGTCAAATTAATTTGTATTTTCGTAAAAAAAAATTAAAAAACATTTCAATCTGGTCTAGAATTAAAGAGGATAAAAACGGAATTTAATGGTATATATATATTTTTTTTATTTTTTTTGCTAAAATTCTTAAACATTAAAATATTATGATTATTTGGATGTTTAGTAGGATTTTTCTTAAATAAAAGTTTGGAGGTTGAATGAGGGAGAGAGGCGTGCGTATTAATTTGTAATTTTTTTCTAGTTTTGCCCTTACTCTTCATGTCACGTGTTATCACCAGGTTTATTCTTTAGGTTCTATGAATAAGAAATGTTTATGTATAACCTCACCGAACCTTGCTTATTCATAGAACCTAAAGTACAAACCTGGTAATCACACATGACATGAAGAGTAAGGGCAAAACTGGAAAAAGAATTACAAACTAATACGCACGCCTCTCTCCCTCATTCAACCTCCAAACTTTCATTTAAAAAAAATCCTACTAAACATCCAAATGATCATAATATATTCATGTTTAAGAATTTTAGCAAACAAAATATATCTTAGATTCATTTTTTATCCTCGTTAATTCAAGACCAGAATTGAAATGTTTCTATTTTTTTTACGAAAATGTAAATTGTTTGACAAAAATGAAAATTATGCCGAAATTGAAAAAAAAAGAACAAATAACAAAAATGCAAATTGTTTGACGAAAATGTAAAATGTAAAATGCAACCAACATAAAAGAAGATAACAATTATAATGCAAAATGTAAATAACCCAATGATTTGCATTTTGGTTATCAATTTGCATTTTCGGGAGGTGGAGCCAAAAGGAGGATCTGTGGCGACCATAACAGAATTCTATATTTACCCTCAATTATCCAGTTACCTCATATAATTTTCATAAATTTACAAAATTGCCTTGATCTAATTATCAAGATTTGTTCTTCAGGTTCTATGATTAATACTAGGTTTTATATTGATCCTATATATATATATGTGTGTGTATATATATAGGGTGGGGTTATAAATAAAACCTTTCTTATTCATGGAACCTAAAAGACAAATCTGGTGATGACTAATGACATGAAGAGTAAGGGGAAAACTGTAAAAAAAAAATTACAAATTAATACTCATGTCTCTCTCCCTCATTCAACCTCTAAACTTCCATGTTTTTAAAAAAAAATTCCTACTAAATATTCAAATGATCATAATATATTCATGTTTAAGAATTTTAGCAAATATATATATATATATATATATATATATATATACCATTAGATTTAGTTTTTTATCCTCTTTAATTCAAGACTAGGATTGAAATGTTTTCTAATTTTTTTTTACGAAAATGCAAATGCTGCCGAAAATGGAAAAAAGAACAGATAATAAAAATGCAAATTGTTTGACGAAAATGCAAAATGCAACCGACATAAAAAGAAGATAACAAAAATGCAAATAACCGAAAATGTAAATAATATTAAGTCATTAACATGCAGAAAACCAATTATTTGCATTTTGGTTATCATTTTGCATTTTTGAGAGGATTTGTGGCGACCATAACTGAATTCCATATTTGCTCTCAATTACGCAGTTACCTCATATAACTTTCATATAATTTACAAAAATGCCACCTTCAAATCTCAACCATTAATTTAGATGATCCAATAGTCCGTATTTGTTCTTTTGGTTTTATGATTAATACTATATTCTATATTAATCCTATTTCTATATATAACAAATTAAAACTTGTTATTTAATAAAGGTAAAACTGTCAAATTACCTTGATTTAACATAATTGACTAACGTCTACCGCTAGAAAGGATAAAATTCACTATAAAATGGTTCTTAAAGGACTCTCTTCACCACTTTTGAACTTAAAGGACTAAAGTGAGAAAAATAGTTAAGTTAAAGGACCATTTGGCCAATTAACTCAAAAATATAAACTAAACAATAACAACAACAAACAAAACAAAACAAAAAGAAGACGTGTGTGTATATATATATATATATATATATATATATAGGGAAGGGTTCAAACAAGAACTGTTTTTTGTACGAGAACTGCGAGAACCAATCTCGGCCATTCATTTTGGATAATGGAATTCATGGATGAAGAGCGTGGGGGATTGAGTGTGGCAGAGTATATATAGGGATTGACTGTTTTTCGTCATGGGTGGACAATCCAATTGAAAGAGTGGGAATTAGACGGCTAAGATTGGTTCACGCGGTTCTCATACGAAAAACAGTTCTCGTTTGAACTTTTGCCTATATATATATATATATATATATACACATACATACTAGCAAGGTACCCACGCAATGCTGCGACGGCAAATAATTTCTATTTTATATCATGTTGCTTTTAAAAATGTAATAATATATTATTAGCTCAATTCAATATCACGAAAAAGTGTCGTACAATGTCAGTTTTTTATTTGTATCAACTATTTTATTAATTTTAAAAATAAATTCTAAAAGACATTAAAATAAGAAAAACATTTATATTTATGAAATAAGGAGGGAGAAGTTAATAAGATTTTGAAGATTATGTTGATATGGGTGGATAATTGTGTTTGTGTGAGAAAGTGTTTTAGTGTTAGAGAGATATTTTAAATAGATAAAAAGTTAAAGTAAACTATGACAGAGAATGAAATGGTTAAAAGGGGTATTTTAAAAGTTAAAGTAAATTAGAAGAGAGAATGAAATGGTTAAGAATGAGTATTTTAGTACATTCAAGTTACTTAAAATTAAGAGTTTTTAAGATTGTAAATGTATTATAAAGGAGTAAGATATATCGGAGAGTTCAAATGAGAGTTGTTTTTTCCACGAGAACCAATTATAGCCATTGATTAAAAAAGATGAAGGGTCCAGATTAAAGAGTTATTAATGGATAACCTTAAACTAAACAAACTTATCATTAATTAATTAATGAAAATTTGAATATTTTTACATTACCCTCACTTTTTTAAACTAATATATACATCAAACGAGTAGGTGTTAAATTACGAAAATTATACCAAATTAACGAGAAAATTATGCTATTTAATTTGAGACCGATTTTGCTATATTTTTTGGAGAAAAAAATTTGTGTTTTCTGTTTTTTTAACACACGCATGCATATGAATAAGTTTTTTTTTCAATACAGGTCTCGACAAGTGCGCATGTGCAAATATATGCATGTGTGCATATGCACAAATCCACCTAGATTTTTCTAACATACAACTAGATATGCACGTGTGCATATATGCACAAGTGCAAAATATATTTATATCATTCTATATTAGACAACAATTTACAAAATGCATATCCACCACTTGTTTATGTAACAAAATACACACACTAATTATCACCTTAAACTTCTATACTTACCAGTGATTTCTATGTGAAGACAAACCCATATCAAGTTTTTCTAGTAGCATCATATGACTACCAATCTTGAATTTATAAACAGCTCGGTCAAACATTTAATCGAACACATGATGTGCAATCTATAAAACAAATTTTCATCGTATTAACCCTGCAATCTTGTTTCTATTAATCAACCAATAAAGGACCGTAAATCAAAGCATGTGATAAATAATAGGTGAAATTAAATTAATTTTGGAAAATTAAGTCAATGGAACAAAAAGCGGCAAGTATGTAGAAATTTCCAAAAATGAAATCTGGAATATAATTAAATTTGAATACAAATTCGATTGATTCAATATAACATAATTCACATTTTTCTAAAAACGCAATTCAAATCAAACGAGTAGATCTACAGATTAAGAACGTGAAACCCAGAATTTAATAGAAACCCCATCTAATTTTGTAAATCGGACAACAAACTTTCAGAAACACATTAATTTAATCCCAACTGTTGGATGGGTAACAAGACAATTCATAAGCAACGTCCCTAACTAGGCGGAGAAGAGACTAGATAGAAGCAAGAACAACGGTGCAATCAACGTCGGCCATTGTCGTTGCTGGTGGTGGTGGAAGGGAAATTTGGAGTGTATCGCAATTCACAAAATACCCTTGGCATTAAAGCAAAAACATTTAAAGTTAAATGATAAATGATTGGTTGAAAACGGTTCTCTTACCAAAATCAATTTTTGTCTAAATCACTCCCTATATATATATATATATATATATATATAGAGAGAGAGAGAGAGAGAGAGAGAAACAGGATCATTTGCGAACTATACAGTTCGTTCGCAAATTGCGAACGGCGGTCATTCGGTCAACAATGGTAGGCAACGATATATTAATATTATTATTATTGTTATTATGTGTAAAAGTAAGATGTAGTGTTTTTAGACAAGATGCAGTGATTTTATACTAGATGCAGTGATTTTTAGACAAGATGAATTGGTTCTTAAATGAGAATCCATCGATTAATTCGTGTACGATGAATTAGTTTTAAGAGAATTCCATGTTTTTTAGATATTATACAATGATTTTAAGTTGGATGCAATGATTTTATAGAATAGATGCAGTGATTCCTAGAGTTCTCATTTTAAGGGGTGTTCTCATTGGATCCTCACCCTATATATATAGGGCTGAGATAAAAATTATAATATATATAATTTTTGGTTTTTTGAAAAGAGATAAAAATCTTTTTGGTTTTTGAAAAGAAAAACAAAAAATCTTTTTGATTTTTTGAAAAGAGATAAAAAAAGACATAAACTTAAAAAACTTAATAAAAATATTGTCTTAAAAAACATCAAAATCGTATATCATTAGTGAATATTTGGGTAATATACTATGTTCAACATCTGGGTATTTTTTTCAGGACTGTTTTTAATTAGAGTGATTCTTCATGTTAAGGTGATATTTGTTTGATTAAAAGGTTGGGTATTGTTATTAGACTGATTATGGAAGTTGTTGTATTAGAAAGATTGGATTTCAAGGCTTGATTTTGGAGTTTTTAATCTGATTTTTGATTGACCTATTACTGAATTGCAAAAGTTCATCAGAATCGCAAATCAGTTGTTAAAGCTGAATCGCAAATCATTTGTTAAAGCTCAATCACATTTCAGATGTTAAAGCTGAATCACAAATCATTTGTTAAAGCTGAATCACAAATTAGTTGTTAACCTGCAATCGTAAATCAATTCATTAAGCCAAAATTGCAAATTAGCTTTGGAGGTAGAATGGCAAATCAGTTTCAGCAACCCAATCACAAATTGGTGTTTTAAGCCTAAGTGCAAATTAGTTTTTTAAACACAATTGCAAATTAACTTTAAGCCCAGAATCGCAAATCAGCTTTTGAAACCAAAATCACATATCAGTTGTTAAAAGCAAATTGCAAATCATCTTTTTTTTCAATAGAATCGCAAATTAGTTGTTAAGTTAGAATCGCAAATCAACTTTTGTAGCTAAGTCGCAAATGAACTTCTGAACTTCAAATTGCAAATCATATTTAAGCCTCAAAATCACAAATTAGTAATTGACTCTATAGTATGATAAAAAACATCATTGTTGAAGTCCTTAATAGCCACGTTTAAGATCATTTTTTTTTGTTGAAATCGCCCTTTTACCTTTCCACTCATCCATTGTAGAGTATCAAAATGATGAGACATTTTATCATGTTTAGTGAAATACAACATTTCAATGATTGTGACACCAACTCATGCAATTCAGAGTCTACTTCTGAGGTAAGTATCATTCCTTTTGATATTCAATCTATGATTGATTCTTTTCAAGAGCAAATAGCTAATATTAAGAATGAAAAGAAAACCATTGGTGCCTTAGAAGAACAAATAAGAAATGACAATGAGGTCAGTAAGGAATGCTTGAAAGCTGAAGCACTAGCACATTGTCTATTGTCAAAAACACGTAACAATGTTAAAGACTTAGGACAAAGTTTAGATAAGAAAGACATTCACATAAGTGACCTGAAAGAAAAGCTTAGAGCTATAGAGATAGAGAGCGGTGAAAATGTTATTAAAACCAACTCCATTTTTAACGAAAGAATTGAATTGTACTCAAAGATCTTGATGATAAGCTAATAAAAAGAGGTCAAACGGATCAAACCATTCATTTGAATAATCCAAAAGATATGTGTTTTACAATCCGTATACCTATGAGGGTCTTAGTTTTGAGAATCCTCACATTCTTAATTATATGATTCTAAATTAATGGGAAAGGGTTATGTGCAACTCATGAGGTTCACAAGAGCAGTTAAGGATATTGAAATAGAAAAGGCCAAATGAGAAAATCCTGAAAAGTTACAAATGTCTTATGATTACACAAAACTAGATGAGCTTTACAAAACAAGAGAAATAGCATTTTCAACTGACTTATTGACTAGTTACTCTTCAGAGGAATTAAATAAAAAGTCAGAAAATCTTTCTAAAAAAACCTGAGTTTTCTCATCTTTATATTCCGAGTTCGATTTTGAAAATGACAATTTTTCAACTTAAATAAAACTTGAAGACCTAATACAGATTTTGAAGTTGAGAGAGATAATTTTTAATAAAATCGATTCTCTTATATCACAACTGAATTCTATAGATGCAAGTGATGAAAAGAATTCTAATTAAGGGTTTAATCTTGTTGACGCTCAATTTTCTCAAAAGAAACCATTTTTAAACAAAAAGAAAATAAATGCACCGCCTGGTACTCATCTTGAAATCTTTTTCAAGCAAAGAGTAACTATTTTGGTTCCTAAATTCCAAATATAAGCCTCTTAAAATAGAAAGGATTAAGTACGTTCCCGATAAAGTTTTCACAGGCGAGTGAACAAATTCAAAATGATATATTCACTCCTCCACGTATGCTAACTCTAGCTTAGAAGTGAAGATGGATAAGTTACTTAGTAAAAGACAAGTCAAGAGACCATTCTGGTTTGAGAAAAGGATGAGTTTGCTTGAAGTTAGAAAGAAGATTTTTCAAGAGAACAAATAATTTTTGTAACTCTAGTCATAAACCTAATGTTTTTGATAATTTTGTTTTACCTAGTTTGAAAACTAGTCATGATTCTCGTGGTAAGGCTAAGTTTAGTGTTCATGATTATGCTAATTCAATCTAATTATTCTGCTTATAATAATATTTGTCACTCAAGCATACATGTTCGTGAGAAGTATAAATCTTCTACTTTTATTGATTCTTGTTGTGATGCTTTAGATAAGGCTGATGTGAAATATCCATTTAAGGTGTATTCTATTAAACATCTCCTAAAGTTATTTAAGAAGAAAATTTGTACCTCTCCTTGTTGAGTGAACACATTTTTGGTAAATCAAAAAATTCAAAAAGAGAAATTAAATTCTAACTACAAATAGATGTCTAAAAATGAATTTGTAGTTGACTCTTCTAATCCACTAGGACCCAAACTCAATTGTGTTCGGCATCAGCCCGAGCCTAATAATCTAGGACTTACTTTTAGATAATTGTTACTTGCAGGGGGCACAAGTCTTCAAGACCCAAGTATACAAAAAAAATCAATAATTTTTTTTATGCATGCTTGTAGGGGAGTAAATCATAAACTGTTTTACAACATTTTTTTTTCTTTTGTTCTAGTTTCATTTTAGAATATCTAAAAACATTAAAAAATGAAAAATACAAAAACAATACAAATGTTCAAAATACAAACAAATTTTGTTTTCAAATTTTGTTACTTATTCAAGAAGGTATTGATTATGATACTCTACTTGATTATTTCCTTGTTGATCATCTTTTATTTCTTGAATTCCATCTCATATCATTCTACGATCTTTCCTTAATTCATTTTGTCTACTTCATTCCGGAAAGTATTCATCTTATCCCAACTTGTGGTAATCATGACTGAATTTTATATTCACTACTACAAACAACACCTTTTGCGACGACAAAATCCATCGCAAAACTTGTTTGCGAAGGATAACAGCGGTCCCAAAAACCCTAGTCGGAAACCCAAGTTGCAATGGCTTTGCGACGGGAAATATTTGCGTCGTAATTGTGTCGACCTTAATTTCGGTGACGTTTTTGCGACGGATATACTTTTGCGACGGTTTTGTGACGGATATTAGTTGCGACGGTTTTGTGACCGATCGAAATTGCGAGGGTTTTGTGACAGATTAGAGTTGCGACGGTTTTGCTTAGGGTCCGACAAAATCCATCGGTCGCAATTCCGTTGCAATTCCGTTGCAATTCCGTCGCAAAAAGGGCAAAATCTTTTTCATTTATCTCAGTTTTTATGATATTTCATTTTTTCCTGCTAATACAAAGATACAAATGTTCAAAATACATTGAAAAAGGGCAAAATCTTTTTCATTTATATTTGTTTTTAGAATATCTAAAAACATTGAAAAATGAAAATTACAAAAACAATACAAATGTTCAAAATACAAACATATTTTTTTTTCAAATTTTATTACTTATTCTAGAAGGTATTCATTCTAATACTCTGCTTGATTATTTCCTTGTTGATCTTTTAAAAGATCATCTTTTATTTCCTGAATTCCATCTCATATCATTCTAAGATCTTTCCTTGATTCATTTTGTCTAATTCATTCCGAAAAGTATTCATTCTATGCCAACTTGATGTGCGTGAATCAGATCAGGTTTTATATTTATAAACTGGAATCACCAAAATTCTAACTACAACACAAATAGGCAAGTGTACCTAATCGTATTGCAGTATAGTTCTGGTAAGACCGAGTGTCGAACACTCGGGGAACGAGTATGATTTTAGACTTAAAAGATTTAATTATTAATTAGCCTAAAGAAAGCAATTAAATGGGGGAATTGGGAATAAATAAAAGAATGCGATAAAATATTAATTTGACAAAAGAAAACAACCCAAAAGTAAGATAAAGCTGAGAGCTTGGAATTGAAACAATCAATACGAAGTTTTCTCACCTAGACTCGATTACCCCTTCGTCTACCGTCAATCTCATGGAAGTGCAATGGATATTATTCATTGTATATCGATTTCTAAATTAGCTAGATCTCTTGGTCAGACTCACTAGCCCTATAATTTTAGAAACATTAACCCAATGGTCATGGCATTAACTATTCCTATAATTAGTCAATAAATTCGTATCAAGCTAGACTTAATCTATTGATTTGTATTGGTCACAAAATCAATCAATCAACACCGAATGGTCATCGCATGCAATTGTCAAACACATTAAAGTTAATTACTTTTTAACCTAACCCTAGGATTTGGTCAATCACTAGTCATGAATCCTAATGGTCATAGAAACTCATGATTAAAGCAAACATAGATGGAATGGTCATCTCAACTATGAAATACTTACCAATAGGCATAAAGATCAAAACTGTAACATGAATGGATCTTTGAAAAATCTAAACATGATAGATTATACGATTAATAAACATCTGGGTCCATAGAAATCAAACAAATAAACAAGGGTTAATCTAATCAAGGTGAAAAACAGAAAACCTAGCCCATAGACAGGCTAGAACACATTAAAAACGAAAAAGAACAGAACTTGCAAACCATTATAGACCGATGGTGGCAAACCCGAGTCAATCCCGTCAAAGTTGTGGTCTTCCTCTTCGTTATTGAGCTTCAAACCATCTCTCAGGCCTTGAAATCACTTTTAGACGTCCTCAGCCGCCATATTGGAACCCTAGAATCGCACGTATGCTCCTTGGGTCGAAAATAGGGTTCTATTTATAGATTTCACGTTTCGGAGCGGACGCGTCGCGTTCCCCTTTAAGACGCGTAACGTCGGACAATCAATCGCGGACGCGTCGCGTTGGACATTATAACGCGTCGCGTTCTCGACTAATGCAATATTCTCTTGGGCATGATTGTAGCCCTCCGAGTCTAGTTTCCGTGGACTTTTGAATCACCTTAATCCGAGCTCGTATGAGTGAGATATGATCAAAATAGTGGAGGTGTGTCGGAGCTGACAGCTTTTCTTATTTTCTTCAATTTCTTCAGTTTTTGCTCAAAACCTTTCATCATCCGTCTTTTTAACCTAAATCCAACAATTTAAGATATTAAGTATCTTTGACTCATTTACGAACAATATTTGGTTAAATATAAATACGATATCATATAAAATATATATCTAAATACGGCAATATCACAACTTGTGGTAATCAATCTTACAACTATGACGGATTCATTGTATTATTGTGATGTTCAGCTTGCACCATGAGTGAAGGAGTGTAGAAAATTACTTACTAAGAACTTAGTAAGGGTTTACTAGGTTAAATAGGTGAGCAGAATCAATTATCACGATATACTGATTGGTGTGTTGAGATAAAATGAAACCGGGAGGGGTAGGACAGGAGATGGGGGTGCTTATGATCAACAAATCGTTTTAAGATCAATTTGAAAAATCATTCGGTTATTCATAAATCTTTAATTGTTCGTATTCTTTGATTGTTCATATCGTTCTTAACAATGTGTATCAACATCATATCTTCTAAAAACCATTCTTGTTGATTCTTATGAACCTTAATATCTTCATAAATATCATTCTGTTGTTCATATTTGTTGCCGTTTAAAAGTACCAAAATGTATCTAAACGAATATAAATACATTCATTTTGGAAAGAGAGTTTAGGGAGAAATTGAAAAATATTCAGAAGAAAGATCCTCACAAAACAGTGTCAATCTGGGTAGCCGCATCTACTACTAGTTTTATACTGGTATCGAAGAAAACATCATGAACCTAGTGATGCAATACACTTACCCTACCCAGCTACTCAATTATCTTTTCAAAGATGATTGTTTTAACTTCACACGGAGGTTTATCCCATATACTATTGAAATCTCATTTGGAGATTGTTAATATTGAAAATAGGAGGATAGCTACTCCGGTCCCCGACTTCTTTCGTGCACTTATTGAGTCTAGAGAAAATTGCTATATCATTTTTCTTATAGGACACTTACGTAATCATTTGCCTGTTTTTGTGATAGTGTCAGAACATCTTTATAATATTTACAATGATAAGTGAAAATCCTACCCGTGCTAACATCATGTCAACCCTAAACATAGGTCACCCAGTTTATTTAAACTAGCGTGTTAACGTGATCCTAGTGATACAACGGATGCAGTAACTTTATATCAAATCATTCTGATATAGTGATGCCAAAATCAAGCTGAATGCAACTTAAAAATGCATGATGATCATGATGAATTCCGACCATCATGAGGGGGAGAAGTAAGTTAGATGAAGATAATTCACTTGATTTTCAGAAAATTACAAGATAGAACCAACTGAATTTTACTAAGCTGAAAATGAAGATGAGTTCAAATTTATTCGAAAAGAAGACAAAGCTCATCAAAAGTGTGAAGACGAAGATATGATAATTCATATGTCCAGGGGATATCAAATCAAGGAGGAGCTAATACATTCATTACATGTGTTTTTGAATATCAGTTGTTTCTTATATTGTTAAGGAGATGAAATCCTTATTACCCGAATTTAAAGATAAAACAAGAACTACTGACAAAGTTTCAAAGAAAAGAATACATCCGTTTACAAAATTGAGGGGGAGCAAGTATTTCAAAATCATTCGGATTATCAAGAGCAAATTTCGAGGGGGAGCATATTTTGTTTGATGAAAAGTAATAAGGATGTTGAAACTAAATATTCCCTCGATAATCATTCTCTATTTATGCTCTAGATCACGTGCTCCAGCAAAAAAGATAATTTTTGTTTAGTATGATTAATTGTAAATTGAACACAAAGGGGGAGAATATTAGGTCCTAAAGTTGTGTTCAATATATTATACTTAAGTTTGTTATTATATATGATATTAGTCAAAGTATAGGGTATTTTGTGTAAACACCCAATGGTATATATATTATATTATATACCCTAAAAGAAGAGAGCCGTCACTATTCTTACGTCTATGTTCTTGTTTGTCTCTCATTCATACACATGCTTACATCTATCAAGACATTATCTATATGAGATTGCTTCAATATATACTTGATAACTTGGAACCTACAAGTATTTTAGTTATTGTTGTATATAATCCAAGATTCTAAATAATGTGAGGTTTTATGATGAGACCATGGTGTTTCATAAGGCGTGACTTAAGTCGACAATTTTGTATATAAATTATAATTATATATATATACACAATTATACAAACAAAAATAAAAAACACATAATTATATATATAACATAGTTGGTCAATTTTTTGTTCATTTTCGGTATATCCAACCATGTGGTGACTTGTTTTTCCTAACGAGTAATACTAAAATCATTGTGTGCGTATGGCATTTTCATATCGTATGTTACTACAACTTTCAGAAGATAAAAAAGCTTGATAAACGTGAAATTAATGGGATACAAGAAATACTATCAACGTTAATTGGCAATGGAAGGCTAAGTATATAGATTTTTTATTTATTGTTATTCATGAATTATCCTTTATGATCCCATTTTCGGAGTAAGGTCAGTTTCATGTTATTTTATGTTGGCTTCTCTACCAAAAAGAAGATTTTTGGTATTCTGATAACCCAACTAGGGTCTCTCTTTTTTTCTTCTTGAATTAGAAGTTCTCTATTGATTGTAACCATTTGATTGTGGTTTCTTCTTCTCATCTACAATCATTATACTGTAATCATTCAGCGATGATCGTTTGTTCTAAGGATGTATTTTTAGGTTCATTTGGTGATAATAAAATTCAGATTCTATTTATGTTCAAATAAGATGTTAAGTATGAACCACGTCGAAATAAGATGTTCAAATAAGATGTTAAGCTTGAACCAAGTCTGACCTCTTGAAAAACGGATACATACGACAGAAGAACATCAAATTCTGAAAATGAAACCTCTATATGAATACGGAATGGAGCTTAATAATACATTATTAACCATGAATTTAAATAAAAGTGCAAATATTGGTGTGAAAACAGGAAGGACTGGAGAAAGATAATAGAGAGGAAAATGCTATACTATGCCTTAAGTAATCCTCTACTTATAGGTATACAATACATACATATGTATATATATAAATAAGGGAATCTTCATTTGAGAACCGCGAGAACCGCGAGAACCAATCTTAGTCATTCATTTTGGATAATGGAATTCATGGATGAAGAGTGTGGCAGGGTGCATGTAAAGAATTCATGGGTGGGCAATCCAATTGAAGAAGGGGGAATTGGACAGCTAAAACTGGTTCTCGCAATAAAAAAGGTTCTCAAATGAATTTTTCACTATATATATATATGTGTGTATGAGTATATTTTTTTTCAAAATTCAAATATCATATCAATAGTAATAGATAAATCTATTGAATCTTACCTATCTAATATTAGAGGATAAGGACATCTACCAATAATTATCCATAACACTCCCTCTTAGATGTCAATTAAAAATAGTATGCTTCGTTAAAACCTTACTACGTAAAACTCAATAGAACAAAAGCCGAGTGAAGGAAAAAGAGTACATAAATACTTCAATACATTTAGAGATGTTTTACCTCTCGGTGGGATAAACCATGATGAAGGGAAAAAGAGTGCAACACATATTTTCTCCTACTAATGATCACAACACTTGAGCTCTTTAAGTCAGCGCAACTCAATGACCAATATCATGAACTATCTTCTCAAATATTGAAGTCGGAAATTCATTGGTAAATAAATCAGTTACGTCCTTACTTGAATGAACTTCTTGAATAATAATATCGCCACTCATTTAAAATTCATGAGTGAAAAGAACTTTGAAAGTTCTTGATCGGTCCTTTCACTTTTTATGTACCATTCCTTAGATTGAATAATGTATGTTGCATTGTCTTCATGTAAGATTGTAGTGGACACCTTCTCAAAAGAGACACCAAAAGATCCTCGAATGTGTTATATCACATTCCTCGACCAAACGCTTTCTCTACTAGCTTAGAGATTGCTAAGATCTCTTCATGATTAGATGTGGCTACAACTATTTGCTTTGTGCAACGCCATGCCACCAATTCTAAAAATATCTCTAGTTTGCGACCGATTGGTATGGAGATGTGATATACATCTTACATTTATAAAACTAACAAATCTTCTTAATTTTGATGGGTTAGTAAAATAAAAACTTATGTCCTTGATACCTTAAATGTATTGAAATATTTGCTTTAATGTCTCTTCATAGGATACGAACTATATCTCGCAAATAAATTAGACAAAAGTAACACGTAAGGTCATTTATGACTATTGAGAAATATTGATAACTTAAGTGATGTTTAAAAATGGTACTTTTGAACCTAGAATCTTCGTCACCTTTTCGAATTCGGAAAAGGGTCATTTTCAACACCAAATGACCTCATAACAATTGAGTACTTAGTGGTGTGATTTATCCATATAAAATCTTAAACACCTTTTTATTTTTTATTTTGGTACACAAGGATTTCAAAGGTGTTCGATTTATAACCAAAAGAAAATATTTGTCTTTCTACAATATTTCATTTTTAAATCGTTTTTCAAATATTCAATTGCCTTTGGAATCTCACAAGGAGTTCCGATTATATTTCAATCATCAATGTACAGTTGTACACGACAAAATATAAACATATTTGGATCTAGATCTCTCTACAAATATACATGGACAAATAGAATCATTTTTATGACATTCTTTTAATAGACACTCACTAGAGCGACTATACCATATACATTCATATTGTTCAAATCAGATGTTAAGTATGAACCACGTCACAAGCTTGAACCAACTCCGACCTCATGAATATATAACGGATATATACGGCAGAAGAACATCAAATTCTGAAAATGAAATAAGCAGTCATTCTGTTTTTGTAGTGCTAGAATTCTCAAGACTAAACCTTACTATGAATATGGAATGGAGCTCAATAATACATTATTAACCATGAATTTAAATAAAAATGCAAATATTGTTGTGAAAACAGAAAGAAAAAGATAACGGAGAGGAAAAGGATATATTATGCCTTAAGTAATCCTCTATTTATAAGTATACTATATATATATATGAATATAATTTCTTCAAAGTTCAAATATCTTATCTACAATAATACATATCTCAATTGAATCTTATCTATCTATTATTAGGAGATAAGGACATCTACCAATAATTATCCATAATACTCCCCTTAGATGTCAATTAAAAATATTATGCTTAGTTAAAACCTTACTAGGTAAAACCAAATAGAACAAAGTTTAGTGAAGGAAAAAATTGTACATAAATACTTCAATACGCTTAGGGATGTTGCGTCGTTAAAAACCTTGTCAGAAAAACGAGTGAGATAAAACCATGAAGAAGGGAAAACGAGTGCAACGCATATTTTCTCCCCCTAATGATCACAACACTTGAGCTCTTTAAGTCGCCGCAACTCAATTACCAATATCATGAACTATCTTCTCAAATGTTGAAGTCGGAAATTCGTTGTTAGATAAATCAACTATGAACTTCTTGAATAATGATATCCGCCGGTATTTTGGAATTCATGAGTGAAAAGAACTTTGAAAGTTTTTGATTGGTCCTTTCACCATTGATGTACCATTCCTTCGGCCGAATAATGTATGTTGCATTATCTTCAAGTAAGATTGTAGTGGACACCTACTCAAAAGAGACACCATACGATCCTCGAATGTACGTATTATATCACATTCCTCGACCAAACGCTTTCTCTACTAGCTTCGTTAATTGCTAAGATCTCTGCATAATTAGATGAAGCGGCTACAACTATTTGCTTTGTGAAACACCATGCCACCGATTCTAAAAATATATCTAGTTTGCAACCGATCAGTATAGGGATGTGATATATATCTTGCATTTACAAAACTAACAAATCTTATTTTGATGGGTTAGTAAAATAAAAACTTATGTCCTTGATACCTTAAATGTATTGAAATATTTCCTTTAATATCTCTTCAAAAGACACAAAATATATCTCGCAAATAATTTTTAAAAAAAGTAACATGTAACGTCATTTATGATTAGCTTGAAATATTGATAACTAAAGTGGCGTTTAAAAATGGTACTTCTGGACCATGAATCCTTTCGTCACCTTTTTGAATTTGGAAAAAGAGTAATTTTCCACACGAAGTGACCTCATAACCATTTGAGTGCTTAGTGATGTGATTAATCCATATAAAATCTTAAACACTTTTTTATATTTTCTTTTTGGTACACAAAGATTTCATCCTGTAGGTGTTCGATTTATAACCAAAAAAAATATTTTGTCTTTCTAAAATATTTCATTTTTAAATCGTTTTTCAAATATTCAATTGCGTTTGAATCTCACAAGGAGTTTCAATTATATTTCAATCATCAATGTACACTATAACATATTTGGATCCGGATCTCTTTACAAATATACATGGGCAAATAGAATCCTTTTTATAAATTCTTTCGATAGACTCTAGGGCAATTATACCATATACATTCATATTGTTTAAGCCAATATAATAACTTTAATTCAATACAATAGTATTATTGAGAATTTTTTTTATTTGCTTTATGTATTCTCAAATAATAATATATGATTAAACATTTTATATATTTTAAAGCATCTCATAATCAATTAAGCTCTAATAATATTACTAGACACAACGCAAATCAAGCATTATATTCATATTGTGTGATAATAAGATATAATTTATAGTAACATCCACCATACGAAAATATATCAATTTCAAGTCTTTGCGGAAATCTTGTGTTATCAATCATGTTTTTTATTTTATAATATTATTTCTCATTTCTCTTTCGCACAAATACCATTTGTTAAACCTTTTTAGTGTATACGCTTCATGTCCCAAACATATCCCATCCAGAGAGACTTTGAATCTTAATTGATTCCTTGCCTCATTCTATTTTGGCGAATAATTTATATCTTTGTAGTTCTGGGTAGGTGTACTTTAAAGATTCTCATTATAAATCATAATAGTTAGCGCTATGTAATATACAGAAGTGTCTTCGACGTTGACTCTATTTCGATTCTATTATTTTCTAAACATGATACAATTGTCGAGATCATATTATTTTCAGGTACCCGGGGTTCTTCGATCTCTTCAAAATATTCATTTGGGGTCTTTCATTTCTCGATTGACCATCTTACTTCCTTTCTCCCTTTTTTTAGAAATATATATTTTTTGGAATTGAGTTTTCTACCACGTTCCAGGCGTGCAATAAACTCTTATTAACAACTATTCTTATGGGATACATATCTCATTTGGAGCATTGATAGTTGAATATGTGATCTAATCATACTCATTAAGTCAATATACATGTTAGGCTTTTACTAAATCTAGTAGTGAATTATTTTCAAAACTTCTAGTTCATATTGTTTAGTATAAGGATCAATAATTCATTTCAAATCAATTCAATTCTAACTGCTTATCCTTTTCCCTGAATGTTAGGATGTTTGATTTAAAACAATCAAAATTAATTCATTGCAAAAATACTATTGATGGCTTTAAATATGTATGATAGGGATTCATACTCAATGCAATATTCCTAACTAGTCTCATCTTTGTACATTGTGGTGGAGTAAAACAATACTCACATTTAAAATTTTTGGTTCCTAACCAAAACTAATTATAATGGTGGGGTATCATTATAACGTATTGGCTAGATGTAATTTACTATTTATATATAAAATAATATGACCACATAGACAAACTAAAAGGTTTGCTTAATATGATTATTGACTTTGTAATCAACTGAATGTGCTTAGTAAATGTTTCAACAAAAGCAAATTGTTTACGAACATATAACATAGAGTGTTCAACACATATTCTAATAATCACTAAACTCATGGGAAATAATTTATCAAATATAAATATATTATTATGAAACAATGGGTTCACAACCTTATTACCTGAGATACTAATCTCAGAAGATAATCCCTAGTGATTGTGCCCCACCCATCATTTGCTAACATGAGTAACGAGAAATCCAGTGAAAAATACGAACGCTTGCCGGTGAAAGTTTTTGTTGTGACTTTGATAACTATTTAGACGATGCATCGGTTTAAAACTTTAAATGGTCCATAAGGTGGGCATACACGCATTCATATATCTCATTGCACCTTTTCAATTAATTAAGGAATTGTCCCAACTTTATATATAGTGATAGATTATATATTAACTTCTGTCCGAGCAAACAAAGTATACAAATCATGTCATTCAAAAACTTATGGTTCTTCTATAAAAGTTTAACATCATCATTGACTCGGGATAATCTATCTAGCCATGTCAATCAACAAAATGATTATGGTCTACAAACTTATGGTTCACACCACGTATGATTCAGTTTCACTAATCTTTTTGCATTATTTCTTCCCGGGCAATAGCATTACATAGTTGAAAAATTGTCTTCCGGTAATAACTTTTTACTATTTATAGAACATATATAATAACCATCAATAGTTCACCAAATAATATTATACATATTTAAATCATGAGTCACCATCATGTATAAATAAACTATAAACTAAATGAATTGTGCGAATATAATAGACATTTCTTTAATAAGAAATAGGGCAATTGCATTAAAACACAATAAACTTTGTTTTAGTTACAATTTTATACAATCAACTTTATTTTCTTAAGAATAATACAATCAACTTTCATAATACTCATATTGTATGCAACTTGTTGCATACTATGAAAGTTATAACAAAGTTCATTGTATACAATGGTAACTAACCAACAAACACATAAAAAAGTTGTTTGCATACAATGAAAGGATCATGAAAGTTAATTGTATTATTTTTAAAAATTTAAAGTTTATTGTATATAATGGTAACTAAAACAAAGTTCTTTGTATTTTCATGCAATTTGTCTTAGGAAATAATATATAAAACTCTACAAGTTGATTACCTTGACTATATGCATCCAATGATTTTCTCACACCCATACTAGCATATATTTTCAGGGACATATTTAAACTTTTCACCTCTTTTTTACTATAAAACCATCAATTATATTGCTACTTTTGATAACAATTCATATTCTTAACATGGATACCAAGATAATTGCCCCAACTAAGTTAATGATCATGATTTTTTGCATCTATTATAATGTAACCGAGCCAATAAAATGGGTTTTACATTGAAAGCTCATTATTTTGCTCATTGTTTATTTAACCAAAAGCAAACATAATTTAAACTCTACTTAACATATTTCTCATATATAGTCTTCTCTCTATATACTATCAACCTAGAAGTAATTATAAATACGACCAAGTTATTCTTACGTACACAATAAATCTTTCAACTTTAAATGAATTTATTTACCAATGAGTTATATGAAATATCACAACTTTGGGTGTTATAGATTTATCTTGGGATTTTCAAAATAGATTACTTTATATTTATCATCTAAAAGGACAAGACATAATTTATTTATGGTGTTTAATTCATTCGGACAAATCATATAACATTGAACATTCTAACATATCCTCGTGACAAAACATATAATCTTGCATTTATATATTCTAATCAAATGTCTTGATGCCTAAACTATTGAAAACGTGCATACGGAATACCAACATAAATGTTCATATAAGCTTTTAATTTCCTTACACTTTTATCATACAAGTAGTTAAATGTATGAGGTAATGATAATACATCAAACTTCAATCGAAATGTATAAAATAAATAATATCCAAGTGTATCTAGACATCTAACACCCAAAACAATCTTCAAAACGAAACATTCAAGTTTGGCAAGATTGACTATATAATAGCAATATAAGCGTCAATATATATTATTTTAAAATGATAAAACACCATTTAGGTAGTATTCTATAATGATTTATGATGACATGAACGCTTAAAACCAAGTTAATTCGAGTAAATATATTAAAAAATCGTATTCAGATATAAGACGAAAAATGAAGTGCATCACACATTTTTCCTACGCGATGTGTCCAGTTCGAAAAATAAAAATAAAAGGATTGAACAAAAGATTGTACCAATTTCTGATTTAATGATTACCTTTTTTTACAATTAAACTATCACAACTTGATAAATAAACTTCGATTGTAACACATGATAGTCATATAAAATATATTTGGTTAAAGTTAGATTCATCATTTTAGTGAACAAAGACGACTAATAAAGAAAGACCAACTTTTATGAAACAAAAAAAACATGAAAAATGTATTTAACAAGTACCATAAATAATAAATGTATTTAATCGTTTTAATCGGGGGAAAAAAAGATTGTGCTTTTTTTTCAATAATAAAAACGAACACGTCATTAATGAAATGCATGTTTGCATGAATTAACGTACACCTCTTCTTTATTTTTCTTATTAATATATAAACTAATTATCAGACAAAATAAATAAATAAAGATTTGGGAGACTTCTATTTTTTAAGTAATTCTTTTTCATTATTTGACGGACTTGAGAGTATAACATCGCCGATCGTATGAATATCATTATTGTCGAACTTTAATTTTTTCCAACTTTTAGGAGAGCTAAGCAAAATAATGAAGAGGAAAAGGCTATATTATACATCATGTAATCATCTATTTATAGATGTATAATAAATAAAAAAATAAGTATTCAACATTTAAATATCTTATTTATTTAATACATATCTCTATTGAAACTTACTAGCATGTTACGCGCGCAATGCGGCGATAATAACTAATTCATTATCGATAACATGTCCGTTTTCGGTAACGTAGGGTATGGTATATACACACTATGATGACGTCGAATAATTTTCATTTGCAGTATATTCATTTTGTTTCCTTCTTTTTCATTTTACTTATTTCTTTATTATATATCAACTCTTTCGTTAATTTCTAAAATAACTTTTGAAAAACAATAAAATAAGAAAAAAAACAATCTCTACTTATAAAATAAGATGATAAAAACATATCAATGACTTGGTGAATTGTGTTTATTTGAATGAGAAATTGTGTAGGTATGATAATATATTAGTGGTTGGGTTGGTGTATTTTAAAAATGTAAATATATTTAAGACTATATTGGTAGTTTTCTATTACTTAAAATTTAAGAGTTCAAGTAAAATAATATTAAATAAATTATAAATTAAACTTTTTATTTTACTTATATGAGTGTTTATAAATTCGGTTTCATGTTATCAAGTTTATGAGTTTTAGTTATACGAATTTTCTAATACTTCAATTAAATTATTTGGTATATGATATAATATTTAAAATAATATTTCTATGGAGGTTTTCTTATTCAATTTTTAATTTGTGTAATATCTTATAGGTTGAAATTTAATTTGTATTGAGTTGACATTTTTAAACATTATTTTTATAGAAAGTTTAGTTATTAAAATGGTATTCAACGGTTTCCTTTTAATATTTAAATAAGGGGCAAGTTAGTAATATCAAATAACTTAAAATTTAAAAGATTAAGACATTTAAGAAAGAGAGAGTGTTAAATGCTTTATATATTAGTATAGAATATTAGTATAGATATAGTTATATCTATCTAATGGAAAAGACATCTACCATTTAGTGACATAGAGACGTCAGTAAAAGTCGAATATCAGTCAGTAAAGATATTTTGGCCCTCTCACGGAAGAATAAAACGTCACTAGAGAAGCAATGGCTAAATGTCTTTTATGACATAAAATCTTCGTCACTAAATGTAAAAGTCTTTGCTGACCTTTTTTCGTCGGATAAAGCAGAAGCATTAATTACTGATACTTTTTTCCGTCAGTAAAAGTGTTTTTGTGAGTGAAATATTCAGTCACTATATCTCTTAAAAGTTCACTTTGAGTTTTAATTAGCTTCTTTTCACATTATATTTAAATGTTTTAACTGAAAATATAGATATAAGACAAATTTCTAAAGTCGTGCATAAGGTAAACTCAATTGCTCATAACCCATCTTTACTAAATTTATATTTAAATGAGTAAAAATTAAAAACAACAAATATCTATATAAAATCTAGTTGGTATTTACAACAAAATTTATAGAAATTCTAATTCAGTTTCCAAGTAAAGAGGGTATAGTTCGAGCAAATGTTCCTGCCAGCTTCCAAGTTCCAACTATCAGAAACAGGGTATGGTTTTACATTATCTTTAGAAAATTGTCATGAATAATGTACCTGTTAGAGCAAATAAATCTCATCACTATATATGTTTGATTTAATTAATTATACTCTATAACCATTCGTCAGGAATTAATGTGCTTACTAACCGTCATTAAGGAACTTTGGATGAACTAATGCGAATGGGTGTAAGCCTCGCTGCTCGGAAACACCCAGTGCTGACCACACTAAGAGACACTAAAGTGCAGGTAAGGCCAGTTCACCGTTCTTCAGTGATGAGCTCTAGTGAACAAATCTTATGTCTTTTTCCAAGATAAAAATTTCTTTCTAAGCCGCCGCCCTTGGAATCAATAAGAAAACAAGTGCTAAGTTTCAGATCAATGAATAAATCAAAACGAAAGAAGAGACCTTTCTCGCTGGCGCCTAAAGCTCAAAGTGGTAACAGGAACCATGAACAAAGGGAAATCAAACTTCATATTTGTCTGATGGCTTGTAGTCTCCTTTCTCCTTTTTGTGCTCTGAAGCCGGTATGTACGCTTTGTCCCCATTCCTAGCAAGGAAATAACTTTATGGGGGCACCTAAAACTAGAGGTGGCAATATGAGTAGGTTAAATAACTAGTCAAAAAATAACTAGCACAAATACACAAATCATATACAATTATCACACATTTACAACTTAAACTTCATCTACCAATAATTATCCATAACAAATATATTAACTTTATCAGTAAAATTGTAATTAGAAGGTGCTATTTGAGCTTTATAAGTGAAAAATTAAAAACAAAAAACGAAAAACAAACCTACACAATTGTGAAATTCGCGGCTGCTGTTCTTGAACACTTCGTGGGCTGTTGGCATATTGATATTGGGCTGTCAGGTTGCTGGACTTTAACTGGGCCTCACAAAAGTAAGTTTTTATCTAAGCTACTGGGCTAATAATGTACTGCGACCTAATCCATAATAAGTTGCCATGTTGATAATTAATTTATTTTAGTTGTTTAAATTTCCAGAAAATATTAGCATGTCTTTATGTAAGTGTGTGTATATATAGATATATAGGAGAGGATTCATTTGAGAACCATTATTATTGTGATTACGGAGAGAACAAATCTTGACCTTTGATTAAAGGGTATATTGCCGAGAAAGGTAACATAAATATCGATATTTTCCAATAAAGGTAATGTCTAATTTTTTAGGTAGAAAGGATTCTAAACTTCAATTTCTAACATTAAAGGTAACCGGTGACCGTCATAACAGGTAACAGGTTAAACTGATGACGTGACTAATTTTTATATTACACAAATTGACAAAAAAAAAAGGTAACATAAATATCAAAATTTGTCAATAAAGGTAATGTTCATTTTTTCTAGACCAATAAAGGATGATGAATTCCAATTTGAAACAAAACATCATGTTTGGATCTAGGTTCGTGTTCATGTATGTGTTTTCTTTTTCCTTTATATAATAATAAAATATTTAAAATTAAAACAATATTACATTATTTTCGTATATGATATTTGGAATGTATTATGTTAGTACTTTGACATTTGACTACATGCAGTTGATATTTTGATACTTTAATATCTTATATTTGCTTTATAATTGTATTAAATGAACGTAAACAAAATTTGAAGTTCAAAATTCGAATCAAATTGAAGCGAACACCAAATTTGAAGTTCGAATCAAATCAAAATGAGTATTGAATTCTAAAGTTTGAATCGAAAAATATCAAATTCGAAGTTCATATCAAAACAAAAAAGAATACCAGGATTGGAAAATCGAAAAAATACTCGTCAAATACATTTGGCTGAAATGGGTAGACCCAAAACATGACGTACGAATAAATGGTCAAAATGGGTTGACACACAATTAACACAAAAACAGTAACAAGAACTCGTCGCAAAATGTCAGCATTAGTCAGCATACCCTTTTTTTACTAAAGATTGAAATTTATTATCCTTTTTTTGACTTAAAAAATTAAACATTACCTTTATTGGCAAATTTGGACAATCTTAACCTGCTGACTAAGCGTTCAGCAGGTCATTTATGTCACCATACTCTTTTTTATTAGAAATTAAAATTTAGAATCTTTTCTTGGCCAAAAAAATTGACATTATCTTTATTGACAAATTTCAATATTTATGTTACCTTTCTCGGCAATTTGCCCTTTATTTAAATAAATCAATGACCAATAAAAATTATGGTTCATTAATGGCTCATTGATGCTTATTAATGACACATTAATGAGGGGTACTTTAGGAAAATCAGGCCTCGCTCTTTAATAACAATCCACCCGGACGTAATTCACGGTTGGAAAAATATATAAAAGACCAAAATACCCTGTCAATGAGCTTTAATGGTGATTACAAATGGTATTTGTAGTACTTGCAATAAGAACGGTTCTCAAATGGCCATAGAAATTCTAGAATTATGATTGTAGCCTTGATAACAAAATTTGGAGTTAATTACATGTATGGTTTTTGTGGTTTGGTATTTTTATTTTTTTTTTACTCTTTTAGTCACTAACTTTATTTTTAGTATATTTCGTCATTAAATGGCAAATTTCTTACAAATTTGGTCCCTCTCAAAGTAAAATAGCCAAATTTACCTTGCTCTCTTTTTTAATTCATTTTTTTTACTTTTAAATCATTTTTAAATTCATTTTGAAAAGTAAAAATAAAAATAAAAATAAGGCATACTACTTTTCTCATTTATTAAGGGAAAGTGATTTGTACACAACATAAATTTGTCATACATAACAAAAAGTGATTATTTGGACTATTATACCATTAAATTTGTAAATAACCACCACTTCCATCACTACCCCTTATCGTATGTCACCACTTACAGCCTCACATCCACCACCTTTACTCACCACCTCTTTCTAACTCTCTATCTCCCTCCCTCTCTCTCCTCCAACGCCAACAGCCACCACCACTGCCACCTTCATCTTCAACCACTCACTGCCTCTATTTTCAACCATTTTCTCCATCTTCTTTATGGGTGTCTGCATTCATCTTCAAACCCTATGACTGGCCTCCTTAATTACTCCCAAATCAAACACCAAAACAAGATCACCAAAACCCCCCAGATTGAGTTAACTAAGAGGAAAAGCAGGGAAAGAAGAGGAAAAACAAAATCATTTCCTCCATTTTCTTTTTGTCCTTGTCACATTAGTGGCCGACGAAGAGGAAAAGTAAGGAGAGAAGGCGATGGATGGCGGATAGAAAAAGTAACAAGAGAATACAAGGGGGGAGAGAGAAGTGTGAACCGGCGATTGTATACCACAAGTACACTATCCTTTTGTGTTTAACTTCATCGATTGCAAGAATCGCAATATGGAGATCTATGTTGGCCTTCATCATCGATTTAGGGTTCCTTCAATATGATTGGTTTTTGCTCAAGCTTTTAAGTTTTGACTTATCTTCATTGTATTTGTCACCTGCTTTAATGGGTTTGCATTCTAATATGTTTGATATATCTGTGTTTGTGTGTGGTCGCCGGAGTTGTTGCAGGTGACAGTGGTTGTGGAGGCTGTGGTGGAGAAGAGTGAGAGAAATAGAGAGTTAGAAAGAGGTGGTAGGTAACAGTGGTGGAGGTGAGGGTGGCGATGGTGACATAGGATTAGGGGTAGTGGTGGAGGGTGGCGGTGGTAAGGTGATGGTTGTGGTTAGGGGTGTTCAAAATAATTCGAATCCGGACATTTGAATCGATTATCCGAAAACTCGATCCGAAATTATCCAAAAATTCAGATATCCCAAATTTCGGATGGATATCCGAATTTTCAAATTCGGATTCGAATAATAATTTTTTGAAGTTTTTGATATTACGGATATCCGATATCCTCGAAATATTTTTTACTTTTTACTTTTATATTTTTATATTGCTTATTTGTTTAATTTTCTTAACATATTATATACATGTATTTTTTGATTTTGAAGCATACTTGAGCTATTTTTGGTAATTAAAATTTAAAATATGGTTATTTATAAGTAATTATAATCTTAGCTTCCTCATTGAGTCGGACTTCTCAAGACGACAAGTTGTATCGTGATACCTTACATGTGTGAGAGTTAGTCATCAAGGAAAGACTTAATACGTTGTGTCACATTGCTCAATGACCTTTGTCTTCCTTACATTCAACAATAATGGGATGTGATGTGATGGTTGCTAATACTCTTAGGTCCCGTTTGTTTTTAAAATTCGAAAAAATAAAATTGATTTAATCTGGTCTATCTATAGAATGGACTTTCCATTACTTGAGGGAATGTAAACATTTAAAAGAATAAGATTCCATTTAAAAAGAAGTTTACCAAACGCAATACAACACGACATTTGATTTCAATTTCATTCCTGTCTTTCGAATTCTGCGAAACAAACGGGACCTTAAAATATACAGAATTGACATTGTTTTGGCATGACCGGTGCTTGACAGCGCCGTGGTCAAAGTTTCTCCCACTCTGCCACAACGTGGGGTGGTTGCAACATGAATGGAAGGTGTCTGGTGGGTGGTCTATAACAAATTTCATTTTTTTTCTTTTTTTTTTGGTTTTTGATTTTTGATTGATAGTTATGTAGTATGTGGGTCATATTGTTTGTTGTGGTAGAAAGTGGCAAGAAATAATCACTATACTATTAAATGATGATTTGAGTAGTGTGAGACTATGAGTAAACAACTAACATGAAGCGAGTGATAGGAATTTAACACTCTTAGTTCTCATTTTTTAATATATAGATTGATCACCCGGCATCATTTTCTAAGAAACAAAGTACAAGTAGAAAAATGTACCAAGTATATTTTTGGTGTTAATATAATTTCTTGGATTCTTGATAAGTTCATAATACATAACAACAGTAGTGACGCGAGCAATAAATTGTATAAAATATGTAACATAGCATTTGGGATCCCCAATATGTATGTGTGAATATCAATTGTGTGTGGTTACAACTTACAAGAAAGACACATGATCTCCCTATATCTTGTGCCTCGTTAACCTCACACATTTTCATATGAAGCAAAAATTACATACCATCGGTATCAATCTCACTTATCTCATACTTTCCCATGTGTCACACCAGTGTCAAATTAGTTTTCTTTTTAATCCCATTTCATCTTACAAATCCACACATTTATCTCATACAACTCTTCTCTGTTTAAGAAAAATAAAATTAAAAGGTAAATAAATGAGAGATGTAGAAAGAAGGAAGAGAGAAGAGGGAGAAAGTTTACCAAAAAGTCCTCTCCCGCGGGGTCAAGCGGAGGGGAGATGGTATTTTGCTTCACTTGATGGCCATCTCATGCCAACATGTGGGATGTGGATAGTCTTGGATATATGGGTTGAAACTAGAAAGAAAAATGAGCTTGAAGAGGGATATCCAAGATGCTCGAAAGATTTATGAGCTTTTGAATTGTTAGATTTGAACATAGAACTTCGTTGCAAAATACATCTTATTCGGATTATGGAAAATTGGAGATGATGATGTTTCAATCTAGGGTAAAGTTTTTTGAAATGTATCCAATTTTATATATTTTATTACTGTGTATATCAAACATTAAAATTTTTTATTGTATGTATCAAAGTTTTAATTTGTCAATACTGTATGTATTAAACTTATACTTCTTTTTTTCCTTTTTATATAACTAAAATAGATACATATCAACAAATTAAAAGTTTAATACACATAATAGAAATTTTTGAAGTTCAATAAACATAATAAAAAACGTGTAAGGATAAATACATCTTAAACAACATTATCCTTTAATTTATATTACATAGATATTGTTTGGTTTTTCTTGATTAAAAAATATCGTCTGTATATGAAAATATTATTTGGTTTATTGTTTATTTGAAAAAAAAATTATTGACTTTCTATGAAAAGTTATAAGTGACGATCTCTCCATTAAGTCGTCACTTTTTATACCGAAACACTTAACCATAGATAGGTTAAGAGATCGATAGTTACTTTGTTGAGTTATATATGTGCCTAGTTATTGAAATGTTTGTACAATTATCCAAAATTATAAATTTAACATTTATTAGTGTTTAGTGTACGGTAACTTTCCTATTAGTAAATGTATATTTAAAGTTTCAAATATGACCTCAAAACGACTTACAAAGTGTTAAAAAGCAACCATAACCTAGTGCAAGTCCCTTCTCACTCCATCTCATTTGTTACGTTAACGTTACACTCACATCACCTCTCTTTTCCTATCACGCTCCATCCCATCAACAAGGAAATAATTATCCGACCTTATCCCACTATCTTTTTTCCATTATTTCACACTCTCAAGCACTCTCTTTCTCTTTCGATCCCCTTGCACTCGATATGGGAGTTGGCATAGACGTAGCGGTTTGGCCTCAATTCTAAGTACCGAAAAGAGGTGGTGATCACAAAAGAGAAGCGACATCAAGACCGTGTGAGTGTTCCTAAATGCAATCTTCCAATCCCATTAGTTACAAGACTAAGCGTAGCGGGTATCCCGAATGGTTTCGGGTAACATTGGGTTGTGTGGCAGCCTTTGGGAGCACCGCTACGGGTGCCTTCAGGTTCCCCCTCATTTTTTGTTTTCGGTTTCACCAACCCAAGCATCATGGCTTTGTTCTTTTTTTTATTTTTTGTTTTTTGTTTTTTATTTTATAGAGAGAGAAAATGTTTAGGTTGATTTGAGAAATGTGTTACTTGGGTTACGTTTATGTGCTACACATGGCCTAATTTGCTTTCTTTTATCCTTTTTCTTTTTTTTTCTGCTTCCTTGAGAAGGAAACATGGTCAATTGTCAATTGGTCATGTGGCGGGCCTGCCGTTTAATATGTCGTCATTTTCTCAGTACCGCGTATTTTCAAATCTTAGTTTCATAGATAACCATGTGTTAATTCTTTTTTCTTTCTTTTTTTCATGATATTATATGACCTTTCTTAGTATCAATTTTAAATAAATCGTATTATCAAACTTATTCGAATTTTAACTTTAGATCTCAATTTTTTTTATATATTCTTAGATAAATATTATAAGATATGTTTTTTTCTTATTCTTTTGGGATGATAATACAAGGGGATAAGGGTAGTTTCTTATGAACCCGTCCATTTTCTTCGACACAATATTTCATCACACACCGTGCATGTTGAAATTCTATCATAGGGGTTTCGGTTCATGTTAAGCCGGTGGTTTTTTTTTCAAGGTGCGAAGATGCACGGTCGTTTTAACCATAAGGAGAATTCATACTAGTCACTAAAGGACTGTTTTTCTTTCTTGGCATCCTCTTCTTGTGGTCCAGAGTCTTTCTTCAATTACAAAGCAACATTTATTGGGAGGCAGGTTCAATTGGGTTGGTTTTATCCATGGATTAGAGTTACACTCATATATTCATGTGGGTATGTTTCACCTAGTGATTGGCTCTTTTTTCCAGCAGGGGTTTTTTCTTAACTTAAATGCTTGGTTTTTGAGTGTTGCATGTTCAAGTTTCAGGTAAAAATAATGGTTATAGTTAAAAGGATTTAGGGACCGTTTGTTAAAACAAAATAATTAAGCATCGAATGATTATGTAGTCTGAACAATTCAAAGACTCTGAATGAATCTGTCTCTAAATGTGACATACTGTTTGATAAAGGTTCTGAATAAACAATCTGAATGATGTAAATTATTATTTTAACCTTAATAGTGATATATTATATTATATTATAAGATATGATTGTTTAACAAGACAACGTATGAAAAACGGAGTATTAGAGTAAATACTTAGCTTAATGATTCAGAATGTAATTTAAGGTAGAATGATTCAACAACGTTCTTTTGTTTTATTCAGCACGATCTTTATTCATAGGCAGCAATCAAACACGTTGAATGCAGAACAATTCAATAATTAGCACTGAATGGTTTTATTAAATAACAAAAAAAGGATTAATTAACATTATATTTGTTTTTTTTTGTTTCTTATTTGGACCGATCGATGTTGGGATTTTTGTTTTTTTTTTTTGTAGTCTCAGCCTTAAAGACTTTTTTGGTATATATAATATAGTTATAGTTACTTGCTTTAAAAACATAAATATTATATTACGATATATTTATATAAAAAAATATTGATAATAATAAAACAATCATAAATGTAATTTAATATTTATATAAAATATTATATGTTAAAAACTCTGATTAATTGACCTCTATAAAACAAAATTTTAAATCTCTAGAACATTTTTTTTCCGTTTAAATAATTCAGAACTAAAATAGCAAACTTTTATCTGTTGTCTCGTTTTTTACTTGATCACTTTATTTCTAAAAATTTATTTTTCATTTGTTTATATATATTTTTTAGAAAAAAACAAAGAATTTACTTACTTAAAAGCTGAAATTTAACGGCTAGCAATAAATGTTTATCAAATTTTGTGTTTTGTAAATAAATGCAATAATTTTAATTATTATTTTACTATATATGAACATCTATCTTGTTTATCTTATAAAGTTTACTTACCATTATAAACAATCATATGTGTCCGAAAAACCCATACATGATTAATCTAACCCAAACTCGAATAAGACAAATAGGTTTAGGTCTAATGGTATAGTATTTGATGATGATAAATTGCTTATATGTTTTTGGAAAAGTATAAAATTTGATGATGAACCTGCATGTTATCATTTTACTGTTATGTTTATTTTATAGAAATGTTTGAACACTACGTATGTCATAAAAGTGTGTAGTTGTTCAATCTTTCAAGGTCAAATTTTATTTTGAAAAACCCTATCCGATGAACCTAAAACCCGATCGAGTTAACCTGATTAAAACCCTTTATATAAGATATCAGTGTATATAACAAAATGTATACAATGAGAGAGTTGTGAAAATTGATTATATTTATTGACAAAAAAACAAAATTCATTGCGTAAAAGATAACTTATAAGATAGGCAATTTTTTGAACAAATCTGAACCCAGTAACCCCAACGTGACCCAAATAACCATTTTAAAGGTAAAACCTAAAATTATAAAATTTTCTTAAAAAATTAAAACAATTTTTTTTAAAAGAATGGTGAATTCAAATGGGTAGTTGTATTTCAGGACAATAAGATCCACTAAATAAATTTAAAAAACATTAAAAGGTAAAAGTTAAAAATTTAGAATCATACAATAAAAGATTTTAAAGTAAAAAAAATATTACATAGTTTTGTATTTGATATTTAGACTCTATTGTTTTGGTATTTTAGTATTTTAAATCGTCTTTAAAATGTTTTTAACGATGCCTTAGTTTTATTTCGTTTGTTTAAGAAATTATTTAGTGGTGCTTCATAAACGTACATATTGTTTATTATAGTAATAAGTTGAATAAAAAAATAAAACTCAAATTTAGATTAAACTAAAACGAACACTGAATTCGAGGTTCGACTCAAA
This sequence comes from Dittrichia graveolens, assembly GCA_038502395.1. Taxonomy (NCBI): domain Eukaryota; kingdom Viridiplantae; phylum Streptophyta; class Magnoliopsida; order Asterales; family Asteraceae; genus Dittrichia; species Dittrichia graveolens. The sequence goes on along the minus strand of JARJIL010000005.1, from coordinate 84,244,995 downwards.
TCAAATCGACATCTAAATTTTGAAATTCGAATATAAACAAAAGTCATATTCGAAATTCGTATCGAAACAATCAAACACATCAGGAATTTGAATAAAAGCCGTATTCAAAAACCAGAAAAAAAACACATTGATAGATAAATGAGTCGACACAATTTATTTGTTTTACGCAAAATACGACACAAACCCGACATAAAAAAATGACACGGCTGGAACTTTACACGAAAATAAATGAGTCAACACAAAGTTGAAACGAACATAAACGATACTTACCCAATAACCCGAACCTAGCCGAAATTACCAATATTAATAAGCTTTTAAAAGTTTGTTGTATTTTAATCTAATAAACTCACACATATATTATACGCGTTAGAGTTTTCTTTCAATTATATATTGGGTGTTATTTAGTATATCTCCACCCTCTCACATACGTCATAGGGTAAAAAATGTAATTAATTATTCATTCCTTTATAGATTTCATTTCTTTTGCCGATACGTGCGATTTCCTAGCAATTTCCCAATGTAATAATTCAACGTGATAAGAACGTGTAACTGTTTAAGCGTGTTAAATTGATGAGCTCTCGACCCCGTTACAAAATGACAAAATCTACTTTCACTTTTTTTAATTCGTTTTTATTTTTATTAATTTCTTTTATGCAAAAATCTACTTTCACTTTTTTTAATTCGTTTTTATTTTTATTAATTTCTTTTATGCAAAATTCTACTTTCACTTTTTTTAATTCGTTTTTATTTTTATTTTTCTTTTATGTAAAAGTCAAAAACATTTTAAGGTCTTTATAAATATATCGTTATCCGGTATTCGTAGTATTTTCGATAAATCGTGGTTATTCGGTCGAGATTTTCTAGTTTAAAAGACGTTCCTTGTCATTTTCCGGTGTTTCGATGACCGGAACAAGTTTGTCGTGGTCGTTTTCTATTTTGTGGTTTTTGATGTTTGTGTTAGATATTGAATTGCCAACATAACCGTTAAAGCTACCCCGCAAAAATAGAACACATGGGCGGTAATACTACTCAATATATAAGAAAGAAGTAGTGTTTTGACTACAAGAAATTCCTTTTGACCTAGTGGTAAGCGCTTTGATCCTAACAATTGGTATCAGAGCGTGTCATGGGTTCGACTCTTGTCATGTGCGTAAATTGCCAGGTATGGGCTAAAAGCATTTGCGGCATTTGTTGAGGAGGGTTGTTGGATATTGGATTGTAAATATAACCGCTAAAGCTACCCTGTAAAAATAGAACCCATGGGTGGCTAGACTACTCAATATATAAGAAAGAGGTAGCGCCTTGACCATCAAAAATTCCTTTTGACCTAGTGGTAAGCGCCTTGATCTTAACAGTTTTCCTTTTTTTGAGGTTTGTCGTGGGTTCTGCTGGTGTTTGCGTTGTTGCTACCGCCGGTGTTTGAGGTTTCCATTTGCCGTTCGTGTTCTCCTTCCGTGGTTTTCCGTTTGAGGTTGCTTGAAGTTTTTTCCGGTCAAGGGTTGCTTGAGGGTTTCGAGGGTTTTTTTATGTTCGTGGTCCATGTTTCATGTTCGAGGTTTTGTGCGGCCGGTGTTCCATTCGAGGGTTTAAAGTTTAGTTTCATGGTGTTTGATGGTCGTTGCTTGAAGTTTTTTCTAGTTGAGGGTTGCTTGAGATTTTGATGGTCTTTTTTGATGTCCAACTTTTTATAGTGTTCCGCTAGTCGTTTTTCAGTTTCGTGGTGTTTGATGGTCATGGTTTCGAGGGTCCATGTTCCAGGTTTCAAGGGTCCAGGTTCATGTTCGAGGGTTCAGGTTCAACGTCGTTGTTCGAGGGTCCAGAGTTCATGGTTGTTTTGTATTCAGAAGATAATTGTTCGCTGTTCGAGGCTTGTGGCTCGCGTTCAGAGGTTCACAGTTATGGGTCACTGCAGTTCGTGTTCGTGGTCCGGTAGTTCAGAGTTGCCGATGTTTGGTTCATTATTCGTGGTTTGAGGTTCGTGAGTCCAACACTTTAAAGCATGCTCACTTAATCGGCTCACTTTCTCATATTGCAATCACCTGATTGGCCCATTCCGCCGGTGTCGGTTATGTTTGGTCGGGGTTTTCTGTTAAGGTCGAGGTGGCGTGTTTCCTGTCTACAGGGTGTTTGCCTTTTTGGCTTGCAAGTTTTAGTGAGGTTGGTTGTGTTAGTCCTTTTATATTGAGTATCAAATATTTCGTGACATGTAATCGGGTAAAAAAAATCATGTACTTTGGTTATTTTTCTTGACATCTTAATAGTTTTTAATATATTGTCTTTCAAAAAACAATTGTATTATATAAGCAACATGTCAGTATTTTATAATTTTGTTCCTACTTAATTCCTACGAATTCTTCCGTTAATAATGACGAATATTTATAGTGTTTAATGTTAGTAGTAAAACTTTTATATTATACGGATGGAGTTTGTATGTACTTCGTTTTAATCGTCTTTAAGAAATATATAATTCTTATTGTAATAAATCAATTGTTTTAATATAAAAAATAATAGTATAAAAACTTCATTTGAAAATTCATGACTAAAGAAAAATTATGTGACTAAATAATTAAATATTATAGCAAATATTTAATTGATTAGTAAAAGAATTTCACTTAAATTTATATTAAAAATCAACACCATTTCAATGCAATTTCATTGCAATTGCAAACCAGGCCTTTTAGTAGTTGGGCATATAAATCCTGACTTTGGTGTTCTAAGATGATGATTTTTCAGCATTCTTGCACTTCAAAAATTAAACAAGTTTGTTCCTTAGGAAAATACGATGTGGTACATAACTCAAGGTTTCATAACGTACATACTATACACAGTTTTATTATTTTTGATATCTGTTGTATGTGATAAAGACGGTTTCAGGTAGTAAAAGAAAATTTATTAGACTTTCAGCACCTTTTGTGGCTTGATGCATTACACGAGGGAATATTCAGGTTTGTTGTTTTATTGTATATAATAATATATTATAGGGTTTACTTTTTTAAAATGTATTAAACTATGCTCTAAATGTTAATATGTGTATCCACCTTTCAAAAATGCTATTGTTTATATTGAACTTTTAATTTGTTGTTATTGTATATATTTTCATTACATAAAAAAAGTACATATAATAGGAAGTTTAATAGATACAATAACATATTTTTTGTCAGTCTGATACACACAATAGCATTTTTGAAAACTTGATACATACATTAACATTTTGGGTATTAACATTTTTAAAAGATGAATACTAATCAAGTTAATTTGAATTAATATTAAGTGGATTCAGTAATAATACTGATAATAATACTAATATGACTGATAGTTATAACACTAATTACTTAGATTTGTTATTCCTGTGATAGTCATTTGTTAATATCTTATTAGTACGTATTACATCCGTTACGTTAAATTATTGAGTGATGTGGGTCATCGGCTACCTCTCATGGTCGGAGGGGTCACACATAATAACGACAAACGCAATAGTCTCAGTCCACATCTTTCCAAAGTCTCTTCATAGTTTACTTTGAGCATGTCGACCTTCATCTTCTGTTTTACTCACTTTTAACCTCCTATTTTTCAGTTTTTTCAGTTTGGCCACGAAATAATGGTTTAACTTTCAAAATAACAATACTGTATGACTTTTGTTCCCAAATATATAAACAGTTTGCAAATAAACTCGGACACGATGATTGTAATTACTTATCTTGTCATACCTCTTTCCATTTTCTCTTATATGTAATTTTTTAAACCAAACAAATATAATAATCAAGAAAAGTGATAAATAAACTATTACTTATTAATAAAGCCATAAAGTTTTGTCACAAACATCGTGTCTTTTATTTAGATAATTTTTGACTTGATTCATATCATCACACGGCATCAATTTCTTGAACTGTCTTACGTTTATTTAAAAACAAACGTTTGTAATTCAATAATTCATGATTAAAAAATTAATTTTGATTTCTGATAGATTTCAGATTGTACGTTAAATTACGATTAAAAATATGTAGAAAGTTGACGAGCTTTAGATAAATGAAAAATGTGGCAATTGGGATATAAAAACATTATTAAAATCATATATTATTAAGATTACTCAACAAATATTTATTGAATTATACATGATATCGTATATGATGCAAGCTTATGGATTAAACTCAAAATCAATTGACTGTAAATAAAGTAGTCATGACCCATATTAAATATATTACAAAATTGTTTTATTTGATGTAAGACATTATTCAACATATGAGATATAAAAATGAAAGATCTTTAATAGACAAACTTGGCAAATGCAATAATAATGAGTCTAATAAAAAGATCGATTAAACGAAAACCAAATTTACAGTGAAAGGCAAAAACTTTTAACTCCTGATTCCTGAAGGGCAAAAGTAAAGAAATTTAAAAAAATAGGGGACCAGTTATGTAATATTTTCTTACTTTTTTGTTCTCTAAAAGACTTCGGGGTCTTTTTGTAGCCGTGTTTAGCCAAGTCCGGAAACTTCTTTACCAATGATGACTACATTGCAATGGCTCTAATTTTGTACTTGCTTTTCCTAAGTTCTTTTAGAAAATTAGACTTTTCATTATCGAAATTATATGTAAAGGCGTTTGATTTAGCTTATTAATTATTTTTTGAGTTTATTTTTTTAATTTATTTTCTGACTTATAATTTTATTATGATTTAAAATAAGAAAATAAACCAAACTTCTAAAAAACAAGTCGAAAAAGATAAATTTATGAAAAATAATTTTGAAAAATAAGCCAAAACAAACACCTCCTTAAAAAATGAAAAGTGACACCTTTTTGTTTTCACGTTATTTTAATTAAAAACTTTATAATTTTTAACTAAACATGTTTCCAAATTTTTCATAAAATATTCAAAACAAATATCACCATCTTTACAGATTTTTCTTTAAGAAAATTGAAAATATTTCCGCAACCTAACGCGATTTAAACATCTTTGTTAATATTTTTATTATACAGAAGTTAGATTTTAAAGCTACCGTGAATCATGTTTTATTTTTATTTTTTTAATAAAAAGTTTACTTTAAAAAATGATTTTTAATTATTATTTTATTTATTTTAATTATCATTGTAAATATCAATGTTTAATATAGTTGGTGTTTAAGTCCTTAAAACCTTTTAACAATTTTATCATTCTTTTAACGACCTATTAGAGTATTAGGTTTAACGATTACGGCTTGTTAATATTATTTCTTTAGATTTTGTAGTTTCACTTTCAATTATTATTATAATAAATTACAGTTTGAGTCTCTTTCTTTTTAAAATTTTTATTATTATTCATATTTGTAAGCTTATGTCGTTTTGACTTTCAAGTCAATTAAACTTAACTGGAATCTTTTTTCTAAAGCATGGAATTCAGTAAAAGACTCCAAAGTGGACCTTAACTATCATAAAGCCCATGCATTTTTGGAGAATGCAAAGAAAGATACAAACTATCCAAAATAAAGAGAGCAAGTTCTTCAGACAAAGCATATGTTTAGTTGACCTGTTTTTTAGCCAAATAAGAGATTTGTTTGGGATTTGAGGAAACAAATCGGATTGCTTAATCTTAAATCGAGCCAAAAGAAATTTCATTTCATCCAGCCCCAAACGAACCAATTTGTTACATAAGAGGGCCTAAGGAATAGATATGTCCTATTGCCAAGCGATGGGGAAATCTGATTACTCAACGAAGAGATCTTTCACATGTGAAATGACTCTATTTTACATGTGAAATTACACATGATCAAATATTTCACAATGTGCAATGTATCTATTTTACATGTGAAATGCTTCTATTTAACATGTGTAACATGATCAAATATCTATGTTGCAAAACCAATTTACAACTTGAAAACAAACAACAAGCAAAAAAAATTGTTACATCATTCAAATTATAAATTCAATTTCTCATTGAAAACAAAAAGACTAACCAGATCCCCACCATCGTGGCTGCGGCATCACAAGTCACCACCTTCATCACCTATTGTCACAATCTTAAATTCGTTGTTTTAAAAAGAGTAAGCTATGGACAAAGGAGATTAAGCACATCCCCAATTCCACCGGTGTTCATCACCTTCTTTACCTGATGCTAACCATCTTAAATTAATCCATCATGTAGAAACTAGAAGAGATTTGAAAAGTTTCTATGTTCATTTTTAAAGATTTGTCTTGCAAGTTAAATACATATTTCTATTTATATGAGCAAAACGGAAGCAATTTATCAATAAATATGTGCAAGATAAGTAAAACAAATAAATAAAGAGTAGGAAAAGAGAATATGACACCCGGATGTATAGTGGTTTGGTTGGATGTAAACAAATCCAACCTACATTCACTTCTTAGTCTTTAACTAATAGTGTGTATTCACTCATAACGTCTCTCTTAGTCGTAAGAGATCACCGTCATAATGTCTCACTAAGAAGATAGTGATTACATTTCACAACCTCTCATTAATAAAGTAGTGATCACTTCTCACAATGTCTCAGTAAGTAGTTAATGATCACCTCTTCTCGTCTCACTAAGAAGGTAGTGATCACCTCTTTACGTCTCCATCATTATAAGGTAGTGATCTCTTTTTACAACGTCTCTGTAAGTATGGAAGTGATCACCAAGCATTTTCAAAAATCACAAGAAGTGATATTCTATCTACTATTTACTCAAAAAGGTGAAAGTATTTACATATCTCTATCACAAGATACGTGTATGATGATAAAGTGATAAATGATGAACACGTGAAGATTTTGACTATTGCTCTTGATCTTGAATTGTTCTTATATGGATAAATTTTTTTAACTACTCAAGAAATCACACTATGAAATTAGAAGTGAAAGCTCACAATATTTCCAAACTAGAAAAAGAGTTTTAAATGGCAAATGGTATGTAAAAAAGACCATAAGTGTGGTTTTTATAAAGAGAAGCAAAGGGCAAAATTCAAATCTAGGTTCCTGGCGGTCACACCCTGTGGTCAACCCTGGATAGACCAAATGTGTTCAAAACTTTTTCTTTTTTCTTTTGAATGTTATGTGTTGTCATGTTCACACTTTGAATTTTGAAAATATCTAGAAACCTTTTCAAAACTTACATAGAAATCCTTCCTAACATATAACCCATTAAACAAGGTTAAAATTTACATACATTTGATTTTCACTTTGCCATATTAGTTAAAAAAACCATTGTTTCCTAACTTTGAATAACTACCAGCAAAATCAGAAGTGAGGCCACCGTCGAGAACATAGTAGCATCAACCTCCTCTCAATCATTAATTCCCCTTTCGTATGTTTCCCTCCCTTCACCTCTCTCTCTCTCTCTCTCTCTCTCTCTCTTTATGTTATCCAACGACATTAATTCTTTGTTCATGGCTACAATAGCTCTATCCCTAGCGATATTGAACTAAACACCCCTAGGGTTTGGAGTTTTTATCTTCCGATCCATTCCAATAGCTAGACGTCGCTCACCAATCACATCCATTGCTTTCTCAATCGACGTCTGACAACATCTCGCTGATAAGGACATCATCATAGACGACCTCAAACTCCCACTTTGACTTTGTTGACTCTTCTATGTCCTAAAACCTTCATAAGCCAAAGGGCAATTAACAAAACATTATAGATCCTTTGATGGACAATTTTGTCATTCATCATAGAAACAACCTCAATACTTTAATTGATTTACAATACAAACAGACTTTTACAAATGAAAACTATACGGAGGCTGCTGCGCTTTGGAATTTGGTTCAAAAATGGTGGGGAATTTGGGAGTACACCTTACTGTCACCTCATGATATCATCAATATCAAAGGAAAGTGTTGGAAAGACAAAGATAGGTAGTCCTTTTGTCCTAAAAACATTGTCCATTTTTGACTATTTGAAGTCTCAAATTTTCAACTCTGGCTAAAAATATTGTTGTTTCTGTTACATAATACTTGGTGCAAAATATATGAATTGATTGTGTTTTAAATGTATTTCCATTGGTATAATTTTCATCAAGTTTTATATAACACAAACAAAAATATTTAAGATCAAAGTTGAAAAAGAAAGATTTCAATAAGTTAAAAGTAGACAATATATTAAGGACAGAAGAAATACTAGAGAGAGGTAGCAAGCACCATTATGGTTGTTTTTTTTTTGAAAAAGCAGTTGTTTCATTATTTTTCTTGGTAATATCGTAAGACCACACGTAGTGGCTCGTCGTTCCCCTCCATGATGAGCTCGTCATCACAATATTGACCATCATTCACCTCGTCATCCACTATGGCTGCGTCATCGTCCCTTCGTCAAAGTTAGGCTCGTTGTCCGGATGACGAGCTTCTATCTCATTTCCTTTTTATGAAAAATAGCCGTTAGACATGCAACGGTCAAAAAATAAACGATGATATATATATATATATATCTTAGACCACAACAAAATATATTTCCAATTCTAAATATATGCACTCTCAATAAGCTACAGGGTTTACTTCTTCAAAATGTACTGAACTATACCCCAAATGTTAATGTGTGTATCAAACTTTCAAAAAATGTATTATTATGTGTATTAAACTTTTATTGTATGTACTAAACTTATACTTTTTTTGCTTTTTTATGTAATCAAAATACGTACAATAACAACAAATTAAAAGTTCAATACACACAATAACATTTTTGGAATGTGAGTACACACATTAACATTTGGGATATAGTTTAATACATGTTGGAGAAGTAAACCCTAAATTATAATAATGGAGTTAAATGAGAAAATTTCATCTTCCTCACATGAGGAAACTACCGAGTATGAATGGATCACTGCTAAATTGTTGTAAGAGAATGAGGCCAAACGTTCACACAAACAAACACACGACCAACAGTACATATATAGAGATAAGTTTGGAGCCAATGAACGTTTGATACAGTACTATCTTAACGAGACATCGACTTACCCTCTTCATGATAACAAGAGAATGAAGTTTAAGAAAGCACAAGAAAGTGCAAAAATGATATCAAGTGAGCGTTCCGTGCTCTTCAAGCTAGGTAGGCAATAGTTAAAAACCCGGCTAGACCTACTACCATCAACAGATTAAGACGAATTATGTGTAATTGCATAATTTTGCATAATATTGTTATTGAAGATCAAGGATACATAATAAGCCCCGTTGAAGAAGGTCTAAAGATTCCCGACATTAACTCACAACGTTCGATTGCCAAAGAGATTCACATCGCAGTTCGGAACGTTAGAGAGATTTGTCGATTCACGACAAAAATACGCATATTAATCTTCGAAGCGATCTCATTGAACATATTCGGCAACTCCCAATTCCTTTTCAAACTTAATTTTATTTTGAAATTGTATTTGCAATATTGTTATTGTAATAGTTTTAATGTAGGATTTAAATGTAATTTTCAAAATATTAATCTACTTCTATCATTTTACAAATTATTTATATAGAAGAATGAAAATTAAAAGGAAAATGTGTTATGGTTTGGTGGTTAGTGATGTTATTTATGACAGTTATTACTAGAGTTGTTAGTCATGACTTATAAAATAGTCATATATTAGAAAAGTTGATATTGATATGGGAGACAGTCATGGCAACTATAACAGTCATTACTATATATGATCTAATAACATAGTGTTTGCTCAAGAAAAGAGGAGGTTGCCTTCACTTTCTTTCACGTAATTCTTCAGGCAAGAATTAAGGTTTCTTGATTTATATAGGGTGTTGTTGGGTGTACTTTTCTACTTCTCACACACACATATCACATTAATAAGTCAATCGTCTACGTACATCATAGGATGGAGATAGAGTCGACCTAGTAATGTAATATGTTTTTTTTACCGACAAAATGAGAAAACTAGTCATAGAGCTTGGGCGTGACCATTATCCCTGACTAAAATTCTCAGAAATAATCTCATATATTAAGTAAACTAGCACGATGCTAAAAAAAATAGGAATAGGATTACAAACCCACATTGATCAAATAAAATCAAAACGTTTAGTTATAAATTGCAGCCATAAAAATAAGATAGCCTGAATTTCTCCTATAAGCATTAATTAAGACCGAGCATCTTTTCCTATAAAATATAAGGTTATTTCGAGCATTTCACAATAGCTATAGTACACTCTCAACAACAGCTCCAATAAATTTTTTTTTCTTTTTCTTTGTATCATCCTTCTCCAATGTGTACGTGAAGGACATGTGGTACACCTAATAACACTCTTCTGGATAATATGTATTTTTAGGGGAGTTCCAACATCCAAACATGTTAGAGATATTGATGTCAATATGAAAGGTCGTGTCCACACGGCATAGGACGCCGCCCCGGATGACCATTGGGATCTATGCGTCCCCACGTGGCCCCGTCTACTCCAACAATTTGAATATTACACGATTAATCAAATACTAAACAATTATTATAACTGTATTTAATATATTAAATGGTTAAAATTGGTTTTCGCAGTTTTTGTAATAAAATTGGTTCTCAAATATATAGGGGAGGGTTCAAATAAGAACTATTTTTCGTACGAAAACTGCGAGAACCAATCTTGGCCGTTCATTTTGAATAATAAAATTCATGGATGAAGAGCGTGGTGGTATTAAATATGACATGGTGCATGTAAGGAATTCATAGGTGAGCAATTTAATTGAAAGAGAGGGATTTAGACGGCTAATATTGGTTCTCGCGGTTCTCGTACGAAAAACAGTTCTCGTTTGAACTTTTGCCTATATATATATATATATATATATATATATATATATATATATATATATATATATATAATGAAAAGTTCATTTAAGAACCGTTTTTATTGCGAGAACCGCGAGAACCAATCCTAGCCGTCCAATTCCCCCTCCTTCAATTGGATTACCCACCCATGAATTCCTTACATGCATCCTGTCACACCTAATCCTCCAACACTCTTTATCCATGAATTCCATTATCCAAAATGAACGGCTAAGATTGGTTCTCGCGGTTCTCGCAATAAAAACGGTTCTCAAATGAACCTTCCCCTATATATATATATATATATATATATATATATATATATATATATATATATATATATATATATATATAATACGAGAGTTGCCTATAGTTGTATTATTTTTATTTTTTAAATATTTTTGGACTTTTGCTAGTGTACCTACACTTTGGTTTGTATGCATCACTAGTATCGTCACTCATTACATATACAATATTTCTTATCTTAGCCAGAACCATAGGTTAATTGGTCAAACATACACATCATCTTGCAAAAACTGCATATCTAACATTTATCATTTTATAAGTTGCTTGGAATATTGTTTCTTTTCCTTTTTGAATTTTCAACTTTTCATGGATCGTCATATTTTTTTGAACTTGTAACATCGATCGCGTTAAAATGGTTATTAAGATATCGGACATGACTTTAAGATCTCGCGATTTAATTTAACTAAAATGTGAAGATTTTTTTTAAGCGAAAACATAAAGATTCTTAATTCTTTATAGGTTTATAAGATCTCAATCGCATCTTATCCTACTTAATTTGTTAGAGAATTATAAAAGTAACAATGAATTGTTTAGTTAGTATAAAATAAACACGCAAATCTAATAACTAACATATAAAAGTAATTTTCATAAAGTTATTAATTCATTGTTCTAAAATGTAAATTCATGACGTAGTTATATAAATCTTAAGTACCGTTTAATATTATCATATTTAAACATTAAATCTTGTATTAATCTTTCCATAAATTTACCATTTTCTAGAAGTAACTACACTTAAGAAGACACCAGGACATTCAGGGGCGGACCCAGGATTTCAGATGAGTGGTAGCACCGGACCCAAGATTTGAAATGAGTGGTAGCACCGCCTCTAAAAAATCGGAATTTACACTACGAAAAATCAAAATTTACACTACGCACGTAAAATTGAGTGGTAGCACCGCCTCTAAAAAATCGGAATTTACACTATGAAAAATCAAAATTTACACTACGCACGTAAAATTGAATGGTGTCCCGTGCCCCCACACGGCACTACCTAGGTCCGCCCCTGAGGACATTTGACTAGGATCTTTAAAGCATGATACAATCTTACATTTGACTAAAGTAATCCATAATAAAACCTTCTAGAGCTTGGGGAATTGAGTGTGGTGTAACACCATGATTTTAAGAATCAAATTTTTCTTTTTAAAATATAATTTAAGTTTTCAAACCACGTAGGTTTGTCTATAAACAAAACATGTACACATGTTTCATAATTTAAATAAGCAGCGGAAGAAAAACACGTGACAATTTATATCCAATCAAAATTGTGCCACATTATATCGTTTGGTGTTACTGATACTTAACTGGCCGACCATTATCAGAGTATAAGTACAAACATAATATTATCAAGTGTTTAACAACAGTGTTCCTCCCAAAACAAGTAACTACCCACAGACACCCGAGCTCACAGTCTAAGGATCACCTGCACATATGAGAATGAGTATCTATTAGCTATAATAGCTAGTGAGTATAGAATAGCATAATAATCAACATAAGCATATCACATATCATCAATCATGCTCAAACAGTGTTATCCTAGCATCTCGCGATGAGCTGGCGTAGTCAGAAGGCGACATATCTCGCAGGATAGCTAACCCGACTTAATGCACCAAACTGGGGTACCAGACACATCAGCCGCGCCGGTGGGTGAGTTGTGAAGCGGTCCACCATTGCGTTTTGGAATCAATCGATTCCTCTGAGTAAAGCTGGGAGCATTGGGCTTGCAAGGCCCTAAATACCTATACAGGTACCGCTGATGCTATCAATGGTCCGCAGACCTCGAGCAATCTCAGGCCATCGATGCCTCGATAAAGGACTAGTCAGTCCCCAGGTCCGGATCCGATCACAAACACATAACTAATCCAATCGGATCTTCATTGTGCGCATATAATCATATATCATCATTATAAAATATAACATACACTTAATCAAGTGCATATCATAACATGGCAATAGCATTTCATGCATAACAAGGCATTCTAACTTTCAATAACACATTCAATTCGTTGTTAATATATGTTATAGGTATATTAATTGTTATGTTATCCAACACTCACCTGATAAGCAAGCGAATATCTTGCTTCAGCACTTGACTTGACCTATAACACCATTACTTACACGTTAATCATTTAAACGCGCAAAGAACATCTAGGATACTTGAAACAATACTCTAATGGTGTTATTTATCTATTTATTAGCTTATTATAATAGTCCAAACACGAACACGTAAAAGAACAACAATAAAACAGAATTGTATACTGAAGCAGGCCGGACGCGTCGCGTCCCCTGCAGCAGTGCACATAGGCTGTTTTTACACAGCAGTGCCATTTTATCCTAAATCAACTCCAATTCAACTTTAACAAAATTTCAGTGTTTCTTATCATCATTTGGCACATGTTGGAGCTTTCTAACATAGAAAATACCTATCCAATTAATTCATACGAAAATCACATTTAAATGGACAAATAAGTGTCCATTTTGGCCAATTCTTGAAATGCACCAATTCTAAAAATTTCAACTCACCATTTCTACCTAATATGATGTATTGAAGGTGTTACAACTGAGCAAAACATTTAAAACCATTGTTTGGTATTATTTTCCATTTTTTGACCATTTTATGCCTATTTTCACTATTTTAACCAATTCAAGCAAAACTACCATTTCAATACACAATCAATGTTCTAATCAATTCATACAAGTTATATGAACCTATTAGAACCTTAAAAATCAGTTCTTGATGTTCAAAAACAGTTTGACTCCATTTTAGCCATTTTGACCCATTTAGGCCATTTCTTGAATTTGTGCATAACCACCACTTCTAATCCAATACATGAGTTCTAATCAATCCTTATGAGTTGTAGGAATAATTTTAGTTCTTAATGGTCAATTTCAGTTTGACCCGTATTTGACCAATTTTGACCCATTTGAGCCAAAATTCAAAACTCAATCAAGATCACAACTTTAATCCATGAAATTGATTCCTATGTACTTAGAAATGATATAGGAACTGATTTCAATCATCAATTTCAGTTCTTGATTGCAAAATCACAAATACCCATTAAAATCTAAAGCTTTCAATATCAAGAACAAGAAAGGATGAAATTGAACTTACATATGGATTAAAATGATGATGGGGAACTGATTTTGGAGTAATTGTGAGCCTTAATTCACTGCTGGAACAAAGCTTAGTGAGTTTCCCATCAAATCCAAAAATCAAGAATAAGAATAACAACATGAAGATGGAACTTACTAGGTGATGGAGATGATGTAGATGCTGAAGATGATGACTTTGAACTAATCTAAACTTGAATTTGCAGCTGTGCTTTAATGCTTGATAATCTCTACTTGAAGGTGTGTGTCTATGTAATCAAAAGAGGTGAGACCGACTTGTGTGTATTATTATCCACAAGTAGGTATTTTGTTCCCCTTTTTCAACTTGCACGTCGTCTCTCGTTTACCCGTTTCAACTAACGAGGATATTTTCGAAATCCTCGTTTGAAACCGTTCGATATTTTATAATCTTTATCTATTTTTATTATAATTTTAATAACCACATTTCTTTATTATTTTCATACTATATATCATTTTCTAAAAAATATATATATTTTATTTAATTTAACTAAATATTCGACGTACCGCGTTACACACGTTTAGGCCCAGTTTGAGGATGTTACATTTGGCAAGGTGTGTGAGATGAATTCATAGGTGGACAATTCAATTGAAGGAGGGGGAATTGGACAGCTAGGATTGGTTCTCGCGATTCTCGCAATAAAAACAGTTCTCAAATGAACTCTTCACTATATATATAGGAAGAAGTTCATTTGAGAACCATTTTTATTGTGAGATCCAATCATAGTCGTCTAGTTCCCCATCCTTTAATTTAATTGTCCATTCATCAATTCCTTACATGCATCTTGCCACACTCTATCCCCGCACGCTCTTCGTCCATGAATTCTACTTATCAATTGAAGGGCTAAGATTGGTTCTTGCGGTTCTCACAATAATAATAATTCTCAAATAAACTCTCCCCTCTATATATATAAATAGTTGGAGGTGAAAATGAGAGATTTAATCTTGGCCCTCCATTTGATTTGATCGGATGGCTTACAATTGCCCTCTCATTTTATTCATAACCCAACCATGAATTGCGACCGGTTATTACGACCGTTAGATCTAATAGATCAACATCTAATTGATGGCTATGATTTTTTCTCTCATTCTCACCTAAATATCTATTCTCATAATAACACTCCCCTATATATATGTGTGTGTGTGTGGGGGGGGGGGGAGGTTCAAATGAGAATGGAAAACTCAATCTCAATCGTTCATTTTGTAAGTGGAATTCATGGACGAAGAGCGTAGGGAGATAGAGTGTGACAAGGTGTATGTGATGAATTCATGGATATGCGATGGAATTGAAGGAGGGGAAATTAGACAGCCAATTCCCCTCCGTTAATTGGATTGCCCACCCATGAATTCCTTACATGCAACTTGCCACACTCAATCCCTCACACTCTTCATCCATGAATTCCACTTACCAATTGAACGGTTAAGATTGGTTCTCACAGTTCTCGCAATAAAAATGGTTCTCAAATGAACCCTTCCTTATATATATATATATATATATATATATATATATATATATGAAAAAGTTCAAACGAGAACTGTTTTTCGTACGAGAACTAGTCTTAGCCGTTCAATTCCCCCTCTTTCAATTGGATTGCCCACCCATGAATTCCCCATACGCTCTTCATCCATGAATTTTACTTACCACTTGAATGGTCAAGATTGGTTCTTACATTTCTCGTACGAAAAACAGTTCTCGTTTGAACCCTCCTATATATATATATATATATATATATATATATATATATATAAAAGGTTGCTTGAAATAGATGCTTCGATGAAGGAGTACTATCTTAATTAAGAGTTAATTACATTTTTGGTCCCTGTAGTTTGTATGAAATTTCACATTTAATCCTTATGCTTAAAAAATTACGACATTAATCCTTATGGTTTTCATTTCATTTCAATGTTAGTCCTTATTGCACTTGAAAGGAGAACACTACCCTTTCCCTTTCTTTTATTCATTTTTTAAATTCTAATATCATTTTCTTTTTTTAATAAATAATCAAATTTTATTAATAAAATGTAATTAACTATCAATATAAATAACTAATAGAAAATTAGTCTTCCTTCAAGCTCTCTCTCATTCCTCTCTCCCTTCCTTTCCACCGGAGTAGGTAACAATCGTTACCACCGCCACCCTTCCGCCGGAGAAGGTAACAACCACCACCCAAATACCTAACCCCGATCTATACAGCACTATCTTCATCCGTTCCCTAAACCCAAATACCTTACCCCTTCCCCTAAACCTATCACCGGCCATAAACCCCTCATCCTTTCTCTTACTCCACACCACTGTCACCATAATCACCTCCTAAACCATTGTTCTTTCCATCACCATCTGCCACCACCCAAACCTAAACCATCACCCTAAGACACCACCTAAACCATCATCGATCTAAAAACCCTAAACATCTCCACCACCGTAATCATACAAAAACACCACCATCATAGATATCAGCCACCATAAACACCACCACTACGGTCGATCTCAAACATAACCTCCAAAAACAATCGAGGAACAGATCGAGAGTAGATTGATTGTTTCCATCATCTATGGTTTTTGATTTGTTCATTTGGGTTTACGATTAAACCCATGGTTTCGGTTTTTCGAACCTAGTTCATGTATGTTTATCGATTGGAACAGACCAAGAGTGGATCTTCACAAAGAATTAAAGAGGAAATAGATCTTGAACCTGGTTCATGATGGTGATGCGACGGTTAAGGAGAGTAGATCTTGAGTAGAGAGGGGAGGGTGTTCATCGGAGGGGCCGCCTGAAGAGAATTGCCGGAAAGAAAAGAAATAGAGGGTTGAGAGAGAGAGAGACATAGAGAGAATACTGATAAACAAGCGTGAAGTAATGAGTATTTATTTTTTGATTTTTTTAATTAATTATTATATCAAGGAAAATAAAAAAGGCATAGAAGTATTTTATTAATAAAATTTGATTATTTATTACTAAAAGAAATGATATTAGAATTAAAAAATGAATAAAAGAAATGGCAAGAGTAGTATTGTCTTTTCAAGTGCACTAAGGACTAACATTAACATGAAATGTAAACCATAAAGATTAATATCGTAATTTTTAAATCACAAGGACTAAATATGAAATTTCATACAAACCACATGGACCAAAAATATAATTAACTCCTTAATTAATGACAATTTTATTATATACCTTGACCTTGAAGTCAAATGTCAAGTGAGAAACAGAATACGTTGATCACATATTAGTCCTAACAACCTCAGCCTTAATTAAATTGGAACACTAAACCATATATCCCGGTCGGTTTCATGAACGCTTAAATCTTGATTTCATATCATAAATCATTCGATACTTTTTTTTTTTAATTTTTTGTCAATGAGATTAATAAATAATGATGGTTTTTTTAGATCTTTTTTTAAATGATCGAGGCAGGCCGGGTTGTTTTGAAACAAATATTTGATTTGAGTTGCTCGAACAGGCTAGGTGTTAGTTTGCTTTTTTTGGTTGATTTGCAAATGATAAGAGTAAATTACATAAATTATAATCCATATATGATATATATGATGCGATGAAGATTATAATTAGGGGTTAACAAATTAATCGAATTTTTCAAATCGAGACTGGTACTAGTTTTTGTATTTTAATTAGGTATCAAGAAATTAAGAAATTTTGGGTACCAATTTGGTTTGGTTCTGTTAAAGATGAGCATATTCACTTGAAATTTTCTTAACCGAACTGCATCTGAAATTTTCTTAACCATACTGGTACCAGTTCTTGTATTTCGATTTGGTATTCGGTATCAAGAATCCATTCGGTTTTGGTACTTTCGGTACCGATACCGGTTCGGTCCACTTCCGATACCTAACTCACCTCTAGTTATAATATTTCATCCTAATTAAAAACTATTTACGAATTCGATATCTAAATGTCACTGTTTGCTTTTTATTGTGATCCCTTGTTCATATAAAAGCCCTTAACATACGTTGTTTTTCATTTTTCTTAGTAAAAGGCTATATTATTATTGTTGTTGTTATTATTGTTGTTGGTGTTGTTATTGTTATTATTATTATTATTATTATTATTATTATTATTATTATTATCCATGTTTCTAAACACTTTCTTATTGTTGGAATCCAAAGTCGTGGGTTACAACAATTCTTGGAGAACAAGTAATTTATATTTGGCAAGTAGGTCAAATATCTAGTTTCCTAATCCTATTACAATTAGGTATCTAGGATTATATATATCCTTTGTTTCATCAAGTTATGATGTACAGAAAATTATTTGTGAGTTTTGAGTGATTTTCTCATAATAATCAAAGAGTTATTTTGGTTAAATTGTGTTCATATATTCTAATCTTTAATTGGTATCAGAGCCTTGATCGAAAGGCTTTGAGATCGATTTGATAATCTGTTACCAAGGCGGTTAACATGACGGATGGAGGAGATGCTCCGATAAAATCAAAGGAGGGGGCTCGACTGTTGTTACCTGTCCCATGCTCAATTCGACAAACTACACCGTGTGGGCACTAAGAATGAAAGTGGTTCTTCGAATCCACAAAGCGTGGAGTGTAATCGATCCAGGAGAAAAAGAAAACGAAGAAAAGGATCTTCTGGCAATGGGGCTGTTATATCAGGCGATCCCGGAAACTTTGATCATGCAAATCGGAGATGTGGAGTCCTCAAAGGCACTGTGGGATGCGATCAAAGCCAGACACGTAGGTGCAGACTGCATGAAAGAGGCTAGGTTACAAACCCTAATGGCAGAATTCGATCGATTAAAGATGTCTGGCTCGGAGTCAATTGACAATTTTGCGGGAAAATTGTCTGCATTAGCCTCAAAATCGGCAGCCCTAGGAGAAGTAATAGATGAGACAAAGCTTGTGAAGAAGTTCCTCAAATCATTACCTAGAACAAAGTTTATTCACATAGTGGCTTCATTGGAACAGGTTTTAGATCTAAAAACTGAGGGCTTCGAAGATGTGGTTGGAAGGCTTAAGGCATATGAGGAGCGGATTAAGGAGGAAGACATCGACGATGGAAATCAGACAAAAGTCATGTTCGTAAAAAAGTCCGGTGGTGCTAGTAGTAGTTCATCTGGTTCTCATGGTGGATCGAAAGGAAAGAAGATGGCAAAGGGGTCGAATGGGGCAAGCGGGTCCAAACAAACGAATCGGTCCAACTTACATGGTGATAAGTCCAATTCGCACAAGCCCAATGCTGATCAGTCAAATTCGTATCCCGATCCAAACAAACAGAAATCTAAAAAGGACCGATCTAAAGTTATTTGTTATCGGTGCGATAAACCGGGTCACTTTGCATCTCAATGTCCAGATCGAATCCAAAAATTGCAAGAAAGTAATTTTACCGAAAGCGACGATAATGATGCAACCGTATTTTTACACGAGACCGTGTTCTTAAATGAACAAAATGTAATACCGTCTCGATACGACACACGAGATAGCAATGTGTGGTATTTAGATAATGGGGAGAGTAATCATATGATGGGAAACCGATCGTTTTTTTCCGAACTTGATGAAAGCATAACCGGGAGGGTTAAATTTGGAGACAATTCGTGTGTAAACATCAAAGGAAAATGTGCTATACTATTCCAAGGTAAGAAGGGTCAACAAAAGCTGATGACGGAGATTTACTATATACCGGATCTCAAGAACAATATTATTAGCCTTGGGCAAGCAACCGAAGCCGGGTGTGATATTAGAATGAAAGACAGCTATTTGACCATGCACGATGCCGATAATTGCTTATTAATGAAGGTACAAAGGACTCAAAACCGCCTTTATAAAATTACATTACAAATTGGAGTACCTATTTGCCTTCATTCGAGACTAAGTGAAAATACGTGGCGATGGCATGCAAGACTTGGGCACATCAATTTCGAGTCAATGAAAAAGATGTCCAAGAAGGGTCTAGTCAAAGGGTTACCCCAAGTTGATCATAAGGATCAATTGTGTGAATCTTGCTTAGTGGGCAAGCAAACAAGAAAGTCATTCCCGACTATGACGACATACAAAGCAAAACGACCATTGGAACTTGTCCATGGTGATTTATGCGGTCCGATCACGCCAGCTACAAAAGGTCAAAACCGATATGTTTTCACACTAATTGATGACTTTCACGATATATGTGGATTTATCTCATGAAGGAAAAGTGTGAGGCGCTTACACACTTCAAAAAGTTCAAAGCTTTGGTGGAGAATGAAATTGGAAAGTCATTGAAAGTTTTTAGAAGTGATCGAGGGGGTGAGTTTACTTCTCTCGAGTTCAATATCTTTTGTGATCAAAATGGAGTCAAAAGTCACCTTACCGCTCCATACTCACCGCAACAAAACGGAATTGTGGAACGAAGAAACCGGACACTTATGGACATGACACGAAGCATAATTATGGCAATGCATGTTCCAAACTATTTATGGGGAGAGGCGGTAAATCACAGTACATATCTAATTAATCGTGTTTACACACGAGTCCTAGGTGATACAACTCCATACGAAAGGTTGTATAAAAGAAAACCGAATTTAGAAAATGTTCTCATATTCGGGTGTCTTGCACATGCAAAAACTGAACCGGTAAATCTAAAGAAGTTGGATGCAAGATCAAGACCACTAGTACATGTTGGTTCCGAATCGGGTACGAAAGCCTATCGGCTATTTAACCTAACTACACAAAAAATAATCGTGAGTCGAGACGTTATTTTTAATGAAACCAAAGGGTGGGATTGGGTTAAAGAAGCAATAACCAACAATGAAGAACCGGGCACATTCATAGTACCATGGGACTACTCGAAAGACGAGGTGAACATCAATCAAGGAAACAATGTAAACAATGACCAAATTGAATTTGATCACGAGTTTGAAGGCGGAACAGAAGTACAAGATAATGAACAACCAAGTCCGGTCAATAATGCTCAATCAGAAGCAGCAAATCAAAGGCCCTCGAGATCAAAAGTACCGCCAAAACGATTTCAAGATTATGATCTTGATCTTGATAATCTCGAAGAACTTCTCCTAACAACTAATGACGAGCCGGTATCGGTTGAAGAGGCGAAGAAAGAACCGGAGTGGGTCAAAGCCATGAATGCGGAATCAATTCGATAAATAAAAATAATACTTGGACTCTCGTGAACAAGCCTATGGGGGTGAGGCCAATCGGACTCAAATGGGTGTTCAAATTAAAGAAAAATGCAGACAACACCATTAATAAATATAAGGCGAGGTTGGTCGCTAAAGGCTACGTGCAACAACCCGGTGTTGATTTTCAAGAAGTATATGCTCCGGTAGCTCGAATCGAAACCATCCGGTTTCTCATAGCCATAGCCGCTACCAATGGGTGGGAGCTTCATCATTTAGACGTTAAAACGGCTTTCTTGCATGGAGACCTAAAAGAAACCGTTTATGTGTCACAACCGGAAGGCTATATAAATAATGGCAATGAGCATAAGGTGTATCGCCTTACAAAAGCACTATATGGTTTAAGGCAAGCACCTAGAGCATGGAATACGAAGCTTGATGGAGTTTTGAAGATAATGAAATTTCAAAAATGCATGAAAGAACCATCGGTGTACCGGAGAAGTGAAGGAACTAACATCTTGATTTTAGCAATTTATGTGGATGACTTGTTTGTCACAGGTACATGTCTAAACACGATTAAAGGATTCAAGTTGGAGATGTCAAAAATCTTCGAGATGTCAGATCTTGGAAAACTGATTTACTACCTTGGCATTGAAGTTAAACAAGAAGAATCAAGGATCACTATAAATCAAGAAGCATATGCTCGACGCATTCTAAAAGAAGCCGGTTTACATGATTGCAATCCGACCCACATTCCAATGGAACCAGGAATCAAGTTGTCAAAAGCCGAAGATGAACCAGAAATCGACCCAACACAATATCGAAAGGTGGTAGGATGTCTTAGATATCTCTTGCAAACAAGACCTGATATGGCATACACGGTTGGAGTTATTAGCCGATACATGCAAAGTCCAAGAGAATCACATGGTGCTGCAATCAAACACATTCTAAGATACTTACGAGGAACAACAGGACACGGAATTAAGTATGAAAGAATGAGACAAAAACGGCTCATAGGTTATAGTGATAGTAGTCACAATATAGACCCGGATGACGGAAAAAGCACAACCGGTCATATTTTCTACTATGGTTCATCCCCAATCACATGGTGCTTACAGAAACAAGATACCGTTGCATTATCATCTTGCGAGGCGGAGTTCATGGCAGCCACCGCGGCTGCATGTCAAGCAATATGGCTTCAAGATTTGCTTGGAGAAATCATGAAAAAAACGCAAGAAAGGTGGTTCTAAGAGTTGATAACAAGTCGGCTATCGAACTAACGAAGAATCCTGTTTTTCATAGAAGGAGTAAACATATCCACACAAGGTTTCACTTCATTCGTAATTGTGTCGAAAACAAACAAGTGGAGGTGGAGTACATTCCCGGTGAAGAACAAAAGGCGGACATTCTTACTAAACCTCTAGCTCGAACCAAGTTCAAGGAAATGCAGAGCTTGATTGGGATCAAAGACATTTCTAGAAGGACTTAGAGATTCGGGGGTGATTGTTGGAATCCAAAGTCGTGGGTTACAACAATTCTTGGAGAACAAGTAATTTATATTTGGCAAGTAGGTCAAATATCTAGTTTCCTAATCCTATTACAATTAGGTATCTAGGATTATATATATCCTTTGTTTCATCAAGTTATGATGTACAGAAAATTATTTGTGAGTTTTGAGTGATTTTCTCATAATAATCAAAGAGTTATTTTGGTTAAATTGTGTTCATATATTCTAATCTTTACTTATAAATAAAAATTGCACCTTTTAGCTCTAAATAAAAGCTATAGGTACCCAAGACAAATAGTACATTTCGTCAATGTATTTTGACGTTAATTTCACATTAGGTTCTTAAGCTTTTAAAAATACACTCACCGTTCCTATTCATGAAACTTGATTTAAACAAGGTCCATGAGTCAGTTAAATTTAATTGAGTGTGTTAAGCTTGTGTAAATGACCATTTTACTCTTCTATGATTCTATATTTTGTTCATTTTTAGTCCTTCCACACACTTATATTATCTATACATACAAACTTAATTTGATTTAAGTTGTAACTTTTTCAAAGAAATTCAATTAATTTTGGAAATGTTCTTCGTGTTCTTGCAACCATCACAGTCGAAACACAAACAAGGATTTTTCAACACACATATATTCAATTTTTTCCTAGTGTTCCAGCAACCATGTTCTTTTTGTTGGTATTCAAATATTCTTTTATAAAACACAATAATGATGAAAAAATTTAGAAGTAAATCAGGACCCACAATCCCTGAGTCAAGAAAATTGAACAACACACAAGCATTGTTCTAAGAAAAACAAATCAAAACCTACAATCGTACAAATTATTACTCATAATCACACAATTGAAAAGATCCAAAATTGTAATAAAAAACAAAAGTGGGTTTTTGTCTTGCACAATCGGAAATTGCACGATTGTACAATCCACAATCATGTTTTTGTATTGGCGATCGAAGGTTTAGATATGTGCTCATGGTTTAAATCTGTTACAGACATAATGTATCATACAAAAGAAAGAAATAGAAAAACTTATGGTTAAGACTTGAGACAGAAAAATAGATGTCGTGGTTTGATTGAACGGCGACATTAGACACGATGGTGATCAATGACCGATGGTGTAAGGGAATACAAACTTGAGAGAGGTGTAGTCTGTGTATTATGTATGAAGTGTGTTAATTGTGTTATAATAATATTAATAATAATAACAACTAATCAGAATTAAAATATTTTTAGAGGGAAAAGATTATATAAGTTTAATCTATCTTGGTTAATTTTGAAAGAGTTATGGACTAAACATGACACAAATTCATAAATAGGAGCTTAGATCATAATTTTATAAACTTAAGAACCTAAATAACATTGGAGTAAATCACAAGAGTGAAATATTTAATTTACTCTAAAATAAATATGTTTTTATATTTATTACGTAATAATTGAGCATTCCTTCCCACGGCTTTGACGTCATCGTCTTGTCTTCGTCTATAAATACCCTCACTCTTCAATCACCCTCTTCAAATCCTCAGTCTCAAAGTTATAGACAGAGAGAGCGAGAGAGTGAGCGATCCAAATCTCATACGCTCGATACCATCAGATTATCACAAAATTCTCAGCAATGGCCATGGTACAGATCTGTTTAGCTACTCAATTAGATTATGTTCTTCATTCATATGAATCAGTTCACCGTAATTGATATAATTGATTGTTTTGCAGCAAAAGATTGTCGTGAAGGTGACTATGAACGGCGACAAGAAAGCTCGTAAGGCTCTGAAGATTGCCGTTAGTCTCTCCGGTAAGTTCATGTTTCGTGAAATTCTCGGTCGAATTTCCTCTCTACCTCCTTTTAACAGTTTTTCAATATTAAATTTGAATTCCTCTCACTTCTCGAAGGAATCTCGTTTGATTCAATGTTCAAATCCTGTTTTACATCAGATCATATTCAAAGTCTATCTCCTGAGAAAATCGATGCCGGATTTCACTTCTATTAGCTTAAATCTCAATATAGATCCGTTATTCAAAATCAGTATATTTGTTGAAGATCAATTATTCAATTAACTAAATCATAATCTGAAATTTGATGAACAGGTGTGGAATCAGCGTCTTTCGTTGGTTCGGATAAAGACCAGATAGCGGTAACCGGTGAAGGTATTGATTCCGTTGAGCTAACAACCTTACTAAGAAAAGGCGTGGGATACACAGAGCTAGTAAGTGTTGGTCCAGTGAAGGAAGAGAAATCCGGACCCAAGGAATCAAAGCCTACTATTGAGGTGCTACCGCAGTTTTATCCTTACGACTACTACTACTACAATGGCTATGTCATGCCGTACTATAAATATTGAGATATGAGATTTCAATAACTGAAACAGAGCCATGGAAATTGGAACAAATTACAGAAGGTCGGTTTCAAATTGTTGTCAATTAGGTTTTGTTTCCATCCCAATTCTCTATTTTCATTTGGGATTTTGGGAGTTTACTTGTAAATATTGTTTGTGTGAAGCATTTTGAGAGGAGATCAGGATCTCCACTTCAATTTTATATGAATAATATATATCATTTTTCAATTATATTGTGTTGTTACCAATTTTTTTTTGAGAAGATCGCGTTTTTTTGAGAAGATCGCGAGTTGCGGTTTAAAGAATACAAGACGATGAGAAATGATATGTAGGTATGGAGGTTCACTAGACAAGCTCAGCGACTCGTCGAAGGTGATTGGTGATGACATTAATTAGGCAATAGATACATGTTTAAATTCTTTAAAAATACTAAAAAGACAATATTGCCCTTGCTTCAATTCGTTGAAGGTGATTGGTGAACTTCTTTAAATTCTTTATAGTTATTAAAAATACTAAAAAGACAATATTGCCCTTGCTTCAATTCAATAGATACATGTTTGTGTCTTCGCTAAGATTAACCCAAAGAGTTTATCAGGAGTTTTATAAAACTCTCATACTATGTTTACATTGAATTGCATAAACATCTATCGGGGTCATCTCATGGATTTTATAAACTCTCATACTATGAAAATGTTTACGTCATATAAAAATCCTTTCATTGTAAAATAATTAGTTAAAGTGTACAAAGGAAATTTTCAAAATTAAATGTAAAATTAGTCAAAGAATGGTTTTGATGTAGACAATTAACAATAATTTAACGGATTCATAAAAATAAATAATTAAGATAATACATGTTCGTAATGTGTGGGTTATTAAGCTCGAGTGCTTGTTGACTTCAAAAAAAAATTGGTACAAGTGAATTCCGTAATTGCCTAGAAAAGGCCTTAAACATGTGACCTATTAGTCTACTACTTATTAATTCATCGTTTTTACCAATAGAGCTAGACAAAGTGTGCTTTCCATTTTAGACCTCCCTCATGGCATAGTCCCATGCCATCTGGTTCAAGATTGAACATTGGTATGCATCCCTTTTACCCAATCTAACTATAGTACACCGGCTTTTACAACCCGAGCTCTCCCTCACTCCAACCCACCTCACGTTTTCTTTATATATCTCTCCTCATCATCTCTCTTTAACATTCTCTCTTTCTCTTTCTTAATATATATTATAAAATAAAATAAAAAAGTGAATAAGAATTATACTAACTTTTATGTTAAAAAGATAATGTGATGCTAATGTTGAAAGAGGAAAAGGAAAACCTGGTAGGAAAGCCATAGGACTTAACACAACTAATAAATATACTAGTGGGCGTTTGGTTCGCTGTAATTGGACGGAATTTGATGGAATTGGAATTGAGCATTCCTAAATCTTGTTTGTGTTTGGTTCACGAAATTTATGGAATGGAATTTGACCATTCCAATGAATTCCTTAAATCAAGGAATCGGGAATTTCTTTTCTAAATGGATTGAATTCTAAAGAATTCTTCAAATTCATAAGAAATCTCAAAACATAATTGTTGCCTAATATCCCACCCCCCGTCACCACCACAACCCCACCCCACCCCACCGGCCCACCCTACCCCTACCCTACCTCATCTCACTCTACTCTACCCTACCCCACCCCCATCCCTACCCTACGTCATCCCACCCTACTCTACCCTACCCTACTCTACACCATCCTACCACCACCACCACTACTGCCACTGCCACCGTCGCCGTCGCTACCGTCACCGCCACCACTACCACCGTCACCGCCGCCACCACCGCTGCCATCATCAACACCACCGATCACCACCACCGACCATCGCTTACTGCCACCCTCCACCACCACCACCCATTCCCGCCGCCGTTGCCACTGCCACCCTAGGTAGACTGTAGGGTGGGGGTGGGGTACGGTGGGGTGGGGTGGGGTAAGTGGCAAAGGGGGTAGAGGGTATTGGACGGTTGATTGTATAATTTATTTTGGTTTATACGTATTGAATTAATTTATTTTTTTTGCTAGATTCCAGTTCCAGTCTTTACTAACCAAACAAGATATAGTTTTTCACAAATTTCAATTCATATAAATTCCAATTCCTTCATATTTATTCCGTGAACAAAACGAATCCTAAAAGCTTACATACACACGGAGGATTACAAAACTAAAGGGCATTGTTGCTGCCCCTATATGCTATCATCTTATTGTCTGTAGCACTTGCCCAAACACAGATGTATTGATATATAATTTTGATAGAATTTTAAAATGTTCATAAATTAAATAATTGATTGAAATTATTGAATTTAATTTGGAAATTCGGTAAGAAAACAGTTGACTAGAGTAGTATATTTAATATTTGCGTATCTGAACTCTTTATAATTGGATACTATCTCCTTAATTTTCCTTTCAATAGGGTTGTATGGTGTAATATTTTTGTAAAAGTTATAATAACTACAAATTCGATGCTAGATGTTTAAAAAGATTTCATTACGAGAGATTATGAAGAATTCTATTAGTTTTATATTTTTTTCAAAAATTTAAAACACGAACAAATTGAGGTTTATAGTTTAATGTATAAAAACCAGAATTTAATGCTCCTGTTATTCATTATAATTCCGTTGTCAATCACAATCTATTGTAATCATATACAAAGATAGACATAGTAATTATTTAACTAAGAACAAAATTAAAGAAAAAGTAAAATGATGTAATTAAGAAGATGGTTATAATAGTTGACTTCCATATTTTAAATTATCTAAGGCTATCAATTCTCTTTGAGAGTACGTACACTAGTCTTTTAAAAAGCATAATTTCAAAAGATTAAATATACTTTTTAAAGAAAAAAGAACCTTTTAATAGATTAAATATTCTTTACAAATATTTTATTCTATAGATGATGGATATTTTTGTAGATACTTGTATACTACTAGTCCTTAAGGAGCAAGTCACACATGAAATGCACCCACCCACGAATTTATAAAATATGTAATTATTTACTAAGACATATTTTAATATTTAAATCGTAATCAAAGGGTAAAACTAAAAGACAATTATGTTTATTTTTTTAATCAAATAAAATAACTTTTGTCTCCTTAAATGAAATTATTTCGTAAGATTGATTCTTAATATAACATATTAGCGGTCATCCTAACAAAAAGGTCCGCGTTAAGTGTTTACTATAACAAAGAAAGTCTTTGATGATACTATAAAATAATATATTAAAATAACAAGGAACTAAAGAAAGTTCTTCCAAGTTATCTTAACATGTAACTTTTTGACCAGAAATAATTGTATTATGTTTTTCATTTTTAAATAAAGAAAATATGTTATAAATTTGTCTCACTTATTTGAAAGTGTGTTACATAGTTTAAATTTTTATTAGATGTATTATTTTAAATTACAGGGACACTTAGTTTAGAAATAATCACAAGTTATGCATTGATAAATAGTCAAAAAGCCGCTAAATTTCAAATCGTGAGAGGGAGCCGGACAGATATCAGGAAAGTGCAAAACGAAAAACATATTGACCTAATTTCTAGTTTCATGCTCCAACCTACATTGAAAACTAGGAGTAGCAATAATGACCCAAAGTTGTAAAAATGGGTTCATTTGGGCTTTAATAATAAATTATTGGGTCAAATTAGGCTTTAAGAAAAAAGTGGCGGGTCATTTAGGTCGATAGGAAACATATGAACGGGTCATACGGGTTCACCTCTCAATTCTCCGATCTCTATCACTTCCTCAGTTCCTCTCACTTCTCACTTCTCAAATCTCTCTGCCGACGACTGACGAGTCGACGATGATTGACGACATAGAAATCGAAATCCTCAATTGCATTGTCTTCAAAAATCGATATCAAACTCCACTCTTGCCGGCGACATATACAGGTACGACATCTACTCTCACATCTCCATTTCCCTATCCCTGTTACCCTATATCGTCTCGACATCGAAATCGACATCCTTGTTGCCCTATCTCATCTCGACATATAAGGGTACGACATCCTCTACGATACTGATTTGTTTGCAAAGTTGTTCAATGTTTACTGATTTATGGTTTTAATGGTATCATGGTGGTACTTATTTAGTGAAATACTTTACAAAAAGATCCCCTGTGGTACTAATTTGGTTAAAAAATGACCCATTTTCATTGTTTCATACTTCATGCGGTTTTGTTTGTAAATTGAACTAACCCAGATCATTAATTTCATGTGGGTTGGATAAGTATTTTCTACTTGAAAAATATAAATTTTTGGGAAAAATAGGCTTACAAGTATATCCTCTTTTGTTGACATAAAAATATACAATTTGTTTATATAATTGTATGTACATTAACATATGTGCATATATATATATATATATATATATTCAATCAAATATATTCTCATCTATAATCTACAAAATAAGTTTCATCAAATGGCCAAGCCTCAATCGTCAAGATCCGAGTTCAAGTAGAAGCCGATGTCGAAGATTCCTACAGACAAACGTTCGAAGTTTATGAGATTACAAAATAAATTATCAAATGAGTTTAAGTTTTTATAAAATAATTTTTATAAAAATTAAGACATTTTTTATAAAAAATCACAAGCTTGGAAGTCAAAGCAAATGAATTCCCATTTTGGGAAATACTAAACACAATCTTACATTGAAACAAGTCAAAACCATATTTAGCAAAAGGAATCTCTTAAAGAAGTAAATTTCCAACATACTTTGGGCATATTTTTTTTTGAACGGCGAGTTAGTTGTTAGTGAGCTGGGTCCGTAGTGACATCCATAAAGGGCAGTATGCGAGCCCCAAGCCATGCTCCTGAGGGGATAAACCCCACTCCTCCACCACAGAAGGAAAACCCTCCACGAGGAGACTCGAACCCGAGACCTTTCCATGTGGTAACAACCTCTTGACCACCAGGGCAGAACCCCAATGATACTTTGTGCATATGGTTTACAAACTTCCATTTTTATGATTAAATTCAAACTTAAGAAGTATGACACTAACCGAACTTTTCTTGAATTCCTTTTCAGTGCATTTTTATGGTAAAAATAGGTTATGTGTGGTTTT
Source organism: Dittrichia graveolens (assembly GCA_038502395.1). NCBI lineage: Eukaryota > Viridiplantae > Streptophyta > Magnoliopsida > Asterales > Asteraceae > Dittrichia > Dittrichia graveolens. The sequence goes on along the minus strand of JARJIL010000005.1, from coordinate 84,214,852 downwards.
GGTAAAAGCCCAACGTCTATATGCACAAGGCTCAAAATCCTCTAGCTGACCGACAGTCGATGCAACGGTAGAACGTGGATCGACCGTGGTAATCTGGACACTTTTTGAGCATCAACCTTTTTCCTTATTTAAGGCAACTCAAGTCTTGTGTTTTACCACCCTCTTGCAATATGAAAAACACAGAATACATACAAAATCTTGTGAGCTCGTATTCTTTGATAAATATTCAATCTCTCAGGATCAAGAATGAAGCAAGAGTGAAAGCCTTCAAAGTTCAAACACTACATTACCTTCTTATACATTTGTAATAGTGTGAGGATCATCTCTAGCCTTTAGAATTAGAGAGAAGTGAGGATCATCTCTAGCCTTTAGAATTAGAGAGAAGCGAGGATCAACTCTAGCCTTTCTAATTAGAGTGAAGTGAGGTGTATCTTAACCTTGTTTGCAAGAGTGAAGTGTAATTCTTGTAAGCTAAAGAGAGAAGTTGTAAAAGGTTTATCTCTACCTTTAAAGAGAGAAGTTAGTGGAGCAAACTCTTGGTGGGTGAGGCCAATGAGTGGATGTAGAGCAAGGTTGTTAACCCTTGCTTGAACCACTATAAATCATTGTGTCCTAGCTACTTCATTGGTGATATCTTTCTTCCTTAAACTCTTTAATTACTTGCAAATATTATTAAAAACTTCAAAAGGTGGACATATAACCTATTCACCTCCCTCTAGGTTCTAACATAAACCACACCCTTCAAATGAGCCTGTACAAATCTGTTTATATTACTAAATTATTAAATTGACACAAAGAGTATAAAGTAGAAGTTTAAATAGAATTAGAAGTTTTCATGATGGTGTTTGACAAAATTGAGTAATAGAGTCTTCACGACATTGTTTGAGAAATGAGCAAGAAACATTGATTTTTTCCACTGTGTTGAATTATGTGTATATGGGGTAATATATTAGAGAGATTACGTTTTGACCTCAAATAATTGTTTTACGTTTTCATCCTTAAATCAAGAAAATATGTTTTAAAAATTGTCTCGCTTGTTAGAAACTGTGTTACCTTGTTTACATTTATTTAACTTATGTATAAAGTTCTATTGAATAGAAAGTATAAAAGTTATCTCGCTTGCTAGAGAGGCAATCTAATCAATCAAAGATAAGGATCACCATAATTTATATGCACGTTGACACCCTAATGTCCTAATCAACGATCTAATCAATCAGGGATTAGGAGCCACAAGGCCTACAACTCACAAGCCACGACATAAGCGAGAGGCGACCTACTTAATCGGTTAAGTCATTCAGGGTTAGAAAGTCTCAAACTCATAGTATGTGTGAGTATTCTAGATTTCTAGTTGTATAATTGTGCTACAACAACATGTCATGGCCATACGGACCTTTAAATTATTATGATTAAAAATGTAACTATTATTTCACAATATTTGACCATACTTATCATGATCTTACATAATAATTACTTGTTTATCATATTTGAGGAAACAAATAAGAAAATGTTGTAATAAATATAATTATAATATGTCTATGGTTTATTATTGTGAGTTTGATTTCTAAAGTAATTTGTTTGCAATTTGTAAAGCATTCTATTTTATCTAGCATGCTTTGTAAATTACTTGATTATTAGATTTGAACGAATGAATAAACATTTGATATTTTGATCAAAGCTTTAACTTTTCGTGACTCATGTCTACTTCGTCATGAATCTTGATTTTGTATGGTTTCTTCGGTTAAAATGATACAATTTTATTTTATAAAACTTAGAGTTAATTACATATTCGGTCCCTGAGATATGTCACTTTTTACATCCTTGATCCCTAAACTACGTTTATTACGCTAGAAATCCCTGATGTTTAGATTTTGTTACACTGATAATCCATGAGCACTTAAAAAGACAATAATACCCTTTATTATTAATTTGTTTTTTTATAACATTTATTCAATTTAAAATTCATTATTAATTAGATATATTATTAATAAATAATAGATAAATACCCATCCGCTCCATCACCACCAAAAATTAAAAACCACCACCACTAACCACCATTGACCACCACAACCACTGCCACCAAAAAATTAAAAACCCACCACAACTGACCACCATTTACCACCACAATCACCCCCACCAAAAAGTTAAAAACCGAGTACCGTTGACCACCATTTACCACCACAAAATTAAACAACCATCACCACCACCGGCGGTTTCTACCACCACCACCAACCACCACTGTCTATTAGCAAAAACTACCTAACCACCACCGTATGAAAACGGAATGAAGAACAAGAACACCAAGAAATCAAATGAAGAACAAGATTTGAAAATCGATGGCTGTAGAAACCCTAATCGAAACCACCACCAGAAAACCTAATCAAAACCCACACCAGAAACACACACCAAAAAATCAAATGAATAAGTTCTCAAAATTGAATGAAGAACAAGATCTGAGAGAGAGAGAACACGATTAAACAACAAACCCTCACCGGGTGATGATGTGGCGGCGGAGGAAGGGTGATGGTGGTGTGTGGCGGTAAAGAACCACAAGCCCTAATCGCGATTGAACAACAAACCCTCACCGGTGGTGTGCGACGGTGGAGAAGAAGGAGAGAGTGACTGTGATGGCGATGTTTCCTACAGAGAGAGATGATTATCAAGGGTGGCGGTGGTAGGTAGCGACGATCCACGGTGGCGGTGGTAAGATTCCGACGATTTTGGAGTTCTTGAGGTATTTTTGTGTTTGGTTGTGGTGGCCGGCGGTGATGGTCTGAAAAACTCATCCACGGTGATCTTGTTCAGGCAGTGGTTGGTTGTGGTGGCTGGCGGCGGTGGTTGGTTGTGGTGGCCGGCGACGGTGGTTGGTTATGGTGGCCGACAGTGTGGCTAAGAGAAAGGTAGAGAGAGAATCAAATTGGGATTTTACATGTGTGTGTAGTGTGTGTGTGTGTATATATATATATTATTTTTGAATTAGTTATAATTAAAGAAAATAAAAAAAAAGAATTAAGGGTATAATAGACTTTTTCACTTATAAAGTAAGGGCATTTTGGTCTTTTCAGTCGCATCAGGGACCATCAGTGAAGCAAAAGTCATATATTAGGGACGCCTAGCGTAATAAATGTAGTTTAGGGACCAAGGATGTAAAAAGTGACATACCTCAGGGACCAAATATGTAATTAACTCTAAAACTTATTATTATGATTCTTTGATAATACTTAAATATGGAATTTTAAAACAAAAAATCCGAACAAATCAAATTTTGGGTTATCCGACTAAACCAAACAAATAATTGAAAACATAATACCGACCAATCAGAACTTGTTTCGATTGCGTAGTTTGAGTACAAATACTTTTTAACGGGCCTGTCAAAAGTTAATGATGCATTAATTTTGCGAAAAGTACATCGGCCTAGAACACGACCTGAACCAAATATGAAATAGAGTGATAGAAACCAAATCCAACACAAATTTAAATTGGGTCAAAATATAGTTGACACAAAAATACATCAATACAAATATTACACAACCTATTATCCATACTTGACGCAAATTAATGTTTCTTCCTTTTGAGTCTCCATCTATAAATACAAGCCACTTCTAACATTCTTTCATGAGAAGCTTCCCTCAGTGGCATTGACGTGGTCGTCCCCTCCACTTGAGTCTCCATCTTGTTGAAGGAAAAGGGTTTGTAGGAAGTAAAAATAACAATATAACTTGAATAATTTCGTAGATCGTGTTCAATATACTTTTCGTAATTGTAATTCGACCCTATTGCCTGGGGTATCACGAATTCAGATATAGGATAATCCAAGAAACTCGATTTGAATTACAGGCTTGATTCAAATTCAAACACAGAATGCTTTTGCTTATTTCTTGTTTTATTTGAGACTATTTCATCAGAATAACGACTTGTAAATCGTTTTCTTTTGTACGTATATCGTATGTATACTTTCGTGTTTTCCGTATTTCTACCTTTTCGTATTTCGGTTTTTTGTACCAAACATCAAATGCCGAGCACCCCTATATATAGAGGCCGAACCAACGGTTATCACCATAATTTATATGCACGTTGACACCCTAATGTCCTAATCGACGATCTAATCGATTACGGATTGGGAGCCACAACCCACGAGCCACGATATCAAAGAGGGGCGACCTTCTACTTAAGCGGTTAAGTCATTCAGGGTTACAAAGTCTCAAACTCAGATATATGTGTGTGTATGCTAATTTCTAGTTGTATAATTGTTTCACAATAACAGATCATGGCCATATTGATCTTGGAATTATTATGAATAAATATGTCTTAATCTTGAATAAGCTGAAAAACCATTATTTCACGATATTTAACCAAACTTATCATGATGTTCTTACATAATAATTACTTGTTTATTAGATTTGAGGAAACAAGTAAGAAAATGTTGCAATAAAATCTTCATTTGGCATGCTTATAATTATAATATGTCATGTTTATTATTGTGAGTTTGATTTTTAAATACTTTGTTAGCAATTTGTAAAGTACTCTATTTCATATGGCATGATATGTAAATTACTTGATTATTAGATTTGAACAAATGAATTAACGTTTGATATTTTGATCAAAGCTTTAATTTTCCATGAATCATGGTTCTATTTTGTCATGAATCATGTTTATATTGTATGGTTTCTTATGTTACAATGAGATAATCTTATTTTATAAAATTTATTTTTAAGGTTATTCGAGAATACTTGAATATGGAATTTTCAAACCGAAAATCCGAATGGATCAAATTTTGAGTTCTCTGACTAAACCAAACTAATAATATAAATATAATACCGACCGATCAGAACTTGTTTTGATTGTGTAATTCAAATCCGAATAGTTTTTAACGAGTTTGCCGAAAGTTAATGATGTGTTGATTTTGCGAAAAAGTAGATCGACCTAGAAAAAGACCCGAACAAAATATAAAATATAGTAACACAAACCAAAGCTCACAGAAATTTAAATTAGGTCAAATAATTAAGAATCCATAAAGTATATGTTGCGTCATAATACTTGCCTACGCCATATTTATTTTTATTATGTGGATCGTGAGAAGCTTCCCTCCCTTGCATTGACGTGGTCGTCCTCTCCACTTGAGTCTCCATCTTTGCACTTTCCAGTTTCAATCCTTTGGATTCCTCTATAAATACTTGCCACTTCTAACATTCTTTCTCACACTCTCAGCTTCTTCTCAAAATCTTCTTTACTCTCGCCTTTCTTACTAGAATCGCGATCAAAAACACACACTCATTATCAGATCACTACAAAGCTCACAGCAATGGCGAAGGTACATGTCTGTTTCGGGATTAATCTCGATTTCTGCTTCATGTTTATTTGAATCGATTAACCTTAATTTGTACACTTCATCGCTTTTGCAGCAAAAGATTGTCGTGAAAGTAAGCATGAGCAACGAAAAGAAATGTCGTAAGGCAATGAAGATCGCCGTTAGTATCTCTGGTCAGTTCCTGATTCTTAATTTTTCTCTGATGGATTGCTTTTTGCTCAATGTTCACATCAGTTTCAAATACGAAGAAATCGACAACAAATTTGAACGCCGTTCAGTTATTTAACGAACCTCACATTCAAATCTTGTCGACTAATTTTACAATCGTTCTATAAATCTGAAATGATCGAATTAAGTAGTTGTTTTCGTTTTTTTAACAATTGAATATATTTTGATTCATTGATCGAATTAAGCAGTAATTGACTAAAAGTTCATCTGAAATGTGTTGAACAACAGGAGTGGAATCGGCGTCTTTTACCGGTTCAGATAAAGACCAGATAGCAGTTACCGGAGAAGGAATTGACTCGGTGAAGCTAACAACCTTGCTAAGGAAAAGTGTAGGAAACACCGAGCTACTGAGCGTGGGTCAGGTGGAAGAGAAGAAAGCTGAACCCCCAAAGGAAACTAAGCCAGCCGCTATGGCGGTGCCTCTGCAAGTAAATCCTTACGAGTACTACTACAATGGCTATGGCACTCCTTATTATTACTCGTATGACATGCGAGATTTCATCTATTAAAAGAATTTAGTTTCAGATATTTGAATAATTAGCTTCAATTCATCCCCTCTCTTCTTTTTCTTCTTCTTGGGGTTTTTTTTTGGTGGGTGGGGATCGTGAGAACTAACTTGAAATTCATAACAACTAATGGTTAGTTTATTCGCATTTCGTGTTGGAGAGTAATTAATTTTTAATCAAGTTTGATTATAGTATTCATCTACTATTTTTTACTAAAAACAAAAAAGTTAGTCCACTTACGTAAAAATGGTAAATTAAATTTAGATATAAAAGTTAAAAAAATTGAATCGATTGAAAATTTTAAAAGTAATTTGGCTTCCGTGTATTTTGAAGCTACGTGAAATATTTAAATAATGAGAGCCTATTTCACTACTACATATATGACTTGGATTCTATCTAATGGCAAGTAATTGTATAATAAAAGAATTTCACAAATTTAATATAAAAAATAAAATCCACATCCTAAGGCCTTAAAATTTACAATAAACATTTCATAGTCTAAAAAATTACAGATAATATAGAAAAGTTTTGTCAAAAAAGTTAATTACAGAACAATTTTTTATGTTATTAAATAGAAAAACAAAACAAATAAAATAATGTGAGCTGAATTATAAAGAGTATGACAAAATATTAAGCAATAGTATTATAAAAATAATACTAAATAAATAATTTTGTTGACAATATACCATTATAGCAATATGCAACAACAAAAAATAATATTCCATACTAATAGCAAATAATAAAATATTAAAAGTCAATTACAAAACCACATGTTTTAAAAGTTAAAAATACAAACAAAATATAATAAAATATTAAAAGTCAATTACAAAACCACATGTTTTAAAAGTTAAAAATACAAACAAAATAAAGGAGCCATGGATCGAACCAAAAACGCAAGCTACACATGCAGCATCCCTTACCACTCCTTCTAGACTTCTTTATGTATCTTATTTGAAACTTTAGATATATAACCATTTTTCTTTTTAATGTAGAAAAAGACAAAAAAAAATTCCCTCAAATTGTATGGTATATATAATAAGCTTGTCTCATATATGATGAGTGTGTTCGGCAACAAACTTATGAAGTATTATAGTGGTTTGAGATTCTAATTTTCATAATCTCCAGGCCTCTAGCACTGTTCAGGTGTTACAATATTGAGGGGATTATTAAAACACAAGCCCTCATATGCCTAAAAAATAAAAGCTTTTTTAAGTAGCTTATGACTTGTACTTGGAATTATTAATTAATTAGGCCAGCCCCAGGCTCAGCTCTCGCCCTAGCCTGAGCTCCAGCCCCAGTCTCTTTCGCCAAACACACCCGATATATAGCCCGCCCTTATATTTTTCTTTTTCGTATATGTTGGGAAATAAGGCTAAGTAAGTTAAAACTGTTGAACATGCAAAAGCAAAAGTGTTGGAGTAAGTTTTGAGAAAACAATTTCAAAGCTGTTTGTATAAAAAGATTCAAAACTGTTAGTTATATCACATCAACTGTTGGAAGAGAATGAAGAGAAGACTGTTAGAAGAAACTTAGAACTATTTATTCTACAAACAGTTTCTGTTGAGATATTTATGGAAATCGCTATCTTTGTGGATTTCAAAAATATCTTATCAAGATTTGAAGATTATCAAGATTATCTCGCAAAGATAGAAGATTAACAAACTTCAAAAACCTAGAGGGTTATAAATACTCTGTTTAGATTAGTTTATTATTATTGCTTTTGATTTACACTTATTCGTATTGTTTAATATTTTCAGAAAGTGTATTAGCCTCCAAGTTTCTCTGAAACCTAAGAACAGTTTGTGTTCTTCGTCTAACAAAAGAGTTAGATTGGAGGTGTTGGTGAATATTGTAATCATCTTTGATTATTAATAAACATCTTGTGTTTAAAGTTATTCTGTGAATTGATTGAATTTTTCGTGTGATTAAAACCTTTATTAATCAATTAAGTGTGATTCCGCAACTTCTTAGTTGATTGTGATTAAATTCAAATGTTGTCTTTTCATACAAGTCTGATTTAAGACAGTAAAAGATAATTCTTGTTATTTTGTTTATTTACGATCCTGACAAGTGGTATTAGAGCCTTAACATTAAGGTTCTCTTAATCACCAGTTAAAGGTTTTTCACAATCTGATGTGTTCTTATTGATTTAAAGTCTTTTTATTGTTTAATTGAGAATTTCATCAATCACTGAATTACAATGGAGTCTGGTGAAACTTCTGAAAACACTGGATCTGGGTCAAACATTCGTGTTCCCATTCTCAAACCAACTGATTTTGAGATGTGGAAACTGAGAATCAAGAAGCATGTTCAATTGATGGACTATGCTGTTTGGGAAATCATTGAGAATGAGCCCATAACTCCTGTTGATTTAGATGAAACTGGAAAACCTAGGAAGAAACCACCACCAAAAACAGACGCTGAAAGAAAAGAGAGGATGCTAGAGATGAAAGGTCTAAGCATTCTTCAGATTGCTATTCCTAATGAATATCAACATCAGTTTAAGAAGTTTGAGAATGCTCATGAATTGTGGAATGCATTAGAAAAAAGGGTTGCAGGGAATGCAAGCTCCAAAAGAAATCAAAGAGATCTTCTCAAACAAGCTTATGAGAACTTTTCCAGTGGAAAGAATGAGAGTATCACTCAGATCTTTGATAGGTTCTATAAGCTAGTAAGTCAACTTGAGAGTGCAAAGGTTAGAATAGAGCAAGATGAGATCAATAGAAAGTTTCTTAGGTCTTTAAGTGATGAGTGGACAGTATATGCTGCATAATGGAGGACTAAGGACTCTTTGGAGGATATAGAATTAGATGATCTCTAAAACAATTTAATTGTGTTTGAAGGGGAAATTGAAGGAAAAAGGAAGTCAATGATCCCTATTCACAATGCTGCTCTTCTCTCATCCTCAAGTATGGACTCAAATCTTTCTATAACTAACTCTGTTGATGGTTGTGTAGGTGCTGTTACTGGAGTAGATATGAATACTTCTGATGTAGTTCTTGAAGCATTCTTAGCAAGTTATGCACATTCAACCCTTACAAATGAGGATCTTGAGCAAGTGCATCCAGATGATCTTAAGGAGATGGATCTCAAATGGCAGATGTCTATGCTGACTGTAAGAGCAAAAAGGTTCATCAAAAGAACAGGAAGACAAAACATGAACTTCAGGGCTGATGGTCATACTGGTTTTGACAAGTCCAAAGTAAGATGTTTCAAATGTCAACAGCATGGTCACTTTGCTAGAGAATGCAGATTTGGTGGACAAAGCCAAAATCAAGGTCAACAGTCAACTCCCACATCATCAGCATTGGTCTCTTAAGAAGGCTATGGGTTTGATTGGAGTGATCAGGCTGAGCAAGCAACTCACAACAAAGCATTAATGGTGTTGACTGACTCCTCCATCAACATGGATTCATCAGAGACAGAAGACATTCAGGTATCTTCTAAACTATGTACTGGTGAATGTAGAGCTATAGTTAAAAGGTTTAGAGAACACAACAAAAAGGTTTGTGCCGCTCTAAGCAAAATGAAAGAAAGAAGGTATGAAACCAGTGCTGTAATTGAAAGCTTTGAAAAGAAAATCAAAGATTATCAGGCTAATGAATTGCAAATGGACTATGATAGAAAGTATCATAAGTGGGAGAAAGAGCAACTTCAAGAAGAGATTGATAGTCCTAAGGAGAAGTTGAGTGAGAAAGAGAATAAAATAGATGAATTAACCAAGAAATTGAATGGTGTGGACATAGATTTGAACATGTTTAAAGCTTCATCCCTTAAGCTTGAAACTGTTTTGAAATCACAGATCTCAAATAAAATAAAATCAGGCATAGGCTACAAACAGACTCCTCCTCCATACAATCACACCTATATAACTCCCATGACTAATGTAGCTGAAAGGTATGTTGATGAACCACTAGAGGAAGAATTGAAGTCAGCAGATCCACAGCTAGAAAGTGAAGATGAGGGAGTTGTATATGAGATAATTGATGAAAAGAAGGAAGGATTTGTGAAGAAAGAGGAAATCATTCCAATCGAAAATCAACAGCTATATAGGACCCAGAAACCAATCTAACAGTTCTTCAACTGTTAAGCCAAAACAGTCTAACAGTTCTTCAACTGTTAAGCCAAAATAGTCTAACAGTTCTTCAACTGTTAAGACAAAACATTCTAACGGTTCTTCAACTGTTAAGCCAAAGACAAAGAATGGTTGTTTGGCTTGGGTAAAAGTGCAAAAACAAACAGTTTCTGAAGAAACTAAATCTGATAATTTTTCTGAAAGACAAACCAAGTCACATGTAAATCACAACAGTTGGAAACCATATGTTCTCACTAAATATTCTTCACATAGAATAGAGAAATATGATTGGGATGAAATTAAGAGAACTCAATCTGTTGTTAAATACTATGACATGAATGGTGTACCCAAGACCTGCATGGCCTGGGTACTTCCTACTACTAACTGAGTTTATTTTGTGCAGAGCAGTCATAGGACCAATCATGGAGCAATCTGGCATGTGGATAGTGGATGCTCAAGGCACATGACTGGAAATCCACAATGCTTGAAAGATTTCAAAAGAATCAATGGAGGATTTGTAGCATTTGGAGGAAATCCAAAGGGAGGTAGAATCACAGGTAAGGGAGCTGTAGATGCAGGTAACCTTACTTTTAATAATGTTTTCTTTGTTGAACAACTAAAATACAATCTGTTGAGTGTATCCCAAATCTGTGACATTGGAAACAAAGTAGTGTTTACAGATACTGAATGCATTATCCTTTCAAAAGATTTTAAGTTATCAGAAAAGGACATTCTTTTGAGAACACCAAGAAAGGATAATGTTTACTGCTTGGATACACAAAAGGTTGCTCAGCAGAATGTTTTAAGTTGTTTACTCTCCAAGGCATCTCAGAGTCTGCCACTTGGCATAGAAGGATGTGTCACATGAACTTTAAAACCATTAATTTGTTTGCTAAAAACAGTTTGGTAAGAGGTTTACCTCAAAAGGAATTCTCATGTGATGATCATTGTATTGCTTGTCTCAAAGGCAAGCAACACAAAACTTCTTTTGAGACCAAAGAAGTTTCTTACATCTCTGCACCTTTACAGTTATTGCACATGGATCTTTTTGGTCCTACATCTGTGGTTAGTATAGGGAAGAAAGCTTATTGTTTAGTCATAGTTGATGACTTCACCAGATTTACTTGGGTTCAATTTCTTAGATCTAAGGATGAAACAACAGAGTTAGTTAAATCCCTTATTCTTAGAATTGAAAATCAGTCCGATTTAAAGGTGAAAGTCATTAGGTCTGACAATGGGTCTGAATTCAAGAACTATGAGCTAAACAGTTTCTGTGAAGAGAAAGGGATTGAAAGACAGTTTAGTGCTCCTAGGACTCCACAACAGAATGGAGTGGCTGAAAGAAGGAATAGGACTTTGATAGAGGCTGCTAGATCAATGCTAGCTGATTCTAGGCTCCCAATGACATTTTGGGCAGAAGCTGTGAACACTGCTTGCTATGTTCAGAATAGAGTACAAGTTGTCAAGTCCAAAGGGAAAACTCCCTATGAGTTATTTCTTCATAGAAAGCCATTGATCAATTTTTTGAAACCATCTGGATGTCCCTGCACTATCCTAAATACCAAGTCCCAATTAGGAAAGTTTGAAAGCAAGGCTGAAGAAGGATTCTTTGTAGGCTATTCCACTCAAAGCAAAGCCTATAGAGTCTTCAACAATGTGTCTAGGATCATAGAAGAGAGTATGCATGTATCGTTCAATGAGAATAAAATCAATGCTGAAGGTAATGGTCCTAAGTGGTTATTTGATATTGATGCACTAACCAAATCTTTGTCTTTTGAGTTCTCCACAGAAACAGCTGCTGACATTCCTACAACTGTTGGTACAAATCAACAAACAGTTTCCAACAGTGTCAACAGTCTTGAGACTGTTTGTTTGAATCCAACAACTGTTGATGAAAACACAGTGAATAAAGACTTTGTGGTGCTTCCTCTCACTGAAAATAATTCTTCAAGTGCTGATGGCCAAATAAATGATGATGCTGACAAGGAATTTCATGTTCCTACCCATCACCATGCATCTGAACATCAAACAGTTGCCGACCAAGTGTGTATCACTTTTGGGAATGCAAGAAACTCTAAGGTTGATATGTCAAATTTGGAGAATTCCTTGCCTGAAGAGAACATTCCTACATCAAGAGTTCACAAGAATCATCCTACAATACAGATTATAGGTGATCCTGCCACAACCATTCAAACAAGGGGTATGCTGCAAAGTGAAAACAGTGGCGTAACTCTTGACCAGTTTGATGTGAATGCCTGCTTTCTATTACAGATAGAACCAAAGAAAGCAATAGATGCATTGAGAGACCCTTCTTGGGTAGAAGCTATGCAGGAGGAACTTTTACAGTTCCAAATTCAGCAAGTGTGGAAGCTGGTAGAACTCCCTAGAGGCAAACGAGCAATTGGCACCAAACGGGTGTTCAGAAATAAGAAGGATGAAAGAGGTATAGTCATCAAGAATAAGGCTAGACTTGTTGCACAGGGTTATACTCAGGAAGAGGGTATAGATTATGATGATGTCTTTGCCCCAGTTGCAAGAATAGAAGCTATCAGATTGTTCCTTGCCTATGCAAGTTTCAAAGGATTTAAGGTATATCAAATGGATGTCAAATCAGCTTTTCTTTATGGAACCATTGATGAGGAAGTGTATGTGTGTCAACCACCTGGTTTTGAAGACTCAAAGTATCCTGATAGGGTATATAGGTTGGATAAAGCCTTGTATGGGTTACATCAGGCTTCTAGAACTTGGTATGAGACATTGTCATCTCATTTGATTGAGAATGGGTTTAAAAGAGGCACAATTGATAAAACTTTGTTTACAAAGATTGTTGAAACAGAGATCTTACTTGTACAGATCTATGTTGATGATATAATCTTTGGATCTACCAATGATAATCTTTGAAAGAAATTTGAAGCCATCATGCATAAGAGATTCCAGATGAGCTCCATGGGGGAACTTACGTTCTTCTTGGGGTTACAGGTTAAACAAAGGCCATCTGGTATCTTTCTCAGTCAGTCAAAGTATGTCAAAGACATTTTGGACAAGTTTGGCTATCAAGATGTAAAGCTGGCTAGCACTCTCATGGAAACACACAAACAGTTGGGAGCAGATCCTGAGGGGGAGGATGTAGACATACACTTGTATAGGTCTATGATAGGTTCATTAATGTACTTAACTGCTTCTAGACCAGATATAATGTTTGATGTGTGTGTTTGTGCCAGGTTTCAATGTAGTCCCAAGATGTCACACCTCCTTGCTGTAAAAAGGATCTTTAGGTATCTCAAAGGCCAACAAAAGTTAGGTCTGTGGTATCCTAAGGATTCACCTTTTGAATTAGTGGCATATTATGACAGTGACTATGGTGGAGCAAATGTGGATAGAAAATCAACATCTGGAGGATGTCAATTCTTTGGCTCAAGACTGGTGTCATGGCAGTGCAAGAAACAAGCAACAGTGTCCACTTCAACAGCTGAGGCTGAGTACATTGCTGCATCAAGTTGCTGTTCTTAAGTATTATGGATTCAGAATCAGCTTCTGGATTGTGGTATGACTCTTTTGAATACTCCTATCTTTGTTGATAACACTAGTGCTATCAGCATTGTGAACAATCTAGTTAAGCATTCAAAAACAAAACACATAGAAATCAGGTTTCACTTCATCAGCGACTGCAATGAGAAAAGGTTAATCCAAGTTTTAAAAGTACATACGGATGATCAGTTAGCTGATCTGTTTACCAAAGCATTTTATGTAAGCAGATTTAACTTTCTAATCTCAAATATTGGCATGATTAACTTAGAATAATGCTTTGTTACCTATTCTGTCTATGATTTTTGTGTTTTCACACTATCAGTTTGAAACTGTTAGTTGTCAGTCTAACAACTGTTTATGAAAGTGTTCAAGGCTTTATAGTACAAATTATAATTAATAGTTGTCAAATGTTAGTACTTTGGTGTTACAACTGTTAGGCAAGCGGCCTAATCAGTTAAGGGGGAGTGTTACAGTTGAAGTTCATTAGCCAAATAGTTGTCAACTGTTAGCTCCATTCTCTCCGTCAACTGTTAGTCAAGGGTATTTAAGTCTTTGAAGATATTCTGAGGAATTTTGAATTGCATTTAATATGCATCACATATATAAGTCATTCCCTCCTCGCAGTTTCCTTTACGCTTACTAACCTTCAATCGAACGCTAAAACCCTATACGCTCTCTTCAAAATCGCCATGGCTCCCCTTCCGTTTGTCAAAGAACACAATATGCTTGCTTTCCTATCCAAACCAGCTGAGTTGCATGTCTTTCATGACATGATCGAATATCTCACCCTATCAAATCTCAATACTGCCCTCACCATCAATCCAACCATTTACACCTCTCACCTTGATCAGTTCTGGAAAAATGCTACACTCACTGAAATAGATGGAGTACAATGGATCAACTCAAAGGTAGATAGCCATGATGTTTCAATCGCTGAGAACACCATCCGTGAACACTTTCAACTTAATGATCTTGAGGGTGAGTATTCTGATACAGTCTCCTTGGAATTCTTGCATGATGAGTTGATGAAACTGGGGTATGAGGGCCCTAGGGGAAAGGGTACCTTTTACAAAGGACAATTTTGCGCTCACTGGAAATATTTAATACATACCCTAAAACAATGTTTAAGTCCTAAAAGAACTGGCTGGAATGAGTTTGGAAGCAACATTGCCTTGGCCTTAATCTGTTTGGCCAGCAATCGCTGCTTCAACTTTTCTAAGCTAATTTTTAATGGAATGGTAAAGCATCTCGGGACCAAATATGGTCTCTTTTTGATGTACCCCAGATTTGTGCAAACATGTTTAAACTTTTTATTGTCAAATCTTCAAACTCACAAGAGGGTTCTGATTCCCTCTGCTCATGTGGCCTCCACATTGAGCAAACTGTTGATAAATAGGAAGAACTTCTCGGGTAACATCACTCCACCACTCTCTGCAATGGGAGTTTCTTTCAAGAAACAGAGCTGCTAGAGTTGAGCATGAAGCCCAAACAATTGCTACACCACCAACTCTGGAACCCACAGCTCACGATACTCAAATATCTCCCTCTACTACTCCTTCTAAGGCTACAACACAAGCCCCCTCACTTATAACATTCAGAAAAAGGAAAAGAACTGTTGGTGCTCCTTCCACCACAGTCCCATCATCCCAAACTGTAAGCCCTGCACAGGTGCATTCACCTGTGCAGAATATCCAAAGGAAACCTATTGTGCTGTCTCCCAAGCACACTGAGGAGGTGATCACTCACAAAAAGGGTGATCATGTGGTTCTTGAGGCTGACACTATTGTTTCATCCGCAAGGGGTGAACAGGGAAGTGTTAACATAAGTAAGACCTCACCCACAGCAACAAAGGCTGGTCAAACAGCTTTTGGAAATCCCCAGTACCAAGAACAAAGGGGTACTGGTGAGGGATCTTCTAGGAGTGATCCACCAGTTTTATCTATCGATGATATGTTTGAAGTGGCAACACTTGCTGACATTGAGGCTAGCATGAAACACAAAGCATTGACGAATCCTGATCTAGTACCATTTCTTGTGCCTTTCTTTATCTCAAAAAGAGGAGTACCTTACAAGACAAGCTGCTTGCCAAGCATAATGAGCTAATTATTCAGCAACACAATCCAATCAAGGCTTTTTCAACCTCTCTATTGCAAGCAACGGAGGTTCTTCAAATGCATGATCAAATGTTTCAACAAATGCATGTCTCTCCCTCTCAAACAGTTCCAATCAAAAAGGGGGAGAAGGAAATCATAAAGGAGCAAGAGAAGGATGTGCAAGGTACACAAACAGCTGCACCAGAACTACAAACAGTTGCAACTCCACTAACAACAGTTGCTCAAACAGTTGCAAGGGATCAATCACAAGAAGAGAAATTATCTGCGGTTGATAGAGTGTTGATCAATAGGATGCTCATGTCTGGGGATTATCCGACAACAGAGGCATTCAAATCATGGTCTAAAGCTAAGCGAAATCATTTGATTGAAGTTGGTGCTCAAACGCTTAATATTAGCACATTCAAAATGGCCCAAAAGATTGATGATGGGTGGCTGGATGGGAAAGTATCTAAACTAGAGCCGATTGCACCTAAGCCAGGATTCAAAGGCATTGCAATTCAAGAATCAAAGAAAGATGAAAAAATGCCTCCTGTGCTAGGAAAGGGAAATGAAGTTGTTGTTGATATTCCAAAGTTAAAACTTTCAAAGGAACAACAAGATGAGTATGATCATGAGCTTGCTCAGAGGCTAAATGCTGAGATGGAGCAACAAGAGCAAAAAGATTTTAAATTAGCTCAAGAGATGGCTGCTGAAATAACAAAGGAGATTCAGGAGGAAGAAAAGGCAAAGAAGGCTGATAAGGGAGTGAAAAGAAAGAGAGTTAAAAGAAAGAAAACAATTCCACTTTCAAAGCAAACAGATGAAAAGAAAAAGAAAATATCTCAACCTAAACAGTGTCAACAATCCCAAACAGTTCAATAATCTAAAGAGAAAGATACAACTGATATGGTTCAAACCATCTTGAAAGACAGGCTCAGAGTGGAGGTTGAACAGAAATTGGAAAAGATGGTGGAAGTTCAACTAGGTCAAAAATCCCGCATAACTGAGTGGAGATTTGAGTTGTTAAGGATTGAAATATGAAAACAAGGGGTAACCATTGTAAGAGAACATGAACCTATTGAGAGCTATACAAGCTTCTTGCAGTTAATGGAGAATGTGACAAGAAGAGATGTGCAAGAAATGTATGAATATGGTCTAAGACACTATGGAGAAGCTGCTGGTATTGAAATCAGAGTGCTGATGAGACATTTAACAAGCATATGTGATCCTCTGAGAGTAATGCCAATACTGATAGCTGAAGAGGCATTTCCAATATGTACTGTCAAGGTGTATGCTAAGTCAAAGACTTATCACATTGTGATGGGAAATGCACTGACTCAATGGTTTAATCTTGAATTCATAGAGCATAATAAAACAAAGCTCTCATATCTGATAATGACAAAGTTCTTTGGCACTGCTAAAGTTAAAGAAAATCTTCTTCAGAGGCTTAAAGAAAAGTTGGAATCCCTACAGTCCAAGAAAGGTTAACTTTCAAGTTTTGATTGAAATAGTTTTGTATAATTTACTTATGTTAAGTTTTCTGTGGTCGAACCCTATAAACAACTTAAGTATATTGTTCAATATCATAAGTTAGGGGAGATTGTTGGGAAATAAGGCTAAGTAAGTTAAAACTGTTGAACATGCAAAAGCAAAACTGTTGGAGTAAGTTTTGAGAAAACAGTTTCAAAGCTGTTAGTACAAAAAGATTCAGAACTGTTAGTTATATCACATCAACTGTTGGAAGAGAATGAAGAGAAGACTGTTAGAAGAAACTCAGAACTGTTTATTCTACAAACAGTTTCCGTTGAGATATTTATGGAAATCGCTATCTTTGTGGATTTCAAAGATATCTTATCAAGATTATCTCGCAAAGATAGAAGATTAACAAACTTCAAAAACCTAGAGGGTTATAAATACTTTGTTTAGATTAGTTTATTATTATTGCTTTTGATTTACACTTATTCGTACTGTTTAATATTTTCAGAAATTGTATTAGCCTCCAAGTTTCTCTGAAACCTAAGAACAGTTTGTGTTCTTCGTCTAACAAAAGAGTTGGATTGGAGGTGTTAGTGAATATTATAATCATCTTTGATTATTAATAAACATCTTGTGCTTAAAGTTATTCTGTGAATTGATTGAATTTTTCGTATGATTAAAACCTTTATTAATCAATTAAGTGTGATTCCGCAACTTCTTAGTTGATTGTGATTAAATTCAAATGTTTTTTTTTCATATAAGTCTGATTTAAGATAGTAAAAGATAATTCTTTTTATTTTGTTTATTTACGATCCTGACAGTATTTTTTTAAATGTTTCAACATTTTTAAGAGCTAATGATTTTTCCTTTGTGTTCCCTGTTGTTTGTTTCGTAGAATTTAAAAGAATGAAATTGAATTTTTTAAGGAATTTAATTTGAATTAAATTTTTTTAAAGAGTGAGATTCCGTATCACGTTTGTTTGTTAAAATAGGGAATTCAATTCAATTCAATTTCAATTTCAATCCTATATTTGTTGGGTTTGTACATTTGTCGAAAGAATTGGATAGAAATATTGTCAAATGACCAAACAAACAGGATATAAGAATGAAGTATCATTCAACTCCTTTGAATTACATGGGATTCTTGCGAAACAAACGAAACCTTAAGGTGCCGTTTGGTTCGCAGAATGTTTCTAAGAGAATGTTTCTTGTTCTTTAACTTATTTTTAGTTTGTTTTATAACTTTTATATAAAAATTATAAAAATATTAAAATTTCATTTTATTGATTAAACATTCATATCAATAAATTATGAAATTCACGCTAATAAACATCATAAGTTAATATTATTACAATACACATCTGCATAAATTCAAGTATTATTGGTCTTAAATCATCTGTTTGACATAGTAAGTCAAAAAGATTCAATATTGTGGAGGAAAGCAGCGAGAGAGATAGAGAAGGGATACTCATATGAAGCTAAGGTGGAAGCCGACGATGGAATGGTGAAATCTGGTGACTACGAACTGATGAAGAAGATGTTCCGACGGAGGGTGAGGCGGCGGCGGAGGAAGGCGACGGCGGAGGAAGGTTGCGACAGAGGGTCTGGAGGCGGCGAAGGAGGAAGGCTATGGCGGAGGCGATGGTGATAGAGGAAGGCTGCGGCGGAGGGTCGGAAGGCAGCGGTGGAGGAAGGCTGCGGCGGAGGGTCCGGAGGCGGCGATGGAGGAAGGCTGCGATGAGGGTCTGGAGGCGGATGCAAAAGCGTCAGTTTTTGGAGGGTAGAGTCGACTCACGTGTTATGTCAATGGAATTAGATAGATATATTAGGGCTATAGAAATGTTTAAAGATAACAAGGTAATATTCCACATTCCCTCATTCAAAGGATTTTAAAATCCCTCCATCTAGTGATGGAATTCACTTTCCCTCATTTGATGGATTCTAATTCCTTCATATTCTCTCACTAAAGTGAACCAAACACTTGAATTCTTAGGAATTGGATTCCAATTCCTACAAAATCCTAAGGATTCCTGCCAACCAAACGCTACCTAAGTGTTGGATATTTAATACTTGTTAGAGGGGAATGGAATTGCAAATATGCTACTGCTGTGCATACATTCACTAAAGAACTGAAGGTCTATATAAAGGAACTACATTACAACGGGAAAAAGAAAAATAGCCAAAAATACTCTAACAAATTTGACTAATTCAAGTGCACATAATCAGCAAAGGAAGACTTATTGAAACTCTTTAGACACGTGAGAATTAACTTCAACACTAAGGAGTCTCATTTGTTCGGTCACCCGCTTTCTTTTTTGGGGTTGGGGTTGGTTGTGTATATGGGTGGGTCTCTAATTGGGTTAGTGGTATATCGGGGGGGGGGGTAGTTTTATAGCTAACACATCTTTGTTGATTTTATTATACCGTATATATTGTATATATTGTTTCCTATATTATCTTCTATTTTATTAGCAAGTTTGTTAGTCTTTTTTGGTAATATCTTGTATATATATATATATACACACACACACACGGTTGAATAATCAGAAAGAAAGGCAATTACTTTTGCATCCTTTATACTATCACAGCCACGGCTGCCTTCCCTTCTCCGATCAATTTTCCGGCGACCTCTTCTTCCTTTTTTCTGCCAATGGCTAAAGACGACCAAACCCCACCGAAAAACGCCACCCTTCACCCGGTCTACACTATTACAAATATCCAAAACAAAGTCAGTATTTTGGATGGCATCAAGGTCACGTATTCTTCATGGGTGATGCTTTTTCGCATTCATGCTCGCGCATACAAAGTCTTGGCTCACATTGATGGTACTTCTCCACTGGCAAAAACGGGCAATGTCTATAGTCAATGGACTGAAATTGACGCCATTTTCTTGCAGTGGATTTATGGATCACTTTCTGATGACCTTCTCATTCGGGTCCTCGAACCAGACTCGACAGCCCTTGAGGCATGGGAAAAGATCAAGAATATTTTTCTCGACAACAAGGGATCCCGAGCGGCTGCCCTGGAACACTAGTTCACAAACCTCACGTTACGCTCTTCAACCTCGCTTGACGACTACTGCCAAAAGCTGAAAGATCTCGTTGATCAATTGAATGACGTTGATAATCCGGTCAATGAGAAACGATTGGTTCTGCAATTGGTTCGGGGCCTTCCATTGGAGTTCGACACCGCCGCAACCTATATCAACCAAACTCTTCCCGATTGGGACACCGCTCATAGCATGCTTCAACTCAAGCCAAACCACAAACATGCACGGGAAAAGACCAATCCTACAAGTGTTGTTGGTGAGGCTAACATTGTTGCTGAATCACGCCAACCAAATCGGTCCACTCGTGGGTCTGGACCTCCTTCCAATCAACACTACCATGGTAGAACAAACCAACGGGTCTCTAACCGATCTAATGAGCATGGGCAGCCCCAAAACCGATCACCGCGCAATAGATTACCGGACCCCTCTGAATCGTTCAACGCTCTGCCATGGTGGACTATAATGCCTCCACCATGTCCGTATCCCACTCAACAAGGTTGGTCTTATCCTTGGTTTCCTCAACAGCGCCAACAACCCTCACAGCGCAGGCCCTCCAACCTGTCATCTGACTCGGCGCAATGGGCCACCGATGGTCCATAAGCACATGCTGCTGGTTCGTTTAATGCCTTGGATCCTATGGACATTGGCACCGGTTTTCAAACTCTGACAATGGATCCCCCCGGATGACTCTCAATGGTACATGGACACGGGTGCATCGTCCCACCTTACGGGTGACTGAGGTACACTTGATCAATTCTCTAATCATAGTCTCATAAAATCTATATTTGTCAAAAACGGTAATGATATTCTAGTTAAGGGTACGGGTAAAAATACACTCCTTATCACCCCAAAACCTCTTAAACTCAATGATGTTTTGTACACACCTGAAATAATCAAAAACCTTGTTTCCGTCCATCAATTTACTATAGATAATAGTCTTTCTGTTGAGTTTGACCCATATGGTTTTTCAGGGAAGGACCTTCAGAGTTCGAAGACCCTTACCCGACACAATAGTAATGGTGCTCTCTACCCGTTCACAACTCCAGCAGTCCCACGTCCCACGCTCCTTTCCGAATCCTCATCAAACTTATGGCATTTCCGACTCGGACATCCAGCCGGAAATATCATTGATTATTTAGTTCTCGGTCTATTAATTCATGTAATAAAGGTAATAGTGGTACTCATTCTCTTTATCATTCCTGTCAAATTTCAAAATACAAACGTTTGCCATTTTATGATTCTACTTCTAGTACTTTATTTCCGTTTGATATTATACATTGTGATCTTTGGACATCCCCGTTTCTTAGTAAAAATGGATATAAATACTATATGGTGTTAATTGACAATTTTACTCAATATGTGTGGGTGTATCCATTAAAGTTCAAATCAGAAACCTTCAATCGGTTCATACAATTTCATTCGTTCATCAAAACGCAATTTAATACAAAAATCAAAAGTTTCCAATGTGACATGGGCGGGGAATTTGATAACCTTAACTTTAAACAATTTTCTTTCACTCATGGCCTCCAATTTCGTTTCTCTTGCCCTCAAACATCATCTCAAAATGGCAAAGCTGAGAGAATGATTCAACGCGTAAATGAAATCATTCTTGTTCTTCTGGCTCATGCGTCGTTACCACCCTCCTTTTAGGTTGATTCCTTACACATTGCTGCTTACCTCCATAACATCACACCTACCAAGTTTCTTAACTACAAAACCCCCACATTAGCTTTATTCCATCGCGACCCAACTTATGACCATCTTCGGGTATTTGGTTGTGCTTGTTATCCTAACCTCTCATCCACTCGTAATCATAAGCTTGACATTCGCCGAGTCCGCTATGTCTTTCTTGGCTACCCAGCCAACTATCGAGGCTATCGTTGTCTCGATCCCACAACCGCCAAAGTCCATCTATCCCGCCATGTTACATTCAATGAAAATGTTTTTCCATTCGCCAATCCTATCATCACCACTCCACACAACTACCAATTTCAATCCCCCAACACCAACCTTCCCTCAACCATCGACCACTATACCATTCATCACCACCTCCGCAACCCCCAAACCTACCATCACATCCACCGTCCCCCACCTCAGCTCTGCCACATTCACCATCACCACCCCAACCACACCCACCATCATCACCCCCACCCTCCCCACCTACATCGTCCCGGTCTTCACCGCTCTCAACTCATCCCATTTCAACCCACCCAATGACAGCCCGCTCTCATCATGGCATCGTTAAACCCACTCAACGCCTAAACCTACACACCTCCACCATCTCTCCCATTCCTTAAAAGCCCCACTTAGCCTTACTCGACCCTAACTGGAAACATGCTATGTACGATGAATATAAAGCTTTATGTGATAACGACACATAGGAATTGGTACCGAGGCCGCCTAATGACCATATTATTTAATGCTTGTGGCTTTATTCTCACAAATTTCATTCCGATGGCACTCTGGCATGATACAAGGCTCGCCTTGTGGTTAATGGGGAAATCTCAATAGGTTAGCATAGATTGTGATGAAACGTTGTCGTTAAGCCTACAACTATACGTTCTTGGTCAATTCATCAACTAGATGTAAAAAATGCTTTTCTGCACCAACCTCCCGGTTTTGTGAATCGCAATCACCCTGGTTGTGTTTGCATGTTGCGTAAATCGTTATATGGGCACAAGCAAGCTCTACGAGCATGGTACCACCGTTTTGCAACTTTTATTACGTCTACGGTTTTCAAAATTGTAGCCTCGGATACCTCCCTATTTGTTTATCGAAAGGGCAACAACATTGCTTATTTACTTTTATATGTTGACAATGTAATTCTAACGGCCTCAAATGATACATTTCTTCATCCGGTCATCAACACACATTCTAAGGAGTTTGCAATGATCGACTTGAGCAGATTACATCATTTTCTCGGTATCCAGGTTACACATACAGCTCGTGGTCTCTTCTTGTCACAATCTCAATATATTAATGCCATTCTTGAACGTGCGAACATGACGGGGTGTAACCCAGTTGCAACACCCGTGGATACAGCATCGAAATTAAGTGCCGCTTCTGGGGAGCCGTTAAAAGATGGCACACTTTATCGAGCTTAGCCGGCGCACTTCAGTACCTCACCTTCACGCGACTGGACATTACATATGTTGTGCAACAGGTTTGTTTATTTATGCATGCTCCTCGAGAACCACACTTTAATTTTCTCAAACGAATTCTTCGGTATCTTAAAGAAACATCAGCTCATGGCCTTCATATCCTTAAGTCCCTGAATCTACACATTACAACTTATTTAGACGCCGATTGGGGGGGTGTCCTGACTCTCATGTGTTCCTAGCGGACAATCTAGTTTCCTGGTCTTCTAAGAGACAACCTACTGTCTCCCGATCAAGTGCTGAGGCAGAATACAAAGGCGTTGTAAACGCCACTGCTGAAACAAGCTAGCCTAGAGACTTGCTACTCGAACTGCATGTACCAGTCACTAAAGCTATGCTCGTATACTGTGATAATATCTCCGCTATGTATCTCTCTGATAATCCGGTGCAACACCAACGAACTAAAAATGTTGAGATCGATATTCATTTTGTTCGAGAGCTTGTTAAGATAGGACGTATCCGAGTATATTTCCACCAAAGGTCTCCCACGCCAGCTGTTTCAACGTTTCAAGTCCAATTTATGCATTCACTCCCCTCCTGCTCCAACTGTCGGGGAGTATTAGACCGTATATATATTGTATATTTTGCATATATTGTTTCCTATATTATCTTCTATTTTATTAGGAAGTTTGTTAACCTTTTTTGGTAATATCTTGTATATATATACAAGGAAAGGCTATCACTTTTGAATCCTTTAGATTTTGGTTGTGATGAGGACACAAGTTGCTTTTGCACACATGTTCATGTTGGTTTACTTTCGGTCAGTAGGACCGGTCTAATGATTTTTAATGCACCGTGCGAAGTGGGTTAAAAATGATCTACTTGTAAATGAATAAGTATATAAATAAATATGTGAAACTTAAATATTTTATCAACTACTAAACAATCAAGATCAAACAACTAAACAATCAAGAAATCAAACTAAGCAATCACGAAATCAAACAACTAAGCAATACAAAAGATATACATGATTAAATTATACTCAAGCTAATAAAGATAAAACATAATCAATCTTCTTTTGTTTGTATTTGTTTAGATTGCGGTTGTAGCTTTCTGCCCTTTTCTTTGTAATCTTCTTTTGTTTGAATTAATGGTTGTAATTTTCAGCTTTCCTGTAACATCCGCAAACCCGGGCTAGTTGATTAGCGGGCTAGCGGTAAGTGATTTCGTATTTAATTTGCGTAAGTCGATTATGTGATTAATTGAATAAATATTTGATTGAAATTGAAAGTATATATATTTATGAATAGATATATGTTTGTGTTACAAAAATAAAAGAATGAAAAGTATGTAAGTATGTAATATGAATGCAGGGATGTATGTGGTATAAGTTTACATAAAAGAAAGAATGAGAAATTGAATGGATAAAGTAAAGGACACCTCCTGCTTGAATGAAATGGATATATGTATACGTGGGTTTCAAATTCTGCACATAGTAAAAGTGTGAAAGTGTGTGTTTGTTAAACCACCTTTGAAGAAAGCTAGAAAACAAGAGACTTGGAAATTCAAAGTAGAGGATTTGTGATTCACAATTCAAACTGAAGGTTAGTATGTGTTTATATGATGCTATAGATTGTTTTGATATGTTTATGTGCTGAGATACATGTTTAAATGGTGAACTACCATGATAGGAGCTTGAAAGCTCAAAAGAGTTAAATGGGTTTTATGTGTTTGATGATTTAAAAAGGTTTATGATGTTCATGATGTGTGTAAATATGTTATATGAAGTTTCATGGGTGTTAGAGGTGTTTTGGAATTGAGAAAATTGGTATTGATTGAGATATATGAAAGTATGGTGGCTGGAAATCCGATAGTTCAAAGGAAGAAGAAATTGGAATACGACGCGTCGTGGCGCGACACCGAGAAATCCGGGTCTCTTGGAAATCCGAAAAATGCAAATCCGGAACCCTGAAATACGCAACCCGAAATCCGATTCCGGAAATCTGATACCCTAATCCGAGTGCGTCGCGGCGCGACACATGGTTTGGTCGCGGCGCGACAGGCCATTTTTAGGGAACTTGTTTGTTTTGCTTTGTATTCGTGTGGGATGTGATGGACTATTGTTTGTATGATTATTGTATGTTGTTTACAAGTTATATAGAGATATAAATTTATATTATGGATATATATTTATCAGAGATTGACTTCGGTTTGTTGTGTTCTCAGGATTTGCAAAGACTCAGTGATATTAGATAATCGAGCAGACGGGAACGTGGACTGAGGTGAGTGGAAGTGTACTCACGAGTGGTGTTGGTGGTAACTCTTATGGTTTTATGATTTGGATATTCTTATGAGTGGAATTTTCCATGATAGACTGATTAGTCTGAGATGCCTTGATAGACTGTTTAGTCTAAGATGCCATGTTAGACTGTTTAGTCTAAGATGCCATAATAAACTGTTTAGTCTGAGATATCATGAGAGACTGTCTAGTCTAATTTTCCAAGATTGCAAGTGTTACTTGATATGTGTTGACAGACTGTGTGATTGTTATTCGTTGTTAGTTGATTGTTGGTTGTTGATTGTGATCGTTTGGGATTGTTGCGTGGCCAGTGTACATGGTTAATTATATGTGCATGTGGCAAGACCTGTACGTATGGTTAATTATATGCGTACATGGTTGGGGTCAGCTATCGTATGCTTTGGGCTGGGCTATCTGCTATTGGTTGCACAGTTCTAGATCTTCTATGCATTTGTTGCAGTAGAAGGGGTTTAACTATACCAAGTAGCAAATAGCTATCGGTAAACCTTTGCTTTGGCCTGCATCGGTTACAGGTTCTGCAGAACCAGCGTTCCTCTAGAGATTGGATTGGTTTGTGGAGATTGTTTGATCTGTTGAGATCTGTTTGCTTGTGCAATTGGTGATTGCTTGTGCTTGTTGATTGGGGATGCTTGTTTGTAGTTTCCATTCACTTAGCTTTGTGCTAATTCCCCTCGGTTGATTGCTTTTTGCAGGTTTGGCTGTTTAGTCTTGTTTGTGAGGAAGGGAAATTTGACCAATGCTCTGATATTTTGTTTTGAGAAGAGACGAGCCATGTTTATAAATATTTTGTAACACAACTTGAAGTGATGTTTGTAACAGTACTTTGTACTTTGTATTTGATTAAATGAAATCAGTTAACGCTTCCGCAGCGATAAAAAAATGGCTTGAGAATTTACGGTGTTACATTTCCAAAGGAAATGAATAAAATTAAATCTGAATGCTTGAAGCTAGTAGGTTTTTAGACCAAAGAATTTACTATCAATCTATCATTTATGAACCGCAAAGGCAGATAGTAGATACAATCATACAAAGCTGTTTTGGCTTGATTCTTGCTAGAAAAACTGATAAACTGATTCTTGAACCATCAGATCTATACTCATTGGGTAGCTGGAAAACTAGAATGAACTTGCTGGAAAATCGGTTTCCCCAATTAAACCCACATCACATCTCATTCTCTTGACGGATTTAGAATACAATCGATTCACAAGTCCATAATTGAGTTTCTTCGGTTTCGAGACTAGCACAATAAGAAAAGGAAATGGAATCCTTTTTAACAAAATTCAATTGAAAGTCTCTCTATGCAAAAGGGAAGAGATCGCTCAAATATCCTTCGATGTCAATGTTATTATATACCATCCTATCCATATGATAAAGTAAAACAACAAAGATGATTCTCATGCCAAAAAGGAGAACACCTTTTTTATGATGCCAAAGGAAGAGAGAAATCCAAGTGAAGGGGATACAAAAAATTAAAAATTAGGCTATGAATAATTAAAGGGGAGAGACAATGGATTAATGGGGAGTAATCCATTTCAAGCTTCTTGATACAAATTTGATGACGATATCAAATGACAAGGAGAACCAAAGAAGCAAATGTCCAAGTCAATCATTGTTAGAGCTTTGAAGATCCAAATTCAAGATTATTGATCATGACATTTGATTCAAGTCAATTCTTCTAAAATTCAAGAACGAATAAGTAAAGACGCATTGACCAAAGCTAAAGCGGAACGCTACAAATAAAAGGTCAATTCTTGCATCACCTATTTATTTTTTCATAACATATTATGGAAATATTAACTTGGATTATATTAAAAAATTTAACATCAAACAGGGGGAGATTGTTAGTGCAATCAAAGAATAAACGTTTATTTAAGTGTTTTGATGACACAATCTTAATATTTAGATTTAATATTAAATATCTTAAAAAAATCAAAGTTAATACGAAAGTATTAAGTATGGCAAAATAAATCATTAAATATAAATTCGCATTTATCATAATGAAATATTACGAGATGACTCAAAAGGGATCGAATGTGCAAATTTTACAAAACCCAAACGTATACAATACCCATTTAGTTAAAAATGATTTTTGAACAAACACGATCATATATATATATATATAAACCGACTTTTTACAAAAGCATTTTCATATTTTATAAAAATATTTCCATGTGCCGAAAGAGATATTTATTTTGGAAATGTATTTTTATAACATAAATGGCCACAAACAAAAACGAAATATATTTCAGGTGGCAAATTTTATGTAGATGAAAATGCAGATAATATGTACCGATCAAGTACCTAATCTTTCAAGTTGTATATGTGAGATATTTTTAAGAGCTATTATTATCTTGGTATTGTGATAAATTCGAAGAGATCAAAATACAAATGGTACAACTTTCTTGATATTTTTGCCAAGAAAGTACAACCCACTTTATGTGGTGACACTCTCTCATTCTCTCATTCTAATATCCTTGATATTGGTGTCAAGCCAACTAAAGAATTCACAAATACCAATAAAAAGTGCACAAAGAAATATTATTTTAAATGGTATTATACTATTTTATGACAAAAAAATATGAGTATGGTAACATTTTAAGCTGACAAATAAAGTTGTGTGAGAAACCCATGGTCGACCGTAAGCTACGACCATCCGGTCTCGTAAAAACTTTTGCGATTTTCTCTCTCATGCCTATAAATAATATACTTGATCTCTCATTTTACTTATCCTCTTGCACAGAAAATTCTCTGTAATATTTAATCACAACTTGTGATCTTTCATCTTTATATTTTATATTTGTGATTCTTGAGTTGTTTAATCTTCAAAGATCAAAGCATCTATACATTCAACAACTCAAAGAGAGCAAGAAAGATCAAGAGAGAATACAAAAGCTTCAAATACATATCCATTTGCCTCTTAATTTGTAAGAGTGAAATCATTTGTATACACCATTGTTGGTGTTGGTGAGATTTCATTTCTTGAGTGGTAGTTTTAGTTATAAAACTTGATTGCATGTGGGTTTGACTATTCTTCACATTGTTCTTGGGTTTGTATTCTTGGTGAAGAACACTTATAAAAATTCTTTTGAAGGCATTTGTTGAACACTCCGGTGGAGTCAATGAAGTCCTACGAGGTAGACAAGGAAGTGAATGACTCGTGTTTAATGTTCTTGGATAAGAACATCGTGAGGTGATCACGTCCTCGGATCAAAGGTGATTGTAACCGATGGTCTTCCGGTCTAAGGAGACTTTTTGCACATTATGCTAATGGAATTCTTGACGAAGGTCAAGGAGTGGATGTAGGTTGGAGTTCAACCGAACCACTATAAATCTTGGTATCATCTCTCTAACCCTTAAACTCTTTACTTGCTCGTATTTATATTCTTGTCATTTATTATTGATTATTGCTTCCGTTGTGCTCAAGAATATATACATATATATATATAGAGAGAGAGGGTGGTTCATGTGAAAAGTATTAATTTTGCGAAAAGTGCGGGAAGTATTTTGGATCGTACGATGGTTTAATCAATGGATAAAAATGATGTTGGCATTCATGTAATTAAATTAAACTTTAAGGAAATTAAAATAAAACCTAAAAGGACTAGAATGTCTTTTTAAACCTGAAAGTAAATAAACCCTAATCTACCAATTAAATAACTACCCACGTGTACCCCATGTCCCCATCTTTTTTCAGTTTTGATTCTCTCCAAAATTACCGGCAGATCAAAATCGTACATCAAACATTGCCACTCCCCCCCCCCCCAAAATGGCGTGCTCGTCTTCCTACCACCACCGACCCTTCTCCTTTTTAGGTATTCATCGATACTCTCTCAAAATGGAGACGCTTCTTGCTTATATCTCCTCAAAATCTTCCGGTGGCGTAGTGCATCTACCACCGATGACGGATTAGAGTTGAAATGCCGACGAAGACGTTTGCTGAACTGATGAATGGCCGACGAACCGTCGTCAACGACCCCAAATCCAACACCTCCATCAATAATGGAACAAAACCACCAACCGCTTCAACACACTGCTGCTACCGACCCTTCACCATCCCCTTTTCTTTCTTTTCTTGAAGACCTTATTTCTCCCTCTCGTTGTTGAAGACCTACTACCCACCCTAATAATTGAAAATGGAGACCCTAATCTTGGAATCATAGAACATAATAAGAATCGATTTTTGTGAATTGCAGGTATAAGAAACCCAATCACCATATTATTTTTGTTGAACCAGTTGTAAGTTTGTAAAAGGTTTCAGCAGCTGTGCAACATAAGTAAATTTTTAGGTTTTTAGATTATTTGGTTTTTTTTCTTGTTTATTGGTGAACAGTGACGATTTGAGGTGAATAATTTATAGCAAAATATATACAAGTTTAATAGTTGTTTCTAAGAAACAAGTTTAAATTCATGGGTGAACAATTTGAGAATAATTGATTTAAAATAATAATAATAGGAAAACTCGCTTATCTTTAGTTGTGTTCAATATTGAATATTCTAAATTTATCTTAAACCCGTATAGTTTTTGTTGTGTTCAATATTGCATACGATAATGATGAAAAACTTGTAACTATTTTGAGTTGTTAAGATTCATCAATGAACAGTTATATATGAAAAAATTTCTGGAAAAAAAAAGAATTAATTTGGATAATAATAAAAACAGAAAAATAAACAAAATCTAGAAAAAAATAATTGGGAAGAAAAAAATAAATTAAGAAACGAGAGAGAAACTATTTTTGTTTACTAATGTACCCTTTTAATATAAATAAAAATACTAATTATGATTAATGAAAACCACAAGATCAAAAATCAATCAATGGCTGAAATTGTTTCTCGTATTTTTCGCAAATAAAACAGTTTTCATATTTAGAAACGTTTAAAACTATTTAAAAGATTTTAAAAAGAAGACATAGGAACTATTCAACCCCCTTTTTAGTTTCAACAGTTTTTAATCTAATAAAAACACTCTCCCTCCCATCTCTCTGTCTCTCTCTCTCTTTTGTCGTCGGCCAAAAACATAAACTAAAAGGTTTCGGTTTCTAGTTCGACACATACACATACAAACCACGGTTTAGGTTTGTTCATGGATTACTTGTTTCGGCTAGAATGAACTTGTCTGACATCATGACATGTCGAAATAAAGATTTAATCGTTTTAGTTTACGTTTATCTATTAATGTTTTGAGATTTAACATAGATCTTACTTACGGGTTTTAAAGTTTTAATCTTTGTTTGTTTTTAAACCCTTTCCGCTGTTTCCGATAATAAAGTTTCGATTTTTATCAACTTTACTAAATAAATATTGTGTTTTTGTTGAAACTCGTGTGAACCAGTTTGTATTCATATAATTGTTTTGAACGTTAAAACCCAACAATCATCAATATCAAAGGAAAATGCTGGAAAGACGAAGATGTATACTCCCTCCATCATAAAAATATTATCCACTTTTGACTTTTTGAAGTCTTTCTTTTTTAACATTAACCTTAAATATTGTTGTTTCTATATATAATACTTTGTGTAATAAATAAATAAATAAATAAATATATATATATATATATATATATATATATATATATATATATATATATATGTGAATGTAGTTTGTTTGGTATCATTTTAATCAAGTATTAATAAAAATATTTAAGTTAAAAGTTGAAAAGAAATTATTTAATTAGAAAGTTAAAAAGCAGAAGAAGTACTAAAGAGATTTGGCAAGCCACATTAAGTTCGTTTCTTTATTTTTATTTTTTTGAAAAGCAGCCGTTTCATTATTTCTCTTGGTAATATCATAAGATCACACATCGTGGCTCGTCATCCTCTCCATGACGAGCTCATTATCACAATATTGACCGCCGTTCATCTCATCATCCACTAGGCTGCATCATCGTCCCTTCTTCGAAGTTGGGCTCGTCGTCCAGATGTCGAGCTTCTATCTAGTTTTCTTTTTTTATAAAAAATAGCCTTTAAAACATGCAACGGTAAAAAAAATGGTCAAATATATATATAGTGTATATATATATATATATATCTTAGACCATAACAACGTATACTTCCACTTCTAAATATATACATTTTCTCAACAAATTATAAAAATGAAGTCATATGAGAAAATTCCATCTTACTCAGACGAGGAAATTATGAATTATGTATGGATCACTGATCAATTGCTGTTAGAGAATGAGGCCAACATTGCACATGAACGCACACACAATCAACGGTATATACGTAGAGATTAATCTGGAGCTGGTGAACGTTTGATGCAATAGTATATTAGCGAGACACACCGGCGTACACTCTTCAAGATAACAAGAGAAGGAAGTTTAAGAAAGCCCAAGAAAGGATATCGATCGAGCGTTCGGTGTTCTTCGAGCTACATGGCAAGAGTTAAAAAAAACTCAGCTAGACCTAATAATATCAACAAATTAAGAAGAATCATGTATATTAATTTGAATAATTTTGCATAACATGATTATTGAAGATCAAAAGTACGCAATAAGCCCCATTGAAGGTCTAAAAATTCCCGACGTTAACTCACAGTGTTCGATTGTCGATAGATTCACATCACAGGTCCAGAACGTTAGAGAGAAAAATATACGCATATTAATCTTCAAAGTGATCTCGTCAAACAAATTTGGCAACTCCTAGTTCCTTTCCAAACTTAATGTTATTTTGATTTTGTATTTGTAATATTTTTAAAGTAGGATATAAATTTGTAGTTTTCAAAATATTAATCTATATATTTTTATTAGTTTATAAAATGTTTATATAGAAGATTGAAAATTAAAATGAAAATGGGTTACGATTAGTAGTTAGTGATAGTTGTCATGACAATGATTACTAGAGTTGTAGTCATGACTCGTGAGATAGTCATATGTTAGAAAAACTTATATGACAGACAATCATGACAATCATAACAGTGTAAGATCTACTAACATTGTGTTTGCTCAAGGAAAGAGGAGGTTGTCTTCACTATCTTTCACGTAATTTTTTCGAGAAGAATTAAGGTTTCTTCATATAAGGTGTTGTTTGGTCTACTTCTCTCATTCTCACATACATTATAGGATGAAAACTGCAATGATCTATACCCCTCATATATTTGCTTTGAACTTTGATTTTTGTATTTGGGAAGATATTGATGTTGATTATTTGCTTTTAAAAGGGGCATGTATTATTACACTTTCCGTTCTATAATATATATGAGAAAGTTGATTAAGCTACATGACATATATATGCAAGAGGAAAAAAAATACAGTCAACAACAACACTCTTTTAAAAATAATACGATTTCCAACTTTCAAACCAGTGTTGAGATATTGATGTGAAATTGTGAATATAAAATGTCGCGTTTACACGGCATCCCCCGTACGTATAATCTAACTAAATGTAACAATTTTATATTAAAATCATAAGTGAATCTATTATCTGTCTTAATTTACTTTTAAACGATAATTAGTTGTTTTTATTATATAATAGAAATAATAATATATGCTCCAACGTAGCCTTGCGAGAGTTGCATACAGCTAGTTGTATTATTTTTATTTTTAATTAATTAACTTTTTGGACTTTTGCTAGTGTTCATATACGTTGGTTAATTTTCATGCATCACCAGTGTCGTCAGTCATTACACGTACAATCAAAATTCCTATGTATCTAGAACCATTTAGTAACATATATCATTTTTTATAATAAGTTTGCTTCAAAACACGATACGTGTATCGCCGTATTTAAAACACGATACGTGGAGAAAAAGTTTAATGTTTAAATAAAAAAGAAGGTGTAACTTTGAGGATTAAATAATTATAACTTCAAACTTTATGGTAAAACTGTTTGAAAAAACTTTGATGATTAAATCGAAAATAAAGTAAAACTTTGATTGTTAAACCATTATTAACCCCTTTTATAAAAATCATAAGTGAATCGATTATCTGTTTTAAATTACTTTTAAACTATAGTTAGTTGTTTTTATAATATGATTATATATATATATAGAGAGAGAGAGGGAGGCAAAAGTTTAAACGAGAACTGTTTTTCGTACGAGAACCGCGAGAACTAATCTTAGCCGTCCAATTCCCCTCATTCAATTGAATTGTCCACCCATGAATTCCTTACATGCACTCTGCCACACTCAATCCCCCACGTTCTTCATACATGAATTCCATTATCCAAAATGAATGGTCAAGATTGGTTCTCGCAGTTCTCGTTTGAACTCTCCCCATATATATATATATATATATATATAGAGAGAGAGAGAGGTGGGATCTATTGCGAACCAAGCATCTCGTTCGCAATTTAGAGCAAATTTGCGAACACCAATTTTGTATACATAAAAGTCAACTTTGGTAGGCTTTATTATTATTATTATTATTATTATTATTATTATTATTATTATCATCATTATCATTATTTGTGTGTATAAAGATAAGATGCAATGTTTTTAGACAAGATGCAGTGATCTTATGCAAGATACAGTGGTTTTTAAATGCCAGATGCAATGGTTTTTAGATAAGATGTATTGGTTCTTAAATGAGAATCCATCGATTAATTCGTGCACGATGAACTAGTTTTAAGAGAATTTCATGTTTTTTAGATATTATGCAATGATTTTAAGTTAGATGCAATGATTTTATAGATTAGATACAGTGGTTCCTAAAGTTCTCATTTTAATGGGTGTTCTCATTAGATCTCACCCTATATATATATATATATATGTATATATATATATATATATATATATATATATATGCTCCAACGCAGCCTTGCGACGGTTGCCTACAGTTGTGTTATTATTTTTTAATTAATTAACTTTTGGACTTTTGCTAGTGTTCATACACATTGGTTTGCATTTATCACCAGTGTCGTCAGTCATTACATATACAATCAAAATTCTTATATATCTAGAACCATCAGTAAGTATAACATATATCATTTTATGATAAGTTTGCTTGAAATGTTGTTTTTTTCTTTAATTTTTAAACTTGTAATGGATCGTCGTGTTTTTCTAATTCGTAACATGACTATGTTAAACTAGTTATTAATATCTTGATCTTGATTTTAAGATCTCACGATTAAATTTAACTAAGATGTGAAGATATTTAACGATCTACCATTTGCCATAAATTTCTACACTTAAAAAGACACCGGGACATTTAACTAAGATCTTTAAATTCTGATACAATTAATCTTACGATTCGTATCTTGTGAAAACTAAAGTAATCCATAATAAAATCTCAAGCAATATATATAAAAGGTTGCTTAAAATAGATGCTTGATGAAGGAGTATATATCTTAATGACAATATCATATATAGGGTGAAGTTATTACGTATTTATAGAACGTAAAAAACAAACATGATTATCCACGTGGCATCAAGGGTAAGGGCAAAATTGAAAACTGAATTACAATTTTAACACTCACGCCTCCCCCTCCACAGCTCTTGAACAATTTAAAAAAACTTCACCCCTCAAAATTTTAATTTGCCATAACTAATTCAAAATTGAGAATTTGAGAAAAAAAATTATATCAATCAACTAGTTTCTTAATTCTTTTTAAATCAAGACCACTCTTTCTATATTTCCAATATTTTTATTTTTAAAATGCAAATTAGCAAATGAAAATGCAAATTCATCTCATCTGCATTTATTTCTCTGATTCAATGAAAATGCAAGACAATGAAAATGCAAACTAGCAAATGAAAATGCAAACCCACGACTCTTATTAGCAAATGAAAATGCAAGTGGTGTCGAAAATGCAAATTGTTTGACGACTATGTAAATGCTACGAAAATGAAAAAAGTTCAGATGAAACGAATATGCAAGCATCAACAATCTAAAATGCAAACAACAATCAAAAAACAAGCAACACCAACATTTCCACATAAAAAAAGCAAACAACAACAATCTAAAATGCAAACAGTAGCATTTTCACATAAAAATGCAAACAGATGATGATTAATTTGCATTTTCAATTAGTAGCATTAAATATATGATTGATTTGCATTTTCAAACATTCAAATTAAAATGCAAATCAACAATCTAAAATACAAACAGTAGCATTTTCAATTAAAATACATTTTTAGTGATGGTTATTGGTTTTACATTTTGGTTATGTATCATAATGGTTTCGCATATGAATATTTGATTTGCATTTTAATTTATTTTGTGTTGTATATTTTTGTAGCATTTTCGATGATGATATGTGAATCTTCTGTTTTATTTTTTTCTATTTAGATACACTTGCATTTCCGATTTTGCATTTTGCATTTTCAGACATGCATTTTCAAAAAAAGAAGGTTTTATAAATATGTCGAGATTGATCTTGAATTAAAGAGGATAAAATGCAAACAGCAGCATGTGAAATGCAAGTAACAACAGTCTAAAATGCAAATAGCAGCATGTAAAATGCAAGTAACAACAGTCTAAAATGCAAACAGCAACATGTGAAATGCAAGTAACAACAGTCTAAAATGCAAACAGCAGCATGTGAAATGTAAGTAACAACAGTATAAAATGCAAACAACAACACTTTCACATAAAAAATGCATGTTTATATATTTGCATTTTCATATATATGCATGTTCATATATTTGCTAACGAAAATGAAAAAAAAACAGATAACAAAAATGCAAACTCACGACTCTCATCTGCATTTCACAAATCTGATTCAATAAAAATGCACTTCACAAACCTATTCAATGAAAGTGCAGATTAGCAAATGAAAACAAACACACGACTCTCATCTGCATTTAACAATCTGATTCAATGAAATTGCAGGTCAATAATTCGTGAAGAAAGTATACAATAAACAAAAAAATATAAAATATAACATCAAATAAACCAAAATGCATTATAGTGCGTCACTGAATTATCTGAATTAACTAAAATGCAGATGACGCTAAACAAATTACATGTTCAAACCCAAAATGCAAATTCCATATACAACACTACAATGCAAATTTCATACACAAAACACTACATCAGTTAAAAAATCATTAAATTATCAACCAATTTTTTGGAGTATGAAGAATTGCATTTGGATTATCATCTTCATCCACATATGCATGTTCACATATGAAATTTGCATTTTCGTAATTTGCATTTTCAAAATAAATTTTTTAGAAATATGGGAAGAGTGGTCTTGAATTAAAGAGCAAGAAAAACTGAACCTAATGGTATAACTTTTTTTGTTAAGAATCTTAAACATGAGATAGTTATGATCATTAGAATGATTAATGGGTTTTTTTTAAATAAATGTGATAGTGATCAGCTGAGGAGGCGTGAGAAGCTGATGATGTTTTTTCAATTCCTTTTTTTGTCCTTCTTTTTAATTATAGCATCATAATTATGTATGATAATTATAATTTTGCCACAACTTAATATCAACCCTTAATCAAGTTAATCTAAAGGCCCAAAATGGTTCTTTAGGTTCTATGTTTAAGAGTGGTTATATATATATATATATATATATAAGGTAGAGATCAAGTAAAAAGGATTTTATGATAAAAAGGGTAAGAGACAATAAAAAAATCCTTTTTATTGATTAAAACTACTTCTTCATCAATTTATTTTTGATGAATCCAACATATTCATCACTTTTTACATAGCAAAAGAGATTTTCAAATGTAGATTTTGAAACCAAAATTTTGGAATAATTTGTTGCTGAACAAAATGCTTTCATCTAAAAAGTGATGAATATGTTGGATTCATCAAAAAGAAATCGATGAAGAACTAGTTTTAATCAATAAAAATGATGAACTAACAATTATAAAAATTGTGAAAAGTTCTTTTTACTTTAATTTTCTTTTTATTTGATCTCATCTATATATATATATATATATATATATATATATAGTGAAAAGTTCAAACGAGAACTGTTTTTTGTACGATAACTGCGAGAACCAAACTTAGCAATCCAATTCCCTCTCCTTCAATTGGATTGCACACCCATGAATTCCTTATATGTACCATCTCACACTTAATCCCCCCACGCTCTTCATCCATGAACTCCATTATCCAAAATGAACAGCCAAGATTGGTTCTCGCAATTCTCGTACGAAAAACAGTTCTCGTTTGAACCCTCCCCTATATATATATATATATATATATATATATATATATATATATACACACACACACACACACACACACACAAATCCCCCACACTCTTCATCCATGAATTCCACTTACCAGCCACTTGAATAGCCAAGATTGGTTCTCGGAGTTCTCGTACGAAAAACAGTTTTCGTTATATATATATATATATGTATGTATATAGGCAAAAGTTCAAACGAGGAATTTTTTTCATACGAGAACCAATCTTAGCCGTCCAATTCCCCCTTCTTCAATTGGATTGCCCACCTATGAATTCCTTACATTCACTCTGCCACACTCAATCCCCCCACGCTTTTCATCCATGAATTCCATTATC
The DNA here is from genome assembly GCA_038502395.1 of Dittrichia graveolens. Taxonomy (NCBI): domain Eukaryota; kingdom Viridiplantae; phylum Streptophyta; class Magnoliopsida; order Asterales; family Asteraceae; genus Dittrichia; species Dittrichia graveolens. Next base: position 84,176,755 of record JARJIL010000005.1, on the reverse strand, counting down.
CAAAATGAACGTCAAGATTGGTTCTCGCAGTTCTCGTACGAAAAACAGTTCTCGTTTGAACCCTCCCCTAAGGAGTAAGGCCCTATATGTGTGTGTGTGTATATACCTTGACCTTGAAGTCAAAAGTGAAGTGAGAAACTGAATTAAATTGGAACACTAAACCATATATCTCGGTCGGTTTCATGAACGCTTAAATCTTCATTTCATATCATAAATCATTCCACATTTTTTTTCCGATGATGAGGTTAATAAATAATGATGGGTTGGATTTTAATTAATAAAAATGGTCGATCGAGGGTTGTTTTGAACAAGACTCTAATTAAGTGGGTGATCGAGTCAATTAGGTGGTTGCTACAAGTAAGGTCACTACGATAGGTATTTTGAACAAGACTCTAATTAAACTTTTTTACTATTTTAAGTTTAAAAATTATATATGAAAATAATCACTATGATAGTTATTTTGTTTTACTAGTCATTTAAACTAACATAGTTAACTTCGAGCGTTAGTAATTTAAAATATATAATTAAGATTTTATTTACTCTTAAACCAAATTAAGAAATTATGTAAACAATATTAGGATTTAAATTTATCTGTAAACAAACTTAAATACACATCAATTTTATATTCTAAAAACATTTTTAATCAAGTTTATTAAAACCCAAATCTAAGTGTTCTTTGAAATGTTCTTACATGGTTTTTGCTTTAGTCCAAAGAAAACATACACAATAATCTAGGATGAAATAAAAGGATTAAATTTGTGTATAACTAAACAAACTTAAAAATAATTTATAGATAATGAACAAAATCTACAGATACATATGAGGAACATGAATATACCGCCTTCAAACTAGATATGTATGAATAAATTTCAGACCTTTTGTGTGGAACCATGATGAACCCTAAAACAAATACACCGCCTCGAACATGTGATGAACTCTAAAACCCATATACACCGCTTTGAATTGTGTGGAATCTGGTTTTGAGACCCAAAAAAATCTCTAACAACTTAATCTTTGAAGAACCCTAAAAAACAAATCAATCTTGATCTATAAATCTAAACACATGAACCTTGAAGCTGATGTTGTTGGTTAGAGTCGGCTTCGAAGACCGATGGATGACGCCTTAATTGAAGTTTGAGATGCTAGTATATTAGTGCATTGGTAGGTGTTATACAACGGTGGTGGTGGTGATAGATCTATGGGGGGTCTTTTAGGGTGTACGGTGATGGTGGTTACATGATCAATGAAGGTGATGGCGGTGGTGCGTGTCTGGCGCAGGGGATGGCATCTTGTAGATCTGTTTTGAGTAAGTATTGGTGGTGGTTAAAGATGATAACAGATTTGTTGGTTGAAGGCGTCCGGTAGATTTATCGGTGAAAGTGACGGTTAAGGTGATGGTGGTACTCGAGTTTCACGATGTTGGGCGGCATCAAGCGGATGAGGGTGTTGTGTCTCGCCAGATAGATGGAGAGAAGACTATAGAATGAAGGACTGATAGGTTAGAGAGAGAGAGGGCGGTGTGTCCGGTAAAAAGGGGTTAAAAGCGTTAGATAAATGTGCATAGATAGCAAATTAGTAATACCACATCCAACGTAATAGGACACTCAAGGGTCACCCCTGTGAGTGTCTGTAATTCGAGTATTATTGCAATCTAACTCTGAGAGAAGATTAATAATATTTGTTATAAATCAGATTATAAAAGAGAGTTTTATTACAATAAGTATTAATTAATGAAGGATATATATTTATTAACTAATAAATATATACATAATTAATTAAGAAACTCGAAAAACAGATTAAATGTTTTAGTTTAAATCTTTTGTTTTTCGGATTACTTATTGTTATTAAATTTAAATCTTTTGTTTTTCGGATTAATTATTGTTATTTTAGCCGAATATCTATATTATCTATAAAGTATTTACATATTTTAAATCTCTTAATTTTTAAGTAAGTTAAAATTACTAATTTACCTTTTATTTAAACCTATAAGGAAACTATTATATGTAGTTTATTAGATTTTTAAATACCATTTTTATAACTAAACCTTACATAATAAATAATATTTAAAAGATTCAAGTCAATGTAAATTAATTTTTAACTTATATGATATTAAATACAAATTTAAAACTAAATAAAAAGGATCTTCATAAAAAAATAGTTTAAATATTTTATCATATAACACATATTTTAATTTAAGTATTAGAAAATACGTATAGCTAGAACTTATAAATCTAATAACATGTAAACTAAATTTATAGACATTTCCGAATGTTTTAAATGGCTCGCATAATCAAAATAAAAGGTTTAATTTATAGTATATTTAATATTCTTTTTGTTTCTCATTTTATTCTTTTTAAAAATTTATGTTAAAAATCAATAAAAGAGTTATGAAGAAACGACAATAAATGAAATGGAAAAGGGAGAAAGAAAATAGATATTTTGCGAAAGAAAATTGTTTGATGTCATCGTAATTCGTGAATATAATAGTCTTACGTTATAAAAAATTGACTTGTTATCGAGTAATAATTATTTCTAGTCACTGCATTACGTGGGTACTATGCTAGTATATATATGTATAATATTAGACAAAAATTATATATATATATATATTATATAACCAAAAATAATTAATAAATAACTAAAAGATGAATTTGAAATTCAAAACTTAGTAATCAAGCTATAACTTATTTATTATGGATATATATATATATATATATATATATATATCTTTAATTAGATAGAAATCTAATTAGAATATATATTAATTATCATAAATAAAGGTTAAGAAAAATTCCTAAAAAACTCTCTCTCATCTCTTTCTCTTGTGGATCAGCTGAACCCTACATATAGGGTTTCAAGTTTTGATTTTTGAGTATAATACGTACAAGTCAAGTTCGTATTAGTTGCTTCCGGCTACAAGGATTTTGGCATCATTACGGGTGGATTAAACTTGACCAACCTAAGGTAAATATTCTAACTTTGTTGTTAGGTTATTTGTTTAAGAGTAAATTACAAATTTCGTTCATGTGATTTACCAAAAACTTCACTTTTCGTCCATTATTTTTCAAAATTACATTGGTGATTACTGTGGTTTGCATTCCGTTATATATGTGGTCCTTCATATTAACTTCTAAATTACAAACTGGTTTTCAAAATTACAAACTCTCCTGTGTCTTACATATGGGGGCATTTTAGTCATTTCAACCACTAACGTTATGACTAAACAATTTATATTTTTGTAAAAAAAACCTTCATTCATATCAATTCTCCATCTATCTACCACCACCTCTACCTCCTTCTTGCCGCTGCCGCCCCACACCACCACCGTAAGCTTAAACCTTTCTCATACCTTCAAGATTTGCTCAAATGAAACCACCTCCCCACCACCCCCACCACCACGGTAGCTAAAACCCACCACCTTTCCATACCTTCAAAATCTGCTCAAATCACACTACCTTCTTTCACACATACACGCCTAAAACAAACACATCAAGAACAAAAAGACAAACACAAACCTACCCATTTAAATCTACTTGAAATCTAAACAAATACACCTATCCACTTGAATATGATCGAAACCTAACTTTTACCCACATGAAAACACAAGAAAACCAAAAACCATAGAACCTCATATTTAGTTTTAAATTGGTTTCCGCTGTGTTTTTATGTATAAAGTTTCGATTTTTATAAGCTTTACCTAATAAAGATTGTGTTTTTTGTTAAAACACATGTGGTCTAGTTTATGATTCACAGAATTGTTTTGATGGTTAAAACCCAACAAAAAGGAATCTTAAAAATGTATTAAACATGTTTGATAAACATTTATAATAGTAAAAGGTTGTTTAGTAACAAGGATAAAGTATAGAAAAGACTAAATATCATTTGACTAACGGTCAAAGTTAATTGAAGTTAGTGTAAAGAACTAAAAGTGAAACAAAATGACAATCACGGTGACCATTTTCATAATTTTTAAAGTTGAAGAATTAAAAGTGAAATTTTGTGACAACCACGGGGACCATCTATGTAATTAAATCTAAGTTTAATATATCTTGGTTAATTTCGAAAGAGTTATTGACTAACTTACAAGTTTCAGAAATAGGACTAGTGGAGATTAGATCATAATTTTATAAAGAGTGAATTACTGAAATGGTCCCTGTGGTTTGTCAAAAATTGCTGGTTTGGTGCTTTAAAATAAAAAATTACATTACATGTCCATGTGGTTGCATTTTTTATACTTGTTTAATCCTTTCACTAACCAACCGTCTAAATCGAACATTAATTGTCCTTTTCTATGGGGGTATATATGTCATTTCCTGCCCAATTCTCCAAATTCTCCTCTTTTTGTTTAATAATACTTGAATGTTCCTTAAGTCATGAATATCATCCCCTCTTCATCTTCTTCCTTTTTTCTCTCTACTCTACTCTCTCTACACACACCCTGTCTCTTTCGTGATCGGATGAAACCGTGATGATGTAATACATACCGTCTTTGCTGTCGAAAGCATAGCGGATGAACCCAATGTCGCAGTCAGCTAACTGTTGTCGGTCATTGCCTCAAGTCGGGTCGCATTTTCGTCAATGGTCGATTGGGTTTCTGGTGAGACAACCGCCGCCGATGTCTAGTGTTTCTCTTTTGTATATAGATATATTTAATCTCTTGTGTTCATAAAAAAAACAAATCCCAAATGGGAAATTTAGCAATTTTTTGTGTTAGAAGTCAAATTGATGTGTTAAACTGAACATATGAAATCTTGAAAAGTAAAGAGGGAGTTAAGGAGGAGAAGAAGTATGAGTGTCCATTCAAGAACGGCATAGATGAGAACAAATGTAAGTTTGTTGGTATTACTATGAATCATGGTTGAAAATTTGGTGGCAACCATTGTTGTTGCTGTTCTACACTCTTGAATTCTTGACATAGTATTTAGAGTAAATTATTGAAATGGTCCCTGTGGTTTACCAAAAGTTGTTAGTTTGGTCATTTAAGATCAAAAATTACATTACATGTATCTGTGGTTGCACTTTTGTTACTTGTTTGCTCCTTTTGACTAATAGCCATCCAAATTAGCTGTTAGTTGTCTTTTAGTGCAAGGGTGTGTTGGTCATTTTACTTGTTCATCTCTTCCAAACATGATTTCTATGTAATTATTCTTATTTAAGATTACTAATAAGTAATACCTTTACTTGTAATTAACATATTAAAATTATAGAAATCGTGTTAATAATTACCATGGCATGAAAACAAGCTCCGTAATCTTGAGAGGCAATGAAGACGTGATCGGAGCCGTTGCTCCATTTCCAAAATGGTAGCTCTGACAAGATGAGCTCGACAGCGAAAGATGGAACATAGTAGCGCACGGGTGTGCCCGATGGCGGGAAACCCATTAATGGTGCTGAAGTTGTAAGAAACGTAAATGGGGACGAAGAAGTCAGCCTCCGTTGGGTCAAACGTTTAGATATCGTTTTTTGTCAACGTTCTGTGAATCGCCACCTCTTAAGTGAATAAATGGTTGTAACTTGTTACAACGTTCGTTTGACAGCTAATCAGTGTTGTATTTCGACGGTAATTCGTATACATATACCTTTTAAATCCTATAATAATCTTTCAAATCGATAAAACGAACCAAATCAAAATTGCGAATTTCTCAATCGAAATAAGCGATTGTTGGGTGCAAGATTAAGATTCAAACTGTGACTGGTTCCGGGTCGTGGTAGAATTGATTTCGAAAGTGCACCATGCGATTGATTTGATACATTTGTTTTCAACTAACTGGTACTGGGTTCATGATTATTAAGAAACCTAGCAAAGAAATAAAACGAAAGCAAAAACCATAGAATCCTTTGAAGTATTTGATAAAGATGGTTTTTTCTTGTTTGCCATTTTTTGCACGAAAAAACATCATCCTAACCGCCATTGTTGAGTATCTGTCAAAATCATAGGGTGGGAATTAGATAGATTTTGGGTGTAACAGATTGTGACCATGGCAAAAAGGATGTTGGGGAAAAACCAAGAGAGAGAAATAGAGTGATTTATGAGTTCGGTAGGGAAAAACAAAAAATGTATAATATATTAATTTTTTATTTAAATAGATGAAATAACCAAACACCCTTGTATTAAAAGACAACTAACAACGAATTTGAATGGCCGTTAGTCAAAAGGATCAAATGGAAAAAAGTCACGAGAAGTTGTATTTAGAAAAAAGAAAATCCAAAAGCATCTATACGAACATCAAAAGCATGTATCACTCAAAACTCAACAGATTACCATTTTATAATTCGATTAAACCCACGATGCTTGTTAACTTACAGTTCGTTCTGAGAAGGGGCAGAACCACCAAAAATACTCATAGATGCATCAATCAAGCTACAAAAATGGACAAATCTATATGAATGAGGATCAAATTAGTGCAGTTCCAGAATAAAGTAAACAATACTCTTAACGAGAAGCAAAATACCCAAAAACGCGCTTAGAAATGCAAAAATTGATGAAAAATCATATGAGTTTTTGTTGAGTTGAATGAAATTTAGGGGAAAAAGAAAACCCACATCAAAAGCTTTCTTCAGAGTTCACACAATGTTTGAGAGGAAAAAGACTCTCAAAATCAAGAAAGAGAGATGTGGTTAGATGGGAGGGAGAGAGATGGAGGAAGAGAGAGTTGAATGAGATAAGAGAGAGATAATATTTTATTTAATATTAATATATTAAGAGATGTTATTAGTTGTAAAGACAAAAATATCCTTAACTAAAAGATAAATTAACTATAAATTTAACGTCTGTTAGTTAAAATGACCAAACAAGTAACAAAAATACAACCATAGAAACATGTAATGTAGTTTTTGATCTTAAATCACCAAACCAGATAGACCATTTTAGTAATTCAATCTTTTATAAACTTAAGAACCTAAATAACATTACGAGTAAATCACAAGAGTGAAATATTTAATTTACTCTAAAATAAATATGTTTTTATATTTATTACGTAATAATTGATCCTTCCGTCCCACGGCTTTGACGTCATCGTCTTGTCTTCCTCCCATCTATAAATACCCTCACGGCCTCACTCTTCAATCACCCTCTTCAAATCCTCACAATCTCAAAGATATAGACACAGAACGAGAAAGAGTGAGCGACCCAAATCTCATACCGTCGATACCATCAGATTATCACAAAATTCTCAGCAATGGCCAAGGTACAGATCTGTTTAGCAACTCATTTCGATTATGTTCTTCATTCATTAAACTCAGTTCACCTTAATTGATATAATTGATTGTTTTGCAGCAAAAGATTGTCGTGAAGGTGACTATGAACTGCGATAAAAAGGCTCGTAAGGCTCTGAAGATCGCCGTTAGTCTCTCCGGTAAGTTCATTTTTCGTGCAATTCTCTGTCGAATTTCTCCTCTACCTCCGTTTATTTGAATTCTTCTCACTTCTCGAAGGAATCTGGTTTGATTCAATGTTCAAATCCTGTTTTACATCAGATCAGATTCAAAGTCCATCCCTGAGAAAATCGATGCCGGATTTCACTTCTATTAGCTTAAATCTCAATATAGATCCGTTATTCAAAATCAATATATTTGTTGAAGATCAATTAACTAAATCATAATCTGAAATTTGACGAACAGGTGTGGAATCAGCGTCTTTCGTTGGTTCAGATAAAGACCAGATAGCGGTAACCGGTGAAGGTATTGATTCCGTTGAGCTAACAACCTTACTAAGGAAAGGCGTGGGATACACAGAGCTAGTAAGTGTTGGTCCGGTGAAGGAAGAGAAATCCGGACCCAAGGAATCAAAGCCTACTATTGAGGTGCTACCGCAGTTTTATCCTTACGACTACTACTACTACAATGGCTACGTCATGCCGTACTATAAATATTGAGATGTGAGATTTCAATAACTGAAACAGAGCCATGAAAATTGAATCAAATTACAGAAGGTCGGTTTCAAATTGTTGTCAATTAGGTTTTGTTTCCTTCCCAATTCTCTATTTTCATTTGGGATTTTGGGAGTTTACTTGTAAATATTGTTTGTGTGAAGCATTTATATATATAAAATTTTCAATTATATTGTGTTGTTATCAATTTTTGTGAGTTGCGTTTTAAAGAATACAAGACAATGGAAAATGGTGACAACATTAATTAGAAAAGAGTTTATGAAATGAAGGTTCACTAGACAGGCTTAGTGTGATTCGTTGAAAATGATTGGTGACGACATTAATTAGAAAAGAGTTTATGGTATGGAGTACGGTTCGTACAGAGGCTCACATATATCACATCAAGAGTTAAATTAGATAATCAAGAGGGTTCAAATAGTTTTATCCTTACTATAAACTGAAAAATGTAAGAATGAAAAGAGTTAACCATTTATCGGGTTATAAGTAGGTGCTATGTACATGAAGTTTTTTAGGATATTATAAAAATTCATTCATTGTAAAATAATCTGTTAAAATGTACAAAAGAAAAGTTCAAAATTAGAAGTATAATTAGTCAAAAAAATGGTTTTGATGTAGACACTTAACAATAATTTAATGGATTCATAAAAATAAATAATTAAGATAATACATGTTCGTGAGGTGTGGGTTATTAAGCTTGAGTGCTTGTTGACTTTAATAAGTAAGTAGGACACGTGAATTCAGTAAAAAGTTAATCGTTTTTTCTTAAACTTGTGTGATTTTACTTATTAACTCATCACTTTACTCAATCACTTTAGTATACAATCACATATGATTTGTAAAATCATCACATATAAATTACGAAAAATTACAAAAATATCACTCCGTTCAAATTTTTAAAATTTAATCAGGACCATTGATGACATTAATCCAAAGGCTAAAATTAGTCTCTTGGGACTATAAATTAATTATGGACTATATTAAACATTATTCATATATTATAAAGAAAATAAAGGTAAAATTTAAAACAGATGAGTAGAGTAGTATATTTGCATATTTGAACTATTTGTAATTGGATACTATCTCATTTTCCTTTCAACAGGGTTCTATGGTGTAAAATTTTTGTAAAAGTTGTAATAGCTACATATTCAATGCTAGATGTTTAAAAAGATTTCATTATTTTAGAGTATGAAGAATTCGGTTAGTTTTATATTCTTTTTAAAAATTTAAAACACGAACAAACTGGGACTTATATTTTAATGTTATAAAAACCAGAATCTAATGCTTCTGTAATTTATTTGTCAAGCACAACCTATGATAATCATATACAAAGATAGACATAGAAACTATTTAACTAAGAAAAAAATTAAAGAAAAAGTAAAATGATGTAGTTAAGAAGATGGTTATAATAGTTGACTTCCATATTTAAAATTATCTTAGGCTCTCAATTCTCTGTGAGAGTACAATATTCTTTTAAAAAACATATTTCAAAAGATTAAATATACTTTTTAAATTAAAAAACCTTTTAATAGATTAAATATTCGATACAAATATTTTATTCTATAGATGGATAGTTTTTAGATACTAGTATACTACTAGTCCTTAAGGAGCAAGTAACACATGAAATGCACCCACCCACGAATTTATAAAATATGTAATTATTTACGTAGACATATTTTAATATTTAAATCGTAATCAAAGGGTAAAAGACAATTATGTTTATTTTTTTAATCAAATAAATAACTTTTGTCTCCATAAATGGAATTATTTCGTAAGATTTATTCTTAATATAACATATTAGGGGTCATCATAACAAAAAGGTCCGCGTTAGATGTTTACTATAATAAACAAAGTCTTTGATGACAATATAAAATAAAATAATATTAAAATAACAAGGAACTAAAGAAAGTCTTCCAGATATCTTAACATGTAACTTTTTGACTAGAAATAATTGTATTATGTTTTTCGTTTCTTAAATAAAGAAAATATGTTATAAATTTGTCTCACTTATTTGAAAGTCTGTTACATAGTTTAAATTTTTGTTAGATGTATATTTTTAAATTACAGGGACACGTAGTTTAGAAATAATCACAAGTTATGCATTGATAAACAGTCAAAAGGCCGCTAAATTCTAAATCATGAGAGGGAGCCGGACAGATATCAAGAAAGTGCAAAACGAAAAACATAATGACCTAATTTCTAGTTCCATGCTCCAACCTACATTGAAAACTAGGAGTGGCAATAATGACCCAAAGTTGTAAAATTGGGTTCATTTGGGTTTTAATAATAAAATTTTGGGTCAAATTAGACTTTAGGAAAAAAAGTGGCGGGTCATTTAGGTCGATAGGAAACATATGAACGGGTCATACGGGTTCTCCTCTCAGTTCTCAGATCTCTATCACTTCCTCAATTCCTCTCAGTTCTCACTTCTCAAATCTCTCTGCCGGTGACTAACGAGTCGACGACGATTGACGACATAGAAATCGAAATCCTCAGTTGCACTATCTTCAAAATCGTAATCGAACTCCACTCTTGCCGGCAACATATACAGGTACGACATCTACTCTCATATCTCGATTGCCCCATCTCTGTTGCCCTATCTCGTCTCGACATCAAAATCGACATCCCCTGTTGCCCTATCTCGTTTAGACATATACGGGTACGACATCCTCTACGGTACTGATTTGTTTGCAAAATTTTTGTCCAATGTTTACTGATTTATGGTTTTAATGGTATCATAGTGGTACCGATTTAGTGAAATACTTTGCAAAAAGATCCCCTGTGGTACTGATTTGGTGAAAAAATGACCCATTATCATTGTTTTATACTTTCATGCGGGTTTGTTTGTAAATTGAACTAACCCAGATCATTAATTTCATGTGGCTTGGATCAAGTATTTTCTACTTGAAAAATATAAACCACACCCTTCAAATGAGCCTTTACAAGTATGTTTATATTACTAGATTATTAAATTGACACAAAGAGTATAAAGTAGAAGTTTAAACACAATTAGAAGTCTTCATGATGGTGTTTGATAGAATTGACTCTTCACGACAGTGTTTAAGAAATGAGCAAGAAATATTGATTTTTCCCACTGTATTGGATTATGTGTATATGGAGTAAAAAACAAAGCAACCGGTTCTAACCCGAACCCATTCTGGCCTATTACCCAATGTGACCCAACCCACCCGTTTTGCCACCACTATTGAAAACTAATGAAAGATTGTCAAGAAAAGACCGTTAAGAAATACACTCGAAACATTCAAACAAGAAAACCCTAATCTCAATACCATCGATGAAAAAAACACAAAATTCGACGAATCTTATGCTCAGAAAGAAAGAAGAACCGAAGCATAACCAATTACACAAAACTTCAATTGATTTATTACAATCGATGATCATGAAAAGAATTAACAAAGGTTTTGGATTCTTATCGGGTCATAGGCAAGCTGACGCGTAACCCATTTGATAGAGAAGGTCCGGGCCTAGAAGAATTCACAAAGTCTATGACGTCACCCACCCTCTTTTATCAAACTCTTTGTGAAATAAAGGGTTCTTATTAATTAGTGCATTTACTATTAATTAAGAAAGACCAAGTCGCTTTATTTTTTTTACTTTTTTTTTTGCTTTAATAAATATAAAGATAAAGATATACTAGCAGTCATGAAGAATGTTCAATACAGTTCATAATTAATTTATATTTCTAAGAGATTAATTTTGATCTTTGGATCAATGTCATTAATGGTCCAGATTAAATTTTAAAAATTTGGACGAAGTGGCATTTTCGTAATTTTTTATAATTCACATGTGAAGCTTTTACAAATCACATGTGATTATATACTGAATCACCTATGATTGAATATTAAAATTTCAAAACTATGTTTTTTAAATGGACTTTATTGAGCACAATCCTAGCAGTCATATAGTTAAATACTAGTTAAGTGACCCGTGTATTATAAAGGTGAGTACAAATAATAGATGTAAAAAATATAAATAACTGATTTAAAATAACAATAAAATTAAAAAATATTGTTACGAATAATGTTAATTAAAATGTAGTTAAAAATGATAATATATAATAAATAATCCAATGTTGGTACACATTAGTTAATATTTATCCCATTGAGAATTTATCCAATTGAATGGATATGTTAATAAATATGGAATCTACATAAATATAAATAAATTTTAATTTGACTTTAAAAAAGTCAAAATTGATTTTTTAGAGTTAAAAGAATAAATGGCTAAGGCTGCGTTCACTTTCAGAAAAATCCTTCATTTTTTTAGAAAATTTTTCTTAGAAAATTGAAAATCAGAAAACATGTTCACTTGCACGTTTTTTCAGTAAACTCCCTCACTTTTTCACATTTTATTTTTTTAAACTTTTATACTTTTTCAAACAACTTTTCAAAGAAACACTTCAACCAAACATGTTTTTCATTTTTTTCTGAAAAAGGAAAATTCCACCTCTTTATCTAAACACGTTTTCTATTTTTTTCAGAAAATGAAAACTCCACCATTTATTAAATGAATGGTCTAGATTGCTTAATAATTTTTGTTTCTAATTACTCTTTTATTTATATTAGAAGATTAGAAGATAGAGATATGTTAGCGTTCATATGGTAACCAAAAGGTGCGCTTTAGGAGTTTAATCTTAAATGGTTACTTTTTGACCTGAAATAATTCTTTTACGTTTTCATCCTTAAATCAAGAAAATATGTTTTAAAAGTTGTCTCGCTTATTAGAATGTGTGTTACCTTGTTTACATTTATGTATAAAGTTCTTTTGAAAAGAAAGTATAAATTTTTAAGGAAAATTACATAAACACGTGGTTTACAAATAATCGCGAATGTTGGGTATTGGAAAAAAGTCAAAAGCCCCATGTATTTCTAATCGTGAGAGGGAACTGCTCAGATATAGCGAATGTGCAAAATGAAAAACCTAATGACCTGTTATATAGTTTCATACCCAACCTAATGTCCTAATCAACGATCTAATCAAGAGCCACAAGGCCTACAACTCACAAGCCACGACATCAGCGAGAGGCGATGTTCTACTTAATCGGTTAAGTCATTCAGGGTTACAAAGTCTCAAACTCATAGTATGTGTGTGTAGTCTAGATTTCTAATTGTATAATTGTGCTAAAACAACATGTCATGACCATACGGACCTTTAAATTATTATGATTATAAATGTAACCATTATTTCATAATATTTGACCAAACTTATCATGATCTTACATAATAATTACTTGTTTATCATATTTGAGGAAACAAGTAAGAAAATGTTGACCAAACTTATCTTACTCGTATATAATGCATCTACCACCTAAAAAACTCTTAATTTTAAGAAGAGTAAATTTACTAAAATACCACTCTTTTACCCTTAATTTAAGTCCACAATTAATGAATTTAAACAAATAAATATTGAAAACATAACCGACAATTAATGAATTTAAACCAATACTTATAACTGAATTATTTCTAACCATATATTTTTAATATTAACTTTTGATTCATGAGATCACCATACTTATAACTGAATTAAGTTTAATCATATATTTTAATATTATCTTTTGATTCATGAGATCACCTAAATTTCTATTTTCAATAAATCAAGTTCAAGAGATTTCACAAACACCAAACAAATAAAAGAGTCAAAGAGTTGAAATTTATAAACATTGCATTCTAACTCAATTACATAATAATTGGAACTATGAAACATTACACACACACACATATACATACATATATATAATCAGTAACTTCATGATTCAGTCATGCGACAAAACTTTTCTAACAAACTGAAACACAAATAACTCAGAGTTAGCAATTTAATTCTTAATTTCAAAGTGACTTTAACAAAGAATCTTCACAAACTCATATTAGCTCTTTGTGATTATCTTACTCCTATATAATGCATCTACCACCTAAAAAACTCTTAATTTTAAGAAGAGTAAATTTACTAAAATACCCCTCCTTTACCCTTAATTTAAGTCCACAATTAATGAATTTAAACAAATAAATATTGAAAACATAACCGACAATTAATGAATTTAAACCAATACTTATAATTGAATTATTTCTAACCATATATTTTTAATATTAACTTTTGATTCATGAGATCACTATACTTATAACTGAATTAAGTCTAATCATATATTTTTAATATTAACTTTTGATTCATGAGATCACCTAAATTCCTATTTTCAATAAATCAAGTTCAAGAGATTTCACAAATACCAAACAAATGAAAGAGTCAAAGAGTTGAAATTTATAAACATTGCATTCTAACTCAATTACATAATAATTGGAACTATGAAACATTACACACACACATACATACATATATATCATCGGTAACTTCATGATTCAGTCATGCGACAAAACTTTTCCAACAAACTGAAACACAAATAACTCAGAGTTAGCAATTTAATTGTTAATTTCAAAGTGACTCTCGCAAAGAATTTTCACAAATTCATATTATCTTCATCTCGCAAAGAATCTTCACAAACTCATATTAGCTCTTTGTGATTATTCTGCACAAAACTCATCACAGCCTCCTCTATATTCGCCACCGCCGCATTACGCGGGTACCCCACTAGTCCTTTATAATATATTTATAACCTTATAAACTCTTAATTTTAAATAACTTGAATGTACTAAAATACCCCTTTTTAACCATGTCATTCTCTCTCATAATTTAATTTAACTTTTTATCTATTTAAAATACCCCTTTTTAACTATTTCATTGTCTCTCTTAATTTACTTTAACTTTTTATCTATTTAAAATATCCCTCTAACACTAAAAACACTCTCTCACACAAACATAATTATCCACCCACATCAACATAATTTTCAAAATTTTATTAACTTCTCCCTCCTTATTTCATAAATATAATTTTTTTTCTTATTTTAGTGTATTTTAAAATTATACGATACTTTTTCGTGACATTGAATTGAGCGAATAACATATTATTACACTTTTTAAACCAACATGATGTAAAATATAAATTACTTACCGTCGCAGCATTGCGCGAGTACGTTGCTAGTAATTACCGTCGCAGCATTGCGCGAGTACGTTGCTAGTAATTATAATATTTAAGAGATTTCTAAATTACTTAAATATGAAATTTTAAAACCAAAAATCCGAACAAATCAAATTTTGTGTTATTTGACTAAACCAAACTAATAATCCAAAACATAATACCTGATCAGAACTTGTTTCGATTGTGTAATTCGAGTACGAATACCTTTTAACGAGCTTGCCAAAAGTTAATTATGCATTAATTTTGCGAAAAAGTATATCGACCTAAAACATGACCCGAACCAAATATAAAATAGAGCGATAGGAACCAAATCTGACACAAATTTAAAATGAGTCAAAAAAATGGTTGACACCAAAATACATTAATACAAATATTACAAGACTCGAATTGACAATTCAAGTAAGGTGTTAGCAAATGGTTCTTCCTTTTGAGTCTCCATCTATAAATACAAACCACTTCGAACACTCTTTCATGAGAAGCTTCCCTCCCTGGCATTGACGTGGTCGTCCCCTCCACTTGAGTCTCCATCTTTGCACTTTCCAGTTTCAATCCTATGGATTCCTCTATAAATACTCGCCACTTCTAACATTCTTTCTCACACTCTCAGCTTCTTCTCAAAATCTTCTTTACTCTCGCCTTTCTTACTAGAATCGCGATCAAAAACACACACTCATTATCAGATCACTACAAAGCTCACAGCAATGGCGAAGGTACATATCTGTTTCGTGATTAATCTCGATTTCTGCTTCATGTTTATTTGAATCGATTAACCTTAATTTGTACACTTCATCGCTTTTGCAGCAAAAGATTGTCGTGAAAGTAAGCATGAGCAACGAAAAGAAATGTCGTAAGGCAATGAAGATCGCCGTTAGTATCTCCGGTTAGTTCCTGATTCTTAAATTTTCTCTGATGGATTGCTTTTTCCTCAATTTTCACATCAGTTTCAAATACGAAGAAATCGACAACAAATTTGAACGCCGTTCAGTTATTTAACGAACCTCACATTCAAATCTTGTCGACTAATTTTACAATCGTTCTATAAATCTGAAATGATCGAATTAAGTAGTTGTTTTCGTTTTTTTAACAATTGAATATATCTTGATTCATTGATCGAATTAAGCAGTAATTGACTAAAAGTTCATCTGAAATGTGTTGAACAACAGGAGTGGAATCGGCGTCTTTTACCGGTTCAGATAAAGACCAGATAGCAGTTACCGGAGAAGGAATTGACTCGGTGAAGCTAACAACCTTGCTAAGGAAAGGTGTAGGAAACACCGAGCTACTGAGCGTGGGTCAGGTGGAAGAGAAGAAACCCGAACCCCAAAAGGAAACTAAGCCAGCCGCTATGGCGGTGTCTCTGCAAGTAAATCCTTACGAGTACTACTACAATGGCTATGGCACTCCTTATTATTACTCGTATGACATGCGAGATTTCATCTATTAAAAGAATTTAGTTTCAGATATTTGAATAATTAGCTTCAATTCATCCCCTGTCTCTTCTTTTTCTTCTTCTCGGGGGGTTTTTTGGTGGGTGGGGGATATGAATGGATATATACATATGGAATTTTTGTATTTTATTTTCTTTATGTAATCTTATATTTATTAAATGTAATATAACTTGAAATTCATAACAATTAGTGGTTAGCTTATCCGCGCTTCGTGTCGGAAAGTAATTATTTTTAATCGAGTTTGATTATATTAATTATTCATCTACTATTTTTTACTAAAAACAAAAAAAAAGTTAATCCACTTACGCAAAAATGGTAAATTAAATTTAGATATTAAACTTAAAAAAATTGAATAGGTTGAATTTTTTAAAAGTAATTGTAACATCCTCGATTTTGGCCTAGTTGTAATTAGTACGTGATTAGTATAATAGACGAATAATAGTTGTAATTTGTACGTGAGCATACGTGATTAGTATAATAGACGAATAATAGTTGTAAGTACTTGTGAAGTTAGAAGAATTAATGTTTGTGTTGTGGGTGTTCATTATATGTAAGTATGTATATGTATATATATATATGTGTGTGTACTAATTAAGTAAAGAAAGAAAAGAAAAGGAAAATAAGAAAGAAAAGAAATATATATAGATATTTATCCAGAGGCGAACCGCCTCTGGATAAGATTAATATATATATGAGAAAGAGATATTTGACTCACAAAGTCAAATATAGTATAAGTTGCAAAGAATACACACACAGGCAAAACTCTCTGCTCTTGTGAGTTCTTGAAAGAGGTTTCATAAAGTTTGGAGATTTGAAGTTCTAAACCTTAAGCAAGGTTAGTATAGTGTTTGTAGTATGAAATATATGTGTATTATGCTAGAAACAAGTGGGGTCTATGGCTGGAAGTTAAGTTGGAGTTGAAAACTCCATGGTTGAACATGAAGCTCACTTTATAAGTGGGTTTCTCATGTTTTGATGTTTTGAGAGGTGTTAAAGTGTTTATAAGGTTCATATAGGTTGTATATGAAGCTTAGAAGTGTTTAAAAAGTGAAAAAGTCGTGTTTTAGAAATCTGGGTTTTGAATATGTGAAGTTAAAGTCGGCTGGAAATAAAATAAAGAAGGTGATAATCTGGGAAAATGAAGATCGCGGCGCGACAGGTTAGTGTCGCGGTGCGACCCTGATAAAAATGCACTATGCGACTCTTTTGATCCGACTTTCGTACGAGTGATCCGACTTTTGGTCCGACATCGGATGGTCCATCCGACTTGATGGTCCGACTGTCGGATAGCTTATGTACTTAGTTGGTCCGACTTTCGCATGAAGCTTTCTCGTTGATCCGACTTTTTAGTCGTCGCGGCGCGACACCTTATGTGGTCGTGGCGCGACACAGCCTTTTCAGCAAGGATTTGTTTTGGTTAACATGTTCTTGTTGATTAGGTTAAATATCAATCAAAGTAAGTTTAATAAATGGTTTAAGATTATTAAGAAGGTTATGAGTGTTCTAGAAGTAGAACCTAACGCGTGCAAACGCTTAACGCGATTGCCGATGTCTTAGGTAAACGTGTCAGCTGAACTAGAATTGAGTAAATGAACGCTGTAAGCGAAACAGGTGAGTGCCTACTTTCATGAGACTCAATATGAGTAAGTCTTGTAAGTTAAGATGACTATGTGAATGTGTGAATGTGTATGTATGTATGACTGACCTGTTTATGCAGGTACGCTTAAGAAGATGAGGGTAAGTCTCTGAATGATGTTACGAATGCTTGTAAGATATATAATAGGTGCATGCCAGCGGGTCCAGAATGGAACCGCTTAGTTAATGCCTGATGATGTGCATGAATGATGAACTGTATGGTGATTGCATGTGAAAGTATGAATGAATGATTGAATGACGGATTCCTATGGGATCCCATGTACGATATATGACTATATGAATGAATGGTAAAGATGGATCCATGTGGGATCAAATGTACGTATATGTGTGTGTGAACTGTCTGCAGACAATCTGACGCATGGTTAAGGTCAGCCGACCGGCTGGATCCTAACAAGACTTCGGTCATTTCTGGATTCACGGTGATTCGGGGTGCATCCCGGATCGAGGTTTTGCAGAACCGCCGTGCCTTAACGTAAGACCGTAATCAGCCACGATCTGGCCGTGATTACTCGGGAACCTTGTGTTCTGTAAAAGATGCTTGGTGGACTGCTTCATGCTCCCCCACCAGCGGATTGGTTGTGACTGATTTACCCGGTCTGAGTTGTTGCACAGGACACCCCTGTAAGACACGACTTTTACTGATCTTGTCAGCACACCGCTATGTGTTAAGCTAGCAATGTGTGCTTACGTATGATAAGATGTGTACGATATGATATGTGTGATATGTTGTGTATGAAGTGCCTGATGCATGACTCACTGTATTGATGCTTATGCTAAGTATGTACTCACTAGCTAGTGTAGCTAATGGTGCTATGATTTCCTTTTTCAGGTAAAGATTAGATGGCCTGCGAGGCGGGTGACTTTTGATGTATGGCCCCTTGTGGGTGGAACACTTGTACTTAAATGTTGTAATGTATGTATGAAACTATGGTCGGTTCCTGTATGTTAGATAACACCAATGAATATTTTGGAAACAAAGATGACGTAATTAACTGTTTGTTAATATTAAAAGAAAAATTTCCGCTGCTAAACCTGAGTTATCACTAAAGCAACTGTTTTCAGAAGTGGTGTTACAATTAGGTATCAAAGCCTAAGTTTGAGTGAATTGGGTACTTGAAAGAGTATTCGATCTCAAGCTCGGGCCCGACCATAAAGAAGTGTTCCTAAGGGGGGGGGGATTGAGTGAGAGTGTTATATGATGACTTGCTTTGTATGATGACTTGTTTGTAAGTTGAGATAGTGAGATTGAGTATTAACTACTCTTTCTCTGTCATATAGAAGTCTAGAAAAGATGTCTGCCGAATATGGCAATATAGAACAAGCTCTGGATAAGATTAATATATATATATATGAGAATTAAGTATGTATATATATATGTGTGTGTATGTGTACGAATTAAGTAAAGAAAGAAAAGAAAAGGAAAATAAGAAAGAAAAGAAATATATATAGATATTTATCCAGAGGTGGTTTGCCTCTGGATAAGATTAATATATATATGAGAAAGAGATATTTGACTCACAAAGTCAAATATAGTATAAGTTGCAAAGAATACACACAGAGGCAAAACTCTCTGCTCTTGTGAGTTCTTAGGTGAACGTGTCAGCTGAACCAGAATTGAGTAAACGAACGCTGTAAGCGAAACAGGTGAGTGCCTACTTTCATGAGACTCAATATGAGTAAGTCTTGTAAGTTAAGATGACTATGTGAATGTGTGAATGTGTATGTATGTATGCATGACTGACTTGTTTATGCAGGTACGCTTAAGAAGATGAGGGTAAGTCTCTGAATGTTGTTATGAATGCTTGTAAGATATATAATAGGTGCATGCCAGCGGGTCCAGAATGGAACCGCTTAGTTAATGCCTAATGATGTGCATGAATGATGAACTGTATGGTGATTGCATGTGAAAGTATGAATGAATGATTGAATGACGGATTCCTATGGGATCCCATGTACGATATATGACTATATGAATGAATGGTAAAGATGGATCCCTGTGGGATCAAATGTACGTATATGTGTGTGTGAACTGTCTGCAGACAATCTGACGCATGGTTAAGGTCAGCCGACCGACTGGATCCTAACAAGACTTTGGTCATTTCTGGATTCACGGTGATTCGGGGTGCATCCCGGATCGAGGTTCTGCAGAACCGCCGTGCCTTAACGTAAGACCGTAATCAGCCACGATCTGGCCGTGATTACTCGGGAACCTTGTGTTCTGTAAAAGATGCTTGGTGGACTGCTTCATGCTCCCCCACCAGCGGATTGGTTGTGACTGATTTACCCGGTCTGAGTTGTTGCACAGGACACCCTGCAAGACACGACTTTTACTAATCTTGTCAGCACACCGCTATGTGTTAAGCTAGCAATGTGTGCTTACGTATGATAAGATGTGTACGATATGATATGTGTGATATGATGTGTATGAAGTGTCTGATGCATGACTCACTGTATTGATACTTATGCTAAGTATGTACTCACTAGCTAGTGTAGCTAATGGTGCTATGATTTCCCTTTTCAGGTAAAGACTAGATGGCCTGCGAGGCGGGTGACTTTTGATGTATGGCCCCTTGTGGATGGAACACTTGTACTTAAATGTTGTAATGTATGTATGAAACTATGGTCGGTTCCTGTATGTTAGGTAACACCAATGAATGTTTTGGAAACAAAGATGACGTAATTAACTGTTTGTTAATATTAAAAGAAAAATTTCCGCTGCTAAACATGAGTTATCACTAATGCAACTGTTTTCAGAAGCGGTGTTACAGTAATTTAGTTTTCGTGTATTTTGGAACTATGTAAAATATTTAAATAATGAGATCCTATTTCACTACAAACATATGTGACTTGGATTCTATCTAATCACAAGTACTTGTATAATAAAAGAACTACATAAATTTAACATAAAAAATAAAATCTACATCACAATGCCTTCAAGTTTACAATAAACATTTTATAGTATAATGAATTACAAATAATATAGAAATTTTTTGTCAAAAGAGTTAATTACAAAATAATTTTTTATGTTATTAAATAAATAGAAACCAAACAAATAAGATAATGCGAGCTGTGTGACAAAATATTAAGCAATATTATTATAAAAATAATACTAAATAAATAATTTTGTTGACAATATACCATTATACCAATATGTAACAAAAAATAATATTCTATACTAACAACAAATAATAAAATATTATAAGTCTATTACAAAACCACATGTTTTAAAAGTTAAAAATACAAAAAAAATAAAGGAGCCATGGATCGAACCAAAAACGCAAGCTACACATGCATAATCTCTTACTACTCCTTCTAGACTTCTTTATGTATCTTATTTGAAACTTTAGATATATAACCATTTTTCTTTTAATTGTAGAAAAAGACAAAAATTTCCTCAGATTGTATGGTATATATAATAAACTTGTCTCATATATGATGGGTGTGTCGGCAACGAAATTATGGAGGATTATAGGGGCTTGGGATTTTAGTTTTCTCCAGCCCCTAGCCCTGTTCGGGTGTTACAATGTTGAGGAGATTATTAAGAACACAAGCCCTCATAAACCCTAAAGTAAAAGCCTTTTTAAGTAGCTTATGGCTTGGACTTGAGATTAATTATTAAATAGCCTCAGCTCTAGCCCCGACCTCTTTTGCCAAACACAGCCGATATATAGCCCGCCCTTCTATTTTTCTTTTTCGTATTTTTTTAAACGTTTCAATATGTTTAAGAGCTAATGATTTTTTCTTTGTGTTCCCCGCTGTTTGTTTCGTAGAATTTAAAAGAATGAAATTGATTTTTTTAAGGAATTGAATTTCCAAGGAATTAAATTTTGCTAAGGAGTGAGATTCCGTATCATGTTTGTTTGTTAAAATAGGGAATTCAATTCAATTCCAATCCTATATTTTGTTTGGTTTGTACGTTTGCCGAAAGAATTGGATTGAAATTATTTCAAATGACCAAACAAACAGGATATTGGAATGAAGTATCATTCAATTCCTTTGAATTCCATGGGATTCTTGCGAAACAAATGGAACCTTAAGGTCGCGTTTGTTTCACGGAATTCAAATGAATGGAATTGAATTCTTTAAAGAATTGAATTCCTAAGGAATGAGATTTCTATTCATGTTTGTTTCGCTGAAAAGTAAATGGAATTGAATTCCATCTCAATCCTATTTTGTGTTTGATTGCAAATTATTGCAATAAAATCATATTAAAAGGGTAAAATACCCACATCGTCACCGCCGATTCATTTTTGTATTAGAACTTTATATAGTTATGTTTGTAAAACACACTCACACCCACACTCAACGCCCAACCCCCGGGCCAAACACCCCCCCCCCACACACACACAACACAATCTTTTTTTTCAAGAATAAAAGGAAATATATGCTGCCGCCACCACCACCGTCACCGCCACTGCCAACCACCACCGTCACCGCTACTGCCAACCACCACATGTCGCTGCCAAGTTCGTCATCACCGCTCCCACCACCAACCACCGCCACCGCCATCGTCATTGCTGACCACCACCCTCCACCACCACGTCCACGGTTGCCACCATCGTTGCCACTCCCACCACCAACCGTCGTCGCCACATGGACCGCCGTCATCGCCACCGCCGAGCACTACTAGCTGCTCCCCTACTAATAGTCGCCACCACCTATGATAGGGTGGGGGTAGGGGGTAGGTGTAGGGGTGAGGTAGGGTAGATAGGGTAGGTAAGGGCGGGTGAGGTGGGTAGGGTAGGGTAAGGGGAGGGAAGGGTGGGATGGGGTAGTTAGTGCAGGGGTAAGGGTGGGTGGGGTGGGGTAGGGTAAGGTAGGGTAGGGTGGAGGTAGGGTAGGTATGGTAAGGGTAGGGCGGGGTAGGGTAAGGGTAAGGGTAAGGGTAAGGATAGGTGGGTGGGGTAGAGGAGGGGTGGGTGGGGTGGGAACGTAAGGTAAGGGTTGGCGTGGGGTAGGGGTGGGGTGGGTGAGGTGAGGTAGGGTAATGTGGGGTAGAGTAGGGTAAGGGTATGATGGGGAGGGTAGGGTGGGGTATGATTAGGGTGGGGTGGGGTGGGGTGGGGTGGGGGTAGGGTGGGAATGTTGTGATGAAAGGATTAACCGATTAGGGTTAAATTAAGGTTAATCTTGTCTTTTGTCAACATTCCGTAGGAAAATGAATTCAATTCCATCTAACTTATTACAGGAATTGAAATCCATTACCTAAAGGAATATTAAAATTCCAAAGAATTTGATTCCATCCCAAATAATTTTACCGAACATAAAATATAACGGAAGTTGATTTGAATTCCATTCCATTCCTTCACATTCCAGTGAAACGAATGGGACCTAAATGTTGGATATTTAATACTTGTTCGAGGGGAATGGAAATGAAAATATGCTACTGGTGTGCATACATTCACGGAAGAAGTAATGGTCTATACAAAGGCACTACATTACAACGGGAAAAAGAAAAATAGCCAAAAATACTCTAACAAATTTGACTAATTCAAGTGCACATAATCAGCAAAGGAAGACTTATGGAAACTCTTTAGACACGTGAGAATTAACTTCAACACTAAGGAGTCTCATTTGATCGGTCACCTGCTTTCTTTTTTGCGGTTGGGGTTGGTTGTATATATGGATGGGTGTTTATATCTAATTGTGTTAGCGGTATAGAGGGGGGGGGGAGTTTTATAGCTAACACATCTTTGTTGATTTTATTAGACCGTATATATTGTATATTTTGTATATATTGTTTGCTATATTATCTTCTATTTTATTAGGAAGTTTGTTAGTCTTTTTTAGTAATATCTTGTATATATATACGGTTGAATAATCAGAAGGAAAGGCAATCACTTTTGAATCTTTATGGTATCACAGCCATGGCTGCCTTCCTTTCTCTGATCAATTTTCCGGCGACCTCTTCTTCCTTTTTTCTGCCAATGGCTAAAGACGACCAAACCCCACCGAAAAACGCCACCCTTCATCTGGTCTACACTGTTACAAATATCCAAAACAAAGTCAGAGTTTTGGATGGCATTAAGGTCACATATTCCTCATGGGTGAAGCTTTTTCACATTCATGCTCGCACATACAAAGTCTTGGCTCACAATGATGGTACTCCTCCGTCGGCAAAAACGGACGATGACTATAGTCAATGGACTGAAATTGACGCCATTGTCTTTTTGATGACCTTCTCATCCGGGTCCTCGACCCAGACTCGACAGCCCTTGAGGCATGGGAAAAGATCAAGAATATTTTTCTCGACAACAAAGGATCCCGAGCGGCCGCCCCGGAACACCAGTTCACAAGCCTCACATTACGCTCTTCAACCTCGCTTGACGACTACTGCCAAAAGCTGAAAGATCTCGCTGATCAATTGAATGATGTTGATAATCCGGTCAATGAGCAACGATTGGTTCTCCAATTGGTTCGTGGATTTCCGCTGGAGTTCGACACCGTCGCAGCCTACATTAACCAAACTCTTCCCGATTGGGACACCGCTCGTAGCATGCTTCAACTCGAGCAAAACCGCCAACATGCACGGGAAAAGACCAATTCTACGAGTGTTGTTGGTGAGTCTAACATTGCTACTGAATCACGTCAACCAAGTCGGTCCACTCATGGGTCTGGGCCTCCTTCCAATCGACAGAACCATGGTAGAACAAATCAATAGGGCTCTAACCGATCTAATCAGCATGGGCAGCCCTAAAACCGATCACCGCGCAATGGATTACCGCACCCCTCTAGATCGTTCAACGCTCTGCCATAGTGGACTATGATGCCTCTACCATGTCTGTATCCCACTCAACAAGGTTGTTCTTATCCTTGGTTTTCTTAACAGTGCCAACAACTCTCACAGCGCGGGCCCTCCAGCTGGTTCTTTGACTCGTCGCAACGGGCCACCGATGCTCCACAAGCACATGCTGTTGGTTCGTTTAATGCCTTGGATCCCACGGACATTGGCACCGCTTTTCAAACTCTGACAATGGAGCCACCGGATGACTCTCAATGGTACATGGACACGGGTGCATCGTCCCACCCTACGGGTGACTCAGGTACAATCGATCAATCCTCTAATCATAGTCTCATAAAATCTATATTTGTCGGAAACGGTAATGATATTCCAGTTAAGGGTACAGGTAAAATACTCTCCTTACCACACCAAAACCTCTTAAACTCAATGATGTTTTGTACACACCTGGAATAATCAAAAACCTTGTTTCCGTCCGTCAATTTATTGTAGATATTAGTGTTTCCGTTGAGTTTGACCCATATGGTTTTTCTGTGAAGGACCTTCGGAGTGGGAAGACCCTTACCCGACACAATAGTAATGGTGTTCTCTACCCGTTCACAACTCCAGCACTCCCACGTCCCACGTTCCTTTCCGTCTCTTCATCAGACTTATGGCATTTCCGATTCGGACATCCGGCCGGAAATATCATTGATTATTTACGTTCTCGGTCTATTATTTCATGTAATAAGGGTAATAGTGGTACTCATTCTCTTTGTCATTCTTGTCAAGTTTCGAAACACAAATGTTTGCCATTTTATGATTCTACTTCTAGTACTTTATTTCCGTTTGATATTATGCATTGTGATCTTTGGACTTCCCTGATTCTTAGTAAAAATGGATATAAATACTATATGGTGTTAATTGACAATTTTACTCAATATGTGTGGGTGTATCCATTAAAGTTCAAATCGGAAACTGATGTGCGTTTTACGTACTAGTTTTAAATTTATATTTTACCGAATTATTTACTAAAAACTGCACGAATAGGCAAGTGTACCTAATCGTTTCGTATTATAGTTAGTAAGTCGGGTGTCGAACTCTTGGAGAACGGGAGCTAAACTGATTTTATCAAATTAACTAAGAATTAACTAACACAAACTAATTAAACCAAATAAACACAGTTAAACTCAATAAATGCAATAAAATACTAAACTAAAGCAATTAAACTATATTAAGGGGAATTTGTTATCAAGATTAAAACTTTATTATTCTAAGTGACTACTAACACTACTAAATTACCAAAAACAACCAATTAAGCAAAAAGCAAGCAACTTTTATGGATTAAACTATCAAATTAAAAGGCTTCCCTCCCTAGATTCAATTCCACCCTTTTCAAGTTGGTTTTATAAATCAAAATCAATGCAATGGACAATTGATGAACACTATACCGATTCCTATATTGTTAGACCCTTGATCTGAGTATCCAACTTATCTAATCATGCAATTAACTAATCAATTGGTCATTAAATCAATTAACCACCCGATTTCTTCCACCATTCCTCTGCTAAATACATCCCTTAACACATCCCAGAAAGCTTGAGCTCGGATTTGAAGATTTGGAGCATAACTTTGAAGATTAAAGGCTTGGAATTCTTGCTTTTTACGGTTTTTCTACTTCTCTTCTGTTTTTAATGTTTAATCTTGATTTCCAGAAGTTGATTATGCTTGTAATAGGCTAGGTTTTCTGTTTTCCTCCCTAGAGGAGATGAAACTCTATCAAGTTGGTTAATTTTGTATCTTTTTTACTTTAATGGCATTATATTTATCTTTCAAGCCTAATCCATGATCCTAGCATGTTTTAATTCTGTTTTTGATTTGTTTAGAATCTGAGTTGATGTTTTAATTCAAAGGATGAACCGTTGACCCTCATTCAATCAACACCCAAATTAGGTTTAGAACCAAAACCCGTATGGGGACCCTCCCTTCTTGAGAGAGAAGACGTGGAGAATTGTCTAGATGAAATCTTGGACTATCTGAATTTTCTACTCTTCGAGGAGGACGCTTCGAAATCAGAAAAGTAGGTAACCACGGAATCGAGTGAGGAGTTGGAGTCGCATTATGGAATCCCTTTGGCGCCGGGAATTTTGTGGGGTACTTCAAGTGCAGAAAAGGATCAGGCAGATAACTTAGACAACATCGGGAGCCGGTTGGAGTCTTTGCTTGAGTCACAATTAAGTTCACAATCATGGGAAGGAACCAAGATTCTGAACGCGAGAGAGATATTTGTAGAGATCGAGACGGCGTCGTGGAACACTACACTAGCTTCAGCATTTCAAATCGGTAACAAATATACATCACCCGGTGTGTATAAATATTACCACCCACACTTGATTGCAAGTGTGGGGTTATTCGTTCGAAGTCATGATAAATAAATCCGGAGTCAAGCTAGAGACTCGGACAAAAACAAGCGCTTCTCGGGAGTCAACCCGTGGTTAGTTTAGGTTTTTCTTTCTTCTTTATTTTTGTATTTCATTTCCTTTCTGTCCAACTTTGTGGGTGTGTTGCCTAGAAACCCTCACGAGACTATAACTCGTCCACTCGGGCTACCGAGGGGTTTAAAGGCTTGTTGCATACGCTAAATGCAACCGTGATTCCTATGAAAGTGAGTTAGGTTTTGTTTTTTGTTTTAGGGAGTCCTAGCCTAGATAATTCTTCATATATCCTTGTGAAATCCTTCATATAAAATCAATTTCAGACATTACGATCCTTTGATGTTTATATTTTTGTGTGTCTGACAATATGCTTTGAGTGATTTATATTTCAGTTATAGCTTTTAATTCGTGGAGTATGCATATATATGCTGACATCTATTTACTCCAATCGCCTAATTATACCCAGGGAGTTTTTCTAACTTTTTTGTACCTTATAATATTTTTATTGTGTACAATGGGGACATTGTACAATTTAGGTGTGGGGTAGGGGGTTAGAAAATATTTCCTCACTTGAAATTTATTTGTCCTCGTATTAAATTATTATTTTATTTGAGCGTTAAATTTACAATTTTTGATATCATTCGAGTTAAAAGTTAGATATTATTTAAGAATGTCAAGTTTGTTGATTTATAATCAATTCATAGTTATATCTAGCTTTTATGCATAATGCTTGTGGCTTTTCGTCAATTCCTTAGAAATTTGAGTTTATAGTATCAGATTTTAATTTCTGAATTGCTACAATAAAATATAAGGTTAAGCCCTTTTTGAGTCTAAGCTTGACAAAAATAGACTGAGTTGAATTTTCAGTTTTTATAAACATATGTTTAAAAAAAATGGAAAAAGCCAATGTGCAAAATGAAAAAAATATATAAAAGAGCTAGAAAAAATATATAAGTCAAATAAATGGCCTTTGGAACTCGAATTAGTAAACTCTGTGGGGTGTTCTACACCTAGCCACCTAAAGCCAACTGGTTTGGGATCGGTTGAGTTGAGGATTCGCTACATGGGTTCCATAGAAAGTCATAGACTTATAAAAAAAGAGCTGAAAATATAAAAAACATATGTGAAAATAAAGTTGAAAATCCGCAATAAGTCTTGAGGTTGGGGGATTCCTAAAGGGTAATTAACCAAATTAAATATAAATGCAATTCTTAAGTTAAGGTTTGGATATGTATAAATGAAAAAATTATTTGGGATGGTTGAAAAGTAAATATGGATCAAATCGTGAGTATGCATAATTCTAAGTATATCAAATGTTTTGTTTTTAATCAACCTTTTTTACATTTGTAAGTGATATTTAATTTTTCAAACAGTGGTATTGATTATTTAAGATTTATAGCTTGGATAGAGATGTGAGTTGTTTGGCGACAAGCAAAGTTCAAGTGTGGGGTATTTTGATATCGCCAAATTTAGATATATATTTTAAGCGATATCTGTTTTATTTTAGCCTGTTATTATTCGTAAATAAGTCAAAGATACTTAATTATCTTCATTTATTGAATTTCAGGTTAAAAAGAGCGAATGATGAAAAGTTTTGAGCAAAAACCGGAAAAAACCGAAGAAATATGAAAAGCTGTCCGCTTATTGTATGGTAGTATAGTAAATAAGTACGGGTGTCGAACACAAAGGGAACGGGTATGATTTTAATATAACTCTACTAATTAAATATTAAACTAATAACAACAAGTAAAGGGGAATTTAGAATCTTAACAATAAAGATTCAAACTTTATTATCTAAAATCACTCCTAACACTAGCAAACGCTCAAAAGCAAACCAAGAACGACAAAAGCAAAGATTTTTATGGATTAAACTTATCAAATTAAAGCTTTCCCTCCCTAGATTCGATTTATACTTTTTCAAAATATTTAATTTCCAATTAATCGTGCAATGAACATTTGTTTCATCTCATACCGATTTCTATAATGGATAGACTCTTGGTCCGAGTTATAACCCTATAATCATGCATTTATTCAATTCTATGGTCAAGAAATCGTTTAAATGCATAATTAGACGTGTTTAAGTTCGTGTCAAACAAGACTCCACCTTTAACAATTGTTTTGGTTATTAAATTGTTAAATTGACAAATAAAGGTTATTACATGTCAATCATACACAAAAAGTTCCATTCTTGATTATCTAAGCCTAGGATATGATCTATCACTAGTCAAGATTAACTATTGGTCCTAATTAATCATGATAAAAGCTATAAAAATAGATTGGTCTTCTAATTTTTATAAACTCAGAATATAAATAATCAAAAGAACAGATCTTTAACACATATGGATCAATGGTAAGCTTGTAAGACAAATTATGAGATGAAAACAAGTTCTAATCAAAGGAAATCAAGCATCTTTACAAAGTATCATCTCCTCTAGGGAGGAAAACAGAAATACTAGCCAATCACATTCATATTCAAGCTCTAGAAATCATAAATAAACATAAGAAACAAGAGATGAATGATAAATCGTAAAAGTCAAGAATCCTAGCCACTTTAATCTTCAAATCAAGCTTTGATCCTACAAATTAAGCTCCACAGCTCTTGGAATGACTTTTGGACGTGTTTTGAAAGTATTCGGGTAGTATAAGTTGGGTGGTTCTTCCAAAATCGATCTGGATGTTCGTTTATATAGAAAACTGAAAACAAGGGCGTCGCGCCGCGACGGGTAAGTGTCGCGTCGAGACGGGTGAGTTTGACGCGACCCAAAACTCTTTTAAAAATTGAATTCTGACGTGATCTGAGGCGTCGCGCCGCGACCCAAGCAACTGTCGCGCCGCTACGACATGTAGCGAGCTTTTGGACCTTATCTTGAACAGCTCCGTCGCGTAGCGATTCTTGAAGGTGTCGCGCCGCGACATCGCTTTTTCAGCCTTTGACCATAGAAGTGATTTTGTAGCCCTTTGAGTCTAGTTTCCGTGGCCTTTTGAAGCACCTCAATCCGAGTTCGTATGAGTGAGATATGATCAAAACAGTGGAGATGTGTTAGCGCGGACAGCTTTTCATATTTCTTCGGTTTTTGCTCAAAACTTTTCATCATCCGCCTTTTTTAACCTGAAATTCAATAAATGAAGATAATTAAGTATCTTTTACTTATTTACGAACAATAACAGGCTAAAATAAAACAGATATCGCTTAAAATATATATCTAAATTAGGCGATATCAGAAACCTTCAATCAGTTCACGCAATTTCATTCGTTCATCCAAAACACAATTTAATACAAAAATCAAAATTTTCTAATGTGACGTGGGTGGGGAATTTGATAACCTTAACTTTAAACAATTTTCTTTCACTCATGGCCTCAAATTTCATTTCTCTTGCCCTCAAACATCATCTCAAAATGACAAAGCTAAGAGAATGATACGACGCGTAAATGAAATCATTCTTATTCTTCTGGCTCATGCGTTCCCTCCTTTTGGGTTGATACCTTACACACTGCTGCCTACCTCCATAACATCACACCTACCAAGTTACTTAACTACAAAACCCCCACATCAGGTTTATTCCGTCGCGACCCAACTTATGACCATCTTTGGGTATTTGGTTGTGCTTGTTATCGTAACCTCTCAGCCACTCGTAATCATAAGCTTGAAATTCGCTCTGTCCGATGTGTCTTTCTTGGCTACCCAGCCAACTATCGAGGCTATCGTTGTCTCGATCCCACAACTGCCAAAGTCCATCTATCCCGCCATGTTATATTCGATGAAAAGGTTTTTCCATTCGCCAATCCTATCATCACCACTCCACAAAACTACCAATTTCTATCCCCCAACACCAACCTTCCCTCAACCATCGACCACTATGCCCATCTATCACCACCTCCTTAACCCCCAAACCCACCATCACATCCACCCTCCCCCACCTCAGCTCTGCCACATCTACCGTCACCACCCCAACCACACCCACCATCATCACCCCACCCTCATCACCCCCACCCTCCCCACCTACATCATGTAACGCCCCAAAGTTCAAAAGTTGTTTAAGGTTAAGTGTTATAAAAGATTAGAGGTTTTTATAAAGCTAGAGGGGCTAAAGCTGTCAGTTTGAAAGATGATAAGTCCAGGGGCTGTTTAGTAAGTCTTTGAAAGTGATGCTAGTAGTTGACTTGAGTTAGTCAACCTAGTCATTTTGTCCACCCACTTCACTAGCAGCCCATTTTCCCTCATTTAAATTGATCAAGAACAGTTGATTAAGGTGTTTCAACAGCTTACAATCAATCTGGAGTAGCGAGGTATGAGTTTTGTTTGATTTTTTATGTATATTGAGTCAAGGAGGTGATTTCAAAGGTGAAATCATAGATTGTTGTTAGTAGTAATGTTTCTAGTTGTTACTTAGTAATTCCAGACGTGGTATTATGATTTACAATCTCTAGAAAGAATTTAAAGTGAAAATTGGATCAAGAACAGCAGTTGTGTTCTTGGTAGAAAGTTGCAGGTCGTCGTGTACACGGCCCGTGTAGGTCTACACGGCCGTGTACATGTGTTTTAAGCCGGTGATAGACCATGTAGTTGAACATGGTCGTGTAGCATGTAAGGTACACGGCCCGTGTAGGGTTACACGCCCCGTGTAGAGGTCAAAGGCGGTGCCAGGCCATGTAAGGATACATGGTCGTGTAGCATAGAGGGTACACGGCCCGTGTAGGGTTACACGGCCCGTGTAGGGTGATGTGTCAACACAGGGCATGTGGCCAAGAGTAGTCGTGTATGCAGGGTACACGGCCCATGTAGCCCCTTTCTCAGTTCAGTTTGTACAGTTTATGATGTTTAACTTAATCTCTGGTACAGGAAGATATTTGAAGACTTGACAACACAAGTTATCTGTTTAGCATTCTACCTAGTTACCAGGTGAGTGTACTAGTCCTTTAGCATGTTTAGCATATGGCTATGATTTAGAGGAACAACATGATACATGTATTATGAGATATGAATGTTATATGTATACAATGAAAGCAATCTTGGTACAAATTATATGCGAGGTGTAACCTTGTACAAAGAACAATATTATGATATATAGTCACACAGATGGTGTAACGGTACACCAAAGCACTATAAGTATCTATGAGTCAGTATGTGTTTATGTGCACTAGAAGATATGATATGTTATGACCAAATATGATATGTTATGTTATGACCAAATATGATATGTTATGTTATGACCAGATATGATATGTTATGTTATGACCATGATATGTTATGTTATGACTAGATATGATATGTGATACAAGTACAGATGTATAGTCATGCCATGAGCGTAACTATGCACAGGATCAGAGACAGGGTATACAGTGAACTGTGTACCAATAGCAACGGGGATAGGCTACACCCGTGAGGTGTAGATAAGCCCGGCACAGAGGATACTTAGTACGTGCAAGCGTAGCTGTGTATCCAAGATAATAGAACGGGGTATATCGAGCTCTTTATACCCAAAGAAAGCACCGGGGGGCATTCTATGTTGGTTCTATGTGCACAAGACACAAATTAATATGATATTACTGATAACAAATAAACCCATAGGGTCACACATTTACAGTCAATGGAAACCAATTACATATTTAAATATGTTCCAACTCATTATATATAAGTTTATATGCATTGTTGTATATTATTATTTATGTGAAATAATAATATCACTCTTATATATTGATATAAGATAATGCATATCAAATACATAAATATAAACATATGATTTTATATATATGTATGTATGTATATATATATATGTATAAATATATATTTGTTACATGTAAATTGTTACTAGTAACAAATTATATAAATGTATGTATATCTTTATTACAAGTAAAGAGTAACCAGTAACAATCAAGTATGTATATAAAATACATCTAGATGTATTTTATATAATGTATGACAAGTCTAGTATTATATTTTATATACATAAAATATAAAAACTAGAAATTCTTACAAAATTCACAAAAGGGGTCCATTTGAGTTATCTTGCAAGAAGGTTAACTTGGACATGCATACATGCATAGGTAAAGGAGGAAAACAAAGAGGGGACCCCCTTGTGTTTTGGTCAAAAATGAGGCAAGAGGAGCCTCCCTCTTGCTTCTTGATTCTTGGCTTACTAATTACTTACATGAATGTCCCTTTTGTACAAGACTTACATGCTACCACCTTTCCTTGTGTTCTTAGAATTGTTATAAGTGTTTTCATACTTGAAAAACATCCTTACTTACTAGTATTGGTGTTCTTTCAATTAAGCCAAGTGTGGTAACATAATACATCCTCAAACATACATCTAGTTCAAGAAGAAGAACAAAGATTGTTGCTTGCATTCTTGAAAATCAAGGGTTGGAAAAACTAGCATTTCAAGGTGTTGGAATCATTGGCTTGTGGATACCTTGGAGGAAGTCTTCTCTTGGCTTCTCATTGATCAACCACTACACCAACGGTTTACTCACGCTACAAAGGTTGTTGTTCTAAACACCCTATGGTTGTTTTGTCTCTTAAGGTTTGCATATGGATCATTGGTGGGGGATTTTAAAAGGTTTAAAATTGTTCTTCATGCTTCCGTTGCTAAAATATATTTTGAATAACCGAACAAACCCTAACATTCTACGCTATAGTGTAGATAAACCCTAGTATAGTAACATATTTGCAGGTTGCAGGTAATACAGCTGGGATGCAAGACATCCTAAGGAGACTTTACTCCAGATGACACAGCTTGGATGCTAGACGTCCTTACGTTGTTTATGTTCAGTTAGTATGCTCACTAAGCGTTAGCTTATGTTTCAGTATTGCATGTTGCAGGTGTTACAGGTTCCGGCAAGGGTAAGGCCCCAGCGCGATGTTTAGTCGGATAGCTCCTGGTTTTCAAGAAGTAAACTTTGACACTACTATTGTAAATGTTAGCACGTGTATGTTTAGAAACAGAATTTTTGAGAGACTCTGATTTCTTTTTGGTGCTAACTTGTCAGATAATGTTTTTAAATTAAAACTGGAAAAGTGGTGTTACACATCGTCCCGGTCTTCACCGCTCTCAACTCATCCCATTTCAACCCACCCAATGAAAACCCTCTCTCATCATGGCATCTTTAAACCCACTCAACGCCTAAACCTACACACCTCCGCCATCTCTCCCATTCCTAAAAACCCCCCACTTAGCCTTACTCGACCCTAACTGGAAACATGTTATGAACGATCAATATAAAGCTTTATGTGATAATGTGCCGAGGCCGCCTAATGCCCATATTATTCGATGTTTGTGGCTTTATCGTCACAAATTTCATTCCGATGGAACTCTGGAACGATACAACGCTCGCCTTGTGGTTAATGGGAAATCTCAATAGGTTGGCATAGATTGTGATGAACCATTGTCGTTATGCCTACAATTAAACGCACGGTCCTAACACTTGCAGGTTCCCGTTCTTGGTCGATTCATTAACTAGATGTATAAAATGCTTTTCTACATGGGGACTTGGCCGAAACTATTTACATACACCAACCTCCCGGTTTTGTGGATCGCAGTCACCTTGATTGTGTTTGCAGGTTGCGTAAATCGTTATATGGGATCGAGCAAGCTCCACGAGCATGGTACCGCCGTTTTGCAACTTTTATTACATCTACCGGTTTCAAAAGTGGAGCCTCGGATACCTCCCTATTTGTTTATCGAAAGGGCAACAACATTGCTTATTTACTTTTCTATGTTGACGATATAATTCTAACGGCCTCAAATGATACATTTCTTCATTCGGTCATCAACACACTTTCAAAGGAATTTGCAATGACCGACTTAGGCAGATTACATCATTTTCTTGATATCCAGGTTACACATACAGCTCGTGGTCTCTTCTTGTCACAATCTCAATATATTAATGCCATTCTTGAACGTGCGAACATGATGGGGTGTAACCCGGTTGCAACGCCCGTGGATACAACGTCGAAATTAAGTACCACTTATGGGGAGCCATTAAAAGATGGCACGCTTTATCGGAGCTTAGCCGGCGCACTTCAGTACCTCATGTTCACGCGACCGGACATTACATATGATGTGGAACAAGTTTGTTTATTTATGCATGCTCCTCGAGAACCACACTTTAATTTTCTCGAATGAATTCTTTGGTATCTTAAAGGAACATTAGATCATGGCCTTCATATCCTTAAGTCCTTGAATCTATGCATTATAGCTTATTCGGACGCCGATTGGGGGGGTGTCCTGACTCTCGTAGATCGATATCGGGGTATTGTGTGTTCCTAGGGGACAATCTAGTTTCTTGGTCTTCTAAGAGACAACCTACTGTCTCCCGATTAAGTGTTGAGGCAGAATACAAAGGCGTTGCAAACGCCACTGTTGAAACAAGTTGGCCATAAACTTGCTACTCGAACTGAAAGTACCGGTCACTAAAGCTATGCTCGTATACTGTGATAATATCTCCGCCGTGTATCTTTCTCATAATCCGGTGCAACACCAGCGAACTAAACATGTTGAGATCGATATTCATTTTCTTCGAGAGCTTGTTAAGATAGGATGTATCTGTGTATATTTTCACCAAAGGTCTCCCACACCAGCTGTTTCAATGTTTCAAGTCCACTTTATGCATTCGCTCCCCTCCTGCTCCAACTGCCGGGGAGTATTAGACCGTATATTTTTTATATATTGTTTCCTATATTATCTTCTATTTTATTAGGAAGTTTGTTAGCCTTTTTTGGTAATATCTTGTATATATATATAGTTGAATAATCAGAAGGAAAGGCAATCACTTATGAATCCTTTAGATTTTGGTTGTGACGAGGACACAAGTTGCTTTTGCGCATATGTTCATGTTGGTTTACTTTAGTTCAGCAGGGCCGGTCTAATGATTTTTAATGCACCGTGCGAAGTGGGTTAAAAATGCCGTACTTGTAAATGAAAAAAAAGATATAACTAAATATGTGAAACTTAAATATTTTATCAAACCACTAAACAATCAAGAGATCAAACTACTAAACAATCAAGAAATCAAACTAAGCAATCACAAAATCAAACAACTAAGCAATACAAAAGATATACATTATTAAATAATACTCAAGCTAATAAAGATAAAACATGATCAATCTTCTTTTGTTTGTATTTGTTTAGATTGTGGTTGTAGCTTTCTACCCTATTCTTTGTAATTTTCTTTTGT
The DNA here is from genome assembly GCA_038502395.1 of Dittrichia graveolens. NCBI lineage: Eukaryota > Viridiplantae > Streptophyta > Magnoliopsida > Asterales > Asteraceae > Dittrichia > Dittrichia graveolens. The sequence continues at coordinate 84,140,386 of JARJIL010000005.1, read as the reverse complement.
TTGAAATAATGGTTGTAATTTTCAGCTTTCCAAAGGAAGTGAATAAAATTAAATCTAAATGCTTGAAGCTAGCAGATTTTTAGACCAAATAATTTACTATCAATATATCATTTATGAACCACAAAGGCAAATACTAGATACAATCATACAAATATGTTTTGGCTTGATTCTTGCTGCAAAAACTGATTTTTAAACCATCAGATCTGATTCATACTCAGTGGAATCAGTGGGTAGCTGGAAAACCAGAATGAACTTGCTAGAAAATCGGTTGCCCCAATTAAACCCACTTCACATCTCATTCTCTCGACGGATTTAGAATACAATCGATCACAAGTCCATAATTGAGTTTCTTCTGTTTCGCATAAATAGAGAAATACTGAGACTAGCACAATAAGAAAAGGAAATGGAATCCATTTCAACAAAATTCAATTGAAAGTCTCTCTATGCCAAAAGGAAGAGATCACTCAAATATCATATGATGTCAATGTTATTATATCCCATCCTCTCTATATGATAAAGTAAGACAAAAAAGACGATGCTCATGCCAAAACGGAGGTCACCTTTTTTATGATGCCAAAGGAAGAGAGAAATCCAAGTGAAGGGGATATAAAAAAATTACAAATTAGGCTATGAATAATTAAAGGGGAGAGACAATGGATTAATGGGGAGTAATCCATTTCAAGCTTCTTGATGAGATAAAAATTTGATGACGAGATCAAATGACAAGAAGAACCAAAGAAGCAAATGTCCACGTCAATAATTGTTAGAGCTTTGAAGATCTAAATTCAAGATTGTTGATCATGACAGTTGATTCAAGTCAATTCTTTCAAAACTCAAGAATGAATAAGTAAAGACGCATTGACCAAAGCTAAAGCGAAACACTACAAATAAAAGGTCAATTCTTGCATCACCTATTTATTTTTTCATAACATATTATGAAAATATTAACTTGGATTATATTAAAATTTTTAACATAAAAAAGGGGGAGATTGTTAGTGCAATCAAAGAATAAACGTTTATTTAAATGTTTTATCTTAATATTTAGATTTAATCTTAAATATCTTATAAAAATCAAAGTTAATATGAAAGTATTAAGTTTAGCAAAATAAATCATTAAATATAAATTTGCATTTATCACAATAAAATATTACGATATAACTCAAAAGGGATCAAATATGCAAATTTTATAAAACCCAAACATATACAATACCCATTTAGTTAAAAATGATTTTTAAACAAACACAATCATATATATATATATATTGATTTTTTACAAAAGCATTTTCGTATTTAATAAAAACATTTCCATGTGCTCAAAGAGATATTTATTTTGAAAATGTATTTTTTACATAAATGGCTACAAACAAAAACGAAATATATTTCAGGTGGCAAATTTTGTGCAGATGAAAATGCAGATAATGTGTACCGATCAAGTACCTAACTTTTCAAGTTGTATATGTGAGATATTTTTAAGAGGTATTATTATCCTGGTATTGTGATAAATTAGAAGAGATCAAAATACAAATTGTACAACTTTCTTGATATTTGTGCCAAGAAAGTACAACTCACTTTATGTGGTAACACTCTCTCATTCTCTCATTCTAATATTCTTGATATTGGTGTCAAGCCAACTAAAGAATTCATCTCACAAATACTAATAAAAAGTGCACAAAGAAATATTATTTTAAATGGTATTATACTATTTTATGAAAAAAAAATATGAGTATTTGTCAGCCTATAATGGTAACATTTTAAGCTGACAAATAAAGCTGTGTGAGAAACCCATGGTCGACCGTGAGCTATGACCATCCGGTCTCATGACAAATTTTAAGATTTTCTCTCTCATGCCTATAAATAATATATTTGATCTCTCATTTTACTTATCCGTTTGTATAAAAAATTCTCTATAATTTTTAATCATATCTTGTGATCTTTCATCTTTATATTTTATATTTGTGATTTTTGAGTTGTTTAATCTTCAAAGATCAAATCATCTATACTTTCAACAACTCAAAGAGAGTAAGAAAGATCAAGAGAGAATACAAGAACTTCAAATACATGTCCATTTGCCTCTTGATTTGTAAGAGTGAAATCATTTGTATACACCATTGTTGGTGTTGGTGAGATTTCATTTCTTGAGTGGTAGTTTTAGTTATAAAACTTGATTGCATGTAGGTTTGACTATTCTCCACGTTGTTCTTGGGTTTGTGTTCTTGATCAAGAACACTTATAAAAAAATCTTTTGAAGGCATTTGTTGAACATCCCGGTGGAGTCAATGAAGTCCTACGAGGTAGGCAAGGAAGTCCTCATTGGAGGCATTTCGGGTTCTTGGTGAAGGACTCGTGTTTCGTGTTCTTGGAAAAGAACACTGTGAGGTGATCACGTCCTCAAATCAAAGGTGATTGTAACAGGTGGTCTTCCGGTCTAAGGAGACTTTTTGCATATTGTGCTAATGGAATTCTTGACGGAGATCAAGGAGTGGATGTAGGTTGGAGTTCAACCGAACCACTATAAATCTTGGTGTCATCTCTCTAACTCTTAAACTCTTTACTTACTCGTATTTATATTCTTGTCATTTATTATTGATTATTGTTTCCGTTGTGCTCAAGAATATATATATATATATATATATATGTATAAAAGAGTTTATTGTATAAAAAGTAAAATATAATTTTTAGAAAAGGGTAAAACTATTTAAAAGATTTTTAAAAGATGACATAAAAACTATTCAACCTCCTTTGTAGTTTCAACAATTTTTAATCTAATGAAAACTCTCTCTCTCCCTCCCTCATCTCTCCGTCTCTCTCTCTTTTGTCGTCGGCCAAAAACAGAAACTAAAATGTTTCGGTTTCCCGTTTGACACATACACATACAAACCATGGTTCAGGTTTGTTCATGGATTACTTGTTTCCGCTAGAATGAGCTTGTCTGACATCATGACAGGTCGAAATAAAGATTTAATTGTTTTGTAGTTTACGTTTATCTATTAAAGTTTTGAGATTTAACTTAAATCTTACTTACGGGTTTTAAAGTTTCAATCTTTATTCGTTTTTAAACCCTTTCCGCTGTTTCTAATAATAAAGTTTCGATTTTTATCAACTTTACTAAATAAATATTGTGTTTTTGTTGAAACTCGTGTGAACCAGTTTGTGTTCATATAGTTGCTTTGAACGTTAAAACCTAACAATCATCAATATCAAAGGAAAATGCCGGAAAGACAAAGATGTATACTCCCTCCATCCTAAAAACATTATCCACTTTTGACTTTTTGAAGTCTTTCTTTTTTAACATTAACCTTAAATATTGTTGTTTATGATATATAATACTTTGTGCAATATATATGAATGTAGTTTGATTGGTATCATTTTCATCAAGTATTAAAAAAAATATTTAAGATCAAAGTTGAAAAGAAATTATTTAATTAGAAAGTTAAAAGTAAACAATATTTTTAGGACAAAAGAAGTACTAGAGAGATTTGGCAAGCCACATTATGGTCGATTCCTTATTTCTTTTTTTTTTTTTGAAAAGCCGTTGTTTCATTATTTCTCTTGGTAATATCATAAGACCACGCATTGTGGCTCATCATCCTCTCCATGACGAGCTCGTTATCACAATATTGACCACCGTTCACCTCGTCATCCACTAGGCTACATCATCGTCCCTTCTTCGAAGTTGGGCTCATCGTCCAGATGACGAGCTTCTATCTAGTTTCCTTTTTTTATAAAAAATAGCCTTTAAAACATGCAACGGTAAAAAAATAAATGTTCAAATATATATATATATATATATATAGGGGAAGGTTCATTTGAGAACCGTTTTTATTGTGAGAACCGCGAAAACCGATCTTAGCCGTTGATTTTGGATAATGAAATTCATGGATGAAGAGCGTGGGGGGATTAAGTGTGGCAGGGTGCATGTAAGGAATTCATGGGTGGGCAATCCAATTGAAGGAGGGGGAATTCGACGTCTAAGATTGGTTCTCGCGGTTCTCGCAATAAAAACGGTTCTCAAATAAACTTTTGCCTATATATATATATATATATATATATATATATTAGACCATAACAACGTATACTTCCACTTCTAAATATATACATTTTCTCAACAGAATATAAAAATGGAGTCATATGAGAACATTCCATCTTCCTCCGACGAGGAAATTATGAATTATGTATGGTTCGCTGATCAATTGCCGTTAGAGAATGAGGCCAACATTGCACATGAACGAACACACAATCAACGTTATATACGTAGAGATTAATTTGGAGCCGGTGAACGTTTGATGCAGTAGTATTTTTGCGAAACACCGGCGTACACTCTTCAAGATAACAAGAGAAGGAAGTTTAAGAAAGCACAAGAAAGGATATCAATCGAACATTCGGTGTTCTTCGAGCTACATGGCAAGAGTTAAAAAAAAACTCAGCTAGACCTAATAATATCAAAAATTTAAGAAGAATTGTGTATATTAATTTGTATAATTTTGCATAACATGATTATTGAAGATCAAAGGTACGCAATAAGCCCCGTTGAAGGTCTAGAAATTCCCGACATTAACTCATAATGTTCGATTGCCGATAGATTCACATCACATGTCTAGAACGTTAGAGAGAAAAATATACGCATATTAATCTTCAAAGTGATCTCGTCAAACAAATTTGGCAACTCCCTAGTTCCTTTCCAAACTTAATATTATTTTGACTTTGTATTTGTAATATTTTTAAAGTAGGATATACATTCGTATTTTTCAAAATATTAATCTATATATTTTTATTAGTTTATAAAATGTTTATATAGAAGATTGAAAATTAAAATGAAAATGGGTTATGATTAGTAGTTAGTGATAGTTGTCATGGTAGTCATTACTAGAGCTATTACTCATGACTTTTGAGATAGTCATATATTAGAAAAACTTTTATAACAAACAATCATGACAATCATAACAGTGTATGATCTACTAACATTGTGTTTGCTCAAGGAAAGGGAAGGTTGCCTTCACTATCTTTCACGTAATTTTTTCAAGAAGAATTAAGGTTTCTTCATATAGGTTATTGTTGGGTGTACTTCTCTCATTCTCACATACATATATCACATTAATAGGTCAACTCTCTCACATATATCATAGGATGAAAAGTGTAATAATCCATACCTTTCGTATATTTGCTTTGAACTTTGATTTTTGTATTTGACAAGATATTGGTTTTGATTATTTGCTTTTAAAAGGGCCATGTATTATTACACTTTCTATCTTATGATGTATATACGAAAGTTGATTAAGCTACATGACATATATATATATATATATATATATATATAAAAGAGAGAAAAAAGTACAGTCAACAACACTCTTTTAAAGATAATACTCTGTTTTTTAAGGGATTTTTAACTTCCAAATCAGTGTTAACTGTTGAGATATTGATGTCAAAATGTGAATATAAAATGTCGCGTTTACACGGCATTGGAAGCCGCCCAAGATGACTATGGGGATCTATGCGTCCCCCCGTACGTCTAATCTAACTAAATGTAATAATTTTATTATTAAAATCATAACTGAATCAATTAGTTGTTTTTATAATATGATAATAATAATAATATATATGCTCCAACGCAGCCTTGCGAGAGTTGCCTACAGTTGTATTATTTTATTTTTATTTTTAATTAATTAACTTTTGGACTTTTGCTAGTGTTCAAACACATTGGTTTGCATGTATCACCAGTGTCGTCAGTCATTACATATACAATCAAAATTCTTATATATCTAGAACCATCAGTAAGTATAACATATATCATTTTATGATAAGTTTGCTTGAAATGTTGTTTTTTTTTCCTTTAATTTTTAAACTTGTCATGAATCGTCGTGTTTTTTTTTTAATTCGTAACATGAGTGTATTAAACTGGTTATTAAGATCTCGATCTTGACTTTAAGATCTCACGATTAAATTTAACTAAGATGTGAAGATATTTTTTGAGCGAAAACGTAAAGATTCTTGATAGGATATATAGAGGCATAGAATCTTGATATCCTACTTAGCTTAATTTGTTAGAGAATTAAAAAAAAGTAACAATGAGTTGATTTTGTTAGTATAAAATAGACGTGTAAATGTAATAACTAGCTGACTAACTGACGTATATAAGGAACTTTCATAGTGTTATTGAGTGCTTTGTTCGAAAATCTAAATGTAAATTCATAATAATTTACTTATAGGGATATAAATATTTACTGTATTATTGTTATCATGCTTAAACTTTAAATCTTATATTAATTTTGTCATAGGTCTACCATTTGCTAGAAATTTCTATAGTTAAAAAGACACCGGAACATTTGACTAAGATCTTTAAATCATGATACAATCTTACGATTCGTATCTTGTGAAAACTAAAGTAATCCATAATAAAATCTCCAACAATATATATATATATATATATATATATATATATATATATATACTAGTGGGGTACCCGCGTAATGCGACAGCGGCGAATAAAGAGGAGGCTGTGATGAGTTTTGTGCAGAATAATCACAAAGAGCTAATATGAGTTTGTGAAGATTCCTTACGAGATGAAGATAATATGAGTTTGTGAAGATTCTTTGCGAGAGTTACTTTGAAATTAAGAATTAAATTGCTAACTCTTAGTTATTTGTCTTTCAGTTTGTTGGAAGAATATTGTCGCATGGTTGAATCATGAAGTTGTTGATTATATATATGTATGTATATGTGTGTGTAATGTTTCATAGTTTCAATTATTATGTAATTGAGTTAGAATGCAATGTTTATAAACTTCAACTCATTGACTCTTTTATTTGTTTGATATTTGTGAAATCTCCTGAACTTGGTTAGAAATAATTCACTTATAAGTATTGGTTTAAATTCATTAATTGTCGGTTTGTATTGGTTTAAATTCATTAACTGTCAGTTATGTTTTCAATATTTATTTGTTTAAATTCATTAATTGTGGACTTAAAGGAGTGGCAAATGAGAGATATAAATGAGGGGTATTTTAGTAAATTTACTCTTCTTAAAATTAAGAGTTTTTTATATGATAAATGCATTATATAGGAGTAAGATATATATATATATATATATATATATATATATATATATATATATATATATAAAAGGTTGCTTAAAATAGATGCTTCGATGAAGGAGTACTATCTTAATTAGTGACAATATTATTATATATATATTCCTTGACCTTGAAGTCAAAAGTCAAGTGAGAAACTGAGGACGTTTCACATATTAGTCCTAACGATGATGATGAGGTTAATAAATAATGATGGTTTGGATTTTAATTTATAAAAATGATCGATCGAGGGTTGTTTTGAACAAGACTCTAATTAAGTGGGTGATCGAGTCAATTAGCTGGTTGCTACAAGTAAGGTCACTATGATAGTTATTTTGTACAAGACTCTAATTAAATTTTTTTACTATAAATAATCTGATAATTATTTTATTTTACTAGTCCTTTATACTAACATACTTAACTTTGAGCGTTAGTCAAATGATACTAATATTAATTCCTTTATTATCCTTGTTTCCAAACAAGCTCTTATCTTTTTTCTACCCTTTTTGTTTTATTTTACTTTCTAACTGCATTTACTTATATTAAGAGGGTGTTTGGGATTGTGTTTACAAACTGATTATTTGTTATTTATGATTTGAAATCGTAGATAATTAGTTTAAAGTGTTTAGGGTTGTGTTTTCAAAAATCAATTATTTGCGTTTTGGAGACTACAAAACGCAGTTTTGAGAATCTACTTTTGAGTTGTCTTTTCAAACTGATTATTGTGATTTTACCCTTTAAAAATCAATTAATCTACTTTGCAAAGCACTTAAAAAACTGATTATCTGATTACTGCGATATGAAGCAACATAATCAAATCCAAGCACTATTATTCAGTAGTACGTTTTCTTACAGCTAATTATCTGATTCTAATTATTAAAAACGAATAATCTATTTTCAAATCACAATCTCAAACACCTCCTAAATGACTTATTTAGTAATTTAAAATATATAATTAAGATTTTGTTTACTCTTTAAACCAAATTAAGAAATTATGTAAACAATATTAGGATTTAAATTTATCTGTAAACAAACTTAAATACACATCAATTTTATATTCTAAAATCATTTTTAATCAAGTATATTAATACCCAAATCTAAAGGTGTTCTTTGAAATGTTCAAAATGTTTAGTCCAGAGAAAACATACACAACTAATCTAAGGATGAAATAACTAAAAAGTTTAAATTTGTGTATAACTAAACAAACTTAAAAATAATTTATAGATAATGAACAAAATCTACATATACATATGAGGAACATGTATATACCGTCTTCAAACTAGATATGTATGAATAAACTTCAGACTTTTTGTTTTCAAATAACTGGTACTGGATTCATGATTATTAAGAAACGTAGTGAAGAAATAAAACAAAAGTAAAAACCATAAAATCCATTTGAAGTATTTGATAAAGAAGGGTTTTTGTTGTTTTCCATTTTTTGCACGAAAAAACGTCATCCTAACTACCATTGTTGAGTATCTATATAAATCATAGGGTGGGAATTAGATAGATTTTGGGTGTACCAGGGCAAAAAGGATTTGTTGAGGAAAAACCAAGAGAGAGAAATAGAGTGATTTATGAGTTCGGTAGGGAAAAACAAAAAGCGTATATCATATTAATTTTTTATTTAAATAGATGAAATAACCAAAACACCTTTGTACTAAAAGAAAACTAACAACCAATTTAAATGGTCGTTAGTCAAAAGGATTAAACAAGTAATAAAAATGCAACCATAGAGACACGTAATGTATTTTTTTACCACTACTTTTTGACAAATCAGATGGACTATAATTTACTCTAGTATTTATTTACATGGAGAAATAGTGAAGTGGAAAGAAGTCACGAGGAAAATCCAAAAGGATCTATAGGAACATCAAAAGCATGTATCGCTCAAAACTCAACAGATTATCATTTTTTGACTCGATTAAACCCGCGATGCTTGTTAACTTACAGTTCATTCCGGGCATAACCACCAAAAATACTTATAGATGCATCAATCAAGCTACAAAAATGGACAAACCTATATGAATGAGGATCAAATTAGTGCAGTTCCAGAATAAAGTAAACAATACTCTTAACGAGAAGCAAAATACCCAAAAACGCGCTTAGAAATGCAAAAATTGATGAAAAATCATATGAGTTTTTGTTGAGTTGAATGATATTTAGGGGAAAAAGAAAACCCACATCAAAAGCTTCCTTCATGATTCACACAAATGATATTTGAGAGGAAAAAGACTCTCAAAATCAAGAAAGAGAGAGAAGGTTAGGTAGGAGGGGGTGAGATAAAGAAAGAGAGAGTTGAATGAGATAAGAGTGAGATAATATTTTATTTAATATTAATATTTGAAGAGATGTTATTAGGTGTAAAGATAAAAATATTCTTAACTAAAAGACAAATTAACTATAAATTTAACGTCTATTAGTTAAAATAATCACACAAGTAATAAAAATGCAACCATAAGAACATGTAATGTAGTTTTTTATCTTAAATGATCAAACCAGTAAACTTTGATAAATAACATGAACCATTTTAATAATTCACTATTTTAGTCTTTTATAAACTTAAGAACCTAAATAACATTAGGAGTAAATCACAAGAGTGAAATATTTAATTTACTCTAAAATAAATATGTTTTTATATTTATTACGTAATAATTGAGCCTTCCTTCCCACGGCTTTGACGTCATCGTCTTGACTTTGTCTCATCTATAAATACCCTCACTCTTCAATCACTATCTTCACAATCTCAAAGATATACACAGAGAACGAAAGAGTGAGCGACCCAAATCTCATACGTTCGATACCATCAGATTATCACAAAATTCTCTGCAATGGCCAAGGTACAGATCTGTTTAGCAACTCATTTCGATTATGTTCTTCATTCATTAAACTCAGTTCACCTTAATTGATATAATTGATTGTTTTGCAGCAAAAGATTGTCGTGAAGGTGACTATGAACTGCGATAAAAAGGCTCGTAAGGCTCTGAAGATTGCCGTTAGTCTCTCCGGTAAGTTCATTTTTAGTGAAATTCTCTGTCGAATTTCTTCTCTACCTCTGTTTATTTGAATTCTTCTCACTTCTCGAAGGAATCTGGTTTGATTCGACGTTCAAATCATGTTTTTACATCAGATCAGATTCAAAGTCCATCTCCTGAGAAAATCGATGCCGGATTTCACTTATATTAGCTTAAATCTCAATATAGATCCGTAATTCAAAATCAATATATTTGTTGAAGATCAATTAACTAAATCATAATCTGAAATTTGACGAACAGGTGTGGAATCAGCTTCTTTCGTTGGTTCAGATAAAGACTAGATAGCGGTAACCGGTGAAGGTATTGATTCCGTTGAGCTAACAACCTTGCTAAGGAAAGGCGTGGGATACACAGAGCTAGTAAGTGTTGGTCCGGTGAAGGAAGAGAAATCCGGACCCAAGGAATCAAAGCCTACTGTTGAGGTGCTACCGCAGTTTTATCCTTACGACTACTACTATTACAATGGCTATGTCATGCCGTACTATAAATATTGAGATATGAGATTTCAATAACTGAAACAGAGCCATGGAAATTGAAACAAATTACAGAAGGTCGGTTTCATATCGTTTGTCAATTAGGTTTTGTTTCCATCCCAATTCTCTATTTTCATTTGGGATTTTGGGAGTCTACTTGTGAATAATGTTTTTGTGAAGCATTTTCCACTTCAATTTTATATATTTATTTATATTTATATTAATAATATATAGCATTTTTCAATCGTATCGTTAGTTGCGTTTTAAAGAATACAAGACAATGGAAAATGGTATGGAGGTTCACTAGACAGGCTTGGTGTGATTCGTTGGTGACGACATTAATTAGAAAAGAGTTTATGGTATGGGGTATGAAGGTTCACATACATCACATTAGAAGAAGATAAATTAGATAATTAAGGGGATCCAAATAATTTTATCCTTCCTATAAACTGAAAAATGTAAAAAAGAAAAGAGCTAATCATCTATCGGGGTTGTCTCATGGATTTTATAAAGTAGGTGCTCTGTACATGAAAATTTTTAGGATATTATAAAATTCATTATTGTAAAATAATCTGTTAAAATATAGAAAAGAAAAGTTTAAAATTAGAAGTAAAATTAGTCAAAGAATGGTTTTGATGTAGACAAGTAACAATAATTTAATGGATTCATAAAAATAAATAATTAAGATAATACATGTTCGTGAGGTATGGGTTATTAAGCTTGAGTGCTTGTTGACTTCAATAAGTTATTAAGACACTTGAATTTGATAAAAAGTTAATCGTTTAAGAAAAGACTCGTGGCCTTTTACTTATTAACTCATCACTTTACCCAATCACTTTAGAGGTTATATAAAGTTTACTTTCAACAATACCCTTTAGGCTTTTACCTAATCTAATTGAAGCACACGGCTCTCACAACCCGAGTTCTCCTCACTCTTACCCCAACTTACCCCACTTTCTCTCTCTATCTCTCTACTTTTTCTTACCCTTTCTCTATTTCTCTCTCTTAATATATATTATAAAGAAAATAAAGGTAAAATTGAAAACAATTGACTAAAGTAGTATATTTAGGTATTTAAACTCTTTATAACTGGATATAATCTCCTTTTCCTTTCAATAGGGTTGTATGGTGTTAAATTTTTGTAAAAGTTGTAATTGCTACAGATTCAATGCTAGATGTTTAAAAAGATTTCATTATAAGCGATTATGAAGAATTCGGTTATTTTATATTCTTTTCAAAAATTTAAAACACGAACAACCCGGAGCTTATAGTTTAATGTTATAAAAATCAAAATCTAATGCTCCTGTAATTTACTTGTCTAGCGCAACCTATGATAATCATATACAAAGATAAACATAGTAATTATTTAACTAAGAAGAAAATTAAAGGAAAAGTAAAATGATGTAATTAAGAAGATGGTTATAATAGTTGACTTCCATATTTTAAATTATCTTAGGCAATCAATTCTCTTTGAGGGTACGTACACTAGTCTTTTAAAAAACATAATTTCAAAAGATTAAATATACTTTTTCAAGAAAAAAAACTTTTAATAGATTAAATATTCGATACAAATATTTTATTCTATAGATGATGGATATTTTTGTAGATACTTGTATACTACTAGTCCTTAAGGAGCAAGTCACAGATGAAACGCACCCACCCACGAATTTATAAAATATGTAATTATTTACTTAGACATATTTTAATATTTAAATCGTAATCAAAGGGTAAAACTAAAAGACAATTATGTTTATTTTTTTAATCAAATAAAATAACTTTTGTCTCGTTAAATGGAATTATTTTGTAAGATTGATTCTTAATATGGTCATCATAACAAAAAAGTCCGCCGCCTTAGGTGTTTACTATAATAAACAAAGTCTTTGATTATAATATAAAATAATATTAATATAACAAGGAACTAAAGAAAGCCTTCCGGTTATACTAACATGTAACTTTTTGACCAGAAATAATTGTATTATATTTTTCATTCTTAAATAAAGAAAATATGTTATAAATTTGTCTCACTTATTTGAAAGTGTGTTACATAGTTTAAATTTTTATTAGATGTATATTTTTCTTTTAACACAAAGCATACAATTTTAAGTTAAGTTATAGGGACACATAGTTTAGAAATAATGGCAAGTTATGCATTGATAAATAGTCAAAAAGCCGCTTAATTCCAAATCGTGAGAGGGAGTCAGTCAGATATCAAGAAAGTGCAAAACGAAAAACATAATGACTTAATTTCGAGTTTCATGTTCCAACCTACATTGAAAACTAATGAAAGATTGTTCAGAAAAGACCGTTAAGAAATACACTTGAAACATTCAAACAAGGGAACCATAATCTCAGTACCATCAACAAAAAAACACAAAATTCGATGAACAAACAATCGATTCTTAATATCATAAAGAAAGAAGAACCGAAGCATAATCAATTACACGAACCTTCAATTGATTTATTACAATCGATGATCATGAAACGAATTAACAAAGGTTTTGAATTCTTATCGGGTCATAGGCAGCTGACGCGTAACCCATTTGATAGAGAAGGTCCGGGCCTAGAAGAATTCACAAAGTCTATGACGTCACTCACCCTCTTTTATCAAACTCTTTGTGAAATAAAGGGTTCTTATTAATTAGTGCATTTAATATTAATTAAGAAAGACCAAGTCGCTTTATTTTCTTTATTGTTTTTTTGCTTTAATAAATGTCAAGATAAAGGTTTATTAATTAGCGGTCTTATAGTTAAATATAGAGATATGATAGCGTTCATATGGTAACCAAAAGGTGCGCGTTAGGCGTTTACGAATAAATAAGTCTCACAATTAATCTTAAATGGTTACTTTTTTGACCTCAAATAATTGTTTTACGTTTTCATCTTTAAATCAAGAAAATATGTTTTAAAAGTTGTCTCGCTTGTTAGAAAGTGTGTTAACTTGTTTAAATTGATTTAACTTTATTAATGTGTATATATTTTGTATTTTGTGTTGTATTCTGGGTTAGCCCATTTGTTGGCCCAAGGCCTTGTTTGTATCTTATTTATTCCCTTGTTTAATGTTAATTCAATCATCGGAGAATTATCCAACTTTCATGGTATCAGAGCCACTATCTGATTACCCTAAACCCTAATCGGCGCCCCCTCCTCCCTTTGTTGCCGTCGACAGAATCCCTCGCCTCCCTCTCTTGTGATTGCCGTTTTTCCCATCCCTTCCTCTTTTCTCGATGACAGGCAATCCCGACTCTTCTTCTACCTCTGATAAGCCCTTTGGAATCACTAACATTAAGGCGTACGTACCCTTAATTCTTGATCTCAAGGAGCTTAACTACGATGCATGGCGCGAATTGTTGGAGACACATTGTGTGAGTTTTGGAGTCTCCGGTTAAATAGATGGAACCGTGACTTCGAAGGGACCGACCGACACTGAATGGAAGAAGGTTGATTCATTGGTAAAGTTATGGATTTATGGTACTATCTCAAAGTCTTTATTGCAAATCATTCTTAAGAAAAATATTAGTGCTAGAGATGTATGGTTGAGCCTTGAAAACTTATTTCGTGACAACAAAGAGGCTAGGGCTTTTCAACTTGATCAAGACTTGCGAAACATATCAATTGGCAATTCTTCGGTTACCGAGTATTGTCAACGATTGAAATCCATATCCGACTTGTTGGCTAATATTGATTCACCGGTTGACGAGAAAACTCTTGTTACTTACATGATTAATGGTTTGGGTGACAAGTTTGAGCATCTTGCAAGTATCATTAGGCATGGTGAAAAGCTTCCTACGTTTTTGGGAGCGAGATCTATGCTGTTAATGGAAGAGCAACGCCTCCTTCAACAGTGTACCTCCTCCATGGCTCATCATGATCAATCTTCATCCCCTACAGCCCTCCTGTCGGATTCTTCCTCCCTTCGGTCCAATAATTCTCACCGATCAACTCAGAAAATTGACAACAACCGCAAGTCTGCCAGTAGACGAAAACCTGCCGGCGACACCTCTGCTGTTCCGTCTCCACCTGCCGGTCGCAACCCACCACCGTCGAGTGGTCTGCCATCCCTGCCCCCGTCTCCGTGGGGTTTTCCAGGCTACAAATGGGCCTACCCTCCGCCTTGGGCCTACCCTTTTGGCTCTCTTCGTCAGCCCAGCCCAGGGTCCTCTTGGCCCACTTCAGCAGCTCGCAATCCGGCCCAAGCCCACATCGCTACAGCGGCTCCAAATCTCACTGCTCCACCGTGGACATGGTTTCTGAGGCAGTCAACTGAGCAAGCTTTCAATGCTCTTTCCATTGATTCCGAGGATGGGGGATGGTATTTAGACACCAGAGCTACTTCTCACATAGCATCGGACGCACTCGATACTATTTTTAATACTTGCACATTACCGTCTATTATTGTGGGTAATGGATCCTCAGTTCTGGTTTCTAATATGGGTCATTCCACTATTGCCAACCCTTATCGCACACTTCACTTAAATAATGTGCTTGTTACACCTCACATGATTAAAAACCCTAATGTTGACACCCTAATGTCCTAATCAACGATCTAATCAATTAGGGATTAGGAGCCACAGGGCCTACAACTCACAAGCCACGACATTAGCGAGATGCGACCTTCTACTTAATTGGTTAAGTCATTTAGGGTTACAAAGTGTCAAACTCATAATATGTGTGTGTATTCTAGATTTCTAGTTGTATAATTGTGCTACAACAACATGTCATGGCCATATGGACCTTTAAATTATTATGATTAAAAATGTAACCGTTATTTCACAATATTTGACCAAACTTATCATGATGTTACATAATAATTACTTATTTATCATATTTGAGGAAACAGGTTAGAAAATTTTGTAATAAAATCTTCATTTGGCATGCTTATAATTATAATATGTCTATGGTTTATTATTGTGAGTTTGATTTCTATAGTACTTTGTTTACAATTCTTAAAGCACTCTATTTTATCTAGCATGATTTGTAAATTACTTGATTATTAGATTTGAACAAATGAATTAACATTTGATATTTTGATCAAACCTTTAATTTTTCATGAATCATGGTTTTGATTTCGGCATGAATCTTGATTTTGTGTGGTTTCTTCAGATAAAATGATACAATTTTATTTTATAAAACTTATTATTATGATTCTTTGAGAATACTTAAATATGGAATTTTAAAACCAAATATCCAAACAAATCAAATTTTGGATTATGCGACTAAACCAAATTAATAATCGAAAACATAATACCGACCAATCAAAACTTGTTTCGATTGCGTAATTTGAGTACAAATACTTTTTAACGGACCTGCCAAAAGTTAATAATGCATTAATTTTGCAAAAATTATATCGTCCTAGAACACGACATTAACCAAATATGAAATAGAGGGATATGAACCAAATCTGACACAAATTTAAAATGAGTCAAAAAATAGTTAACACGAAAATACATCAATACAAATATTACACGACTTATTATCCATACTTGACTCGAATTGACAATTCAAGTAAGGTGTTAGCAAATGGTTTTTCCTTTTGAGTCTCCATCTATAAATACAAACCACTTCGAACACTCTTTCATGAGAAGCTTCCCTCCCTGGCATTGACGTGGTCGTCCCCTCCACTTGAGTCTCCATCTTTGCACTTTCCAGTTTCAATCCTATGGATTCCTCTATAAATACTCGCCACTTCTAACATTCTTTCTCACACTCTCAGCTTCTTCTCAAAATCTTCTTTACTCTCGCCTTTCTTACTAGAATCGCGATCAAAAACACACACTCATTATCAGATCACTACAAAGCTCACAGCAATGGCGAAGGTACATATCTGTTTCGTGATTAATCTCGATTTCTGCTTCATGTTTATTTGAATCGATTAACCTTAATTTGTACACTTCATCGCTTTTGCAGCAAAAGATTGTCGTGAAAGTAAGCATGAGCAACGAAAAGAAATGTCGTAAGGCGCTGAAGATCGCCGTTAGTATCTCCGGTTAGTTCCTGATTCTTAAATTTTCTCCGATGGATTGCTTTTTCCTCAATTTTCACATCAGTTTCAAATATGAAGAAATCGACAACAAATTCGAACGCCGTTCAGTTATTTAACGAACCTCACATTCAAATCATGTCGACTAATTTTACAATCGTTCTATAAATCTGAAAATGATCGAATTAAGTAGTTGTTTTCGTTTTTTTAACAATTGAATATATCTTGACTCATTGATCGAATTAAGCAGTAATTGACTAAAAATTCATCTGAAATGTGTTGAACAACAGGAGTGGAATCGGCGTCTTTTACCGGTTCAGATAAAGACCAGATAGCAGTTACCGGAGAAGGAATTGACTCGGTGAGGCTAACAACCTTGCTAAGGAAAGGTGTAGGAAACACCGAGCTACTGAGCGTTGGTCAGGTGGAAGAGAAGAAACCTGAACCCCCCAAGCCAGCCGCTGTGGCGGTGCCTCTGCAAATAAATCCTTACGAGTACTACTACAATGGCTATGGCACTCCTCATTATTACTCATATGACATGCGAGATTTCATCTATTAAAAGAATTTAGTTTCAGATTTTTGAATAATTAACTTCAAATCATCCCCTGTCTCTTCTTTTTCTTGTTCTTGGGGCTTTTTTTGGTGGGTGGGGGATCTGAAGGGATATATATAGAATTTTTGTATTTTATTTTCTATATGTAATTTTATATTTATTAATTTATTAAATGCAATATAACGTGAAATTCGTAATAATGAGCTTGTCCCATATATGAATATATGATATATTAGACTAAATATCCGTCTTATACACGAGTTGGTTTAAACGATAATAAATATTAAATATTAATAAAAACATATTATATAATAATAAAACGCGAATTATATGAAAATTTTAAAAATGTCAACGTACGACGTCAACACTCTAACCAGTAGTGGAAACATCGATGCGAGTGGGATGACAAACTTGATGGCAGAAACGTGCTATCATGAAATGAGGAGATGTGAGTGTATTTCTTATATAAGTCATCAATAATTATTGTTACAATTAAGGGTAATAAAGTTAAACGTTATTGGTTACAATTAAAAAAGAATTTAAAATGATTATAAAATATTTTAAAATTATAAAACTAAGAATTTGGTTAGTTAGGATATTGTGAAATATTATAAAGGGTAAATATGATATTTGTAAATTAAGGTGGGCAAATACGATTTTTTATGTTTTAATAAGGGCATATATGAAATTATCTATAATAATTTTGACTTTAAAAAGTCAAAATTGATTTTTTAATTTTTAGTGAATGAATGGTCAAGATTAAATATTTTTTAAATGATTGGTTCAGATCGTCTAATAAATTTTATAAAATTAATCTTTTATTTATATTAGAAGATAGAAGATAGCCCTCCCTTCTATTTTTCTTTTTCGGATTTTTTAAACGTTTCAACATGTTTAAGAGCTAATGATTTTATCAGTTACTCGCTTTGTTTTTTTGGGTTGGGGTTGGTTTTACAAATGAATGGGTGTTTTTATCTAATTGGGTTTTTGTCAGGGTCGGTGACTTGGTGGTATATATAAGGCGGTGTGGCCGTATGGGTAGTTTTATGGCTGTCATATCTTTGTTGATTTTGGTTGTGACAAGGACACATGTTGCTTTTGCACATATGTTCACATTGGTTTACTTTCGGTGCCAATTTCATAGTCCAGGTTAGTGGATTTTTCCGGGTGCGGAGTTGCATGATTGTCTTACCTGAAGGTGTATAAAGTGGTTTCCTTATGTTTAGCTTTCCTTCATGTGCCGTTTATCCTTGAGGGATTTCGAAGGATTTCGCAGGATTTTCATTTCCAATCCTTTGAAATCCCATGTTTGGTTGAAAATAAGAAGAAATGGATTGAGATTTCAAATCCTATAATTGTGGGATTTCAAAATCCTTAGGGGAGGGGTGGTATTTTGAAATCCCTCATATGTGCGAATTTAAAATGAGGACTTATCTAACCAACAATTCACAGTTCGCCTTCACCACATCAACCAACTCTTCACTCTCCTCGTCGCTACCGTAATCAGTCACCTCCATAACCGTCACCGGCATCACTTGAGTTATTGTTTGGGCTTAAAATCAGGGTGTTACAAGTTGGTATCAGAGCCTGGGTTTGAGTGAATCATGCACTTGAGTTAGTGTTTGGTCTCAAACCAGGCCGACCATGACAGGAAATGCATTTGAGCTGGGAGGGTAACTTGGGTTAGGATGAGAGTTGCCTGAGTGTTAGGTAACTTAAGTGTGTTGCTAGCCCTATGTTACTAGGTTTGACTTTAGTTATGTGTTAAGCCTGATGTAATAGCCTACCTTGGGTAGCAGTTTATAAATCAATAGTACTGTGGAGTACTAAGAATAGTGGTCCTGGTTCACATTGAACCTTGAATAGTGACAGAAAGCTGTTTGAGCTTGTGTATTGAGTCTTGTATTATGGATAAGTCATTGATGGATCCTTTGTAAGGATAGACTGGTTTAGAAGGAAAGATTTCCTTGATAATATACGAGACACTTTGAGCACTAGAATGAGAAACTGAGTCTTAATTAAGATTAGTTTCGCAAATAGAAACATGAGATTAAGTTATTAGAAGCCTTGTTTAGTAAGCCTTAATCAATAAGGTGAGTAAGTGATGAACTGCATAGAATGGAGTTGGTTCAAAAAAGTGCCAATTATCCTTGGTTTAAGGAGGGAGGCACCTTTTGTGAAGTAATATAAAAGATGATTTAGTTTATAGAATGAACCCTATTGAGATTGCTGGTTAAGTTGAAATTGAAACTAAAGTTATTGTTTCATGTACGACAGACTCACTCAGATGAGTTATAAGTGAAATAGTGTTTGTGTGTTTCTCCGAAAGAAACAGGAATTTTCTTTTGAATTGTATCTTCTACGATAGAAGAATAAACATTGTGACATCATCGAAGTGGTGTGGCTTAGTTCAAAGTGAGTTGGACTTCTCATTGAAGTCATTTATAGATCTTGTGATCTAATGAGTCCCATGTTGAGATGTGATGTAGAACGACTAGGTTGAATTGAAAACCTTTAGTCACATAATCTCTCGAGTTCAATTGAAAACTATAAACCACTCTTAGCACTTATTAGGTGCTTAGAGGAGATAAGAGGTCTAAAGTTAGTTGGGAAATTCCAGTGGTATTTTGTGATTGAGTTAATCCAATGAAATGTTTGAGTAAGGTTATACATTGAGTAACCTTGTGATTAAGTTGTTAAATAATCTTAGAGATTTTAACTCTCTAGTGGTTGAGACTTTTCTGAAATTAAGATTGTGATGTTGTTGATGAGTGATGTGTTCACTTAAGAATATGTGTAACTGAGTCTCTTTCCTTTGATGACTTAGAGAGTTGTTTAAAGGAAAGATAATGGTTAGTATGTTAAGCCTCTTATGAGGATAGACAAATTACAAGGTCAGTCTTGTAGCATGAAAAATTTGAATTATAATTTGACGTGATCCTATGTATCAGTTAGACCTAAGTGGTGGAAATGTAAGTTTATTGTAAGTTCATTAGAACTGCGATAAATGTTAATGATTGAGAATTTGATAAGTTGACTAAATGACCCGCGTTGGGTAGTGTTGAAAAGAGTTTCCTAATGACGATATTTATTTATGGTCTATTCGAGATCATGATAGTTTATGAAGGTAAAGTATATTAAGACCATAAAGATCACCGATGACATTGTAATGAAAGGTCTCTAAACCTTTCTCTGATAGGGAGAACCTTTAGAACCTAATGGTTATTGCCACCATAATCAAATATGATTATTTGAGATCAATTGGTTTTGTTTGTGCTACTAAAGAATAACATGTGATTAGATGCTTAAGGGTGATTCCCTCTGTTTATGTCTTTGGATACCAAAACGAGATTTAGAAATTAGTGGAGCTGAACCTGAAAGTGAAGCTCCTGCACATGAATTGAGGCATGTCCTCTGGCAATGAGATAGAGTTAATGTAACACCTGAGGTTTTGGGATTTACGTATAGAAAAGGTTATTGATAAATTACACTGTATTTTGTTGAAATACGTCCAGAATGACATGATGCTTCCGCAATAAATTTTAAGGGTTTGGTATAAATATGGTTTTAAATTGATTTTTGAAAATTTTAAATTTGGACTGAAAATCAGGGTGTTACAAGTTAGTATCAGAGCCTGGGTTTGAGTGAATCATGCACTCGAGTTAGTGTTTGGTCTCAAACCAGGCCGACCATTACAGGAAATCCATTTGAACTGGAAGGGGTAACTTGGGTTAGGTTGAGAGTTGCCTGAGTGTTAGGTAACTCAAGTGTGTTGCTAGCCCTCTGTTACTAAGTTTGACTCCTGAGATGGGATATGTTTATGAAAAAGCCTACCTTGGGTAGCAATTTGGAAATTAATTGTACTGTTGAGTACTAAGAATAGATGTCCTGGTTCATATAGAACCTCGGATAGAGACATAAAGCTGTTTTAGCTTGTGTGTAGAATCCTGTATTATGGATAAGTCCTGGATGAATCCTTTGTAAGGATAGCCTGGTTTAAAAGGAAATGTTTCCTTGATGACATAGGAGATGTTTTGAGCACTAGAATGAGAAACTGAATCTTGATTAAGACCAGTTTCGCCAATAGAAACATGAGATTATGATATTGGAAGCCTTGTTTAGTATGCCTTAATGCTAAGGCGAGTAAATGATGAACTCGATCAAATGGAGTTAGATCAGAGAAGTGCCATTATCCTTGGTTCAAGGAGGGAGGCATCCTATGAGAAGTGGTATAAAAGACGATTTGGTCTATAGAATGAACCCATTAGGCGACTGCGGTTGCGGGTTCGGATCCTTTATGGATAATTGTTAGAGTCATTCGTTAGTGACACTTTATGTGTTTTGACTTGAGAGTTGTTTCTCTATCTAAGTATAAATCCTATTGGGATTAGTGGTTAAGTTGAAGTTGAAATTGAAGTTATTGTTTCGTGCATGATAGACTTACTCTTATGAGTTAAGTTATAAATGAAATAGTGTTTGTGTGTTTCTTCGAGAGAAACAGGAATCTTTTTCTAAATTGTGTCTTCTATGATAGAAGAATAGATATTGTATCACCATTGAGGTGGTGTAGTTTGGTCCAAATGAGTTGGACTCCTCGTGGAAATCTAGTATAGATCTTGTGATCTAATGGATCTCACATTGAGATGTGAAGTAGAATGATTAAGTTTGAATTGAAAATCTTTTAGTCCCATGAGCTCTCAAGTTTCGGTTGAAAGCTAATAATCACTCTGGGCATTTGGTATGTGCTTAGAGGAGATAAGAGGTATAAGTAGTTTGGGGAAACCCAATCGTATCTTGTGATTGAGATTATGGAATGAAATGTTTAAGTAAGGTTGTACTCTGAGGAACCTTATGATCAAGTTGTTGATTAACCTTAGAGATTTGAAGTCTCTAGTGGTTGAGATTTTATGAAACTAAGATTGCGGTAGTATTGATTAGTGATGTGATCACTTAAGAATCTATGTAACCAAATCTCTTTCTTTGATGGATTAGAGATAGTTGTGTAAAAGAAAGATAATTGTGGACTATTGATCCTCTTATGAGGATAGGCCAATTATGAGGTCAGTTTTGTGGTATGAAAATTTGAATTTTAACTTGATGTGACTTTGTGCATTGGTTTATCCCTAATAGTGGGAATGATTAATTGTAAGTTCAATAGAACTGCGATAAGTGTTAATGATTGAGAGTTTGATAAGTTGACTAAGTGACCCGTTTTGTGGTATTGTTGAAAAGAGTTTCTTAATGATTCCAGTTAGTGTTGGTTGGATCAACGATCCAGTTGATGTGTGAATATGAATTCCATTAAGAACATGAGATTTGATGTGATATGGGGCTGGGGTCTATAGATCTACCTTGAGGTGAAGAATCTTTTGGACCTCATAGTGATTACCTTTGGGAATCAAATGTGATTCTTTGGGTTAAATCTGTTTTGATGGTGATATCTTAGTGTAATGGGTAGTTGTTACCTAAGGAGTGATTCACTCTGCTTATGTGTTCGGACCCTTGAAAAGAGATTTAGAAATTAGTGGAGCTGAACTCGAAAGTGAAGCTCCTGTGTATGAATCGAGGCAGGTCCTCAGGCTATGAGATAGAGTTAAGATCCTTCTATTTTGATAATAGATGTCCTTGTGACAAGTAGCTAGCTTACATGTGGTAAGCATAGTGTGGTGCCTTGAGGCCACAAGAGTTGATTGAGTATATGACCATTAGGAGCATGCGGCGATGCCGGTAGCTCGAGTTGGTCGAGAGCTTGGACCTTGAGATCTGTTTTAGCCGGGCATGGCAAAGTTGTGACCTAAGTATGGAGTCGCTAGATTATAGTCTTAATAGGGATATTGTGGGTCTTTTGACCAAAAGTTGTTATGAACTTAATGAGGCGACTTAGAGGTGCTCAACGAGAGGCCTTGCGAATTAAAGATCTCTAAGTAAGATTGTGCTTGTAGAAATGATCGTCTTAGGGACGATATTGGGATATTTTGACCAATGGGTCAATTTGAGCCTTAAGGTTTGATATGAAGTGTGAGTTAATTGTGTTAAACGTATGTTGGTTCTGGTGAACCTTCCCTTGGTAATGTGATAGTATTGGGCAGAAATCTGAACTCGAGCGCTAGCTATTGATTTTAATGGCTTGCATGATTATTGAATTAAGTTATGATGCTTAGAACCTTCGAGTTATGAGATGTGGCATATTGTGATCGGTAATTTTACCGTAGAAATTCTAGAAATAGAAGTCAGTTCATATCCTCTGGGTCGTGTGCCAAGGTAGTTAAGAACCTTGAGAGAAGATTATCTGATTTGGGTCTTCGTTGACCAATTGATGAAATAATGATTTCATCTTAGTGATACTTATGAGTTTATTGTCCAAATTATGGACAAGTAGTTAATGTATATGACTGTGTTAAGACATGGGATCATGATATTCAGTTATGAATAGACACTTGTACGTTACTCGAATTATAGGAGGAATATTTACAAATAAAACATATGTTCATGAATGGGTTGTTTGCCCGAGTTGGCTTTTAATAGTCATAGTGTTTGAACATTGAGAAGTGATTGTTAGATCACTATCTAGTGTGAGCAATAGCTAGCCATAAGACTATACGGCTTAAGAGCTGTAAAGCTTGGGATGATGATGCGGATCTCTGATAGTCCCATTGGGAAATATTCATGTACCCGTAGTGGTGAAATACTAGGCTATTTTAAAGGTCTAGTTAAAGAAATTGATCTTGAGCTTTGACTTGTGAAAGCTATGTTAATGATTTCTCTCATAGAGAGAAAGATTAAGTAATTATGAAAGAGATGATTCTATTAGTCGAATTAAATGATCCTAGTTAGGATCTTAGTACAAACAGGTGGAATTCCTAAGCGTGTGGATCGATTCGATTCTGAGGACGGAATCTTGGTAAGGAGGGAGGAATTGTAAAACCCGAAATTTTGTAAAATATAAAACATACAAAAATATGCAAGTTTACTTGATAGTTAGTAAAATTATGTGTTTTGGGGGTATTTATGTGTTATTGGTAGCGTATTTGGATTTTATAAACTAAATTATATATATGTGAAAAGAGAGTGAAAGATGGAGGGCCTTAAGGTAAATATGTATATATTTATGTAATTGACTTCTTCTTTGAAGTCAAAAGAAGAGAAAATTCTGGAAGAAAATAGAGAGAGAGAGAGAGAGAGTTCTAGAGAGAGAGCTGGAAAGAGGAAGAAATCAAAGGGAAAATTGATGGTTCTTGAGTTTGATTCAAGTTTTGAAGTGTTTAAACTTCAATTTATTCACTTGAGGTTGATTTGAGCAAAGAAGATTAGCAATCAAGTTGGGTTTATGATCAAGTAAGTTCTAAACCTCCTTTGGTGTTTGATTTTGAGTTATAGTTGTTATAGTTGGTGTTTTCTTGTTGATTTTATGGTGAAATTTGTGAAAATGATGGTAAATGGGTCAAAATTGGAAGAAATGGTGAGCTTGGGGTTTAATTAATTAAAGACATGAGAAGTGTTCTTGTTATAGTGTTATGAAGTGTTATTTGAGTCTTATTATGTTGCAAATATGTTTGATTTGGAAAAGATTGGGTTTTGATCGGATTTGCAGCAAAGAAAAGTAGGGTATGTTGCTGGTTGCAGGTCGTCGCGGCGCGACGTAGCTGGGCCTGCGCGATGAGTTTTTCCAGAGATTTTCTCGCGGCGCGAGCATGAGTGTTTTGTGGCGCGAGGCACCCTAAAATGTCCAAAAACTTGTTTTTGACCCCGTTTGACCTTGTAATTGATTGGGATTTGATTCATATGGTTATAGGAGGTTTATTTGGAGTCTTATAAGACCCGAAAGGGTGTCTAATTCTAGACTTGAGTCTAGAAACCTTGTTTTGGGCTAACTTATGTTAGTTAACCTTGTGTTTTATGATCATAGGCTTGTGATCAAGAGTTTAGGCTATGGTTTGAATGGGGTTGTGATCCACATCACACCCTCAGGTGAGTACACACTGCGGATACCCAACTGTTTGATAAGATTACAAGTCATCATGTTGTGTTTTGATTGTTTGGCAATGGTTTGACGAATCTTGATGATTCAAAGGATGTGGATTATGAAACTGTTTTATAGATGCGGGTTATATGATTTGAAACTGTTTATGAGGTTTGAACTTACAGAATATGTAAACCATGTATTGTTTTATACTATGGTCTTTGTGAAGTATAAATGCTTTATGAAACCCTTGGGGTTTAAGAATGTGGAATTGTGAATTCAAGTTAAGAGGTGTTTTAAATGGTGGTTTTCTAAATAAGACCATTGCTCCATGTTGGAGATGGTCTATGCTTACCTTGTGATTAAACTAATGGTTTTGAAACTCCATGTTGGAGTGAACTTTGATTTTGAAACAAAAGACATGATTTTGACTTAAAGAAACTCATGTTTTCACTAAAGCTGTTTTTAGGCATTGAGATGCCAAATATGGTTTTGATTGTTGAGCATTTATGCTCAAGTGGTTCAAATTGTGAAACATGCTCGTTTTATTGATGAACTGATATGCTTGGATTAATTGGCCTTTATGGCAAGGTAATTTGTGGCCTTTATGGCAACTTGTTTTATGACCCTTCGGGGTAAATGATTTTATGACCCTTCGGGGTAAGAGATTTTATGACCATTCGGGGTAAATAATTTTATGACCCTTCGGGGTAAGAGATCTTATGACACTTCGGGGTAAGTGGTTTTATGACCCTTCGGTGTATGTGATTATGTGACCCTTCGGGGTATGTGCTTATGTGACCCTTCGGGGTATATGTGCTTCGGTCCGGACCACTGTGTGATATAACTCTGTACCATAGGGTTCCTAGTCATTGGGACGTACACAGCGGTTCCTGTGGCTTCGACAATTGGGGGGACCCCGAGGTACGGGTGGCTGAGGGATCGGTGTAGAGAGTGGAGGGGTATGTCAGTAGCCATCATGACCGTGTGGGTTCACTGGGCTGACGAGCCACCGAACCCGTGGCAACACGAGTGGATTTGGTGAACAGGGCTTACACTCCAGATAACCGTTGTATGGTAGACTGCTTCGTGCATCCCCCACCTTGACGGGGTGATGTGGTTATCCCCCATGTGGGCACGTGTTGACCGTGGCTAGCTACCACGTGGATACATTGTGGCCCAATAGACAGACCCGCATCCTTATGTGCTATTATGTGTATGCTTTCAAAATCTTAATTGATTGCCAAACTCATGTTTTCAAAAGAAGGAAAAGGATGACTTAGTTTTGATAAAACTAATGTTTTTGGTTGTACTCACTAGCTATGTATATAGCTAACTTTGTGTATAAAAATGTTTTGTATCCGCAGGTTGTACAGAGGCCTTGGTGAGGCGGGTAGATGCCTTGGGGCATAGTTTTGGATTGACTGCATTCCGGTAAACTTGGATTTCCTACCCCTTTCTGATTATGGTCGTGAGATTGACTGCTGTAACACCCAGAGGTTTTGGGATTTACGTATAGAAAAGGTTATTGATAAATTACACTGTATTTTTTTGAAATACGTCTAGAATGACATGATGCTTCCGCAATAAATTTTAAGGGTTTGGTATAAATATGGTTTTAAATTGATTTTTGAAAATTTTAAATTTGGGCTGAAAATCAGGGTGTTACAGTTAAGACCCTTCTATTTTGATAATAGACGTCCTTGTGACAATTAGTTGGCTTATATTTGGGTTTAGTTGGCTTATATTTGTCAGACATAGTGTGGTGTCTTTAGACCACAAGAGATGACTGGATATATGACCATCAGGAGCATGCGGTGATGCCGTTAGCTCAAGTTGGTCAAGAGTTTTGATTATGAGATCTGTTTTATCCGGGCATGGTAGAGGTTGTGACCTAAGCTTGGAATCGTAAGGTTATAGTCCTAATAGATATATTGTGGGTCTTTTAGACCAAAAGTTGTTGTGGACTTTATGGGGCAACTTAGAGGTGCACGACAAAGGCCTTGAGGGATAAAGATCTTTGAGTAGAGTCTGTGCTTGCGATAGTGATTGTCTTAAGGACGATAATTGTGTCAACCATGGCTGCTAAGCCGATTCGAGCTTTAAGGCTTGATATGAGCTATACATTATTTGTGTTTAGCATATACTGGTCCAGGTGAACCCTTCTTTGATATTGTATTAGTAGTGTGCGGGGATTTGAACTTTTGCACTAGCTATTGATTGGATGACAAAAGATAGCCATTGAATTAAGGTATGATATTTTGAACCTTTAAATTATGTGGTGTGCCATGGTGTAATCGGTAATTAGTTACCGTAGGAACTTTGAAACAGGAGTTAGTTTATATACTTTTGGTTACGTGTCAAGGTTGTTAAGAACCTTGAAAGGAGATTATATGATTTGGGTAATTGAGAATTGAAAGTGATTGATAGATCACTAATTAGTGCAATCAATAGCTAGTCATGAGGTTATATGACTTAAGAGTCGTAAAGATTGGGTTAACAATGTTAAACTCCTGATAACCCAGTTGGGTGTTATTTATGAACCATTTAGTGGTAAGACACTAGGCTATTTTAAAAGGTCTAGTTAAAGTAATTGATTTTTAGTTTTGCTTTAGAAAAGCTGTATAAATTATTTATACCATTGGGTAAGTGCACTCAACTTTGACCAAGTCTGAGTCTAGTTGGGAAACTGGATGATTTTAAACAAAGAAAGATTAATAGATTATGAAAACGGTTTATACTGATAGCTAAGTTATGTGATCTTATCTAGGATCTTAGTAAGAGATGCGGTTACAATGTGAGCTCCTGGAATAATTCGATTCCGAGGACGGAATCTATTTAAGAAGGGAGGAATTGTAATACTCCGAAATTTTATGATGACCTTATTATTGGTAAAATAGGTGCCGATATTGTTTTAAAGAATTGTATATCATATTAGTAAAACACAAATAACATATCATAGTTAAATTGGAATTTATTATTTTAAGAAGTGATATTAGTTAGTTTATGATATTTCTCTATGAAGTATTAAAAGTAATGGACGAGGTACAATTGGTTAAAGCTTTAAATAATTTGTATTAAATTGTTATGAGTTGTGGGTGTTAGGTGCAAAATTGATGAAATTTTGACGGCTAATGATGTCAAGTCTTGAGAGTAGAGGGGTTGTAAATGGAAATTGTATTATTATATAGAGAAAACTCTAGAACCATGACTCATTTGAGTCATGGTGGCTGTGCATATCGATTGGGAGAAGAAAAAGGGAGGAACCAAGGGATTTTCATGTATGGAGGGAGATTTTATGTGTAATTTGGTTTTGAAGTCAAAGTGGTGTGATTTTCTTGGTTGCTTGATCATTTTTGAAGCTTGTTTGGAGCAAAGAAAGGAAGCTACTCAAGTGAGTTGGTAATCTAAAGTAAGTTCTATCCTTGATTGTGCTTGATTTCAGTAATACTTGAAATATTTGATTAAGGTTGTTGAAATATGAGTTTATGTTGTTGAATGGGTCAAATTTTGTGGTAATTGGTTAAGTTAGGGTCTTGATGATTAAATGGTTGTTAAGTGTTAGTGTTTTGTGGTTATGAAGACATTTTTGTAGAGTTTTAAGACTTTTGTTGGTTGAAATGTGGATTGGTGGCAAGAAAATGGGATTTGGGAGCTGTAGAAATGAAAGAAGAAGAAAACAGAATTGTGCAGACCCCGTCGCGACGCGACGGGTTGGTGTGTCGCGACGCGACGCGTCATGTGTAGAAGAGAAGTTTTTCCAGAGAATTTCTCGCGGCGCGAGACATTCTGAAACTTCCAAAACTCATGTTTTTGACCCCATTTGACTATGTACTTGTTTGGGAATTGATTCTAAGGCTTTATAAGGGATAAATGGAGTCTTTTTAGACCCGAAATAGTGTCTAAGACTAGAATTGAGCTTAGAAACATTGTTTTTGATTAACTTATGTAAGTTAACCTCATGTTTTGTGATCATAGGTTTGTGATCCAGTGCTTAAGCTTTGGTTTGGATGGGGTTGTGATCCTCATCACACCCTCAGGTGAGTACACCCTGCGGATACCCTGTTTTGGTTAAACTTTCAAGTCATCATGAATGTACTTTGATTGTTTGGAAAATGTTGATGAAACTTGATGGATCAAAGGATGTGGAACCATAGACTTATTTGATAATGTGTTTTCTAAGATTGGCAAATGTTTATGAAGCTTTTGAACTTAAAGAATGTGGAAACTATGGATTGTTTTATATTATGGTTTATATGAATTACAAATGCTTTATGAAACTCTTGGGTTTAAAGAATGTGGAAATTGTGAGTTCAATATAAGATGTGTTTTGAAAAATGGTTTTCAAAATGAGACCATGGCTCCATTTTGGAGATGGTCTATGTTTATGTGTGTTTTACTTGATGGTTATTGATACATGACACTCCTTATAGGAGTAAGCTTGGATTTTGAAACAACAAACATGGTTTTGAGTTAATGAAAGATATGTTTGCACTTACGATGTTTTTGGGCATTGAGATGCCAAATGTGATATTGATTATGGAGCATTTATGCTCAAGTGATATGATTGTGACACTTATGTGTTGATTGATAAGCTTGATTGCTTGAGATACTTGGCCTTATGGCATGTGATTTATGTGACCATTTGGGGTATGTGATTTGGTCCGGACCACTGTGTGATATGAACTCTGCACCATAGGGTTCCTAGCCATTAAGACGTGCACAGGTTCATGTGGCTTAGGCAATTGAGGAACCGCGATGTACGGGTGGTTGAGGAATCGGTGTAGAGAGTGGAGGGGTATGTCAGTAGCCATCGTGACCGTGTGGGTTCACTGGGATGACGAGCCACCGAACCCGGGGCAACACGAGTGGATTTGGTGAACAGGGCTTACACTCCAGATAACCGTTGTATGGTGGACTGCTTCGTACATCCCCTACCTTGACAGCGTGATGTGGTTATCCCCCATGTGGACATGTGTTAACCGTGGCTAGCTACCACGTGGAGACATTGTGGCCCAATGGACAGACCCACATCCTTATGTGCTTATGTGTTTGATTTTAAAGTATATTGGTTGCCAAACTCGTGTTTTCAAAAGTGAAAATATGATGACTTGATTTTGAAAAGACAAATGGTTTTTGGTTGTACTCACTAGCTATGTTTATAGCTAACATTGTGTATGAAAATGTTTTGTATCCGCAGGTTGTATTGTGGTCTTGGTGAGGCAGGTAGATGCCTTGGGCTTAGTTTGATTTGGTTGCATTTCTGGTAATCTTGGGTTTCCTATGCTTTTGTTGATGGTCGTGAGATTGACTGTGGTAACACTCAAAAGGTTTTGAGTTATATTTAATGATAAAGTTTACTGTTAAAATGTACTGTATTTTGTTGAAATACTCAAGGAGAACTACAATGCTTCCGCAATAAGTTACAAGAGATTTGTATAAAGTATGTTTTAAATTAAGTTTTGAAAATTTTTAAATTTGGGCTGAAAATCAGGATGTTACATCCTTGGTATCATACTTTGGTTTGGAGGAAGTCCTTTTGGGTTGGATTACTTTATGTAATAAGTTTGGTAACTACATCTTTGAGTAATGAAGATTGTGGTGATTTTGTTTTGTAAATATGATCTTATTTTAAAGAAGCGTATGTCGGTGCACAAACATTTATAATAAGTAGGGGCGGTCCAAACATATATGATGTTCTGGACAAAATTAAAAAAATGGCACCAAAAAGTATTAAAATATAATGCAAATAAATAAGTAAAATATCAATTGTATTTTTAGACTTTTGATCCTTATTGTCTTTGAGATATCTTTGTTTAATAAAAAAAGCTAAATGCATATACAATATAAACGTTTGAAAAAAATTACAATTTCTTCAACAATACTTCATGTTACATTTTGCTAAATATAATCATCCAATAACAAAACTAATGTTAATACTTGTTGCATTTAGCCTCCGGTTTAATAATAATATTTGGTTACATATGTTGGAATGAAACAAGTCCCCTCTCAAAGATAAATGGAAGTTTCTAAATGGTTTGGATAATGGGCAAACATTACATTTGAAATCAAAAGTATAATACACGAAAGGAAACATAGCCTTGAGCATTTTGAGTGTTTGATTGATTACCAACTAAATCTTGCATGCCAAAGATGAGTATCACTTGAGCTTGAGAGAATTGTGTATTGATGTACAAATTTTGTTTATTCATGAAGGGTATAGAGTCTACCACATATGTTCCCTTGTGATGTGTGTCCACTATGGTATTAGTAAATACAGTTTTCATGAGTAAATGTGATAGATGAATTAGTTAAGGAAATGATTTTGGGTTAAACTATGATGAAAATCATAATATAATATTTTCAACAATCTTGAAATTGAAATAATAGAACTGCTATTTATTGTGGCTTGTCTAAATTTCAGGAGAAAAATATGAAGCTACAAAGTAGAAAGAAGAGAAGAGTTGAAGGATTATACAAGGACCAAAACTGGTGATTTCTTGCATTCCTTTCTTCGTGATTTTATTTGACAATCTTCATCATATTGATGAATGATTTGAGTGTTATGGTTAAAGTTTGATCTACTCATCTGGTTGGATTTAGTTGAGTTGTGTTATCTTTGTTGTTTGTGGCATTTTGCGGCCCGGAGTGATCGACCCGGCCGGTTTAGTGATCGAACCGATCAATTTCAACCCGGTTTGACCTAGTTTTATATTAATTAATTTTTTTATTTTAATCCTAAAATTTGTTTTTACATAAAGTAATTTGGTATTATAATCTTAGTTTACTATTAATCTTTTAAATAAGGTTATATTTTTTTATTTTTACATAAACATAGGAAACTCAAGTGGTTAAGTTCTTGTTTATGATGACGATAATGATGATGATGATGAAGTTAAGAATGATAGTGAATTTCATATACTAAGTGATTGTGAGCTTGACACGTTACTTTTTTTATATTTTTTTTTTCACTTTATATATACGTGTACACGAATATATACATATATAAATAAATAAAATTTGAAACCGGGTTGACCCGCCGATCGAACCAGTTGACCTGTGATCCGTTAAAAAGACCGGATCAACTAAATAATCGATTTTTAAAACATTGCTCGAGGTCGTAGTGAAACGCAGACCCACAAGGAGGCAACGTTACCCCCACTCATTACACGTGGTCTTAATTAAGGGGTTAAATAATTAAGAATCCATAAAGTATATGTTGCGTCGTAATCTTTATTTTTATTAAGGGGTTAAATAATTAAGAATCCATAAAGTATATGTTGCGTCGTAATCTTTATTTTTATTAAGGGGTTAAATAATTAAGAATCCATAAAGTATATGTTGCGTCGTAATCTTTATTTTTATTAAGGGGTTAAATAATTAAGGGGTTACCCTACGCCATATTTATTTTTATTATGTGGATCGTGAGAAGCTTCCCTCCCTTGCATTGACGTGGTCGTCCTCTCCACTTGAGTCTCCATCTTTGCACTTTCCAGTTTCATTCCTATGGATTCCCTTATAAATACTAGCCATTTCTAACATTCTTTCTCACACTCACAACTTCTTCTCAAAATCTTCTTTACTCTCGCCTTTCTTACTAGAATCGCGATCCAAAATTCACACACTTATTATCAGATTACTACAAAGCTCACAGCAATGGCGAAGGTACATATCTGTTTCGTGATTAATCTCGATTTCTGCTTCATGCTTATTTGAATCGATTAACCTTAATTTGTACACTTCATCGCTTTTGCAGCAAAAGATTGTCGTGAAAGTAAGCATGAGCAACGAAAAGAAATGTCGTAAGGCAATGAAGATCGCCGTTAGTATCTCAGGTCAGTTCCTGATTCTTAATTTTTCTCTGATGGATTGCTTTTTGCTCAATGTTCACATCAGTTTCAAATACGAAGAAATCGACAACAAATTTGAACGCCGTTCAGTTATTTAACGAACCTCACATTCAAATCTTGTCGACTAATTTTACAATCGTTCTATAAATCTGAAATGATCGAATTAAGTAGTTGTTTTCGTTTTTTTAACAATTGAATATATCTTGATTCATTGATCGAATTAAGCAGTAATTGACTAAAAGTTCATCTGAAATGTGTTGAACAACAGGAGTGGAATCGGCGTCTTTTACCGGTTCAGATAAAGACCAGATAGCAGTTACCGGAGAAGGAATTGACTCGGTGAAGCTAACAACCTTGCTAAGGAAAAGTGTAGGAAACACCGAGCTACTGAGCGTGGGTCAGGTGGAAGAGAAGAAAGCTGAACCCCCAAAGGAAACTAAGCCAGCCGCTATGGCGGTGCCTCTGCAAGTAAATCCTTACGAGTACTACTACAATGGCTATGGCACTCCTTATTACTCATATGACATGCGAGATTTCATCTATTAAAAGAATTTAGTTTCAGATATTTGAATAATTAGCTTCAATTCATCCCCTGTCTCTTCTTTTTCTTCTTCTTGGGGTTTTTTTTGGTGGGTGGGGGATCTTAATGGATAACAATAAGTGTATGTAATTTTTGTATTTAATTTTCTTTATGTAATCTTATATTTATTAAATGTAATATAACTTGAAATTCATAACAATAAGTGTATGTTATAAATTGTGTCTAAGTATATTAATGGTTATTAAAGTAAATTCACTTTGATTTTAGAATAATGAAATGATTAAGGAATAATGAATTTTTTAAGAAATTGAAATTTTAAAGAATTAACTTTTGCTAAGGAGTGAGATTCCGTATCATGTTTGTTTGTTAAAATAGGGAATTCAATTTCAATTCTATATTTTATTTGGTTTGTACATTTGTCGAAAGAATTGGATTGAAATTATGTCAAATGATCAAATAAACAGGATATAGAAATAAAATATCGTTCAATTTCTTTGAATTCCATAGGATTCTTGTGAAACAAACGGGACCTTAAGTGTTGGATATTTAATACTTGTTAGAGAGGAATGGAATTGCAAATATGCTACTGCTGTGCCTACATTCACTAAAGAACTTATGGTCTATATAAAGTGTAACACCGGAAAACTCAAACCATTTTTTTAAAATACGATGCGGAAGCTTTTAATTAAACAAACTTTACACAAAGTACAATATTTACAAACAACATCAAAAACCTCTTTTCACAAAAAGATACAACATTCAACTTGGTGTTACAAAATTCACATGGCTCGTTTCTATTTTAAGATACATATCAGAGCAGGGTCGAGCTTTCCTTCTACCAACACCAACAACTCACAAACCTGCAAAAGCAACAACTGAGGGGGATTAGCATAAAGCTAAGTGAGTAGAAGCTAATCACAAAGGCAAACATCAACAATCGATATCAAAACATGTAACCACACAATCAAGAAGACCAGCGGTTTGGCGCAGAACCTACAACCAATGTCGGCCAAAGCAAAGGTTTACCGATAACCCTCTACTAAATTGGCACAATGAAATTCCCCTCTGACACAACGCATGCATCAGTAGGATTACCGATGTTCAACCAACCAGTAGACGAGCCCAGCCCAATTCCACGTATATCTGACTTCTCAAACGCAACTCGATATTATCCAAAGAGTGCGTATTGGGCAAATAATCATGCAACAGATATAATCAATCAACAATCACAATCAACAATCAGACTCAACAGTCTATCAATCACATACGCATACATCACATCAATCATATCAACTATAATCTTTACTATCCGCGAGTTAACATCCACTCATCTCATGATTCCAAACGTGAAACTCATATATCTTATATCACCGAGTCTTTGTGTTTTTTGAAACACAGTAACAACGAAATCAGTCTCGGATTCATAAATATATTTGTCCACATATATTTATCTCTATGGATAATAAACACTAAGCTTAATCCTCATATCATTAAATATATAACGTACAACATCAAGAAATCAACAAACGAGAACATATCCAGAAAAATCGAGGACGCGTCGCGTCCAACAATCCGACACGTCGCGTCATGTGCAGTTGTCGGATTCCGAGAGCATCGGATTTCAGGGTCTCAGATTCTTGGGTTTCTGGATTCATAGTCGGATTTCATAAAGGTCGGATTCTTGGCCATCGGTTTTTAGGGTATCCGGATTTGGACTATCGGATTATTTTAGGAATCCATCGGATTTTTGGGGTATCCGGATTCAAGATGTACCGGATTCAGGTATCGGTTTTAAGGTGACCGGATGTCACAATGTCGGATTTATCAACATCGGATTCACCCATATCGGATTCATCATCTTCTTCTTCAACATATAACCAGCCGACTTAACATTCCATGAATTAATTTCAGGGTTTATAAAAACTTACCAAAAACATATTCACACATCGATAAACATGTTTACATGCATCATAGTCATCTTATAATCATGTAAATCACTAGAACAAACAAAACCCGTTTTATCAAGTAAGCTTCAAACTTCATTCATGATATTTCACTTCTAAGCTTATAAAACATAGCAGAAACATATCATGATATTCATCAATCATATAAGAATCATAAGCTAACCTTGATCTTGATTTAACAACAACAATTTCCTTTACTTTGAAACTTCTAGTCTTTTTTCTTTTGGGTTTTCCTCAACGAAAGGAAATACACACACAATAACACACTTCACTTTTCAACTTGATTCAAATAATAAGCAGATAATATGACTTGCCATATATACATACACATACACATATATTCTTCAATTTCAAAGCAGGAGGTGGACTCCTCTTTTACATGCAAACATACTTATCATACTTACATACATACATATATACTAACATACATGAAAGTAATTCCGGCATGTAATTCATTATGCATAATTATTTTAATTCTTAGTTAATTAATTAAATATAAACTTCCAATTTAAAAACATATAATTAATAAATTAATCACACACATAAACATGTAAACACATACCGTCAAACCGCTAACAACTAGTCCGGGTTTACGGATGTTACATAAAGGCACTACATTACAACCGGAAAAAGAAAAATAGCCAAAAATCCCCAAGAGCCCCTACAATCCCTTGATGCACTAGAAGTACCCTCATCTTTACTCTCCATAGACCAAAGTCGTTATCGCCATCGAATTTCTCCAACTCAAACTTGGTAGTAGTCATCTTGATCTGTTCGTCTTCTCGTTCTCGTGAATTAGGTAAAATTTTTCTTCCAATTCTATCTTCCCCTGCCCTAATAACAAGGCTTTGATACCACTTGTTGTTAATTGAAGAACAACTCAAGTAGAATCTTTATTGAATTTAGGGTTTTCAGTAACAACTCAAGTAGAATCTTTATTGTAATTTTTGCTTATCAAAAGAAAGTGAGAAAAATTAAATCTAAATGCTTGAAGCAAGCAGATTTTTAAACCAAAGAATTGACTATCAATCTATCATTATGAACCACAAACGCAGATACTAGATACAATCATACAAACCTTTTATAATCTTCTTTTATTTGAATTAATGGTTGTAATTTTCTGCTTTTCAAAAGAAAGTGAATAAAATTAAATCTAAATGCTTGAGGCTAGCAGATTTTTAGACCAAAGAATTTACTATCAATCTATCATTTATGAACCAGAAAGGCAGATGCTAGATACAATCATACAAATCTGTTTTGGCTTGATTCTTGCTGCAAAAACAAAAACTGATTCTCGAACCTGATTCATACTCGGTAGGTAGCTGCAAAACCAGAATGAACTTGCTGGAAAATCAGTTGCCCTAATTAAACCCACTTCACATTCCATTCTCTCGATGGATTTAGAGTACAATCAATTCACGAGTCCATAACTGAGTTTCTTCGGTTTCGAATAAACAGAGAAAAGAGAGAATGAGAGAAACTCAAATGGATGGATGGAATTAGAATTTCATTTCAGAAAGGAACAAAGCTCAAACCTGAACTTGCTGCAAAATCGTTTGCTTTCACTGATTCAAGAGTCACGATTCATGAAATTCAATTTAGAATCTGATTCTAAATGCAAAACCTAATCGGCCTGTAATCCTCTCGATGGAATAGAATACAATATGAGTAATGAGTCCAGAATTATGTTTCGTCGGTTTCGAATTCAATTTCAGAAACAGCGAATGAGAGAAAGTCGATGGATTGATAAAATTAGAATTCAATTTCAGAAAGGAACAAAGCTCAAACCTAAATGCTGGTGTTTTGATCGATTTCTTTCCTTAGCTGCTGGTTCGTGAATTCATGCCTTGAGAACTCCATGTGACTCATTGATGATGGATGATGGTTCATCTTGTTGCCCTTGTTACATGTCTGTCACTTCAAATTCCCTTTTTTTTCTATTCATTTTCTTAGGGGGTGTTTGTTTAAGCTTTTTTTTTAAGGGCTTAAGCTTATGAGCTTAATAGCTTTTGATCTTATGAGCTTATAAGCTTATGAGAAAAAAAAGTGTTTGGGTTAGCTTATAACTTATGAGTTAATAAACTTCTTTTAAAAATGTAGAAAATGACCAAAAAGGGCTTCCTTACATTAGCTTATTAATGTATAATGACTAAAAAGAGGGTATAAAGGTAAAATTATAAAAATAAGCTCACATGAAAGAAAATAAGTTAGTTCAAGATAGCTTATGAAAAATGGCTTATTTTATTAAAAATAAGTCAATAAGTTTAAGCTAATAAGCTTAGCCAAACACCTAAAACATGATAAGCTCAAAATATAAGCTCATAAGCTAATAAGCCAAAATAATAAGCTTAAACAAACACCCCCTTACTAATGAGTATCAAAATAATAAGCTCAAAATATAAGCTCATAAGCTAATAAGCCAAAATTTATAGTGTTCTACATATCCACATGCTGCCACCCAAAGCCGTGCCTTTTCAGGAATGAATATCATTTTTACAATGTATATTTTGATGAAATATTGGGGTACCCAACCTTCAACTTATGTAGCTAAAGTAGTTGGTGGTGTCATGAGCCTTTGGGTCAAAAGCCTAAATGAAATCATATGCAAAAATCATACCCTTTTTTATACCAAATCAGTAAGCTACCGGATGAAAAAGAATACCTTGCAAATCAAGAATAAATTTTAGAGTGAAAATGTTAAACATCATAGTTTCAAGAATGTCTGTATAATATAACACTAATTTGATTTAACCATACAAGATATTTGTTGCAAAGGGTTTGTTAAAACAATATAAAAAAACCTGCTTTCAGTTATCATATAAGGATCCTAATCCCATGTGCAGCACAATTGATTCAGTGATAGTTGCTATTTGTTATCTTTGATTTCAGTATTTTTAGGAGTTTAAAGTGTGGTGTTGGTTACAATTGGTAGTGGCTAGTACATAGATTCTTTGTTTCATTCTACACAAGTTTGGTTTACTCTTGTTTTTTTAAACAGTGAAAGAGTTTTCATCAATACTCAATAAGCAATCACATATAGGTTCATACTACAAGCTCAAGAAACCTACTACTCACACCAGTGGCAAAGCATACTCAACCGACAAACACACACAAAAACTTAAAAATTCTCTTCAAACAAATGAACCTCCAAGGCTGAAAAATCAAACTCATAGTAGCCTCAATGGTTTACTACCAAATAATTTCTAAAACTATAGATGTAGCCCTAATACGCAACAACAATACTCAATTTTGTAAAAAAGGGATATGAGAAAGATAAAATGTTTATAGACATACCTCTATTCAAAGGTAGATAGACTGCTTCCGAAATATCTCAGGCAAAAAAGAGCCACCCGTGCAATGTCGATATAAAAATAAATGGTCAAAGATGTTGCTTAATGATCATAAGTCCCTCATATCTCATATGTTCCTCCTTATCAGTGAGTCCTTGAGAACCAATTGTGTAGCAAGGTTGCAAATAAAGTTAATTTTCAAAATCAAAGATTGTTGTTGAAGAGTATGTCCAATTCCAAATTGCAAGATATCTAGGCTGCAACAAAAGAAGATTGAAGGCGTCTGAGAAGGTACAAAAATACTTTCATTTTTTTATTATATTAAATAATCATTAAGTTGCTA
This sequence comes from Dittrichia graveolens, assembly GCA_038502395.1. Lineage (NCBI taxonomy): Eukaryota > Viridiplantae > Streptophyta > Magnoliopsida > Asterales > Asteraceae > Dittrichia > Dittrichia graveolens. Next base: position 84,101,334 of record JARJIL010000005.1, on the reverse strand, counting down.
CATGTATTAGTCTACTAAAAATTTAGAATCTTAACTTTCAAGTTCGACACTCTCTAAATAGAAGTGTAATATATTCTTTTAGTTTTCTAATAATTTTGTTTTTATTGACACTCTCAAATGGTATTACTTTTTCGTTTTATATATCTTTTTCGTAGGTCATAAAGTTACACCAAAAGGCATTTTTAGCGTCATTCGTCTAGGGCATCAAAAACTGTTGGACCAGCCCTACTTTGCCCAACTTTTTCCTTTTAATTATATGATTACGAATAGGTGACTTTTAATACCCTGTTTACCTATTTGTGTTTTACCTTGTCAAATTTAGTGAAACAAAATGGGATTAAAGAATGATAATGTTAATGTTTACATATTGCAAGTAAAAGAAAATAGATTCCATAATAAAAGTTTACAATCAATCCTTTTGAACCTTTTCTCTATAGCAACTATAAGTGTCACTTTCAACTTATTTACATATGAACGGGTTTATTTAGGTTATGTTTTGTCTCTAATAGGATTGGTGTTAGTTAAAAGATTTTACTAAAAGCGAAATGGATTAAATGGGTCATATGGTTTGAAAGATCTCCAAAGTCCTTTAATTAAAAAGTTCAAAATTAGAATTATATAGCTACTGTTGAAGCTAATCCAATGAACTAGAGTTAACCAGAACCATATTTCAAACACTTAATTAACTTTAAACAATTTCTAACAGATATGTTGCAATGTTTTAAAATTCTGTAAATGTAAATGCTTCAATTATTATAGGACAGAGAGTATCATATATTTAGGGATTTAGGGCTGAATTTTTTAATTTTTTTGGGGTACATATGACATCTTTTGATGAGGTAGGCAAGTACGCAACACAACCAGATCGATTGAGAAGATGCTTAAGAATTAATACAAGGAAAAATGTTACTATTTCAATAATTATTATTAAGGAACTGTTATTAATATGATTGTTGTTCTTTAGTTTACAAATGATTTAATAGATTCAGAAGATCTAATGTAGAACCGTCTCCTGATGGCCTAGTGGGTAAACCACTTGCCTCCCATTAACGATGGTCAGGGGATGCTTCGGAAACAGCCACAGGTAAAACTAGTTAGACCGCATACAGCCAAAGGCTTGGCGCCCCTAGGAGGAGCCTTAACCGGGAAAAACTCCTTTAAATAAAAAAGAGACCTAATGTAGATGTTGCTCATTTTAGTTCTTTGGTGGCAATTAAGAGAGTGCACGAAATGTGTTCGATAAAGTTTTAAAAGAAGTTTGGCTACACGATACTGGCAAATGTTTCATCGAGTGTGTTAGTAGTTGTTTTGAAATGCTTAGAAGTTAAAATAGTTCCTGGCCTGAATCCATTCTCACTCATCACCCGACCTGTCCGTATTCTGGGCTTTATTAATTTGCAAATTCTTCCTCAATTAGTGAAAAGAATGAAATTGATTGATGTCTCTAATGTTTACACTTAGAGGGTGTTTGGTAGAGAGAAGAAATTGGGAGAAATAGAAATAGAAATAGGGGAGAAATAGAAATGGGGAGAAATAGAAATGTGTGAAGAATTAGAATTGATTCCCCTGTTTGGTATTAACAAATAAATGAAACAGAAAAATGGTGGCTCAAGTCGCCGGACGGCGGTTGCGGTGGTGGCCGCCTCGCCGGATGTCGATGATGATGAGTAGAACGCCAGAAAAACATCACAACCGGACATCGACAATGATAAGTAGAAATCGGCTGTCATTTCTCTCCATTTCTCCACAATTTGAAGAGAAATGAAAATACAAAGGAAAGGGAGAAATGGAAATGGGTGGAGAAACCATTTCTCATTCAAAAACTATAACCATTTCTCCCAAACAAGATAAACCGATTCTCCCCATTTCTTTTCTCTCTACCAAAAAACCCCGTGGGCTTCGTAACGGGGTCGTCAAAAAATTCTTCGGTTCATGACCGTGTGGATTGTATAGTTATGTGGTGTCCTTCACGTTTTCAAAGTCTGCATACTTGCATAGTTAATATATGTGGGTCAGGTGAGTCATTTTCGGTCTTCTTCTTTTCTTAAATGCGGGATCAGATAAATTTCTCTCTCTTTCCTTTATTCCATGTGAGGCATTAGTTTCTGTTTCTCATTTTTTTAGTACTTTGTTTTTATTTTTTATTTAGTTGGATAGGTCTTAGTATTTGGTGTTGTGAAAAGTGATCACTACAGGATTAAATGAAAGCGTGAGTGATGAGAATAAAAAACTGACGTGACAGTGTAATAGAGTGTGAGGATTGCAACCACTCTTATTCACACTATAGGTAGTTGACCTTATAGACCCAAAATCTACCATGAATGCTATGACCACCATTCCACAACCCACCATCCCCACCACCATCAAACTAAACCATTATGACCATCTTTTGATATGCCTCCTAGCCTCATCCTCAGGGCCGGCCTAATACATGCGAGGCTTATGCTTAGGTCTAGGGCAGCAATGGGCTAAAAGGGCATCATAATTTCAGTCCATTACATGTATACTTAGCCTCATTTATTAAAAAAATTAAACGTGACTTAAAGAAACTAAAGAGGCGTCCACACAAACTCCAGCGTAACTCTGTGTTGAAGATAACGAAGGGGCGGCGGAAACCGAAGAGACGACCGGCATGGCCGACCCCCAAGTCCCAATGAAATTCAGTTATATGTCAAGTCCCAATGAAATTCAGTCAAATAAAATTCAGAAGTGACTACCTACACAGCTAAATTCAGGAAGATGTCAATTGCAATTCACATGCAGTTAGATGTAGTTAGTATGTCAGTTAGCTACCAACTGCTTAGCAATTGACTATAAAAGACTAAAAGAGTAGTTAGAAATAGTTAGTGCACTTCCAAGTTTATACTTTGTACTTTTATTGTTTCCAATTTCTCACAAACATGTTAATTCTTAGATTTAGTGTGGGTAACGGGTCGGGTCAGTGTATTCAAATTCATTTTTAGTAGCAGCTGAGTGCAGTGGTTCAAAATTATTTCTTGGGTTTGAAAAGTTAGAATTAGAAATAAATAATAAACATCCACGATTGTTGACGGGAAGTTGTGCATTTCCTAGTTACTTCTATCTTCGTGATATACAGAAGTGACTAAAAATGCAGTGATATTTCTGAATTGTTTAGAGAATGTTCTGATTTCCTAGGCTCCAAAACATCACATTTTCTGCAGCAGTTACAATCCTTTTAAGAAGTTCTGAGTTGGCAGTCTCTAACCTGTCAAATTTTCTCTCAAGATCCTACAACCAAGAGTCATGAAAATCTACCATCTCCTTAGTGATTGTTGGTTCAGCTGGTCTGTAAACTTCAGGATCTACTTTACTCGTTAATGGCCATTCCTAGATATATTGGAACACTTATAGGCCAATTCAATAAGCAAACCTCATTCATGTAATATAATTTCGAGCATGAAATATCTTAATTAGCAGCTATATGTAGGTTTCTAACACAAATCAAGTAAAACGGCTAGCTATCTAAAAAAATCTGGAATAGTTGATATCTTACAAATGTGTTGCTGAGAACAAATGAACTTAGACATGACCATGTAAGAAGCTTAATTGCTGAAGGAAAGAACATATAAGTTTTCGATCTGCTGGTTGACTCCAATTGTGACAGATGGTCAGAAACTGGGGGTGGTATCCGGCCGGTGGTATTCCATGGTTGTTGTGGTGGCTAATTCTTGCAGCTGTTACATACTTACACAAGTATAGTTGGTGGGTCCTAAATCCTAATTCTTACCTAGCTGCTAAGGCTGTGTTTAGTTCGAGAAAAACGTTTGTTTTTTGGTTTTCATTGAAAAAATGTGTAGTTTTCGTTTTCTAAGAAAAATGAAGAACATGTTTAAATGAGCGGATAGAGTTTTCTGGAAAAAATAAAAAACATGTTTGGTTGAAGTGCCTCTTTGCTCACCACCGGCATGGAAATAGGCATGAAGGACATGATGAACTATAATTAGTTGAACCCAATACGAATATTAATGCTGGTTACAAATGGTACTCGTAATATTTACGGTTTTTAAATGAAATTTTCCCCATATATATGCTTTAGCAAAAAGAAATTGTTAGACATCAATGTTTCATTCCCCTAATAGTTTAATAAATTTATGTCAGGTCAGTTTACTAATTTTGTGAAAAAGAGGTTCTCTTGTAAAGTAGAAAAATTGTTACTTTGTTATTAACTGTGCTGCCAGCCACTCATCTCTACTGTTAGCACTGGTAAGATGGCCATTGGTGGCCAGTCCCCACTACACCCACTCACTCCCCCGTAGTAATTAATTTTACTCGGTAATATTGATTGTACCATCGTTGAATCTTCCTTGACATTGGCGTTGACGTCGTCTTCTTCATCCGATGGTATCAACCCCATGGATTCGTCTATAAATAACAGCTACTCTTGACATTCTTTCTTATTCTTCCACCATCTTCTCGAAGTACTAGTGGATCTCGGTGATCCAAAACACACTCGCTCCTTATCATCAATCATCATAAACCTCATACAAATGGCGAAGGTAGAAATCTGTTCACTCACTCGTTTCGATTCTGTTTTGCGTTTATTGAATCAGTTGAACTCAATGTTTACAATTAATTGTTATTGAAGCAAAAGATCGTGGTGAAATTCACCATGACCAGCGACAAGAAAAGCCGTAAGGCTTTGAAGATCGCCGTTAGTGTCTCCGGTAAGATCTTAGAAACCTTCTGATTTTCCTTATTTCTCGGATGAATTGCATCATATTAGATTCAATTAGTCTGATTCCACAGATCTATGTCATTGTCGAATCTGAGTTTTATGTTAATCTGAAAATTGACAAACAGGTGTGGAATCGGTGTCTTTCGTTGGTTCAAATAAAGACCAGATAGCGGTTACCGGTGAAGGAATCGACTCGATCGAACTAGCAAAGTTGTTAAGGAAAGGTGTAGGACACACGGAACTGGTGAGTGTAGGTCCGGCCACCAGCGGTGGTGCTGTCGCCAGTCAAGCGGTGGTGCCGCTGATCCTCAGCGTTATAACTACGGATTACCGTATATTGAATATGAAGGCTCCTATAACAACGATCCCTTTTGCAACATCATGTGAGATTTCATCAAGTGAAACAGAGTGATAGACATCAGATTATTTCATTGCGTGAAATAAAGGAGTCGGTGAATATTTTTCAAACTTAGTTACTATTATATGAATTTTCTTAAATAAGCATGCACACCGAGTCACTGAGTCACCAAGGGAGTTCATGTAAAAGTTAGACCACACGAGTCATCTATTGTGATGACAAGCATAATTTGGTCCATTATCTTTGTTATTCACTCGACATTTACTTTACTATGGTTGGTTCGTTGTTTGGCTCGTTATTTATTACGGCGGGACAGATAAGATAGTCCCGTGTGGTCTTATTGTCCTAGTAGTAAAACATAAATAACGTATATCATTATGAGTTAGTATTTTCTTTGTTATATGTACGAGTTTTAAGCTATATAGTTGTATATTTTCATTTTTGTTAGTTGAGATTTAACCCACTTGTAAAATGCTAATTAACATGATGATTTTTCTTTTTTTTCTTTTTGGTTAATACTCAATAGGATATTATTTTAGCAAAAACCTCTATTAAATGCCCGTTGGTTATAAAAAATAAAAAAATTATTAAATATTATTGAAAAAATATTAAATAATTATAAAATATGAAAGAAATGAGAATTTAAAAAATGACGAAAAATGTCACTCAGACTAACGGTGGAAGCGTTGATGAGAGGGTAGGGCATACGTGACGATAGAAACGTGGTATCATGATACGAAGAGATGTGACTGTATTTCATATACAAGGCTTCGATCATTATTGTTACAATTATGGAAATTATTTATAAGTTATAATTAAAAAGAGATTAATTAAAATGTTTATAAAATATTTTAAAATGATAAACTAAAAATTTGGTTAAAAATGATATTTTGAAATATTATAAAAGGTAAATAGATATTTGTAAATGGGTAAATTGCATGAAAATACAATGAACTTTGTCTTAATTATCATTGTATACAACCAACTTTATTTTTTTAAAATAATACAATCAACTTTTATAATCCTCCTATTGTATGCAAGTTGTTGTATACTATGGAAATTATGAAAAAGTTTATTGTATACAATGGTAGCTAAAGACTAGACACAGAAAAAAGTTGTTTGCATACAATGAAATTTTTTTGAAAGTTAGTTGTATTATTTTTAAGAATTTAAAATTAGTTGTATACAATGATAATTAAAACAAAGTTAATTGTATTTTCATGCATTTTGCCCTTTGTAAATTAGGATGAACAAATACCATATTTTAATGTTTAAGGTTTAGTTTCTGAAAATGTATCGAAATTATCACATTTTGCTATTGTATATACCTAACTTTAAAACTACCATTTACTATACTAAACTTATAAAAGCTACCATTTAATGTATTATAACATATGATATGATAGTAGGTTACAACACGTCACCTTAATTTAAAAATATTGAAAAACAAATTAAATATTATTTTAGTAACAATCATAATTAATAACACACTCATCATCTTCTTCAAGATTAAGGCATTCGAACACAAGCTCTATACATTCACTATCTTCATCTAAAACGAATCAATGGTAACCTAAAAGTAGAAATCAAAGGAACCTATCACAAATCTAATTCATATCACAATTACCTAAAATAGATACTTGGTTGATTTTAATTTTTGATATTCTAAAACCAAATCGAATTTAGTTGCCATATGATTGATAAAAGATATTCACTCTAAAATATATAAAATTGACAAAATCAGAAAAGATATCTAGCTTGTTTTACAAATTAATAACCAAATATGCAGTACCCAAAAGCTGAAATCAGATATCATTTAGATTTGCTTCCGAGGAGAATTTGATAAAGCTGAGTATAACACCTAGAAAAAGCTAGCCGGGGGCTTGCGTGGGTATCACATCTTTATTCAAAAGTGATTAATTTTTCCAAACAACGTGTTCTACTTGGTTTTTCGTAGCAATAATTAAGCAACGTGTAGTACTATCGTCATGCAACTTAGAAAGGTATTCATACTACTTCGCTAAAAAATCATATAACAAATCAAGACCAAGGCACTATGATTTTAAAGGTGTTACTGATCTTGCAGGAGATACTAATGGAGCAACGTTATCAACTGACCAATGAAACAAAGCTTCAAACATGTAATGTAAAAGGGTCTTAAGAATTTTAAATTTCTAACAATGAATAAATCATAACCGAAATCACACAAAATCATATGTTTTTCTCTTATTCTTGAAGCAATATATATGTCAAAATAATTCTTAGTTAATAGCCATCTTTTACATGAGAACACATCGATACAAAACAAAGTTACTAAAATTGTAATTGCAAAAGAATAATGAGGCATAAAGAGTTGCAAATAAAGAAATGATAACCACATATTCATTCAGACATTTCATCATACACTTGATAGGCATATGATATTTACATATCATTAACAAAAATATCTACTTACGTAAATTCCAAACAATTGTAATGAAACATAATACTAAAAGAATCTATCACCTGCCCAAATTCGATGAAGAGGATTAACCGGGCAGGTAGGAGAAATTGAGTTCTTAAACTCCATTAAAGGACCACATAAATCTGTCTAAATTCTATTAAAAAGTACAAAGTGTTAAATGAGTATAACTTAGGTGAATAATAGTTAATGGGAATAAAGTTAGAGGAGAAGATTGCAAGAACTAGACGCTTAGTAAAATGTCTTCGCCCATTTTCCCTTTACCCAGCTTCGCTTTCCGTGTATAATATGAATCGACATCAAAACCTTGTTTTTTGGTGCTTTGCGGTTTTGCGAGCTCAATATCATTGAAGCTCGATTTTGTCATTCCATCCTATCTATACTCTCCATCGATAAACTGGTAAATTTTTTTATGGGTTGAGGCATTAAGCCGTACATAGAACGAAAGAATTAGGATTTAAAGTAAAGAACAACATATGAAGCCAAAAAGTTAGGTCGAGAAAACCCTAATCTCATAAAGGTTTTAAAATCAAAGGAGGAGGGAGAGTATGGAGCGATAATAGAAGCAGAGGCCGGAGGGGCAGAGTTAGACACTTGCCAATAACATAAGAGGGGTTAATGAGTGGGAAACGTAAGAATTGATAATCTAGAAAAAGGACACGTGTCCTATTTACTCTTTTATTAAAGAAGAGAGATTTATAGCTATCAAGCTATTTTAAATGTAATTTAGTTGTAATTGTCTATTAGTTCATGTGATGTTGATATGAATACATATTTAACTTTATCACTCAAAACACCATTATGTGATCAGAATCCCATCTCTTTTAATCTTTTATGTGTTTCTTTGGCCAAAAACTAAAATAAAGTTTTTAAAATATGAATAATAGAACTAATAAAACCTTAAAATTTTCAAACATCATCACTATGCAAAAACAAGCAATCCACACTCTACTATGATTTTCAAAATCCAGCATGCACACTTCCATGCTCAATATATAATCCAGTCTAGAATATAAAAACACAAGATAACCACTAGCATGAATGTTTTGTTTATCTACACTAACTCGGCCCGGAGATAAAAAAAATATAATTTATTCAAGTTACAACACATAGATTTCTAAAAAAAGTTATAAAAAATTTAGTAACAACTCATTAACGCATTTTGTCAAACAACGTGTGTGCACTTTATTTAACAATTGTTTGAAAACAATTAAAAACACATGTCAAGCTTACAAAAACCAGCAAGTTCATAAATTAATTAATTAGTACACGATGTACATTTAATGATCAATACATTATATGCAAATTAAAACCAATTAAACATAGAATATGGGCAATGTTGTTTGTCTTTTGCAATATAGTTAATTACCCTCTTAGTTTGTTTTTTCATTGCTGACAATTTGGTAGAAAGAAACAAATTAAAAAACCTAATCTTTAAACTTGTTCTAATCAGAATCCACAGAAATACTTGGATTTGAAGCAGCAGCCAAAAAAATCAATAACCGATAATCAAAACCTTAGATTAATAAAAGAAACCCTTACACAATAGAGAGAGAGGCTACGACTTTCTAGTTACAGTCAAGAGGCTTCGTGCACATGCGATAGCCGGAAGCGTAGGGTCGCACGCACACACCAACAAACACACATGGATTCGATCGACGCAAACTCTTGCATCAAAATCAACAAACAACCTTAGATCAAAATAAAAATAGAAAAAAAAGAAGGAAGCAGAAGAGGAATAGCGGCGTGCATATTATAGCAACTCAACAATTAGATGGAGATGGAAAACTAGATCATACGGCAGACTTGTGGTTCGCTTTTGGGAGTTAATTAAGTTGAACCATTTTCATAAGGTGCTGTAAAGAAGTAAGGAATTCCAAAAAATGAAGTATGAGAAAACAGTTTGAGAGCATAAGTGAGGAAACACATACAGGTTAGGGTTTGATATTGGTTTAAATTTATTGATATGGTTTTTTATTTTCCTTTAATTAGTTTTAATTATTATAAGAAGAGGGGTAAGTTTGGCTGCGCGATTCCAATTTGATTTTGGGTTAATGAGCTAGGGTTTGGATTTTGTTTGTTTTTATTTTAAGGTGAATTACGTACAACGTCATGTTTATTTTATTTTTTATTTTTTATTTTTTTGAACAGTAATGTTTTTTTATACATACTCAAATCAACAATTACATCATATAATGTACAACTCAGAATTCCATAATACTAGGGTACCACATGCAATTTGTTGGTTTTTTTATATTGGATTTGGTTTATTAATTGGTTTCAAAGATTTGTAAAATCTATTATACCATTTTATGTCATTTAAATAATAATCTTAAGAAAATTAATAGTAATCAAAGTTCTAGGGATTAGAAAATTAATGTTGTGTAATTTACCAAAAGGATATATAATTTCTTAAGAAAACTTGTACGTAGTGGTGATGTTTGTGGTAGTGATAAAGTGGATTTGGCAAGTTAAATTCTCTATTGTGTTGTATGTTCATGATCGTAGCAACTGCACTAAGTATTTTGCCCCCAAAAGTATTGTGGTGGGAGGGTTTTTCATCTGAATCTCACCTGAACATATAATTTTTTGTGTAATGGGAAGTTGTAACATATGCTATAGGAGTTGAATCTTAATTAGTATGTGAATGGTTGTAAATTAAATTTGAAATTATCGTATTCAATTTTTAAATAATTTAATTACTACTAAAATAGGGAGAAGGATATATTTGGTAGTTTATAAGATTTAGAAGGATATAAAAGTAATAATCATTTTGTAAGGATATATACATAATTAAAAAAGTTTGCAAGGATATATATACGTTATTAATAATTTAATAACATTATGTTTGCTGAGACAAGAAGAGGGGTTGCCTTCTATTTGTAAATCATTGGTATCAGGCAAGAGATTGGTTTTGATTATAATTTAATAATCTGTTTTTTTTAAGACAGTTCCATTAATTTTTAAACATCGTCGAGATATTGATGTCAGTTCCTTCACACGGTATTGGATGCCAACCAAGATGGTGTTATGCGTCCCTGCCATTTAACAAAATGAATATTACAGGAATAATCCTCTTATATAAATAAAATACTAATTTATATTAAATTTAATGGATAATTTGGACTTTTAATTTAATAAATTTAATAAAATTTAAGTGTCCATTTAATCAATCTAATTTTAACTTTTTTAGTCAAAATTGAATTAAAGTTATTAGAAGAATTGTATATGTCATTTATAAATATTAAAATATCATATTTGTTCACCTTAATTTAAAAATATCATATTTATCTTTTTTATTACATTTAAAAATAATATATTTAACCAAATTCTAAATTTTATCAATTTAAAATATTTTATAATCATTTAAAGTTCTTTTTAGTAATAAATACCTCATCTTATTGCACTAATTGTAACAACAATTATCAATGACTTTGACTTGTACAAGAAATAAAATCATGTCTTTTTGCATCATGATACCGCATTTCAACCGTCACATTTACCCTCAACCCCGCGTCGACGCTTCCACTACTAATATGGTGTTGACGACGTTTGTCGTTACTTTTTTTTAATTCTTATTTTTTTGTGTTTATAATTATTTGATATGTTTTTATTAATTTTTAATATTTATTTATTTTTTTTAAATCCAACCTATATACCACACGAATATCTATCTAGTTAAACACTAAACAATTCTTATAATTGTATTTTATATATTGAAATCTTAACTCAAACCATAATCTCACTCAAATTAATATTAAAGTACAATTAATTGTTTTTATAATTAATATGATATAATGATATATATGCTCCAAGTCTCCAACGCAGACTTGCAAGAGTTGACTACGTACAGTTGTATTATTTTTATTTTTTAATTAACTTTTTGGACTTTTGCTAGTCTACTGTCTACGTACATTTTGGTTTGCATGCATCATCAGTGTCGTCACTCATTACATGCACAATCAGAATTAGAATTCTTTTGGTGAGCATCTTACCCGAAAAACCGAATTGCAACCGATAAAATCGTTAAAACCGAACCATTAAAACAGAACCAAATGAAAACCGACGGTTCGGTTTATAAAATTTCATTAACCGATAGATTTTGGGTCGGTTTCGGTTTTGTACATGTAACCGAACCAATACCAAACCGAACCGATAAGGATTTATTATTTAATTATTTTATATATTTAACTATTAAAAAGTTAAAACAAAAGAAAATAGAAAAGTTAAAATTTGGAGTTTATCTACCATGAACACTTGATTATTTCTTTCATATGAGACTATTAAATATATTAAAAATGAATTCACAAGTTGTGAATTTGTGGAGGCCAAGAGGTGTGTAGCATTAGAGCCAAATTTATGGATTAAATATTGCTCTAGGATACCATTTTATACTTTTATTATAAAAAATAATGAGTTTAACAAGTCATAAAAAATAATTAATTATTAGGCCCAATTTTATAACTACAACAAAACAATAAAAAATATAACCCAAGCTCATATTCTGAAATAATAAAGCCTATTAAGTTTGGCTCAACTTAATATAATGGTTAACCAATAAAACCGATAACAGAAACCGAACCGCTATCACAAACCGATAACCGACCTATTAGAAACCGATACCCATCGGTTTGAAAAAACACTTAACCGATATTATCGGTTATGGTTCGGTTTGGTGTCAAAACCGACCCAAACCGACCCATGCTCAATCCTAAATTCATTAGTAACATATATATATATATATATATATATATATATATATAGGGTGAGGATCCAATATAAACGGTTCCTAAAATAAGAACTTTAAGAACACTGCATCTAGTCTATAAAATCATTGCATCCAACTTAAAACTAGTCCATCATACACGAATTAATTGGTGGATTCTTATTTAAGAACCAATACGTCTTGTTTAAAAACCACTGTATCTAATATAAAGTCACTGCATCTTGTATAAAATTACTGTTTCTTATCTTTATAAACATAATAATATTATTATTATTATTATTATTATTACTATTATTAAGTACATATAATGACAGATACAGAGGCAGACTTAGGATTTGAAATGGATGGTAACACCGTCTTGAAAAAATCAAAATTTACACTACGCATAGTTGAACGGGGTCACGGGACACCATCCAATTTTGTACGCGTAGTAGAAATTTCGATCTCGCGTAGTGTAAATTTCGATTTTTTCGAGATGGTGCCACCATCTATTTCAAATTTTAGGTCCGGTACTACAATCCATTTCAAATCCTGGGTCCGCCCCTGGTTTCGGTTCGAGATTTTGCTCAATTCTTTTAACTTATCTTTGTTGCGTAGAGGGTGGGTGAGATTTTATAAAGAAAAACAATCACTTTGGGCTAGAGTTATCAAAAGCATATACGGGTTACAGGGAGGGTTGGATCCACAGTAAAAAACGAATTATAATGGCCTTGGGGGGGGGGGGTATAATTCAGGCTAGGTGTGGCCTTCACAAGCTTGGATTTTCAATCCCTTCATTTCTCCAAACTAAAATTGGTAATGGCAAAAATACAAGATTTTTGTTGGATAAATTGATCGGTGAGACCCCTTTAAAAATCAATTCCCTAGGATATTCGCTAGGTTGTCAAACAAAATATTTTGGTGGGAGAATCAGGATTTTGGATGGGTCAATCTTGGAAATGGAACATCAACCAGTCATGAAATTAAAGGGCTTCTAGATACCTTGCAGTCTTGTTCATTACAGGTTTCATTAGCAGACAAGTGAAGCTGGGGATCGAAAGATGAAGATGGATATATGTTTAAACAAGTAAGAAGAGTTTTAGAAGACAAGTGCAATCAAACGAATGTCTCTCAAAAGAAACATTTTGGTCGAAGCTTATCCCTAAGAAGATCCTCATCTTTGGATGGAGAACGAACTTTGAAAGGTTACCGGTGCTTTCAAAATTGGTGGATAAAGGTACTGATGTCCCCTCCACCCTTTGCCCATGTTGTGAAACGGAAATTGAAACAGTTAAACACGTAATTTTTAATTGTCCCGCGACTATTGCAATCTGGTATGATATACATCATTGGTGGAACTTGAAATTCGCTGAGGGTAATAGTTTTACAAAGATTTTTGAGGAAAACGCGACACGTCTCTCATCTGCACAAGCTGATATTTGGGAACTCATCCTGAGAGCCATTGGATACACGATTTGGCGAACACGTAATCGGCTGGTTTTTTGAAAAGAAAAAAGCTCAAGTGGAAAATGCGGTTTTGAAGTAATGAAGATTTAAGAGTTGTTATGCTATCCTTGGCAGTTCCGAATCAGATCTAGCATGAAACTAGTGATCTTCAAGAGGTAAGTTCTCGATCTTTGAGTTTTGAAGTTAACATGAGCCATTGAATGAATGAATGTGGTTATGATTATGGACATTAAACTAGGATTTCATGTTATTTAAACTCACGGTTTAAACAAAAACTGTTTTTGTATGAGAACTGGGAGAACCAATCTTAGCCGTTTATTTTGGATAATGGAATTCATGAATGAAGAGCGTGAGGGGATTGAGTGTGGCAGGGTGCATGTAAGGAATTCATGGATGGGCAATCTAATTGAAGGGGAGGAATTGGACGGCTAAGATCGGTTCTCGTACGAAAAACAGTTTTTAGTTATAGTTAATCTTTCCTTTTTAAAATTTAATTGCACCAATCACAACTATTTATTTCAAAAATGATTTACGCATAGGCTATTAGCTGACGTCATTTTCTTTAATCCTTTGATTAAAGAGATGATATGGTGCCTTACTTCCCATGGCTTTGACGTCATCGTCTTGTCTGCGTCTCATCTATAAGTACCCTCACTGGCTCACTCTACAATCACCTTCTTCAAATCCTCACAATCTCAAATTTATTGTCAGAGAGCGCGAGAGAGTGAGCGATCCAAACCTCACACGCTCGATACCATCATATTATTACAAAATTCTCAGCAATGGACAAGGTACTGATCTGTTTTGCAGCTCATTTCGATTATGCTCTTCATTCATTTGAATCAGTTCACCTTAATTCATATAATTGATTGTTCTGCAGAAAGAGATTGTCGTGAAGATGACTATTAACTGCGAAAAAAAGTCTCGTAAGGCTATGCGGATCGCCGTTAGTCTCTCCGGTAAGTTCACGTTTCGTGAAATTCTCTGTTGAATTTCTTCTCTACTTTCTTTTAACAGTTTTCCGATATTAAAATTGAATTCCTCTCACTTTTAGAAGGAATCTCGTTTGATTCAATGTTCAAATCCTGTTTTACACCAGATCAGATTCAAAACTCCATCTCCCATTTATCTTCTCTTAGCTTAAATCATAATATAGATTCGTTATTCAAAATCAATATGATCGAACTGAACTCTTCTAATTTGATCGGTTGAAGATCAACTAACGAAATCATAATCTGATATTTGATGAAACTTGTGAAGGTGTGGAATCAGCGTCTTTCGTTGGTCCACATAAAGACCAGATAGTGGTAACCGGTGAAGGTATTGATTCCGTTGAGCTAACGACGTTACTGAGGAAAGGCGTAGGATATACAGAGCTAGTAAGTGTTGGTCCGGTGAAAGAAGAGAAATCCGAACCCAAGGAACCAAAGCCTGCTGCTGAGGTGGTACCGCAATTTTATCCTTACGACTTCTACTACTACAATGGCTATGTCATGCCGTACTATGAATATTGAGACGTCAGATTTCAATAACTGAAATAGAGCCATGGAAATTGAAACAAATTACAGAAGGTTGGTTTCAAATTGTGGTCAATTAGGTTTTGTTTCCATTCCAATTCTCTATTTTCATTTGGGATTTTGGGAGTTTACTTGTCAATAATGTTTGTTTGATGCATTTTGAGAGGAGATCACGACCTCCACTTCATTTTTATTTATATTAATAATATATAGAGTTAAATGTTAAATAAAGTTAATGTAAAAAACATAGTACTAAAATTTTAATATTCAATCACGGTAAGTCAATATACAATCATATGTGATTTGTAAAAGCATTACATATGAATTACGAAAATGTCACTCCGTCAAAAATTTTAAAATGCAATCTGGATCATTAATATCATTGATACAAAGGCTAAAATAATTAAATATGAACTATATTTGAACATTCTTCTAATAATATATCAATTTTCAATTATATTATGTTGTTATCATTTTTTATGTGAAAATATCGTCAGTTGCGTTTTAAAGAATACAAGACAATGAGAAATGATATGTTGGTATGGAGGTTCACTAGACAAGCTCGGTGTGACTCATTTTAAGGTCATTGGTGACGATATTAATTAGAAAAGAGTTGAAGGTGAGTTTTATAACTCTCATACTACGATTACATTGAATTACTATAAACTAAATAAAAGAGCTAACCATCTATCACGGTAGTCTCATGGATTTTCAAATTAAGTAGGTGCGATGTACATAAAAAATTTACAATATTTAAAAATCCATTCATTATAAAATAATAAGCTAAATTTACAAAGAAAATTTTCATAACTAAAAGTAAAATTAGTCAAAGAAGGGTTTTGATGTAGACAATAAACAATCATTTAATGGATTCATAATTAAGATAATACATGTTCGTGAGCCGTGGGTTAATAAGCTTTAGCCTATTACTAACTTTATCACTTAATTTGCTTTCCACTTTAGACCTTTACGCAATTATGACCGGTTCTCGAGTTATTTTTTGGAAGGAAAGGGAGGGAAGGGGAAAGAAACAATTAGTAAGGTTTGTTCTTAAGTTTTTTTAATGATGAAAAGGGAGGGAAAGGGAGGGGAAGGAGAGACTATGGGTGTGTTCGGCAACAAACTTATGGGGAATTATAGGGGCTTGGGATTCTAGTTTTCATAATCCCCAGCCCTCTAGCTCTGTTCGGGTGTAACAATCTTGAGAGGATTTTTAAAAACATAAGCCCCAAATATAAAAGCTTCTTCAAGTAGCTTATGGCTTGAGCTTGGGATTATTAATTAATCAGCCCCAGCTCCAGCCCCAGTCTGTTTCGCCAAACACACCCTATTTGGTAAAAAATCACCCTCTCAAATATGGAATGATTTGAAGGAAAGGGTTCCCCTTCCTTTCCTTTCGTTTTCTTCTAACTCAAGAACACAATCTAGACATCTCTTTTTCTTCTCTTTCTTTCCCTTCACTTTCATTTCCTCCTTTTTCTTTCATTAAAAAACTCGAGAACATGGTATAGCATAATGTTATTGGGTTACCATCAATTCCATCACGTTTGATGGTGATCGAACAGCACTCGTATGCACCCCCTTTAACCTAATCTACCCAAAGCAAATTTGCTCCCACAACTCGAGCTCTTCCTCACCATCACACCCACGGCCCGCCCCACTTTCTCTCTATCTCTCACCCCGCTTTGTTTCTATTTCTACTCTCTTTTGCTCTCTCTTAATATATATATATATTTTTAAAAAAGTGTGAGTGAGATTGGAAATGGTTATAATTACTTTTAAATTGAAAAAGTGATATGATGTTGATGTGATAAGAGGAGAATGGAAACCCGATGGAAAGACATACAACAAATATACTAAATATATTAAATCTTACACACACGCAGAGGATTACAAAATTGAAGCTCATTGTTACTGCACCTATGTAGGACCCAATTGTATCAAGTATCAATCATAGGAGAAGCAATACCACAATGATAAGTATGAACTTGAATCAACGATATGTAGGAATCAAGAGGCAGAGACTCAAGAACACAGCCGATTGAACGTGAATGTATTGCTTAAGAAATTAGGGCATACAAACTTGTATTTATACCCCTTGGGTATTTACAATAATTACCCTAAAATATGACTAATATCATATGAAAACTAAACTTCACTAAAATATAATGAACACAACAATAGGGATCTAACAATCTCCCCCTTTGTGTTCATTTTACAATTTAGCATAATAAATGAAAATACTATATTTAAGCACCAAACAATCTCCCTGTTTAGAATATGCAGAGATTCTTTTTCTTTCTGCAACTAACATTAAGAGATCGTTCTTTGAAGTTTTAAGTCTTCACGTGTCTTCAAAGACTTGTAAGCAGTGATCAGGTTGTTTATGTTGTTTATCAGAGATTGCAGTAGAAACCTCACGCTTATCAGAATTTACAACCATGATCATCTCTTTTTTTTTCTTCACGGAAACAATCTTGAGCAATAACAAGAATAATCTATCTTGATTATGCAAAAATGTTGTTCGAGGGTTGGATTGGTTGTTTCAGCACCTTTGATTTTTTTTTTTTGACAAAAGTTGCTCCCCCTCGAAAATAGCTCAAGATCTTTAACACTAAACTCTGAAACTTTTTCAGAACCTTGCTTCCCCTTGACTTGATATCCACCTCTACATATGAATTATCTTTGTCTTCAACAACACAATTTTGATGAGTTTTGTCTTCTTATCGAATAAATGTAAACTCATCTCCATCATCAACTCAAACTCAGTAAAATTCGGTTGATTATTTCTTGTAATGTAACTTCTCAAAATTAAGTGATTTATCTTCCTCAAACTTGATTCTCCCCCTCATGATGGTCAGCATCCATCATGATCATCATGCATTTGTAAACTGCATTTAGCTTGATTTTGGCATAACTCTATTAGAATGATATGACAATTAACACATTCTTTGTAACACCGGAATCACATAGATTTCCCGTTAACACATCAGTTTAAATAAACTGAGTGACCTACGTTCAGCGTTGGCATGATGTTAGCACTGGTAGGATTTCCATCTATCATTGTAAATATCATAAAGATATTACTCAAGATGTTCCGGCACTGTCACAAAAACAGGCAAATGATTACATAAGTGTCCTAGAAGAAAATAATATTGCAATTGGCTCTAGACTCAATAAGTGCACGAAAGAAGTCGGGGACCGGAGTAGCTGTCCTCCTATTTCCAATACCAACAATCTCCAAGTGAGATGTCAATAGTGTATGTGAAAAATCTCCGTGTGAAGTTGAAACAATCATCTTTTAAGAAATAATTGAGTAGCTGGGTGGGGTTAGTGCATTGCATCACTGGGTCCATGATGTCTACTTCAATACCAGTATAAAACTAGTAGTAGATGCGGCTACCCGGATATTTGATACAGTTGGTAAAGATCTTGCTTTTCTTTTGATCCTGTCTCACACCCTCAGCTCTCGGAATATTTTTTAACTTCTCTCTCAAACTCTCTTTCCAAAACGAATGGACACTCGTTTTATACTCACTTCTATAAAATAGGAAACTCCTTGGGTAGGTCTGTCCGGCTCTGGATAGACCATAGGAGTAAAAGGCTGCCTAAACATAGTACGTACGAAGTGATCGAGACAACGAAATATTTTTGTATTTTTTTTGTAAAGATTTTCTAATGTTTTTGGATTTTCTAAAAATGAAATTAGAACATAAAGAAAGGAATATTTTTGTGAGATTTTCTAAATAGCTCCCTCTACAAGTATGCACGAAAACAAGTTTTATTGAGAAAAATTGCATACTTGCAAGTCTTGAACCTTGTGCTCCTCCTGTAAGTAACAATCATCAACACAGAAGTTATATCAAATAATGATAAACTACAAAGAATAAGCCTCTCGGATCATCAGGCTCGGGCTGATGGTGAGCACAATAATGTGCGTAAGAACTGCAGGGAAAACTCTTCGATTTTCTAGCCATGAGATTTGAACTTCTTCGTGTATTGAACACACAGTTGTTTTGACTTCAC
Source organism: Dittrichia graveolens (assembly GCA_038502395.1). Taxonomy (NCBI): domain Eukaryota; kingdom Viridiplantae; phylum Streptophyta; class Magnoliopsida; order Asterales; family Asteraceae; genus Dittrichia; species Dittrichia graveolens. The sequence goes on along the minus strand of JARJIL010000005.1, from coordinate 84,082,104 downwards.
AATATTCTCTGTAGTGTAACTGTGGTGTTCCAGAATGTCTCTTGGCTTATCTGCAAAACAAATTATGCAGATTTTGGTACCCATTTGAGTTTGGGTCCGGGAGGATTAGGAGAATTAACTACAGATTCATTCTTAGGCATCCACTTGTAGTTAGAATCCAATTTCTCCTTTTGAATTTTCTGATTAATAAAAAATGTGTTCATTCTTTGAGGAGAGGTACAAATTTTCTCCTTAGTTAACCTTATGAGATGTTTAATAGAATACACCTGAAATGGATATTTCACATCAGGCTTATCTAATGCATCCCAACAAGAATTAACTAAAGTAGAAGATTCATACTTCCTAACATGAGCATGAGAATGAACATAAGAATTAAAACCAAACTCATTTGAAGTATTAGTCTTTGCACAACGAGAACTATTTCCAGCATATGAAGCTGATCTATGCACATGACCAAAATTGTTCTTGTAACCACCATAACCATAGTGATTGTAAGCATTATTTTTGTAACCACCATCACCAAAATGATTTTTCTCTTGAAAACGTCTTTTCCTGACTTCTAGAAAACTCTTTCTTTTCTCAAGCCACAACACTATTTTGGCTTGCCTCTTACTTAAAGGTCTTCCTGTCATCACTTCCAAATCTTTGTTAGGAAATTTAATGTATTGATTATGCTGAGAGGTGCTACATTGATCAACAAAAACTTTATCTCCAAAATCAGACTCCATTAACTCATTAAAATTCTATTCAACAACAGATTTTCCTTTGTCTTTGAGTGTAACACCCGAAAATTCTGTTATTAAGTTAACGCGAGAAATATACAAAGTGGTATACAAGTTACGAATGGATATATGTATTAGTATGTGGTTATAAACTCCAGGAGCTAAAACCGTCAAAACAGAACTTGGAAAGGTTGAGGGACTAATTGTGTAATTAGTCCATAGTTTTTATATAAATGACCATCTTTGACTTTGTATAGTCAAAGTCTTCATTTTCTTCACTTTGCAAAGAAGCCAAACCCACGTTTGCTCTCAAGGCCAGAACTATTACTTCAGTTAGTTGATCAAGAACAGTAGAACAAGTGCCTACAACAGATTTTAGCAACTATACAAGTTAGAGGTAAGAGTTCTTAATCAAGTTTTTGAAGTTTTATGGGTTTTTAAGTGATTCAATAGTGAATCACAGATTTCAGCATGTTATTGTTGTTATTTATGGATTAGAAGTTGTTTGGGATGTAGGAAAACATCCCAGAAGTGTTTTTATGAATTAAAGTTGGGTTTTTGTGGTGTTTTGGCCGGAGACAGCAAGTAAGTCGGCCAAACTGCTGCTACAAGGGCACGGGCGTGACCTTCAAGATTCAACCGTGCTCTTGGCCGTACCTAAGGAGGTATGGGCGTGACCTTTAGGGTACGGGCGTGCCCTGTTCTAGAAAGGCCCAAAGGGTGCGTAGAGACCACGGGGTGGTCTGGGTGTAAGGCACGGGAGTACCTTGTGTAAGGCACGGGCGTGCCTGGCAAGGCTATTGATAAGATTAGATCACTCATATAGGGGGTGCTATGTTCAGTAAGGTTCAGTAGTGTTATGGTAATGTTACAGTATATATATATATATATATATATATATTATGTGTGTTAAGTTTACTGCTATGTACAGTAAGGCTCATTAATAATAAGCATGCTGCTTTGTGCACTAGTGGCTCAGAAATAGCACAGTACTGGGGCTCAGTTAATTAATCAGATATCAGAAAGCATACTGCCTTGTGTAGTAGTGGCTCAGTTAATTAATCATGTGAATCAGTAAGCATACTGCCTTGGGCAGTAGTGGCTCAATAAATTACTCAGAGTTTTATTATCAATGTTTATCATATGATTATATTCATGTGTTTATATGATTGGCAGTCTAGTTTACTCACTAAGCTCTCGCAGCTTATCAGATATTATTTTCTAAAATGTTTTGCAGGTTTTATCAAAGACAAGGGGCAAAGCTTCAGTTTGACGGTTGTTATGTATTTAAAGAAAACAGTGTTTTAAACTTAACGCCCAGTTGTTTAGTGAGAAAGCATCTTTTGATGTAAATATGTAACTACCAGGCTTTTATATGAACCTGAGGGTTCAAAACAGTTTTGTTGCTTCCTCTTATTTGTAAAATAACTCTTTTATTTCTAAAAGAACTTCAAGTATGGTTTTATTATGTTTTTGAAAATTGGGGCGTTACAACTTGGTATCAGAGCCACGGTTTGAGGGATCTGGAGGTGTGTTATGTATCGTCTGGACTTAAACCATGTATCTGCGGAGTTAGTCAAACTGGAGGCTTGCAGCTTAGTGAGTATACTAATAATTATATTGATATGTGTTATGCGAGCATTATGTGTCGGTGCATGATGTGTTCAGGACGGATATGATATGTATGCTTACAACTGTTAAGAGTTGGTTTTACTTGTGCAGTCAGTATGAGATAAATTATGACATGAATATGTGATATATTTTTATTAGAGATACATGGCCTAAGCCTGTGAATCGGGACTTTTTGTGGTAAAGTTAAGATCGAACGTGTGTAATGTGTTTATAATAATATAAGAGCTCATATTATTACAGACATATGATACGTGTTGGAACTTAATAAAATCATGAGGAATCTTGTGAATCGGGTGAGGGGTACTTGTAGGAGTAGTACACCTGAGATTATAGATGTATAGAATGCCTTAGTATATGCAGAAATACATTGGATCAGATGATAGGTGTACTGATATGTTGGATGTCTTAGTAACTGTTTGTTATAGAGGATGGTGTGATAGAGCTACCTTTTGCCTTAATGCTTTATCTATATTACCAGGATGGTTAATACAAGCGGTTCAAGAGCAGTTAATAATGTTAAGGGTGGTCCCAGTTGTAGACCGAAGGGGTAGAGGCCAGTGTGACAGATGAGCATGTTCTTTTAGGAACACAATATGATGGGGAGGGAGGAGCCCCAGAGATAAATCAGGAAGTACCAGAAGCTGCAATTAGAGATATTGTAGCGAGGGAAATTAGTAAAGCGTTGGAACGAAGTATTCCTTATATCATAAAACAGGTTCTAGATCAGGTAAATGATCAGATTAAGGAAGTGATTGGGCACGAAGTCGCAGCTAGGTTAACTGCTGCGGGTGTTGGGGTTAATCTTCAACCTCAAGTTATTATACGTGAAGCCCCGAAAAGCTGTACGTTCAGAGACTTTGCAGCTTGTCAGCCACCGTTGTTTCATGGGGCAACTGATCCAGTCGTCAGTCACAGATGGATCTCCGAAATTGAAGGTGCGTTTCACACCTGTTCGTGTGCACCTGAGAATAAGGTGAGATATGCAACCAATCAACTGAGAAGTGCAGCCAAGGATTGGTGGGATATGGAGGTAAAACAAAGAGGTTATGTTTAGATAGAGGTTATGACATGGGAAGAGTTTAAAGAAATTATTTTCGAACAATTTGTACCACAGGCAGAAGTTGATAAAATAGTGGATGAATTCCACAAATTGAAACAGACAAAGGAGACTGTACCATAGATTAATGCAAAGTTTATGGAGAAGGCTCGTTTTTGCCTAGACTATGTGGCAAATGAAAAGATGAAGATGTACAGGTACATGATGGTGCTCAAGCCTAGCATTCGAGAGTTTATTGATACTAGTAAGCATCAAACAGTGAAATCCATGATGGATGCTGCAAGGGCTAGAGAGTTAGAATTGGTCAGACAGGAAACAGAAAGAGAGCCAGTGGAAAAGGCGACGCCGGTGTATAAGAAACCGAGAGTTGAAACTCAAGAAAATATGGTGATGCAGAAGACATATCCAGTTTGTTCGTTATGCAAGAAACGTCATTTGGGAGAATGCAGGGTTGGTTCCTTGGCGTGTTATAAATGTGGGAAACCTGATCACTGGAGCAGAGATTGCAAGAATCCGATCAAGGTGTGTTATAATTGTTATAAGTCAGGTCATCAGAGGTCTTAATACCCCATTCCAACCGTAATAACGGCGCTTACCAATTTCAAGTCTGCTTCAACTTTACCGTCCATGCATATTCTGAGATGAAGTGGGAGAAGGAGTATAAACAAAGCCAGGTGTAGTTCAGGTATATATCTTGTCAACAGTTTGTATGCTCGTATGTTATTTGATTCTGCTACAAGTAAATTGTTAGTATTTAGTTATTCTGTAAAGATTTTAGTCAAGTGTGTTAGAACTAGATACGGTTAGATTCCTTGTTGAAACAATAGCCATGATTATGAGAGAATTCCAAACAGTAATTGGAATAGACTGTTTTGATAGTAACCAGGTTACAGTATTATGTGAACAGAAAGTGATATGAGTTCATATCCCAAGTGGGGAAGAACTATATATATGTGTTAGTACAAAAAACCAAAAAGTTATGTGTATGGCTAGTTTATAGAAATAGGAAGTATCCTCAGTATGGATATATTATTTCTTTAGTTTGTGTTACGAGTATTAGTTAGAGAAGAAACAGATGAGTTTTGAAAATGAGAAAATAGTATACGAATATTCGAAGTGTAAACTGAGGAAGTACCCAGGGTTACCATCAGACAGGTAGATTGTGGTCAGTATCGTTATAGGATTGTTAACAGAAATTTTGTGAAACGACAGTTTTTGCGCTACCTGAATTGATTGAAGAAATGACAGTATTTTGAGTTTGCTTGGTACAGTGGCATGAATTGTGATTTAATGCAGAGGGGCAGAATTATTGCTTACACTTTTAGGCAGTTGAAATAGGATGAGGATGAATACACCGACTTGCACTTGATAGTAGTATCTGTGACACGTTATGTATATGATACGTGATGGTTATACCCCGATAGTGGGTGGATATGTGGATGTAAGACTATTGTTGGTGCGCCGCAATAACATTCATAGGTGATGTAAGACTATCGTCAGTGCGCTGCAATAGCATTTAGAGATGAGTAGATGTAAGACTACCGTTAGTACGCTACAATAGCATTCAATGTGATATGATGGGATTATGTATGATTATGTGTGAAGTTTTGTTTACGCTAAATTATAACAGTTGGAAATAATTGTTGAATGAGAAAGACCTGTAAAGGTGACAGAAACAGTGGTTAGAATCAGTGGAGGATTGTGAATAGAATACTATGTTATTCAGAGTATGGCTAATGGTATAGTCGACAGTTTGAACAGGAAACCGGAAATAATACTTATATGAATTAATTATCTAAATGACAGTGACGACACTCTTATTCAGAGGTGTGGAGAACAGTTTAGTGAAAGGTGATCAAAGGTGGAAAGTATTACAACGAAGAGATAAAAGGGGACAAGTAGTCAATCAGTTTAAAAAAAGTTATGATATATTAATTGGATATAGTGGTATATGAGTATCAGGTTATGGGGGTGCGTGTAAGACACACCTATATGAAAATTCATAAGTTTATAGTGATGATATAGCTAGAAGTTACTAAGAGTATGAATACCTAAGAGTGAATTATTGATAGCTGGAGGTGAAATGAGATATAGTCAGACAAGTGGGGAAATATCATTAAAGATATATAACTTGTTTTCATTAGAGAAAACTTATTATTCAGAGCAGTTAACAGAGGTATGTGTGAAAGAAGTTGTATTTTGTAGTAGTACATCAGTTTCTACTGCATCAGATAGGGATGCCAGTTGTGTTTTCAGAATTTGAAACAGCTTTCGTATTGAGTTGAGGGATAAGTCTTATCTCAGTACAGTCAGAATGAAAGGAATATACAGTTGATGGAAAATATATGTTATGATTGTGTTATCGATTCAGAAGGAAAGCCGGGGGTATAAATTTGTTTGACAGAAATTCGTGTTATAACAGATACCAGTCCAGCACCAGGATGTTAATGTATGATATTAATATTGAACTTCAGTGTATTGGGTGATGTAATTCAGACAGAGTGAGCAAAAGATAGAATAGATTCAGAAGGTATGTAATAGATTGTCAGATGTTCAGAATAGACAGAAGGGTTATACAGATAAACAGAGATCACCACACCAGTTTTCAGTAGGGGGTATTGATATCGCCAAATTTAGATATCTGTTTTATTTTAGCCTGTTATTGTTCGTAAATAAGTAAAAGACACTTAATTATCTTCATTTAGTGAATTACAGGTTAAAAAGGCGGATGATGGAAAGTTTTGAGCAAAAACCAGAAAAACTGAAGAAAATAAGAAAAGCTGTCCGCGCCGACACACCTTCACTGTTTTGATCATATCTCACTCATACGAACTCGGATTGACGTGATTCAAAAGGCCACGGAAACTAGAGTCAGAGGGCTACAAAATCACTTTTATGGTCAAAGGCTGAAAAAGCGATGTCGCGGCGCGACACCTACAAGAATCTCGGCGCGTCGGAGCTGTTCAAGATAAGTTCCAAAAGCTCGCCACGTGTCATCGCGGCGCGACAGTTGCTTGGGTCGCGGCGCGATGCATCAGATCACGTCAGAATTCAATTTTTAAAAGAGTTTTGGATCGCGTCAAACTCACCCGTCGCGACGCGACACTTACCTGTCGCGGCGCGACGCCCCTGTTTTCAGTTTTCTATATAAACGAACATCCAGATCGATTTTGGTGAGAACGACCCGATTTCTTCCACCATTCCTCTGCTAAATACATCCCTTAACACATTCCAGAAAGCTTGAGCTCGGATTTGAAGATTTGGAGCATAACTTTGAAGATTAAAGGCTTGGAATTCTTGCTTTTTACGGTTTTTCTACTTCTCTTCTGTTTTTAATCTTTAATCTTGATTTCCAGAAGTTGATTATGCTTGTTATTGGCTTGTTTTCTTGTTTTCCTCCCTAGAGGAGATGATACTTTGTAAAGATGCTTGATTTCCTTTGATTAGAACTTGTTTTCATCTCATAATTTGTCTTACAAGCTTACCATTGATCCATATGTGTTAAAGATCTGTTCTTTTGATTATTTATATTCTGAGTTTATAAAAATTAGAAGACCAATCTATTTTTATAGCTTTTATCATGATTAATTAGGACCAATAGTTAATCTTGACTAGTGATAGATCATATCCTAGGCTTAGATAATCAAGAATGGAACTTTAATGTATATGCTTGGCATGTAATGACCTTTATTTGTCAATTTAACAATTTAATAACAAAAACAATTGTTAAAGGTTGAGTCTTGTTTGACAAGAAATTAAATACGTCTAATTATGCATTTAAACGATTTCTTGACCATAGAATTGAATAAATACATGATTAGAGGGTTAGAACTCAGACCAAGAGTTTATCCATTATAGAAATCGGTATGAGATGAAACAAATGTTCATTGCACGATTAATTAGAAATTAAATATTTTGAAAAACTATAAATCAAATCTAGGGAGCGAAAGCTTTAATTTGATAAGTTTAATCCATAAAAATGTTTGCTTTTGTCGTTCTTGGTTTGCTTTTGAGCATTTGCTAGTGTTAGGAGTGATTTTAGATAATAAAGTTTGAATCTTTATTGTTAAGATTCTAAATTCCCTTTTAGTTGTTCTTATTAGTTTAATATTTAATTAGTATAATTATATTCAAAATCATACCCGTTCCCCTTGTGTTCGACACCCGTACTTATTTACTATACTACCATACGATTAGGTTCTCTTGCCTATTTGTGTTGGAGTCGTGCTAAATAATTCGGATTTATAAATTTAAAACTGGTACGCTACACGCACATCAGGTATGTATCATTGACAGTGCCACTGTGAGAAGATATGATCAGATGCAGAAAGGAGAGAAGGCTAAGCCCGGAATTCAATCAGTTATTCAGAATTATTTTACATGTGGGGAAGAGCAGTTATAGAACCGAGTTATCAGAAGAGTTGTTATAAATTCAGAACACCATTCGTGTGTTATATTTCAGCAGATGTTTAGTACTTGAATCTAATAAACAGAGTAGAAGGGTCAAGGAACCGGTAAAAGTATAAAAGAGGGGTCAGTAGATGCATGAAGTCCTGTACAGGAAATGATGATATTATTCAGAACATTACAGCAGTTGATTTCGGGGACGAAATCATTTCAAGTGGGGAAGAGTTGTAACACCCGGAAATTCTGTTATTAAGTTAACGCGAGAAATGTACAAAGTGGTATACAAGTTACGAATGGATATATGTATTAGTATGTGGTTATAAACTAGAGGGGCTAAAACCGTCAAAACGGAACTTGGAAAGGTTGAGGGACTAATTGTGCAATTAGTCCATAGTTTTTATATAAATGACCATCTTTGACTTTGTATAGTCAAAGTCTTCATTTTCTTCACTTTGCAAAGAAGCCAAACCCACGTTTGCTCTCAAGGCCAGAACTATTACTTCAGTTAGTTGATCAAGAACAGTAGAACAAGTGCCTACAACAGATTTTAGCAACTATACAAGTTAGAGGTAAGAGTTCTTAATCAAGTTTTTGAAGTTTTATGGGTTTTTAAGTGATTCAATGGTGAATCACATATTTCAGCATGTTATTGTTGTTATTTATGGATTAGAAGTTGTTTGGGATGTAGGAAAACATCCCAGAAGTGTTTTTATAAATTAAAGTTGGGTTTTTGTGGTGTTTTGGCCGGAGACAACAAGTAAGTCGGCCAAACTGCTGCTACCAGTTGAAGGGCACGGGCGTGACCTTCAAGATCCAACCGTGCCCTTGGCCGTACCTAAGGAGGTACGGGCGTGACCTGTTCTAGAAAGGCCCAGAGGGTGCCTAGAGACCACGGGGTGGTCTGGGTGTAAGGCACGAGAGTACCTTGTGTAAGGCACGGGCGTGCCTATTGTTTTGTTTAGTTTTTCAGTTCAGCAGATGCATGTGTTGATGTATATTCAGTATTATTTCATTTAGAGATTTATCAGAGGCGCGTTCGCTAGATTATTATTGATTGTGGACTGTTATAGCATCAGAGACTATAAGGTGAGTCTTCTAGACTACAATTCATATTTACGGCATGTATGTTATTATATCAGGCTATTGATAAGATTAGATCACTCAGATAGGGGTGCTATGTTCAGTAAGGTTCAGTAGTGTTATAGTAATGTTACAGTATATATATATTATGTGTGTTAAGCTTACTGCTATGTACAGTAAGGCTCAGTAATAATAAGCATGCTGCTTTGTGCACTAGTGGCTCAGAAATAGCACAGTACTGGGGCTCAGTTAAATAATCAGATATCAGAAAGCATACTGCCTTGTGTAGTAGTGGCTCAGTTAATTAATCATGTGAATCAGTAAGCATAGTGCCTTGGGCAGTAGTGGCTCAGTAAATTACTCAAAGTTTTATTATCAGTTATTATCAATGTTTATCATATGATTATATTCATGTGTTTATATGATTGGCAGTCTAGTTTACTCACTAAGCTCTCGCAGCTTATCAGATATTATTTTCTAAAATGTTTTGCAGGTTTTATCAAAGACAAGGGGCAAAGCTTCGGTTTGACGGTTGTTATGTATTTAAAGAAAACAATGTTTTAAACTTAACGCCCAGTTGTTTAGTGAGAAAACATCTTTTGATGTAAATATGTAACTACTAGGCTTTTATATGAACCTGAGGGTTCAAAACACTTTTGTTGCTTCCGCTTATTTGTAAAATAACTCTTTTATTTCTAAAAGAACTTCAAGTATGGTTTTATTATGTTTTTGAAAATTGGGGCGTTACATTGAGAGAGTCTTGAGTATTCAAAAATAAGTGCGGTTTACACAAAGCACATTTATGAGGACTCACATACGGGACTTTTGAAAAAAGTTGTTCAAAAGTAGGAAATGGTTCGTCATCATTAGGACAACTAATTCAAACAAGAGTATGAAAAATCAGTATTAGTAAAGCATTTTTCTGATTTTTTAGAGATAGTTGTAACAATAGAATTTTGAGTTTTAAGAAACTCAATTTCATCAAGAAGCATTTTTCTTTCATTAACAAAATTCTTTCTTTGGTTTTCCAAGTTCTGTTCAAGTTGAAAAATCTTCTTTTTCAAAATTGAACTTGGAATATATAGATTTGAAAACTCAGGTTTTTCAGAAAGATTTTCTGATTTATAACTCATTTCCTCAGGAGAGTAACTAGTCAAAAAGTCAGTTGATAATGATATTTCTCTCGTATCATAACTCATATTCAAGTCGTTGTAATCCAATGGGATTTGCATTTTCTCTTTATTTTCTCTTTTTGTGTTTTCCATTTCTAAATCCTCTTCTGCTCTTGTGAACCTTATCATATCAGTAAAACCCCAACCCATGTATTCAAATTCGTAAAATTGAGCACGGTTAACTTTGAATAAGTTCTTTGGATTTTCAAAACCTAGACCCTCTTTTACATTGTAAAATTTAGTGTCTTTCGGTTGATTCAAAAATATAGTCTGTTCAAATTGACCACGTTTACAAAGATTATCTTCTAGCTCTTTAACTTTAGAATACAATTGGGTTCTTTCTTTAACATAGCGATCAATCTCAGCATCATTATCTTTACATTGAATTTCTGCATCCCTTAACTTGACAATAATTTTAGAGTTTACTTGAGTGAGATATTCAACCTTTTCTTCGCAAAGTTTAAACTTACTTTGTGCATAAGACAGCTGATCATTTGCTGATGACAGTTCTCGATTGCACTGAACTAACTCATCGTAATTGTTGTCTAATCTAGCCTCTAAGATTCGACATTGAGCTTTATCCTTTTCTAATTGTGAAATCTGATTTTGCAAAGCATGAATCATGTCAATGAATTGAGAATTAGTAGTACTAACCTAAGAACCAGATGGAGAAAAGCTATCACTTTCAACATTCGCCATTGTTAAAAACTTGATACTTGAAAACTCGGATCTTTGAGTGGAATGGAAAAAGGTGATTCAAAGTAGGAATTGATCTCAAAATTGGCTAAAATGGACTTCAAGAATGATGTTTTAAACAAAAAGGATTCTTTAAATGCTTTAAGTCCTGCCAAAGATTAATGCCTTGAAGCGGGGTTCAAAAGTGGTTGGCGATCGAAAGTCGTTAGCTGCTCAAAGTGGTTGGCTATCGAGAATGGTTGGCTATTGAAGTGGTTGGCTATTAAAAAAAACTTCGCTATTCAAGAAACGAAACTTCGCTATCCAAAGTACTTCTCTATTCAAACTTGGCTATTGCAGCTTCGCTATTCAAAATGTGAGAACTTGGCTATTCAAGAAAGCACTTGGCTATCAAAACAACTTGGCTATTCAACTTGGCTATTGCAACACTCCGCTATTCAAATTTGGCTATTGCAGCACTTCTCTGTTCAAACTTGGCTATTGTAGCTTCGCTATTCAAACTTGGCTATTCAAAAAGGAATGACTAGTACTTGACTATTTAAACAAACAAAGGACTTGGCTATTCAAACTAGAAAAGTACTTGGCTATTCATACCGTGAAACTTGGCTATTTATCAATTTGACTATTAAACAAACTTGGCTATTAAACCACTTAGCTATTCAAACACTTCGCTATCCAAGAAATCACAGTCGACGCAGGAGTTTTCCAAAATCCAAAATTAAACTTCAATATTTCCTGTTTTTGTTTTCAAACCTCTCGCATACAATTTATAATCACAAACCAACACTCAATTTTAAATAATAACCACAAAATTAACTCCAAGATTCAAGAACAGGACTAAAAAAATACGAAATTGATATACGAATAAATATATCACAGATCTATCCAATAATCCCAAGCGATTTTGAGTAGTATCAATACCAAATCAATCACAGAACAACCTCCAATTTCGATTAAAAACAAAAAATCAAACCTCACCCTCGAAGAACAGTACCGTAAAACGTAACTTCTCGTGAAATCAAATCTCAGATCTAAACTCTATTAAATTTAATGATTTTGATATGATTTTAATCCCAAAACAATCCGTAATAATAACCAAATGCTACACAATCTTCGATGTTAATTAATATATCAAACTTTGGTAGATTTTGAATATAGGCAGACTACGATTAAGGAGTTACGAATATGAACACAAAGTTACGAACAGGGCATAAAAAATGATTGAGATTCTGACCTTTTAATCCACTATGGCTCTGATACCAATTGTAGGTCACAATTGTATCAAGTATCAATCAATGATGAAGCAATACCACAATAGTATGTATGAACTTGAATGATCGTATGAAGGGAATGGAGAGCTCTTCAAGAACATACGGCCGCTTAAAGGATAATTGTATTGCTTAAGAAATTAGGGCATACAAACTTGTATTTATACCCCTTGGGTATTTACAATAATTACCCTAAACTATGACTAATATCATATGAAAAATAAACTTCACTAAAATATAATGAACACAACAATAGGGATCTAACAACCTATTGTCTGTTGCACATGCCCAAACCCAAGCCTACCTAATTGTAGGACCGGTAGTATCAAGTTTCAATTAATAAACAAAGCAATTAACAATGATTATGATAAACTCTTATATCTATGTATGTATTGTATGAGAGAAACAAGAGCACCAAGAAAATATGTGTAATGAAATTGCTTATTGATTTAAGTTTTACATACTTGTATTTATACCCGCCTCTACGGTATTTACACAAAATACCATAAGCTATGACTAATGTCATATGTAAACTAAACTTCACTAAAATATAATAAACACAACAAATAGGGATATAACAATCTCCTTTACAATTAAGCACAAAAAAATAAAAACTACTATTGAGCATCCTAACAATCTCCCTCTTTATAATATGTAGATATTTCTTTTCTTTCTGCATTCAATGTTAGGATATCGTTTTTTGAAGTTTTGAATCTTCAAAGATTCGTCCTCAGTGATCAAGTTGTTTATCAGAGCTTGTAGTAGAAGACTCGAGCTTATAAGAATTTGCAACCATGATCATATATTTTGTCTTCACGGGAGCACTTGATTATAAGCATTAAGACAAACTTTTCTGCTCTGGAGAAGGGAGTCTGTTGTTTTATCATTTTTTGAATTTTCTTTAAAGTTTTACTCCCCCTTAAAAGTAACTTTTGATCTAAACTATAACTTGAAAATTTATCAGAACATTTCTCCCTTTCAAATTTGTGAACAACTGTCTTCTCCTCTTTGAAACTTTGTTAGCCGTGTAATTGATAAAGTTCATCTTCCCCTCATGATGGTCAAAATTTCATGATCATCATGCATGTGTGGAAAGATAAAAATTTATATATTTGTCTAGACCAAAATGATATACCAATTAAAGTATCCGTTGTAACACAAGGATCACATAGATTTCTCGTTGACACACCAGTTTAGAAAAACTGGGTGACCTACGTTCAACATTGGCATAATGTTGGCACCGGTAGGATTTCTATCTATCACTATAAATATCATAAAGATATTACTCAAGATATTCTGGCACTGTCACAAACACTAGAAAATATTTCCATAAGTGTCCTAAAAAATTATATGCAATCGGCTCTAAACTCAATAAGTGCATTAAAGAAATCGACGACCGGAGTAGCTACCCTCCTATTTTCAATATCAACAATCTCCAAATGAGATGTTAATAGTATATGTGGTAAATCTCCGTGTGAAGTTGAAACAATTATCTTTTAAGAGATAATTGAGTAGTTGGGTGAGATAAGTGCATTGCATCTTTGGGTCCATGATGTCTTCTTTAATACCAATATAAAACCAGTAGTAGATGTAACTACCCAAATTTTTGATACAGTTTGGTAAGGATCTTTCTTTTCTTTTGATCTTGTCACACACTCTCACCCCTCTGGATGTTTTTCAACTTCTTCCTCAAATGCCCTTTCCAAAATAAATGTATGTATCTTCGATTGGATACGTTTTGAAACTTCCAATCAACAATGAATATGAACAAACAAAATTGTAGCACCCTTTTTCCCTAATATAAATATTGTAAATATTTAAAAAGTGAGATAATAAACGAGCACCTTAATTTATTTGGACTTCTTGTAATCTTGGACCATAAAGATTTAATGGGCAAAATTAAATAAAATGGTAATTCTTGGTTTAAGTTATAATGGGCTTTGAGAGAATTAGAAGGGGGTTTGGGCGTTAATTAAAGAAGGAAGGTATAAGTACTCACAAGTAGGGCACAATTCCCTATGTGAATCTTCGGTAGCCGACACCCATCATTTGAGAGTTTGTGTGTTCATGTTTAAGCATCGTTGAGGGTAGGAGGGATCGATTTCAATCCTGGTTGGCACAGAAACAGAGAGAGATCATCAGGTAATAATCCTAAACCCCTCATGTATGTTTGTAAGTGGTTGTTATTAATTCTAGATCATTACTAAAAGTTTAGGACTGTTCTTGCTATTCATAAATGGAGGAGGAAAACCGAGTGAAAATTTGACCATATATCATGTTTTATGTGATGAAATTGCAATTAAATGATAAGGGTTATGTGAATTGAGTTTAAGAACACATACCAAAAGGAATTAGTTCATTTGGTTAGGAATGGAGTGATTTTGATTTTTGAAGATAGCGACAGTAGGTGTTCTTCGATTGTCATCTCAATCGCTAAACATGTTAGATAAGTTGAATCGCAAATTAATTCTTGATCACAATCACAAATTGATGGGAGGGGGTCAATCACAAATTAACACTTGGACTTGAATCACAAATTAGCATACATGATGAAATCACAATATGGAAATTGCAAATTGGGCCTTAGGGCCCATCACAAATTGAGGACTAATGGGAATCGCAAAACTATATGATGGGATTTATCACAATCGCAAATTGAGTTGAGCACTAAATCATAAATCATAGTATAGATAGTTTATGATTTAAATTAAAGTCAAAACTGAATTCAATTTTGACTAAGAAAAGTTAAAATCGGATTTCAATTTTTACCAAAATAAATGGTTAAGATTATACAATTAAAATTGATTTCTTAAATAAAGAGTTATGATTATACAATAAATTTAATTCAAATTATTTTTTTATTTATATTAGAAAATGGTTTTCCTTACATTTTTTTGAACAACTAAACTCACAAACCCTCCTAATTCTACACCATATGTCCACTACCGAGATTTGAACCCATCAATCTTAAACCTTAAGATTGCGGAACACATTTTTCAAACTCCAATACCACTAGGCCAAGGTCCTTTGATGGTTTTCCTTACATGACTTCTATATGAAAACGATTCGTATGATGTGTAAAAACTATGTTAGTTTCTTTTAACTTATGTGATTTAAGGTCTACATTTAAAGATGATAGAATCATTTAAAGCATGTTTAACATTCGACTATTCTAATTTGAATACTTCTCGGTGGCGGAGCAATTTTAAATTACAACTTTTTTACAAGTTAACAGTATTTAAGTAATTGCCCCTTCTAATATTTAAAAAAAATCAAATCCGTTTTAATAAAATGCCTTGATTAAGCTTTTGATTTGCATATCTATGGATGAATTTGAATTGCTTCTGTTTTTGAAATTTTTAATCCTTATTTTGCGTTCTTGATAGTTCTTATGTTGAAATCAGGGTTCTTTTTGTGTTGTTGAATTCAATAGTTCTTGTGTTAGAATCTCAATTAGTCGATTATTTGATACTTGTAAGAATGTTGTGTTCTTATTTCAATCCGATTAATTCTTGTTGTTTATGGCTTTATTTCTATATTTATACATTATGTCGATCAATATCTCAGTTTGTTTACTATTAAAATTTTTCCCTTTTCTTGTAATTTAATTACATAAAGAATCAACAACTATCGAAAAATGCCTTTTAAAAAATTACTATATGCTAATTTATGAGTTTATACATTGTTTATTAATGATTCGATTTCGATTTCCGGGTTGAATCTGCATTCAAATATTGGAGGTTCTATTTAGTTCATTAAAAAAATGTGGTTATCATTTTGCCGTGATCCGTTGAGAGAAATGTAAAACCCATAAAACTCGAGGAATTGAAAACCTGGTTAAAGAACACATTGAATTTTGCCCCCGCTTAACAATTTTTCTTGCTCCATTCCTATACATCTATAAGAATATACGGTACTATGAAATACAATATCAGTACGCTTAGTAATTAACACTAACATGATTCCTTCACATTCACATATATAACACTCGAAACTAGTGACAGTTGGTCTGGTGACCGGCGATGTTGTCACCGGTCAAATGGTGGTGCCACTCAGAAGCCGTTTGTTTGCTACTTAATATAATCATTCAGTGTATTTGAGTGCCGCCTCTGAATGAAAACTGTGTTGCTGAATCATTCTACCTTAAAGTGCATTCTGAATCATTCAGCACCAAGTATTTTACCCTAATACTCATTTTTTTCACACGTTGTCTTGTTAAACAATCATATCTTATAATATAATATATCACTATTAAGGTTAAAATGATAATTTGCATCATTCAGATTGTTCATTCAGAACCTTTATCAAACAACATGTCACATTTTGAGGCAGATTCATTCAAAGCCTTTGAATTATTCAGACCACAGAATCATTCAGTGTTTAATCATTCTGTTTTAACAAACAGCTCCTCAATTTTTTTCCTCAGCATTATAAAAGTTAGCTTAATAAAAGGCTTTAGGCCCGTTTAGTTAGTTTCACCCGTTTAGTGTTAGAAAGTAAACTAAACATTAGGTTATGTTTTGCAATTAAACAATAGTTAATTAAGTTTAGGGAGTCAAATTTTAATTAATAAATAGTTGTTAGTTATGTGTCCGTAGAAAAAAAGGGTTTGCATCGGTTCATAAGCACTGATTAGATATGTATATATATGTATGTAATTTGGGTGTGGAATAAGATCATTTTGCAGAGAATTTTGTTGTGTTTTTATCTTCTTAGTTCTCCAACATGTGGTATTCAGATGAATTCTTGGCGTGTGAGATGTGATTCACATCCAAGAACAAGATTTCTATAGGTGTAAGAAACTTACAAAAAAAACGAGGATGAGCAGGTCTATACAAATTTCGAAAACCAGAAGGAAGGAAATTGTTGCTGCTTGTACGTTACTTAGATCAAGGATGAAGAAAGGTCAAGATTGATGTTGTGATTCATCGAAAAATAGCAACAATAAAGAAAACATATTGAAGGCAGTAATTGAAGACGGTGTTGTTTTTTCGACAAAATGCAACAGAGATTGATAAGAGTGTGATGAAAAGGAAAGTAGTGTTCTTGGAGTGTATTTTTTCTGAATAATAGAAGAAGATTTGGAAAGCTTGTAGGGCTGCAGAATATGAAGACCGCAAAGCAAGAAGCAGCTCCGTTTCAAAAGAAAAAATTCCAATGGCTACAATAAAATTTTGGAGTTGAATTTTTTGCCAAAGGAGATCAAAAGGATAAGGGATAATAGGGGAAGGTTCATTTGAGAACCGTTTTTATTGCAAAAACCTTGAGAACCAATTTTATTGCAAGAACCGTGAGAACCAATTTTATTCATTCATTTTGGATAATGAAATTCATGGATGAAGAGTGTGGGGGGATTGAGTGTGGCAGGGTGCATGTAAGAAATTCATGGGTGGGCAATCCAATTGAATGAGGGGGAATTGGACGGTTAAGATTGGTTCTCGCGGTTCTCGCAATAAAAATGGTTCTCAAATGAACTTTTGCCAGGGATGATATATATGATGTTGATTGTGTTGATTGCCAAACAAAGAATTCAGTGTTCCCACCAAGTGAGAAAGAACTTGGTGGATGGTTGTTTTCCCACAATTATGGGATGTGTTTTTTTGTGTGTTTACTACAATGAAAAGATTCGTGTATGGTTGACTCCAAAAAAATGGAAATAGAGTTGTTTAATGTTTTTACCAGGTGGTTTTCACGATTGGTCCCGGTAGGTGTTGAAGATTATGCATCTAGGAAAAGAGATGCTATTAATTTTGAAGAATGATTGAGCATCAAGTTAATGATGTTGGTGAATGTAGGCTTCAAGAAAGGATATCTAACAAATGCGTGTTTGGGTCTACGGATATAACTCGATCTTCATAGAAAAGATGTTTGTTGTGAGAACCGGTGAATGAAGAATCACAATGCATGCAGCAACAAATGTGCTTCCATCATCTTGGTGATTGCTCAAAGTTTAGTGTAAGGGGGAGTGTTAGAAAGTAAACTAAAGACTAGATTATGTTTTGCGATTAAACAATAGTTAATTAAGTTTAGGGAGTCAAATTGTAATTAATAAACAGTTGTTAGTTATGTGTCGGTTGAAAAAAAGGGGTTGCGTCGGTTCATTAGCACCGCTTTGACATGTATATATATGTATGTAATTATGTGCGTATTTTATCTTTGATTTTAACATGGTATTATAGCCATAATCGAATGATTCTTGTAAAGCATTGGCAATTGTGGTTTTGGCGATTGCGGCTTCGGGTTCAAAATTTTCGTTTATGTTGCAATTCTATTTGTGGCTTAATTCGTTTCTTGCAGATTCGTTTGGGAGGAAGTCTTTATTTGTATGGTTGTCATTATTTCGTCGATATATATAACTGTAGCTGCGGTTGGATTTTTCTGATGCTTAGAAACCAAAAATTCCAAAATTCTAATTCTTTTTCTTTGCATAGGAATAGGAATTCAGAGTATTTGGGATACTAATTCTTGATTTCATCTTAATCCTAAATTAGTCTATAGAGCCATTGACTGAATTTACTAAACCGAATCGGTACAGGCTCTTGTATTTTGGTTCAGTATTCAGTACCAAGAATTTAAGATATCCAGTTTCGATATTTTCGGTACCGGTATCGGTTCGGTTCGGCCCTGTTCTAGTAAAGGCGAGCGTATGACTTGAAAATTTTCGAACCGAGCCGGTTTTGAACTAGTACTAGTTCTTGTATTTCGGTTCGGACTCGATGAGTTTTAGTTCAAAGTGGTGTAAGTGGATTAAATCCTGTCATGAACCTGCAATGGTTTCGGTTTTAATTAATTGTTTTCCTACTAAGAATTTTAAAATGGAAAAAGGGATTAGGCAAGGAACCCTTTGCCCCATGTTTGTTCTTGATTGTAACTGAAAGTTTAACTATTATCTGTTAGAAACGATTGGAAATGGTAAGTTCGAAGTTCTGAAGGTGGAATCTAACGGTGTTCTGGTATCTCACCTCCAATATGCGGATGATATAGTTTGTCCCGGTAATTGGAGTCTAGCCAATACAAAAAATAAAGATTTTAGAATGCTTTCAAATGGTTTCTAGTTTAAAGATAAATCGTAGCAAAAGAAAAATATATGGTGTTGGGGTGTTGATGGATGAAATTCAAGTGAAAGATGATAGTCTCGGATGTAGCTTTGATTATCTTCCGTTCATGTATTTGGGCTTTCATGGAGAGCCAAATTGTTGTCTTAAGGTGGTTGATGGACTTTAGTAAAATCTGTTCATGGTAGCATTTGGTTATACTTCATGTGGTTTCGGGCCCCGAATTTGTATTCAATACTCGTAGAAGAGAGAGGAGAAACCTCTTTGGGAACGAGGCTGGGTCGGGGGAAAATAGCCTTTGGCTTAGGTTAAACGAGATCGGGTCTTGAGTCAATTTGGAAAGGGCGGTCTAAATATTGGCAATCTTCAGGTTGCAATTGGAGTCTATTGGAAAAGTGATGGTAGAGATTTTTTCTCAAAAAAAAAATATTCTTTTTGAATATTTTTGGAAAAGTGGTGTTGGAGTTTTATGAATCACAATCTTGTTTAATTGCATGAGTTAAAAGTTGGATTGTGAATGAATCGTAATTTGTAGCTAATGGTGGAATCGTAAATTAAGTCACAAAGACAATCACCTAACTGTAAGAATCGCAAATTGTAATATGAGATCTGGAGTCACAAATCAAATCCAAGTGTGGAATCGTAAATCAAGGGGTGCAGGTCCTGCAGGACAAATCAAAAATCACATATGGTATCTTAATCACAAACCAGGATGACTCCAATAAATCGCAAATTGATTGTGTAGGCTTGATCAAATCGCAAATTGGGTTAAGTACATTAGAATCGCAAATCTAGAATTTGGGACTAGAATCACAAATTACAAATCGTAAATCACTAAGATAGATGTATGTGTACATCATGACCGGGTGAGCTTGGTCGAGGGGGCTTTATGTGAAGTTACGTGATGTTGTATGGTAATCATAAGGTACAAGTGATATGTTGCTCACTAAGCTTCTTGATTACCCGTTATTGTTCAATCTATTTCTCGTTCCTCGGGCAAGGATAAGGGAAAGACAGCATTTCAGCGGCATTCCTTTAATTGATTTCTAAAGTTGATACTTTTAATGTAGCTTCCGCAATTCAATGTTAAATACTTCTTAAATTTTGGATGACTATAGTTACATTTACTTCTTGATGGTTAAATTCTGGAATGACAACATTAGATTTTTATATCTGAGTTTTTTTTAAAATCTAGGGGCTTACATCTTTGTGCATAAATATGTAGGTATGTAAGGATAGGGGAGGGTTTAAACGAGAACTGTTTTTCGTACGAGAACTGCGAGAACCACGAGTAACTCCCGCGGAAAACCCTAAACAAGAAAAATTCCTTTTTTAAAATTATATATAGGGGAAGGTTCAATGAAAACTGTTTTTCGTACGAGAACTGTCAGAATCAATCTTGTCATTGATTAAAACAAATCAATGACTAATAATTTTGACAGCTAGTGATTGGCTCATTAATGACGCATTAATAAGGGTTATTTTGGATAAATCAAGTCCCAGCGTCTCACATGAGTTAATGACGGTCCACTCTGACGCAATTCAAGGTTAGAAAAAATATATAAATAACCAAAATACTTCTATTAAGGAGTCATTAATAATGTTAAAAACAGATTTTTGAACGAAAAACAGTTCTCATTTGAACGTTATATATACATATATATATATAGGGAAAAGTTCAAATGAGAATTGTTTTTCGTACGAGAACTGCGAGAACCAATCTTAGCCGTCTAATTCCCCCTTGTTCAATTGGATTGCCCACTTATGAATTCCTTACATTACCTTGCCACACTCAATCCTCCCACGCTCTTCATCCATGAATTCCATTATCCAAAATGAATGGCCAAGATTGGTTCATTTGAGAACCGTTTTTATTGCGAGAACCGCGAGAACCAATCTTAGCCGTTCATTTTGGATAATGAAACTCATGGATGAAGAGCGTGGGGGGATTGGGTGTGGCAGAGTGCATGTAAGGAATTCATGGGTGGGCAATCCAATAGAAGGAGGGGGAATTGGACGGTTAAGATTGGTTCTCGCGGTTCTCGCAATAAAAACGGTTCTCAAATGAACTTTTCACTATATATATATATATATATATATATATGTGTGTGTGTGTGTGTGTGTGTGTGTGTGTTAATCATTATGACGTACATTGTTAGAGTGGTTGGAGTGATTACCTCCTATCACACCCACCACACCACTACGTCAGTTCTTTTCTTTCACTACTCAACCCACCATACAACCCCGTAATAGTTCTTTATCATCATATCAAATTCTGTGACCCACTTAATACGTACTAACCAATCAAAAATTACAAAAAAAAAAGAAAAAGAAAAATTACATGGATCCACCGTTCCTCTAGCTTCGTTGCATTCTCCACCCAATCCGACCACCTATGCAGTGACATAATTAGAAATGTGAAGTACCACGGCACCTTTAGTCACCACCCGGGAAAAAGAAAGTCCACTTTGTAGACTCTTAAGTCCACTAGAATGAAGTATCTTAATTTTTCAGGTCTGCAAAAGTGGATACAAATGAAAAACTTACAAGTGGAAACTTGAAAATGAAAAGTTCCTAATATTAAATGATAGAATTTCACTTTTGCACGTGAGGATACACAATGTTATTTTATTTTTGGTCCTTAATTTAGAGATGCATTATAGAAGTAGGTGATTCATTTATAATATATAACCATCATGAATTTATTATTTTTAAAAATATTAAACTATTTTCTTATTTACATATTTAAGTGTATTGTTGTTAAGGATGTAAATGAATAGAATGTACATGAATCGTTTGTAAAATTGTGCAGCGGAAAATTTGTTTATGTTCGTTTGTTTAATAAACGAATGAACACAAACAGAGCTCTGTTCGTTCGTATATTTTCGTTAATGTTAGTCAAATGAACCCTCCCTTATATATATAAAAACGGTTTTTAAATGAACTTTTTACTATATATATGTATATTGTTTATTTGTGTTTAATAATGTTAGATTTGCATTATAATGTATTCTTCATTTACGTTTGTTTATCGCTTAAAGGAATGAATAAAATTGTACATAAACTAACCAGTCGAACACAAAAGTTTGTCTTTTTATTGTTCGTGTTTGTTTATTTGTTCAGCTAAAGTTAAACGAACGAACATGAACACGGACATTTATCCGTTCTTGTTTGTTTATTTGTTAGGTTAAAGTTAAACGAATGAACGGTTCTTTTACGGCCCTAACCGTTGTCTAAACACATACCTTTTGTTGTATATTATAAACCTTTGTTGCGTTCGAATCATTTCTTATTAAAAAAAGTCAATTAAAACGTATGTGTATATATCTATCTATCTATCTATCTATCTATCTATATATATCATTTTTATTGCATATTTGGCATGAAAATTTTAGATTTATACTAAAGTTGTTAAAATTGCTATTGAATTCAATTTTAGTTTTTGTTTTATATTTAACAAATTAGCAGATCTTTCTTCATCATCAATCACCTATCACTACCTCCAACTACCAACCTTGTTAAAACAACCCCAAAAAAGGAAAACCGACCAAAGAACTATATAGCCCAAGGATTGTTTAGAATTTTAAATCAGATTTGTAGTACCGTCAATCATATGACCTTTTATAGAGAAAATGGAAACATTAAATAATCATACATGTTGGACTTGACTTCAATCTATCCTTTTAAGAAAATTAATTAGACCCGGTTGTACCAGAGATGGAGATTCTCTAGAGTTGGATATCGGGGTTGGGGAAAGAGTAGTGGATCGTTGGGTGACGAACGGACACATCCAGAGGCGTCGATGATGCTGGGCTGGTAGGAGATGAGAGGGTAACAGTCTAGTGCTAGCAAACTAACAACGAACTAGTGGAAGCATTGTGGTTTCAAACTTGTTGCAGGGCGGTTGCAACATGTTAATGTGTGTGGGTGTGTAATTTTATGCGTTCAAGTGTGTAGCGTGCTTAGATATATGTTTGAATGTACGTTTGTTTGTTTGGACAAATAAAAGACAGCTTTACCCTATGAGTAGTTTAAACAAGACAATGTAATGGTTGTCTGAATTAGGAAGCAAGAAATTGATAAGTTTTTAAAATAGCTAGATACATTTTATGTGCTTTAAAAAAAAGTCATAGACTAGAAATAAATAAATAACCACAATAATTAATGAAACTGGCATATATGTTGAAAGTAACATGTAACGTAAGAGTCGGCCGTGTTGATTCGGGCACAGACCTTAGACACGGCAATTGACTATTAACTAATGACTAGTATTATTGCCAGCTTGGGCTGTATTACACCCTCCACATTCACAACTTGATCACTAAATTTATCCTTTTTTCTTCATCCACAAAAGTAGATAATTAATAATATATATTGCAAAATAGACACACACATCACAATTTATTCACAGTTAGATCAAATTAAATGGTCAAGGAAAATTAAGTATTTCCAGAGTAGAAGTCTGGATTACATATATTTTTTTAAATTATTATTTTTTTTAGCAAATGATCAAGAGACCTCTGAAAAATTATTTTCACATATAAATACTTTAGAAGTTGGTTTACATGTATCCTAAAAAACTATTTATAGTTTATTATGTTTTTACTTTATTTATATTGAAATATTGTTAAATTTGGATACAAAGTTTTACTATAGTTGATAAAATTTATGGTTAATAATTATTTAACCATTAAAGTTTTACTTTGATTAACGGTTTAGCCCTCAATTTTTTTTGAATGATTTAACCGTAATGTTTAGTTTGATAAACATTTTAATTATTTAAGTTTTATTTTATTTGCAATTTAGCCATTATATTGACATACAACTTGTTTTTTAGATTGTTCACTTTAGTTTTACATTTCTGCAACAATTTTTGAACTTATTCAACACATAACTATAAATGTTAAACAGTTAAAGATGAAGACAAATCTGGTGTACACCAAACTAATTCAGAATCAAAATTTATTGAGAGACATAAATAAAACCATTCACACATTCACATACATATATCCATAAAAAAAATCAAAACTGCAAACAGATTGATGAAGACAAAGATGAACAGAAATAGCAGCTACAAAAAGCCAATTTCCATATTAAAGCAAAATGAAAAAAAACATATAAAAATCGCACATGAAAAAAATGTCAACATCATTGTAATCTTCATCTTCATCCTACACAAATCCGATTTCTTTATTCATCTTCATCCATCACCACCATTGTAGACAAAATCGGATATTTGTTTAAATGAAGAAAAACCCCAAATGAAGAAGAAGAAAAATCACGTTCGACCATAAACCAAAGTCGTAAAAGGTTTAACCATTTATGGATCAAATCCATAAAATAAAAAGTTAAAAATCAAAACTGTAATTTACTCCATTATTTATTTATTTATTTATTAAACTGTTTTAACTTAAAAATTAATTGAAATAAAAAATGGGTAAAAGGTGGTCTGCAGTTTGTACTTTGGAAGCATTAAATAATTAAGTGAAAATTTTTGCGGTTCTAAAAAAAGAAAAAGAAAAAGAAAAAGATGGTTGGTAAAAATAGGTATATTTCTTAGTTAAGTTTGGAAGAAGATATATAGTACACTCCCTATAAGATACGGATGACTCTCAACATTCTCTCTCGTACTCTTTCCTCAATTAATCTCAATTTACACACACACACACTGCTACTACTGAAACAAGTACGCTCGTTATCAAATCATCATATAGATATATATATATATATATATATATATAATTCACACAAATGGCGAAGGTATATATTGATCCTATATATGTTTCAGTACTTTTGTTCCAAGTAAGCAATCAACCTCAATTTGCATAATCGATGGTTTTTGCAGCAAAAGATAGTGATGAAGGTGACGATGAAGAACAACAAGAAGATTCGTAAGGCTATGAAGATCGCTGCTACAATTTCCGGTAACAATATTCAAAGCTCGATCCCTGAATTCTCCTTCTATAATAATCATTGTTTTCTTACTATTTTTCACGTTTTTACGTTTCAATTCAAAGTAAACGATTACGAATCGCAACACCTCTCCATTATTGTATAATTGGTAACAAACTCGCCATTTAGGACTTTATTGAATATTGTCTCGTATCTGATGAGTGTGATTGGTTTTCAGTTAAAACCTCAAAAACTAATAGATTTCAAGTCTTAATTTGAATCTGGCATCTCTCGAAGGTGAATTAGTACGTGATATTTATTAATGTTTGATTCAAATATCAAATGATTTTATTAATTTGGTTTCTTTTCAAATTAATAGAAGATAAGATTTATTTTCCTATTAGATAGAAGTTAGTTGAGAAACTTGATTTTGAATCAAATTAGAATCAGAGTTATGTTGTTCCTTGTACATAAATGCTAGTATCTTCATAATTCTTGTGGAAAAATATAGAGAAGAACTCCTGAGCGTATTTAAGAGTGCTGAAAACTTGGTGTATTTGTCTTGTTCCAGGTTTTTAGTGAAGTTTTTCGTTTGAAAGTAGGCTTGAGGATCAGCCAAACCGGTTAAACGTTGAGATTTCATTTAATTTTATGTTTACATGTTTATTGACGGTAGTTGTTTTGATTTCACTTTGTGGTGATCGATTCCAACAATACATACTGTCCCAAATTTGGGGTTTTCGATTTGTTTATCTTACATTTAACCTATTGGATTTTGATTTGAAATTGCATAAACAGGAGTAGAATCAGTGGCATATATGGGAACAGATAAAGAAGAGATTGTGGTGACCGGAGAAGGAATTGATTCAGTTGAACTGACATGTCTTCTAAGAAAAAGTGTGGGTCACACGGAGCTCGTGAGTGTCGGTCCGGTGAAAGAAGAGAAATCTGCCAGCGAGAAGGAGAGCAAGGAAAGAGAGGCACGATTTGAGTATGTTTATCATCCACCACCCTATTACCGTCAATTCATGTCCCCCTATCAAGTTGTGCATGAAGTCCCACCTTATAATTCTTGCAACATCTTGTAACATTTTTTATTTTTGTCACTTGAGACAAACTGACGAATTCAAAACCACTTGAGAAGTTTATTAATTGGTAAATAAGCTAGTTTGGATTCCCTTTTTTTTTCTGGAAATTTAGATTCGATGTAAGGATTAAATTAAAGAAATGGACGTACAAAACAATTATGACAAAGTATAACATGCGTTTTAGAGAGAAAAGTTCTATTATTCAATATGTTGAAAACAACAAAATATCCGATCCTATCAGAGTGGCGTATGAGTGAGGTAAAATATAGATAAGCATACATCTACTCAAAGATATATAGAGATATTGCTTCTCGAAAAACTTCCGGTAAAAAAACAACGACTGCCTCCTTCAAAAAGTATTAGATTTACTTTTATTATTATTATTATTTATAATATTATAATTACTAATTGATATTTAATTATTTGTTATAAAAATAATCCTCTCTTGTTGTTATACATACATTATATATACTAATTTATTTTCAATATAAACCTATATATCAATATATATATATATATATATATATATATATACATATAGAGAGAGAGGAGGGTTCAAACGAGAACTATTTTTTGTACGAGAACTGCGAAAACCAATCTTGGCCGTTCATTTTGGATAATGGAATCCATGGATGAAGAGCATGGAGAGATTGAGTGTGGTAGGGTGCATGTAAGGAATTCATGGATGGGCAATCCAATTGAAGGAGGGAGAATTGGACGGCTAAGATTGGTTCTCGCGGTTCTCGTACGAAAAACAATTCTCGTTTGAACTTTTGCCTATATATATATTCATATATATATATATATATATATCAAAAAAACAAACACACACATCTATACTATATTATAAAACATTTAGACCTTACTTAAACTCTTAAATTCTAAGTGTTTTAAAATTATTAAATTACCTCTCATATAAACTAAATTTAATAAATATTTGATATAGTTAATAAGATTCTTATATTCAATTTTCATAACTAAACTTTACATTTTAAGAAAATCAAAGTCGATATAATTTTTCTTGAAAGTCAAAGCCAATACAAATTAAGTTAATTATTAAAAAATATTTTTATAACATTTTTTTCAGTTATGGAGAACAAAAAAGTAAAAAAATAGAAAAAGATAAAAAAATAGACATGTCATCAAACGAAAATTATTCACTGTCATTGTATTACATGAATATCATATTTCTTATTTATTTTAAATTTACTTATTATATATATATATACATTACTTATTACTATATTTGAACTTTACTTATTATTAGCTATGTAAATATATAACACTAAGTAAACACAAAAAGGAAACCCTATTTAAATCATATCTCCCTATTCTAATCCTAGTTCTCTATACGTCTTTCTATATGAGGTTATTCCCTTTGAGAGTTGCAACTCCATCATATCAAGCCTCAATCTGTCCTCCCACCGCCTCAGAGGACTTCCTCTTCTCCACCCCTGACTATAACTACTTCCGTTTTCCTAACCGGCTATGTGTTTAGTCTCCTCTTGATGTAGCCAAAACAACACAATCTTCCTTTTCTCAACTAGACTGTAATAGGTGCAACTCCTAGCTCGTTCCTGAAAGCTCCATTATGGATCTTGCCTAGCAAGGATTTGCCACATATCCACCTTAATATCCTCATCTTTTCCACCTCATCCTTGACTCTCGAGACTTCTTCAACGACCAACACTCCGACTCATAGAGGCATAGCTAGTCTAATTGCAACTCTATATAATATACCTTTCAGTTTCAATGGAACTTTCTTGTCGCATAAAACTCTCGTGTACGCTTTCCACTACAACCAACCTGTACTAATACGGTGGGTCACATTCTCGTCTATCTTGTCTTATGTAATAATAATAAAAGAAATGGACGTAGAAGTGAATTATGACATAAAGTACACCGTGCGTTTTAGATGGGGATGGCAATGGAACGGGAATTGGTCATCCTAGTTTCATATCCTATTATAAAATCACGTCCCATACCCGGTCTTGTCTCATCGGGTATCCCATTATCAAATAACCATATGGTTCGCAAGTATACCCAGGGGTATCGATTATCCCAATTACTTTCTTAGACAATTAAATATTCACTAAATAAAATTTTGTTTCCTAGAATTTCATGCTAGTCACGTCAAACAATGAGTTGGATTTTTTTAACTTTTATTTTCTAGCAACATCAGCATTTCAACAAGTTCAACGTTTAATAAATATAGTATAATTACCATACAAAATTTAAACTATCTAAATTTTATGAAAATCTAATTTAAATCATTACATGAAAATTAAACGACGTCCTTCACCAAAGTGTCAAAGATCGGTGAGGGCTATTAATCTTCTAATTTCTATTATTTTATATATTAATAAAATTGTAATATCCATTACGTTAATAATAAAACTATAAAAATATAAATGGTTCAGGATTGGATATATGGGATTGGATAATTGGAAAGGTATTGACTAAAATCATAACTGTCTTAAATCCTGTCCCAAAAGTTTCGGGTTCAGACATTCCCGTCAGGATTGGGTAGTTTTGTCATCCCAAGTTTTAAAGAGAAAACCATCTTGTACTTATACGCTCTACATGTCTTATTTACTAATATGTTGAAACTTTAAATTAATAATAAAAAATTATTATTATTATTATTATTATTATTATTATTTATAACTAGCTTAATACCCCGTGTATAAATACGGAGATGGTTAATGAAATTTCAAATATTTATGGTGTTAAAAGTACTAACATATACCATAGTAAACATTTGTAAAACATACGTAAGGATATAAAGTCTCTTAAAAGAGTAATAAATCTATTAGAAATCAAAATTCATACAAAAAATAATCAACTTTTTAAAAAAAAACTCTTTATAATCAAATTTAAATTTTTTTAATCATATAAGAAGAAGGCATTTGAAGAAATAGAAGGACACGATTGATAGAAAAAATTCTATCAATAGAACAATAACACCATAACGCTTTTCTTTAATATATATTAAAGATAAAGATAAACGATATAACTAAATTACCGTCAATTTTTTTGAAAGACTTAATTATCTAAAAATAACTCAAATTAATTGGCATATAGAACCAAAATCAATAGTATAGATAAAGAAACTTGGGACCGCTCTCCGTTAGAGCATGTGTAAATGATCCGTGGTGGAGTCGGCAAAAGGAACTGGCGTAATCGGCATGATAAATCAATTTGTTAGAGCATGTGTAAAAAATACTTCATGTACCATAATGAAACATTAGAGAAACGTTGTAGGTGTTCAACAACTTTAACCCTTATTTAATCGTCAATCAATCGGTATGTAAGTCAACATCATTCATGTTGCACCAAAATGTAATGAAGTATCCCCGTTTTAATATTATGTGTAATGAACTAAACTTTGTTGATATTAATACAATAAACTACCAGAAAAGCGTTTTTTCAGGTTTTCTTTAAAAATATAGCAAGTGTTATGCAGGGGTGGGGATTCAGACCGAAGTACCGAAACAACCTAATATGTACCACTTCCAATTGAAAAACAAATTTTAGTGTAACATGACCCGTAATAATGGGTTCAATAGGTCACAAGTATTAATGTTCGTTTTCCTTATAGGATAACAAGATGATTAGACGACGATTTTTTTAAATATTTTATTCACTCTTTGTTATTGATTACAATTCTATATTATTATTATTATTGTTATTATTATTATTATTATTATTATTTTCCTCTTAATGAATTCATCCTCATCATGATCTCCTAAGAGCATCAATGGGTTCACTATTGAGAAGCACATAAAAAAACCTAAGAAGCTATGAATCAATGTTTATATCTGCAAATCAAATGGTTTCTTGACGAACTTGTGATGAATCTACAAATATGTCTCCGATTCTCTATTAAACCATACTCAAACCGCCACTAACACCTCCTTTGTATGAAACTGCCGCCGCCACCTCCTTCGTCTTCAACCGCCACCGCCTCCTTCTTTCTAATACCCGTGACTCGAAATGAAAAACCTTCTTTTAATAATAAATTTGACTATGTTTATACTATGTGGGGCATTTAAGTTATAATCATGAGCTTGGGGACTAGAAATGTAACTTTAAAATTTAAAAAGGTATTTAAACCCAATCAGGTCACGAATCCAATGTTTTTGTGAGTTCGGTCGTTATACGTGAGTGTGTGTATGTGTGTGAGGGCCTAGAACTTCCACATAAAGGGAGACAATTGCTTCATCTAATCAACTAGTTTTTCGCTCAAAACTCATGAGATATGAATCACCACCTCTCTATGATCATACGAGTACTGATTTCTTGACTTTTAGATAGAATATTAAAGGGTTTCGAGTTGGGTCTGGGGATTCGGGATTAACGTTGAGGCCGAGAACTAAAAATGGTACTAGAATCACTATTACTTGGTGAAATCGAAATTAACTTGGTAAAGTT
This sequence comes from Dittrichia graveolens, assembly GCA_038502395.1. Classification (NCBI taxonomy): domain Eukaryota; kingdom Viridiplantae; phylum Streptophyta; class Magnoliopsida; order Asterales; family Asteraceae; genus Dittrichia; species Dittrichia graveolens. The sequence continues at coordinate 84,051,601 of JARJIL010000005.1, read as the reverse complement.
TGTTTAAATGATGCTTAAAATGCCCTGCAATTTGAATCAAGTGATTTGGTAATGTATTGACTAACATTAGAATTTGGAATCTATGACGGTTGATTTTAAATCGCCAAACTCATGAGATGAATCGCCAAGTACATTGATTTGTTTTTCATGGATAGCCAAGTGAATTGTTTCAGAATCGCCAAGTAGGAGTTGAGTTCCTATGGGAATTCCTCTGAATCGCCAAGTACACCATGGCATGGATTGCCAAGTGCACTCAAGCACTAGATCGCCAAGTACAATCTATTTTGGGATTGCCAAGTACAATCTATTTTGGGATTGCCATCCTTGTTTAAGACTTGGAATTTGAGGGTTTTCTAAAGAGAGGGAGGGTCAGTGTCAATAGAGTATGAAACACTAATAGATGATTAACATTATGGAGACCCTATTTGTAGGTGGTTATTGGTATACGCGAATCTGTTAGATACTTTTGATTATGTTATTGATTATTGTCAATTGAGTTGTAGCTAGGTGAGTTACACTAACTTACTCATTATATTAGTATGTAACATACATGTGTTGTTTATGTGAAAGTGTGACTAATGTGATAATATGTGAAGTGAAGGGTTGTGTTATATTATGATGAAAACATAACTCGGACACAGTTAGACATGTGAAACCCTTGGTATAACTTGGACAGTCAACTGTGACCCAAATTATAAAATCATTGTTAGTACACCGCGTCAGTAGTGAACTAATATATGATCATAACGTACATACCTAGTGTGGTGTGTAGGTAGTGTGCTCGCTAAGTTTTATTTTTACTGCTATATTGTTTAATCCTTTGAGGGTTCGACAATGGGAAGGCTCCGGCAGAGTTAGGAAGGCCCATCCATTATTAAACATTTTTCGCTGTTAATTCTACATTTTCATAATTGATACATTGTAATTAAATATCCCTTGAAGTCGAATATTTGTAAAATGAGTAGTTCCGGGTGTGGGACCTCGTCATAAATTTTGATTGAAATGATTATGATTCCATTACCCTAATAAGTTTATATGTAAAAAAAATTGGGGCATTAGATGCTTTGTTTTCAACCACCACCATCACCGCCTTCTTCCGGGTTCGGATCTAGATCCCCTTCATTACATATCTAGGTTTCAATTAAAGAACCCATCGATGAAATACCAATCAGTCACTACTATTTCGTTGAATTTAGAAATATAGGGAACCCTAACAATAATCGATTGAACAAATTGGGTTTTCATTGATTGTGAAAGTCGATTATGTTTTTGTTTTAAATCTCTTTTTAGGGTTTTGTTTTAGGGTTTTCATCGATCTATTTTTAGGGTTTTCGTTTTAGATATATTTTTAGGGTTTTCTTTTCGTTTCGAATCTATTTTGTGGCAATTGAAGGTGAAGAAGGTGGCGGTAATGGTGGTGTTGAAGACGAGGGAGGTGGTGGTTGTTGTGTTGAAAATGGATGTGATAGTTGCATTGGTAGTTAAAGAAGAAGATGGCGGTGGTGGTGGTTGAAGAAAAAGGTAATGGCGATAGTGGTGGTTGAAAAATAAGTAGGTGATAGTGGTTGTTGTGAGGAGGCGTCGATGGGGTCAACTTGCTCATCTATAAATCCGTGAAGATAATGAAATAAAAAAAGAATATAATAGGTATATAGTGTAATAATAATAATAAAATAATATAATAATAGAATAATTAATAAGATAACCGGTAAGACTGTCAATTTGGGTCGGGGTCGTATCGTTCGGATTCTGGTTAGTTCCTTATTGACCCAATTTTGACCGATTTTTTTCATGTCTGGTTCGGATCGTGTCATTTTTTTGTGTCAACCTTCGGGTTGACCCATTTAGGCCAAATGTCATCAGCGAGGATTTTTTCGGTTTTCGAATACGGTTTTTCGTTTCAACTATGATTTTCTTTATCAATCTTTCATATGCCATGTTTATATTCCAACTTTCAGTAAGAATTTCGAAAATGATTTTCGTTTATATTCTAACTTCAATAATCAATGTTCGTTTAGTTTGTATTAGAACTTCAAATCCGGTATTTATTTCGGTTTGATTCAATTTTTTATTTTACTTTTTTATTCAACTTATATAAATGAATGTTGGGGAGATAATTACTTCACCCTAATAATCAACTCTGTCTATTTTAATTAATAGAATTTGATGATAATCAAACCATACTTTCAGTATAACTTAGAAAGTATTCAAATATGTGTTGTTTAAAACAGATTTATGAAAATATGCTAAGTATGGTGTAACACCGAAAAATCACAAGCCATTTTTTTAATACGTTGCGGAAGCTAATTAAAACCCACTTGATTACATAAAACCAATATTCACAAATATACAATCATTTGTTCAAAAGACAACAACAACATCAATTGTTTGGTGTTACAAAAATACTGGCTCGTCTCTTTTAAAACTAGTATTAGAATGTGGTCAACTCTTCCTTCTTCAATTTTAACACAAACCTGTAAAACATCAACTGAGGGGAATTAGCACAAAGCTAAGTGAGTAGAGGCTAAAGCATCAAATGCAAACATTCACAATCAATCATCAATCATCTAATCACATATCCAGAGAAGACTGGCAGTTCGGTGCAGAACCTACAACCAATGTCGGCCAAAGCAAAGGTTTACCGATAGCTTTCCACTAGATTGGCACAGTAAACTCCCCTCTGAGCAACAAATGCAACAGAAAGGCTACTACTGTTCAACCAACCAGTTAGACAAGCACAGCCTAAGTCCACGTATAGCTGACTTCTCAAACGCAACTCAAAATCATCCTAAGAGCACGTATCGACCAAATAGTCATGCAGCAGTTATCAATAATCATTAACACAATCAGCAGTTCAATCAATCCAATCTCAATCCACAATCATGCTTCACATCAATAAAATTAACTGCAATCTTTACCATCCGTGTTTAACGTCCACCCACCTCAGTTTCAGCTTGAACTCAGATATTTAATTTACTGAGCTTTTGGATTGCCTGTAAACACAGCAATAACCAAATCAGTCTCAATCTCATAAATATATCTTATCCATATATTTATAAATCATTCATCAAACAAATATCAAACAATAAACAAATACAAGTTCAAAACACAAAGTATCGGATTCTTCAAAACTATCGGATTCTTAGAAATCCGCTACCCGGTGTCGGATTTCCTCAGTCCCGGATTTTACTTCACTCGGATTTGGGTATAGATTTTGAGTATCGGATTCTTTCATTCGGATTTCATGACTTTCGGTTTTAAATTCGCGGATTCAAAATGAATCGGATTTTGGGTGTTGGTATTCATGATACTCGAATTACCAAGTATAGGATTTGGTTCCATCGGATTTGGAGTTCCGGTTTTCAAAGGTATCTGATTTAAGCTTTTGTTCAACAAATGTCGGTTTTAGGGTTCCGGATTTCAACTTCCGGTTTTCCAAACTATCGGTTTTCCTTCATTCGGTTTTGCCATCTTCATCCATCAAATCCGAGAGTTTCATAACTCCATAGCAACTCAAAACCCAGAACTTTTAGCATTCATCAAATTATTTCCAAAACATGTTTAAACACTTCTAAACGTATATTCATGCATCAAATCATCATTTAAACACATACAAATCATATGAACACAAAAACCGACTCAAAACTTATGTTCTTCAAAAACCGATTCTATGGTTCATCATGTAATCATGTTAATTCAATCTAACAACATTTAACCATGATGGCAATAACAACTAACCTTGAATCTTGATTTAAAACACACAAAGATAAAAATCCGATGGTTACTTCTTCTTCGGTTTTCTTCTTTGGCAGAGAAAAAACACACACACACACTTTTTCCAATTTAGATGATAATGAGCAGGTGAATTTGCATGCTTTCTCACTAATTTACACATACACATATTTTAATGCAAGAGGTGGCAAATCCACCTCTTTGAACCCCCAAATGGCTACACGTATACACCCAAATACATGCATACTTACGGCTCCATACATACATACAACATTTACATGCATATAACTATATATAACACATTTTCAAATTAAATCAAATAATTAATCATGCTATTAACCATTTAATTAAATTAAAACAGATAAACAAATACCACAAACCTGCTAATCTCCTAGCCCAGGTTTGAGGGTGTTACAAATGAAACCATCAGCTGAGAAGTAGCCACTAATCAAAAGGATCAGCCGAAGGACATCAGCTGAGAAATATTAGATGAAGAAAATAAGTGAAGAAGACCATCAGCTAGGAGAATCATCTATCAGCTGAGTGAAGAAAATTGATGAGCTGAGTGCTTACACCATCAGCTGAGCAAGGATCTTAATCGGCTATACCATGATCTGAGTTGAATATTGAATAACTGAGGCCCAGCGCATCAGCTAAGTAAGTCTTTCTAAACACAAGTCATCTTCCTACATAAACTGATGTATTTAAATGATCAGCTGAGCATACTTGATCAACTGATCATATCAATACATGAGTTTATGTCTTCCTAGTATAACTATTGATCAACTGAGCATCTATATGATCAGTTGAGCAATAGATATCAACTGAGTCTTTGCAAAAATGATCAATTGATCTATTCTTTCAACTGAGTAGTGAAAGTTATAAAGTTCTTAGTACTTTCTGTTAGTTGAGTCGAGCAAAATGTCATATATGCTCTTTCTTTCAGATTGTAAGTTTCATATGTAAAAGACAGAACATGTGTTGTTCTATTATGCCTTAGATCTTTGTTTGTAAAAGTATAAAGCACTTTTTGGATCAAGTACGAGACAAAAAGGTTTGATCTTATCATCTGGAAAAGGAGAACGATACCTCAAACAGATGAAGATCCCGAAGATTTGTTTCAACAACTAAGTATGGCTGGAAATTTCACACTTGGTAAAGTCAAATCTACAAGAAAACAACTAAGTATGGCTGGCAATTATATTTTGATACACATACCCTTTAGTTTTTGTCAAAAGGTTAGTCAATATTCAATTGTTTTCTTTATCATTTATGATTCTATTTTGTTAAGATGAGGTTCAGGTGTGTGAATTGATACAAGTGTTGTAGGTGCAATGTTGTATTATTTTGTATCTTCAATTTCTATTTTTACTATTATTCATTGATTTCGTGTACGAAGTGTTTGATAAAATGTCAAAGAAAGATAAGAATTGTATTAATCAAGTAAACTTAGTAAGCCATTTATGTTTGGTGCTCTCATGATTAGATAAGACCCATATCATCATCATCCTCTTCCCAATTGACATGGTTAGATCATATTTTCATCCATATGTAAGTGTGTAAATAAAAACTAGCGGGGTACCCGCGCAACGCGACGACGGTGAATAAAAATGGTTTGTAAGGAGTTGTTTTGGTAGATATTAATCAAGATGACACACAAGACGTAATTTTGTAATTTTTATTTAGCAGGTGAAAATCGAATATTATATATTTTCCCTTTTTCGTAAATTTTGTTATGGAATTTATGGAAAGAAAATATTCTGGAATTTATGAAAAATGAATGTTATTAAGTTTATTTGATGGAATCATTTTTTGGTAGATGAAGGTAGAATAGTAATCTTAAATGACTTAAAATTTAAGAGTTTTAAGTAAAAAGCTTAAATGATTTATATAATAATATAGATATCTTAAAATTTACCATTTCTCTCTTTTAACTACATTGCCCGACTAGTCATACCCTTTGGTAAAACCATCCTTCATGTAACTAGGCTCTATAGTCTTCTTCACTCTCCATTCTCACAATAATTATCTCCAATAACATATATAAAAGGACATACATATCATGGCACAACGGACCAACCCCTTAAGACACACCAGAATCAAAGCAAAACCTCGTCCTACTACAATCACTATCAACAAAACCGCTATATAAAACCAAAAAATATAAACCTGAAATAGAAATCCTACCAGGCTACCATTAATATTTTGAAACAAACCGTCCAAATAGAACACCACCACCGAACAAAAACCAAAATCAAAACATGGATCCTAATTAAATTTTACGTCCTTCCTAAAGTAGTTATCATTTATTTTCCTAAATTTAATTTAATTTGTAATATTGGTATAGATATATTTTTAATACAGGATTTAAATTTATATTTTTTAAATGATAATCTACTTTTATTATTTTATAAATTGTTTATGTAAAAAATTTAAAAATAAAATGAAAATGGAGGATGATGAAGCGGTTATTGATGGTAGTCGTTAAATTCATTACTAGCTAGAGTTGTTAATCATGAAATAATCATGTTTTAAAAAATCTAATGTGACATGTAATCATAATAGTTGTTACTACGTGTGATCTTATACTTTAATAAATTTATATACAAATAATAATAATAATAATAATCAAATAACACATGTTGCCCTTTTTAGTCTGTCTTCTTCTATCATTGACTAATGGCAACACATCATTTTTTCATTAGACCACACGTAATGGTAGGTGACGAGCTCATCATGGAGCCTCGTCAACGCTCGTCATCCACTATGGCCACCTCATCGTAGCCATGCTCGTCCTCCGAATGACGAGCTCAAAGACTCGTTTCCTTTTTCTTTACAACGGTAAGCTATATTTCAACCGTAATATTTAATGGGTGCTACTATTTAGCCCCTTCTTCTCACAAATCCACATGTCAAATCAAGAATGTTGTATTTTCAATGCACCTTTTTCACTTACATATGTCAAATCAAAGGACTAAGTAGATAATCAAGGGGGGTCATATAGAATTACCCATATTTTATATATATATATATATATATATATATATAGGGGAAAGTTTATTTGAAGACCAATTTTATTGTGAGTACTGCGAGAACCGTTTGTAATCATTGATCATAATTTACCAAAGGTTAATATTAGTTATGACAAACATGTAATTAATTAAAAACACATCCGTCATTAATAACTCATTAATGACAGCTCATTAATGAGTCATTAATAACTCGTTAATGACGCATTAATGAGGGTTATTTGATAAAATCAAGCATCGCTCTTAAATGACGGCTCACCCGGATGCAATTCACGGGTGGAAAAATATATAAAAGACCAAAATACTCCTATTAATGAGCATCAATGGTGGTTACAAATGGTACTCGCGGTATTCACAATAAGAACGGTTCTCAATATATATATATATATATATATATAGGGTAGAGATCAAGTAAAAAGGATTTTATGGTAAAAATGGTAAGAGACAATAAAAAAAATCTTTTTTATTGATTCAAACTAGTTCTTCATCAATTTATTTTTGATGAATCCAACATATTCATCACTTTTTATAGAGCAAAAGAGATTTTCAAATGTAGATTTTGAAACCAAAATTTTGGAATAATTTGTTAATGAACAAAATGTTTTCATCTAAAAAGTGATGAATATGTTGGATTTATCAAAAAGAAATCGACGAAAAACTAGTTTTAATCAATAAAAATGATGAACTAACAATTATCAGTTAATTTATATACCGAAAAATGATCAAATAATCATCCCTCTTACACTTTTTACTTTAATTTCCTTTTTATTTGATCTCATCCCTATATATATATATATATATATATATATATATATATATGTATAAATTTCTTTTTTTAACATTGGTTTTTTTTCTTTGAGGGTATGAACGTAGAGAATAGTAACTCATTCACATAATGCATCTACAGATTTTTGACCTGTCGTGTTCAGGTTAACAAGTTATAGGTCCATCGGTTGATGTATCAGAATCACTTTATTTGAATCCAGTCTGTATATTTATTCATGTCAGGATTCAAAACACTAGCTCATATATGTAAGACCCGCGTACCTCATTTAATTATACGGGTTAGCATGACGGGTCATTTACAGATTGGTGGATTATTAGAAGGTTGACATGTTGTAAACAGGTCAAGTGTTGAAAGGTCAACACTAAAAAGTCATAATTATTAATATCAGAATCTTTTTTGTTTAATTTTCGTTTACAAGTTTGTATATGAAAAAGATTAAATTTATATAAATATTAAACAGTTCACTTACCGACCTAAGAAATTCATGTATGACCCTAACTCAACTTAATTATTATACGTGTCACAAAAGTAAACCCATAATCAACCTTTTTAATATATGTATCAACCCAAATCTTTTTATTTTTATATTGAGTTCGTGTCGTATCACTAACTAACATCCCTACTTTTTACTGGTCCAAACACAATCGTTATTATTACCTTATATCAATTTTTAAAATAAAATATTATTCATTTTAACTTTTCACTTTTAACCCTTGATAAATTTTTAACTTTTAACCCTTAATAAATTTTTAACTTTTACCCTTTAACTTATATATGTTATATTTAATCTAAATAAACTTACTTACTATTATTAAGAAATCAAACAGTTTTTAACCTAGTAATATCAAGGTGTATTAAGGGTGTCCCTCCAATTTTGATGTTAAGGATTTAGACCCTGTGTTATACACATAGGAATAGATTAGGGAGTTTGTGAGTACCATTCAAAAAAAAACTTATTATTATTAGTTATTTACAAACTTATTGGCTAACATAAATCTACTATTATTTTAATTTCCAATTTTAGCCACTACTCAACTTTCGTTTTTCAATCAAACCAAAGTTCATTTGCTTAGCAATGTTAACATCTTTTAAGGTGTCCTCCCTCTTAGAGGTTATGGATTGAAGTTCTATTATAGAAAAAAATGTGGTTCCCAAAACAAAAGTACTGTCCAATTCAAATTTTTTAATCTTAACCCTTAATAATTTCTCATGATTTATCTTTCAGTTTATGTAAGTTACATTTGATCTCATAGATTACTAAGTCACGTAGCCTTATATACATAATGTAATTTGTGAACACATTAGATGCATGTTAACTAAATATTACTTACGTATACCAACTTTGAACGACCATCTTCTTATATATAATATTATATATAAATTAATTTAATAAAAATATGATTATTATAGTAATACCTCTTATAATTTTGCTTTTTTTGAACAGCGAATTTAGTGGGCTGGGTCCGCAGTGACACCTATATAGGGCAGTATGCGAGCCCCAAGCCACACACCATGACAGAGTAATACCCTCCACCATTTTATTAGAAAAACTCCACTGTCCAGACTCGAACTCAAAACCTAAACTATGAGTAAAACCTTAATACCATTAAACTACGCCACAATAGTTTTTATACTTTTACTTAATTAGACAAACTTCTCTTGTTTGAATATCCCCCGACTTGATATACCTTTTTTAAATCATATTATGGTAAAAATATGATGTCATATATATTACGTAGAAATTCGTGTCATGAGACTAGTCTATAAATCCTGACGACTCTGGAACATTCTCACGTACTACTTTAGGCCTCAATCTCGACCTTCTACATACACAGACTATCCGACACAAGTACGCTTGTTATCAGATCATCATACATAAAACTTACACAAATGATGAAGGTATTAATTGATCCATTACATTCAAGTATTCAACTCTGTTTCACATCCATCTGTTCGAAGCAATCAACCTCAATTTGCATAATCAATCGTTTTTGCAGCAAAAGATGGTGATGAAAATGAAGATGAAGAACCACAAGAATAGTTGTAAGGCTATGAAGATCGCTGCTAAATTTTCCGGTACGAATATTCAAAAGCTTAATTTTGTGCAAAGCCTTTGTCTTGCTCACTTTTTTCTTACTACTTTTCACCTTTTCATGTTCCGATTCAAAGTAAACGATTACGAATCTGAACACCTCTCTGTTATTATATAATCATCAACAAACTTAACATTCAGGATTTTAGGTCATAATTTGAATCGAATCATATATCAAAGGTGAATTCGTACGTTATATTCTCCCGAATTTGTGGTTATCGGTCGTTTATCTTAAATTTGCTTCGAAAACCTATTGGATTTTGATACGAAATTGCATAAACAGGACTAGAAAAGGTGGAGCTTTTGGGAACAGATAAAGAAGAGATTGTGGTGACCGGAGAAGGAATTGATTCAGTTAAACTGCTACAACTGCTAAGGAAAAGCGTGGGTCCCACGGATCTTGTGAGTGTTGTTCCGGTGAAAGAAGAGAAAGCTGTTGCAGCAACGAAGGAGACCAAGGAAACTGCTGCAGCAGCGAAGGGGACCAAGGAAACAGAGGCTCGAATTGAGTATGTTTATCTTCCACCACCACCACCACCCTACTACGGCCAATTCATGCCCCCAATTCAAGTTGTGCATGAAGACCCTTGTTATTCTTGCAACATCTTGTAAGATTTTTAAATTTTGTCACTAGACATATAATGACAGAAGTCAATAAGACTTGAGAAGTTGATTTGGTTAATAAGCTAGTTTCAATTCCAGTTTTTTTTTTTTTTTAATTTAGATTCGATGCATGGATTAATAGAGATGGCCGGACGTAGATCGAACCGTATGACGGCATAAAGTATAACACGTGTTTTATATAGAAATTTACGGTGGAGGTTAAAAAAGTCATATTTCTATCAATACAATTTACCGGCGATTACTGTCGGAAAACCGTCGAAATCTAACGATTTTCCGATGGAATTATATGGTTGGAAATAACAGTGTCGCTAAATTACTGACAGTTTTTACCGACGGTTTTATCGTGTTTCCGACTATAGTATCATCACTAAACCGTTAGAAGAATTATTAAATAATAATTATTACTAACAATTATTAATAATATTTTAAATTACGTAAATTACTCTACCAACGAATATATGAAGAAATTAGCGACGAAGTACCCACGATTGTTATTTACAATATAAATTATACAGACCAATAAGGGCAATAACCAATGCTTTTGATTTTTTTACTTTTAGTACAAATTAATTGTACCGACAAAATAACAACTCTTTGTGTTTTATATTTTAATTTAATAATGACTAATATTTCAACGAATTATCGACGGATTCATTTACTTTAACAAAATAAAAAAAATCCAAAGAAATTATTTATTTATTTAAAAATAATAATTTTAAATTTTCTTTATCCACCATCTACTTTCAAAGTTTCAATATACATACACAAATAATGCAAAGTATAAGTGTGTGCTAAATTAAAATTACATAATAGTTCACTAAATAGATACACTTAAGAAACAAAATCATAATAAGATACGCTCATCCCTTCATTTTACAAGAAAAATAAAAAATAAAAGCTTAACTTGGCATCAATATGGATGTCAATAATATAAAGAAAAATTATATATCCTCCTACTTTGTCTTCTTACTCATCATAACATGTGAAGTTTACTAATTCTTTTTTTACCTTCTTTATTTCTCTAATCTAAAAATAGACACCTATATTTAAAAGGAATTGGGACATCTATGGATCAAATCACAATCCCATATACTTGGACTAAGGGTCACATAATGAGTCAAGTCAATTGAAACTATTGACCATTTCACCATTCATGCACCTGATTGTTGCAAGACTTCAAAAATTGAATCTACACTTTCATGTGCCTGCCTTTAGTGCAAACAAAGACAAATTAAAAAACCAGTTTATGATGTGTTCATGTAGCATATATAGGCAGACTAAAATATATTAAGTATTAAGTTGTTTTTTGATTACTTTCTTAAAGGGTTTAGTGAAATGAAAGCGTATTAAAATTATCACTTTTTGCTATTGTGTATATCCAACTTTTACACTATTTTATACAACCTTAATCTGTCGCACAACATTGGCATTGCATTACATATCTTTTACACTGCGTTGCATTTTGTGACACTGTGTTACACGTATATTACAACATAGTGTTGCACAGTTTTTTATAATGGGTTGCATCGCTTTTATAGCATAGCGCTGGACTGTTTTTTTTTTTGTAATGTGTTGCAAAAAAATATTATTCATGTTGGGTAATTTTTTTCGTGTGGATGCAAAAAAAAAAAAGGATTCATGTGGATGTACTTTTTAAGTAAAGGTGCAAAAGAAGTAAATACATAAAAAAAAAACTAAAGTTGGGTTTTCTTATAGTGCAACTGAAAAGCAAAGAAACAGGGGGTTTGTCATAAATGATGATTGAGCGGAAGGAAGGAGGAGTAGACCATATTTAATAATTACAATTATATTCTGATTAGGACTTTGGTTTCGAACCATTTCAACTATACCCCTTAATTAATTTGGTAGGGCTGTTTTACCAACGAGAGGATGACCCTCAGCTACTCCTAGGAAGAAACCCTCCAGAGATACTCGAACCCAAGATCTCTCCTTCACTGAAAAAACTTCCTTACCACCAGAGCAAACCCCTTTGGTTATTGGAGAAACACATGACATGATATTATCACTTCCTACCTTTCCTATTTAAACTACTTCCCAATTGATCCTATTATACGTGTGTGCGTGAGGAAAAGTTCAAATAATAAATTTTTTATGTTAGAACTGCGAAAACTGTTTGTAATACTATTATTAATAAGGGTTTTTAGGTCATTTATATATTTACTCAATCGTAAATTACGCCGGGTTAGATGAGTCATTATTTAATTGACTTATTTTTTCTAAAAAATATCTCGTTAATAAGTCATTAATGAGTCATTAATAAACCTACTAACGAATCTTTAATGAGCTATTAAAATTAATAACCATTGATTTACTTAAATCAAGTGTCAAGATTGGTTCTCGCACTAACCTTAATTCATTAAAAATGTTAATTATTATTTATATATTATTAATGAATAATTAAATAATAGATAAAATACTAAATACTAATTAATCATAATTAATAAACACTTAAATCCGTCACCTTCACCTAACACCTACCAGTCTACCACCACCATTTGCCACAGTAAACCACCATCTATCATTGTTTCCGGCCACACCCACAGTCATCCTCATCCGACCACACCGCAACCAATCCTCATCCGGCCACACCACCACCCATCCGTATCTAGCCTTACCATCGTAGAAACCATCACCGCTATCTTTATCGCCACCATCACCCAACCTTTTCTATCGCTACCCCACCACCCTCTACACCACCGGAAACAATTGCCATATTAGAATTATAAACCAATTCCTAAAATCGAATCAAAAGCAAAAATTAGATCCTAAAATTGTAACTTGTACCAAATCAGAATCAAGACCAAACAAAACGATTTGAAAACCCATGACCCCCTACTGAGTCTCTAACCACAACCCTTTTATTAGATCCAATGAATCCTATATCAAGAACATCGATAAATGTCCAAATCTAGAACAAAACAATTCGATCAAGAACAACCGATGAAGATGAAGCCTAAATCAAGAACATCGATGATTCAATGAAGATGAATAAAAATCTAGAACATTCGATGAGAAACATGAACGGTCGATGAATCCTAAGATCTAAACACAAACCTACTATTCCGAACCATCACCACCGCAACCACAACTGCAGCCACCACCATCATTCATACTCTATCACCTAGATGTTTTGATTCAAGTTTATGATTCATCCAAGTGGCGAGAGATAGATGGTGTTGCAGAAGAGAGAAGGGGGATGGAGAAGTATTGCGGAGAGATGGAGAAGGGTGCCAGCCGGATGAGGATGGGTGGCAGTGTAGGGGTGTAAACAAATCGAGCTTTTATCGAGTAACTCGAGCTTTTATCGAGTAACTCGAGCTCGAACTCGAGCTCGGCTCGTTCAAGTCGAACTTTATCGAGCTCGAGTTCGAGTTTGAGCCCAAAAACGAGCTCGAATCATTTAACAAGTTAAGCTCGAGCTTTTAAGAGCTTGGCTCGAGTCCTTATCGAGCTTTTTGAGCCATGTATATTATATGTATATTTATATATGTAAATATGTAATATGTATATATGATGAGTTAATATTAAAAATGAGTACTTATTGAAATAAATCAAATTTATATACGTAGTATTTATAATAAGTAATTACTAAAAAATCATTAATTCCATATTTTATCTATAATAATTTGGTTTTTGTATTTAATTTTTTATATTATTTCGAGCTTTTCGAGCCGAGCTCGAGCTAATAATGTACCCTGTCGAGCCTAGCTCGAGCTTCAAGTATGAAAGCTCGTCGAGCTATCGAGCTTAAAATAAAATTTTGAGCCCTCGAGCTCGAGCTTCAAGTATGAAATCTCGTCGAGCTGTGGGGATATTGCATAGAGAGAAGATGAAAGACCTAGAAAAGGTGGGGAGGGGGTATTGGGGTTATTCATTGTTTGTTTGTTTGTTTTTACTAATAATGATTATATATTAACATTATTTAATTAAATAAAATGAAAAAAAAAAGTAAGAATAGAGGGGTATTTTTATCTTTTAACTAAATTGAAATTGAAATTGAAATTTAAAGTATAAGAATGTAAATAACTAAATGTGAAATTTAGTAAATCACATGAATAAAAAAATGTAATTAACTCTTAGGGTAATATGTTTACTATAACAAAAACCGAAAAAAAAACAATTAACTTTTGCTACTTTAAACTAGAAGCAATCGTCCAGGCATCTTTAACCTCTTCTTTCACACTCTCAATTTAGAATTAGACACTTAAAAAGAATAATTTTAAAAAAGGATTGAAAGAGGAGCAGCTTAAGTTAGAAAATTAAAAAGGAAAAAGAAAATAGGAATGGAAAGCGTGGCAGAAAGCCAAGTGTGAGGGATCGAACCCACGACCTTGAAAATATATACTAAAGCGTTAACCCGTGTCATTGTTTTTCAATACCGACATGTAGTTTGATAATGTTTTTCACTAACCCCGGATCTATATATCTATATCTATATGAAATGTATTCTGTATGGATTCATTTGGTTCAAGAACCATGATTAAATATGTTTTTTTAATCATTTGGTTCTTTATAAAGATTAAAAAGATTCATGGGTCTGGCCTTTTTATATTAACTCCATAGTATGACCTTTGTTAAATCTCACTAGTATTTTTTTTGTGACAAAAAAAGTACCACTTAATATCTTGTAGAAGAATATATAAACTTTTTTACTAAATCAAGTAAATGGCAAAAATAAAAACATATGATGCAAAAGATATATTAGTTATGTTGATTGATATGACTGCTAATTTTTAGTCCTTTTCTTGTTGTTGTTGAACCTTCGCATGGCTTGTTGGTTTAGATATATAAATCAAGAATATTTGTACAAAGTTTTTATCATATATAATAATTATGATTTTTATATTTTTAAAATATCATTATCTTTTATTTTTATTCACATATTCAAGAATATAATTATTCAAATAACAACTAATTGTTATTTACGGTAAATTTTATTGTGCACAAATCATCTTCTCATATATAAAAGGTTAGTACTTTATTGAACTAATTCAAATACGTGTGTGATTCGCGTAAGAAAATTAAAAAATAAGACTAAAAGTATTACAAGCTTGAAGTGATCGGGAAGTATTCAAGGTCTCACGGAAAGCGATAATGAAAAAGTGAATGATTGAGAGAAAATGCTGTCTTAATTTTATTTTATATAATAATAATTGGTTTTAGTTATATTTTCTAGAAGTATAGAGTATATTTAGTAAATATTTTTTGAGTACATAAATAATGTAATTTATCCTAATTTCTTTAAACATTTCAATTTGTCAATATTGTGTGTGTGCATGTTTTCTTAGTTTTGCTCTCAAGTATATTACTAAGATCATACTATCAGGATTTGCTTTCATAATATTGATACTTGATAGAATTGAAATCCTACATCGTGTGGAGGTTAGCAAACCTCGATCTATCGTTCTAACCGATCAGTTTAATGGAATAAACCAATTTAAGAGTCAAATGATATAATTAACTTCTTTTAGCATAAATACATATTAGTATCGTACCCACGTAATGCAACGGTGACAAATAGTATCTATTTTACAACATGTCACTTTCAAGAATGTAATGATATGTTATTCACGTAATTCAATATCACAAAAAAGTTTTATACATGTCCGTTTCTTTTTACTTTTCTTTTATTTGCATTAAATATTTTGTTAATTTTAAAAATAAATTCTAAAGACATTAAAATAAGAAAAAAGATTTATATTTATAAAATAAGGAGAGAGAAGTTAATAACATTTTAAAAATTATGTTAATATGGGTGGATAATTGTGTTTGTGTGAGAAAGTATATTAGTGTGAGCGAGTATATTTTAAATGAATAAAAATTAAAATAATTTAGGAGAGATGGTGAAAATGGTCAAAAGATTGGATGGGTGATATTAATTTAGATATAATAAAATATCAAGATTTTGTCTTGATTGAATTTTAAAAACTCTTAAAATTAAGGAGGATAGATAATATTAAATATTTATATAGTAGTATAGATATAGATAAACACGTAAATATATGACCAAGATGAATAGATTCCAATAACGACAAGTTTGAACCAACAGAAAATCAAAAAATAAGATTATGTTCACATATATTGATATATATATAACTAAAACTTTTGACTGAAGTGTGTCTAGTGGTAGAAGCCATTGAATGTGGAAGCAGTTGTTACCTCAGAGTCATTAACATTATGGAAATATATTAACTTGCTAAGAAAATCATTAACTTTTGGGAAAATTTAAGAGTTTTTAATCAATTTTTTTAAACTATCAATTTCATCAATAATTTTAAAAAACAATTTGCTATTGTTACCTCACATTATCTAAATGTCCCACTTGATATGATATTTGTGAATAAAAAAGCTATATTGAAATTTGTATACGAGTGGTTTGAGATATATAGGGGAGGGTTCAAACGAGAACTGCGAGAACCAATTTTGGTCATTCAAGTGGTAAGTGGAATTCATGGATGAAGAGTGTGGGGGGATTGACACCCTGTTCTCGAGTTATTTTTTGGAAGGAAAGGGAGGGGAAGAGAAGGAGATAATTAGTGGTGGGTGTTCTCAAGTTTTTTTAAGGAGGGAAAGGAAGGGGGAGGGAGGGGAAGGAGGGGCAATTTTACCATTTTTATGGTTTAAAACAACCCTCCCACTTTTGGGATGATTGGGAGGGGGAGTTTTTCATTCCTTCCCTTCCCTTTCTTCCCCTTCCCTTTCCTTCGTTTAAAAACTCGAGAACAGGTCGTGAGTGTCGCAAGGTGTATCTAAGGAATTCATGGGTGGGCAATCCAATTGAAGGAGGGGGAATCGGACGGCTAAGATTGGTTCTCACAGTTCTCGTACGAAAAACAGTTCTCGTTTAAATTTTTCCATATATATATATATATATATATATAGTGAGGTTCAAGGGAGAACCATTTTAAAAAGCACAACAGTGAGAAATGAGTAAACTTGTAACTTAACATTTTTCCTTTACGTTCATGTTCATCTATAATTACCCAAAAGTCAAATTTACATCCTAAATCTTAAAATCAAAATTATTTATATAATATTAACAATTTAAAGATTTGTATGCATTTGATGCATCAAATCACAAACACTTTTGTATGCATTGATGCATCAAGTATATAGTCAAACAAATGATAAAAAACATGACAGTTTTTAAACATCCGATCAATAAAATCAAAGGTTCAAAGGAAATATAACAATTTTTAAACCATCCGATCAATGAAATCAAATGCCCAAAAGTATTCTCTCTGTTCTTATTTTAAAGGTATTCTCATTTGATCTAACTCCCCCTCTATAGAGAGAGACTAATAATAAAATAAATATAAATAAATAAATTTAAGTTCCATCAAGTTTCAAAAATTACAAATAAGTCCCTTAAACCTTTCCATTAACCAGAAACTCAACAAGCTTACATAATTCCATTAAATTTAACATTAAAAAATCTAGAATGTTACATTAACGAAGAAGCAACAACTTTCACACTGCTTTTAGGTGCAAAGCTTTTAGCCTTTTAGTAACTTGAACATCATCCATGCCCTTCTTATTACGCACCTTGCAACATCCATCCCTGTCCTTGTTACCCTTGCTACATCTATATCATGCATGTCATAAAAAAATGAATGATACCATTAATTCTAAAGATTTTTTTACAACAGAACACACGCACATACTAATCTACTCCTAAATCTATACCTTTTGTCTATAGCGTGACTTCAACTCATGACCATAGGTCATGAGAAACACTTTTTAACACCTTAATACCGTTAGGCTACAAGCCCTTAAAAATATGGAAAAAGTTCTTAAAACACCACATTACAACCTCATTTTACAAAAATACCATTAAATAATGGTTATTTGTATTGTTCTAATTCACAAGATTCGCAAATTCAAAATCGAAAATTAAGATCCAAAATAATGAAAACATATTGAGTAAGGAAGAAAGAGAAATAATCTACACTTTTTAAATAAACATTACTAATCAGAAGGTGTTGATTTATCTGTGTAACATTTGTTGATATAATGTGATAGGGGTAAGCGCAGTTCGGTTCAAAATCGAAACCAAATCAAAATTTTCGGTTTTTAAAAAACCGAAAATCAAAATCATTCCGTTTTTCGGTTTTATATTCAGTTATTGGTTTTTGGTTCGCTTTTTAGATTTCCCACCCAGATCATTTTGGTCTTTTGGGCCTACAAATGGGCTGCTTACCCCATATGACTAGGCCTACAAACTTGAGGCTTGAGCTGTCAAATATATACAAACAAAAACCAACTATAACTAGGGATGAGTGCGGTTTTAAAACCGGACTGGATTAAACCTGAAAAGAAATGAACCCGAAAATAGCCAAAATCTAGAACCGAAAACCGTTCCGTATAGGTGTAACCGGTTCGGTTCCCAAACCCTCAAAATCCGAAATATTTGAAATTTCTATTAAAATTTTCTCTACCTAAGTTTGCATACTATAGATTACATACCAAAAAATATAAACCAAGTTTAATTAACTTATGATGATTGTTGGAAGGTTATTTTTTAATTGTATACATTCAAAAAATATCTTACGTGAACAAAAAAGTAAAAAGAATTTATCACTATCATCAAAAGAGTATTTTCTAACTTATAATGAAACAACAATGTTCATATATTTTTTTGCCTTTCAAAAAACATTAAATTAGATAAGTGAAAATTTTGTTACATATTAATTAAATATAAGATAATTTTAAATTTTGTTTTAAAAAATGATAAAATGATTGTCCTTTGATATTCCTGTCCGGCTTTGGGTAAAAAACCGAACCCATTGGAATCGGAACCGAAAGAACTGAACCTAAAAAATGAGTAAAACTGGAACCGAGAACTGCCCTCTTATATGTAATTCGGTTCGATCCGGTTCGGTCATACGGTTATTTTGCTCATCCCTAATTATAACTACTCCTAAAAAAACAAACTATATACTAAATAAACCAACAAAACACAACCTGTCATTCTAAAAAGAAAGATTGCTCCAACATTATCTAAATTTATAAGTTGTGATTCTAAACAAAACACAAACTACATACATACATATATGCCTGAAGAAAGAATAACCCAACAATCTGTTAATAATGAACTCAAATCACCTCAAGTCTTGAACAAATATGAAGTTAGAACTTAGAAGTAGAAAACTAGAAATTAGAAACTAAAAATAAGGATTGTTGACTGCTTCAATCTTCAAAGAATCGGGAGAAACATATAAACATTCAAAAAAATGATGGCATCGGAGGTGGAAGCTTCGACGTAAGGTTGAGCGCAGACGTGATGGTAGAAACATGGTATAATGATATGAAGAGACATAATTGTATTTCTTGTACAAGTCATTAATCATTATTGTTACGGTTAGGGCAACAAAGTCAAGTTTTTATTAGCTATCATTAAAAAGAATATAAAATGATTATATAAATATTTTAATATAAAAAAGAATCTTTGTTAAATATGATATTTTGAAATGTTATAAAGGGTAAATATGATATTTGTAAATTAAGATGGGTTATAACTCTAAATCAATAAATTATAACATAATTTTTAGTAAATTTTATAACTTAAATTTAAAAAATAGAGTAAATATATTACATACTTTTATTTTTTTTATCGTATATAACTATATAAAGATTATATAATATCATAAGTAATTCGTTTATATATAAAATTCTTTATATCCACGTATCTAGCTTATTAAATTCACATATATCTATTAGCTTGTATTTAATCTACATATCTTACTAAATTCAGGTATATCTATTAGCTTACATCTAATCTATTAAAATTACCCATGATTCAAACTTTAAGTCAAAATTAATTCTCTTAATTTTAAAAATAAATAAATAGTTAAGATTATATAATTAAAAAATAATAGTTAGGATTAATAAAAATCTTGATTCAAATTAGTTTTTTATTTATATTAGAAGTCTTTTATTTTATACTAGATTAAATACTCGTGTAATACACTGGTTGGTTTAAAGAATTTAAAAGAATTGTAAATATTTTAGAATGATAAAACTAAGAATTTGATCAAATATGAAATTTTGAAATGTTAAAAAGAGTAAATTCGATATTTACTAGGATGTACAAATACGATATTTTAATATTTAAAAAAGACAAATATGAAATTGTCTCTACTAATTTTGAATTGAACTAAAGTCAAAATTGAAACCAATTTTGACCAAGAAAAGTCAAAATTGAATTTAAGTTTTTATCAAAAATGGATGGTTAAGATTTAATAATTAAAATTTTTATCTTAATTTAATAGCTAAGTGTAACGACCTAAATTTTTTTTAAACATATATAGTCATACACAACAGTTTCGAATCATAAATCCTCATGTATCAAAACATATGTGCAGCCATATATTAATTACATCACAGTCTCAAAATGTAATACTATTTGATCATAAACATAACAATAACTATGTAATATAAAATAAGTTTATTAAAGTCCTGCGGAAGCATTTGCTGACGATGAGCTATCACATGCGTGTTAGAGCCCCGCCATGGTCATCTCCTGTAAAAAGGATTAAAACAACAATAGTAAGCGCAAAGCTTAGCGAGTACATTACTTACATGCTAAATCCGTTCAACATTTACATTCATACATATACTCATCTTATAACATATATATCAAACCCACTATCGTAGTAAGTGGTCTTACTTTCTATTCATACCCGCTACCGTTGTAGTCGGTCTCATTATTCTATTCATACCCGCTACCGTAGTAGTCGGTCTCATCATTCTATTCATACATGCTATCGTAATAATCGGACTCATCATTCTATTCACACCCGATACCGTAGTAGTTGGTCTCATCATTCTATTCATACCCGTTACCGTAGAAGTCAGTCTCATCATACCCGCTACCGTAGAAGTCGGTCTCATCATACCCGTCAACTTTAGACGGTCTCATCGTACTTGTTGTCGTGGCAAGCGGTCTAATATTCCTAAATGAAGTGTTGGTCTCATTAAACAGTCACATAAACTCATAATCAATAATCACGTATTTGAACATAAGTAAGAATATAAGTAAGAATACTCACCAAATGGTAGTTAAGTTACGCAATAGCAGTTCAATATATATGTAATTACGCGTCAATCAATAAATGCCTACAAATAAGGTTTCATAGATAACCGTTATGACTGCAGTATACCGTCCCGGTTGATAAGTCGCGCTTGGTGTTAAACACTCGGAAATCAGATTCATAACACACTTAACAATTTTGTTGATAATATATTTATACTTGTACTTGGCTATTGATACACTTGACTATCGATACACTTGGATATTGATGTACTTGACTATTGATATACTTGGCTATCTAAACTTGTTATATATATGTATAGGAAATAACTTAGCTACATCATCATATAGCTAGTTAGCTATATGATACACACACAAACACTTGGTGGACCCTACTTATATACTATGCACCATGGTGATCCCACCAAGTGTTTGTGTGTATATCATATAGCTAACTGGCTACATGATGGTGTATCTAAGTTATTTTCATATATATATATATATATATATATATATATATATATATATAGGAATGAGATCAAATAAAAAGGAAATTAAAGTACCAAGTGTAAGAGGGATGATTAATGATAATTTTTTTAGTATATACATCAACTGATAATTTTAGTTTATCATCTTTATTGATTAAAACTAGTTATTTATCGATTTCTTTGTGATGAATCCAACATATTCATCACTTTTTAGATGAAAGCATTTTGTTCATCAACAAATTATTCCAAAATTTTGGTTTCAAAATCTTTATTTGAAAATCTCTTTTGCTCTGTAAATAGTGATGAATATGTTGGATTCATCAAAATAAATCGATAAAAAAACTAATTTTAATCAATAAAAAGGATTTTTATTATTGTCTCTTACCCTGTTTACCATAAAATCCTTTTTACTTGATCTCTACCTATATATATATATATATATATATATATATATATGTATATCTATATAAGTATAATGCTTAGCGATCCTAATTATGTGTATAGTATTTGGCCATTTATCATGTACATTTATGTACACTTAGTGATTGAACAAGCTAGCTACGTATACATGGCGATTCAAATTTGTGTCATGTAGTAGTTGGCAATTACATACATATATATATATATATATATATATATATATATATATATATATATATATATGTGTGTGTGTGTGTGTGTACATAGCTTGGCGATTCAATTTGATGATTGTCGTTGGCTATTGCCAAACAATTCTTGACAAATTCACATGATTCTAATCATAAATCATTCCTAACATTTGAAACAATAAACCCTACCAAATTAATTTGAATTTTGTCAAGGTTTAGTGGGTTAGATCTCACTCTCTCTCGACTCTCTTTCTCGAAGAAACATTCAAGAACAGATCACTAACACCCCCAAATCCCTACCCATTTAGCATAAAATCCATTCATAATCATTCAATGGAAATAGGGAGTTTATACCTGATGATTTTAGCAATGAATCTTACGATTTTGGTGTTCAAGTCCTCGGTCCTATTGCTCGTCGTCACTCTCTCTCTCTCTCTCTCTCTCTCACACACACACACACACCAAAAGTCACATAGTAGCTAGGCGGCTTCTTACAAGTTGTATTGGGCTTTGTGCTCTAATTTTAAGTTAAATACCCTTGCCCCTTCTTCTTAATTACAACTCTAGCCTCTAACCTTTAAATTTTATAAATACTTAACCACGTATATTCCACAAAAATTGTAAATATTATATTCATTTAAATTTCTTACAATAAGGTACGGGTATTATACTAAGACTGTTTAACATATTTTATTAAAGTTAATCTTTTATTTATATTAGAAGATTAGAAAATAGAAAATATGGTTGTCATAAGTTAATAACATAAAAAAACAAAAGCATGTTTAAATTATATTTCTGTAACTAATAATAATAATAAGTAGGGTTTTAATTATCAAAGTTTTACTTCAGTTTCTGTTTAATCATTAAAGTTTTTTTCAAACAGTTTTACTATAAAGTTTGTATTTATAATTATTTAATCCTTAAAATTATATCTTCTTTTTAGTTAAAACCTTAAAGTTTTTTTTTTAAACGATTTAACCCTTAATTTTTTTTTTAAATGATTTAATCCTCTAAGTTTTGTTTACTTTTTAATAAAAAGTAAAATGCATAACAAGTAGAGAGGGTAAAATAAAAAATCATACAGAATTTTAAGTGATTAATCAGTTTTTTTAACAAAACTTTAATGTTTAAATCATTTGAAAAAAAGTTTGATGTTTCACTCATAACAAATTTAAACTTTATGGTAATTTTGTTTAGTAAAAAACTTTGATGGTTAAACCAAAATTAAATAAAAATTTTGATGGTTAAACCATTATTGAACCTAATAGTTATAATTATTATTATTAATTATTTAATTTTGATTATTTTTAATATCAATAATTGATCTCGACAAAGTATGTTATTGTTTATCCGGAGTATTCACAAAGGCCCTTGCATCACGTAACGTGACGGTGCTACGGTTACAGCTAAGCGCACACGATTTCACCGTCCCCTTTATATTTTCGCATCTATCTTGCCCCTACAAAGTTTCAAAATCTCAGAACTTCAATTCTTCTGTACAAATCCTTATCTGTTGATCGCTGATCTCTTAATTCAATTCGATCTTCAATTAAAGTCTTTTACGATTCTGTGTTTCTACTCTGTTTCATTGATTATTCGGAAGATCTGAGTAGCCATGTCTTATGCTTACCTCTTCAAGTACATAATCATCGGAGATACTGGTAATTAATTTCAATTTCTTTTCTCTTTTGTAGTAAAATCGACCATTCTTGCAATATCTGTATCGAATTTTGTGTTGATCGAGTTGTTTTGTATAATCTTCAATCGCCGACTATGAGAAAGAGGCGGCTCGTGTAGTAGCCTTCTTTGTTTGATTTTGCATCGTAGTCTAAGAAATCTACGAGGTTTTCATTGATTGATCAATGTTTAATCTAAAATCGAATGCTGGGAACTAATATGTTAAGTTTAACCATACAACTTGCTAGTTTGACGACCTAAATTTGAACACGGTTAGTTAAGCACTTGAATCTAAGCAAGGAATTTGGATATTGAACTAAAGTTTCTTCAAAGACATTACTTTAGTGTACATCGAAGCTGTATCATGATATTGGTTAGCCACATGTCTTAGGTGTCAACTATCCACCGGCATTTGGGGTAGTTTTGTCATATTGCTTATCATTAACTAGGATAGTATTTCTTCTTCAAGTAATATTGAGGTTCAAAAAAAAAAAGTAATATTGAGGTTTATACATCAATATAGAGAGATGTAATCACCTTTATCAGTAAAGTTGAAGAAAAGAACTAAATTTGAGTGAAAGAAAGTTCTATTTAGAGTATCAGGTTTAATGCAACTGGAACCCCTTTTATATACTGGTTGATTTCCCTGAATTTATTATTTTCTGACTTCTTGTAATATCGACATTGAGGCCTAAATTCGATTTGAGCTCCTGTAGGGATATAAGCAGGGAGACTAAAAGCTTGAACAATATACTCTATATATAAAAGTATGCCACTTCAATATAAATTTGAAGAGACCTTCTAATTGACAATTTCAACCTTTTCTTTTTTCTTGCTAATTACTTATGTAGTTATGTTATAGTGTCACTTATTTGTTATAAACTTATAATGTATGTTATTCATTCATATTCTAAATATCATATGTAGAAGAATATCATTTCTCGATGTTGGGATTAGCATTTCATAGAGTTGATATCACTAAAATAAACACACAATCTTGAAAACTCCGAATGTTAGATGTTAATTACTGAAACTCCATCTGCCTCCATGGTGGTAAGGGACAGGGTACCATTATCTAAAATCTAGATGTAGATGTCTTCTCCAAGATTAAAGCCAATTTTTGTAATGGTTTCCTGAAGTGTACAGAGGTGCTGCTTTTCACCGAATGTGACTTTTACAGCAAATTGTACATATTGCAAAATATATCAACTATTTGTTATGATGGAATTCATCAATGCATTTTTATGGCTAAATCTGGAATGATTGAATTTCAATCTTAAGAAGAATTTTATAGACAAGTGGTTACATACTTACATGTCAATTGAAACTTGTTTACCACTTATTTAGTTTGTCTAATTGCTTTTCTGATCAATGTTATGATGGGATTTATCGATGCATTATTATGGCTACGTCTGGAATGATTAAATGCGTCATCTTAAGGAGAATTTTATAGACAAGCGGGTTACATACTACATGTCAATATTAAAAATCATTTACCAGTTCTTCAATTTGTTGCTTTTTTTGATAAATGTTGACAAATTACCATGCATGTAAATGTTGATTCAGGTACCTTTGTGATACTCACTATAGGCTATAGAAATTTCTCAATTTGATGTATGCTTATTTCTTTTCTCTGTCTCTTCTCTCTCTCTCGGGGTAACATAAGCTGATTAGTTCAATTGAGAGCAAAAGTTTGTTTGGTTCTTGAAAATAAAATAAAATAAAACATAAACATAAGTTACACAATTGCTTTTATAATTAATGGTCCCTTTCTTCCCCTACTCCCCCTCCCCCGTTAATTTTTTGTTTTGTTTTGTTTGAATCATTACAAATCTTAGAGGCTATGCTCAGTGATTGAATTGCATAATGCATGTTAAGTTAGCTAGCTCAATGGGACTATGGGAGAAAGGGGGGGAAAAAGAGGTGGCAATTTTGACTAATTTAGAAGGTAGAGACTCATCTGTGTATTGGTTGTTCATACTCTGATAATCTGATTACAGAGGGTAGATAGGAGATGAAGAAAAAAGTGTTTGTTTGATGTTAGATTTGTAGAATATTGGTCATTGAAGTTGCAGTCCTGGTAGTATGCATGTGGTAAGAAGTTATATCTATGAATCTAACCATTCCTAAAAAAGAAATTATATCTATACATTGTAGTACCAAGAATCTTGTTCTCGTATAATTACATAATATTCTATAATGTAAATGAACTGCTAATGTTTTTGGTTAAGCTTAAGCTTCCCTTAATCCCTGATAAGGTGATGAAGTGTTAGAAAATGCCTATTTAACTCTGATCATTGAGTTTTTGAGACTTGCAGTAGGCAGACAGGTAACTCTAACATTAAGGACGACACATTTACATTCTTAAAGTTAATACCTTTTAAACTCTGCCAGATCCCCGCTTAACTATTAAGCACCAGCTGTTCGGTCGAATGATTACTGCTTTTTAGAAACCTGATACTGGCACTGATGAAAGAAAAATGCAATTAATGTGCATAATTTTGTTATTCAGGGGTTGGAAAATCTTGCCTACTTCTGCAGTTCACAGACAAACGTTTCCAACCAGTTCATGATTTGACCATTGGTGTTGAATTTGGGGCCAGAATGATCACCATTGACAACAAACCAATAAAGCTGCAGATCTGGGACACGGTTTGTTCATGCTTTTGTTCCTTCTTTTCTTCATTGGTTTTACCTTTCTTGTTATATTGTCTTCAATGATAAGTAGTAGTTATATCTAAATTTTTTCTTTTTTGTTTATTTTTCTTTCAGGCTGGTCAAGAATCATTTAGATCTATAACACGGTCATACTACAGAGGTGCTGCTGGTGCACTTCTTGTTTATGACATAACAAGGTATGGTCAAGTCTTTTGGTCCTTTTATGTATTCTGAAAATTGTTAGCTGTCTTTTGATTTAATGTCAACTCCAAATATAATGAAGATATTGATGATGAAACCTGTTGTATTTTAATTTCTTGACAAGTCTGTTGTGATATTTCCTGTTGCCAGTGGATTTTCTCCTCTAAAGAATATGAAGTTTCGGACTCATGACCTAATGATATTACTTTCGTTTGTGAAAGCTTTTATAAATTGGGGACGTTGGTAAAGATAACTTAAGTTATCCATTTTGTACCACGATTGGGTCATTTCGTGCCCGTATATAATTATCCAACAGGTTGAAATGGCTGAAGCTTTCTATGTAATAAAAATCAAACAGGTCAAACTGTAACATGAAGTTCTCAAGGGAATAAGTGATTACAGAGAACCAACTTTTTTCTTCACTTTTCTCTTGCTTAATATGCAAAAGCTATTATATGTTATTATTTGTTAAAGTTTTATTTTTATTAATAAACTGTAATTTTTATACACAAAATCTTCCATTAAATCATATTGTGACCTTTTCTATAATAAGTAATAATTCTGATATACAAAGTTCCCCTTAAAATTTTAAGTTTTTAAATAATATTAATGATTATTAATTTGTCTAATGATGTATACTGTGTTGGTTGTTTATGAAGTTTGAATAGAGAGAATTACTGGGTCAAACCAACCCGTTTTACCTATTATCTTCTTTCGATCTTGTCCGTTTTGACTAGTTACCCAACATTTTCATTTTGCCACCTGTTAATCCAGGGAATTGATCTTCTCAGTTAGTGGAATACATGGAATTAGTCAAAACTAATACAATGTTGACCACATTTTTAAACTTTTAAATTTGCATTGAAACGTGTTAAATTGTCTACATGCAGGAGGGAAACCTTCAATCACCTTGCTAGCTGGTTGGAGGATGCCAGACAGCATGCAAATGCTAACATGACTATTATGCTTATTGGTAACAAGTGTGATCTTGCACATAGAAGAGCTGTTAGTACAGAAGAAGGAGAACAATTTGCGAAGGAAAATGGTTTAATATTCATGGAAGCTTCTGCAAAAACTGCTCAGAATGTTGAGGAGGTAAAACATGTTTTTTTTTATATTACAAAAGAATGTTCATTATGGAAATTTTATTTTCTCTGTTTATAATACAAAAGAATGTTCATTATGGAAACTTTTGTTTTCTCTTTTAATGTTTAATACCTGTTTCAGGCATTCATAAACACTGCTGGAACAATCTATAAGAAGATTCAGGATGGGGTTTTTGATGTATCAAACGAGGTAAATGCTGTTTTTGCTTACAACTTTCTCATGTTTGCATAAACAGTTTAGGTTGTATTTACTGCAAGTTTTTCTTGAAATTTTGTTGCTCGAATGGGTCGCATGATTTTTGTCGAAAGTCGACAGAAAGGCTAATAGGTCACATGAAGTTAATCATGAAAAGGAGGAAAAGAAAAAGAAAAACCTTGCCCAGAGTTTATTGTTAACCCATTTCAGTATGCATGAACTGATTTGGGTTGTGTTATATCGCAAAGGAATTAGCTAAACACGGAATGTGTCAAATGGGTCAAAACGGGTTTAAAGTCACCCAGAGTCTATTTTAATGCATACAACCTCTTTAGGTTACTAAAAAGTTCAGGTTATTATTATTATAATTGTTTTCTTTTTAATCACAATCAACATTTTCTATTATATATAAGAAAAGGTTATAAATATAGACATAATGGATTTGCTGATTTGACCCGATCTGTTTCAGTCTGTACTGAAAATAGCCCTGTTTCAATGTAAACCTATATTGACCTGTTATTTGGGTTGTCCATCTTGCCACCTCTACATCATATCCATAAAGATTAGTATGAAGATACCAAAGGGGATGGGGATATATGATGCAACTCTATTTACCTGCTCCTGCTCACAAAATTTGATCACTAAACCTCTTTTTTTAGTTGATGGTTCTAATTGAGACATCGATCCTTGGTATGAGATGTTAGTATTTATTATTAATGATGTTGTGTCAAATAAAGAGCCCAGTTTACAAGTTCAAAGAACTCTATGGAACACCTTTACACTCACTTAATCCTTCTAAACCAATTTTGAAGAAGAAAGGTGAATTTAGGATCTTAGGACTGTCTTAAATGTTAAAAATTATGATATGTTAATGATTCGGTTCCCTTGACTAGAGCTAATATAATTGTATTGCGAGTGTGGATGGCAGTCTTATGGGATTAAAGTTGGATATGGAGGCATCCCTGGGCCATCAGGCGGACGAGATGGGTCGGCTTCTCAAGCAGGGGGTTGTTGCAGCTAAAAACATTAGTGGTTGTGGCTCCATGAGCTACTCTTTTCGATTGATGCATAATCTCTTTGTGTAAAAAAAATATAGATGTTGGTAAATATTTATGTTGGTGTTTTCTTTTGTAATTCTTGCATTGTTTCCACATCTGTATGTTAAATTGCTGTTTGTTTTACATTTGGAGTTCTGAATATGCACAAGGGCACTTACATGGGATTGAATCTTGGATTCAACTCCACTCTTTCTTCACTTTTGATCTCTATGTTTAGAAACCTATACATTCTAATTCTTGAGGAATCCTTCTGAAATTTCTGTGACCAAAATATATATGTCATTGATCGTTGAGCCTTCATCGTTAATCAATTGTTTCGACCTAATCGTTGGTCGGGCCTGTAAAGGTTTTTGGCTTAACCTAATTGGGGTTCAATGTTAAATCAAGAACATGTGCAACATAGTAACTTATAGCTAGATGTATGTATTCTTTGAAAATGTTGCTATCCAACTTATAAATAATTAAAATTCTGTATTGAACTCGAGAGATTCAAATATCTGCGTTTATCTTCACCAGTTAGATATTTTTGTACAGTTATTTTAGCAACAGTGAAAATGATGATCAAGAAAGTAGGCAACAAAATTTAGTAAAGGCTTCTAAAGCATGCTCAGAAACATAGCTAAATTTTTTCCTTGGGTCCTCCAATAACTGGTTTTACTGCTAAAATAGAGATGGTAAGTGGCGTAACCCACGTAGTGTCAAGGTTTGATCTCTGAACATCTATTATAGATTTCAAGGCTAAAGCATAGCTTTTCAAAAAGTCTTAGAAGGGTACTGAAAAAAAAGGTTGAAAGGACATTTCGACTCAACTAACGCCATTTCTACTGCCTTCATAGGCTCGTGTTACACCATGATGAGTTTTGGTGCCTGCAAGAGCATTTAGATTCCCTTTTAAAGAAACTTTAAGCAGCAAAAACCATTTGTGTTACAACCTTATTCATGAAATAGCATGAGGCAACCGATTTTTAAAAGAAGGCATATACTATATGTCAAAACATAAACACAGTTGTTGGCTCGATGTAACATGCATAATCAAATCCAACTTAAAAGACAACAATAGAAGGATGGTATGGTATAAACATTCATAAGCTGTTGAGATTTCAAAGTCTGACTTGTTTACAGAACTTGATCATGTCATGATTGTCTTAGATCACGCCATGATCGATGGTGCATAATTCTAATATGACTAGATCTCTTGGATGGATATATAAAATCATGCTCTAGACTTGAAATTTACGAAAGTATCTTCAATTTGAACGAATCACGCCATGTAAATGTGTTGTTATATCTGATTGTGTTGCTATTCATTGTTTAAGGGCTCACTATGTTTCCTAACAAACTAGTTTGATTTTGGGGCAATGGCAGACGGAAAAAAATCTAATATTGACAAGTTTGATTGTGACGATTTTAGTTTTTAGAAGATGCGGATCGAAGATACTTGCACTAGAAGAATCAAAACTCGAGGGGATGAAGCAAAAGGACCGAGATACGATAGACCTACATGCCTGTAATGTGGAGGAATTTGGGATTTGGTCCTAGTAGAAGGTATACATAAGAGGAATTTTTGTAATATTGAGTTGTCTGCAATAAGAATATATACAGATCATTGTAATTGAATATAGTTTTGTTATATTACATACTAGTTTAGATGTCCATGTAAACACATAGGTAATCTAATTAAAATGATGTTAATTTTGACTATATGAAAGGTTGAGATTCTTAAATTAAATTGATAAAGTCAGTCTTTTATTAATATTAAAAAATAGTTTATTTATTTGGTGGATTAATTTAATAAAGTAGAAACATTCTTGAATTTATTTAGTCATTTTTTTGTTAATCTATTTTGTAAACATTAAAGAATCTTTGACCGGTGGATAATTACAACTTATTAAATTTTAATATTTATTTCTTTAATTTTAAAAGTAAAGTAAATTAAATTGAGTTTCTATTTTGATCAAATGAATGGTTATGATTTAATTTTAATTAAATAAAATGTTAAGATTCTCTAATAAATTGATAAATATTAGTCATTTATTAATACTAAAATTTAAAAGACGAGAATACAAAGTTTTCACAACTAAAGATGTTTTAAATAAATTTATCTTTTTACAAATCGAATTTTCATTGCTTACTAAAAGTTATAACCACCTCGATCTAGAAAATGAGCTTGCGGATGAACATAGGTTTACTTTTTTTTTTATCAGAAAAAAGGAGCTAGAAAGTTTTGACATGATAATCACTTTCATCAAGTGAACGTATTTTACATACATACATACATATATATATAGAGAGAGAGAGGGAGAGAGTGGGGAGGATTCAAACGAGAGCTGTTTTTATTGCGAAAACCAATTTTAGCCGTTCATTTTGAATAATGGAATTCATAGATGAAGAGCGTGGGGGGATTGAGCGTGACAAGGTGCATGTAAGGAATTTATGGGTAGGCAATCCAATTATATATAGGAAAAGTTTAAACGAGAACTGTTTTTCGTACGAGAACTGCAAGAACCAATCTTAGCCGTCCAATTTCTCCTCCTTCAATTGGATTGCCCACCCATGAATTCCTAACATGCACACTGTCATGCTCAATCCCCCCACGCTCTTCATCCATTGAATTTCATTATCAAGAATGAACGGCTAAGATTAGTTCTCGCAGTTCTCGTACGAAAAACAGTTCTCGTTTAAACCATCCCCTATATATATATATATATATATATATATATATATATATATATATATATATAGAGAGAGAGAGAGAGAGGGTGGTTCATGTAAGAAGTGTTTTTTTTGCGAGAAGTGCGAGAAGCGTTTAGAACCTTTAGATTATTTAATTAGTGGCTATGATTGAATGTGGTATTTTTGTAATTAGATTAAACATTAAGGAATTTAATACAAGTTTCAAAAGGACATAAATGTAAATTTAACCTTAAACAAATAATACCCTAATTTAAAATATATAAACATGTTTAATACTTTAATGTTTTCCATTTCCAAATGCGTAACCCCAGGAACCAATAAATGGTCTCTCTCTCTTGCTAGACCACCCCAGTAACCATGCTTTACTCTAGAATACTACTGACGTACTTGAGATTTTTTTAGGCTTTTAAATGGTTTTGGCTTACATACAAGATAAAATACAAAAAGCTAGTAAATGTTTAACGTTATGTTCACTCACCGTATAAATAAAAATATCTAGTAAAATGTTGGATATGTTTACTAGTACGTAGACATAAATTAATCAAATACTAGTAAATCATAGAGAAAAATAAATCGGAAAGATGTAAACATGGTTTGTTTTGTAATGTTTACTAGTGAACAGCTTTTTTTTATGTCTTTCATTAATGAACAATAATAGTTTGTTTTATAATGTTTTCTTCATTAGTGAACAACTATGAAAAATTATAATATTTAAATGGTTTACTAGTGAACTCAATGATATAAAAAAGTTTAAAGAGGTTAAAAAACAAAAAAAAACTAGGAACAATCAAATATTTTCAAACCATGGTTCAATGATTTAAGAAAAAAATCTAAAACAGACAAAGAAAAAGAAAGAATTTCGGTGAATTATATAAATATTGGAAAACTCATTGACATTTAAAGAAGTTGAGAGAAAATAGGCATATTTCTAAAATTAAATTAATAGTGAATTAATTACATAGATATAAATTGACATCACTACCCTTTTGACCAAGATCTTAAACTAGTAAAATCCTAATGTTTAAAATACTTCTCGCAAAAATACAACTTTTCGCATGAACTCTTCTATATATATATATATATAATATTAATAGATTCTAATAAGATGCTAGATAATAAGGTTTACAAAATTTAGAATGAGAATAGTGAGTTAAACACCATATTAACCACACTAAGATATTACATTTATCCCTACATTTTACCAATATGAATAAATCCGATAACCTCTTACCATTAAACACCAAATTATACATGGGTTTGCTAAACACCCACAAATTACAATCTTATATTTACTCAGGTCTACGTATTAATATTGTTGATTGTTTGACTTGTGAAAAGTCAAACTTAAATTTAATTTTAGGGTAAATTGTTGAAAAAGTAATATAAATGTCTAAATTTACCAATAGATAACGTAAAAAAATTATCAATAAAGGATCATAAATTTCAATTTGTAATAAAAAATGAAATATTTACATGTTGAACCTGTGGACTGCCAATTAGCACGTTACACATGGCTGTACACATGTCAGATTGGTCATTTTTAAATAAATATCCAACTTTTTAAATATATATGAACTTTCAAAGTTTTCGTTCAATTTTGTTTAACCATCAAAGTTTTTTTCTAAACGATTTTACCATAAAGTTTTAAATTTGGTATGATTTAAACTTCAAAGTTTTTTTCGTATAGTTTAAACCTTATATTTTGTTAAAAAAAACTGATTAATCACTTAAGTTTTATATGGTTTTTGATTTTACCGTCTCTACTAAATTATGTATTTTAGTTTTATTAAAAACTTAACAAAACTTAGAGAGTTAAACCATTTTTAACAAAATTTTAAGTGTTAAATCGGTTGGAAAAAAAACTTTAAGGTTTAAACAAACAAATAATGAGTAACTTTAAGGATTAAATAATAATAAATTTAAAGTTTATAGTAAAACTGTTTGAAAAAAACTTTGATGATTAAACCGAAATTGAACTAAAACTTGGATGGCTAAATTTTTATTGACTCTTTTATAAATTTTAATAATTATTGATGTATTAAACGTGTACTTTTTATACATAAATATTCACTTTATGAATTTTAACTACTAATTAGATTTTAAATTTTATCTTGTTTTGTAACACAGGAAAAATCCTAGTCATTTTTTTAAATACGTCGCGAAAGCTCTAATTAAACAAATTGTACATAAAGTACAAATAATTACAAACAACAAAGTATCTGTTCACAAATACAACTTTCGTTTTGATGTTACAAAATACTTATGACTCGTTTCCTTTTAAAATACAAAAACATATCAGAGCAAGGTCGAGCTTTCTTTCTACAAAAAAACCAACAACTCACAAACCTGCAAAAACAAACAACTAAGGGGAATTAGCACAAAGCTAAGTGAGAAGAAGCTAATCACAAAGGCAAACATCAACAATCGTTACAAAAGCATGTAACCACACAATCAAGAAGACTAGTTGTTCGGCACAGAATCTACTACCAATGCCGGCCAAAAGCAAAGGTTTACCGATAGCCCTCCGCTGAATTGACACAGTGAAATTCCCCCTGACACAAAGCATGCATCGGTAGGACTACCACTGTTCAACCAACCAGCAGACGAGCCTAGCCCAATTCCAAGTATAGCTGACTTCTCAAACACAACTCGATATCATACCTCGAGCACGTATTGGTCAAATAGTTATGCAACAGATATAATCAAACAACAATCACAAACAACAATCAACAATCAGACTCAATAGTATATCAATCACATATGCATGCATCACATCAATCATATCAACCATAATCTTTACCGTCCGTGAGTTAACATCCACTCACCTCGTGATCTCAGACGCGAAACTCAGATATCTTATATCACTGAGTCTTTGTGTTTCCTGAAAACACAAGAACAACGAAATCAGTCTCGGATTTATAAATATATTTGTCCACATATATTCATATTTCTTTTACTCATAAACACTAAGCTTGATTCACATATGATAATATATGTAACATACAACATCAAGGAATCAACAAACAAAAGCATATTCTGAAAAACCGCGGACCTGCCGCGTCCAACAATCCGACGCGTCACGTCGCTTGAATATCGGATTTGGGACCATCGGAATTCAGGGTCTCAGATTTCAAGCCTCGGATTTCATGTGTCGGATTCTTAGTCCCGGATTCTAGGTGTCGGATTCGGGATATCCGGATTTCAAGTGTCGGAATTGGATTGTCGGAATTAAGAAATCCGACGGATTACGAGAACGCGTCGCGTCCCTCTAATGGACGCGTTGCGTCACGACAATACCTGCAACTTTCTCTTCTTCTTCTTAAAAAATCCAACCGACTTTAAATATATATAAACTCAATTTCAACATTTGAATTCTTACCAAAACACCTCTAAAACATATACAAACCTCTTATAACATGTATACTATCATCATAGACTACCTAAATCCAATTAAAACTTCAAACCATGCAAAACCCATTTTCTAAGTTTTGAGCTTCAAGCTCCATTAATGGTGTTTCATCATGTATACATAGAACTTAACTATAAAACATATCAAGATGAACAATAACATGCTATAATCACATACTAACCTTCTTTTTAAATTATCAACCACAAATCCCACACTTTGAAATTTCAAGTTTCTTCTTTTGGAGGTTTCTTCAACGAGAGAAAATACACACACAACACCTTTTCTCTAGTTTCAAACAAGTTGATAAACTTTCAATTTTGACATATGTATACACGTACACATATTTATTTCAATCTAAGCAGGAGGTGTGCTTGCCACTAATCCTTAATTTACATGCTTACATACATACATACCTACTTACATACACATACATATTTACATTAGATAACTTCAGTAACATTTCCCATATTAATTAATAAATTAACCCTTTTTAACTTATTAATTAACTTAACAAGAATCTTAATTAACCCAAACTAATCACATAATAAAATTAACACAAATAAGCACGTACCGCTAACGACTAGTCCGTTTTGCGGGTGTTACATATTTATTGATTATTAAGCATTTATTTTTTATAATGTTCCTCTGCTATTCATTGTTCATTTTGGTGTTCCTAAGTGTTCATCGTGACTCATGTCATTTATCACCATTTGATATCTGAAACCCTCAAAAAGCCTCAAATCGATAATAAAAAAACCCTGACTCTTGTTCTAACATAACCAAAACCAAAATCTGAATCAGATCTTGAAACCCTCAAACCCTAACTCGAAGATGAAACCGTTAAACCCTAATTTGAAGATGAAGAAATCTGGAACACGCAGATGATGAAGAGATAGAGAGAGAAAGAACGAAAGAGATCTATAACTTGATATTGTTCAAACTTGTTCAAATACCCCACACATAGGAAGATCTCGAACATATCTGAAACCCCAAAGTCATGAACAGATCTAGACCCATAGGCACACACAAAAACACGCACAGATCTAGAGAATCTATGGTGGTGGTGGTGGTGGAGGAGGAGCTTACGGGTGGAGTTTACATAGAAAAAAAAGCAGAGAGAGGGGGAATTGTGGTCGTGGAGGAGCGTATGGTGGTGGAGGGGCTCACAGTTGTGTGATGGTGGGGTTTATATAGAGAGAAAAAGAGGAGAGAGATGGTTATGGTGCTGGAGTGTACCGTGGTGGAGGAGGAATAGTCGGTGGTGATGGTGGTGAGGAGGAGTCGGTGGTGGTGAAGTAGAGATAGAAAGGAGAGAGAGAGAGGGAGGTTGAAAAATGAAGAAAGAAAGACTTGCAGCTTTTTAAAAAGAGGCATTTTATTTTTTTTTGAAAATTTAAATAAAATGCTAAAAAAATTAATCAAAATGCCACATCAAAAATATAGGTAATATATATTTTGTTGTAAACATATATGTAACATTTATTTTGTTTTAATTTTTTTCTTGTTTTGTTTCGTGGAAGAATTTTTTAGATTTGTGGATTTTTATTATTTTCTTGTGTTAATCTTTGAGACTTATGTATATAAAATTTATTGTTTTAATATATATATATATATATGTATATATATATATATAAATATATATAGAGGAGGTTCAAATAAGAATGACAAATTAAATAAGAATGGGAGACTCCCGTTCAATTCCCCTTTCTTTAATTCCATCGCTCACATACACTTTGCCATACTCTCTCATTCACATTCTCTATTTATGAATTCTCATTCTCATTTAATTTTTCATTCTTATTTGAATCTTTTCATATATATATATATACATCTTTATTCTTTACAAAACATAAATTCATAACTTAAAAAAATAGTAATGATATTGCTAACTATAAGTCTTTTGGTTAGAGAGATTGTTTGTGCATAACAAGAATATGACATCCATAATAATTATTACATTTTTACCCTTATAAAATTATAAACTTTTCTTCTTATCCGTTTGTTTAAGGGTATTATCCTCTAAAACATAATATTTTTATTGTGTATAACTAATTATGTTAAGCATAAAGCATCTCTCTTTTAATTATTTAATTATTAAAAAATAATTTGAGGATTTTTATCCCTTAATTTCAGAGCCGCATTGTCCCGTTATAACGAAACAAGATGGTTTCCCCTTGCTTTATTATACGCTTTCCGTCATTCCGTGTCCTCACCCTCACTCAAAGTAACCACCTCACGTGACCCACTTCTGACTTCTATTATTATATACTCAATTAATTAAATATTTCGTTAAACAAAATTAATTAATTAAATATAATATTAAATAAGACGGTGTTTGATTGATTAATTAATTAATTAAATCCGTCACTAAAAGTACAGAAGTTCACACGAGACTCTAGTGATCGTTTGACCTTCTTTAGCCTCCACGTTCATATCATCAATTGCCTCTATTTCACTCCTCACGCTTCATTAACTACATTTTACTTTTTATGGCATAACAAATTCCACGTAAATAATATTTATAAAAATAAATGATTTGTAAATAAAATAAATTATTTTATATAGTAATTTTTATCGTGTAAATAATATTCTGTTTGTAAAAAGTTGTTTATGACGTGAATTCATTGTATTTAGATTTTTATTATTCAATAAATTAATTTTGGTTTTGATGTATTTGGACTCAAATTATCAGATCTAGAAAAATAGGTAAAATATTACATGAAGAAATTTGTTTATAGGTAATCTTGCAATTAATTAACTCTATTTCAACTTTAATAAATGGTTAACTAGTTGAAAATTTTACATTGTAATAAATATTTTTAAAATTTCACATTTAGTAACCATTTTGTGGATGTATATAATTTAGTCGTTAAAGACAGATAAATTATAAAAAAAAATTATAGATAACCAAAGGGCTATTGGTTCGGTGGTATAGGAGTTTGAAAATGTTGTTTCTCAATCTTTAAGTTACGGGTTCTAGTCTCAATAATAAACAAAAGATGTAGAATTAGATAGGTATGTTTGTTTGGCTTTTCAAAAAATTTATATAGATAAATTACAAATTATATGATTTATCTTCTATATATATAGATAAAATTATATATGTTTATTCTTAATCTTTTTAACGGTTAACACACACCTCCATAATCTATTATGTTGATAACTTGTTTTGAACTCTTAACCTACGAAAAAATCAACCTTAAGTGTTTGATTACATTTTAACACTGATATCTCAAAAATCCTTTGATTCAAGCTTTTTTTTTAAGTTAAGACTATGTTCACTTGCAGAAAATTATCTATTTTTAGGAAAAAAAATTAAAAAAAAAAGTTCCCTCACTCTTTCATATTTTTTAGATTCCATCATCTTTTTAACTTTCGTACTTTTCAAAAAACTTTTTTAAGAAAACATTTTAACTAATCATGTTTTTAAAACTTTTTCTAAAAAATGAAAACCACCACATTTATTTAAAGATATGTTATATTTTTAAAAAAATAGAAACTCTATACATTTTTGAAAAGAGTTTCTATTTTTTAATGAGTAAATATGTAAATGATTAAACTACCATTTATTAAAATAATTTGTGAGTGTAACACATTACGGATCTTTTTCCCTACATTTTTTATAAAAAATAACACAAAAAAATAGAAAATTTTTGTACCTAGTTTTTTTAAGGGTTTGGTTCCTGAAAATGTATCCAACTTATCACCTTTTGCTATTGTATGTACTGAACTTTTAAACTTACCATTTAATGTATTAGACTTTTCAAACTTACCATTTTGTGTATCGAACCTGCTATAGCAGGTTAGACACGGACGTGGCGCAAGTTTTGCTGATGTGGCTGGGTGACTTGGCATGTAACTTAAATTTTATATGGTTTAAAAAAATAAGAAAATAAAATCTTTACTTTATTAATATATAAAAATAAAAATAATAAATAATAAAAATGAAGGTGTAAAATCGATGGTGAGTGTATCTGCTTCATCTTCATCTTCGTCTTCATCTTCATGACTTCATCTTCGGTCAATGTGCATATGCTTCTTTCGTCTTCATCTGCTTCGTCTTCAGTCGATGTGCCTCTGCTTCACAACCGTGAGTCGATCTCCATATACTCCTTCATCGATCTCCATCTACTCCTTCGTCGATCTCCATCTCTTTCATCTTCAATGTTGGACTTGTTCTTGAACGACTTCAATTTCACGATTCTAGATCTAAACGATTTAGGGTTTTGATTTGTTCAAACACATTTCATCGATCGGCGTCTAGATTTCCATCGATCCGGGTTTGGGACCTCTGATTTAGTCTCCATCTTTCCATAGATCTGGGTTTCGATTTGTTTATACACATTTCACGATTCTAGGTATGTACTTGTAAGATATGGGTTTGGGACTTCTGATTATGGGTTTCAGACCTTTGGTTCAATTAAAAAACCCAATTGGATCTTCAAACTTCACTGTGAAATGCACAAAATCCGCTCGCAATTCTCTGCCAATTTCATCACGGTGAGTGTTTTTAAACTGATTAATGTATGAGTGATAGAAATCATCTGTGATCCGTTTCGATTATTTGCTTAACTATGATCAATCGTATTATTTTAGATTTCTTGAAGAGTATATTGTACTTGGATCCGACTGATGGTGAATTATACTGATTTTGGGACTTTTGATTTTGGGTTTCTTAATCGATGGTTGTAAGTTTTAAATGTTTATGGTTCATAATCGATTAAGTGTATGTTTTGGTTCTAATAAGACCATATCTGCAATCAATTTTCTATTCCAAGTTTTAGGGTTCTTATATGAACCAATTATGGTGATAATCGATTATGTGATTTTTGATTTTCGATTTTGGGCTTCCATTTTGTGATCATCGATTTTGTTTATTTCGATTTAGGGTTCATCTCCATGTTTATTCGATTTAGGGTTCATCTCAATGTTCATATGCTTGCATTTTGTGATCATCAATTTTGTTTATCTGCTTCCATTTTGTGATCTCCATGTTCATCTGCTTCATTTGATTCTTGAAGATGAAGATAATAGTAATAATAATAATAAAGGGTTAAATATGAGATGACATTAATTGATGATGTGGCAATTCAGGGTTAAAAAATAAATAAAAAATGATAAAATTACCTGCTAGCTGTTTAAAAAGTTAACTGATACATAAATTGTTAAGTTTTCAAAACTTCGATACATTAAATAATAAGTTTACAAGTTTGATACACAAAATAACAAAATATGTCAAGTTAGATATATTTTTATGTAATAAACCCTTTTTCAAATAGAGAATAAACCCAACGTAATATCCCATTCCAAAATTGGGGGCAATATAGAGAATTCATGCTCATCCTACTCCTAGATAGACACGACGGACGGACGGAGAGTAGATTTCCATTCTAGATCTATCATCACACTCTTCACTCCACCCCACACACACACACTTCACGACTTCAGTCTCTTTCACCCTCCCTCCCTCCCTCACCGCCGCTGCTCATCAATGGCAGCCGTAGGAGCATTCAAATTATTCTCTTCCTCCGCCATTGTTGCCGATCCGAGGGACGTTCGTTCTTCCTCTTCACTCTCTCGGAGCTTGTCATTTTCTTCCTCTCACCTCTCCGGCGACAAAATATCCTCGGCATCATCCGTGCCACGACGCCGTTCCGGACGTAGAGCGTCGGTGATTGTTTCTCCGAAAGCCGTTTCCGATTCTAAAAATTCGCAGACATGTCTAGATCCTGACGCTAGTCAAGTATGATCTATCATTTTCTCTCTGTGATTTTCAGTATGAACGTTGAATGCTTACATATTGTACTCGGTTTTTCTTTTCACGCAATTTTTGCAGATTTTTAACTGTAATTCTGTTTAGATCTAGTGGAGTTAAATGCGCTGTTACCGGGAGTTGAGATGATCTTTTTATGACTATTCTAGAGTAACTCATTTCAATCAGTAATGGATGGGAGAAA
The DNA here is from genome assembly GCA_038502395.1 of Dittrichia graveolens. Lineage (NCBI taxonomy): Eukaryota > Viridiplantae > Streptophyta > Magnoliopsida > Asterales > Asteraceae > Dittrichia > Dittrichia graveolens. Next base: position 84,010,232 of record JARJIL010000005.1, on the reverse strand, counting down.
AGGAAAGAAAATCAGATAAAAACTATGATTTAGGGGTAATCTGTGAAAAGCAAATATTAGCCGCTGCAGTTACTTTCAGCAGCTAATCTTTGCTTTATGGTTGCACTACATATAATTGTGTAATAATGAGGTTTCCTTTTTGTGCAAGATATGAAATTATAGTTATGGTTTCTGCAGAGTGTCTTGGGGATAATACTTGGAGGTGGAGCTGGGACGCGACTTTATCCTTTAACGAAGAAGAGGGCGAAGCCTGCTGTTCCTTTGGGAGCAAACTACAGGCTCATTGATATTCCTGTCAGCAACTGCTTGAACAGCAACATATCAAAGATTTATGTACTTACGCAGTTTAATTCTGCATCACTCAATCGTCACCTTTCACGGGCTTATGCAAGTAACATGGGTGGTTACAAGAATGAAGGGTTTGTTGAAGTTCTTGCTGCTCAACAGAGTCCAGAGAACCCAAACTGGTTCCAGGTAATTTGGAATCCAATCAGTTATATGCATGCTTTTCTGTTATGAATCTCTGTGACTGAAAAAAGTTACAATGCGGATCTCAGAAGTGATAGTATTATGAAATGTGATTTAGTATCATGGTAACTTGGCTGAATCAGCCATTCTTCCGAGCTAATGTAGTCATAAAGATGTAGTTAACACTTATTCTTGATGCTTCACCGTTCCTATATCATTTACTATTTTTATTATACACATTTTGATGTCCTGCAATGAGAATTTGGTAATTGGTTGCAGGGTACTGCTGATGCTGTAAGGCAGTATTTGTGGCTGTTTGAAGAGCATAATGTTCTAGAGTTTCTAATCCTTGCTGGAGATCATTTATACCGTATGGATTATGAGAAATTTATTCAAGCTCACAGAGAAACTGATGCTGATATCACTGTAGCAGCTCTGCCGATGGATGAAAAACGTGCCACTGCATTTGGTCTAATGAAGATTGATGAAGAAGGGCGCATAATTGAATTTGCAGAGAAACCGAAAGGAGAGCAACTGCAAGCTATGAAGGTTGATACTACAATTTTAGGACTTGATGAAGAGAGAGCTAAAGAGATGCCCTTCATTGCTAGTATGGGAATATATGTTGTCAGCAAAGATGTAATGTTGAATTTGCTGCGAGATAAATTCCCTGGAGCAAATGATTTTGGAAGTGAAGTAATTCCTGGAGCAACGTCTATTGGGCTAAGAGTATGTTTTATATGTTTATTTGCCATGTGTTCTATATATACCCTTGAATAAACTTGTATGCCTCTGTTCTAGATAAACCACACCCTTTTTAGTTCAATATTTTATTTGCTAATAACTATTAATAAAAAATTACAACGATCCAAAACCTATATTAAACAACATAAAATTTGTTTTATATGAACTTATATGTGACAGAGAATATAACATTCTCTGTTAATAATGGGACCTCCCAATCCAGTGCAAGAGTTAATTATTGCATTTAATTAGAATGTAAGTGGCACATTTTATTGATATCAGAGTGCAAAGGTTTTATTTTTATCAATAGTCCTGCCAACTGGTATAATATTATGAGAAGCATCTAGTGGTTGATTTTTTAATTATAGCAATGCGAGAGTCCTTTGACCTTTAAACACTGGTGTTTAATTCTAGAACTTACTTACATGTGATTAATAGTAGATCATGTTTTCTAGCCAGGAGACAAAATTCCTATATATTTTTTTAAATTAAATTACTTTTTGCACAAGCATGTCAGCTAAGATTTATATCTACGTAGGTACAAGCTTATCTTTATGATGGCTACTGGGAAGATATTGGTACTATTGAGGCTTTCTATAATGCCAATTTGGGAATCACAAAAAAGCCAGTGCCAGATTTTAGGTAATTTTTATTTTTATTTCCTTAACAGTATTGATGTTTCCTAACATTCTATCAACCTATTTGCAAAATGGCTAATGTTGTTCTGAAGTATTAAAATATCTTGTGTTCTTGGATATTTGGTGTAGCTTTTATGATCGTTCATCCCCCATTTACACCCAACCTCGATACTTGCCTCCTTCCAAGATGCTTGATGCTGATGTCACCGATAGTGTTATCGGAGAAGGCTGTGTAATTAAGGTTAGAAAATCTTGGTTCTGGTTTGTTAGCTGACCGCTTACAGGTCTTTTGTATTTAGAGGTGGCAGATTTGTATGGGCGGGTTAGGTAACGGGTGAAGATGGGTTTCAAAACGGGTGGGGCCAACCCACCAACACTTTTCTTTTTGAGTCTTATCGTTCTTGAATTTTGTAAACAAAAATGTAATAACTATGATTAGAATTACGGGGTACTATTAAAGTAATCAATTCAATACATGTTAAGCGACTTTTGATCCATTTAACCTTTCCTACTCCTACGCATCAGATCCTTTTTTTCCTTTTCTTTTAAATATGTTTCACTAGTTTAACCTGTTACCAATTAAATACAACACACTTGACTAGTTTCTATATAAATGGGTTAAAATTGTCACCTCTATCCAGCGATTACCAGTACCACATTTTGGCTGCATGTTGCACTTTGTTTCTTGCATATTCTTATGTAGTAAAGAGTTTTAGGATGAGTTTGTATGATTAATGGGTATCTTTCTCTCGATCTTGGTTATGCAGAACTGCAAAATCCATCATTCTGTTGTTGGGCTTCGATCTTGCATAGCTGAAGGTGCAATTATTGAAGATTCATTGCTGATGGGAGCTGATTATTATGAGGTAAAATAGCTAAAGCTTTGTTCTCATGGTTAACACTTTTCCCCCTTAATCAAGTCTCAACCGTAAAAAGTCACAATTATGATTTAGCTTTATGTGCCTTTTGTTCTCCAGACTGATGCTGACAGAAGGCTCCTTGCTTCCAAAGGTAGTGTTCCAATTGGTATTGGAAAGAACACTCACATCAAAAGAGCGATCATTGACAAAAATGCACGCATAGGAGACAACGTGAAGGTAACCTGTAATAACATGTTTTCAGTTCAATACAGAGGTGGAAATTTCGATTTTCAACTCATTTACTTATAAAATGGTCGAATTAGGTAAATCATTTATTCCAACTGATCAAATGTATCAAATCAACAAGTTTACCTTAAAACCTGGGTCAAATGTGTTGAAAGTCGTCTGAGGGTGTATTTTTTAGGCTTGCTGCCTCGCAAATTTTTTTCTTGATGAACTTACATTGTTACGTAATACCGTAGCTTTTGTAATCTTGTTTAATGTACTATGTATTTTTTAAGAAATAGACAACAAAGTGTTCCTAGGTCAAATCAACCCTATCCACTTAGACCCGTACTATAGTTCCTGTTACCCAACTTGTCTAACCCGCACATATGCCACCTCTAATACTACGATTCCATTTTTACTGTCTTATTTTGCGATGACAGATTATAAACAGTGATAATGTTCAAGAAGCAGCAAGAGAAACTGATGGGTATTTCATTAAAAGCGGGATTGTGACAGTTATCAAAGACGCGTTGATTCCTTCTGGCAGCATAATCTAAATGATTCAGTGAGGATTCGAGTGTAAGGTACATTACAAGATCTTGTTACAGAACAACGTGTTTATGATAGCGGAAGAGGAAGTATGCTGCCATGTGAAATGTAAAGATACCATTTTATTTAATGGAAATAAAACCAAATATTATATCTTTTTGTTTACTTGCATTATGGTCAAATGAGGTTATATGACTTTGAATGCTAAGTCAGTTCAGAATTTGATATCAGTGAGTTGAACACTTTGATCATTTCTATAGAATCATATCGATTTACAGATTCATACCAAGTTTGGAACTCGGTATTACATTTTGACAACTCTTTTAACAAGAAGCCTAGTACGATTTGTAGTTTTGTATAACGAGGGAAGGGAGGCAGTATTTACGAGTTTTAAAACCTTAATAAACTGTTAGCTAAAGAGACTCATTTGTATCACTTAGTATCAGAATATACAAACCTGCACTGGATAATTGCATCTCGTGTACATATCCACCAAACTACTAGCAAGCGAGATCAAAACCAAGATCAAGAAATCGAGTCTTTACCATAAGCCCGTGTAAAGATCTCCTTAGTTTCAAATCTTCAAGATCATCGCACACTCGTAAAACCGTCAAAAATGTTATCAAATTTGGATCAACGCCTTCGTTAAGCATCTCAGGAACCAGTTTAATCGCCTCTCCAGGATCAGAATTTTGTATGTAAGCCGCTAATAACGAGTTCCAAACAACATCGTTTCTATTCTCTGTTTGTTTAAAAACCTTAGTGGCTGAATTCATATCATGGCATTTTCCATACATATCAACCAATGCACTCGATACAAAAACGTTACTATCAAAACCATTCTTCATAACATACCCATGAATTTCTTTCCCATGGCATGATAGGCTTAAATCAGCACAAGCGGCAAGGGCGCCGGTAACTGTTACATGATTCGGCTGAAAGAACCAGTTTTTCAAAGACGATTGAAACACCTTTAATGCTTCACGAGTTAGTCCGGATTGTTGAAAACCCGATATAAGAACATTAAACGAAACCATATTTGGTTTCATACCGACATCTACCATCTCGGAAACTAACTTATATGCTTCATTCTTGTCGCCTTTTCTTGAATGGCCGTAAATTAGAGTGTTGTATGTGACCTCATCAGGTAAAAGTCCTTCATCTTTCATAGATTCAAAAACCCCTGATACCTTCTCTATTTTCCCTTCTTTAACATAACCTGAAATCATGGAATTCCATAACAACTTGTTCTTGTTCGTTACACGCCTAAAAACCGCCTCCATATCATCAAATCTTCCACATTTTGCATACGTGTCGATTAGCGATCCTTGGAGGAAAATATTCCCACAAAGCTTGGTTTTTATAGCATACCCATGAATCACCTTAGCGACTTCAAATGCTTTTAAACTCGCACAAGCTTGTAGAACGCTCACAAGTGTGACAACATTCGGTTTTTGGAATAACATCATTTCCGTAAACAAATCCAATGCTTCGCTATGATATTGACTATGAACACAACCAGATATGAGGCCATTCCAAGTTGTGACCTTTGGATTCAACCTTGCTTCCTGCATCTCTTCCATCAAACGAAGCGCTATTTGAATATCACCATTTCGAGCGAAACCAGAAACGATAGCATTCCATGATATTAAATCAGGATTTACTCCATTTAAATGCATAGATTTAAAAATACCATATGCTTCATAAGGAAGTCCTTCATTCATATAAGCTGAAATAAAAGCGGTCCATGATACTACATCCTTCTCTTGCATCATATCAAAAGCACGTTTTGTGTAGTCCAACTCGCCACACTTTGAATAGAAATCGATTAGCCCGTTTCCAACAAACAAATCTGTACTGTGTCTCTTCAGCACGAAAGCGTGAATCATTTGACCATACCTCAAGAACTCAAGAGCTCCACAGGCTTTAAGAATTGTGGGTACAAGATAAGCATCAGGCAGCAGTTCATCAAGAATCATCAACCCCAAAACATGAAATACTTCTACCCACTTCCCAGCTCGAGAATACGATCCAATAAGACCGCAATATAATGGGTAAGTTCTTTCAGGCATTTTATCGAACACCTGTCTTGCATTATCTAACAATTCCCCGTTCTTTACGTACAATAAAGCAAGCTTATTTCCAACCATATAATCAGCCTCAATAGCTCCCAGTTTCACCAACTGACCATGAATTTGCTTGCAATTAAAGATACAACTTCGATTTGACATAAACTTATCCACAATCGACCCAAAATAATTTACCTGGTTGTTGCTTGAGGTCAATGAGTATTCTTCTTGCTGTCTAGTAATCTTTTTCGTGTTTTCTAATAATGAGATTATTTGTGAACTGTTATGGGTTATGTTTAACTTGCGTTTTGGACTGAGGTTAGTAGCCGTTGGGGATGATTGGGATTCGAATTTTGGTGGGAAAATGTTGACTTTGTGAGTGTTAAGCAGAATAGAATCATGTGGAAGAAGATGGAAGGGACGAAGTAATGGTGTCTGCGAAGACGCCATTATTATTGCATTAAGATTTCAGGGAATCCAGCCTGAGGTGTCTTGTTATTTTTCGTTTGGTGAGGAGAAGCCTATGCCTATAAAACATTTGTGGAGAACTATAAAACATTTGTGTGTAATTATTTCGGTATACAGTTATATTACATGTGAATTACGAAAATATTACTCTGTTTAAAATTTTAAAATGTAATTTGGACCATTAATGTAATTAACCAAAGGCTAAAATTAGCCTTTTAGGACTATGCATTAAGTATAGACTATATTGAATATTCTTCTATGTTTATAAATATATAATATTTTTAATTTACTTAAGGTAAAAGTAATTTTGCAACAATAAACTATAAGTCAGGTGAGCTTGGTACCGGGCCGGTATCGATACCGATTTCATCGAGTATCAAATTTGGTCCAAAGACGATAGTAGTGCTAGTTTTATAACATTATAATCAGTTTAGTATTCGAATTTTGTATTTTAAAACGATTTATTCCTTCAATTTTTTAAGAAAAGTTTTAGTTCTCGGGTTATTTTTAGTAGCTAATTTAGCATCCAAATTATAGTTCAATACTTCAAACATCATATCTTTTAAAGATAAAACTTTTTTTTAACTTTTAATAGTTTAAACCAGTTTTCAACTATTTTTGCGTGGTTTAGTTCCCTTATGTTATACAACTTTTTAACTAAGATTTTATGCTTAAAGTTTCAATTTATGGCAATTGTAACTCTAATGCTTTATTTTATGAATGTTTTAATCTCAAAGTTCGATTTAATCATCAATTTTTTCAACAATCGATTTTTAATTTGTATCTATAAAACCGATTTCCATCGCCCCCATTTTCGTTGATGTCTTGGTGACAAGAACTTAGTTTCTTGACCTTTCTTCACTAGCCACAAATGAATTGCACATAAACATAGAAATGATTGTTGCTTTGTGAGGGTTTCGATCATTAAAGGTTTCCGTTAACCGGGCATACAAACACAAACAAGAACTCATTTATTTCGGTTGTTAGAGGTTTCAAATCACATACACACGACGACCCTTGTCGTCATTGGTGTAGTCAAGGTATTAGGTGGCAGGTCCAGAATGGTTCACAAATTTTGTTTTGGAAAATAGTTCAGTTCCTTGTAATGATTTCTACTTAGACTTCCTAAAGAGTCTTTCACACCAAAATCTTATGTCTCGGACTAAATTTCAAATGATTCTTGGATACTTCCAAAACTTTTAACTATGATGTCATCAGCGGAACTACACCTAATGGCTTCGATTAAATCTCCAAAAGGGGGTCCATAGACAAACTTATATGGCGTTTTGACCCTAAAGAAAATTACATGATTAAATTAGGTTACTATCTCATGTGAATCGACCTTAAAGCTAGTATTGGTTCCAACCCTTTTAGCGCCAAACACCATCATTAAGGGGCTTCCAACCCTGGCTAGCCCTTCGGCCAGCTCCAAGTACCCCTTTTTTCCCCTTTACCCCTACTCTCTCCTTATTATATATATTTTGTACTTAATAATATATGTGGGTTGATATGGGTTGGATGTGGGGTTTGTGGGTTAGAGAAGATTGAAGGTGAGAAATGATGTGGATGTTGATATGGCAGTGGGTAACTCCGGATTGGATACTGATGGTCTTAGAGATCTAAATGTTCTTTAAGTGACTCTTCAAAAGCTTTCCATTACATATATTGACTGAAATCGTTTCTTGCAACAAGTAAACAAAATCACGTTATTTTTCAAAAAAACCTCGCTTTTAAAAGATTACCTAGAAAAGCCAAATTATGCTATGATATACAAAACATGACCCGGTTCTTATAGCCCTAGTTATCCAAGATGTTAACTCATCGATCCAAGCATTGTTTCAAGACTTCAAGTCCATACCACTAGGCCCAGGTTAAATGAAATCAAATTTATCCGTTCAACAATGTATCCTTGGTAGCATTATGATCAATGTAACCTTATCTTCTTTTAGCGATTTACTCTTGGTAGCATTATAGTCACAGGAAGACCTGGGTATAGTCCGGTGGTAGCACGGTTTACTAGTCAATTTTATAGACAGAGTGTAAAATTTCAATGTTTTCGAGCCGGTGCCACCAGTCAAATTTTAGGTCTACCAGTGATTTTTTTATGCCACCAATAAAATCTAATGAAAAATGAATTTAAAAAAAATGATAAGATGCCATTCAATCTTCGATTTATACATTTAAAATACTTTAGTTAACCTTAAAAATAACAATTTAATTAACAATGCTTCATATAAATTGTGTAAGTGTTTTGTTTTAAAATTTGACCCTAAAATACAGAATCAACAACTAAAACCTCGTTAACCCGGCCCAATTAACTGGAAACCTGAAAAAAAAACCCAAACAACACCCTCAATTTTAATTAATTTTATTTTTGTCATTATATGATGCCACCGATAAACAAAAATTCTGGTTCCACTCCCAAATTTATAATCAATGCAACTTTATTTCCTGATAATAACTACCCCTCCCAAAATATTTTTTCATACAATTGCAACGTGTACATGTTATAAGTTAACTTTACAGTATAATTCTTAAGCACATGAATAAGAAAATCTTATAAACTCATAAAATGAGTAGCTCTTTGCCCTTCAAATGGATATGTTAGAAGATCTTAAACTCAACCCGACAAAAATGTCTATACAATCGATTGGCCCCACACGAAACCGTCTTTGAAATATCTTGGCGGATAATGTCGTGTCAGATCAATATGATAAGCTTAGTTTAACTAATAGTTGATGTTGATCTAGTTTCATATCTTGAAATCTTTAGGATATAAGCATAAGCAAAGATCAACATGATAAACTTAGTTCAACTAATAGTGTTTAAACTTTACTAACTCAACTCGATTAAAACTAAAAGGTCTAGCTTCTGTGTGTTCTATTTTGCAAGTTTCCTCCATTTATCCTTTAGGTCATCAGGCGTGCGAGATGAATCAAAGACATGACGCCCAAATTCCAAAATTTTCTTCCAAGGGAGGTTTTTGCGTGTTAGTAAGGAAAACTTTTGAACTCCTTCCTGCCGGATTTACATTATGGTTAGTAAAATTTGATGTTGCCAGGCATCAATTGGAAACAAAAAACTTGGCAATAAGATCAGCATTTGTCCCAAGAGAATAAAAGGATTTACCATCGTTCAGATCGTTCATTCAACATAGAGAATAAAAGGATTTTGGAATAGCAAACCTTAAGCATATCTTCTTCTCCTTCACTCCAGAGTACTCTACGCTTTCCAATCTGCAATGGTAGTTTTATATTCCTAAAGATGAACCAAATATTATAACAATTAGCGCATAATAGAGTCAAATTTTACTTAAATATATAATAAAAATATTTTATCCTTACAAAACAAAATACATCATATCCAACCTGTCAGTCACGGAGAGCAGCTTAGATGAATTTTTAACTTCTCCTTGATAGCTGATGTTACTGATTTTTGAACCAACCATCACACCAATCATCGCTTCTAAAGACCTGTTTGTTTTTGCACCATTTGGATTATTTAATGAACCAAATGGTCCATCTCTAGTATGCCTTCTGTCTGATTCATCATGATTGATTTTGGTATCTGATTTTGATCGTGACTGTGTTCCTGTTTGTATGGATAACAAAGTTTCTGCTGCAACTTCCATCAGACACTCTTCTTTGCTTCTGTTTCCATTCTTGGTGAATGCCATTATGTGGTTTCGTTTTTTGCTAGTGTATTTCTTTTCCATGGGTGGTGATATAACTGCAACTTTCGAATGTGTTTCTTCTTCTATGGAAGTAGCATGCTGTTGTTTGTCAATAACTTCATGTCTGCCCTTCTCATTTCCTGTTTTTTTGTCAACTTTGCTCCTTTTAGTACCATCTGGTTCAAGGTGGTCAGCTTTCATCCTGTCATCTTCATATGAATTACCATCAAGAACACATTTATCAACAGGTTCTGAATTTGGCTCATAAACAACCATTATCCTGCAGGTATTAACATCATCAAGTCCACGAATTTCTCCAGTTCTGTTAAACGACCCATTAGCTTGTTCAGATACAAACACGTCACGAGTTTCTTCACAATGATTTTGATCGTTATCAAAAACAAAATTGTCTTTTGATGAAATTTCTTCCTCATGATTATTCCCTACTGTTGGCTCCTGGTGGTTGGCATCTCTTATTTCTTCCTCTAAGAATGTTGATAAAGCTTTCTTTGTCAATATAACTTTTGCCTTCAGTTGACAAGCTTCTGCCGCTAGCCGTTTATAAACACAATAAGGGCAGTGAAAGTTGCCTGTATCACCAAAATGAGCCTTGCAACCCATGCAACTCTCATGGACGGAAATAGGGCAGCCATCACCATTACAAATTAAGAGCTTGCCACCTTTATCACATAGTACACATTGTTGATTTTCTGCCCAATCCATAATAAACACACCTTCTAGCTCCTTAAGCGTTGATGATGCAAGCTACAAACATTTTACCAATGAACAAATATATTAAACTCATCTACAAGCCACTGTCTGTAGCTTCTTCATTCTTCTACCATTTATATGCAGTGAATAACCATTGGAGCTGACAAACAAGCATAGGAGTTCTTAGAAGAAACACAGAGCGTATATGAACAGATCTGTACATAAGCAGCATACTAACACTAATCTATCATAACCCGTCTGCCTACAGGAGCTGGGCTCGAATACAATATTCAATGAATGAAAAAGTTGCAACATAAAAGAGCATAATGATGATTTAACATTGCTTGAACTTTAAATAAGTTAGAGATCAATAGATCATCAACAGTTGATATGCATGTACATGCACAATCTTTCTGTAATTTGATCCATTAACTTGGTATTGCAGCAACACTAAGTCACTAACCTGTGCCTATTCGAAGTATGGGAACAGTCTACCTTTATCATACACACAATCACACACATAACTAGAACCCATTTATACAGACCAAGAATCATGGCGTATGCATAGTCCCCTAATTTAGTTTCAAGTTTCTTCTTAGATACCAAAACTAGTTTGTTGCACACCCATATCTTATATAGTTTCTGTCATTGATCAAGTGCTTGGATTCCAAGGCCTCTTTATTCACATACCTAAAACTCAATGTATTGGTGAATCATGATATACACGGATGCTAAGTAGTACAGAAAGTATTAAAAGATGCATATTTAGGTCTCAAAAGCCAAAGTTAAACTTCTCCATGAAACAAACATCAGATTTTAGCAATGTAGTTGCTAATCGTTCTATGAAACTTTTCAAAAATCATCAATCTGAAGTTGAAAACAACTGAAAGTCGAATTTCTTTCTAAACCAAATGAACATTATACCGATGTAACAGATATTCTGATTGTCAAATTTGTACAAATACTGAGAGTAAAACATGCCCCTATTTCGACCATATGCGCATGTAAAATCCAAAAGGAACAATATTAGTTCTTCAAACTTAATTATAACTTCATAGCCATTAGAACACACTCAGAATGTCAAGTTTTCAATTCGAGTAAAATAAAATACATTAGGGAACAATCTTATTCCAACATCAACACTTTAACATATGGCATTCGTTCATCAAGCGAATCGATAAGAACAGATTTAGCTACATGCAGAATCAACAAAAGTTCATATCAGTTACCAGAAATTTGCCGAGATTGTAGCCTTGTTCAACTTCGAAGAGAATCGAAGAAGAAAACAGAGGCGAAATAGGTAAAGCGAACAGAAAATCAGTACGTTTTGGCCATTTGAACCCTCGTTTGAGAAAATCGCGGTTTTGCCAAAATTCAGTGCGCACATTTCAATTTTATTTTTCTATTTTTATATTTTCCCAAATTTTCAATTTGTGCCCAAAATGTTTTGTTTCCCAATTTGTGCACACAAAGAAATCCTTGCATTTTAAATGAATTTATTTGAACTTATCACAATTTTAGTAGTCTTTCTAACTAATAATTTGTTAAAGAATTTGGTTTATCTAGGATAAGAATTCAATTGACTCCATTAGAGGTCTTGTCTTTATGTAATCGTAAATAGACTCAACCTTTTTTTTATTCATATTAATTTGGGTTTAAGAATTCAGTAAGACTTAAATAAGATTTTGTACTACTTGACTCACTAAGTTCAGCTTAATCGTCTTGGATTACAATAAACTATTGACATGATTCATATAAAAAATTATGTTTGTAAACCATAAATCATGATCCTATCATGACTAAACTCAATCACTTCATTTGAGTTTTTGTTATCATTGCGCATTTGTGTGATCATGCATTGATATCTCAATGCTATTTAGTTGTAATTTCCTATTAACTAGAGCAATAAAGGTACATGAGTGGGGTGCAATAATGGTTTGACACTATTACAGTAATTAGTAGTTTAACTTACTTTTAAGACAAAGGTAGTAGTTTAACTTAATTTTTGAAGCTTATGTTTGAGGCGGAACTGTTTTGAGTATTTCAATTCCTTACCGAGTATATAGTATGCAAGACATGAAAGTTTAACGGTGGGTACAACAATAAATGACACATTGAAATCTAGAGATAGAAGGGGAGAGGAGAAGAAAAGAATAATGACTATCAACAGAAGATATCAACTATTAACCCATCATGATTGGAAGTTCTGAAATTTGGCACATAATTGGACTTATGAATCAAAAATTCGTAAGACAACTGTAAATCATATATAGAGATATCAAATCTTTTAAAAGAGAGGTAAATATATTAGAAATCATAGTTACAAAGTATTTATATTCCTTGAATTTTTACAATAATTATCCTATATTTAGACTAATATCATATGTAAACTAAACTTTACTAAATGTATTTAAGTACTTAACATTCCCCCCTTTGTGTTCAGTTTACAATTAAGCATAATAACAAATATACTCTATTTAAACACCAAACAATCTATCTGTTCAGAATATGCGTAGATTTGTTCTCTTTCTACAATTAACATTTGGAGATCGTTATTTGAAGTTTTGAATCTTCACGAGATCTTCAAAGACGCATCAGATCAAGTTGTTTATTAGAGATGACAGTAGAAGCCTTAGGCTTATCAGACTTTGCAACCATAATCATCTATTTTGTCTTCACGGGAACAATCTTAAACATTACACGAAAATAATCTTTCTTGATTATGCACAGATGTTGCTTGAGGAATCGATTCCAGCACCTTTGAAATTTTCCATAAATAAAATTTGCTCCCTCTCAAAAGTAACTCAAGAAGTTTAACACTAAAATCTGAAACCTCCTTCTTAAATTTGTAAATAGTTGTCTTCTTCTCTTTGAAACTTTGTCGGCTCTCTTTCAAAATCATCGAAATTTTAATAAAATCTTTTTATAATCAAATTTGAATTCTTATATAACATCATTATCAAAAAAAAAATTGCAAACTTCTTTATAGTTAAAATTGAATTTTCTAATTTAATCCAATTGTAATACGTGTTTACATAAATAACTCACGAAAATAAGTAGATGTATCTACTAAATGATTTTATTAAGATATTTAAGTGCTAACAAACCAAATCGCCTAAAAATGACATTTAAGAAAATAACTAATTCGTAAGTCATTTAAAAAATAAAAGATGATTGATAAAAAAATTCTAAAAATAGGAAGATAATATCCTAACCTCTTTTATTGTAATATGTATTAAAAGTTAAAGGTTAAAAAGTGCAAATTTCCAAGAATAATAATATAAATATCAAAATATGCCAATAAATGTATTGTACATATTTTTTGGACAAGAAAGAACTATAGATTTCATTTTCTTATAAAAAAATCTTGACGTGATAACATTGATTTATTGAAAATTTACAAACTCATTTTATGCGAAATTAAAGTTTATGATCCTTTTCTTATAATAAATTAAAAATGATTTTATAATTTCTCTGCGTAAAAACTTACATATTACCTTTATTGGTAAATTTTGATATATATATACTAGTGGGGTACCCGCACAATGCGACGGCGGCGAATAAAGAGGAGGTTGTGATGAGTTTTGTGCATAATAATCACAAAGAGCTAATATGAGTTTGTGAAGATTCTTTGCGAGAGACACTTTGAAATTAACAATTAAATTGCTAACTCTGAGTTATTTGTCTTTCAGTTTGTTGGAAGAGTTTTGTCGTATGTCTGAATCATGAAGTTGCTGATTATATATATGTATGTATATATGTGTGTGTAATGTTTTATAGTTCCAATTATTATGTAATTGAGTTAGAATGCAGTGTTTATAAATTTCAACTCTTTGACTCTTTCATTTGTTTGGTGTTTGTGATATCTCTTGAACTTGATTTAGTAAAAACAGGAATTTAGGTGATCTCATGAATCAAAAGTTAATATTAAAAATATATGATTAGACTTAATTCAGTTATAAGTATGGTGATCTCATGAATCAAAAGTTAATGTTAAAAATATATGGTTATAAATAATTCAGTTATAAGTATTGGTTTAAATTCATTAATTGTCGGTTATGTTTTCAATATTTATTTGTTTAAATTCATTAATTGTGGACTTAAAGTAGGTATAAAGGAGATGTATTTTAGTAAATTTACTCTTCTTAAAATTAAGAGTTTTTTAGATGGTAAATACATTATATAGGAGTAAGATATATATATATATATATATATATATATATATATATCTTACATTTTTTTAACAATTTGTCTTAAAAATATATTATTTGATTTAAAAGTCGCCTGTTAAATGCCAAAATGGTCAACAACTATGTGAAAAATCCGAGAACTGTACATAATTCAGAACCTTTTTTATTACAAAAGCAAATATTGACTTTTGATTTCTTTGTCATCAGTGGAGGTTGGACTGTCAAAGTGTGCACACTAAGTGTAAATGAGATAAACTTTTATCGAGTAACTTAAGTTTGAGCTCGATTCGAGTTCTTATTGAGTTTTGTATAGTATATGTATATGCGTAATATGTAATGAGTGATTAATATTAAAATACATTAATATTAAGTACTTATTGAAACGAATCTACATTCTATATGTACTATTTATAAAAATTAATTACTAAAAATCATTATTTTTGGATTTTATCTATATTTTGAATGATTTGGTTTTTAAAATTATTATTTTTATATTATTTCGAGCTTTTTGAGCCAAGTCAAACTAATTATGTACATTGTCGAGTCAAACTCAAGCTTCAGCTATGAAAGATCATCGAGCTCGAGTTTAACATAAAGTTCTTGAGCCGAGACCGAGTCCAATCGAACTCAAGCTCGAACCGCCTTGTTGCACCCTGGTTAACACAAAAATGTTCCCGAATAAAGCCTTGTAACAAGTGACTATGCGCGCAATAAGACAAGGAAGAAGCATTAATTTTTCAAAAACCAAGACAAAATTATCGTCAATTTTGATATATAATCTCGTAAATCCTTTCGATGAAAGCTTCTAAATTATGTAATATTAAAGTTTTATCAACGCTCCATATATACCAAGGTGGAATTAAGAGAGTTTCTGATTATTAATTAATTTAATTAATTGAAGCTAGTGTTGATCGATCATGAGTACAGGTCTTGCTATTGCTTTAACTGCGTTGGGGATGAGCATTTTCATCCTTCTGGTTGCACGGTGTGCCACTGTAAACACCAAACAACAAGAGAACGATAAACCAGCTGCAGGTGACGAGGAGAAAGATAAAGCCCGAGAAAATGATATTGTTGTCATGAACTGCTGTGGTTGTGGTGATGACGGTTGTGATGGCGGTGGAAGCGGGTGTGGATCAGGGTGTGGTGATTAATGAACGAATGTTCGTCGCTGCTGTGGTTGTACGTGATGATATGATATGGTGCATTCAGGTCAATTAATTATTCAGAATTTTACTAAGATTGCAGCTGAACTTGTTCCTCTTCTTTCTTTCTACTTATCTTTTTTTGTAAATTTAGTATTTGATGTTATATATATATATATATATGGCCATAGGGAAGGATTCAAACGAGAACTGTTTTTCATACGAGAAATGCGAGAACCAATCGTAGCCCTCCAATTCCCCCTCCTTCAATTGGATTGCCCATTCATGAATTCATTACATACACATTGTCACACTCAATCCCCCTATGCTCTTCATCCATGAATTCCACTTACCACTTGAATAACCAAGATTGGTTCTCGCAGTTTTCGTATGAAAAACAGTTCTCATTTGAATTCTCCCCTATGACCATATATAAAGAGGAAAGGAAAGCGAAGCAAACTAGGAAAAGAAATTATTTTCTTTCTAATGATTTTAATTTTGAAAGGATGGATTTAGAACCAAAATAACTTAACTTAAACTCTCTATTTCCTTTCCTTTTCATTTATTAAATGAAACCCAAGAAGGCAAGAAAACCTATTTTAAGGGTTTTCTTTTAAATATTTTCCTTTTTTTTCTTAAAAGAAAACTTTAACGTATAGGTTATGTGAAAAGGGGTAGACTGTCATTTGTTTTTATATGTTGCCACCGAATAAGTTGTGGTTATAGATTGGGAGTCTTTGATTGATATTGGGTTTACCGGTCAATGTTTGTAGAAAGTATTCGCTACCTTTGACCATAATTACATATATACTATCAATTCACAAAATGAATAGACAAATTATAATGATAATTTTGAAGGTGTTTTAGTAGTTTAACAAAATATCATGAGAATTTGTTTTTCTCATGATATCTTCTAAGGCTTTAGCAAATGAGTTCTGTGGTGTTATTATTATTTTCTTCAATTATTGTACGTATGAGCTCTATCAATCCAAGTACACAGAGCTTCTATACCTTACACAAAGCATCAACGATCAACCCTAATATCTCTAGAGATGATTTGTATATACTATTTTTTTATCATATACAATAATGATGCCTTTTATGTCTTTACAAACCTATTATATATTTTTCTCAATCACATGTTTAAGAGTATCTTAATCTCAACAAACACTTTTTGTTGTGTATGACAAATAAGCAGTGTGCATAAATCATCTCCAAAGTATCTCGGCCATAAGGAAGATGAGGATGATGAAGTTGATTAACTCCAATCTAGTATTTCATGAGGATGGAATTTCTAGGTATCTCAAAGTCTGGTTATGGTATGACTATCCAGGTATTAGAATGATGTTGACACGTGATAAAACTTTGACAATTTAAGGACTTTTCAACTATGAGACTTCTAATGAAACTTAATTAAAGTAAAATTAGTTAGAGTATGGAATAACAAGTTGAACACTTGGTAAATATGATTTGAAGACGATAGTTTTATAAGAAAAAAATAGGTTTTCTTCAAAAACTTTTGAATTGCAACCAATAATCTTCTAAATATAGAAGTGTGGGTAGAAGAAACTCTTTTCTAATGCAAGCTATGTATGTTTGTGAGAATCAAGCTAAAAGAGAAAAAACCCTAACATACTTTTATTTTTTGGCGAACACTAGCTATCACATATATAAACATGTTGAAAGTTAATCCTTTAGATATTTGTGTTGAGAGGCCTGTTTAAAGTTTCAAAGAGGTCAAACTAGCTACTATATAAGCCTAAAGTAAGAATTATTAGAGTGTAAAGAGTGGTTATATACTATCACACCCATCACATCGTTATGTCCGTTTTTTCTACCACCTAATCAACCACTTGGTCTCCTAGTTGTCACCCTGCATCACACCAAATTATCGGTTCCCATATTACTCATCTAACCAATCAAAATTTAACAAAAAAGGTAAAAAGCCCATAAGGGCCTACCACCCCTCACCACACACCCCATCCACACGTGGTAAACACCATACTCCTCTCACCACACCTTCATAGAGTGGTACCACGCCCAACCCCTAAGTGGTCACTCCACCACACACCATCGATACCCTCACTCCTTTTACAAATCACAACGAATAGTTTCTTTCACAAGAAAGTGTACATGTACATCACGCTTAGACCATGCATGGTAGGAGTACTATTGTGTGACTGTCTATGTACGAGTAACTTTTTCTTGACTTTTTTGGCGTACTTATAAATTGAAAGCTTGCCTTAATTAAATTTCATCTACTGTATAACTAAAGATAACATCTACTTTTATTCTCATATTGTCAAGTGATCTTGATTCTTAAAATCAATGTTGTTGATCATTGATAGTCAAATTAACAAGAGTGCGAGCCGTCTATCTATTTTAGACGGTAGGTGTTATCCACTTGACTCACATAATTTGCGTCCAGATTTAATCTTTTAAAATAATATTAACGGTTTGTCTATGAAAACAAACAACCATAAATGAAGTTAAATAATTATATTTGATCATATTCAAGAAAAGAATAAAACTGGTAGTGATTACGTTCATTAAATATTGTTTTCTCCTCTAAAACTATTTACTTTCTTTTTAGGTTTCGTAGTTCATAATTAAATTATTTTAGTATAAAATTTCCATTTTTAAATTTAGTTCTTTAAAATTAATTAGTTTCGTTGATTGTATAGTTTATTTTGGTTTATACATATTGAATTAATTTATTTTTTGTTAAATTTTAATTTCGGTCTTTACCAACCAAACAAGATATAGTTTTTCACAAATTTCAATTCCTTTGAATTCAGATTCCTATGAATTCCAATTTTATGATCAAATTTTAATTTCTTCATATTCATTCTGCGAACCAAATGAACCCTAAGAGTAAATTAACTTATATGGAAGACCTTAAGGTGCGTACTCTAATATGACATTTGTGAATGTGAAATTAAGTTGTGTATGATAGCTTACTTGTCGTATGAATTGAAGTTGATAATGTGACTATGATATAAATGCTAAATTGTTGAGGATTACATGTGATAAGGTGAATTGTAATTTTAATAAGTGTGAGATATGTCTTATGCGTTATTTGTAAGAAAATATTGTTTGGAAGATATTGATTTACTTAATAAAAACGAAAGTTACAATGATAGAAGGACGGAATAAAAGAGAATACTTGAAAATAAATAAACAAGACTGAGACCCGTGTTAGACACGATTCCCTTAAAACAGATTCGACGTCTGTTTTTCAAGATATAACGCCCAAAGTAGCATGTACTGTCAGATATGACCTACATGCCTCAACCTGATGTGTGGGTCTCTGAAACGCGATCTCGGAAATAAAGCTAGAGCACCAAAGAGGGAACGATTTTTTAGAGCAAAATCTTGAAATTTGTAGCACTAAAAATCAAAATATGGAGCTTATAGTTATAGTGTGTAAAGAATCGGTTAAATACACAAACTATATCTGTATTTTAATACTGAATCATATATTTGGAGATTTGATTTACAAAATCACACCAAACTTGAATTGCAAGTTGTATATTTTCCTTTGATAGAATTTTTGAAAATTCTAGTAAAAGAAAACAAAAATTCGAAACTAATGAGTAACAAAACCTGGCTACACGAGCTTGAGATTTCAAAGCTGCATTCGTGTTTGTAGAAAACGTCCCCACACAAGTTTGACGAATTTAGTGTAACACCGAAAAACTCAAGCCATTTTTTTTAAATACGTTGCGGAAGCTTTAAGTAAACAAATCATTTACATACAAACCAATATTAACAAATGTACAAACATTGTTCACAAACAAAAGTATCATTGTTGTGTTACAAAAACTACAGGCTCATTTCTTTTCAAAAGCTAATATCAGAGTCAGGTCAACTTCTCCTTCAGCCAACCTCACAAACACGAACCTGCAAAAGCAACAACTGAGGGGAATTAGCACAAAGCTAAGTGAGTAGAGGCTAAACCCAAAAGCAAACATCCATAGTTAATATCAAAGCATGTAATCACAAATCCCAAGAAGACCGGCGGTTCGCGCAGAACCTACAACCAATGCCGGCCAAAGCAAAGGTTTACCGATAGCTCTCTACTGAATTGGCACAGTGAAATCCTCCTCTGAAGCAACATATGCAACAGTGAGGCTACCACTGTTCAACCAACCAGTAACCGAGCTCAGCCCAATTCTACGTATAGCTGACTTCCCAACGCAACTCAAAATCATTCTAAGAGTGCATATCGGCCAAATAATCATGCAACAGATATCAATCATCAATAATCACAATCAACAGTTCAATCAAACCAATCCAATCTCAATCACAGTCATGCATCACATCAATAACATTAACCGAAATCTTTACCATCTGCGATTAACGTACACTCACCTCAAAATCAACACGGGCTCAGAAATCTAATTTTACTGAGTCTTTTGATAGTCTGAAAACACAGCAACAATCAAATCAGTCTCGAATATATAAATATACCTTCTCATATATATTTATATCTCAAATCCATAAAAACAACTCAATAAAATCACATAATTAACATGTCAAGTTATTCTATGCAAAACACAATAAAGAACAAGAAATATTCTGAAATGGGGTCTGTCGCGCCGCGACACTAACTCCGTCGCGCCGCGACCGTAGCGGATTTCAAATCCGAGAGGCATCTGTCGGATTTTGGTGTCGGTTTTCTAAAGTATCATATTTCAGGGTCGGATTTGCAAACTTTCGGATTTCCAAGGGTCGGATTTGCAAACTTCCGGATTCTTGCAATCCGAAACCGAAACTGTCGGATTTTACTAACGTCGCGCCGCGACACGCTCAATCACAGATCGTCATCTTCATTTAGTGTCGGATTTTCAGCCACATAACTTGCTTATAAACCTTTTAAACCTCATTTTTCTTTCAACAAAACATATCTATAACATATAACATGTCTACAAATCATTATAAACACCTTTTTACTCAACTATAACTACAAAATCTTCAAAACCTATTTACCAAGCTTTCTTCCAAACTTCAACAATGGTGAAACCACCAATACACATGCTTTCTAACATATAAACATGAACTATAACATGCTATAAACACTGTCTCACCTTCCTTTGAATTAAAACACACAAAGTCTTGATTCCACAAATTCAAGTTTAGCAAGTTTGCAAGGTTTCTTCTTTTGAAGGTTTTCTCTCCAAAACACACACTTCACACTCTTGCACACTTTGATAAAAATAACCAAATTGCTAACCACGTATACAAGTAATTGATTTTAACCAAAGCAGGTGGTGGCAATTTTACTTTCCCATGCATACATTCATACATTCTAATCTACATGCATACATACATGTACTTTCTTTTTCTTTTCCTTTCTAATTTACTATTCATCAGTAACATATATTTATTTAGATTTAAATGAATTAATTTCATTACTCTTAATAAACACATAATCAATTAAAACAAACCCATCACATACCGCTAATCCGCTAATCTCTTAGCCCAGGTTTGCGGGTATTACATTTAGCCTACTAAATTCAGATTTTGCATCCCTTGTGCGCGGGTAAGAGGTGGAGTAATTAATACTCATATAAAGTTTCTTTCTACTTCTATACGAGATCTAGTTTTCACACTCAAATTTCCTACTATTTGCATTTTTTGTTTCTCTTTTTGGTATGTGTTATTATCTTATTTTTTGTGGGTGTCACAAATTGTTGCTTAACGGGTTCATACACTTGTAGACCATTTTGTAATGATAAAAACTTTTGTGTCGGAACGCAATCCCACTTATTGTTGGAGCGTTTATGTTTTTGGTAATTGGAAACGGGTGAGTACTCTTAGTTCTTATTTATATTTAATTTATGGTTTTTAAGTACTTAGCTTATTTTTATTAATGCTTATTCTTGGTAAATAGTGATAATATTTATACTTGCATATGATTTACTTGGTTATTAATATGGCTTTTAAATACTTGTCTTATCTTTAATAATCTTCTTGTGTGTTACAATGTCCGCATTTATTTCTTATTAATATTGTTTTTATTAACCTAACATCCATCTCCTTTAATCATTCTTTATTTTAAATAATAATAATAATAATAAATGTTGAGAGAGAGAGGGTGACTCACGCTCAACGTGAGTGGGGGCGATGGTTTTCTTGATGTGAGAACGGGCTAATAACCCATTTTACGGGATGGATACGTATAGCCTTAATGGATCAAACCGACCCGACACAAATAGACCCAAATTCTCTATTCCGGAGGATTCACTATCTCTAACGAAGTTTTTGCCCCCTCAATCACCCAAATTTCTGGATTTGCCGCTTGTCAGTAGTCAGTAGTCACATGATCGATTAGACGATCAAACAAATTGACTTCCGTGTTCAATTATCATTCTCCACTTTTCTTCTCTAAAATAAAATAAAAAAATTCCTCCTTTTGCCCATAAATCGACACCTGAGGCCTCAATCCTCACTCTCTGTCCTTCTCTACTGATTGCTCGACGAAACTAGATAGATCAGATCAGGACACGGCTGTTGATCCGCGGCGATACGGACTCGACCTGCTCCTACTCACCAGGGGGCACCAATCTCAATTTTAGGTATACCTTGTTAGTGTTACAGAATTTGGTTAAAATGTGAGTTTACATGTTTATATCATGTCGTGTTTATTGATATTACGACTCAATCCTACGCAATTATTGCTATAAGAATCTCCTCTTCGTCTTCACCATCTTCAACTTTTCACATTTGTGCAGATTTTGTAGATTTTTGTAAGTTTGAGTGAACCCTAAATTTTGCAAACCTTAGATTTGGGTAAAATTGATAAAAGTTCTGTAATGACCATTTTCTATCTTTAATGTAATAATGTTTCTTGAATGGCAGTGTACTTTTATAATGCCAACATTGTACTTCTATAATGGTCATTTTTTCTATCTGTAATGTTTTCATGAGTGATTTTATGTGTAGTAATTAGGTTTAGATGTAATTAACTCTGTCAGATAAGAAATTGGGACATCTAGGTTTGATATGTAGTTAAATAGGGGTGTTTGATTATTTAGATACATAGTTTAAAGATCATGAACAAAGAAGCTTATTAGGTTCTTTTTATAGGTGACACTTCCAACCAGTTTAATAATTTAATGATGAATGGGATGATTTGGGTTATGTTTTATTCAAATGGGTCAACTTAAAATTTAGCTAAAAGGGAATTGGTCAAATGGAACAAAAGAGGTGAAGTTTATCCAAAGTCTAATTTGTATGCTTATTGCATATAACCAACCTCCTAAATCGGTTATCCACGGTATACATACAACAGCGACTTTGGACGAACTTCAACACTAAACCTAAGTAACTACAAAGTACAAATCAAATCATTCAAGAATCATTAAAGATAGGAAACTGGTTATGATAGAAGTACTCTGTTATTCATTTTGAGAGTTTAGGATTTCAATTGTCAATGTGGACATTTCATATACATGTGGAACAGATGAATTAGAGAAACTTGTAAGCTATGCTTATATGTAGTTTGGATATGGTGCAGTTTAGCTCTTAGCAGCAATGAATAACCAACAGACTCTCCCAACCACCACCGGTGACATGTCAACCGATCCAACTGTTGATCCAACCACCCAACGCAAACATGCCGCCATGATCCAACTCCTTTCCGATCTTCACCAGTCTCGTGTTATCAATAAAACCGACCCGAAAGATCCTTCCTTTGAATCCACCAAATCATTTCTCACACTTTTCACAAACTCTAAACAAGCAATCGAGTCGTCCCTCGTCCAAATTCAACAAATCCCGGATACAGATCCAAACCAGGATCTCAAACCCGATCTTGAAAAAATTTCCAGCTCGATCACTGACCTCGAAAAACTCGTTTCCGAAAACTCCTACTTTTTACCTGCATATGAAGTCCGATCCTCCCTCAAAACCATATCTGACCTGAAACAAACACTAGATTCTGTCACTTCAAAAGTCAAACCACGGAAAAAATTCTCATTCAAAAACAAAGCCGCCAAGAAACCCGAAACACCCGACAGCATTACTGAATCCATCTACAAAAACGAGCAAGAACAACAATCAAGTTATGATGTTAAAGATTCACCTGGGCTTAGGAGTATAGATAACGGGGTTTTGGTTAAGGAATTTGACGGTTCACAGGTTGGAGAATATGTTCTTTCGGATCTAACCAATTGTGAGGTGAGATTGAAAGGACGTGTTCGGACTTTATTTATAAACCGGTTGAAAAATTGCAAGATTTATGTGGGCCCGGTGTTGGGTTCGATCTTGATTGAAGAAGTCGAAGGGTGTTTGTTTGTGGTTGCATCACATCAAATTAGGATTCATCATGCTAAAATGAGTGATTTTTACTTAAGATGCAGGTCTCGACCCATAATCGAGCAAAGTTTTGGGGTGAGATTCTCACCGTATTGTTTGTCTTATAGTGTAATTGAGAGTGATCTCAAGGATTCAAATCTGTATGAGGATACTGGGAATTGGGCAAATGTTGATGATTTCCAGTGGTTGAGAGCAGTTCAGTCACCAAATTGGTCAGTACTACCGGAAAGTCAACGGATTGATACGGTCAAAATCTGATCTAAAATTTGACATTTTTGTATCTGAAAGTATATTCTGAGTTGTAAGTCGTAGCATTGGTTATTCGTTTGTGTATTTCTTTTACTCTAATGAGTTCACACATCATTTTTCGAATCAGGATATTTATTAAAACTAAGGTATAGTTTGTTTCGCAGAATTTGAATGAATGAAATTGATTTATATTTCATCCGGCTCAACTATGGAATGAAATTTCCATTAAATGTCCCAAAGAATGAGATTTTATTAAAACACAAGTTTACCTAACACAATATAATACGGAATTTGATTTCAATTTCATTCCATTCATTTGAATTCTGCGAAATAAACTGGACCTAATTATGTAAATTTTATGCAATTGAGAATGAAGTATCGACTTGATTACGTGTTATGTTTCCGAATTGAAATAGTACAGGGGAGGTTTAGGGATGAAACTCTAATACATGTTTATTAACTCGAGTTCTATGATTTATCTTTTTTATGTTAGTTAATACAAGTAATATTCAAATGGTACTCTAAATTCTAGAATGTTAACAAAACAAGGGTTATAAAAAATAAAAATAGTTTAGTACTATCGGGTTAACGTACTCTAAATACTTGGTCATTATATCACCTCACATGAAAGAAAGGTGGCAAAATAAAAACTTGAAATAATAAAAAACTCAAATCTGTATATTAGCATTAATTTCATTCATCGTTTTTAGGTGATTTTGGCCTTGTAAAAATGTTAGCGATTAATAGCATTTATACAAGTTTAGAACATTTGTTGTACCTTTTTTAGCCAATGTTGATCGAGTAGTAATGTCTTCGTGGAATTACTCCGTTGGTATTAGTGGTTGCGTTTATTTGGTAAAAAGAGTTGATTACATTTTGGTCCCAGTGAAATTTTAGTTCTTGTACTTAAAAAATTATGATATTGATCCTTATGGTTTACATTTAGTTTCATTAATGGTCTTTGACTCACTTGAAATGACAATAATATTCTTTAATTATATTTTAAATTTAAAAACATTTAAAAACACATTTCAATAATTATTATTATTATTAAATGAAAAAACAAAAATACAAAATATAGGTGATCAAGCCCCCTCCCCATTCACCAATCCATCTCTCTCTCTCTCTCTATCTCTATCTCTCTCTCCCTCTCTACACCACCACATGCTTATGTGGCCTCCACCTCCTCTCCGGCCGGTCACCATCAAATGCGTTTTCTAACTCACCATCTCCAACCACCCATCCATTCTCTCACCCCTTCGATTCCCAACCCCTTGCCAAAACAGCTCTAGAGTCGAGAACAAAAATCAAATATTAAGAACAAGAATTGAGAAATTAAATTGAAAGGAACAAAATCCATGGATTTGGAATAGCATATGGTTTTTGTAGACGGCTCATGTAATCGCATCTGATGACGATTTCATTGTTCGTATGATTCAATTTTTGGGTTTTGTAGATTCATCTTCTTGGGTCGATTTCAGGGTTTCACTGATTGTTCTTTGTGTGTGTGTGTGTTTCGAAATTGGTTCAGATGGTTTCTAATCGATTGTTCTCCATGCCTTCATACAGTTCATCTATGGTTCTTGAGCCTTCACATGGGTTTTTAGATGTGGTTCATAGATTGTTTAGGGGGTGTTGGTTTTCAAATCAATTCATTGATCGTTTTGACTTCAATTATATTATGTGCTTCTGATTTTGATTCTGGTTTTTTGGTGGGGTGTTGACAAACTGGTGAGTAGTGGTTGGTGCTAGTAGACTGTTAAAAGGGACAATAGATCTTGAGTAGAGAGAGAATGGTGGACGGAGGGTGTTCGTCGGAGGAGGTAACTGAATGATAGTTCCCGAAAGAAGAGAAATAGAGGATCGAGAGAGAGAGAGAGTACTAATGGAACAAAAGTGAAGTGTGGGGTATTTATTTTTTTGATTTTTAGATAATTGTTGTTTAAATAAAAATAAATAAAATAGGCATAAGAGTATTTGATTAATAAAAATTGATTATTTATTAATAAAAGAAAATGATTTTAGAAGTTAACATGAAGAAAATAAAGGATAGGGTTAATTTTGTCTTTTCTTGTGCACTAATAACTAATATTGAAACGAAATGTAAACAATGAAAATCAATACCGTAGTTTTTGAAACACAAAAACTAAGTGCGAAATTTTATACAAACTACGTGAACCAAAATATAATTAACTCTTTTAGACTAATTTAACTTATAAAATATACATTTATTTCGTTATAAATATATTAATACAATAATTTTTTTATTTACTTTTATACCTTCTCATGCTCTTCGATATCCTAAATCATCAATGACAATATCCTAAATCTATAGATCTAAAGTGACTTTAACTCTCTGTGATAACCGCTGAGTTATTTATTGATTTATAATTGGTCATGAGATGATTTACAAATGTTAAGACTTTTTCTAATGTAGTTGTGAACTTGTGATATCTTAGAGGTTAGTTTCAATTTTAGTTTTTTTTACGTGTACATAAAAATCATAGTATAAAAGGTGGTAAAAACTAACCCAATTGCGGGTACCTATTGTTGAGTATCTGTATGACACAGTCTGGTTTCAGATAGTCATATCAAGTTATTTGTCTCAATAAGGATTATATTTTTCTAAGTACATCAAACTGACTCACACAATAAAAAAATTTAATAATTTAAAATCTAAGGTATTAAAAGAATAGTCAATGTTATCTTATCGGTAAAAAAACAAGCATACCCGCTACTTGAAGATGATCCCGAAAACAAGATTAGCTTATTTTAATAGAGTTAAATTATAGAAATATTTAAACATACGTTATCTTGTGGATGGACTTAGGTAGTGCTTGATTTTGACTTAATGAATTTAATACGATTTCGGTAAGTTATAATATTATTGTTTGTTTTTTACCTGATCCATAAGGATGACTTAACATAATAATTTATGAGTATAATACTTTACACATTAAGTTAATGATTTTTTTTCTTATTCGAACAGTTCATTTAACATATAAAACAAACAACAATACTACTTATCTCATACAAACCTTATTTATCCAAACATACATTTTATCCAGACAACACTTAATAAGAAAGGAAAACAAACAAGCTCTTAGATAATTATATTGTTTTAGCTTAATTAGGTTTGATCATGATATATAATGGTTCCGAAATAATTAATGGCCTAAACATGTTGCGCTCTTCCTTGATCACACATTTACTACTGCAATTGGTCAGGTTCTCCTCTTCTTTTTATTTGGTAAAATGTATGTTTAGTTTTTTTTTTGAACAGAAGTAAAAAATTGTTTACTCTTATTCCTTTGTTTTTTATTTTTATTTTTATTTTCTCTCTTACTTTTTATATAATAATTTAAACCAAGATTTAATCCATAAAATATATCACACACAGCCTAAAATTTATCAAAGTTTAGAAATGAATTGATTTAACAATATTATTAATCTATAATTAGTTATTGTAATTAATAAAAAAGACAATTAAGTTACATGCATGTTAAAACCTTAATTGCTAGCTTTATAAAAAAAACCTTAATTGCTAAACATTAAATAGATAATCTTAGAATAAATTCAAATAATGATCAAGTGATGTTAATTTGTAGTTATTTATCATACAAAATACATACAGAGATTAATTAAGGATGAATTATGAAAGTTAATTAAGTCACAATATAAATGAAAATGTAATTAAATGTGCATTAATTAAAATAACCCTTCGATCTTTGTATATCTATTAACACGTATATATGTGTGTTAATTAATTTATTGACCAAGACTTATGCGAAGGCAAGCATGAATAACTTTTTACGTACGCCTCCATCTAATCGTATAAAAGTCTCTCTCTCTCTCTCTCTCTCTCTATATATATATATATATATATATATTGATTTTAGTATTTTCCAGGCAATTATGTACGTAATTGACTTTTTGACCGCTTCAAACTTCCAATACATATAAATGTCAAGACATGCACATGATCAAACTACACCAATAGCTAGCTTAATTCCTTATTACCACCAATATACTAAATCCTAGCTCTTGGATTCAATTAAGGCCGGTGATCATCTGCACCATGGCTAGGTTGATTAGTCTTGATCATAGTGGCCAAGGAGTTGGAATTCTCAAGTTTGAGGGCTCACATATTGTGTTCATTCTGTGTGCGATTGTTGTGTCTATGTCTATTTTTTCTATGATCATTTTCGCTTGCGCTACCTCTGAACATCCTACTAAACGTCGTCGTCGTCATTCTGGTGGTGGTGGTGGTGTAGTGGTAGGAGGCGGTGGTTGTGGAGGTGGAGGTGGTGGTGGTGGTGGTTGTGGAGGGGGAGGCGGTGGTTGTTAAGCATAGACAAGAAAAATAAAAATAAAAAACATCTATATACAAAACAGTATATGTATAAAATTATGTACTTCCAGCTACGTTTTGATTTTAATAATATCATTTCTTTGTATATAATTCTTTTTTTCTCCTAATTTTCTGGGTTTGGATTTTGATTTAATCGTCAACAATCATTCTGCAATGGTTTAACTTGATATGAATGTTGTTCTACATTAATTTACATAAGGCTAGGCAAAGGGATATATATATAGAGAGGGAGGTTCATGCGAAAAGGGTGTTATTTGCGAAAAGTGCGAGAAGCGATCTGAACCATCTGATCCTTTAATCAATTGTTACAAATTGTTGTGGCATTTTAGTAATTAGAAACAAATTAAATGTTTTTTTTAAATAGAGAAAAGGGTAAAAAGGACATTACTCTCCTCTCTCTCCAATCTCTCCTCTCTCCAATCTCTCTACTCTCCTATATTAACTTATTATCTTAACTCTCATTTCAAAAAAAAAACAAACAAACAAAGAGCACTCTCTCTCCCCTCGGCGGCTCTCTTCCCTCGGCGGCTCTCTTCACTCGCCGGCCGTCGGCCACCGGCCACAGTCCACCATCATCTACACCATCGACCGCTACTATCCCTCTCTCACACAAGCTGTCGCCGCCTCCATCATGCAACAAACAAAAAGGTTTGAAACCCTAATTTATTCATCCAACCACGCTGCCATCGCCGCCGCTGCATACCGCCACCTTCATCGTCCCTCATCCACAGATCCCGTAACACAATGGAGCCCTGTTACCTCGAGGCCGCTGCATACCACCACCTCCATAGTCGCTTCTGCTTCCCTAGATCTAGGGTTCCGCCGTCGCGGACCAGATCTAGGGTTCCGCCGCCGCGGACCAGATCTAGGGTTCCGCCGCTGCATCATCGATTCTATTACCCTCCACATCGTTGTCGCCTCTCCCGACGAAGCTGAATTGATCATCTGCTTTTTTTATTTTCTTTGCTGATAGTAGATCTGATAGAGATGAGTATAGTAGATCATCTGCTTTTTTTATTTTCTTTTTTTATTTTCTTTGTTGATAGTAGATCTGAATCGATCATCTGCTCCTTTTTTGATAATGGATCTGACAGAGATGAGTCACATATAGTATGTAGGCTATCTTGGTTTTTTTATGAAATGGTGTTAATCGATTATCTGCTCCTTTTTTTATTTGTTTATTTGTATTTTTTGTACTTTACACAATGTTCACACATAGATTGATGGTGTTAATTAGTAAACAAATTATGATCTGAGTTGAATAACTAGAGAATTCAATATTGAATATGTAAAATTTATTATAAATTAACTATGTTTAGTATTGAATATTCTAAATTTATCATAAAACTCATTTATCATTTGACTATGTTCAATATTGAATATTGCAAACTTATAAATTGACTGTGTTCATTTTTTAATATTGTAAACTTATCTTAAAACTAGTACAGTTTTGGTTGTGTTCATTATCGAACAAAAATAAGGATTAAAAACTCGTAAACTTTTTAGGTGTGTTCACCGGTGAATTCTGTTAAATTAATTATTTACTATTAGATTATTTTTTAATTTATTTTATTTTTTATAAAAAATCTAGGAGAGAGAAATAGATTGGAGAGAGAAAAGTTTTGATTTACCATCATGCCCTTTTTAAATTAAAAAAAATCAAATATAAATGAGTGGCTGAGATTGCTTCTCGCACTTTTCGCAAATAAGAAGCTTTTCGCATGAACCCTCCCCTATATATATATATATATATATATATATATATATATATATATATAGTGAAAGGTTCATTTGAGAACCGTTTTTATTGCGAGAACCGATCTTAGCCGTTCAATTCCCCCTCCTTATATTGGATTACCCACCCATGAATTCCTTACATGCACCCTGCCACACTCAATCCCCCCACGCTCTTCATCCATCAATTCCATTATCCAAAATGAACGGCTAAGATTGGTTAAATATATATATATATATATATATATATAAATTAGGCTTGTGAATATAATAACACCTACCATAGTTGTTGATGCATCATACATCTTTTTCCATTTACATATATACATAATATTATAATTCAAAAAACATACCACCTGTATATATATTCACTGTTCCATGGAGGTTCTTTGAGCTCTTTCAAGCTATGGGCTTTTCCCACTGTCTTTACAATTGTTGTTTATAGGCCGGTTTTCACATCATTAATATTCATTGCCAATTAGGTCAAAGTAGTTAAACTTGGTTCACTTGTTGCATTTATTCGTATAGTTTAAATTGTTGCTTGAATCTTTGATTGTCTAACAAATTTTTGACGAATTAATATAATCAACTTGGATAACGATTTGGATCGTGTATAAACACCTTTTAAAAGAAATTATTCATCCCTTATGATTTAGGTTTCACGATATTAC
Source organism: Dittrichia graveolens (assembly GCA_038502395.1). Classification (NCBI taxonomy): domain Eukaryota; kingdom Viridiplantae; phylum Streptophyta; class Magnoliopsida; order Asterales; family Asteraceae; genus Dittrichia; species Dittrichia graveolens. Next base: position 83,979,141 of record JARJIL010000005.1, on the reverse strand, counting down.
TTTGGATTAATCCAACGATTTTCCTATTCTTTCTATGTAAGAAGAACAAAGGAATGAACAAGAAAATCGATATATATATATATATATATATATATATATATATATATATATAACAACTTCAAGAATCACACATATAAATAAAAGTGAAAGATCACAAGTGTCTGATAGAATGTTCAGAGAATTTCAGTTGCAAAAGGGTGAGAGTTATGAACAAATGGTTGTGTATATATAGAGATTGAAGAGAGAGAATGGTGAGCTGTCAAGTGATCGGACGGTCGCAGCCCACGGTCGACCGTGGCTTGCGACCACGGCTCACTTGCACAACTTTTTGAGCCGGTTTAAAATGTAATAGTTATATTTCGGCTTTCTCTTTTAAACCTGTATTTTGACCGCTAAATATCCAGAATTAAATGATGTTATACTGTGTATATTGGTTGGCTTAAAGATTAATAAAAATGTTCGGCACAATAGTCAATGCAAGATATAAATAAGATATCATTCCACCAATGGTATAATAATACCGCTAAAGAATATTTAACTTATAACCAAAATATGTATTTTTATTTTGCCAAAATAAAATTTTTTCGTTTATCAACAGTTGGCAAATTATTTTATAAAAACTTCATTCCAGAAATATATAATTTTTTAAGCTCATATGGGATGTTTTTATAAATGAAAATGCATCTAAAAAAATAACTTTTTTATAATTTTTGCCATTGACGTTTAATAGACATTTTTACTTTATTAATTTTTAAGCGTTTGGCTCTTTTATAAAGTTTACAACTTTAATCCTCATAATTTATCAGTGTTGTGATCGATGCAAATTTATATTTGAAGACTTATTTCGCCAAACTTATTATTTTTATATTAACTTGGATTTTTGTAATAATATTTCCTTTTAAATAATTATAAAAATTGTGTCATCAAAACAATATATAAATATTTAATCTTGATTGCACCAACAATATATATATATATATATATATAGAGAGAGAGAGAGAGAGGATGGTTCATTTGAGAACCAGTTTTATTGTGAGTAACACGAGAACCATTTATAGTCATTAATGATAATTAATCAAAGGTTAATATTAGTTATGACAAACATATAATTAATTAAAAACGCAGCCGTCATTTTCATTTTTCAAAAATGCTGAAACAAATACCAAATAAATGGGGGACCACTTATCCCCACTTTTTTAAAACAAAATATCTACCAAACGTAAAGGTATTAAAATATGAAAATTATAACAAATTAATAAGAAAAATATGTTCTTTAATATGACATCCATATTGCCATACTTTTTCAAAGAAAAAAATTTCGTTTTTGCCGGGTTTTTTTCTAGCAAGGCATGAGATGTGTGCACATGCACATATAACAATCGATTTTTTTCAAACACGGGTGTATATGTGCACCACCTATTCATATTACACATGTGCATCTTGGTGCATATACGCACCGTGCACGTATGCATCTTGAATATATACACATGCACATGTAGATGTAACACTAGAGTTTTTTCGAGCACAGATACAGTTTTTTGCACATGTGCATGTAAAATTAAAAAAAATGTAGCACAGGTACAAATTTGTGCATATGTGCACATACACATGTACACCGTTATATATGTGCATATGTGCAACTCAAAATTGGTGAGGTCAAACTTAACATTAGCAAGTACATATTTAATTGGCATGCTACATATTATTATAACTTACATGTTAACAAACATCACAACAAAATCGTCTACTTGAATTATTACATTAAACACGAGAGAGAATACACGAAAAATAACTATACAAGTTTACATTAGTTTTTTTTCACATATTACTATAAATTTTAAAATTTGGTGCTTCTAACTAAAAGTAGGTCAAATCAATTTAAAAAAGTGACATTTTTAGATTATTTTGGTTATTCTACTTGCCAAAATGAAAATAATTCTACTCGTCGATCTTCAATAAGAATGTAGATGATTGTGATTAATAAATAAAGAAAGAGGTAAAGAAAAAATGAAAAAGAATAAATAAAAAACAGTTGTAACACCGTATTTTCAACCCAAAAATTTTCATTTTAATTAACATCGCGGAAGCGAATTAAATACCAAAAGTATTTACAACTATACATAAACCATAGTTTACAAAATCATCTAGTTTAAATATCAGTATTACAAAACACGGCTCGTCACAAATAACCTATCAGAGGCCTAGGTGATTACTCCCCAAGCTAACCACTCTCAGCCGAGCCGCTGACTTACCAAAACCTGTTATAAGAGTGAGAAGTGGAGGATTAGCACAAAGCTAAGTGAATGGAGTACAATCACAACAGATATATCATCCAGAACCGCATGATATCAACAACCACAAATAAGCACCATAGGAAGACCGGCGGTTCTGCAGGAACCTACAACCAATGCCGGCCAAAGCAAAGGTTTACCGATAGTTCATTTGCTATTCTCACACAATATTACCTTATGCTGCAACAAATACATCAAAAGATCTCACTACTGATTAGTTGATAACAAACAAACCCAACCCATACGCCCAGTCGAAAACTGACTTCCCAACCATCATGTATACATATCACTTACGCAACAATTAATTAACAATCAACCAATTAATCAATTATCAGACAATAAGTCTGTTGGGAAAAATAGGCTTACAAATATATCATCTTTTGTTGACACAAAAATATATAACTTGTTTATATAATTGTATGTACTAACATTAACATATGTGCACATATACATATATATATATATATATATATATATCAATCAAATATATTCTCTTCTATGATCTACAAAATAAGCTTCATCAAATGGCCAAGCTCCAATCGTCAAGATCCGAGTTCAAGTAGAAGCCGATGTCGAAGACTCCTACAAATAAACGTTCAAAGTTTATGAGCTTACAAAATAAATAATTAAATGAGTTTAAGTTTTTATAAAATAATTTTTATAAAAAATTTTATAAAAATTGAGAAACTTTTTATAAAATCACAAGCTTGGTAGTCAAAGCAAATGAATTCCTATTTTGGCAAATACTAAACATAATCTTCTATTGAAATAAGCCAAAACCATATTTAGCAAAAGGAATCTCTCAAAGAGGTAAACTTCCAACATGCTTTGTGCATTTGGTTTCTAAACTACCATTTTTATGATTAAATTCAAACTTAAGAAGTATGGCACTAACCCAACTTTTCTAAAGCTTCTTTTCAGTGCATTTTTATGGTAAAAATGGGTTGTGTGTGGTTTTGGTAAAAGGCCAACGTCTATATTGACAAGTCTCAAAAAGTTCCAGCAGGCCGACGGTCGATGCCACGGTCGACCGTGGATCGACCGTGGACAGTCTGGACACTTTTTGAGCTTGCATCTTTTTCCTTATTTAAGGCAACTCAAGTCTTGTGTTTTATTAACCTCTTGCAATCTGAAAAACACAGAACATATACAAAAACTTGTGAGCTCATATTCTTGATACAAATTCAACATCTCAAGATCAAGAATGAAGCAAGAGTAAAAGCCTTCAAAGTTCAAACACTACATTACCTTCTTGTATATTTGTAATTGTGTGAGGATCATCTCTAGCCTAGAATTAGAGAGAAGTGAGGATCATCTCTAGCCTTAGAATTAGAGAGAAGTGAGGATCATCTCTACCCTTAGAATTAGAGAGAAGTGAGGATCATCTCTAGCCTTAGAATTAGAGAGAAATTGTAAAAGGTTTATCTCTACCTTCAAAGAGAGAAGTTAGTGGAGCAACTCTTGGTGGGTGAGGCCAAGGAGTGGATGTAGAGCAAGGTTGTTAACCCTTGCTTGAACCACTATAAATCATTGTGTCCAAACTACTTCATTGGTGATATCTTTCTTCCTTAAACTCTTTAATTACTTGCAAATATTGTTAAAAACTTCAAAAAGTGGGCATATAACCTATTCACCCCCCCTCTAGGTTCTAACAAAGTCTATCCATGCATCAAACCAACAATAGTTGCAACCAAACCAGTACAACTAATATCACCGGTGAGTAAATATCCACTCACCTCAAGATCTCAGCTTCTCCACTCAATGATCTAATGTTACTGAGCCTTGTCTATTCCTGAGAACACAACAAACTGAAATCAGTATCTGATTCATAAATATATATATCAAACATATATTTATATCATCTTTAAATCAAACACATCATGTTAGATTCACATATGCATAAACACTTAGCATATAATATCAAATATTCAACAAACAGCCAAACTATCGGATTTCAAGAGAAATCCGATACCCCTGTCGGATTTGAAGACAATCCGCAACTTCCATCGGATTTTGGAGAAATCTGATACATCTGTCGGATTTTGAAGGAATCCGCAATACTTGTCGATTTTCAAGGAAAGCCGATACTTCTCTCGGATTCCACCCTTTGGATTTCAACTGTCGGATTTGTTCATCGGATTACACATATGTTCGGATTTCATAACTTGGGATCCATCATCGGATTTCAACTTTCGGATTTCATGAGTTCCGGATTTCACAATTCCCGGATTCATAAGTATCGGATTTGACACCCGGATTTCCAACACTCGTTTTTTCACCATCTTCTCCACAATCCGACAACTTCATATTCCAACAATCCGATAACTTCAAAACTTCATGAATCATATTACCAATTCATATACAAGCTTGCCAAAACATATAAAAACATGATTAAACATACAATCATGCATCATAAACACCTTAACACCCAAGAAGAACACCAAATCCGTCAAAACCATATAGAAAGTTTTCATGATGTTTATACATGGTGTTATACACAAAATCCAGTATGTTATAATCCAAAAGCATAGCATGTTAACAAGAATCAACAAACCTTTAACTTTGAATTCACGAATTCACAACACCAAAGAAATCCGATTGCTTGTTCTTCCTTTCTTGCTCTCAGTTTTCACACAATACACACACACTTACAAATCTTCAAAGTGAAGAAATGGTAATTTGGAGACCCACGTATATACAGATTGCAATTACAAGCAAGAGGTGTCATGCTTAAAATTACTTAATCACATGCACACACACCCCCACAATACCGTACATATATATATATATATAGGGATGAGATCAAATAAAAAGAAAATTAAAGTAAAAAGTGTAAAAGGGATGATTATTTGATCATTTTTCGGTATATATATCAACTGATAATCGTTAGTTCATCATTTTTATTGATTAAAACTAGTTCTTTTTGATAATAAAGAAATTGATATATATATATATATATATCAACACACATATATATAATACTTAATTAAATGATTAACAATTAATTAAACATTAGCCAATTAATAATCCACGTATTAATTTACCGAAGCCTACACAAATACTAGGTCCGATCTCAGGATGTTACAACAGTAAGTCTTTGCAATCTATAAAAAAGAAAAAAATAGAAAAATTAAAAAGCTGGTGCTTTATGATATGAAAATAAAAAACTGCCACAAACTTTAAAAACAAAAAGCAGCGGCTACATGATAAGCGACGAACAATTTTTTAATTTACAATTTTGCCCTTTTTTATTTAATTTAGTTGATTAAGATAAGGTAATAATTGATTGGTCTATAATGGTTCTCGTGATAAAAATAATTCTCAGATATATATATATATATATATATATATATATATATATATATATATATATATATATATATAGTTTTTCAATAAAGATCAAAACTGAAAATAACTATCAACCAATAAGGGGGCGCATTGTCGCCCTTGATCCCGGCTCGGTATTCAATTAACTAAAACGATTGTGTACTGCGTGCCTCCTAAACTCGTATTAGTTTATCTTGAAAACTCATTTTAGTCTTTAGTAAACCAAAATTAACTAAAATATAGCTTATGACACTAAAATCACGAACAAATTACCAAGTAAATTCCTCCACCAATATTTGGCTACAAGTGTAATTAAGCTCATATTTCTGCCATGGATCAATCATGGCCGCACTACAAGAAAACTTGAAATAGCGACCACCTCGTTGCTGAGATAATTTGTTTCAAATAGCAAATTTGTGTCTTGGGGGAATTGTTTAAGTGAATTACATCTTGATATCGTTATAAAATATTTTTTTGAATGACTAACACATACACAACCATCTAATTTACACATATGTTCACGATAAGTTTGAACTCTGAGGATTACCTTTAATAACTCCTTCATACTTAATACTTCTATGCCAAAGACCCTTGATATCGTTTTGAAATATTTACTTGTGTTTTTGTGTGCTTTTTTTGTTTTTATTATTAAAAAATCTTGACGAGAGTTGTTAAACAAAATTATCCTTTCCTTTATTATAGATAGGTTAATTGATAGTGGTTATTTTTTATAAGAAGAAGTCTTATTGTTCTAAGTAAAGACTATATATGTTCTTATCTAGGCTATATTACTCCACAATTAGGATACTTGCTTGTAGTGTAGTTGTAAACCTTTGGGAAATTTTGTGTTAAATTATAACTTGGTTTCTACACATCATGGGCTAATTTAGTGATCAATAAAAAAGGACACAATAAGAACCTAAGATGGTAAAGAACTAATGAGAGAAAGCGGTTAAGTTATAATTAGGGTTTAACGACAAACCTAATTACAGTTGTGTATAAAAGATGACTAGGGTTATGATTCCCAGTATACCAAATTCAATATACGTTCATAGTTTGCTCAAATCAAGGATTTTGTGTCGAGGAAGATCGTAATCTTATATCTACGTTTCAGATTTCAGGTCTAACTAATGGAGACGAGTATGTCAATTCTTATTCTTAATATATCATTGTGATGGTATAATGATACCAAGAGAATGTAGTATTGATAAAGGAGATTCAAGAAGACACTTATTATTGAGTTTCAGTAAAATTCTTGTTGAGTATCAAAATGGTTAACAAATGTTTGCTAATATATCAAAAAGAAAACAAGATTGAATTTGAGGGAACAGAGCTGAAAATTGATGTCAAAAAATGGACAATTACTTTAAACAGTAGATCTAAGTGTGGTCAAGTTGAGCCCTATGCTCTTCTACTAGACGAGAGTACAAGTAATATCGAAACTCATAGCTTTATTCATATCATTCCATGTTTACTGAGAACATAAAGAATAGTACAAAGGAATAAGAAAAGCATAAGAAACTCTTCTACTTGCTACTTTATAAACAGGGCCGGTTCTAGACCTAGTCAAAAGGATAGGGCTTAAAAATCTCAAGGTGTATTTATGTAAATTTATGTATTTTATATATCTATATGTATATAGTTTAATAGTTAAGGGAGGGATCAAATGAGGATGTTTTTGGTACGAGAATTACAAGAACCAATCATTTCGGAACTCAAAAAGAAAGTCGGGCGCTTGGGAAGCTAATCTCGCTAATATCTCAGATCGGGGGATAACTCTGTCTCCGCTTCTTATCAATTTCACAATCAATAGCTGTTGTTAGGTTTGTTAGATTTTGAGTCACTTCGGCTCCTTGTTGTTGATAAATTCTTGACACTTGATTAAAATTAGTCAATAACTAAGAATTTTTTGTGGCTCATTAATGACATATTAATAAGAGGTATTTTGGGAAAATCAAGTCTCAAGAATTAATGATGATTCATCGAGACGTAATTTACGATTAGATAAATATATAAATAATAAAAATACTTCTATTAATGAATCATTAATTGTATTACAAACAATTATTATAATTCTCTTATGAAAAACGGTTATCGATAAACTTTTCATATTTCTTTATTAAATTAGCCCATGAAAGAAAAAGAAAAACAAAAGCCTAACGGCCATAACTCACGCTTACTCCTTATTCCCGGTACTTTCGTCGCATGAAAAGTAGAAAACGAAAACGAAATGTCGACTTTGAATCAAATCGATGAAATCCCTGCTGTTCATCATCGGCTTATGATCGAAAAGCACAAATCGAAATTCCACTGGTAAAGTTTAATTAGAAGTTGTTATATATTTGTTGCTTGATTTCTTCTGGTTTAGAATTTAGAAATCCCAAACCTATTTGGAATTTTTAGCTTTGCTTGATTTCCTGTTTATGGGCTTCATTCTTGCTAAACTTTTTTCCAATTGATTCTTAAGGGTCTGGAATCTTGAAACCCATGTTTTTTTAACACAAAATACAAATACGCTGTATAATTAGGGTTTTGATGTTTTTGGGTTTTTCATTCTATTGTTTCAGTGATAGTTTTAGGAAATGTGACAATATTTGCAAACTTTGGTGTTTCTTATGTTGGGAATCAGTACCTAATACACACGAAATAAAACTATGTGTGTGTTATTCAACCCAAAAACACTTTAATTTTTTTTTCTTTTTATACTAATCTGCTGATTTAGCTTCAAATTGTATGGATTCATTTGAATTTTGAACACATATCTCTTTTTCTGGATTTTCATTTCTAATGCTGGTTAGTTTTGTGTAGTGTAGCTAACAGGCTTGAGACTTTCAATCAATTAATGATGTTGATTTTATTGATTTCTGATTCCAAACATTTGGATTCTAAGTTGGATTTTATTAATGATTAGCTTTTTAGATTATATTGACTCTCTTTTTTCTTTTTTGTTAGAAAATAATCGGGGTTTCAAGACTTATAACAAGACTAAAATAGGCGAAAAGAGGATCAAAGACGGGTTTAAAATCGTGCAAGAGTAATTTTTTCTTTCGCCCCGGGCCTTCAATATGTTTGGACTAGCCCTGATTAAGAATGCGAGCAACTAGAACTCTAATTTATAAACGAACTAACAAATTGAAAACTTGCCAACTAACTTAACAATGTTTAAGTGTGTTCTCTGCAGTTGACGTAATCAGTCGAACTATAGCTGGTCATGCTTAACTTATTTGACTTTCTTGTAGATGATAGAACCCTTTAATTAATTAGATAAGGTTGACTTAATTTATTGAGTTGCTCTTTCACTTCATGCATGTTAGGTCTTTTTTTACCCTCTAGCTCCACACACTGTTTCGCAAGCTTGGCCATTTTCTTGATATGCTCATCAAGCCCATCTTTCTTAACTTTATCGTCAAGAATTTGTATCAACCAACCCTTTTCTAGTGAAGAAATGAAAAATGTCGCCAAACCCAACTCACTTTCGGTTCCATCATGTGAAAAAACCTTTTTGCCTGTAAGAAGCTCCACAAGAACCATGCCAAAACTATAAACATCACTCTTTTCGGTCAAAATACCGGAACGGAAGTACTCAGGATCTATGTACCCAAGTGTCCCGTGCACCAATGTTTGTAATTGAGTCTGATCCGCAGGAATGAACCTTGAGATGCCAAAATCAGACACTTTAGCAGTGTAGTCATCTGTCAAAAGTATGTTTGAAGATTTAATGTCTCTATGAATGATTTGTGTGGTTGAGTGTATATGAGCAAGGGCTTCTGCAGTTTGTGTGGCTATGTTTAGGCGCCTTTGGAATGTAAATGAAGAAATAAAGTCACGTTCGTATAGGTGTTGGAAGACGGTTTTGTTTGTTATGAACTCATAAACTAGGAGGGGACTCGGTGTCTCTAGACAACAGCCCAAGAGTTTGACGATATTTGGGTGGCTAATATCTGAAAGCATGATCACCTCATTTATAAACCTCTCAATCTGGTTCTCGTCGATTGACTTGGATTTTTTGATGGCAACCATTGACTTATCGGCGAGTGTACCTTTATAAACTACACCATAGCCTCCTTGACCGATGACATTGGTTTTGTGGAAGTTATTGGTTGCCTTTTCAAGAACTTGTGCTGAAAAAATCTTGGCCATTTGGGAATTTTGTTTAGATTCAAAGAGTAGTTTCTGAAGAATCAAACCACCGTTTTTCTTGAAGAACTTTTCTCTACTATTCATGATCTGCCTTTGTTTGAGTCCCCCGTATAGGATAAATGTCAGCACAATGGATGCTGCTGTGCCCATGCTAATGCCTGTTTATCGATAAAATTGGTTATTAGAAAGTGCATATGCCTCGATCACCAAGCTTGTGTAACTTCCATTACTAAATTTGTTCCCTTTTTTGTAGGGGTTGATTTTTTATAACAGTTTTCTATTAGTGTTGTGAGAAAATGAGTTATGTATATATACTCACCGACAAAGACTGACCCTTCTGAATAATAGCAACCACTCCCGTTCCTTCTACCATCTCCACTCTGCCCCCAGAGGCATGAACAGTTGTAGCTTCCCTTTGTGTTAGCACAACCATGTATGCAATTATTTAGATCAGGTTCTTCACACTCGTTGATATCTGAAAAACATCACGTACAAACAGTTCTCAAATCACAAGAATCTGCAAAACTCTCTGCTAATGGTTTTAAACAAACACATACAACATTACCTTCACACCCATTTGGAAGATACGGGTTTCCCTGGTACCCCTGGTCACATTTGCAACGATATGTTTGATTGAATATAGGCAAAACATTGAAAAAAGTGAAATTGTCAATACATATACTATTATCTTTGCAGACATAATTCTTTACATCCTGTTGAGCTTGTTCGCAGCTTGTGTTCCCAACCGACCATTCAAGAACCACAGGTAAAGACCGATTCTTCATATTATCAAGATCCTCGTTATGAAATGTGTAACTATTTTTCTCAACAAGAAAGGCGTATACACACTTATTGAAATTCCACTTGCCAACAGTCTTATTAGTGTTGCTTTGTACATGGATCCGAAATTTTTTAAGCATGTAGGGAACTGGAACCTGGCTGCAACCCATGCCTAAACACGAACCGTTGGTTAACATGTTGCACTTAGTCCTTGATATACATCCTGTTACGTAATCTTCACCTTCAATGTCCTTAATGTCGGCTCTAGCATCGCACCCAACAAGTGTCAAGAAGTTCTGCATTTTTAAGACTTGGAATCTTGACAAGTTTATTCTGGGTTCTAATTTGCTAGTTATAATATTATGCTTGTTGTAACAACGATAGCCGATTGGTAACGATCCACGCATAAGACCATCAAGTGATATACTTTGAAGTTTGAAACTGGTGTTGGCGATTTGTAGGTTTTCACAATTTACCTGATAGGATTTGCTCAAGAAGCAGCCTTCTGAAGTTCCAAAAGGATATGGGATCTTCACATTCCCACATTTATCTGGGCAGCCGGGCAGAGATTGAGCTGCTATCGTTGTTGACCATATGACATGAATCAATATCTTCAAATTTAAAAGCAGTTGAAGATGTATACCCATTGCTCATAGAATTCAAGTTTAGACTTTACAGTTGCTAGCAGGCTTTTGGTTTATTTATAATTAATTAATTATAAATAAATCCGTAGAGAGCCGGTTTGGAGATTTCGAAGGCCTTGTACAATTTAGTAAAAATAGACCTGAGGCAACATTTTTCAGAACTAAAACTACGTTTTTCAGCATTAAACAACAATTCTCAGCAAAAAAAACAACACTTTTAATTCTGTTAAGCATATTAACAACGATTCTCAGCTATAAATGAGTATGTATAGTATTACGTATGGATAAAATTTTAGGCTCTTAATAGAGAATAGGCTTTGTTCGTAAGCACCTCTTTAACTCCCCTTAGGCCGGCCGGCCGGCTCTGCTCAAATACGAATATATCCATTGGATATATAAAACATTAATAGTCGAGAATTGAGCCGTCGAGGGGTGGACAAAGTTATTTGTTAGTCTGTCACTAATTATTTGTCGCTATAATTCATTTTAGAATATAGTCGGCGATATGTTAGTATGTATTCCATTGCTGAAACTGGTGCTCTCTCTATATATATAATAAATCGGTTCCCAATTTTTCTTTATACTCTAATCATAAGGTAATAAAATATCCTATAACACAATACCAAATTATAAAATAGTATATATATACTTTCAATTTTAAGTTCATATTAGTATTTTTATTAGTTATCAATACAAAAAAGCTCCTTTTTGCGCCGTAAATTGTCACCGCAAAAGGCCAACATGTCGCCTCAAATAACTTTTAGCGGCGAAACGTTGCCGCAAATAGTACGCCGCAAAATACTTGTACCAAAACTTTTTTGTGGCAAAAGTTTTGACTTTTAGCGGTGAAGGACACCGGACCCAGATCTTGCCACACATAGACTTTTTGCGGCGACCTTAACACTTTTTGTGATGATATATATAATTTTTATTTAATTATTTTTTAATAAATAATAATTTATTAATGGCCTTTTACGGCTATGATATTAATTAATTGTTTAAATATTATTAATTAGGTTAGAGACCCGTGTATTACACGGGTTGGTTTAAAAAATGCTTGAACCATAAATATTTATAAATATAGACGTTGAATAATCGTAATATGTGAAAGAAATTAAAAATAAAAAGATAATCATAAATCACGATTTATTATCCTTGTCTAATCTCGAATAAAAGATCATAAATCAATATCATATTCAACCATGAATTATGTAGAAAGTAAAATGTAAACAACAGTATTGTTATCTCACAAATACAAATAAATAATTATAAAAAAAATCTTATTCAAACTATACTTAGCTATTCATCTTAGAGTTCTTTTTTTAAAGCAAAAGATAAATATTATTAAACATGTATCAAAGATTGAGACCGTAAAATATAAAACCTTTAGAAACATCTTATAAAACGAAACCAAAAAAGATCAAAGCTAAGAAAATTAACCCAATGGGTTTGTTAGATACCAAGAAGTCAAGAAACAGTTTCTCGTGATTACTCATAAATTTCAGTCAGCCATTGAGGATGATAAATCACAGCCAACATAGAAGGTGAAGAAATCCAACTTTTAAAACTATCTTCATGCAAACTACACCCATGAATTGTAATAGCTCCAAAGCGAACTTGAGACCCATGAGTTGTAATAGCTCCAATGCGAACTTGAGACCCATGAGTTGTAATAGCTCCAATGCGAACTTGAGACCCATGAGTTGTAATAGCTCCAATGCGAACTTGAGACCCATGAGGAGTGAACTTGAGACCCATGAGTTGTAATAGCTCCAAAGCGAACTTGAGACCCATGAGTTGTAATAGCTCCAAAACGAACTTGAGAGACTTAATATATGATACAATGTATACCACGTACCATAACCTCAACAATAAGTATATTCCGTTTAATTAATATCGCGGGCTTGTTGGAACATGAAAACTAAAGCCATCAATTATACACTAAAGTAGCATCTTTAATTTTGTCCTTGTCTCTGGCTTCATTTTCTTTTCCATGCCAAGATGTAGTATAATTCTTGAAAGATCATAATTTCCAGAAACCCATCTCATGAATGAGCTTTGGAAGAACCCACTTTCATTTCTAATATCAATTATCCTTGCGATAACATGTTTGCCCAAAAAAAACACCTACTAACCAACAACCTAAACAACCACAACTCCATAAAAAAAAGGCCTATCAAAACTGAAAACCAGCAGACAACAAACACCAAAAAACCCCGTAAAGAACATAAGCTTAACAGCTTCTTTCTGTAGAGTATTGATGCCTACAGCAGATTCTGCAACCAAAGTTGCCAACACGAGGCCCCCAACACGGATCTGTACTAACCGAGAAGATCATGGACTGAATTTCCCACACGATTGAAACAACACCAGCACTCTTATTATTAAAAATAAAGTCATTTCGTGCCTTCCATTTTATATATAAAGCAACCATATGCTGAATGAAATCCTTTCTTCTTTGCTAAAGCTATCTGTTCTTGGGAGCTCACCTATGCTCGAAAGAGGCTTGTGCTATCAAATGTCACATGCAAACCTATCACTAATCGATTGCCCAAAGCTTTAATAATCTATTTACAACCAACCGATGAACATAAACTTGAATCTTCATGTAATCTTGAAGCTTCATCCAAACAACAACAAATACACAAAAACAAAATCACATTAACAATCAATGCCTTCAATAACACTTTCACAATCAATGATTCCATCAACACATTAACAATATAGGTTTAAATTCAAAAGATATAACACCAACCCAAAAAAAAGAAGTTGGAAATCATACAGATCTAAAGTGAAAATAACAGCTCCCAGTATCATACCTAAAATCTTACCTTGACCACACCCCTAAAATTGAAACTAAAAATCAAGGAGGTGGTTGGAATCACCTATACCTTTCATTAAGCGATTGTGGTTTACCAGAACAATAATCTCATATTTCCTCATTTGTTGAATCGGAAATTCTTCATGATTCTTCAATTATTTAATATGATCGATTGACAAGTGTTGTATATTGCCTGCGAGTTAAGTAGAGGGGGAAGGTAAGAAACCCTAATCTCAACTTGAAACCTCTGTATACGAAGAGGTTGAAGGTAAGAAATTTTAGTATATAAGCGACGGGCAAGAAGGATAGAAAACTGCAGAGATAGGAAGAGGTGGAACGTAAGAAACCCTAGTTTAGCAGCGACGGTTAAGAAGGGATAGGAAAGTCAGGAATAGGAGCGTGATAGAGAGATACACGTGGCAACATTGAGGAAAGAGTTAATAGGCGGGAAAATAAGGAAGAAATGATCTAGAATTATGCCACGTATCCTGCCTTTTACTTATTTATTAGATAGGGGAGATTATTAATGGCATTTTGTGGTGACATAGTGATTTTTAGCGGCGACGATATTAATTATTTTTTTAAATATTACTAACAATAATTAAAGATTAACACTAACTAACAATAATCTAATATTATTAACACTAAATAATAATCTAACATCATCAATTAAAGATTAACACTAACATTAAAGATTTAAAGATTAAAACTAACTAACAATAATCTAACATTATTAACACTAAATAATAATCTAAAATCATCAAATAAACTATTTAACACATAATTAAATATATAGAAACAATTATTCTACATTAATCTAATTTCTAATATTATTATTGTACTAACAATAATTAAAGATTAACACAATCAATAATAAGCTAACATTATTAACACTAAATAATAATCTAACATTATCAAATAAAATAAATTAAATTAATATTAAAACTAATAAAAACTAATATAATCTAACCTTAAATTAACTAAAATTATAATCTAACATTATCAAATAAAATAAAAATTAATATTAAAACTAATAAAAACTAAAATTATAATCTAACATCATCGAATAAAGAAAAATAATATTAAAACTAATAAAAACTAATATAATCTAACATTAAATTAACTACAATTATAATTTAACATCATCAAATAAAACTAATTAAAATTAAAACTAATAAAAAATTAATATATTCTAACATTAAATTAAGTAAAATTATTAAAATAAATCAATTAATTATAATCTAACGATAATAAATAAATTAATAAGAAAAGAACACCCCTAAAGTGGAACGACGGTAGGGAGGCGGAGGTCGCCAACAAAGGCGGTTGCGGCGACTGCAGGGAATCCATGAAAGGAGCACTTATCAACTAATAGCAAGAAAATAAACAACAATAAACCTTACCCTCAAAGCGGCGGCAGAGGAGCATCAGTGGCGGAGGTGGAGGAACACGGAGGTGGTCAAGGAACGGGGCGGAGCACGCAGCGGAGGTGGAGGAACGGAGTAGCTGGTGGCCGGCGGAGCAGCGGCTATGGTCGCCGGAGGAGAGAGATCGATCAGCGGAGCGGAGGCGAGAGATCGACGGCATCGGTGGCTAGGTGTTGAAAGTTAGAATGAAAGAAAAGAGAAAGTAAGAACCCTATATGCCGTAAAAGGTTTTGCGGCGACAGATTTTGCGGCTTTAAGGGGCTTTTAGTGGTGCCACAAAAACGGTTGGTCTAACCGGGTTTAACAGGACTGGACCAGATATATATGTCCAAAAAAATATTTTTTTATATTTAACTTTTTCATTTGTACATGTCTTTGCAAAAAAATATATATCTTAAAAGCTTATTTTAATTAATATATAACTATGAATACAAAATAAATAACTGGTTTTTTTTTAAGTTTTACTTAATTACAAATCTCAACACATGTTACCTAAATAGTTATTGCTTAGTCAGGTTATATGAACTACAAACCTACGGCTTAGCTTGTCATTTTCAATTAGACATTGTCATTAAAAAGCTGTGGAGCACTCGGGATTGAAGGTTTGTTTATCTAAAAGCCCATAAAATCCATGATAACTACTAATGAGGGCTTAAAAATTAAAATTGTAAATTACCGGGTCGGTCTCTATTTGCACCGGTCTTTCATTCGTTCGGCCTGGTTTTAAAGAATTTGAATATGTGGGTTATTTTTCTATATCTCAAAGATTACAAAGGAAGGATATATATACAAAACAATAGCCACAATCGTGGCTAAAGAAAAGGAAACTATCCAAATAATAAGGAAACAAATAAAGAGATATATATGCAAATATTCTCCTTCCAGTACTCCCCTCAAGTTGGAGCATAAGGATTACGAATGCCCAACTTGTCAAGTAAGAACTATAGGTGCCTAGCTCCCAAAGCTTTTGTGAACAGATCAACAATCTAAGACTTTGTGTCAATATGTAATGGTTCTACCTCCTTAGAATCAACACGTTCTCTAACGAAGAAACAGTCCATTTCTACATGTTTTGTTCGCTCGTGAAAAACCGGATTATTGGCAATGTGCTTAACTGCCAAGTTATCACAAAATAATTGTGTTGGATTATTTTGTTCAATTTCTAAGTCTTTTAGCAACCACCTAAGCCACAAGACCTTACTAACAGTAGTGACCATCGCCCGATATTCCGCTTCTGTTGAGGAGCGTGATACCATAGATTGCTTTTTGGATTTCCATGATATCGGCACCCCACCTAAGAGAAACAAGTAACCCGTCCTTGATATTCTTGTATCGGGACATCCAAGCCAGCCATAGTCGGTATAAGCCACTAGATTCATTCCACCTTCCTTTGGGAGAAGTATCTCTTGGCCTAGGGTTCCTTTCAAATACCTTAACACCCTCATAGCAGCTTCCATGTGATTCTCTCGGGGATCCGCAACAAATTGACTTAACACGTTGACTGCATAACTGACATCCGGCCTAGTTGCTTGTAAATACAGAAGTCTTCCTACTAACCTTCGGTATTTGCTTGCATCAACTCGTACTTTTTCATCATTCTTCCCAAGTTTTGTGTTTTGCTCCATAGGAAAGGCACTTGGCCGACACCCCCATCATCCCGCTATCCTTGAGGATATGAAGAATATATTTTCTTTGGTTGAGAACCATTCCTTCTCGAGTACGTGTATTTTCAATTCCCAAGAAATATTTTAGAACACCTAGGTCCTTGATACTAAACCTTTCATCCAAGAACACTATGGTTTCTTCAATCTTGTTTGCATCATTCCCTATAATGATATCATCGACGTATATGAGGGCTGCCACGAAAGAACTAGTTGTCTTAAAGATGAGCAGGCTTGTGATTGCTTAAAACCGATCTCATGTAAGGAAGACGTGAATTTTTTATACCAATTTCTTGATGCCTATTTTAGACCATAGAGGGACTTCTTGAGATGACACACCTTGTTTTCTTTCCCTTTCTCGAATCCTTGTGTCACCTTCATATAAATTTCTTCATTTAAATCTCCATGCAGAAACGCGTTGTTGACGTCGAGCTGATTAATAATCCAATTCCTTTTAGTAGCTATTGCCAAGAGTGTGTGAATAGTTACTAGTTTTGCAACCGGGGCAAAAGTGTTGTGAAAGTCAACGCCTTCCACTTGGGTGTACCCTTTTGCGACCAATCTTGCCTTGTACCTCTCGATCTTTCCTTCCGGTTTGTATTTTATCTTGTACACCCATTTAGATTCAATGCCATGCTTCCCTTGTGGCAATTCTTCAAGGATCCAAATCCCGTTTTGTTCTAAGGCTTGAATTTCCTTCTTCATTGCTTCTCTCCAGTTGACATCCTGTACCGCTTGATTAAAAGTCTTGGGCTCATCGGTTCAACCGATAGCCGCTAAGAACGCTTTGTGAGTATTAGTGAAATTTTTATATGAAATGAAATTAGATATCGGGTGTACCGTTGAGGAATCTTGGTTGGCGACGGGTAATGCCTGATCCAGGATGGTGGGAGGTTGACGACATAGTCTTTGAGATGAGTTAGGCGTGACCTGTTTCTCTTTTCCCTTATCGGTTCTTGAGGTCCCATTTCTTCTTGATGCATGTTGAATCCATTTGGTTCTTCATGCTCATCATTTTCATTACTTTGCATGAGCAACTCACTTCCATAGAAGCTTTGTTCATCATTTGACACATGGAAGGTAGCTTCCTCTCCATTGTCATTATTCTTGTTTGTGATTCGTTCTTCATGGTTGGAAACCTCTTCATACTTTGTTTGTAATTCAAACACTTCTTCATCTTCGACATAAGCTTTAGTCTTTTCATAGGGGAAAAATTCTGCAATAAATTTTACGTCTCTTGATACCACAGTTTTATTATTTTTAACATAAAAAATCTTGTAACCCTTTCTCCCATGAGGATATCCCAAGAATATACGTGGTCTCCCCCTCACTTCAAACTTGTCACCTCATGTTTCAGTGCTACGATAATAAGCAAGACACCCAAAAATCCTCATGTGATCATAGTTGGGTTTTTTTATTATAAACCAATTCACAAGGAGTCTTATTGCCAATAGTTTTGGAGGGAAGTCTATTTATAAATATGTGATGCCATCAGAATGCATTCATCCCAAAAAATTGATGGGAGCTTTGCCTCAAATTTTAAAGCTCTTGTTGTGTCAAGTAAATGCAGGTGCTTTCACTCAACCACTCCGTTTTGTTGCGGCGTGTGAGAACATGTGGTTTCAAGTATCATTCCTTCTTTAGCATAAAAATCCATCATTCGATTCGAGGTAAATTACCCCCCCCCCCTCCCCCCCCCCCACGCGGTTGTCACACCAAACCCTCTTCACATTCTTATCAAATTGAGTTTTGATCATTTTATGAAAAGCAATTAGGGAGTCACTTGCCTCAGATTTATGTCTCAAAAGAAAAACCCAAACTGATCGACTAAAATCGTCAGCAATGGTGAGAAAATAATTTGCACGGGTTAGTGAAGGCCTACGATATTTACCCCGTATATCACAATGCATTGTCTTAATAGAACCAATGGGAAAAGGAGTCTAGTAAACTTTGCCTTCAAACACGAATCACAATTCAAAGTATCTCTTCTTAAAGAAATAAAATCAAGATATGACATTTTAGTATTTTACTATGTGAAGGATGCCCTAAACGCTTGTGCCATACTTCACTATTAGCTGCCATGGCTATCCTTTCATTCACAACCTCCCCCATGTGATACAAACCTTGCTGGCATTTACCCGTCCCAATCAATTTCCTCGACCTCAAGTCCTGCATGACAAAGAAATTTGGAAAGAAAGTTATAGCACATTGGAGGTCCTTTGTTAGACGACTAACATATAGTGGGCTACAAGTGAAATTAGGAACATGTAAAACATCATGTATTTTAGTTCCATTAGGTAACATGCATGCTCCCTATCCAACCACAGGTATGGCATTACCGTTGGGAATGGTCAACGGTAATTCTTGTGATTTGATTTTCCCATGAAATAAATCAACATCGTGGGTCATATGCTCGGTGCAACCCGAGTCCATCACCCATTTGTTACCTTTATTGAATCTACCTGCCATGTTAGCCTTTGGTTGATTTTCTTCCATGTTTGGTAGGTCCTTCATGTTAAACATGCTCAAAAATTGTTTGTACCGATCATGGCTTAAACCAGCTATAGGACTTTGTTCGTTATTTCCTTGTTTGACCGATGTCGTGTTCTACTTGGTCTCCACATACGCAACCTTTATCCTTCCTTTGTTTTTCCCTTTCCGGGCCACCTCTCCGGGTACCCTATGCGCTTAAAACAGCCAGGCGGTTATGCCCGTCTTTTCCACAAAAATCACAGTGTTCCACTTTATCGTTGGTGGTTCTTTTTCCATTCTTTGATCTAATTATGCTCTGCCCGCCACCAACTCCATCACGTTTCATGTAGGCTTGGAAAGCAGCGGTATCGGTATTGTTTTCTTTCCTACAAACACAACTCTCTGTTGCTCGTCTTCTGCAACTAAATGGTATGCCTCACCTAGTGTAGGGATAGGTTTCATGGCCAAAATTTGTGTTCTGATCGTTGAGTAGTCACCATCAAGACCAAGAAGAAATTCATATAGTCTTTCTTTATCCCTTAATTCTCCCAGCTTTTTGCTAATGCAACATTCACAACCCTCACAAGAACATCTTGGAATGGAGAACACGGAACCTATTTCATCCCATATTCCTCTCAGCTTCACGTAGTAGGCTGAAACAGAGGCTCCATCTTGCCTGGCCGTGCTAAGTAGCTGCTTCAATTCATATGCTCTAGGTGCGCTTTCCTTTCCAAATCATTCACGCAGGTCCATCCAGATCTCTTCTGCGGTGTTAGCATATTTCACGCTAACTCGGATTTCCTTTTCTATGGCTGTAGTCAGCCACCCTTTAATCACGGCATCACAACGTAACCACGACATATGATTAATGTCAGTCTTCTCGGGTTTCTTTAGAGTTCCATCGATGAACCCTATTTTGTTTTTCGCGGATAAGAAATTCTCCATCTCTTGAACCCAGTCAAGATAGTTGTTATCATTCACCTGCATCTGTCTTGGATAGTCTGAAGGATGAAGGTAATATGGTGAGTTGTGATCGGAGGTTTGATCGTTGATTTTAGATCCTGAGTCACCGGCGATAATGAGACGTCGATTGGTGTTCTAGGGTTTCGTGGTTTTGGTTGGGCAGAGCGTAGCCTGCTCTGATACCATAAAGAATTTAAGTATGTAGGTTATTTTTGTATATCTCAAAGATTACAAAGGAAGGATATATATACAAAACAATAACTACAATCGTGGCTAAAGAAAAGGAAACTATCCAAATAATAAGGAAACAAATAAAGAGAGATATGTGAAAAGTTCATTTAGGAACCATTTTATTGCGAGAACCGCAAGAACCAATCTTAGCCATCCAATTCCCCCTCTTTTAATTGGATTGCCCACCCATGAATTTCTTACATGTACCCTGCCACACTCAATCCCTCCACGCTCTTCATCCATAAATCCTATTATCCAAAATGAACGGCTAATTACCCTTTTTTGAAAGTCAAATGTTCCATGACCCTTTTTTGTCTTCTAGTGGGCAAAAACCCATTTTGCTTGCGGTGTATACCCATTTGTTGCTTGTATATATTAATTTTGAAAATCAAAGTGTATGGTTTTGCCGTTTGCGTACGAGCTTCAAATCCTAACTCTTTATTTTCATTTTTAAAATCAACCATGGTGGAGAGACGAAATCTATGATGAAGAAATTTAAAGAAAAGGTTGAAAAGATGAAGGATATGGTCATGGCTAAGAAGAGCCCAGAGATGAAGCAGAAACAGTGAACGGTTCGCAAGTAGTTAGAAGTGGTCCAGTGGAACCAACAGTCATGGTAACACGTACTTGAGTTAGCAAAGCATCTGTACGCTACTAGTTCTGGTCTCGTAGACCTGCAGGTGAGATCGATCGTTTGTAAATGTACGCTACTAAGTCTGATTACGCTACTAAACTTAAACCCTGTGACCCAAAAAAATGATCTTATTGTAGAGAAAGAGAAAGATGGTAAGAGATTAAGGGGTTGTTTGTTAAAACAGAATGATTAAACACTGAATGATTCTGTGGTCTGAATAATTCAAAGACTCTAAATGAATCTGTTTTTGAATGTGATATGTTGTTTGATAAAGGTTCTGAATAAACAATCTGAATGATGCAAATTATTATTTTAACCTTTACAGTGATATATTATATTATAAGATATGATTGTTTAACAAGATAACGTGTGAAAGAAGGAGTATTACGGTAAAGTACTTGGTGCTTAATGATTTAGAATGCACTTTAAGGTAGAATGATTCAACAGCATTATGCTGAATCATTCAGCCCGGTCTTCATTCAGAGGCAGCAATCAAACGCGCTCAATGTTGAATGATTCAGTATTCAGCGCCGAATGGTTTCATTAAGCAGCAAACAAACAGCCCCTAAAGAATCAATAGACGGGTCTGCATTAGATTGATGATTTCATAAAGCTCTTGAAGACAGAATTCAATTATATGTAGTTGGAACTAGAATGGTTTCTTATTGATGATGAAACAAATTAAGTTTGTGGTTTTTAAGGATGTTGCACGTAAAGATTTTTGTGATGGTAATAAAAATACGCACGGTGTTAGTGAATTATGTGTGTGTATAGGAAAGACAGAAAGAACCGAGTAATTAATAAGGGATAATTATGTTAATTAAGTCCTGTCATACATCGATCGGTTAACTAGATTTTTCGTAATTAATTTAATTTATTCAACAAGACACATGCATGCATATTAATTAATTTGCCAAAGCAACCATGCATCATCATTAACTTTCTATATATAAATATACCTCTTTTTATTTCTAATTTTTTAACACCATAATACACGCACATACTAATCTAGTCATAAATATATATATATCTTTTGTTCATAGTGGCACTTGAACCCATGACCATATGTCTTTTTTATGATGTCATCATTCTTTTTTTAGAAAGTTTTTCACAAATCATCCTCCTTATTTCCTAAAATGACTAACAAATGAATAGTTTTTTCGGTCAAAAGTCTTAAAATATGAATTTTAAGTTGGGTCTGGATCTCAAGTAGAAACATGTTACTCTTCTTATATATTAATCGGATCCCATGTCATTTAAAAGCATTTTTCAACGAAATTCTAATTTCTTATTCAATTATTTTCGCAAATCTGATGGTTAATTTACACCAATAACTATCGGATCACATATCAATTTCTAATTTTTAATTTCACTAACAACTATCGGTGCAAATCAATGAGTATATTAATTTTCTTTCTTCATCTTCCAATTTTTATGAATATTTTTATTTGTTATCGATATATTAATTTATTTTATGTTTAAGGTTTTACACAGACCCGGCCCTGGCTTGGGCCAGCAGAGCAATCGCCCGGGGCTCAAAAATTATAGGGGCCCAAGTTTTGAAATTGTTCTATATGTGTGTACATATTTGTCCAACCCGTTTGAAAGGTTAAAAAAGCCTGTGAGGGAAAGAAAAACGGGAAGAAAGGGCCCATTCAATTGAAGTATCCGTCACGTTACGGCTCAAACGTTGGAAATCGAAAAGGCTGTACAATCTTTGGAATGGGAAAGGGAAAACGAAAGGGCAAAGTCGATCTTTGGAAAATGAAATTACATTAGTGTTGATCGATCATTGGAAAAGGAAAAAAATAAAGTAGATCTCCTCAATCTCTTCTTCTCACGTTGTTGTTTCTCATTTTCCCTGTTCATCGAAATGTTTCTCGAATCAAAAAAATGTTTAATTTATTCTCTTAACTTGGAATTGCAAATTCGCTGATTAAGGTTTGTAGTTTGTTCATTAATTGTTGATTGATACGTACTTGCCGAATGATGATTGATCAATTGTAAGTTATTTTCTGAACTAATTTTTATGTTTCTATTAATCTGAATTTGTTTTGTCATTTATTTTCAAAATCTAAGAATGATTCTCCAATGTAGAGTGTAGTACTATGTTGCTCCCTTTAGTATTTACTAGTGATTGTTGATTAAGTTTATACGAGTCGGTAAAGTAAATATGAGGAACATAGTATCATTTTTAGTTAAGAATTAGCAAAAAGTTTGGTTAACATTGTACCCTTGTATGTTTATTATTATGGTGTAAGCTGTTAAGAGATTTTCATCTAGTTGATTGAACATTCTATCATTGCTAATTTAAGTTACTACTTTGAAGGTCCATTGTGGTTCAAGTGATGTTAAATGAAAGCAAATATAAGTTATAAGGCTTTAGGTGTATGAATTCATCATTTGACATAATATATATTTGTATTTTGTGGGATTTATAGCAATCCAGCATGACCAAGCTTAAATAAAGCAGCTCATTAATTTCTTTTAACTAGTCCATGGTATATTGGGAACTCTCTCATAAATGTATTTAAGCTTTCTTTAACCATTATAATTATTATATGCAAACTATTAAGTTCAATTGAGTATGAAGATGCATTAGTCCATTAAAATTTTATACTGTAATGTGTTATAGGGGTTCTTTTTAAAATTTTGTCCAGGACCTAGAAAATGATTGGACCGGTCCCGATTTTAGAGACGGTGCTACCACTCATTTCAAATCTTAGGTCGAGTGCTACCACTCATCTCAAATCCTGGATCCGCCCCTGAGGAGGAGGTGGTGGTGGTGGCTGTGGAGGGGGAGGAGGAGGTGGTGGTGACTGTGGAGGGGCAAGAGGCGGTGGTGGTTGTGGAGGAGGCGGGGGCGGTGGTTGTTAAATGCTAATCATGCATAGACAAGCTTGAAAAGAAGAAAAAAGC
This sequence comes from Dittrichia graveolens, assembly GCA_038502395.1. NCBI lineage: Eukaryota > Viridiplantae > Streptophyta > Magnoliopsida > Asterales > Asteraceae > Dittrichia > Dittrichia graveolens. Next base: position 83,954,831 of record JARJIL010000005.1, on the reverse strand, counting down.
ATCAGATATATAAATTACTTATATATACTCTCGCTATATAGGTTTTGATTTTAAATAATAGGGAGAATTTAATATCCTTTTTTGTTGTTTATATTATTTTATAATAGTTACAAGACTTTTTCATAATGTGCAAATACTAAAATAGGGTAACGTTTAAGCGAGTATACAACCCTCTTTGTTACACACACATACACTTACGGAGAACGTTAACAAAATCTAAAGAATTAGTAAAACGATCTTTATTTTAATTACAATAATATAAAAATAATAAACTTTTAAATTATTTTAACAAATAGATACAAAAACTATATAAATATATTAAACGTGTAATGCATCTGTAGATACAATTAATATGCATCTATCGGTTGTACATGTTTACTCTGTTATTTATAGAACAATTGTTCTCCATTGATTAATTATGTCTAGTAAAATAAAATAAGTCCAAATATATATATTAAAATTAAGCGAATAGGTGGAAATTAAAGCTAAAAAACCTTCTACTTTTAATTTACGTACGTACAGATAAAAATAAATCTTAGTTTTTATATTTTATAAGAAAACATATATGCTTTTCTTTTCTTGTGATACTGCATTGTAATCAAGCCACCTATTAAACGAGGAGCATCCAATCCACAACTTCACATTACTACGTTAACGCCATATTATTTTTTCTCCTTCTCCCACTCCATCCCACTCGACTAAAGACCAACCAACACACTCACTTTCAATTTGAGGGGGTAGGGGCGATGGTGTGCATGTGGAGTGAGTGAGTCTCACGCTCCATCCAGCTGGATGGATGCGCAAGGCCTTACCCATCATCAATTGTTACACGTAATTATGACGTGTTCACTCCTATCCCACCCCACCACTCGCTTAGTTATAGAGTGTGATTTCATCCTCACCACTCAAGTGGTGGCTATTCCTCACCTCCAATACCTTTCACTCGGTACACTCTTAAGAGTGACCACCATCATAGGCGGTTTTGATCTGTGCAGACTGACCAACTACACAAGACCCAGTATATATATTATATTCATCACTCGCTTAGTTATAGAGTGCGATTTCATCCTCACCACTCAAGTGGTGACCATTCCTCACCTCTAATACCTTTTACTCAATACACTCTTAAGAGTGACCACCATCATAGGCGGTTTTGGTCTGTGCGGACTACCCAACTACACAAGACCCAGTATATATATTATATTATATATAGTGGAGTATATAAATAAGAATTATTTTTCGTATGAGGTATTTTGGTCATTTATTAAAAATTAGGTCTTCTGTATTTATTAAAACTTACTGTGCATTTTACGTACCAGTTTTTAAATTTATAAAAAGGAATTACCAATGTATCAATTTAACACAATAGGCAAGAGAACCTAATCGTATTATAATATAGTATTGGCAAGACCAAGTATCGAACACAAAGGGTACAAATATGATTTTAAATATAACTCTACTAATTCAATATTAAACTAACTAAAACTACTAAAAGCAAATAAAGCAATTAAAGGGTGATTTTTAGAATTTTCACTAATTACCAATTAATCGACTAATTTTAAGCACTAATATCTCATGGAAACACTTAAAACTACTCAAAGACGTCAGAAAGCACGAAACTTTATTGGATTTAAACTATTCGAATGAAGACGATTATTTCAATTAAATATGCGCAATGGACATTTAAATATCATATACCGATTTCTAATATGATTAGACTTCATGATCAGAATATCTAACCCTATACTTATACAATTTACTAACCCTACGATCATGAGATTAATAAAAAAAAGCATAACTATTCTATTTTGTTCGAATCAAGAAAGACTTAACCTTTATTGATTGTTATTATCATGCAATCAATCAATTAATAAATAAAGATCATTATATGCAATTGCATACACATTAAAGTTACTATCATTGGTTGTCTAACCCTAGGATCAATCACTAGTCAAAATTACCTATTGGTCCTAAATAATCATGATTCAACCCACATAACTATATTGATCCTCTTATTTATGAAAACCCAGTTTATAAACACCAAAAACAAAATCTTTAACACATCCACTTGATTAAGCAATACAAGACAAATATATGATACTTAACATCCTAATTGATTAAAATCAACCAACTTTACATAGGTTCATCTCCTTTAGGGAGGAAAACAGAAAGTTTAACTTATGAACAACTTATTAATCATACCAAAATCGGTTAAAAGCATAAACATCAGAGTTAAGAACGAAAAACCGGAATGAAGTAATGATTAAAGCCTTGGATCTTCACTCCTAAGCCTCGATCTCCAGCCGTCGTCGCCATCTCCGGCAACATCTACAAACGATAAACCCATCTGCAGCACCTTCTCTCCAGCACCATCATCCTTAAATTATCTATTTCTTCGGCAAGTGAGCAGATTTGAACCGTCGTCGTCTGCCTATGACAACCACCACCGTGCCGTCACCCGCAACACACAAACTCGTCGCCAATCTGAACAGAAGATTTGAACCGCCGCCGTCCACAACACATTCAACCTCCGTCGGATCTGAACCACTGACGAGAACCACACAACCGACGTCGATCTGAGCTCGTTTTTACTGGTTTAACTTGTCGCCGATCTAAACAGAAGATTTGAACCGCCGACGTCTGCAACACATCCAACCGCCGGCGCCGCACACAACACACAACCACACCACCGACGTCGATCTGAGCTCGTTTTTACTGGTTTAACTTGTCGCCGATCTAAACAGAAGATTTGAACCGCCGACGTCTGCAACACACCCAACCTCCGTTGGATTTGAACCAACGGCGAGAACCCCACCACCGACGTTGATCTGAGCTCGGTTCTTACTGGTTTGTTACATTTTGATTGTGAATGTTTACTTTCTTTTTCTTTTTTGATCTGAACCGCCTCATATTCTTCTTTTGTTCATCGCTTTGAAGATGTTCCCATTATTGGTGTTTTAAATTTTTTTAGTGTTATTATTAATGAAGGTATGGTTATTTTTATATATAGTTTTGTTCACGTATGAATATGTATCCAAATAACTCGAGTTTGTGGGTTTTTTTATTTGTTCGTTATGTATCCATGTTAGCATCATCATCGGTCTTTATTTTTTTTGTTTGTTTCTTTGTTCTTTTTTTCTGGATATAGAAAATTAAAAGAGAAAATTTAAATACATATGTTTACTATTGATAGAAGGGTTTAAAATCATATATATTTACTAATGAATATGAGATAAGTGGTAATCACATTTAGTTTTGAATATAAGTTTATTATATGTGTTCAATATTGAATATAGGTTTTTCTGTATTCATATTTATTATTGAATATTCATATGTTCAGGTTTTGTTTATTATTGAACAAAGAATAAAAGGTATCTTAAAATATAAGTAGAAATATTCAAAACAAAAAAAGAATTAATTTGAAAAAGATAAATATTTGGGAAAAATGATATAAAAAAAGAAAAAACCGTAAAGATTATAAAAAAGAGAAATAAAATTTTTTTTAATGATGAAACAATTTAATAACTAAAAACTCTTATTTTTTGGCTGTGTTCGTCGTTGAACACCGTAAATTTATTAATCTACAATTGAATTATTTTTAATTTATTTTGTGTAAAAGTTTTAGGAAAGAGAAAAATCAGAGAGAGAAAATTTGTTGTTTATTATCATACCCTTTTGAATTAAAAAATAAGATTAATCTAATCCGTTAGATTAAAAACAAATATGAGGCTATGATTGTTTCTCACACTTTTTGTAAATAAACCTCTTTTCGCATGAACCCTCCCCTATATATATATATATATATATATATATATATATATATATATATAAATGTTCAAACGAGAACTGTTTTTCGTACGAGAACTGTTTTTAAAATTAATCAATGGCTAAGATTTTTGGCGGCTCATTAATGCTTCATTAATGGCTCATTAATGATGCATTAATAAGGTTTATTTCGGGAAAATCAAGCCTCGCAAATTAATGACGGATCACCAGACAGGTTGGGTAAATATAAAATACCCCTATTAATGAGTCATTAATGGCACTAAAAACAGTTCTCATACGAAAAACAACTTTTGCCTATATATATAAATATATATATATATGGGAGGGTTTAAACGAAAACTGTTTTTTGTACGAAAACCAATCTTAGTCATTCAAGTGGTAAGTGGAATTCATGGATGAAGAGTGTGGGGGATTAAGTGTGGCAATGTGCATGTAAGGAATTCATGGGTGGGTAATCCAATTGAAAGAGAGGAAACTGGACGGCTAAGATTGGTTCTCACAGTTCTCGTACGAAAAACAGTTCTCGTTTGAACTTTTCCATATATATATAGTGAAAAGTTCATTTGAGAACCGTTTTTATTGCGAGAACCGCAAAAACAATCTTAGCCGTCCAATTCCCCCTGCTTCAATTGGATTGCCCACCCATGAATTCCTTACATGCACCTTGTCACACTCAATCTCCTCACGCTCTTCATCCATGAATTCCATTATCCAAAATGAGCGGCTAAGATTGATTCTCAAGTGGTTATGTTCTTGTTAATGATGATGATGAAGTTGAAAATGATAGTGAATTTTATATACTAAGTGATCGTGAGCTTGATGCGTTACATTTTTTTGTATTTTTTGCACTTTATATATATATATATATATATATATATATATATATGTATACACACATATATACATATATAAAAAAATAAAAAATAAAACTAGAAACCGGGTTGACCGCCGGTCGAACCGGCTGGCCTGGTTGACCCGGTGAGGAGACCGGGTCAACTAAAAACCGGTTTTTAAAACATTGATGGTTATTACTTAATCACGATTTTTACTTTTTAATGTGAGTGGAGGGTAGATTAGGCATTGTAAAAAATAGTCTTTTCTCTTTCCCACCTCGCCCACGTTTTTGTATCCCGGTCTCATTTTTCCCATCACCAACACCCTTCCTCCCTTCGCCAATAATCGTCCTCTCTCTGATCTGATGCCCCTTATCGGTGCACTTCCCCTATCCCCTAATCCCTTATCGTGCACTCCCCCGCTAATCTGATGTCGCTAAGAACCACCTACTGTTTGTACCTACCCAAATCTCGGATATCTAGAATTTTCGCAATTCTGATGTTGCAAATCAACTCAAGTATCAGCAAACACTTAATACGTCGCATCTAACCTCTTTCAATAGCCAAGAATCGCTCTAATCCCGTATTTAAAACCCTAGTTTACGAGTAAGTTAGTCAAATTGATGTCAGCCGACAACCATCTTGACTCTGCCTTATGATTACGACATTTATAAGGGGAAAATTGATTTGATCTTATAGAACACGATTAAACTCGTTTTGATTAATGCTTTTGATTCTTGTCTTCTTCAATCATCGATAATTGAGTTCAAGGAGCTGTGAGTTTTAAATTCTGTTACTTTCATCCACGATAATTAGCGGTATGATGCTCAATAACTTCAAAAAAAAACCTTTGAATTCATAGTTTCATGTGTATGAAGACATTGGCTTTTCAAAAAAAACCTTTGTATGAGAAGTTATGTTAGGGGCGGGTGCATGCGTAGGGAACAAAATTGTTAAATTCCAGTTTTAACCATGTTTCCACTGTTGAGTATCTTAAAATGGTTCTTCATTGAATCTCACCCTATATGTGTGTGTATGTGTGGAGGAGTTCCACTACAAACACTTCTATAACACGGGTTCTTTTGAAAGAGAATAGGCGCGAAGGGATAACACGGGTACTTCAAATACTTCTTCAAAAACACGTCTTACATAGTTACATGTACGCATCAAATAGGGCTTAGAGGTGAACATGTGTTTTCAAGCATATATAGAGGCAATAATCACAATGGCAAAACCAAATAATACATGCTAAACAGAAATTCAGGGACAAAACGCAGTCTCAAACACTCCCAGTAACTGTTACATTGGCAGTATGAAATAAAGCTAAATGAACAAACTCAAGAAGCAGAGGCAACAACTTAACCTGCTCTTTCTATTTTCCAGCACTTTAATTGATAAAATATTATGAATACATAAAACACACTGCTATTGAATGTTGGAAACATACATCATGTAGTAAGAGAGGGTAGAAACAAACAAGGTAAGAATATAATGATTCTGAAATCAATCTGTAAGACTTAACAAGATAAAACACTACATGTCTGTCTTTGTAAGATTAATAAGAAATTAGAAAAAAAATACCATCTCGCTTCAAATGGTTAACAACAACTCGTGTTCATGATACATTTAATCGATCTTAACTGATGAAAAAAGATAGTGAACAAAGTAGAAGGAAGTAATGAAGCCGATCGTGCCAGTGGATAACATGATAGCAACTGCGATGATCAACGAGTAACCAAGATAGAGTATAGCAGATACGGGGCCACTCAAACTCTTCAACTCAAAAACTAAATAATTTATGGAATACAAGAACACGTAAAGAGAAACCGAGCCCGAAGCATAAAAAGCTTTCCACCACCACTGCCAGTCCTCAACGCAAAGATGCATGTAAGTGAGAACTACAGAAACTTCAGCACAAACAATAACCAATAAAAGAAGAACAACAAGCAAAAACCCGAATACGTAGTAGAATCTCCCCATCCAGATACTCGAAAGGATGAAAAAGAGTTCAATGAAAAGGGTTCCAAAAGGAAGGGTTCCTGCACCAAGTACTAGTAGCCATGACGGGTATCGTCTAGCCGGTATCTCCCTAGCGATCTGATTGGTTCGAACCGGGTATTGCAATGGTTCGGCTCGGGTCCCTAAGAATCCTCCTAAGAGGGTGAGAGGGACCGAGATGCAAAACCATAGTGATAAAAGTATGAAGTATAAAGAGATAGGAATTGCACCCGTGCTTTTACTGCCCCAAAGAACGAAATTTAAAGCAGTAAGAATGACAAAAACAATACCCGGGAAGAAGCATGCAATTGACCAACATACGGATCTCCATCCTTCTGATGTACCCTTAATGATTCGGTATAAATATACACCAGCATAACCGGCTGCAGTTCCTAAGAAAAGATAAAGAATTATCATTCCTGTTAAAAGCATACCTCGTGAAGCTGGTGACATAAAACCTAAAGCAGCGAATATGATGGTGACAACAGCCATTCCAGTTATTTGAACCCCGTCTCCTATCATAACACATAGAAGCTTCGAGTTATTTGGCTCTCGAAACACGTCGCCAACAACAAGCTTCCATCCGGAAAGTTCTTCGTTCATTTGTGCTTGAGATTCTTTGTCAAGTTCTTCATAACGGGTGAGATCCCGTCTCACGGTTCTTAAAAAGATAACAAAAACAATACCAGCTAGAAAGAAGATCACCATAAGTGAGTTAAGGATTGAGAACCAGTGTACACGAGCACCTTCCATTTTTAAATAAGCATCCCAACGAGACGGCCATTTGATGTCACTCTTCACAAACTCAACCTCATAGGTAAAAGATATTCTCTCTTGTTCTCTTATAATTTGAGAGTTTTGTAAGTCAAGTGGGCAGTTCACGGATGCCACTTCATCATATCGATGAAGTTTTGCCATTTTTTCAGGGTCATATTTTACACTGCATGGGAAAACCTCAAAACCAACAATTTCATACCCAGAGGCCTTTTTCTCATCATCGGCTGTTGATATTACACCCATACCTTCTTCTCCTGTGCCAAATATCTGCACACCCGTGCCTTCATACTCATGTATGAAAACCTTGAACTTTAGGTGATTGATAATGTAAACATCATCACTGTTGGAAGGAGAGTATCCAACAGGGAATCCAGTCCATTGAACTTTAACACCATTCTGGTTGGCAAACCTCATAGCAGGCAAGTTATCCAAAATCATGTTAACTTGATACAAGTCGTGGGTTCTCTGTTTCAAGAGCTTAACCTCATGCTCACTTAACGGACGTGTTGTGCACAGGAAAACAGATTCATTAACGTTCATACGAAAACGATAAGGAGAGTTATCAATTTGGTCACCCATAAGTAGTTCTCCTAGATTCTCCGCACTTTTCTTTATTCCCCCAGAAGGTGTGCAGTATGGTAGACTGTAGTAACTAAAAGGAAGCTCAGTCTCAATAGATGTTAGAGAATTAACTTTGGCAAATATTTCCTCACGTGTTGAATATGTATGCATGTAGCTTCCAGGCAGATAAAACCCATTGCAAAGATGTGATACGAGAACCACATAAGTGAAAAGAAGCCAATAAGTCCCTTTTGAGATCAATGACAAAGCCATTGGTCTTAAGGAACACAACGCAGATGCCTGAAAGCTTGGTCAAGTTAAGCCACTGGTGCAGCCAGACTATCACAAAACCTACAATGCAAAATCTGATAAGTTAGTCCTCCTGTTGTTCTTTTCAACCTATAAACCATATCAGAGCAACAAGCCTAGCAATCAAGGGATTTCAAGATCCTTATTTGTATTCAACTGACCTAACAATATCAAGGTGACCCACCAACCAACAGGTTTGGTCTCAAGCATCCAAAAAGAATAAAAGGTGTAAAAGTATATCTCGTTAAAGATAAATATTTTATTCCGTTTGAAATCCTGCTAGAATATTGAGAAATTAGTGTAACAAATTCCAGTCTCCTCTTTTTCTGTGAGAATTAACTAGAAGATGGCAAGAGAAACACCTTGAGAACCCCTATATAATGATAATCAGCAACAGTTGCAAGCAGACATGATTAATCACAGCAGAGTCGTTTAAATCGATAACTACGGATTATCCATCAGTTCAGTTAGATCAACAAATATGTGTACATTCTCAGTCCCATAGAAATTTGGTCTTCAGTTTTATATTACAATGCTGTTTTAGTGAACTGAATCTACATGCCAAAGAATGAGCATATGCTGAGGAATCATACATACAGATCTAACTAATTTCAAAACTGGAAAAAAACAAATCAGGACTTCGGGAGCAGCAACAGCAAAATCAAGAGCTCGCACCGCATAGAAATTATAGAGAAAAATGAAAGTTTACAACAGCAGCTACTTCATTCTACTTCCGGATGCATGACTCCATATATATGAACTGTGCAGATTTTTTTTAAAAAAAAACAAAAGTCGAAGAAGAAGAGATCAGAAGCGCACCATTTGTAGATCTGGTATGATGAGCGGGATGATGCCGCCGGAGAGGCCGAACAGCTTAGGGTTTAATGAAGAAGACGATGAATCAAGGATAAGCAGAGGGAATGAATTTGGAGGATGGGGGGTGTGAGTGTGTTTTCGAGATGGGATCTACTTTTTTGGTGAGTGCGTATAACGTTGCGTATGAGTTACATATCACCCTATAGGCTATATACCTTTTTTTTTAACCTTGTTTTAACAATTATGGTATGAAAGAATTTGAATGAAATATAAAAGTGAAATAAATACTAAAAATATAGGTTTTAAAAAAACATGTTTCCTTCTTATGATTAGGGGTGTTCTTCGGTCGGGTTATTCGGTTTTGAGGTAATTATATATAAACCGATAACCGATCCGAATAAGGATCGGGTTAATCGGTTTTCGGTTAATTCGGGTCGGTTTGATTTTCTGGTTATTTGGGTTGAACCGATTAAGTATTTGTTATTTGGCCTTTTATGTTTCAATCATTCCGAAGTTAGACAATATGATTATTTTATTTTGTTACTTGTGTGTTTTTATCTTGTCTCTTAATTTATTTTTGTTAAACTGAAAATATATAAATCATGATATTTAATTTGTTTTATTAGACAATAAAAATATTTTATTTTGTTACTTGTGTTATTAACTTCATAATAAAGCTTATTAACATCGTATTTTATTATATTTTAGCTATGTGTTTTTTTCATTTTGTCTCTTAACTTTTTTAATTTACTTTACGTCATGATTCATGCTTCAATTTTCAATATTTTATTTGGAAAATATATGGGCCATAATTTAACTGGAAATATATATGGGCATATTAATGGGCCTATTTATAACTTATTATTAAAGTAAATAATTATAAAAAAAACTTAAAAATTCTTAATCGGGTCACCCGAGACTCTTTTTTCCTAACCGCCACCCGAACCGAATAAGACCACGCTTAATCGGGTAAACCAAATTAGACACCCGAAAACCGAATAACCCGACCCGATTAACCCGAATTTGATTCGGTTCGGTCGGATTATTCGGATTCGGTTTTTTTCGACACCCCTACTTATGATGAATGAATATATTTCCTCATTTTTCCTTGTGATTAATGATGTACTTTAACATACTTAAATCTTACATTTTATAAAGTTCTGTTATTTTTTTTATTATATAAAGAAATTATAGCATCTCTGAAATAATGTTATTGTCGTATAAGAAACTGAGATGAAGTGTTTATAAAGTATAGATATTTGACTGAGTTTGGCTTTTTAAATTTTGAAAAATATGTGTAACACAGCGATTTCGAGAACCAAATTTTTCTTTTTAAAATACTAATTTATAATTTTCATTCAAAATACGCAGCGGAATATAAAACAAGTGGCTAATATTCTACATTTAACAATTGCCACATACTAGGTTTGGTGTTACAGTTACTGAACCGGCCGACCATTATCTGCTACAACATAAACATAATATCATAGTTAACAAAATACAGTGTTTCTCCTAAAACATGCAACTACCCGCAGGCACCCGAGCTCACAGCCTAAGGAACACCTGCACATGTGGAGAGTAGTATTTGTTAGCTATAATAGCTAGTGAGTACCAGATAGCATGCAATCAATGTAAACATACCACATATCATCAATCATGCTCAAATAGTTCTATCCTAGCATCTCGCGATGAGCTGGCGTAGTCAGGAGGTAGCATATCTCGCAGGGGGATCAACCCGGCTCAATGCACCAAACTGGGGTACCAGACACATCAACCGCTCCGGTGGGGGAGCTGTTAAGCGTCCACCGTTGCGTTTTGGAATCCGCAGATTCCTCTGTTGTACAGCCGCAGCTATACCCGAAGAGGACAGCTTTGTCCTTAAGTAGAACAGCTTTGTTCCGGGGCAAACCATGCCCAATGGGTTGGACAGCTTTGTCCGGGCAAACCTTGCCCAATCACAAACACATAATCTGATTCAACCGAATCATCAATCAATAATCATGTCCACATAACATACACCTAAACAGATGCATATTATTTATACCAATCAAATATCTAGCATCATCATGCCATTCATTCTTTACCTCATTGCGCGCACGCAATAATGTATATATCTATCATCATAACATACACCTAATCAAGTGCATGCTATTATGTATCAATAAGTTAAGCCTAGCATCATAATGTTATACAATCTACACTTAAACAAGTGCGTATCATACTGTGTCAACATGTTAAGTCTAGCATCGTCATGCTTCACTAACCACACTTAATCAAGTGTGTATAATATCCTAATAATCACTTATCATACATACTACAAGGCATACAACCTCTTATCAACATATTCAATCGCTTTATCGATGGTGTACAAATCATTGTATTCAATTCAATTCATTGTTAATATATGTTATAGATATACTAATTGTTATGTTATCAGGCACTCACCTGTCGAGTTAGAATACTTTACTATTCGATACTGAAGCTTCTGGATCAACTGGAATACCTAAACAAGGTTTACAACTATTAAAACCTTGTAAAACAGATTCTGCCAGGGGCAGGGCACGCCCGTACCTTGCCAAGGCACGCCCGTGCCTGGCCTGGCACGCCCCGGGTACGCCTCGTACCTGGGTCTCAGGTACACCCCGTGACTTCAGGGTACCCCCGGGCTCGCTAGGGTTAGGCACGCCCCGTACCCTTGGGAGGTACGGCCGTGCCTCCTAGGTACGCCCTAAGGTACGGTCTGTTCTTGAGAGGCATGCCCGTGCCCTTCAATATACAGCAGCAGGTTCGTGCAGAACCTGTTGTTTTCCCATCCAAGTCATACCAAAACTATTCCAGAGTATTACCAATCGGTTTCTAATGTTCATATATGAAATAACTCATCAAAAACGACTTAAAGACACCATTTTTATGCATCTAAACATCCAAAATCAGAATTTGGGACCAAATCACCACTTTGACCCATTTAACACTTTAATTCTCAAAATCAATTAAAAGCTTCACTTTAATTACAGATTCTGATTTCTATTAACTTAGAAACCACTTAAAAACATATTGGTAATCTTAGAAACACAGATTGGGATCAAAATCATTGAAACCCAATTTAAAACATAAACTTGAAAATAAAGAACTCATACATGGAAACTTACTTGAATCAGAAGATGATTAGGAAAGATAGCACAACAGATTAGAACTTGAAATCAATACTTGAATCCAACTGATATAATCAGATTGCTTGGTTCTTTAATTGTTCTCTTCTTCTTCAAAAGTCACACACACAAGAACACAAATGAGAGACTTGGAAAAATGTCTGTGTTTGTGAAATGGTGAAGAGGTGACTCACGTGTGATGCCCACTTGTGGGTTATGCATATCCACAAATGGGTATCTTGTTCCCCTTTCCAACTTACAACATAACGCATGAGTACCTGTTTTAACTAACGGGGATATTTTTGGAAACCTCGTTCTAAACCATTTGATAATTTATTATTATTATCTATTTATCATAATATTTTAATATTATCATTTCTTTATTATTTTTCTTCTATTTATCCCATTAATCCATTATACACATTTAATTCCTTTTATCCAATATTTAATTAGAATTTCTTGACGTATCAGATTCGAACACGGCTAGGCCCATTTTGAGGTTGTTACAATATGTGTGTAACGGATGTTGGAAAGTGTTTGATAATGTTGGTGCTGAAATTTTGTTGCAACCCATTTAGTTATATTTATACATTTTCTTTCCGGTGTGAATGCATGTTTAACAAATTGCGGTTGAGGGTGTCTCATAGGTCTTACACTTCATGTTATATGTGATCTTTTTGTGGATCCCCATTAATATGAGAGCTGGACTCCCGCTCCCCTCAATTTCTCTTCCCTCGTTAGCTCTTTTCTTTTCCAAAGTTTCCATGTTTCTACGGGTTTAAAAGTTCCTTTTTTATCATTCATTCTATGTTCAAGCTTTCTTGCATTTCTTAATTTCATCATGCGTTCCTTAGAGAATGGGAGAATTCTACTTGAAAAATTGAAAGAAGCTCCAACGGGTTAGAGAGATGTAAGGTTTCAAAAAGGGTGGTCATGCTTTCATTCCCGTAATTCACCCTATTAATCAGAATAGAAGCACAAACATAACATAACAAAGTATGATATCTGCTTTTATTCATTCATTTCATTTCATTGCCCTGGTTGATTGGCTGCTTAGGAACACAACGCACTTTGGTAACTGTTTCGATTATCCTATTAAATTTTTTTAAATGCTTAACTACTTTACTCTTTTGATTAACCTATAAGAGGTTGTTTGGCATTTCTATTGTTATGCATTGTTTCGATTTAACGTATATTTTGGATTGATTGTCTAATTTAGTGTTATACTTTAGATTTAGTCATTTAGGTTTCTTGCATTTAGGTTCAAATTTGATTATTTGATGAATTTGAGGTAATATGTTTTTATATATTTAGTATATTCATTTAGGTTTAAATTTGATTATTTGACGATGTAGGTTTTTATTTTGTATACTTACCATTCTATCTTAATACTTCAATTGACATATAAGCGTCAAATCAACTTTTCTCTCTATATCTTTCATACTTCCGTCTCACTGAAATTCATGTAGTACTAATCTTTCTACCTCGCCCACTTGACCAGTTTTTTTTATTAAAAGTTACAAATATATACAAAATAGTTAAAATGAAAATAATTAATCAGTTAACTAAAATTACAACCTGTAAATAAAAAAATTAAACTACAATTACTAGATTAATTTAAAAAAACAAAAAAATACAACTACTAGTTATGTTAAAAAAGAAAGATTAAAACATAAAATATTACAATTATCTATTTATCAAACTTATAATAAAACAGACTCTTACGTCAACTTGATAGTTGATATATTTCACAAATCACATCGTATAAATCGAAAGACATCGAGTTACATTTGCGGCTCTATGCACAATTTTTTCCGCTTTCCTCGAACTCGCTTCGTCGAACATTTCGGCAACCTTTGTTATCTCGTCTTGGCGATATTGTTCTTCTTCGACGTATCCTGTGACAACGTTCCGTATGTCATCAACTACAACTTGAGTTCTTGTGCTATTTTTTACCCTTATTTTGATCCATTTGTGACTTGTGAAAGAGTATATTCATTCATGTGTATGAAAGATTATAGCTAGAGAGAATGTTGGAAGAATGTGTTATTGAAAGAATTGTATATAAAGTTGATATGAGTATGTGTGTCTATATATAGGAAAAGAGAAAAGAAAAAAACTCAAACCTTCCCTCCAACGGTCGAATTTTGAATACCCCGATGGAGTGGCTGTCCTGGCGGGCAAGTATTTTGGGACCTCGGGGGGTGGTGGCGGTAGCGAGCAGCCCGATTGCATTCTTTCGCCTATCCCAACCAACGAGATAACCACTCCGGTTACCCTCATGGTGCTAAAAAGTTTGGCAGCATGGATATAAATGAAAGTTTTGAATAGGGCTTACAAGTTCAAGTATTGAAATTTAGAAATATTAAGTCGTTTCTTTTTTCTTTTTCTTTTTTTTTTGTTGTTGCTACTTTTAGGATGCTAGGTTTGAGTGTTGCGTTTTTGTTTTTGGCATTTTTCCAACGCATGTTTCGAGGAACCAAGTTGTTAGTAACTTAGTATATATATATATAGTTATATACATATGTTCATCTTTATTTGATATATATATATTGCCACTTACGTACCATCCTTTACCTATAAAAAAACAACATGCCTTAACTTGAACACCATATATATATATATAATCCAAAAGGTAGTTCCAACCTTCTAAAAAAGGAATAGTTGTTAATTAGTATGAATTTGAGACATATAACACCATATCCCTCCACACTAAATGAGCTAGCTAACATTTTTATACATATTACAGTCATCATCAAATAAGAGGCTACCAGACTAATAAACAAGTGGTATCCATTGATGATATAAATACAATATCAATTCTCAAACTTTAATATATATGATTCTAATTTAATAGTCTAGCTGCCACAGATAATTCAAACAAAACTAGAAGACAGCTGACTTTTATATTTCATGATAACTAATATCTGTTACACTTGCTTTCTCTAGCACAAACTAGGCATGTATGAGATATATAAATGCAGATTTTAAAGAACCATTTATAGGTTCATGCATCGGTTTATAACCATGAAAACCCATGATTTTTCTCCTCCAAAATCCAACCTGGAGGTTTGAATTCATGTTAACTTTACATTTTGTCTTATCAACAACATCATTATGCATGTATATGTAATTTTATACTTATTTAGCCACATATACATACACTTCAGGTTCATATAATTTAACTTTCTTCTTGCAAAATCTATCTTTTTAGTTTTAGGTCATTGAGATCATGTTTATAACCTATGCTTATGAAAAAAACATTGGTAAGTGGGAAAAATAGAAAGAACCGCTTCTTGAAGAAAGCAACAAAGGTAGTATATATTGACTGAAGTCCCTCTGTGAAAGGTTATTCTTAGGTAAGCTCAGGTGATGGCATATTAGACTTATGGTAATTAAGCTCTGTAGTTGATTTCTTGTTCCCTTGATATTCATCAAGAGTGCACACCATAAGTACGTCATCAAGCATGACATAAGTCGATCATCTTAATATAACTCATCATCTTAACATTAAGAATTGTTGTGCTTGAAATGCTAGTGTAATTATGTTTTGTAATTTGTACTTATAATATATTTTTAAGTACAAACAAGTAGGGTTTCGTACTTAATTAGTTGTAACAAGGTTTGTGTTTCCTTAACATATCATTAATTTCGTTACAAATTAATAATAATATTTCGAAGAAATTCTGCACAATGATATTACATATAGGAAGGAAGATAAGAGGCTCTAGTGGAACTTAAGGCTGGTCAAGACATTGTTGTTCACAGGGTCAGCCAAATGGTCCAACAGGTTCTGGAAAGGACCAACCCCAGTCACCAAACCTTGAATGAAGTAACCCAACACAGCCAACATTGCCAATCTACCATTCTTGATCTCTTTCAGCTTCAATTCCTTCATTGACTTCTCATCTTTACCAAACCCTAATGGGTTAAAGAATGGCCCACCTGGGTATGCTGGGTCACCTGACCCGGAAAAGCCTTTCTCCAAACCCAAAAAGTATTGTTTTCCCATTGACCCAGGGTTATACCAATCTTGAAGTCTTCTGTGTTCTGCAAAACCCATAAGTGCCATTTCTAGAACAAATAGGGTGAAAGGGTCTGCCCAGTAGTTGTATGTGCCAGCTGGGGGGATGACACCTGTCTTGAACCAGGGGAGGGCGGTTTCTGCTGGAATGAGCCCAAGCTTGCCCAAGATTTCTGGTGCGATGGCTCCGGCTGCACCCAACATGGCGAACCGTCCATTGATAACCTCTCCATAAGCTAGCCATTTAGGTTCGATGAATCCTCCAGTTCCTTCTGGGTCCGAAAGACCAAGTGGGTCAAATCCAAAGTCACCTGGGAGACTGTAGAATTCAAAGTTTTAGGTGAAAGAGAATTACCAAGTGTAAAGGCTTTGACTTTTTAGTTCAAACCTTGATCTTCAAAATTGGTGTTTGATTACACTAAACAATTAAGCAAGCTCTGGCCTTTTTTTAACTCTTTCTACTACCAACTATAAATCTACCTCCCAAAAAGTTCTCAAAACTTCCGATTTTATGTGAATATTGAAGTTGAAAAGCACGTAGCTTTGACTTCAATAGTCAAACTGTACCTTTCTTTTATTTGAATACATCTATATCTTCAAATTTGATGTTTGATGACTATACCAGGCATGATCAATTCCTTTTCTCTTCCTATTACTTCTCATAATATTAAATCTACATGCCAAAGTTTTCTTATTTAACTTCTAGATTTCCTGTCAATCTTTTAAAAACGAAAAGCACATAGCTTTGACTACAAAAGTCAAATTATCTTTTCTTTTTTTCCTATCTTGTGGGAAAGAAGCAGTATCAACAATTTTTTAACATGAATTACCTTCCATCCAGGTAAGAAAGAGATTGCTTGGATGCAAACCAGAGTTGTCTGTCTGCTCCTTGCTGATGCACAAAACATAAAGCCATCAAGTTATTGATGATCACAGTCATACATACGTACATGCATAAACATATTCTTATACATATGCATATATATATATATATGTATATATAATATTGTACCTTAACAGGAGGGGTGGAAGCAGCTTTGACAAGAAAGGAAAGCTTCCTTGAAGGTGTGTTAACTGGCCTTGCTCCAAGGATCTGCCTTGCAGACTCAACTGAGGAGGTAAGCGATGATGATGAGACCAAAGCTTGGGTTGCCATTTTTCTTGAAAAGATTAGAACTGAGAAGGTTGTTCAGTTTGTTTGTGGCACAATTAGAGAATGGGGGAGAAGGGAAACATAAGGGGGAGGGTGAAGGGTGGTGGGCCTGGTGAGGTTGTGGTTGTGGTTGGTGATGAGCCACCCTGAATTTGCAGATTAGGTTTGGGATCTTTTGTTCCAATGAGGTTACCACATGTGGCAAGTCTCTAACTTGGATAAGAGATTTTTATCTCCCTTCTTGGTGGCCTTGGAATTTCGACAAATATATATTGTATTTCATTAGAATATTACTTTGAAAGAAGTTGAAAATAATAATAAAAAATCAGGAGCTCGTATTTCATTTCATACGTGTATAATTACTTGTAGCATTTGTGAATGATAAATTGTTAACGGATACTGTTAGAGTGGGGGAGTGGTTACTTCCTACCACACCATCATACCGCTATTTTAACTTTTTCCTCTTACCACTTAACTTCGCAATGGTCACTTCCTACCACACAAAATTTTAGGACGTAGTAGTCACTTATTACCACTTAAGTACTTAACCCACTAAATACTCACTAACTAATAAAAATTTATAAAAAGAAAGAGAAAAGGAAAAAGTTGTTTACCACGCCTTTTCTTTACAGTGGAATTCTCCATATAACTCCACCATCTACACGGTGGCGGAGTGGAAAACCATATGCACCACGGCGCCAACCAATCACCACGTACCCTAAAATATCTCCATTCTGTTTGCTCTTAAAAGTAAATTATGTTTATTTATTATTTTAGTTAATGTTTGCTTCTAGTTTGTCTTTTCGAGAAGTACAAGGGCTAATATTGTACATATGACTGGTATTTAAGCCACTAGTCTTTCAAACGTAAATAAGCTTTAATCAAACGACAGATTTAGGTTGTTTCTTCTTGTAGCTTCATCAAAACACGATTTTTGGTTTGCCTAATTTTGTTAACATCCGTGTTTAGTGTTCATAGGTTAGCTTGTTCTTCAATGGATGATGATGATGAATCTTAAGAACATATGAATATATTGATTAAAAAATAAAAAATTTAAGAAAAAAACCGGTAACCTGCTAAACAAGTTACCAACTGTATACAATGACCCAAACATGATAGTTGTTTGTATTTTTAGATACAAATTAAAGCTGATTGTATACAATAACAATTTGAACAAAGTTCATTGTATTTCTGTGCATTAAGCCCAAATATCAATGTACCTTATAAAAACCGAACATAGGATTTTTTATAAAAACAAACAAAAAGATCTAATTTTAATAATTTGAACATATTCATAGTCAATTATGATTCTAAAATCGTTAATTTTTTTACCCTTCAAATTCTTGCGCCAAAGACGAATTTCTAGAAATCGGCAATTTTGCTAACGTGACATGACAGCTTCGGCCTGTGCTTGGTCGGCGATTTTTTAATTTTTCATATTTTGGTGATTTTATTTTCTTTTCCATTTTTTAATATTTCTTATATTTTTATCTTTTTATTATTTGTAATATTATATTTCCCTTTCTTTATTTTTTCAATTGTTACTTATTATCTTTTTTCTATTAGTTTGCATTTTTCTATTATTTTTAACAAAAATGATAAAAGTTGTGCTCAATAAAGTCTATTTAAAAATATAGTTCTAGAATGTTAATATTAAATCACATGTGATTCAGTATATAATCACATGTGATTTGTAAAAGTATCACATGTGAATTACGAAAAATTACGAAAATGTCACTTCATCCAAATTTTTACAATTTAATCTGGACCATTGATGTTGTTGATTCAAAGGCTAAAATTAGTCCCTTAGGACTATGAATTAATTATGAACTATATTGAACATTCTTCAATATAATAAATACACTACAATAATATAATAAATAATCAAAACATTAAAAAATTATGTTAGTTTAATAGAGTAATTCTTCCCGAATGATTAAGTGATTAACATGTTGTGGAAGTCATGTCTGCCTTTTATTTATTATTGACGGTTCTAGACGAATAGGCCCGAAAGAAGCTCTTATTCGCTTGAATTAAGGACGAGATTAGTATTCTCATGATAAGTACCGATTAATCACGTCGTTGCCTAGTGATTAGAATCAGCAAACTTTAAATATTTTGTACGTGATGACATTAGCATGACCACAAAGTAAACCAGAACTATGTTATTTAAGACATTCATAAGATATAATATCCTTGGTATCAATAATATTCAATGTTTTTTTTATTAGAAACTTCAAAACAATTATTATTATTAGTATATATTTTCCATATTGTTTAACCAACGAGGTATATTAGCCCACGCTTCGCCGTGGGATTTAAAAACGTGTTTTTTAAATAGGTAAACTAATAAAAGAAAGAAATCTAGCTATCCATAATTTTTTTTCCGCATATCAATTTAGTTGATAAAAAAATAAAAAAGTGAGACATATGTAATGTAGTTTTTTTTGTAGTTATATAATCTTTTGTCATTTGATTTTATATATACAAACTATATGTTTCTATATTAAAAATCAATTTAAAAAAATTATATTATAAAGTCATTCTAATTTTATTCTTTTCAGTTTTCATAAATATATCTATATTAAAAATCATTGACTTAAAACTTACAATACTAATTTTATAGTCTAAACAGTTTTTAATCTTGTTAGAGAAAAATAAAAAACAAAACTAATAAAAAGACGTAAACTGGAGTATAAAAATACTAAGTAATATTATAAAAATAATAATTAATAAATAATTTAGTTGACAATATACATAGTGAACAAAATAAAAAATAAACAAATTAGAAAGTTTTACCCATTTAAAAAAATCACACCCGAGAAAGGTAAAAAAAAATACAAAAAGAACCAAGCCAAGATTTGAACCCAAGCCTACCGTGACGTCCGCAAGAGCCTTACCACTTCTTCTAAATTGGTGTTTGTAACTTATTTCAAAGATTAATTCTATATACCTTGAATATAGAAAAGGACAAAATTATTTCCTCATAATTGTATGGTATTCTAATATGCTATTCACCAAGTAATATTATACTCTAATTGCTCTACCTTGGAGTAATGAGATAAAATATAATCAATAAATAACGACAACAGAGCACATGACGTGATGTGGAGACACAGTCCTAATACCAAGCAAGCACATGAGTTTTGAAAGAAACCAAATCTAAGAATCACCACTCTCGGTTTTGCCTATGCTGTTGGGTTTACGAGGTTCATCGTTCCCTTGAACCTTTTTAAACTCACCACTCCTGTAGCAATGCAAGACAAGTTTTAAAGGAGGGAAGGGGGGGGGGATATATGACGAGTTTTTAAGCCGTGAGGGACAACCCAAAGCGGACAATATCGTTGGTCGGTTTCCCTGATTGTGATCCTAACAAAGTAAAATCTAATTGCTACCGTCAATACCAACCGTCAAGAAGTTAGTGCCAATATTCTTGGAGTTTAGTCTCCATATATGCACACTCTTTTGTTGAAAATGTTTCCTTAAACCTCGTATTGTTAGTGGTTATTAGTTTGTATTCAGTGCACAATTCAAGACATTTAAACCCGAGATGAATTTGCAAATCTTTTTTGTTTTTGACCGTATGACCTTCGATAATACATCAAGATAACTATTTACTTGACGTTCATGCTCATGATATCTTGAGCACATGTACAGGTAAGAGCTTCCGTATGCCCTAGAAAGTAGAAACCGACTTTTGGTCTTTGAGAACTTTTGAGATTATTATCATGGGTGACTCTAAAGAAGTGCAGGAGGTGCCGGTCATATAGAGCCCACGTTTAAGAGGGGGCAAACTTTTATAAATACATATATTATATATTGAGATAATATTATAAAATAGAAATACTGTGAAGCTCATATTTAAAATATTTATTCTATTAGTTTAAATAAATACATATTCGGGAAACTCATTCAACATTTGAGAATAAAAAAAATACGAGGTATTGAAACTGAGGTAGTCAAAGAAAAAGCAAAACTTTTTAACATTCAATTTGAACAAACAAATTTTTATTCGATTTTTTGTGTTCTTAAAATTTGAAAGAATTTGATAACAAAGATTTGAAGTCGTGTTGTAGTCGTCTTAAAACCACACTTAAGTATGATTGATGGTTAGATCTTGTTGCAAATGAATTTTCTATAGAGTTGAAGCTGCTTGACACGTTTTTACCTAATAAAACTATTAAACCTAACAATATGTTAAAATATACGAAAGAAGTCGAGTGTTTTTCTAATGAATTTATTGCATATAGAGTTTTAATGACCATTTCAGTAACGGCGACATCTATAGAAAAAAAGTTTTTCAAAACTTAAGTTGTAGAAGTTCTACTTACGGTCCAAATGTCACAAGAAAGACTTAATAGATTGACAATAATAGCTATTAAGAACTATATCTTGGAAAGTATTGGGAATTAGTGACGAACAATCTTCCTTCTCTCGAATACTAAGCAGACACATTTCGAACCATGAAGCATTCATTTGGATGCCGAAAAATCAAAACAAAACTAAACCGTTGAAGCGCTCTAAACCCCGAAAAGTAACACCTGAGCGCCGTACTTCGAGACTCAAAAGTTCGAAATAAATGAACCATATAAATTTAATAGACATAGGGTTTCGAACGTTGTTTGCTTCATCTAAATCAAATGTTATTAGCATAGGTTGGTTTATATTTGGATCTCGATTTATGGCATTTGTCTTATTTAAGTTTACAGTTTGTTCACCTTCAATTTAGGACCCAACTCATTTGAAATGTTGTTTGCATAAGTCATTAAATATATAACAGTCAAAATTCTCCAAAATGTATTAAACATTACACGTTTTGATACTGTGTTTCCAACAAACATCAAACATATCAATTTCAAACAACAAGAACAATGACGAATAGCGCTTTAATCGATAACTAGAATAATTTCAAACACCGATGCCCGTTTCAAACACTGTAATTGCAATTACATACGCTGCCTGTGCAAATTAAACAACTAGGAAGATTTAAACCAAGGTTCTAATTTATTTGGTTGGGGTTATTCAACAAATGCTAGATTAGGAAAGAGAGAAGGGGGCATCACTACAGGATTCAAAGGCTAATTTGTCTTCAAGTTTAAAACTTGAAGATGCCAAGAAACTAGTCTTGGAAGTTATGAATAAAGAGGACAATATGCCTATTATCTCAGAGCCTTGTTTGATTGACGAACTAAAAGATGTTGAAGTTACAGATGTGTCGTGTAAGCTTTTGGTTCTTATATGTAAGTACTGTACACCTTCAACACTTTGCTAGTGTGTTTTCTAACCCTAGTTTTTACCTTTGTGAAAGTTGAAAAGGAAACTTGTACATACAAGTAGAAAGAGAGACATGTATGCTGGGTTGATGAGTCATGTTAAATGTGTCGAATAGAAGCATTGAACTAATCAGAAACAGGTGATAGATGCCTAAAGTCTAACTTTGCATAAAACGTTGTGTTGTTTCTGGGTGATAGAATCTTACTCAGTGGTGGAAGCAATGTGTACAGGCAGTTGGATAGTTCGAAACAAGTATGGAGTTTCTTCCGGTTGACGTAAGTGTCCACCCTGTTTCTAATGCTTCAAGGTTGGGCCATTCTTTGGCAATATGCCAGATCCCATATTCAGATGGTGGTAAAGGCATCTTGGGTGTCTTTTCTTGGGGTTGGGTCAGGATTCTCAACTCAGGCATGAAAGCCCAACACACATCCTGTTGCTCAATGCTCGTGGATGGACTTTTAGGTGAAAACTGTGTCTCAGCTTGGGCAGTTCTACAGATGAGCCTGAACCTATGTTGGTTGAGTTTTTAAAAGGGACTAAAGTTCTTCAAGTTGTTGTAGGGTTCGATAATAAACAGTTCTTTGCTGCTATGATTTCCTTAAGATTCTTATTTATCTATTGTTTGTAGTCCAAAATACCATGATAAGATCTTGCATTCAAGATATGGAATCTGTGTTACAAAGGCATCTCAGTTTCCAATTAGATGAAATGCTTACAACATTGTGACATATGTGTTCTTGAATCCTGTGTATAATATCAAAAGTTTTCAGGGCTGTCATCCAATTGCTTCTCATCTTCAATATCCACCTCCAATATCTCCTGTCAAAAAACATTTCTAACATTAGAGAAACCAATAATGATAGAGAATATCAACAGTTATGAGATTTGATCACAATAGAAATTACTTACGGGGATTCTTTCCTTCAAATAGTTCCCGAGCCTGGCTAATACCAGCGACCTTTCATGCCAGAATCGACCCTTGAGCCTAATCTTCACAAATGGTCCATCAACTTCAGCTAATTCGGCAATTCCTGTTTCATAATTCACATTCCTTCTGTCTTAGTAAAGTTATGATTTCAATTGGGGAAAGCAAAGCCAGATTACCTGTCATTCCAACTGATGTATCGAATATATGTGAGAACTGCAGAAAAAGCAAAGAAGAATTTAGTGTTTATTATGATTTTGAATGAATGAAGTGATTGATTAAAAGTTTGCACTAAAACTTGCCTTTGTTCTAGCGTCAGTTAAAACCATCTTGACATTATCTTCTGTTAAATCAAGTGATGCAGAAATTCGAGGAATTCTACGTTTAACTATGGGTGATCCCGGAACCCTAATATTCCTTGGCAGCGTTATTGATTGCTTCAGATTTAAAGTTACAGTGTTCACGTTGACGGAAGTCTGCCTATGGTTGAACCTGAAACATCCTCTGTCAGATAACCGGTGGCGATGGTAGTGATGGACGCCATGAACAAGGTTTGTAGCCATCTCTCTCTCTCTTTCCCTCCTAGAACACTCAATGTGGTGTTTGAATATGTTATCATTTTTTATCCACGCATTTTATGTGAATGGTAACATGTGGCATCTCTATCCAGATTGTGTATGGGTATATGCAAGGCCCAAGCCTATTTGTTGGGTGTGTACTGTCCAACCGCCATAGCCACCGTGAATCACCGATGAGGATTGGGATTAACGCAAGAGTAAAAGCTAAATATACAATTCAAAAAATTAAAGAAGAAGATAACAGCAATGCTGATTGGAAAGACCATAGAGACTCTGCCGTGCAACCGCCAATATTGATCACTTCCTTGGCATAAAATCGCCTCCAAAACATGAGGTTTTTCGTCCATGGAGTTCCTGCCGTTGAAACTACCGGATGATTGTTACACCTGTGAAGTATGAGTTGATCCGCAGAGTTACGGTTGGAAGTAAGCAAACACGAGCAATGTTTTTTAATCCGTCATTTAATTATAGTTATAACAAACTGAATTAGCAAGTAATTAAAGAAATGGAAATGATATATATTCGGTCCCCGTTGTGATTATGAAAAAACAATCCTATTGATAAATGGCATTACTCGTTCAAAAATAAATGGGTTTACCAAGATCCTTACTCCTTAGGCTAATTTAGGGTATGTTTGGTATATTAAATGAAGATTGGAGTTAGAATTATGTTTATAAAAATGCTTTGTATAAGGGCTGGATCTATAAAAATTTTAAAATAACAAATGACAGGTAAATGAATGCAATTGTAGGGTGTAGTTGTAATTTTGATTAATCATAATCTTAAGCTTTACCAATAAGCTACTTCAAGTTATGGTGTATGGATGATACGAGCGGGGTGGAGGTAAGGTAGTTTGGCGATGATGGTGTGGACTGTGGAGGAGATGACAATGGCGGCAACTCGGGCAGGATTAGTGGTCGCTGGTGAATCGATGAGAGAGAGAGAGAGGGAGAGAGAGAGAGGTTATATCATTCTTTATAAGTCATAAGATTATATTGTTATAAGATATATTTAAATAACATTGGCAAGTAGACTTTACTTATTAAATTCTTGTTCATGTTATGATCATTCTCATTTTTATTCAATTAAGTTTTCATTTCTGCATATTTCTTTTGATGGTGTACATCTTTATCTTCAAAATTGATGCTTGATTACTACATACCAGGCAAGACCAATTCTTTTTCTCTTCCTATTACTTCTCACATTATTAAATCTACTTGCCAATGTTTTCTTATTTAACTTCTAGATTTCACTGTCAATCTATTAATTAGAAAAACACTTAGCAGCTTTAACTAAAGTCAAATTATATCCTGTTTTTCCCCCTTTTTGTTGGAATGAAGCATAATCCAAGAAAAATTACATGATTTACCTTCCATCCAGGTAAGAAAGAGATTGATTGGATGCAAACCACAGTTGTCTGTCTGCTCCTTGCTGATGCACAAAACATAAAGCCATCAAGTCATCAATGATCACACTCATAAATACATACATACATATTTGTATATGTATATAATATTGTACCTTAACAGACTCCACTGAGGAGGTAAGTGATGATGATGAGACCAAAGCTTGTATTGCCATCTTTCTTGAAAAGATTAGAATTGAAGAAGGTTGTTCAGTTTGTCTGTGGCACAATTGGGGAATGGGAGAAGGGGAACATAAGGGTGAAGGGTGGTGGGCATGGTGAGGTTGTGGTTGGTGATAAGCCAAGCCTGAATTTGCAGATTAGGTTTGGGATCTTTGTTCCAATGAGGTTACGACATGTGGCATTTCTCTAACTTGGTTAAGAGACTTCTTTTTCACCTTCTAAAAAACCAGCAGAATCTTGGGAAAGTTGTAAAAAGGAGAAGTAAACTATACAGTTCAGGTAATCAACAGGTTAAATTTTTTTATTTTTTTAATTTCTTTTTTTCTTGGTATTTGAGTATTTCTAGAAGCTAACCCCAATTTTTTTACCCCTGATTAGATTCAAAGTCCAGATAAATTAACCTTGTTTCATATTTCTTGAACCATCAAAATCACATGTTGACCACACATTTAAAGAGGGATTTCTCAGATTTAAGCCACCACGGCTCCGGCGGACTCACTCCTCCATGGCTCCGGCTGCGGACTCACTCCGCTTGCCCACTGAACAGCCCTTCGAGGTTAACCATGGTTGGGTGTTCGATTTCAGACCACCATCGTCGTTGCTTATTTCTTCATTTCTGGAATTAATTTCTTATTTCTTCATTTCTGCTTGAAAAACCCTACGCTGGGTGTTAAGTTTCAGACCACCGCCGCCGTTGCTGCCTTCAAACCACCGTCGCCATTAGAGACCGACCGCCTTCAAACCACCATTGCTGCCACCTATGACCTGGAAAAATCCTCGATTTGTTCTTGAAGACTCATGACTCAGATAAGATGTCAACACCAGGTTAGGGTTCAAATTCGTTTCTACATGGATTTGTTTTTCTTCGAATCAGATTAGATTTCCACACCAAGTGAGATGAAGATTGGATAATATGGCTACAAGATAAACCAGAAATATCTAGATAAACTTCCTTCTTGAACCACACAGTTGCCGACGATCAATAAGCTTCAAATATTTTACGATGGTTATAATATGGCTACAAGATAAACAGGGGGTGTTTTTATTTAAGAATTATTTTTCGAACTTATTTTTTATAAGACTCGTTTTTCTAACTTATTTTTTATAAGTCCGTTTTATTTTCTTCTTTTAACTCATAATAAGCTCAGAAGTTAGAAAATAAATCAGAAAATACTAGCTTATAAAAAATAAGTTCGAAAAATAAACCGTAAATAAGCTAAAAGAAACACCCCTAAGAGAGTGGTGAGATAAGTCATTCATATCAACAATATTCAATTTCCATTGTTTATTAGAAACTTTTGTTTCTCCGCCCATCAAGTAATATTATGCTCCAGTAATTTGAATTAAAACATAAAATGTAATAATTAAAAACGAAAACATGATTTAACAAAATAAACTCACCTCATTTCTCTTATGTCGCCTAAAATATCGTCTTTGAAAGCTGAACCGCAAGAACCCAGTAAGCATCTAAAGCTGATGTTTTAGTGCATGATGAGAAAAGAGTTCGTCGACTATGCACAATTTCGAGTCGTGACGTTGAATCGATCTCCAGTAGAGTGTGCTCTTATCCATTTTTTATTTATGTCTTCGAGATAACAAACAACCGAGGTGCCGCTCTACCAAAACGCTAATAACACGATTCGAGATCTTCGATATTATACGCTTTGCATGAATTCAGAATAAATTGACTATCTTCTTAAGTTAATAAACAAACGATGACAAGAAGTACATAACGTGATTTTGGAAACCGTACAATCTTTACGGCTAACTCCTTTGAGGAAGCCCTATCAGAAATGAGTATATAAGTTCTTTCTTTTAGGAGAACCCCTGAGTTCTAAAAGCAATTCAGTCCAAGAATCACAGCCTATGCCATAATCAACAGAAAACTCGATTATTGTTGACCATGCCAATTGTCAACAAGTTAGTGCCAGTGTATGTCTTTTAGATGCATCCCATCTATAATGATAAGGTCATTGGTAGTTGGAGGAATAAACTATCAATGGGAATAACCAACAAGTCTACTAGATGATCTTTCACGGGGAGGGTTCAAATGAGAACTATTTTTTGTACGAGAACTGCGAGAACCGATTTTGGTCGTTTATTTTGGATAATGGAATTCATGGATGAAGAGCGTGGGTGATTGAGTGTGGCAGGGTGCATGTAAGAAATTCGTGGGTGGGCAATCCAATTGAAGGAGGGAGAATTGAACGGCTAAGATTGGTTCTCGCGGTTCTCGTACGAAAAACATTTCTTGTTTGAACTTTTGCCGATCTTTCATAATATTATCAACATTTTCTTATTCTCATTAGGTATATTTAGATATATTTGCATTCAACAAACTAATCTCCTAAATTAAAGTTATCTCATTCTAACACATAAATTTGAATTTTCGAACATTCGTTTCTTAATTTTGAAATTTTGAATTCATCGTGTTAAATTCGATTCGGAGATGACGATTTCTTCTTGATTTTCTCACACTATCAATTTTCAATCATTGAATGAACAAAGTGATTTCGAGCCAACTGTGCCCCAACTTCAAACAATAAACTAGCTCCTGTGATTTCAGATAACCTTTTCGATTAGCCCATTACGATTTCTAACAATCATAAAATACAACGGTTGTGAACGAGAACAGATTTCAAACGGTGCTTTTACGATTCCAAACTGAAAACGAAAGATTTCAAACATCGTTGCCTCACTTCAAACACTATGATTGCAATTTCATACACTACTTGTGCAATTTCAAATAGGCAGGAAGAATTAAACAATCACTGCCCATTTCCAAAGTGAAAACCTTCATCCACACCACTACCTTTCGAAATCAAAGAGTGTCCTCAATGTTTTTTCAAACCACCATTTTCGAAACAAATTAAAATATTTATCGAATTCGAAGCAGTTACTTTCTAACTTGATCGAGTTTGAATTAGCATTTCGAATAAGAACCTGTCATTTTTATAAATTGCGGCTGAAGAACATGCTTGATTGTGATTAGAACCTCAGTTTCATGTTTATGTAGTTGATCCACGTTGAATTTACTGAGAAATGATCATCGTCTTGTCATTGTTGATTCATAGTGTCAATGTTTTCTTTGTTGATTGATTCAAAAGGGAAAATGCACATGAAGAATCGAGTTTGACATTGTTTTGTTATGTTGCTTTGTTGGTTAATTCGAAATGGCAAGGGCACACCAAGAAGGCAAGAACCAACATGGAATTGCTTGATTTGAAATTGACATTCTTTTCTTTGTTGCTTGATTCAACATGCGAAATGCACACCATGATTTTACAAAAAAATGAAAAACAATGTACTTGAACATAAACAGAAGTAAGATGAACAAAAAACACACACACACAATTCAAACTAAGAAGGAAATTGTTTGATAGAATTAATTGCATAACTATCACGATTATTTGAAGTTTGATATTGATTATATGTAACATGATTATGTGAAATAATCATGTTACACTTATATGGTAATGTTAGATCACTTGATGGTTTTGCTTTCTGATTCACTTAGAATACAAACATATATATGTATATATATATATATATATATATATATATATATATATATATCACTGGGATATTTACATTGGATCACTTGATTTTGATGCGTTGTTTAAAATTTTGAATACATGTACATTGTATATACATGTTAGGATATGTTAGATTTCGATCAAATTATTGATAGTATTAGAAATTGAATCCCAAATCTTACAAAATAGATAATAAAGGAGACTATAAATCCAGAAAAACAAATATGTACAATTAGAAACACACATGATACGTGATTGTATACTCATAAATACTATAATTGTCAACAAATGATAAATAACTAACATTTTTTTGTACAACTCACCACTAACATATTACTTATAAAATTATATTTAACTCCCACAACAACAAAAAAAAAACGAAAAATAATTGGGTATTAAGCTGATTCGAAGATCGCAAAAGCTTTCAAGAAATGATGCTTCGAGTTTTAAAAAAGGTGCCTTCGAATCGAGTCATCGGCCGTCGGCGGATGAGCAACACCACCACCGTAATGAGTTTTGGAGACGGTAGCCATGGTGCTCTCGGCTTACCCACTTCCGTCACCGGTATAAATTCTGACGCATATGAACCTACTCCAATCTCAGTCCTACCTCCCGACGTTTCCAGCATCGCCGCCGGTCACTACCACTCTCTCGCCGTTACTTCTCAAGGTCACCTCTGGTCATGGGGCCGAAATGCTGAATCCCAACTTGGGCGTGCTCTTGATTCTCCTAGGTATGTTATTCATCCATCTTTGATAATTGAAACAAAAAATAGCTTAGTTGTAAATGAGCATTCGTTTCGTAACAGAGAAACATGGCTCGAACCACAAAGGATAAACGGGCTCAGTGGTGTCCGATCTGCATCTGCATCAGGTGTTGTATCTGCTGCCATTGGAATCGATGGGTCCTTATGGGTTTGGGGGAAATCGAAGCGTGGTCAATTGGGTCTCGGAATTGGAATCACAGAGGCTGTTCTTCCCTCCAGGATTAAAATTCTTGATAAAGAAGAGATAATTAAGGTGGTTTGATTACCTTTCTAAGGTAGAATTAGTAATTCTGGATATCATCTTCTATTGTAGGGGTTGTTTGACAACGTGTTTTTTAAAAGTGATTATATGATTATTATGTTTTCAAGTGCTAAATAACCATCAAGTTCTAGTTTTAGCATATAGGTATAGGCGTATAGCGAAACTGATTGAAATTTACGATTACATGATTCTTTCATTAAACATAATCACTTTGAAAACGCAATGCCAAACTCCCTCTTAGGGCATAGAAAAGGCTGATAGATAGTGATGAACAGGTCTCATTTGGATGGGGGCATGCTCTTGCACTTACTAAAGATGGTAAGTTATTTGGTTGGGGTTATTCAGCAGATGGTAGATTAGGAAAGAGAGGAGTTATGGGGGCTTCACCACTCGATTCAAAGGCTAATTTGTCTTCAAGTTTAAAACTTGAAGATGCCGAGAAACTAGTCTTGGAAGCTATGAATAAGGAGGACAATATGCCTATTATCTGGGAGCCATGTTTGATTGACGAACTAAAAGATGTTGAAGTTGCAGACGTGTCGTGTGGGCTTGACCACACCTTGGTTCTTCTACGTAAGTACTGTACATCTTCTACACTTTGCTAGTTTGTAAACTAACTGTAGTTTTTACCTTGTGAAAGTTGAAAAAGAAACTTGCACATACAAGTAGCAAGAGAGACGGATATGCTGGGTTGATGTAGGTCATGTTAAATGTGTCGAATAGTAACATTCAACTTATCGGAAACAGGTGAAGTCACCTAAAGTCTAACTTTGCATGAAACGTTGTGTTGTTGACTTGTTTCCAGGTGACGGAACCTTACTTAGTGGTGGAAGCAATGTGTACGGGCAGTTGGGTAGATCAAAACAAGATATGGAGTTCCTTTCAGTTGACATAAGTGTCCACCCTGTCTCTATTGCTTCAGGGTTAGGCCATTCTTTGGCAATATGCCAGATCCCATCTGCAGATGGTGGTAAAGGCATCTCGGGCGTATTTTCATGGGGTTGGGGTCAGAATTCTCAACTTGGGCGTGAAGGCCCTACACACATCCCATTGCTTGTGGATGGACTTTTAGGAGAAAACTCATTGTCAGTGTCAGGGGGGCGTGTGCACTCCATTTCTCTCACTAGCAATGGAGATCTCTTTTCATGGGGGTGTGGTAGAAATGGGAGGCTTGGATTGGGCAGTTCTGCAGATGAGGCCGAACCCATGCTAATTGAGTTTCCAGAAGGGACAAACGTTTTGCAAGCTGTCGCAGGGTTCGATCATACTCTAGTCCTAACCAGGAAATAAACAGTTCTTTGCTGCTATGATTTCCTTCAAGATTCTTATTTATTTATCTATTTACTATATAAAACAATACTTTTTTTCTCTGACGTGTCATCTAATTGCAAACCCACGATTGATTTGAGCATGGTCTTTGATTTTGACTTATTCAGCATCTTTTTGAATTTGGACTTCAGAAACGTTCAATGGGATTAGGTCATAAATTAGGCTTGAATTACCCTCCGTAATGTTTTCCTCGTATTTATTATCTTATAAAGTGTAGCATTTATGTCGATCTATTTAGCCTTTATGGGTTAAAATCAGATGTTTTGTGCTCTGTTCGTCAATTTCCGGTCTTCGTCCCACTCCATTGTTGTTATCAGTTCCACCATTGTTGCCGACAATGTCAAAATCAACATTCCAGTCAAGTGGAGGTTAACCTTTGGATGTAATAACATCTTGTTTTAGGTGGTGAGATTTCTTCTTGATGATGGTGATTCTTCCAATCTAGAGATTCTTCATTTAGTTCTCCGTCTACTTGTATGAAAATGTACCAGATTTCAAACTATTGATATGACATTTTGTTGAAAAGAGAAATGACAGATTGCAATTACAATATGGGAGAGAAACTCCAAGATAGAAGAAGATTTTATAAAATGGTTTAAGTTTATTGTTTTAATTGAACTTTAATATAGCTAAACACCGATCAGGTTTCATAAAGCTTGAAATAGAAACATCTCTAAATCGAATACCATCGTCAGATGAAACTTATTCTGGTTAGAGCTTGAAGCTCATCATCAGATTACAAGCCTGCTGATGAATCTTTACCTTTTAACTTATTGATTCTCTAAACTGGATGAGAATGAGATCAACAGAATATTAATAGTGAGTTTTGTTCACAATATAACATGTTTTAATGTAATCTACATCTCTAACTTCTTGCCTTCATATTTACAAAATCAAATCATTCCTGCAGATTGGATAACCATCACCCATTTCTATGTTTTCATGCTTCAAAGGGGTAAGCCTCTTAATTATCTTTGAAAAATTTGTAAACTTGTAACTTGATTATCAGATTATACGAGATTAGAGATATTTGCAATTAAGAACGCAAGTGCTAGCAGTTTAAGCAGAATGTAAGAATTATGTTTTAGCTTTTTTTTGTGTCAATTTTGGCTTAAGAAATTTTGGCTTGTGTTATTTTGATATTTGTTATTAATTCTTCCCATAAGTTAGTGAGCAGTAGGTCAATTAATGTAACTAAATAACTAACATTGTAGAATTTGTTAGCATTAAAAAATATATTGTAGCCTTAACTAAATTAAATAACATTGTAGTATTCATTAATCTAGATTTATATATCGTACAGTCTTAGTATTGATAATCGTAAAGGCTTGCCAATGGAGGAATGACTAGATTTTATACTTAAGCTAACTTATGGTTGTTTGATGGTGCAAGTTGCTCTTTCTTTACTGGATTTCATGCATTTTTTTAATTTTGCAAAGCAAAATTAGAAAATAATCACAACCTATGTCCTATCAGGACAACTCAACCGTTCTTGAATTACACAGCAACAAGTATCATATCATATTCTCATGTGGATGTACCTAACAATGAAAGAAGGAACCCACTTCATTGGTGTATTAAAGTTTTTTTATATTTCTCTTTTTCATTGGTGTGTTAAGCGGGTCAACCTGATCGGTTTCGGGTTAACTGGGTCGGAATTAAACAGGGTGTTACACTTAATTCATTTAGTGTTTGCCATTTTAATAGTTGATTCATTTTCGTATTGCTATGTTACTTCCATGGAACTTTTTACATTTTGAAGTATCCCTTGTGAGTAGTTATTTATCTCTTACTGTAATACATTTATTTTTATTGTTTTCCTATGACTCTTTGGTGATGTTTGAATTGAAGATTTGATCAACAAGAATCATGGGTGGGTATGTAAACAGAGCCACACTTCCCTTTTTGGAAGTATATTTTTCCTCTTGAAGGTATTCTACTATCTTTATGCTTAATACAAGGTATTGTCTTTGTAGTGTAAACTATAGAGCCTATCGCTTCCGTTCTCCAATTGCAAACACTTTCGGCAACTGAGATAATGTAAGTCTCCTGCCTCATATTGTGGCCTCTTACAGTTGGTGTTCTTTTTGTTCCTGTAGAGTCTTTTTTTTCCTTTTATGTTTATTTTAGAATTCATGAATGACAAAATTAAGGTTAAACCTCCACAAGATTCTGGAATTCCACCCAAGAAGTTGTAAACTATGTAACTGTCGATTCTTACAGAATAGGTGAATTTCCAATGTGGGTTCATGTGGCTTGAACCTCTTTCATTCAGCTCTTTCTAGCCATAGGTGTTCTGTTCTCTGTAGTAGGAGCTGGTGTTCTCCCCGGGTTACTCCCTCTACTCTCCTGAGTGTTTAAACAATATGATGATCATCAAGTTACAGTTATGGGAATAGAAATTCAAGAATTTTATCGAGTCCTGCAGAGAAAAAGGAATTTAAATGGCTTAAGTGACTAAGGAATTTCATGAATCATGAAATTGAAGTTACACCCTCGCAAAAATTCTTGGCACTTCGAAACAGGTGGACAAAAAATGGGTAGGGCATTTTCTGTAATGGGTCAAAGAAGGTAATGAATGATATCTTGTGTAATCTTTTTACTATATAAAAGAGAACATATTATTAAGGAATCGAACAGTTCCTATAGTCTATTAGTGTGCATGTGTTTTTATGTGTGTGAATAGCTAGATGTATTTAGTATACTTAAAAACTTGATTTGCAACTGGTTTATGTTGCTTTGATCTTAGTTGTACTGTGTCCAGATGATTATAAATCTTTGACCTGTAGTTAACAACATTCTTGATTCAGTCACTTGAAACTCTAAACAACTATGAGTTCATACTCATGAACCCATTAAGTTAAATTGTTCATCCAGGTCCGCAAACATATGCTTCTAATGTGCCTAAAAAGTCAACTGGTCTGTTTAGAAAGTGTCAGGCACCCCTAAGATGACGTGTATTCATGTTTTTGATCCTTAGAGAGCAATCAGATTTTGGGATAGCACTACACTCAAATGCTTCTTGAAGAAATATGCATATGGTCAAACAACTTGGCTGCCTTCAAAAGAGCCAAGGAGTCAAAGGGCTACGTTGACATCGAAAGGGATTTTCATGCTTTTATCCAAATTATGTTTTTTTGTTCGGTGTCTACTTTCCAACCACCGTAGCCACCATGAGTCATTGGTGAGGACTGCAGTTAACACGACAGTGAAAGCTAAAGATAAGATTTGGAAATTAAGGAAGAAGATGACGGCAACGATGATTGGATCGACCGTAAGGACTCAGTTGCGCAACCGCCTACATTGACCACTTTGTTGGCACGAAATCGCCACGGAAAAAATGTTAGCAAGTAATTAAAGATATAGAACTGACGGAGTCTCGGTCCTCCTGTCCTGATACATGGCAACGTCTTTACACTGTGATTTCAAGTTATGTTTAGAAGAAAATAAAATATTTGAAATGAAAAAAAAGTTTTTTTTTTCCATCTCCATCTCCATCTCGTTACTAAATTGGAGAGTGGGTAGGTTATTTTTTAATTAGAAAGATTGAAAAGAAAGATAAAATATTATTCCCGTTATTATATATATATATATATATATATATATATATTCAAATTGGGTTGAAATTATTTTTTATATCAATAAATTGTTTGATTATTTGCAAATATGCTATCTTCTAACATAAATAAAAAACTAGATGAGATAAGATTTAGTGTATTATTCTAGACTTTAATTTAACAAATCAATTATAATTATACAATGTTCACCATCTATTTACTCAACAATGAGGTCAATTTTAACTTTCGAAGGTCAACTAATTAACCTAATTTTAATCAATATTAAACTTTTGTATCCGATTAATTTTATTACACAATTCTAATAATTGATAAACTAAAATCAAATTTGGAATATCCATTTGCATATAAAAGTAAACTTGATTTTGATTTTTACAAGTCAAAGCAGACCTAAACTAACCTGAATACCTCTCTCTTTTAAGTCCTCCCTTAAGTTACATGAAACCCATTATCTCTTAAATTTATCTTCTAATAAATTAAAGACTAATATTAATAAAATTTAATAGACTAAAAAAGTTTAATTATTAAATCGGAAACATTTATTTTGGTAAATATTAAAATCCAATTTTGATTTTTCTTTAGTTAAAATTGGATTCAATTTTGACTTTAATTTAAATAAAAATTATTAAGAAGAATTTCATATGGTTTTCTTAAACCTTAATGTTTAAAATATTGTAGTTATCCTTTATAACTTACGAACATCATTTTTAGTTTTTTACCCTTTATAAAATTTGAAAATATCATATTTAACCAAATTACTTTTATCATATTATAGTATTTTATACTCATTTAAATTCTTAATTATAACAAATAAAGATTTGACGACATTGCCCTTAATTTTAAAAATAATGATTGATGGTCTGGACTAGAAATACAATTACGTCTCTTCGTATCATAATATCATATTCCTACCGTTACATCTGTCCCCCACCGCGCTGATGCACCTAAAGCCGGTCCGGATATCGACATCATCTGACATTATTTTTTAAAATTATCTTTTTTCGTGTTTTATAATTATTTAATATATTTTTATTAATATTCATATTTATCATGTTTTAAATACTAATATTGATTTTTGAATTTCTATGTGCCATCTTCCCACTATACATCGACATTAAATAGACCAGATAAGTTCCTTTATTAATGGGCACAGGCCAAATTATCATGTTTCTAGTCCAACCTTCAATAGTCCAAGCAAGATAAGGACCTTTAGGTAGTCAAAAAAATTACATACGAAATTATTACTTCTTAAATTAAATTTTCCTACTGTATTCTCCACCTATTATATAATGATACTCATAATTTACTAATTATTTTTTCTTTTTTATTTATACTGCTATATAAACTATTTAACTTTCTCTCTTCTTCAATTTAAAAGTTTTTAAATTTCAAACGAAATTACATCTTGACCATTAATTCTATTTAAATTAATATCAACTATCAAATATTTAACCATTTCATTTTCCCTTCTAATTTATTTAACTTTTCAATCATTTAAAATATATCATTATACTAACACACTATTCATACCAATATAATTCTCCACTCATATCAACACAAATTTCAAGATCTTATTATTTTACTCTTTTCTTATTTCATAAATATAGTTTTTTTCTTATTTTAATGTTTTTGTAAATTAGTAAAGAAAATGATGGAAAAAGAAATGAAAAAACTGACATGTTGCTGAACAAAAATTATTTCGCGACATTGAATTACACGAATAACATATATACTATTATTTATACTCTTGAACGACATGTTGCAAGGCATTCACTGTCGTCGTATTGCGCGAGTAATATACTAGTTAATTTTAACACTTATATTGATTTGCTGAAAAAGGGGTTTAGTACGATGATAGATAACCTCTCAATCATATAATCTACGGTTACAACTACAACTACGATGCAAAAAATTATCTCTTCCGAAGAATCGCTGCCCCTTTGACTTGGATTTTTAACCCAATAATCTCAATTTATACATAAATTCTTGCACCGATTTGAAAACCCAAAGGTGACAATGTCTGTCTATTGCTAACTTGGTCTAGACTATATATTGAGCTACTATTAAACCTTTGTAATCATACTCGTTAAATCAATCAATCAATCAATCTAGGAGTGTTTGGAATTACGTTTTGAAATTGATTTTTAATTTTTGTATATTGTAAATGTTACCAAGCTTAGGGTTTGATATTGTGTTTTAAAAACGTGATTATGAAGAAACATGTCAACATAAAAACGTGAAATAATTTCAAACATCATGTTGTTTTGATTTTACTTATGCTAAAATAATACCCTAGTCAACTCAGTAACCAACTCACTTAACCCGACCAAATTGTGTTTTCCGACCTGACTTGACTTGATCCTAACCTACTTAGCCGATGCATTTGACAACCCGACCCAATATGACCCAATCGTTCTTATTTATACCTATGCCGCTGATCCTAACAATCACTGCTAACTTACTCCTAAATCTACACCCTTTTGGCCACACCGAGACTTAAACCAATGATCATAAGTTATGAAAAACACCTTTTAACACTTTCATACCGTTGAGTTACAAACCGTCTGGTGTATACTAAAGTGTTGTCCCCATATATATTATATATATGGTACGGTGTACATGGGGAACAACAACCTTCGTTTTAATGAAGGCATTGAATGTAACACCAACTAACCTTACCTAAAGTTTTAAGTCCATCATTTATTACGTATATAAAATATGCAAATACTCATTGCAATCACAATCACAATTTCTTTTTTCTTCTTCTTCTTCTTCTTCTTCTTCTTCTTCTTCTTTGCTTCTGCTTCTTCTTCTTTTTCATCATCATCATCTCTTTCTCTCTCTACGCAATTCCACGCACAAAATTGAAAAGGCTGCAGCTATCTTAATTTGTTTGTGGGGAGTTAATTAAGATTAATGGCCGACAAAAGAGAAAAGACCAGCAGCCCTACTGTGGCCACCGGAACTCCATCTAGGCAAGAAGACGTGGAGGAAGGAAGCTCCGTCGGTAGCATCCGGACGGCGGAGACACTGCTGAGGCTTTTACCGGTAGGCTTGTGTGTGGCGGCGCTTGTGGTAATGATTAAGGATTCCGAGACAAATGACTATGGTTCTTTATCCTACTCCAATATTACTGCTTTCAGGTACGTACTGTTATACTCCAATTACTTTTTCCAATTATGTTTATATAAACATTTTTACTATGTATAAAATTAACAGGTTTATAATTATACATCCAGATGAAAGATGAATTCTTATCTGAGACAGTGTTTTTTTTTTTTGGTTGGGGGGGGGGGGGGGGGGGTGTTAATTTTAGTTCTAAATAGAAAATAGTTAGAGCGGTAGGAAATGATCATTACTTTATAAGAGGACAGAAAGATGGAAGGATAGAAAAAGAAAAACTGACATGGCCGGCTATTGGATATTAAACTAAACTTAGTTTATGT
This sequence comes from Dittrichia graveolens, assembly GCA_038502395.1. Taxonomy (NCBI): domain Eukaryota; kingdom Viridiplantae; phylum Streptophyta; class Magnoliopsida; order Asterales; family Asteraceae; genus Dittrichia; species Dittrichia graveolens. Next base: position 83,916,146 of record JARJIL010000005.1, on the reverse strand, counting down.
TTGTAATTAATAGATTGATTACCTATAGAAAATAGGTATGTCATTTGAGACCGCCGGTAACCACCATGCATGTAACTACTGCCCCCAACAACCGCTCCTTTAGCCGCCGGTAGGGAGGCTGCCACCGCCAACAAATAACCACCTATGGTTACAACAGCCGGCCTGTAACCGCCAAATCTTGGCCTATGTATATATATGTATCAATCTATACAATTTCAAGTGTGTGATTTCAATAGAAAGAAACTTTGGTACTATATTATTGTTCTTTTGATCCTACGTACGAACAGTGGCTAGTAGGATGGAGGATTGGAAATAATTATTCATTTTATGTAGTAAAGTAGTTAATTTCTGGTGGTTTAGTAACACTTATATAATAGTTTAATTTTCTTTGATAATATGGTTTAAAATTAATGTTTTCTTGTTGTTGTAAGTACGTAGAATTTCAAATTTATTCGTTTAATTGTTTAATGTTTATCAGTGACGATGATTTGTAAATTATGTAAATTTGATTAATTTAGTTGTGAATCACAATTCTCTTTATATAATGCAATTTTGTCTTTTAAAAAAAAGAAAAGAAAAATGAGAGCTAATAAAAATATAATATTGAGGGTGATAATTAATATATACATAGGCAGGTTTTTAGTGCATGCAAATGGGATATGTGCTGGTTATTCACTGCTCTCAGCTGCTTTCACGGCCGTGCCTCGCCCTATAACCATGTCTCGGGCCTGGACCTTCTTCCTCCTTGACCAGGTTAATATTATATTTTCATCTCTTTTAATATATAATATATATCTACATTTATTAAAAAATTATAATAATAATAAGTGAGTTCATTAATTGGGTTATATATATATACTTTTCAAGTTTCTTCGAGATATATATAGAATTATATATAAAAGTGTATGTATATATACTTGACATATATACAGGTTTTAACATACTTGATACTGGCTGCTGGTGCGGTTGCTACGGAGGTTGCATACCTTACATACAAAGGTGATGTGACGGTGACGTGGAGCGAGGCATGTGGGACCTATGGCCACTTCTGTAGACAAGCGACTGCGTCCATCATAATCACTTTTGTGGTGGTGATTTGCTACGCTTTACTATCACTAATCTCGTCGTATAGGCTCTTCAGCAAGTATGATGCACCAGTCGGGCATCATAACAAGGGGATCGAGATCGTTGATTTTGGAAACTGAGAGTGTTAGACTGATCTTGATCAAGAAATTGGGTGCATGTTTATAAGTTTCCATGAAGAACAAATAAGATTGTGATGAATGATGATGTGTAATGGTAATTAATGTTCTTCTTGTTAAAAAAAAAGTTAAACTTAGATTTTTATACCATATAAATGATCTTGTAGTGTTCGCTTGTCATAATTGTTATGGTATATTTGAAGAGCTTTTATTTGTAGATGGCCGGGTGTGAGAGGGTTTAGTTTTGGGGAGATAATCTGTACTAGGGATGAGCTTTTTGATCGAAAAATCAAACCGGATTAGAGTTTTCGGTCCGGTTATCGGTTCTTCTAAAACCTTATTGTTGGTTTTTGGTTCTTTCGGTTCTGGTCCCAGCGGTTATCGGGTAATTCGGTCTTAGAACCGGAACCGGTTTGTATGAAATTTTGTATTTGTCATATGGTTAGCTATGAACTATTATTTTTGGTGAATTGTTGGTTATCGAACTATTGTCATTGGCGATATGGCTAATGGCTATTGTTTATAAGAACGAAGTCAACGAACTATTATTTAATGGTCATATGTTAGTGTCGACGTTGTATGCATGTTCACTTACGATTTCAAATATTTTTAGTGTTAACTTTAAACCGTTTAGTTTTTTGGTTATTAGTTAACTTTTATAGGTAAAAAACAACTAATATAAGTATATCATATTTGCCTTTAATAACAAAAATATTCATCGGTTATCGATTATTTCAGTTCACACTCTTGAAACCGGTTTCAAAATAAATTTTCAGTCTCATCCGGTTCAAGAACATTCAATCTTCAATAATATTTGACCTTCAAGAACAATCAATCTTGATAATACTTCATCTTTCAAGAATCTATCTTTAAAATATAAACATTCTAAATTATTAAAAGATGGAACCTTTTAATATTATAAGTATTAAATAATTTCTAGGTTAAATGATTTGTGGTCAACAACAATTAGTCATACATAAAAGCCATAATATTTTTATGGCTATAAACTTGTAAACTTTTCTTCTCATTCATATATTTAAATATATTATTATTCAAATGCAATACTTTAATTGTGTATAACTAATTTTTATCATACACAATTTTTATTATTATTCAATAACTCACCTTACAAACAAAAAGCCCACCATTGCAAGTGGTTGTTTCGGAAAAAGAGAAAGGCTCGATTAGTCGCAAAAGGCATCACCCAAAGACTAGCCATCGAGTTTCGTTGTCGGTGGTTAAACTAACAACGATTAGCATTGTTCTCTCCATTACGTACAGTTTGAAATATTTTGCCACTCTCGCAATTTGATGTAAATAATGTCTTTCTCCAAGTAAAAGTGTCTGATTGAGATCAACTCGATCATCACGTATACTCACGCCGCGACTAGGCATGAATTGAATATCGGCATGAGATGTCATCGATCGATTGTTCACAACAAGATGTCGATCTACTCTACTCATTTTGAGTCATAATTCTCCACTAAAAGCTAGCTGATGAATATTGTGCGGTTACAAGTGCACTTGCAGAAACAAGGCAAGGGTTTAAAAAATCTACAAATACAACTCCACATTCCACTGTGTAAGATACCAAAATTTATTGTGAAAACATTAATTAATCGGTACTACGTATCTCTGCGAAAATCCAGCTTTCCAAAGTTGTATGATAAATATATATTATATCGTTGTATGCTTTTGATCAGATCCGAAATAGACACAAATCCAAAATAAGTCAAAAGCAGGTCGATGCGAAGTTGGTATGAAATCAAAGGTTCGGTTAAGGCTAATCCGAAAACTCGAAAGTGACTTGTATGATCCCATTAAAGGTACAATTATAAATTTTATTTAAAACTTAAATTTTATACGAGAGAGTGACATTTTAGACGGTAAAACCCATCAAATAAAAGTACAAAAAAATTAAAACTTAAAATTAACAATAAAAGTTTTCAAAGTTAAAACAATATTATTTTATTTAATGATGTATTATTTTAATTTCATTTCAGCTGTTTAAAAACATTATTTATTGTTACTTAGTAGAACGTAATACATCGTATTGTTTATTATATTTATTTATACAAGTTAGAATTAATATTCGAATCAAACCGATACAGACACTAAATCCAATCAAAACGAACGTTGAATATTAAAGTTAGAATCTAAACAAAATTTGAATCGAAGCTAACAAAGAATTAGAAATACTGAAAATGAAAACCGAAAATAGAGTTCCTGAATACATTTGACCAAAACGAGTTGCCACGAAACACGACCAGAACTCCACACCGGAAAAGTGACTTGACCCGAACCTAGGAAAAAAACAAATAGGCCAACACAAAGCTAACACGGACGACATAAACCCGATAACCTAAACGTGACCAGATTGACCGGCCTTAATCGTATCTTTTTGTATTTAAACCTCAATTATGTTTCAATGAGAACGAAGCTTTTCAAAACCTCCTATCTCTTACCAGTAAAACCAACGAAACACAAATTTCCAAATTTACCAACCATATATATCTTACTCCTTTATAATACATTTACAACCTTAAAAACTCTTAATTTTAAGTAATTGAATGTACTAAAATACCCTTCTTAACCATTTCATTCTATCTTCTAATTTACTTTAACTTTTAAAATACTTCTTTTTAACCATTTAATTCTCTCTCCTAATTTACTTTTAACTTTTTATCTATTTAAAATATCACTCTAACACTAAAACACCCTCTTACACAAATATAATTATCCACCCATATCAACATAATTTTCAAAATCTTATTAACTTCTCCCTCCTTATTTCATAAATATAAATCTTTTTCTTATTTTAATGTCTTTTAGAATTTATTTTTAAAACTAATAAAATAGTTGATGTAAATAAAAAAAATAAAAAACTGACATTATACGATACTTTTTCGTGACATTGAATTGTGCGAATAACATATTATTACATTTTTAAAAGCAACATGATATAAAATAGAAATTATTTGTCGTCGCAGCATTGCGCAAGTATCTTACTAGTATATGTATATATATATATATATATATATATATATATATATATGTATATATATATATAGAATGGTTCAAACGAGAACTGTTTTTCGTACGATAACCAATCTTGGTCATTCAAGTGATAAGTGGAATTCATGAATGAAGAGCGTGAGAGTTGAGTGTGGCAAGATGCATGTAAGGAATTCATGAGTAGGCAATCCAATCGAAGGAGGGGGAATTAGACGGCTAAGATTGGTTCTTGCAGTTCTCATATGAAAAACAGTTCTCGTTTGAACTTTTGCCTATATATATATATGCAACAAAAAGAACAGACTGAAGATTTTAACCTGACAAAATTAGATGTATTTTTATTGTATGGACTAAACCATCTCCATTTTATACGCGGAAGCAGCGAAACTATGCAATATGGTTTGTTTATTAATCATAATTAACGCATTAGTTATTCATAAGAAAATTAAAAAAGGAGAAACAACATATCAGTCCAACCAGACCCAGCAGAGTTTTTACCGTAACAAAAAACGAAGCTCGTCTTTTTCACTACCCGGCCGGTGTTCCTACCAACTGTTCTTTAAGGTGTAACACAACAGTCTTTACAGTACATGAAAACACGAACAAATCAGTCGATTATGCAAATTTCCCTCTGAATAAACAAGTATCTTACCATATCCAGTCTTGTAGTATCATATCATCAACCTATTACTTAAGACCAGGTCCACTTTATATTTCTATAAATCATACAAAATAACTTCAGGGTAGATTCGGGCGGGTTGTTAGAAGAAAGAAAAAACAATGGTGATAAACATAATAAGACAAATACTAAATCGTTAAAGGTACATTCACAGTTCTGAAGGTTCTGATGAATATTAGAACTAAAATGGTGAAATACGACAAGAGCTTCTTAAATAAAGTTGTTGAGTTTTCCCTTCTGCTGCTGAAAGGACACAAAACTGCAAAACAATATACACAATTGGTGTTCATTACATAGAAGTGGTCAAACAGATCCGTTTCGTTTGCCGGTTGTAATAAACAAGTTGTAAACAAAGTTCATTTAAAATTACCAGTTGATGATGTTTCAGTTTTTGCCACGGCTTCTGTTGAAGGAGTGGCGTGCCATAAGTTTTTTAGAACCTTGATGATCATCCTGAAACATGTGCGCACCATTTTATATAAATCAAATAACATACATAACCACATACATGATTCTAAATTCACACCTTTTACTTTTTGGGGGTGCACCATGAATCAAACAGTGATTTTTCATAGAACATGAGTAGAAAATTTCGATGTAACCCGCAATCCAGTGAGAGAGAGAGAGAGAGAGAGAGAGTGTGTGTGTGTGTGTGTGTGTGTTATGTGATAACATATCTCAGAATGGAAACTCTGATAAAGATTTACTACATTTTATCAAAAAAAATTGGGAAAAGCGGACATGAAAAATACCTTGTATAAAGAAGCAGCTGACTCAGATTCAACAGTTTGATTTTGTTCAGGGCCTTGGAAACCATTTAAAGCATCTAAGGTTAGCTGCCAGCCACAAAGGGCTAAAGCAGCACCGGAACTGGCACTGTTGTTACTGTTGTTAACAACTCCAGCTGCAGCAACATTCCCGTTCACCCAAGGGCAGAAAAAGTTATGATGCTTAATTGGATCAAACTCCACGGCTTCTTCAAAGTTGCTTTCTCCAATTGGCCCTGAATGCATTTATTAAAAATTAAAACCCACCCACATAATTAACAACACCCAATCCTGCCTCAGTGGGGTATGGGGGAGGTAAAATATAGACAATCATACCTCTACCCATAGGTAGAGAGACTGCTTCCTGAGAGACCTCCGGCAACGAGTGAACCCAATGGAAATGATATTAAGCCACCCAGTTTCTATTTGTCTTGTGGAACTGATTATCTGAATCATCATTTTTTTTATATTTGAATTAAGAGAGTGTGCTTCTGATTATCTAATTATTGGAATAACGTATGTGAAGACCACATAAGCATTCAACTTTTCCGTGATTGAGACCATCATATAGGCCACCCAGGCACCCAAGCAAGTGAAAACAATGTCAGACAACGAAGGTGACCAGGTTTTTTGAAGAGATAAAAATATCTTTGATAAAGTGTCAACATATTATATGTTCAAATCATTGTCTTTTCAAAATAATTTAGGGATATTTTCATCATTTTGCATGTTTTTTAATCGAAATTGGTACAAGATACATATTTGGGTGGCCTATATGACAGATTTAATACATGGGTGGCTCTTATGAAAAAAGTTTAATACTTTGGTGGCCTCCACACATATTATGCCCTAATTGTTTAGAGGTCAAATAATAAGCTAAATACTAGCTGCAACAAAAGTAACTACCCTTTCTTCTAAACTAATTTGATAACTTTTAATCCGTCTTTCTATACATATCATCTTCTTTCATCCTTATTGGTCATATCATGTACTGATTTTTTAAATAATCAGAATCTGGGAAACACTCAAGCAGCTGATTATTGCAACTTCAAACAACAAAAGCACTTACAAACACTGCTTCTTCAAGCCTTCAACCACGTAATAATTTTCAAAACGAAATTCAAAAGGTAAAATGAGAAAGGACTAACCTATCCCGTTTGCAGGTGGATAACTTGGATAGCCACATTCTCCAGTAGGAGATGATTTGCCTGCCTGCATAACTTCGTCTTTTGATGCTTCTAAACCAGAAAATACAACCGCATTGCAAGAAAGAGAAGGGTGGGATTCATGGGGTAAAAGATTCAAGTCACTGGTTTTCTCACCACTCTCAACAGATTCTGCTTTTACCGAACCAACAATCTTTGACCCACTATCCGCCCTTCCAGAATATTCTTGTTGCAGTTCCTCAGGAACAGATTCATCAGTTTGACCATGATTCTCAGTCACTCCATTAACCGGTTCCATGTCACCAACAACACTTTCTGTCCTATGAATCAAAGCATCAGAACCATGAATCTCAGCTTCATGACTGACACCCATTCCAACACTACCGCCACTAACACCAAAGCTAGGGCCATCCCGACCATGAACCGTAGCGGTGTCATTGTTCAGTACTTCTTCGTTGTTGGTGCTGCTAACACCAATCTCGCCAGTAACTCGAACCGCAGGCGGGCACGTGCTTTGTTGAGCCTGTATGCTAACATTCAGATCTGAAGTTTCAACAGGATCAGGGCTTTTGACCGCTGACCCGGAAGGGAAATTGACTTCATCGATAAATCCTGGATGATTTTCGACACTTTCCATCGAATCATTATCTTCACTATGACAGATTGTATCCATTGCAATAACAGAGGAAGCTCTTGCTCCATGTTCATGGCCTTGGCTCGACGGACCAGGGTCAGCCCTTCCGATATCAAAATACAAGGTCTGGCTCGGACCCGCACCAGATGATGGCTCGTATGGTTCAAAAGAGTGCGACTCACGTGCACGTTTAGAAGGACCTGGGGACATTTTGCTATCGTCTACTTCATCACCATCACGGTCAATGACAACACCCTCGACACTATCTGCCTGGCGAATCAACCCATGTGGCCTATCGACAGTGGACCCACCTTCATCCATGTTTCTCTTGAAAGTAGGACCTCGGGATTCATATGATGCTGCACGATCACCAACCTCACTGCCAGCTGGCTGCCCAATGATTAGATCCCGCCCTATATTTGCATCTTGGTATAGTTCAGATATCGGTCTCTTGTGCCCGTGTCCTGTAGAAAACCCGCTTCCCATCGTAAGATTTAAATCCACCCCAATATTTGACATTGACTTCCCCTCCCCTGTAGTTGCAGCTTCATCCACATCCTCTGTTTCTTCATCTTCCATCCCGTCAGCAGCAACCCAACCACTAATCCCGCTAGCAGCACTTACTCCACGAGTGAGGGCCATTTTTTTATTCGTTTCGGGAACATCGCTGTTATTAGGAGCAAAACGAGTAGGACGGTTGACACGAATGAAGTCCAAGATTCTCACTGTGGCACCACATAGACTACAATCTAACATCGGTGATCCAGAATCAGATTTTGACGGGCCCCGTGAACCTTTTTTGGTTGAAGCAGACAAAACTTTCTTGTTAGGGTCATGATCTCTAATAGGACTGAAAGAACCACCATTCCTTGCCGATTGAGCAGAATGCTCTTCACAATCTTGAACATTCGGAAGCCATCTTGGCTCCCATCCACAAAGGCTTATCAATTTCTGGGCCTAATGATAGAACAATTATCCTTTTAATAAAAAGATTCACCAAAAGGAAAAGAGAAAATTAGTGATGCATGTATCTTACACGTGAATATATGCGTATTTCCATATCAGATGCAGCGTCTAGAAAGCGGTCAATTTCCGCGCCTCTAGAAAGCTTCATTTGGTCGACAGCTGAAGCAGCCACAATGGGTAGATAAGGAAACTGAAGAAGTCCATCACAACGGTCCTTATAACCACCAATCAGAGCTGACGGTGGAGTAGGAGGGAATTGTACTAAACTTTCGGCACAACTGTTTCCTCTCCAAGGACAGGTGGCATTGTGTCCTTCATCAAGTTGGTTGGCAAATTCTTCTCCACCATTTTCACCTGTTCAAAAAGAAAAAGACTCTTAAAAACTAAGAACTCTGAAGTACTCAATATGTCCATCTAAAAATTGAAACTTAAACGCTGCACAGGCACTAAAAATTTGAAGTTATTTAGTGAACTGTTCACCTTCTGTAGGAGCCCATGAACCCGGTGCATTATATTTCAGGTTTGTGCCACAAGACTCGCATTGAATCTTATCAACATCCACATTCACCCAGCCTCTCCTAGCACAAGCAAGCGAACTAGCCGCCTGCATGAAACATGAGAACAGAAGACATTGAATCTTGGTCATATGTCTGGCTAGAGTCGGTTTTTAATTATCTTTTCAAAAGCCTAGTTTGAGTCTTCATGTTAATAAACCGTAATCTTCTTATTTGCCACAATTGTTCTATCAAAAATATACATTGAGATGACCATCAACATCAACTTCTCTCAAGCAAGTTGAAACTAGTAGTTTCCCACTTGCACAAGGAAACCCTAATCTTCAAAAAGATGGTCAAGCCCATCACAGAAATCTCCATTCATGCTGACTATGGCCTAACCTTAACTCTTTCATTACCTCAAATACTAAAAAGTATGTATTCTTCAAACTGGGTAACTTGTTACTCAGCTCCATTCACATCCAGATTTGAGCTTATTCTTAAAAGCATCTACGCAAAATTAGAAATATTGGGTCTATAGCACACCCGTTCTCAACTTCTCATGCACATATCACAGCTGCTTAGAACTTCATAAATTTATATTTCGGTTGCTCAAAAAATGTACACTAAAGAAATGATGGTCTAGTACTAGCAAAAAAATCGACCCATATTGTTGTGCAGTTAATCTTGACTGACAATCCTCCATGTTATCCTTTTCGTATGATAATTTGACAATTCACCTTCAATACAAGATTTCTCACTTCCTTACCAACTCTTTTTTTTTTTGTATTATCCACTTCAACTCACAATGTAGCAAGAATCTTGAATTTAGCTACAGTCCATGTTGGAAGAGACTTTCTAATTGCTTGGCATGTGCATGTTTAGGAGACTTGGTGATATAGGGATACTTAAAAAATATACATAGCTAACTTGCAGAGAGGGGTTTTTCCAAAGATGTACAAGTTGTTGTTTAGCCCTAATGAAAATAACCCTAATGTATTCTGCAAGAGAGCTTGAGATATCTCTAGTACTTCCAAGATGTGTTAATTTAGTGTTCTTATGCTACGCTATGTTCATAATTGTCATCCCTTGTTGCTGGGAGTTGATATTTATATAACTTTTTTAAGTTTTCCCTTTAGAAACAAATACTTAGTTATTGAAGTATGTTATCATGTCTTTGTGTCTATATTCTTCTACATGTTTATGTAATACTAATGAACAATACATACACCTTTGCAAAGCATATAAGCATTTTTAAGATTTTCTAGGTTTGTATCCTGCATAACCCTCCATATCCGCTCACCAATATCCTTGCTTCCTAGACTAACATTCTGCCCATATTATTCGTCAGATCAGAGTGAGTAACTATATATAGGTTTGATAGGGGCATATAATAATAGTACTGATCAGCAGAACATTGCTCATTCGAATCGGACCACATGAAAGCTGCACATGCTCTGTCTTCTTACAAAAGAAATTTAAAAAGAGGAAGAAAAGAAAAACGGGTCTAAAAAAGACACATGTGTATGTATGTACATCAGTACTCTTTGATTTATGAGGATCCTAAATAATATAAGTTTGCAAAACATTAAAAAAGATTGATTTCAAACCTTCGGTTTTCCAAACCAATTTGCAGGCCTAAATGTGGACAATCGTCTTAGAAGATCGCCCCTTTCCCATGGTCTACATGAAGGTTGAGACGAGCCAAGAGCTGAACCACCAACACTTGTGCTCAATGAAATCCAAACAGGCTGTGAACTAATCCGAGATAGTGAACCAGCTTTGGATCCCTGACCATGACCCAACCAATCTGTACTGCCAGCATTGTTGGCAAAAGCTGGTGATGATGCACCAGCGGAGCTGACAAAAAAAATGTAGATGAATTAATCACATGGTATAAAACATTTATTTATACTGTATACGCCAAAAGAAAATGATTCATGATCAGCCACTAAAGTCAACATTGAATGCAAATCGCTTTTTTTCCTATCAAGATAACCCAATGTTAGCTCATAGGCCAATTATTGTACGGTTGATTCCAAGTTTTTATTGTCAACTTTATACAGCATTATGAAGAACAAAGATGGTATTTCATGAATTTGTGGTACTTTTTTTAATCAAAGGTAAAAAACGTGTATCTTTCTTCAAAGCGATAATTGGATTTCAACACCTGGAGAAATCGACGCTAAGGGAGTTAGGGAACAAAATCAAATTGGGTAAAATTGGTATCGGTATAAAAGTAACATCAATAAAAAGCTTTGAATTCATTAAACGTAATTAAGGAATTCCTCAATTGAGCTAGATCCTTGAAATTTATATCAAAAATTGAAATTCACAAGCAAATTAAACCACTACAACCTAGGCAAATCGGACGTAAAATCTCCCAAATCCCTGTTTTCAAAACGACAATTCATAACTCGGGTATTAAGCAATTCAACAGAACATTCTAGCTGGTTAAGCGTTTGAAAAGCAAAACCCTAGAAAGATAGACGCAATGAAGCTATGTATGTATGAAATTGAAACAAATGAATACAAAATTAGGGTTAGGTTTACCTGGCAGCAGCGGTTGGAGGAGGAGAATTGGGGAAAAGCAACGGGTCCCCCGATGAGCTGATTCCTTCTTCCCTCATTTGATTCACTCACAAACACAAACACACACACTCCTTTCTCTTTCTTGGGGTGGACCGTGTGGTCGTCTCTTTGCACTGTTTGATCACTGAATTTGATGCTGCTGCTTGTTTATATTAAAAGTGGATCGTAGTAGACTTGCAAGATTTTGTAGCTCCCAAGGCACGTGAATCGTCCGTGATCGTGTAGACTTGTGCGAGGTTCGTTATTGTAATTTTGGTAATTTTATGATAAAATAAATTATTAATAATGGGTTAATTTCCAATTTTTATCTTCAATTTTGGTTTAATCTCTAACATGACATTTGGTTCGCGAATTGCTTTTCATTGAAATTGAAGACTTATAAGAAATTTGAATGTGAAAGAATTTGATTTGAAAAGTAATTCCTTTCTTTTTTACAATGGGAATTAAAACGGAGAAATCTGAAAGCACGGAAAAAGCCCTAATCCTTGTCGCCGCTGCCTCCAAACATCACCGCTCACCACCACCACCCTAGTTGCCATCGTCGGCCACCTTTTTGTGTTTGAGTCATTGAGATACTTGGTGAGAAGAAGGAATCTCAATTTCACTGATGTTGATGTTGATGTTGAGGTTGAGAAGGAATCTCAATTCCTTCATTTGAGGGAAAGTTTTTTCAAACTATTCAAATTCCTTCTATAAAGACTGAACCAAACATGGAATTGTTTGAAAATTGGATTCTAATTTCTAAGGAATCATTTAAACTAAACAGTCCCTGAGTTTTTTTTAAACTATTTAACTACAAGTTTCATTTGTTTCCATTAAAATTCTTAAAGTTTTATTTATTTTGTGATTTTAGTTTTTTACTTGTGTGTATGGGTGAAGATATTTAGTGAATAGACTATTTGTTTTATAATTAAGAAAAAAGTTTTATAGATTGTTTACATTTATTTTCAGTAGAAGTGTATAATTTTCTTTTTCAAGAATAAATATTCTTACGTTTATATCACGCATGCACACACACATACATCTGTATACACACATACAAACACATACACACACACATATATATATATATATATATGTGTGTGTGTGTACATATATATGGACACGTACATGCTTACTAGCATTGTACCCGTACAATGTTGTGGTGAAGAATATTTTAACACCCAATAACATACCATTTTATAAATATAAGGATATGGTATTCTACGAATAGTTTTTACTTGATAACATGTCGTTTCGTTTCATTTCTTTTTCTTTTTCTTTTCTTTTCTTTTCATCAACTTTTTTCTTTATTTTTAGAACGAGTTTTTAAAAAACAACAAAACAACCTTTTTTTCTTCATCTTTTGTGCTTGGGGAAGTATTTAGTTATGGAGAATATGTTTATTGGTGAACGCGTAAAGTAGAAGAGAGAAATTGAGGTTATTTGAGGGTATATTATTCATTTACGATTGCTGAAATAAGTAAAGTATGAGAGATTGTGTTAGATGTATTATAATGTTGTTAAAAAAAGATGTATTATAATGTAGCATACGTACATACATACATATATACATGCATAGATACATACATTACACACACATATATATACACACATACATAATATAAACACAAATACAATCAAACATGGAAGTAGACGTTATACATTTTACCTTCAAAAACAAAAGTCTTCTTGGTGTAGATTGCATACGTTTAGTCCATATTTTTTTTATGCAAACATGGAAACACACATTAGACATTTTCTATCTCTGAGAAAACAAACAACACTTTGTGCAAGGTTTATTTTATTGTAATTTGGTAATTTTATCATAACATATAATAATGGGTTAATCCCCAAAGTTTATCTTGAATTTCGGTTTAACAACTAAAGATTTTTTTTAAAAAAATCTAACCATAAGGTTTCATTTGGTTTCCGTTAAAATTCTTAAGTTTTGTTTATTTTGTGATTTTATTGTAACCTACTTAACCGGTAAAGTACATCTTGCTTTTATTTTGTATTGTTCTATTACTTTTTCTTATTTGATATTCAAAGATGAACATAAAAAGAGTCATAACATAAACATAAAACCAGATCAACAAATTAGTTTACAAACCAATCAAGCAAAATTGTTTTACATATATTGTTTTAAACACATATTCAAAGATGAACATAAAAAAAAGAAACACGGTATAACAAATGAAGGTCGCTTGATGAAGATGAAGAAATCAAAAATGCAATCGGATTTGTAGGAAAATCGTAATCTTGCCGCCTTGCCTTGTTCTTCACCAACAACTTTAAAGCAAGAGTCGAAATATCCATCTTCACCGTCGATTTTGTAGCAAGAATCATAATCTTACCTTCTCCACAAGTGTTCATTGTGTTTGGTGGGGTAGGGGGTAGGGATGGTAAAAAAAACCAAACCGAAAACCGACATAAACGGGGTGGTGTGACAACCGGCAACAAATTTCCCAGGTTAGCCATTAGAAATTCTAACTTTAAGCTTGGTATGACTAAAAATATTATTTATGATTTAAATACATCAATAATAATATTAGATTCCATAGAAATTCCATCTATATGGTTAGAACCTTCACTAGCTCGAAAAACCGACTTATTAAAAGTCAAGAATTACAAATCGTATACAATAATAATAATAATAATAATAATTAAATACATCATAATAAATATAAATAAGTTAAAATATAAAACACACATATATATATATAAACTCATAAAAGTAATTAAAACCTTGCTAATTAAAAGATTTAACCAAAATCACCATTTATACAAACTTTATTTTAACTAAATACACATAATATTTAACAAAAAAAAAAGAAACCCCCCCCCCTTGGCCTGCCATACACCACCCCCCCTCTTTTCTCTTGCCTCCTTCTCTTCCCAAGACATGGCACTTGAACTCCCCCATGCTCTATAAAAGCCACCTACTACTCTTCATCATTTCTTTTACCACCACACTTCATCTCTTCTATTTTCTCTCTTATACTTTCACCAAGAAATCTCCCAAGTTCATCATCAAACCCTTGTTCATCTTTTGAAGATCAAAGAAAGATTAAAGAAGAAGAGTTGGTAAGATGATCATAACAAATCCATCTCTACTCTTCTACCTTTATTCTTTTCTTTCTTTTTATTTATTTTCCTTGTTGTTCATCTTATTTCTTTTAAATATCTACAATCATGTAACTATTAACATCCTACCAATATTGTAAGGAGTACATGAAATGTACATCATCCTACCATTGTTGTATGGAACATAATCAACTAAAAATCAAGAAAATAAGACTTTGATCATGCATGTGTATCATCCTACCAAATGTTGTAAGGAACACATAAAATGTGTATCATTCTACCATTGTTGTAAGGAACACATGGATCATCAAATCTTATACTCATACAAGATGATTAATCATGAATATAAATATGTTATATTAAAGTTATGACCTATAAAGCAAAGAGAAATCACAATCTGACATATTCTGAGCTAGAACTCCCCCATTGTTTTTGTTATATCTGGAGTTCTAGGTATCAAAATCATTTGATTCTTTTTGCTAATCTTAGTTTAAAATGTTAACTTTCATTTGAACCTGATTCACTAATTTTCATGAAGGTTTGATCCTTCAAACATATTTAATAAGACACATATGTTGAATCTGGAAATCTGGCAGATTTACAAAGGTACACTTTAAACGCGTATAACTTACTCATTCTTGGGTCAAAATACGTCTAGTTTTTTTTTTAGTTTCATCTTTGAGTCGTGGTTAATTCCCATTTTTAATCATGTAAAAATGAGGTCGTATGAGCCCTAAACAGACTTTTTAGTAACAATGTATCATCCAGACACTGATCAGTGGACATCTTATATACTTTTAATTATTAAAAATATTAAATATGGATTATAAATTCTTATATTTTTACTGGACATTCTAGAAACATGTATTAAGGTTATATTAAAATATTAAGCCTTAATATGACTTCTAGAATATATTTTTTAATTTTTAAAGTTTAACTTAAGGAAATAAAATTTCAGTGAACACCTATGACTTAAGGAAAATAGAGAAAACTTTTAAAAATTAAATAAATGAATTAATAACAAATAATTGGTAATAATACAAAGTAATAAATAAAATAGTAAATCTAATAGAGTTACATACTTCTTATATTAGGAAAGGAGCTTCGGTAGAAACGAGAAACCCTTTACAAGTTAACACATTTCCATACCGAGTGAGTATCATAGCCCCTTTTTACCGTATTTCATATTATTTTTGGGGTGAAAGCATGTGTATACATTTCATGAAAAGTTTATTGCCTAACTTCTTATATATTTCAAATATGATTTTGTGCACTATGGTATTATTCTTTGATGTGCTTGGGTTATCGTTGTAAGGCCCCCTTTTTGGACATTATCCTTTAACTCCGCTAGTGAGCCGAAGGTATTTGTAAGTAGCGCTATTTGGAGATTCCGACGTCTCCCATTTATGGTTGACGAACTATAGATGTACTTTACCACTACTAACGTCATTTAATATGGGCGTTAGGTTTGTTCTTGGCTCAAGCTATAATCATCATAGTATATTACTACCTCGTGCAGTGTTTTAGGCAATATAATGCATCTTCTATCATTATTACATACTTGGATTTTATTCAAAAATCTCCATCATTTATTTACACTTTTCCTCATTAAAAGTTATATTGTGCATATTAAAAACATATGAACTCACCAACTCTAGTAGTTGACCGTTTTCTTTTACCCATGCTTTCAGGTGACCGTCGTTAGGTACAATACATAGAAGCACGATGTGTGGCATCTTCATCTTCATCTTCACATTTTAAAAACAATTTCTATTTTATTTATGCATCGTATGAGACAATGTCTTTAAACATTATTTGGTTGTGTAACTTTCTATTTATGGTTTATCCGAATCACTTATTTTGTTAATTTAATATATTGGTTATTGTCTATTTACCTTGTGCAATGATCCCTTGTGCTGTGACACCTCGTGTTTCCGCTTTAGCGGGGTGTGACAGGTGGGGACGGGGAAACCCGAATATTTAAATGGGGATGGGGACGTGTTTGATGATCCCCGCCCCCATTACCCGACATACCCAATTATAATTTAATATTAATTATATATATATAGAGAGAGAGAGAAAGGTTTATGCGAAAAGTATCTTATTTGAGAAAAATGCGAGAAGCAATCTAGACCACAAGATGATTAAATCAATGGCTAATATTTTTTGTGGTATTTTAGTAAATAATTTAAAACTTGATTGTAATTAATAAAATAAAAGAGGACATAAAGGTCATTTGCATATTACAAAAATAGGAAACTAAATTAAATTATCATAAAAATATATACGTATCTATCTCTTTTCCTAATATATCTCTAAAATACACTCATTTTCAAAACACCACCAATCTCTTTCTCTCTCTACATAAACGCCATTGCATAACTCTCTCTTTTTTTAATCTTCCAAATTGCTTCCAAATAACCAACAAAACGGCAGCAACATACCACCGCCTTATACACCATCGACATCATCATCATCATCGGTATGAGATTGGAGGCCGTCGCAATGGTGGTGCGGTGGTGGTTTGTCGATCGAAGATAGCAGCGAGGGGTTGTCAGACAATGGTGCTTAAGGCGGCGGCGAGTGATAGATGGTGGTGGCAGTAGAGATCTCGCACCGGCAATCACAAAGGTAGATGTCGCTGGCGACCGGTCGTCGACCCAATCTTTCCATATTTGAAGCACAAACACCACCACAGCCGCCTATCACCACACCGCCGTTGCCGCCCAATATCCCTAGATATTTTCTATCTGCCCGACGATCTGTGAGGAGTAGCAACCGATGTCGGCGACGAGTAAATCAACCACCGCCGCCCATCACCGTTCACCACACCACCGCCGTGTTGGAATCTACCCACCGACACACGTAGGCCAGCATCACTGCCAATAAAGCGCGGGCCTATTGGGTCACACGCCAAGTTTCAATCTCGACAGCCTTCTATAAGAAGAAGGAGTCAAAATGGTCAAATTCTAGTTGACCTAGGCTTCACGACCGTGAAGGATGCTCCACGGGTCGTGAAGCAGCTCGTGTCCACGAGTCCTGTCGTGGACCGCATGGTTCGTGAAACCCTAGGGCTTCACGACCCTACACGGCCCGTGAAGGAGATCGTGAAGGCACAACCCTCACGATTCTTGCACAGCGCGGCACAGCTCGTGGAGGATTAATGGCCGGTCGTGGCGCATTTATCCTTCACGGCCCGTGAGAGCCCGTGAAGAAGTCGTGAAGGCAGAATTCTAAGTGACACTTGAATTTGGTTGGACCATTTTGTTGGTCCAATGAATGAGTGCCAATTAGCACGACTCTGGACTCTAAAGAACAGATGATATCTCTTTATAAGGGGCATTGTTTGTTCATTCAATACTCTTGGATAAATTGTGCAAGCATACTTCATTTGTGAGTTCATACTAGTGAGAGTGAGCAAGAGCAAGAGGTCAAGGCTGTGCACAAGTGATTTCAAGGCTGTTCCAGAAGAGATCCATCAAGTGTTGGTGGTGCTTCGGTTTGCTAGTACAAGAGGTTGAAGGTTTCTTGGTGTGGACTTGCATTAGGGCTTGGAGCCTTTTGTTTCAAGCTTACATCCTAAATCCGATTTGTTCCAGCCAAGTATCAAAGTCTTCGAGGGTATGATTTGATCTCCTTCTTCTCTTTGTTCTTGTTTTTGGTTGCATGCATGTTCTTGCAAGTTTTCACCACCATTGGGAAATCATGGGATCATTTTGTGTGTTTTTGTTGCTTCCGTTGCGTGCTTTGATCCCCATGGATTCCCAACACGCCGCCCCTTCAATGCTACTGTTGATTGTAAGATTGTAACTCCATCTCCGGTCGGTGTTTCTCGTTCTTTGCATTCAGATTCTTGCTCCCGCTGCTTTCATTGAAGATTGGTTTTTTTACTACTAATTGAAATGTGTGTTATGTACGAGTTTATCAATGAACAAACAAAATTAAACATGAAGCGGTTAAAAAATACAATAACGAAAAATTGAAAATCGTATGTTGTATTCACCGATGAACACAATATACATAACGAAAATTTTGTAAATCATACGCTGTGTTCGGTAGTGAACACTGTATTAATAATAAAGTAGAAGTAAATCCTATAAATTTGGGAAAAAATTAATTAGAGAGAAAAAAATTAATTAGAGAGGGGAGAGAGAAAATATTTGTGTTTACTAATTTACCCTTTTGAATTAAATAAAAATATTAATTATGATTAATGTGAACCACAAGATCAAAATCCAATCGGTGGCTGAAATCGCTTCTCGCACTTTTCGCAAATAAAACACTTTTCGTATGAACCCTCCCATATATATATATATATATATTAATATACATAAAACTAATTTTAAATTATAGACTTTCACACAACCTAATTTTAATCATTGTCTTTATTTGAATTATTTGGTTTTTATATTTTGGACGCATTTAAATTCTTTAAGACTTTAATTTCGGTTCAAATATTTTTGTATTCGATAATGTCGTGTAATTTAGTATAATCGTTTTCTAAAACTCATGGTAAAATCTTAACGGTGAGGATCCCCGTAGTGAAAAATCATAGTTTAAGTTTAAGGAGTATCTCTGCGGTGAAAATTACCTATTTGATCACATGTTTATATTAAACGAGGATACTCATTTTCGTGGTTTTCCCTGATTACCCGATGGGGATCCATGTTTAAATCCCCGCGGTTTTTTAAGCAAGGGTCGGAGAGACCAATCCCGCCCCGAACCCGCCCCGTTGGCATTCCTAGGTGGGGGGTTTATGGAGTGTGTGATGTTTGGGAGAGAGGTTAGAGTGTTTGGACATGAATATCGGTTTTAAGGTAAAAAAAATTATAAGGTAAATAGAACTTTAGGATTAAAACATTCAAAAAAAACCTTTAAAAGGTTAAACCAAAATCGAAGTAAGACTTTAATAGTTAAATCATTTTTAACCCTATAAAGTGTAGTGAAATACAAAAGTGAGAATTTTTGAAAAACGGGTTTTCATAAAAAGCGAAAGTGTTTGGATTATAAAGTTTTGTGTAAGAAAACGCAACCTAAGTCCAAAGATCTTTTCACTTTTTCTATGAAAGTATGACGTTTTTATTGTTGATTTTAGTGTTATCAACTATATTTTAGTTAATTGCAGTTTACTACAGACCAAAATTAATTTTTAAGATACACTAATACAATTTTAGGAGGTGCGGAGTGCACACTTGTTTTAATTAATTGAATACTGAGCGGGGGTCAAGGGGGCAGCAACCCCCTTGTTGGGGTCCTGCTCTGGGGCAATGATCCTAACTAGCAGGGATTGGAGAAGCGTCTCGGCCTAAACGATATTTTTATCATACTCGATGCATCTAGAAGACGCAACCCATATTTTTCCTGCGGAAAAAACTGACAGTTGGTTGGTATCTATTTTCGGTTTTTTGGTCTTTATCGAAGAACAATATATAATATTTTTTGGTTCATTGTCCTTAGTGTGGTTCTAACACAGGAAGAAGAAATCGTTGGATTATCCCAAAGTATTTTCATGAAACCCGAATTAATAGGGGTGAATAATTACTTTTAAAAAGTGTTTATACACTATCCAAATGATTATCCAAGTTGATTTTATCCAAGTTAACTATAACCAAGTACTTGGTTTTTTTTTCCAGATGCAAGGTAGTGAATCTGTGCAATATACTAAACGCAAACACCCCAAAATAGTGTCATTTGACAAGCTAACCCTAAGCTATTGAGTATTGGGTCAGTAGCAAAATTTCAAACTTTACTTTTAGCCCCACCTCAAATCTTCAATCGATGATTACGTTGGTCCCCCACTATCTCGGTCTCAACTCTCGTCATTCGTTCTCCATTCGGCTTCAACCTCGATGAGTCAACGACGGTTTTAAGCCAGGTTCAAGCTAAATAGATGATTAGTAACAATAATAAAAGTTTAACTTCAATCGATGAATAATAATAGCAAGGTTCATCTTTTTGTATATTTGATTTATTTGATGTTTTTCTACTTCTGTATATTCAAAGTTAGGTTCTACACTTATGCACTTCTACTTCTATATCTTTAATGTTCAAGTCTGTTTTGTTAACGCTCTAATAAATTTGCGAGCTAAGGCTTAGATTATATATTCTTTTACTTTTTTATACATCTATACATTGTAGGTGATATCATTTCATTAACTAAATGCATGTTTGATCTTGGTTTTTGGAAAATCTCATGTAAATGTTTAATTGCTTGGGGAGTTGTTACTTTGGTGGTGGTGTTTTGCCTTTTGATATATGCATTGAACATTAGAAACATGTTATTTGGTGTTCCTTGTGTAGATAGTTTTCTTATATTAGCAGTTGTTTGTGTGATATGATGCACATCAAAAAATGATGCCTAGCTAGCTAGATTCCATTGGTTTCACTTTCTTGTTTGCCCTGCAAATGAGTTGCTAAGGTAAATATAATCTTATTGATTATTCATGCATGTGTAGCATCATTCGTAAAAAAATAAATAGTTTATTTTACATGCTCGACCAAGTGCTCTAATTTTATTGAGATTTATATTCATTTGTTGTGTTCTAATCTCATTTATTCTTAAAACTGTAGTGTTTAAAACTTGATCCAAATAACCCATCTCGGATATAATTTCCTCATATCGAGCCTGAAAAAAAGTAAAGTTTTTATGATTGTGTGAATTGTAACACATTTTTATTATATCTTATATTTGCATAGGAAGGTTGTAGTATGAAAAGTTTTGATCATTGTGGCATTTAGTAAACTGAAACCTGGATTGGATGGAGATGATCGATTAAAGCATCTGTAAGAACAACTTTAAAAGTGCCCCAGTTCAAATCTTGGCATTCTTGAGCGCCCTCCTACATTAGAATATTTTTTAGAGAAAAATTTGAGTCACATAAAATTATAAAAGGATGTGGAAGTTTATTCGGCCCCAAATTATGATGAACCAGTGCTCTTTAAATGTTGTTGATCACATAAACCTAAACTTAATTAAAAGATAATTATAATTTTGAACTTCCTATAGCTTATAGCTGGTATATTGGAAGTATAAAGTCAATGTGATTAAAAAACTTATTATGATAACAATAGTAAATTTTCTTTTGAGAAAAGTGATATCCTATGCATTTAGGTAGGCTTAAGGAGACATTCCACTTACATTAAACATTTCTATTTTAGTTACTTTTTTCTTCCAATTTCACGCATTAGAGATAAATATAGCCCGCTATGATTAGATCAAAATTGTCACCTCTACAATAAACACAATAAGAGTGGAGTGATCACACCACCACACCCACCATACAGTCATGTTAGCACCACAACACATGGTGTGATCACTCCCGGCTACACTAAATTCTCGGACCCACCTACCACACAACCCACTAACCAAAATATAAAAAATGATATAACCGTCAATCTGTAAGGTTGTTTTGAGTCTGTCTTTTTATACATACACACTTGAAAAGTTTAAAAAAACCAAGCAATTTCAATGTTGTGTAGACAACCTTGGAATTGGTTTTTACATATCGAAGTTGCAACCAATAATTAGATGAAGAATTAGATAAAAAGAGACATATGAGTGAGCGGTGTGAATTAGGAAATATCAGAAGCAACAGAATAAGCTCAAAATCTTAGTAGACTTTCAAATCCACATCAGTTATGGAACTTGATCGTACAATAGTTTGATAAGTATGTTGTGTTTGAAATTGGTCTTTGTTGGGAACTTCTTTAGACCTTGTGTTTTCATATTCATGATGCTCAAAAGGTAATTATTGATAAAAGCAATGGATAGGCAAACAAAATAAATATCAGGAAATTGAGAATATGTTTCAAGGTCCTCTCTAAACATACCGGTTATGCATCATCATGAATATACGATTAAACAAACTTAATTTTTGAAAATTTGGGGGTTCTTTACATATGAACCAAGACAATATTATTGTATTTTTAAAAGATCTTCTTGAAAACCATTTTACCTTTTGTGTTTCATAATTGATATCACGAACAATTTCAATTACATGTTTTAAACTTATTCTGAACAAAATCATAATAACACTGCCTTCTTGGAGAAACACAGCAGGGTTAGTGGTTCTTAGGTTTGCTTCGACTTTGAACCAGTAACTACCAAGTAAGTTTGTCGATTTGCTTAATTAATATGCTTATTGCATTTTTTAAGTGTTTCTATCAATTGTACTCATTTTCTGTTGTAAGTGTTTCTATCAATTAGAACATGATATCTTTTAACTAAGCTCTGTGGTTATTAGTGGTTAATGGTGTTATTCTCAAAGAGAAGTATTTGACCATCTGTCACCTGCAGTGCTCGATCATGGTTCTTGAATCAATGAATCTCTCACCTACAAGCGCCTCATGAGACAAGTCATGGTACCTTTGGAAAGGGAACCATTTGTCATCACCAAAAAACTGAACACACCGCTACTTAACTCACCTGGCTAATCTGTTTGAAATTATTATCATTTTGAGTATTTAACCTTGTAATACCCGTATTTTTGGAAATTATAAAATATATATGTATATGCAATTTTAAATGAGAAATTAGTAATTATGTGTATATCATGCTATTTAAATGCTATGTGTTATGTATGTGTGCCTACAATTTAAATTGGTAATAAAATGCACAAGGAAAGAAAGATCAAGGACTAAACATGTAATTATGTGTATAAATAGTGTAAGACTTCAATTGTGAAGTCATTTGGTCAAAGAATATGGGAAAAATCTGGAAGAAAGAAACGTGAGAAAGAGAGAGAAGCTTCTAGGGAAATTTCAAGAAGAAAGAAGAAGATAGAAGAGAAGAGTTGTGGTTGGAGTGTTTGGAATCAAGTAAACAAGGGTTTGGGGTTCAAACTTCTTCATCTTGGACTTGGATTGAACAAGAAAACCTCAACACAAGTTGGGTTGCAAATCAAGTAAGTCTAACCTATAATTTGTGTTTAATTTAAGATATATATGTGATGTAATTTGATGATTCTTAGTTGAAATTTGAGTATATGTTGAGAAATGGGTAAAAATGGGGAAAATTAGTAAGGATAGAGTTTTGATGATCAATGTTATATTAAGTGTTGTTGTTATGATGTTTTGAGGTGTTCTTGAGTTATATATATGCTGCAAATGAGTTTGATTTGGAAAAAGTTGGAGTTTTGGTCGATTTTGTGAAGAAAACAAGCTGATGGGGCACTATTCACGCGCGTCGCGGCGCGACACCCCTGCTCTAGCGAACCAGAGTTTTCTAGAGATTTTCTCATGGCGCGAGCTCTAGGCTTCGCTGCGCGAGGCACCCTGAAACTACCAAAACTCATACTTTTTGACCCCATTTGACTATATACTTGTTTGGGGATTGATTCTAAGGTTTTATAAGGGATAAATGGAGTCTTTTTAGACCCAAAAAGGTGTCTAAGGCTAGAAAAGAGCTTAGAAACATTGTTTTTGGTTAACTTATGTAAGTTAACCTTATGTTTTGTGATCATAGGTTTATGATCAAGTGGTTTAGCTTTAGTTTGGATGGGGTTGTGATCCTCATCACACCCTCAGGTGAGTACACCCTGCGGATACCCCGTTTTGTTAAAGTTTTCAAGTCATCATGATTGTGTTTTGATTGTTTGATGAAATTTGATGAATTAAAGGATGTGGAACTATTGAATTGTTTTATTATGTGGGTTATATGAATTGCAAATGTTTCATGAAACTCTTGAATTCAAGAATGTGGAATTTGTTAATTCAGTTTAAGATGTGTTTTAATGATACGTTTTAGGAAATGGTTTTCAAAGTAAGACCATTGCTCCATTTTGGAGATGGTCTGTGTTAATGTTTAGTACTAATTAATGGTTTTGAAACATGATACTCCATGTTGGAGTGAACTTTGATTTTGAAACAAGAAACATGATTTTGGAGTATTGAAAGATATGTTTACACCTTGTGAGTATTTTGGGCATTGAGATGCCAACTGTGATACGATTTTGAGTAATGAAAGATATGTTATACTGATGATGTTTTGGGCATTGAGATGCCAAATGTGATATTGATTATGGAGCATTTATGCTCAAGTGATATGATTGTGACATTTATGTGTTTATTGATAAGCTTGATGCTTGGATTACTTGGCCTTTATGGCATGTGATTTATGTGACCCTTTGGGGTATGTGATTTGGTCCGGACCACTGTGTGATATGAACTCTGTACCATAGGGTTCCTAGCTATTGAGACGTGCATAGGTTCATGTGGCTTCGGCAATTGAGGAACCGCGATGTACGGGTGGTTGAGGAATCGGTGCAGAGAGTGGGGGGTATGTCAGTAGCCATCATGACCGTGTGGGTTCACTGGGCTGACGAGCCATCGAACCTGGGGCAACACGAGTGGATTTGGTGAACAGGGCTTACACTCCAGATAATCGTTGTATGGTGGACTGCTTTGTGCATCCCCCACCTTGACGGGGTGATGTGGTTATCCCCCATGTGGGCACGTGTTGACCGTGGTTAGCTACCATGTAAATACATTGTGGCCCAATGGACAGACCCGCATCCTTATGTGCTTACGTGTATGATTTTAAAGTTTATTGGTTGCCAAACTCATGTTTTCAAAAGAGAAAAGATGATGACTTGGTTTTGAAAAGACAAATGATTTTTGGTTGTACTCACTAGCTATGTTTATTGTAAGTTCATTAGAAATGAGATAAGTGTTAGTAATTGAAAACTTGATAAGTTGACTAAGTGGCCTGTTTTGGGTAGTGTTGAAAAGAGTTTCTTAATGATTACAGTTAGTTATGGTCGGATCAATGATCCAGTTGATGTATGAATATGAATTCCATTAAGAACATAGAGTTTCATGTGATATGGTGCTGGGCGTCTATAGATTTACCTTTGAGGTGAAAAATCTTTAGGACCTCATAGTGGTTACCTTTGGAATCAAATGTGATTCTTTGGGTTAAATAGTTTTGGTTGTGTTATCTTAGAACAATTTGTGAATTGTTACCTAAAGAGTGATTCACTTTGTTTATGTGATTGGATACTGAAAAGATACTTGGAGTATAGAAGAGTTGATCCTGAAAGTGAAGCTCCTGTGTATGATGTGAGGCATGTCCTTAGACAACGAGATAGAGTTAAGACCCTTCTATTTTAATAATAAATGTCCTGGTGACAATTAGTTGGCTTATATTTGTTATGACATAGCGTGGTGTCTTTAGACCACAAGAGATGACTGAGTATTTGACCATCGGGAGCATGTGGCGAGGCCGGTAGCTTGAGTTGGTCGAGAGTTTGACCTTGAGATCTGTTTCATCTGGGCATGGCAAAGGTTGTGACCTAAGTTTGGAGTCGCAAGGTAATTGTACTAATAGTGTTGTTGTGGGTCTTTTAGATCAAAAGATGTTTTGAATTTCATGAGGCGACTTAGGGGTGCACGACGAAAGGCCTTGCGGGATGAAGATCTCTAGATAGAGTTGTGCTTGCGTATGCGAGCGTCCAGAGGTTAGTATTGTGTTATTTAGTGTTGTTGGGTCGATTCAAGTATCGAAGTTTGTTATGAATTTTGAGTTATTCGTGTTTAGTGTATACCGGCTCTAGTGAACCCTTCTTTGAGATTGTATTAATATTGTGCAGAGATTTGATCTTGTGCATTAGCCATTGATTTTGATGGCAAGTATAGCCAGTGAATTAATATGTGACCTGTGAAGCAAATAAATTATGTGATGTCTCAAGGTTGTTAGGAACTTTGAGAGGAGATTATACGAGTTAGGTCTTTGTTGACCAATTGATAACATAATGATTCCATTTTATGACAATTACGAGCCTACATTCCAAACCAGGTGGGCAAGTTCTCCATAGGTATGGTTGTGTCAAGACATGGAGACATGATATTCATCTTTGGACAAATATTCTTTGTGTTACTCTAATTATTGGGAAAATGTTTATGAGGAATACTTACGCTCATGAGTGGGCTGTTTGCCCAAATTGACTTGCAATAGCTTTGGTGTTTGATTAGCCGGCATACTTTCAAATGAGACATACTATAAAGAATTTTATGAGCTAATTTGGGTAATTGAGAATTGAAAAGTAATTGATAAATCACTAATTAGTGCAATCAATTGCTAGCCATAGGGTTATATGACTTAAGAGTCATAAAGATTGGGTTAATGATGTCGATTTGGATAGTTCAATTGGGAGATATTCATGAACCATTTAGTGGTGAGATACTAGGTTATTTTAAAGGCCTAGTTAAAGAAATTGATATTTGAAACCCTGAATTAGAAAAGTTGTATAGATGGGCTATCTTGGGGGTTAAGCGTTTTAATCGATGATTAAAAGCTTAAGTCTAGATAAGAGTAATTATTGCTCTTATAGAAGAAAGATTAAGAGATTATGAAAGAGTTGATACCGTTAGTTAAATTAAATGATCCTAGTTAGGATCTTAGTACAAATAGGTGGAAAATACTTGAGCTTGTGGATTGATTCGATTCCGAGGACGGAATCTTGTTAAGGAGGGAGGAATTGTAATATTCCAAAATTTTAAATACCATCATTATTGGTTAAAGAGGTGTTTTATTTGCGGGTTAAATAAATGAATGATAATAGGGATAATTTGGAAAATTTATCAATTTCAAAAGTGATTATAGTTATCTAATAATATTTGGTCATGGGGTATAGTTACTAATGCATAAGGTACAAATGGCTAAAGCTTTAAATATTTGGTGTTATTAATATTGTGAATTAAGAGTTATGTATGTACAAGGATGAAACTTTGAGGGTTTATGGTGCAAACAATAAATAAATGGGAGGACTAGAAGTGTTAGTTGTGTGTATATATGTATATAATTGACAAATTGAGAGTCAAGCTCTCATTTTTGTCTGTAAAAAATCGTAAGGAGAGAGAGAGAGAAGATTCTACAAGAAGCCATCAAGGGATGAAGGGAGAATCAAGAGGGATTGGTGGTTTGTGAGCTTGGATTCAAGAATTCATGAGTTTGAACCATAATTCCTTCATCTTTGAGCTTGGATTGAAGCAAGAAGGTAGAAATCAAGGTGGAATTTCAAGACAAGTAAGTTCTAATCTTGATTTTGTGTTTGATTTTAAGTTTGGGTTGTTGGTTACTATGATCTTTGACTTTTTATGTTGAAAAATTGTGGTAAATGGGTCAAGTTTAGGGTGATGGTTGAAGTTGGAGTTTTGAAGGATTAAATGTGTTTAAAGTGTTGATATTTGAGTTTGATTGTGGTTTTACATGTTATGTTTGGTGATTTATGGTTGGATTTGTGTATAAATGTTAAATGGGTCAAGAACTTGAAATTTTGGTAAAGATGGGTTTTGGTGATCAAAATTGGGAAAAGTGTGTTTATCAGTGATGAATTCCATGTTATGAAGTTGTTTTGATTGAGTTTTAAGTGTTGGGTATGATAAACTAAGTTTTGGTATTGAAAACTTGAGGAATTCGGGGGCTGCAGCAAAGAAAAAGAAGAAAAAGTCTGTGCAGGACCCGGTCGCGACGCGTCGCGTGCAGCAAAGTGCCATTTTCCAGAGATTTTCTCCCGGCGCGAGGCACCCTGTCTCGTGGCGCGAGACACCCTGAAACCTCCAAAACTCATGTTTTTTTTACCCCATTTGACTATGTAATTGTTTGGGGATTAATCCTAAGGTTTTATAAGGAATATATGGAGTCTTTTTAGACCCGAAAAGGTGTCTAAGGCTAGAATTGAGCTTAGAAACATTGTTTTTGGTTAACTTATGTAAGTTAACCTTGTGTTTTGGTGATCATAGGTTTATGATCAAGCGTTTAAGCTTTGGTTTGGATGGGGTTGTGATCCTCATCACACCCACAGGTGAGTACACCCTGCGGATACCCGAATTTTGTTAAAGTTACAAGTCATCATAGTTATCTTTTGATTGTTTGGCAAATGTTTGATGAATCAAATGATGTGGATTATGGAATTGTTTTATATTGTGATATATATGACTAGCAAACGTTTTGTGAAGCTTTTTGAGTTCAAAGCTTATGTAAACTGTGAAATCATCATATGATGTGGTTTAAAGGATGGTTTTCAAAATAAGACCATTTGCTCCAATTTGGGGATGGTCTATGTTTATGTTGTGTTTAATTTAATGTTTTTGAAACATGATACTCCATGAGGAGTGAACTTTTGATTTTGAAATAACAAACATGGTTTTGAGAAATGAAAGATATGTTTATACTAATGATGTTTTGGGCATTGAGATGCCAAATGTAGTCCTGATGGTTGAGCATTTATGCTCAAGTGATATGATTGTGACACTTTTGTATTGTTTGATAAGCTTGTGAGCTTGGATTATTTGGCCTTGTTGGCATAGGATTTATATGACCCTTCGGGGTATGTGATTTATATGACCCTTCGGGGTATGTGTTTATGTGACCCTTCGGGGTATGTGATTATGTGACCCTTTGGGGTATGTGATTTGGTCCGGACCACTGTGTGATATGAACTTTGTACCATAGTGTTCCTAGTCATTGAGACGTGCACAAGTTCATGTGGTTTCGGCAATTGAGGAACCGCGATGTACGGGTGGCTGAGGAATCGGTACAGAGAGTGGAGGGGTATGTCAGTAGACCATTATGACCGTGTGGGTTCATTGGGCTGACGAGCCACCGAACCCGGGGCAACACATGTGAATTTGGTGAACAGGGCTTACACTCCAGATAACCGTTGTATGGTGGACTGCTTTGTGCATCCCCACCTTGACGGGGAGATGTAGTTATCCCCCATGTGGGCACGTGTTGACCGTGGCTAGCTACCACGTGGATACATTGTGGCCCAATGGACAGACCCGCATCCTTATGTGCTTACGTGTATGATTTTGAGTTATATTGATTGCCAAACTTGTGTTTTCATAAAAAAAATGATGACTTGGTTTTGATAAGATAAATGATTTTTGGTTGTACTCACTAGCTATGTTTATAGCTAACACAGTGTGTTAAATGTTTTGTATCCGCAGTATGTCTAGAGGCCTTGGTGAGGCGGGTAGATGCCTTGGGCATAGCTTTGTTGCATTTTCCGGTAATCTTGGATTTCCTACTCTTTTGATTATGGTCGTGAGATTGACTGTGGTAACACCAAAAGTTTTGGATTATATTTATTGATAATGCTTATTGTTGAAATATTTACAGAAAACGAAAATGCTTCTACAAGTATGTGTAAAATATGTTTTAAATTGAGATTTGAAAAAGTTTAAATTTGGACCGAAAATCAGGGTGTTACATTTATGGTCGTGAGATTGACTGTAGTAACACCAAAAGGTTTTGGGATACAGTTATTGTATTTTGTTGAAATATTTAAAGGATATTACAATGCTTCCGCAATAAGTAAAAGAGTTTTATATAAAATATATTTCTAAATTTAGATTTGAAAAAGTTTAAATTTGAACTAAAAATCAGGGTGTTATAGACCTTCTTGTGAAATATTGATCTTTTTTTGTATTAAAATTAGGACTAATCAACCATCTGTTTCATGTCAGTTATGATATGTTAGTTTTGAGCTATATTTTAAACTTCATTACTGCAAATGATCAAACCTTTTGATGATTTTCAGCATAGATGGTGTTTTTGATTTGCTTAATTAATATGCTTATTGCATTTTTTAAAAGTTAACACTTTTTATGTGTAGAAATGTTCTTATGCATGGGTGAGATATGAAAGTTCCGATTACACTAATTGAAAGCCTAAATTACATCAAGTCCGGTAGAGATTAAGATCAATTAAGGTTAGTTCAATCCCCATGATATGAAAGTTCTGATTTCGATTTTCTGTTTGATTTCTTCTTCTATTTCGATTAGTCTTATGCTATTTCGATCAGCTTGATGTTGAGTGTAATAAATTTTCACAATATCAAGATTTTGATTTGAATGAATACTCGAAGCTTTGTATAGCGATTATGTTAATGTGTCTAATCCACTTCATGAGACTGTTAATCACTTTCCTATAACTTATTACTTAAACTAAAAGTTGCTACATACTTGAGTTAAGGGACTTAATTCACATCATTACCAGAATTGGAGAATTGTCTTAGAAATAGGTAAAGGAGACAAACGGTGGAGACTTGAATGTGGAATTATTAGTGGTTAATGGTGTTCAGCTTCAAAATTAATTGTTCATAATCTATTTAGGAATACAAATATTAGGGCTTCGTCTTTGATGGTATATGAGATCGATTACTAAAATGTGGACACAGGGATGGTATAAGATTGTTTTAAGACTGTTTTACTATACCTATAAGTAGTTTTTTATATAACAAAATGTTTAAATTTAGGGTTAATTTCATATATACCCTCATTAAACATTAAAATATCTTATTTGCCCAGCTTAACTTATAAATATCATATATACCTTTTTAAGCTTTTATAATATCTTATTTATCTAGCTTAACTTAGAAATATCATATACACCATTCTTAAGCTTTCATAATATCTAATTTTCCCAATTTATTATTTTTAGCAATTTTTAATCATTTTAAATGAATTATACTTATGAAATATAATTAAATGACTATTATACCCCTCTTTTAATCTATTTATAAAATTTCACCTATACCCTTACTAAACTTTTTAAATATCACATTTATCCAAGTTATATATATTATACATACATGCATATACACACACACACGATTCTATTAATTAATTTAGATGATCGAGTACGATTCATACGTGTGTGTCTATATATAAGGAATTAACGCACCAATCAAGAATTACGCTGAAAACAATAATATTTTAAAAGAACATTTTTAAACACAAATTTACTAACACCTATGAAAGATATGAGCATTGCCGGAAGTAAATTACCTACAAACAAATGAATTACGCTGACATGCAAATATAAAAAAGTAAAAAACCACTAAATAGTAATTATTCATACTAGCTGGAAATATTGTCTATCAAATTTATGCAAATGAGATGGTTAAGCGACATTTTTTGACTACTTCCTCAAATAGATTTATAAAGTTAGTAAGGGTATACGTGAAATATTATAAATAGATTTAAAAGAATGATATAATAGTCATTTGATTATATTTTATAATTACAGTTCATTTAAAATGATTGAAAATGGATAAAAATAATGATTTTGACAAATAAAATATTATGAAATCTTAAGAAGGGTATATATGATATTTATAAGTTAAAATGGGCAAATAAGATATTATGAAAGTTTAAAAAGGGTATATGTGATATTTATAAGTTAAGTTGGGCAAATAAGATATTTTGATGTTTAATAAGGGTATATATGAAATTAACCCTTAAATTTACATTAACAATCCCCATCTTTATACACAGGGTATTAAACCTTGCTTATGTGCCCTTTAATGTTTCTGTCCCAATCTATAGCACATATTTTAGTTGAAATAGTGAACCGATTTATCTAATAAATGTGAAATATGTTTGAAAGTGGAAGCATCTAGGGAAAAAATATAATGGAGTACTATATGCACTCGTTTTTAGTAAGTCAGACACACTGATTGTATATCTTGATTATGGTTTAATGGTTTTCCCTCTTTGAATTAAAGATGTTATATTTTGAAATATAACCATAAGGATGTTTTTTTATTTGTTAAAGAAATTAAGTTCTACTATTATAACAAACTTGGAAACCTCAAGTCTACGAGATTATCGGAGTAAAAAAGCTGAAGAACTTGATAATCATATATTGGAGTATGAAGCCGATAAAGGTACGATTAATTATAATTCATTCATTATCTAGAAATATAATATAATTTTATCATTATTAATTTCAAATATTATCATTATTTAATAAATTAGTATTTTGATTTTACAGAAATAGAACAGTGGATGTCCTCGTGCATTTCTTAAAGCTATATAAGTTTAAATTTGACTTATATCATCTCCGTATTAACACATGGGTCTCTTAGCTAGTTATATTTATTTTTAGTGTTCTAATATTATGTGATTGAAATCTTGATAGAAATTTGACTACCTTTAACACTTGATAATCAACAAATCATTACTTTTTTTAAAAAAGTGCAACCACTAACAATATAATAATATTATTTATCACACATTTTTACCTTGTAACTTTAAACTTCTATTTTCATGCTTATACTTTAATCAACAACCATGTTTCTTCATATTTGATTTTACCAAAGATGTAGTTGCTAGCTATACATTAGAAGTTGACAAATCTTCAAAATCTTTTCTTTGAAGGTAACTTTATCCTTTTCCAGAGGACAATGTTCTATCTTTTTTGTCCCACTTGATGGTACAAAAAATGCAAATAAAAGATCTAAGGTATAATAGAACAACACATGTTATGCGTTTGACATAGAACATTTACATTATAAAAGTAGAATATACTAAATAACATTTTAGAACAAAAATCATGACGCAGCTAATCAAATGTACTAAACTGACAAAAGTGAGCTTTTCAGCCTAAGTGTTGATTGCTTAGTTGATAGTAGAGTGCTCAACCGATCCTATAATGCTCAGCTGATCAAACTGTTAGAGCTAAACAAAACACAAGCTTATCAACCTAGATGATTAGTTGATCAGAGTAATGCATTTGATCATTCAGAGTGATGAGTTTATCGAAATGAGACTAAGTGTTGAAAGGGATTACTTAGCTAATGACTTTCAGATGCTTAGCTGATCAAAATGAATCCTGAGCTGATCAAACTGATTGCTCGGCTGATACTTGAACTTACTCAGCTGATGGTTTTCTACACTTGTCTTTTCTTCAACTGATCTTAGATGTTGTCTCTAACTGATGCTTAGTACTTGGTAGATCTTCAGCTGATATTCTATACTTAGTTACTTATAATTATAAGTCTCACTAAAGGTCTGGTTTTGTAAATATTTTAGAATGATAAAACTAAGAATTTGGTTATTTATGATATTTTAAAATATTATAAAGGGTAAATATGATATTTGTAAATTAAGGTGTGCAAATACGATTTTATATGATTTAATAAGGGCATATGCAATCATCTCTAATAATTTTGACTCTAAAAAGTCAAAATTGATTTTTTGATTTTAAGTGAATGAATGGTGAAGATTAAATATTTGTTTAAATGAATGGTTCAGATCGTTTAATAAATTTTATCAAATTAATCTTTTATATAGATTAGAAGATAGAAGATAGAAGATTAGAAGATATCATTAAGTTGATTTATATTAATATTACATATCATTTTTTCTTTAATTTAATTTTTCCAAAATAATCTATGCAATTAAAATTAGTTGAGTTGCGTATTATTTTACTCCCAAACTACTTAAACACATGATATTTATATCACTAGATTGTCTAATAATTTAAGTTTGTCTATGGTGACAATCTAGCCACATTACGGTGTTTAAAAATGATTTTATTTGCCTTTCAAAAAACAGAATTTATTATTGTTTAGAGTTGAGCTCGAGATCATCGTCTAGTAGTTTATCGACTCAAGCTTGAACTTGAGATTTAAGGCTCAGTCAAGCTCGAGTTTTAAAGTCGAGTAGAGTTTTAAGTTTGACAGTTTTCAACCTAGGTTGATTTTACCTTTAACTTGTCTAATGGTCTAAATGACTTGTTAGTTTAACATTATGTTAGATAATATTAGCAATACGGAAAAATTATAATTTTTAACTTATTAGGAATCATTAAGTCGAATAACTTTAAAAAAATTTGAAAGAAAATTAAAGGTTAAACAAGCATTTATAATATACTCAATGAGCATCATTCAACTTCCAAAGTCATACGTTGATCGCGGCACCGGTTGGTAGATACCTCGGCTCCAATTCCTCCAAAGGGTGAGCGTTCTTTTTAGTACTAGCATCATACCCGCATAATGTTGTGGCGGCAAATAATTTTGGTTTACAATATGTCGCTTTCAAGAATGTAATGATATGTTATTCGCGCGATTCAATGTCACGAAAAAGTTTTCTACAGCAATATGTCCTTCAAATTTTCTTTTATTTATATTTAACTATTTTATTAATTTTAAAAATAAATTCTAAAAGACAATATAATAAGAAAAAAGATTTTTATTGATGAAATAAAGAGAAGAGTTAATAAGATTTTAAAAATTATGTTGATGTGTGTGGATAATTATGTTAGTATGAGAGAATATATTTTGAATAAAAAGTTAAAGTAAATTAGGAGAGAATAAAATAGTTAAAGATTGAGTGAATGAGATTAATTTAAATTAAATGAATGGTCAAGATTTTATATTAATTGAATTTTAAAAAGTCTTAAAATTTAAGAGGAGATATGTGTCGGTGTGCCACCTTGGACTACTACCTTATGATTTATTAGTTATGAATAACACATCAAGCAGCAGCACTAACAAAACTGTTTAACAATCCTTATGT
Source organism: Dittrichia graveolens (assembly GCA_038502395.1). Taxonomy (NCBI): domain Eukaryota; kingdom Viridiplantae; phylum Streptophyta; class Magnoliopsida; order Asterales; family Asteraceae; genus Dittrichia; species Dittrichia graveolens. The sequence continues at coordinate 83,881,258 of JARJIL010000005.1, read as the reverse complement.
GTGAATGAATTCACAAACAAAACTGTAAATCAGACCCATATCTGTTTAAATACATGGTTCAACAAATTAATATATTTGATCTATTTCTTCGGTCTAAAAAAAGTGTAACTAGTCCACCATTAAATTCATAACCCAACGCAAATATTATTCTCTCAATAAGATATTCTTTTATTTATTTTAAAAGTCCGGGTATTACATATGCAACCATCTCTAATAATTTTGACTCTAAAAAGTCAAAATTGATTTTTTGATTTTAATTGAATTAATGGTCAAGATTAAATATTTTTCAAATAAATGATTCAGATCGTCAAATAAATTTTATCAAATTAGTCTTTTCTTCCGTATTATCAAATCATATGTATTTCAATAGAGAGATTTGATTAATGAGTTAAAATAGTTATCTCCTCAACAATAAGCTTCTTTCAATATAATTCATGTTGATGGTGGGCTATAATATGACTCTGAACAACTCTTGGATTTTTTGTTTTTTAAAGATTTAATTAAAAAAACTAAATGGTTAGAAAGCAAGATCCATGGTAATAGTATGGCTTCTAATATTGATTAATGATGTTGTTAGTGCTCTTCCATTAGATTATTTTTCTATATATTGTAAGTATAAGGAGTTTATATTAAACTCGAAGCAATAAGAAGAAAATTCGTTTGGGGTTTTAAGGATGGTGAGAAAAAACTACTATGGATTGCTTGGTTTAAAACGACGATATCAAAGGATGAAGGTAGCCTGAGTATCTTAAATTTAAAGGCTAAAAATCTTGCATTACTTGGTAATTGGAGGTGTGTACATCAACTATTCTGAAATTAGACAAGAGACTTTGGGTTTTGATTCTTTCCTTAGATTCATCAAAAAAGCATGACTCGACTTTTCTTCCTCTTTCTCAAAGTCTTTCTAATAGGATCAGGTTCGGCTTAAAAGATATGTTCCCTCGTTTGTTGGAATTGGATGTCAACAAAAAGTATATTTTCTTCTAATTAAGGAATTTAATTATTTCTTTGATTAGGATTAGGGCAGCATTTGGTGGTTTTATTTGTAATTATAAATAGAGGGCTTAGGTTTCAGTCATTGTATCCTAAACTTGTAACTCTCTCTGATATCAGTAATATAGTCTCTCCGGTTCCTGTTCGTGGACGTAACCGAACCATGTAAAACCTCTGTGTTCTTATTGCTTTATTATTTCCCGTTTACGCATAACAAGCATCATATATGATTTTGACGTTGGGTGCTGGACTTAAAGGGGCTTTAAGAAAATTAACCATGTTACTATTGAACATATTTGTAGATAGTCATAACTCAGCAACTTGCAACAATCGGAACCCTGTCGTGCTTCATAAGGTTAATATGTTCATTTTGAGAATGATCAATAATGTGGGTTGCTAATTTAAATGATCCTTGAGAATTCTTTGTTTTGTATCTTTTGTAATGAGAATAATGAAGACTTCGATCACACAAGTTGTTTCCAAATAAAAATAAAATGTGAAATTCTATAGTGCGGGCTTTGTGTGTGGTAGCTTTGTGGCCATTTGAGGCAGATGGAATAAATATTTCATGCCACTCATGAAGAGATAGATAAAATTAAAACTAGAACTCTTTGATGCCTATGATGTTGGAACTAGGGATTAGATCAATTTCAAAACTGGCCTGAATTAGTTTGGACCCGGGGAAACCGAAATCGAAAATGGTTCAATGTAAGAATCAATGATCAAACCGTTTGTTTAAAAGTGATATTGGTTCGGAGTAAAAACCGAACCCGGTGGAACCAAAAACCAAAACAAGATAAATATAAGTACCTAGAATTGAACCAAAAGTATGTAAATTAAGCCAGTTCGAAATTGAGTTGGTTTTAACCAAATGGTTTTTCTACTCAACCCAACAAAAGCTCTTAGCAACCTATATTCTTGGAGTCCAATTTGTCTAGTTTGACATGTATGTATCTTTAACTTAGAAACTCTTTTCTTATGCAATAAAGAAGAAGGAATAAAAGCATCTTTGCGTTTAAAAATAATAATAATGAGATGAATTCATGGGTGGTTGATGACATTCGTAATAAAATCGGTTCTCAAATGATCTTTTTAATATATATATATATATATATATATATATATATACTAGCATCGTACCCGCGCAATGCTACGGAGCTGAATAGTTTTTGTTTTGTAATATATCGCTTTAAAAAATGTAATGATATGTTATTCGCAAAATTCAATGTCACAAAAAAAATCTTTAGCAACATGTCCCATTTTTTTCAATTTTTTTTTTATTTGCATAAACTATTTTATTAATTATAAAAATAAAATCTAAAAGACATAAAATAAGGAAAAAATCATATTTGTGAAATAAGGATAGAGAAGTTAATAAGATATTAGAAATTGTGTTGTTATGAGTGTATATTTATGTTTGTGTGAGAGTATAGTTTAATTGATTAAAAAGTTAAAGTAAATTAGGAGAGAGATTAGAATGGTTAAAGATTAAATGGATGAGATTAATTTAAATAGAATAAAAGGCCAAGATGTTGTTTTGATTGAATTTTAAGAAGTTTTAAAATTAAGGAGGAGAGAGAGTGTTAAATGTTTTATATAGTAGTATAGATATATAGGGAAGGGTTCAAACGAGAAATGTTTTTCGTACGAGAACTGTGAGAACCAATCTTGGTCGTTCATTTTGGATAATGGAATTCATGGATGAAGAGAGTGGGGGATTGAGTGTGGCAGAGTGCATGTAAGGAATTCATGGGTAGGCAATCTAATTGAAGGAGGAGGAATTGGATGGCTAAAATTGGTTTTCACGGTTCTCGTATGAAAAATAGTTCTCGTTTGAACTTTTGCCTATATATATATACTAGCATGTTACCCGCGCAATGCGGCGACGATAACTAATTCATTCTCGATAACATGTCCGTTTTTGGTAACGTAGGGTATGGTATACACACACTATAATGACGTCGAATAATTTCCATTTGCAGTATGTCCATTTTGTTTCCTTCTTTTCCATTTTACTTATTTTTTTATTATCTATCAACTCTTTCGTTAATTTCTAAAATAACCTTTGAAAAATAATAAGATAAGAAAAAAAACAATCTCCACTTATAAAATAAGATGATAAAAACATATCAATGACTTGGTGAATTGTTTTGATTTGAATGAGAAATTGTGTAGGTATGAGATAATATATTAGTGGTTGGGTTGGTGTATTTTAAAAAATATAAAGATATTTAAGACTATATTAGTAATTTTCTATTAATTAAAATTTAAGAGTTCAAGTAAAATAATATTACATATATTATAAATTAAACTTTTTATTCTACTTATATGAGTGTTTATAAATTCGGTTACATGTTATCAAGTTTATGAGTTTTAGTTATACGAATTTTCTAATACTTCAATTAAATTATTTGGTATATGATATAATATTTAAAATAATATTTCTATGGAGGTTTTTTATTTAATTTTTAATTTGTGTAATATCTTACAGGTTGAAATTTAATTTGTATTGAGTTGACATTTTTAAACATTATTTTTATAGAAAGTTTAGTTATTAAAATGGTATTCAATGGTTTTCTTTTAAGATTTAAAAAAGAGGTAAGTTAGTAATATCAAATGACTTAAAATTTAAGAGATTAAGACATTTAAGAGAGAAAGTGTTAAATGCTTTATATATTAGTATAGATATATATAAAATTAAACATCATAAGATGTATTAACTATTAGAAAAATCAAAATACGATTAAATTGAGTTGGAAATTTGGTTTCATGGGAAAGAAATATGTAATTTTGGTCGAATGACACCAAAAGAAATCTTGAAACCTTATCAGACACATGGAATGTTATCATTTGATGAGAGGCATAGAATTAGCCACACACACCCAAACACCAAACATACACACACCCTTGGTTTCATCCCCTTCTCCTTTCCTTTACAACCACACGGTTAGCAACGCATGCCCTTTCTTTTTCTCTCCACACAGACTAACGTCTCTGCTAACTATATCCAATCCACCCACAAAGAACGGAACCCCCCCGAATTTTCACAGGTAAAGATTTCATCTTTTCTTTCGGGTTCTCAACCTGTTCTTAAAATTTCCTTGTCTTATTTCTTTCTTTTTTAAAATTTTGGGTGTTTCGTGGTGTGCAAAGAACTCGAAACCCCGTTCTTTAGATTTTCGGTTAACCCAGTTGTATAATTTGGGCATCAAACTGTAGCAAAGTGGGTATAAGAAGAGTGTGTTTGCGTCTTTAACAACCGGTGAATGTGTTTTTACGCCGTTGCAGATAAGGTGTTTGAAAAATTGTCTGTGTGGATAAGAAAGTAATGTTGGGGTATTTATAGAGTGCAATTATGGCTTCTTTTGCTTCCTTAGTGGGTTTGGGAAGTGCCTGCACCTGTTCTTCTGGCCAATTGGAAGGAACCCGTTTATCAATTAGGAGAGTTTATTTCCCCAGTAGTTCTTGTGGTTTTCATAGTTTGTTGGTTGGGAAAAGGTGGAGATATGTTTCCATTTGTAAATATTCTGTGACTACTGATTTAATAGCTGATCAAGGGACTTCAGTATCACTTAATGCCACCAATAAAAGCAGCAATGAGGACGCTGCTGATCTCTTACTTAGGCCAGCTAGAAGGCCTGTGTTGAAACCACCTGAGTCTAAAATAGAACAAGTTTCTGGCTCGAGTTATTCTGGTAGGGAGAAATTAGATGACCAAGAAGAAAGAAATAAGGTAATTGAGTCATTAGGAGAGGTGTTGGAGAAAGCAGAGAAATTAGAAACAACCAAGAATACAGATTTGCCAAATAAAAAACCACCACCATCACCATCGCCATCATCCCCTTTGAGAACAAACACAAACAATCAAAACCGGGTTAACTCAACACCTGCGGGAAAAGCTAAGACTCTTAAGAGTGTGTGGCGAAAAGGAAATCCGATCGCAACTGTAGAAAAGGTGGTGAAAGAAGCTACCAAGATTGAGAAGGCTCTGGAGGAAAAGTCAAAACCTGAGGTAACAGGGAAAGTCGAAAGTCAACCCGTTGCTCCACTGAGACCTCCTCAGCCTCCTCAAAGAGTTCAACCACAATTACAATCAAAACCGTCTGCAACTCCTCCTGTGAAAAAACCAACTATTTTGAAGGATTTGGGTGCTGCACCAAAGCCTGCTGTTACTGATGATAGCGATTCTAGTACAAAAACAAAAGAACGGAGCGGGCCAATTTTGATTGATAAGTTTGCATCTAAAAGACCTGCTGTTGATCCATTGATTGCTCAAGCCGTTTTAGCACCTCCAAAACCAGGAAAGACCCCACCTCCTGGGAGATTTAAGGAGGATTTTAGAAAGAAAAGTGGTGCAACAGCACGTAGGCCCAAAGTTAAAGATGATGACATTAATGATGAGGAAACATCAGAGCTCAATGTCTCAATCCCGGGTGCAAAAAAGGGAAGAAAGTGGAGTAAGGCCAGTAGAAAGGCGGTTAGAATGCGGTTAGCTCGGGAGGCTGAACCGGTTAAGGTAGAAATCATGGAAGTTGGTGAAGAAGGTATGCTACTTGATGAATTAGCCTACAATTTGGCTGTTAGTGAAGGTGAAATTCTGGGGCATCTTTATGCAAAGGGTATTAAGCCTGACGGGGTACAAAAACTTGATAAGGAGATGGTGAAAATGGTTTGTAGGGAGTATGATGTGGAAGTTATTGATGTTGGTCCAACCAAAATAGAGGAAATGGCTAAAAAGAAAGAAATATTTGATGAAGAAGATCTTGATAATTTACAAGATAGACCTCCTGTTCTAACCATTATGGGTCATGTTGATCATGGAAAAGTAAGTAGCAATTCATTTGTTATACGTATTTCTACCAAAAGTTAGTGCTTTAATATTGTATACAAACTAATTTGTTTGTTTTTTGTATTTGATAGACAACACTTTTGGACTATATACGGAAAAGCAAGGTACCAATGCTTCATTTCATTCACTCCTAATTGATTTCCTTATAATTAAAGTTAATTCTTGTTGTAGTTATAAGTTAGTTTTTTCACTAGAGAATGAAATGTTCAGACTTCAAAACATGTCACCCAACGTGCATTGTAGTTTGATCTTTTAATTATGGATTTAAGTTTTGTTCTACATGTTTTACAGGTGGCAGCTTCTGAAGCTGGTGGGATCACACAAGGAATCGGGGCGTATAAGGTTCAAGTTCCTATTGATGGCAAAATGCGACCATGTGTTTTTCTTGACACTCCTGGACACGAGGTAATTTCATTGGATTATTGTCATTTTGTCCTTTTTTTAATTAAAAAGAGAAATTTATAAATCACTAGTGTTTTTATAAGATCATAAGGTAGAGTGTTAAATAATAACTAATTTCTTGAATAACGCGATTTAAGACGGTTTGAGCATTTGAGTGCACTTCAGGCTACTTTTGACCCGTTCCCTTATATTCTGGACAAGTTTTTATAATTTTCATTGGCTCCTGCAGGCTTTTGGGGCAATGAGAGCTCGTGGAACTCGGGTCACAGATATTGCTATTATTGTAGTGGCTGCTGATGATGGAATGCGCCCTCAAACAGCAGAGGCCATAGCCCATGCTAAATCAGCTGGTGTGCCAATAGTCATTGCCATTAATAAGGTATAATAATTGTACTTAAGTAGTGCCACTTGCAACTACCATACCTACCATCATTTTCCAAACTTTTATTTCAAATATATGTTTGATATTTGCAGATAGATAAGGAGGGTGCGGCAGATCAAGTGATGCAAGTTATGCAGGAGCTTTCTTCAAATGGTTGCCAGCCAGAAGATTGGGGTGGTGATGTACCTATGGTTCAGGTGGCACCAGAATAAGCCCTTACTTCTTTTTTTCGTTATAATCTTAATATTTTTTGCATGATTCTTATTATTGATCATGTTACAGATCAGTGCTCTTACAGGCAAGAATGTGGATGATTTGTTGGAAACCACCATGCTTGTTGCAGAGGTAAACTTATCTATCGCATGTACCATCTTGTAGCTCATATGATTTGCAAAAAATTAGTATGCCAGGCATGATTACAAGAATTATATTAATACAATTTTGTTGAACTAATGATCTAGGATGTTTTATGCATTAAAGATACACTTTGGGTGGTTTTGGCCTATTTGGCCCATTTCCTTTGTAGTTAGTTTTTTCACTTGTTTGGTCCTTTAGACATAAAACATAACCCAAATGAACCCGTTCTTAAGAATGGGTCGAGATTGCCACCTTTGGCTGGGCGGTATACCTCCCTTTCTACCCAGCGGGTCCAACATGGCCTAGGAACCCGAAGGAAGAACACCACTCCCCCCTTTTTTGTTACCCACTGAAAGTACCCTTCACGGATACCCCACCCCGACGGAAGCCTCTCGCTCACACTCTTTCTCTCTTTCTCCTCACACACATTATTTAATATTAAGAAAAACGGGATAAAGGGAAATGGTTAGAGAGGAGGTATTTCTTAATAAGAAAGATGGAAGGGGGAGTGATGTGGTGCTGACATAGCAAGAAAGATAGGAAGAGGGAAAGATGGGTTTACCACATGGTCTAAAGCCATTAGTTGATGTACTTTTAATTCTGTTATGTGGGTCAAATTTTATTCAACATGGCTTTTTTCAGAGATCTAAAGTAGTTACAAACCTTGAGCAATATACAACTTTCATTGCATGCGATACAATTCTATAAATCAGTATTATTTGTTGTTGCTCCAGAAAAGGGATGTAACTTTAGTTATGTTCATCTATGTATATTCTGATTTTCTCCATGGTGTTTCGTTTTCTTGATATTAGCTGCAAGAATTGAAGGCTAATCCTGATAGAAATGCAAAGGGTACTGTTATTGAGGCAGGTCTTGATAAAGCAAAAGGACCAGTAGTCACTTTTATTGTGCAGAATGGCACACTTAAAAAAGGGGATGTTGTAGTCTGTGGTGAAGCCTATGGAAAGGTTGGTAAAACATGAAACGAAAACCAAGATTTTATAACATTTGGTGATATTAAAATTAAATTCATCTTATTTGATGGGTCAATAACTTACCTTTCTTGGACACTGGCAGGTCCGAGCTTTATTTGATGATGGTGGAAAGCGAGTTGATAACGCTGGGCCATCAATACCAGTGCAGGTGGAATTTTGCAATAACTACTTGTTTATTGTCCATTATGACCCATATAAAATGACTTGTTTTGCAAGCGGACTCGTTTGACCAGTACACAAAATGGATACTTTGCAGGTGATAGGATTAAACAACGTACCATTTGCTGGTGATGAATTTGAGGTGGTCGACTCCCTTGATATTGCACGGGAGAGGGCAGAGGAACGTGCAATTTCCTTAAGGGATGAACGTATATTGGCCAAGGCTGGAGATGGTAAAATTACTCTTTCGTCCTTTGCTTCTGCCGTTACAATGGGCAAGAATACTGGATTAGATTTGCATCAGTTGAACATTATATTGAAGGTCGACCTTCAGGTATGCACATCTACTTACAAATACCATATGAGATTTTATTTGTTATTATGCTCTAAAAAGAGCTTGTTTAAACTCTGATAATCATGATTAGGGATCAATTGAAGCCGTGAAACAAGCCCTACAGAAGCTACCGCAAGATAATGTAACTTTGAAATTCATTTTACAAGGAACTGGTGATGTGAGCTCTAGTGATATTGATCTTGCAGTTGCGAGTAAAGCTATTATTTTTGGGTTTAATGTGAAAGCGCCCGGTTCTGTTAAAAGCTCTGCTGACAATAAGGGTGTTGAGATACGGCTGTATAAAGTTATATACGATCTTCTTGACGATGTTAGGGCTGCAATGGAGGGACTCCTAGACCCTGTTGAGGTATGTTCAAATTCTGTAGTCATGTAAATGGGCGGGTCAGGGTAAACGGTAACGGATCAAAACAGCTGCGGCTGTCACAAAAACACCTTTTTTATCTTTCTTTTTTTAACTTTTACATACAATTTAATGTTCTAGGCGTGAATGAGAAAGTTATATTATTACAATGATAATCTAATTAATACTTAAAAGAAACCAATTATAGGAGGTTTTGTGCATTTTGAATGCCTTTTGGGTCTGTTTGACTTGCCTAGCCATTAACCCGCTTCCATGTGATCAATTTCTGTGTTTTATCTGTTTACCCATAATGGGTCGAAATTGTGACCTCTGTTTACACTTCGGGTGGGTGGGCTAACGGGTCAAATGGGATGCTTTTAGCCGTTTAGGACGTGTCAAAATGGGTCGGGCCATCCCACAAACACCTTTCTATTTCTTTTCTCAAAATTTTCTAAAAATTAATATTTAAAATATGATTAAGCAAACTATATTATTACAATTGTAATCTAATATTTGAAATAAAATAATTTAGGAAGTTTTATGTATTATAACTACCACTTTGGGTGACTTTTGATGTGTCTGACCTACCTTATGTACCCCTGTTTTCATTTGACCAACTTTTTAGTTTTGACCCATTTGCTCACTTATGGGTCGAAAATTTACCCCTCTAGTAACGACTATAGCCTTATAAGGGGTTATCATGGACTATGCAGTCAATCTCGGTGATATCTCGCCGAGATCTCGGATATCGGAGGTAGGAAAAATATCGGTTGGTTATATCGGAGCCGAGAATCTCGGCAATATCGGCCGATATTTAGCCGAGATTTGCAAAACGAGATATCGGTTTCAAAACGAGATATCGTTTTTTAACCAATTTTTGTATTGTGCAACTTTATTTTTTGGGGTATGCTAAGTATTAACCTATTTAAAGCCCAACCTATTTCTTAAATTAGAGCCCAACCCACTTTTAAATTAAACCTAAAAAAGTAACAGCCCTAAACACCTTTTACTTTCATTGGCTCACTTCTTCCATCGACTACAGTAGCTTTCTTCCTGCATTGTTCCATCGAAGTAGCAGTAGTGACTCCACTGTTCCATCAAACTAGCGACTTCCGACTAGCAGTATTCCTTTCATGCTACGAGCCTTTAACAATTCCCATATTAATATATTATTAACTTTTATGCTATACTTTTTATTTAATTTTTTATGATTTTAATCTTTTATATATATATATATAGGGGAGGGTTCATTTGAGAATCGTTTTTATTGCGAGAACCAATCTTAGCCGTTCATTTTGGATAATGGAATTCATGGATGAAGAGCGTGTGGCCATTGAATGTGGCAGGGTGCATGTAAGGAATTCATGAGTGGACAATCCAATTGGAGGGGGATTTGGACGGATAAGATTGGTTCTCACGGTTCTCAAATGAACTTTTGCCTATATATATATATATATATTCTACAAAATATAAAAAACCGATATCTCTCCGCGATTTCAAATATCGGTCCTTGACCGATATTTGATATCTGACCTAGATAACTGCATAGATCATGGATCTACATTTTCGTGATATGTTGGGTGATTTTTGTACTTGTAAGAAAAAAAACTCTTGTATCTTGCAGGATCAAGTGCCAATTGGTTCAGCAGATGTTCGTGCGGTTTTTCCAAGTGGTAGTGGACGTATTGCTGGATGCATGGTGACTGAGGGACAAGTAACAAAAGATTGTGGAGTTCGGGTTCAGAGGAAAGGCAAGACAATATTTGTCGGTGTTCTTGATTCTTTGAGACGGATCAAGGAGGATGTCAAAGAGGTATGGCAATCTGCACCGGTCGCTCAGGGTTGGATGTCGGGCCGGCTTGGGCCGACCCGTAACACTTTCTTATTTGTTTTTGGAGTTTTGTGTATAAATAATTAATGTGTCAAACATACGAATTCACTTCTTGAACAGGTGAAAGCGGGACTTGAATGTGGAATCGGAGTTGACGATTTCAATGAATGGGAGGAAGGCGATGTAATTGAAGCCTTCAATTCTGTTCAAAAAAGACGAACACTCGAAGAAGCATCAAGTACCATGACAGCAGCATTTAAAGAAGCTGGAATCGAGAAATAATTAATAGCAATAATACATAAATCCCGATGTTCATCCTATGATTCTTTTGCTATGACAAAAGTCCCATACAAGATTCTCGCAACCCAACATTTTAGCATCAACCATATAAACAACTTCTCCTGGCTCCACGGTTTGTCTATTATCCTTGTACGCTACTACATTGTACATAGAAATAGAATTTGAGCTTGTAAAGAGGGACAAAAATCGAAAATTCACATAGTTAAAAAGCTCGATTTTGAAAGTTTGGTAGCAAGAAAATCACGATGGGGGCGGAAGTTGTAGGGTAAAGACGGTTTTGATAGCTGAAAGTTGATACATTGTGTTGATGGATCAAATGTTTTGGTCTTTCTTGTATTGATGTCTTTTGTCACAAAGATGGATGTTGAAACCTTATTCTTTGCTAGTGAATACATTTATATAATTTTGGTATAAAATATGGGTTTTGATAAGAGTGCAACTTTCAACCGTCGGATTTATTTTGTTTGGATGATGAATTGATGATAACTGAAAATAAAAGTTCGAATTTTATAACTGCAAAATGCTTAACCAACCATTCCATTTTTGTAAAAAGCAGTTAGTTATCTTTTAACCATAAGTTGGGGTGTTTGGTTGGGGGAATTGCATTTGGAGAGTCCTTGTATATACTTTGTTTGGTTCACATACTACAAGGAATTGATTTCACAACTCCTATGAATTCCCAAATTCATGCCAAAAGTGAGGGGAATTCACAAATCCTTTACAAATTACAAATTAAACCATTTTTCATCTCTACCATCTCTGCTTACCGTTCATCGTTCTATCTTCGCCGACCATCTCCGTCGGTGGTGTAAAAGCGATCATGGGTGACCATCTCTGCTGGTGGTGCTCCACTGTCGACTATCGTTCTATCTTTACTACTTTACATAGTAAAAAAGCCAAAATCGGATGTGTTAAAGAAGTATTTATCAGATCAGTATAACTTTAAGAATATTTATCATTCTAGCATCTTTTTGTTTTTAGTTTTGAATCCTTATGGTATTTCTTTCCTGTTTACACAAACGAAAGGAAAGAACGGAGCCCTAAGCCCTTGATGCTGGCACACTGCCGCCTCCCGCAGTCTTCGACCAACTGTCATCTCCCACCCAAACAGGTCCACAAACTCCAGCCACCCCAACTTTGTTTTCTTATCATCTATGGTCATTTCACTAAAGAGTGTTTTGTGTCCATGGCTAGAGAAATATAGAATGCTTGCGTTATGTCCATGGGTAGAGTAATAGAGAATATTTTTTATGTTCATGCTTGTTTTATGATCAAATTTGGCTCTTTTTTGGTACATTGAATTGTTGGTTTATGATCAATTTTTTCGCTGCTTTTTAGTAGATAAATGGACAAATTGCCAAGAAAGGTAACATAAATATCGAAATTTGTTAATAAAGGTAACGTCAATTTTTTTGGGCCAAGATTCTAAATTTCAATTTCTAACATTAAAGGTAACCGATTACCATTGTAGCAGGTAATAGGTTAAATTGATGACGTGACTAATTTTTATATTATGCAAATTGACAAAAAAAGGTAACATAAATATCAAAATTTGTCAATAAAGGTAATGTTTATTTTTTATAGACCAATAAAGGATGATGAATTCCAATTTGAAACAAAACATCATGTTTGGATCTAGGTTCGTGTTCGTGTTCATGTATGTGTTTTCTCTTTCCTTTATATAATAATAAAATATTTAAAATTAAAATAATATTACATCATTTTCGTATATGATATTTGGAATATATTATGTTGGTAGTTTCACGTTTGACTACTTGCAGTTGATATTTTGATACTTTAATATCTTATATTGGTTTTATAATTGTATTAAAAGAACGTAAACAAAATTTGAAGTTCAAATTCGATTCAAATTGAAACGAACACCAAATTTGAAGTTCAAATCAAATCAAAATGAGTAATGAATTCTAAAGTTTGAATCGAAAAATATCATATTTGAAGTTCGTATCAAAACAAAGAAAAAAAATACCAGTATTGGAAAATCGAAAAAATACTTGTCGAATACATTTAGCCGAAATGGGTCGACCAAAAACATGACTGATAAATAAATGGTCAAAATGGGTTGACACGTAATTGACACGAACACAGTAACAAGAACTCGTCACAAATTGTCAGCATACCCTTTTTTACTACAGATTAAAATTTATCATCCTTTTTTTGACTTAAAAAATTAGATATTACCTTTATTGGCAAATTTGGACAATCTTAACCTGCTGACTAAGCGCTCAGCAGGTCATTCAGGTCACCATTCCCTTTTTTGTTAGAAATTAAAATTTAGAATCCTTTCTTGGCCCAAAAAAATTGACATTATCTTTATTGACAAATTTCAATATTTATGTTACCTTTCTCGGCAATTTGCCCTAGATAAATTGTGTTATAATATTTTGCTATTGTAACACCGTGCTTTTGAGAACCAAATTTTTCTTTTTAAAATACTATTTAAGTTTTCAAACCGCGTGGGTTTGACTGTAAATAGAATATTTAAACCTGCCTTATAATTTAAAAATGCAGCGGAATTAAAAACACATGACAAACTGTATAAACAGTCAAAACGTTGCCACATACGACATTTGGTGTTACGGACACATAACCGGCCGACCATTATCTTTAAACAAACTTAAACATATTATAACAGAGTTAAACAAAATCCAGTGTTCCTCCTAAAAACATGCAACTACCCGCAGGCACCCGAGCTCACAGCCTAAGGAACACCTGCACATGTGGAGAGTAGTATCTGTTAGCTATAATAGCTAATGAGTACACGATAGCATGCAATCAATATAAACATATCACATATCATCAATCATGCCCAAATACTTCTATCCTAGCATCTCGCGATGAGCTGGCGTAGTCAGGAGGTAGCATATCTCGCAGGGTAGCGAACCCGGCTCAATGCACCAAACTGGGGTACCAGACACATCAACCGCTCCGGTGGGGGAGCTGTTAAGCGTCCACCGTTGCGTTTTGGAATCAACCGATTCCTCTGTTGTACAACCGCAGCTATACCCGAAAAGGACAGCTTTGTCCGGGGCAAACATTGCCCAACAGGTAGGACAGCTTTGTCCGGGCAAACCTTGCCCAATCACAAACACATAATCTGATTCAACCGAATCATCAATCAATCCATAATCATGTCCACATAACATACACCTAAACAGATGCATATTATTTATAACAATCAAATATCTAGCATCATCATGCCATTCATTCTTTAACTCATTGCGCGCACGCAATAATGTATATATATCCATCATCATAACATACACTTAATCAAGTGCATACTATTATGTATATCAATAAGTTAAGCCTAGCATCATCATGCTATACAATCTACACTTAAACAAGTGCGTATCATATTGTGTCAACATGTTAAGTCTAGCATCGTCATGCTTTACAAACTACACTTAATCAAGTGCGTATAATATCCTGATAATCATTTATCATACATACTACAAGGTATACAACCTTTCAAAAACATATTCAAATGCTTAATCAATTGCTTACAAGTCCGGGTATATAATTCAATTCATTGTTAATATATGTTATAGATATATTAATCGTTATGTTATCAGGCACTCACCTGTTAGGCTAGAATAAGCAAAGACCTTGCTTTGGCGCTCACGGATTGTCAATTCAACCTATAATACCAAGACTTACGCATCAATCATTTGAACACGCGAGGAACGTCTAGGATACTTGAAACAATACCCTAATGGTGTTTTTAAACCATTTATTAACTAACTATAGCAGTCCAAGCAACAACACGCGAACACGTAGCACAAAACAGCAAAGAAAGCTGTGTGCAGGGGTGTCGCGCCGCGACCAGCCTGCAGAGGCTGCAGCAGCTGTTGTTTTGTGCACAGCAAGCCCATTTTGGCTCATTTCAACTCCAAATCAATTTTGGTAAAATTCTAGTGTTTCATAGGACCATTTGACACTTGTGGAAGCTTTCTAACATCAAAAACTCCTATCCAATTAATTCATACGAAAATCCCATTTAAATGGACAAAGACGTGCGCATAATGGCCAAAACTTGGTGTAGACCAATTCCAACACTT
The DNA here is from genome assembly GCA_038502395.1 of Dittrichia graveolens. Taxonomy (NCBI): domain Eukaryota; kingdom Viridiplantae; phylum Streptophyta; class Magnoliopsida; order Asterales; family Asteraceae; genus Dittrichia; species Dittrichia graveolens. The sequence goes on along the minus strand of JARJIL010000005.1, from coordinate 83,866,219 downwards.
GAAACACACCATATACACCTAATATGATGTATTGAAGGTGTTGCAACTGACCAAAACCTTTAAACTCCTTGTTTGGTATCATTTTCCAATTTCTTGCCTATTTAAGGCCTATTTTTCACTATTTTAGCCAATTCAAGCAAATCAACCATTCCAATTCAAAAGCAATGTTCTAATCAATTCATACAAGTCATATGAACCTATTAGAACCTTAAAAATCAGTTCTTGATGTGTAAAAATAGATTTAGGCCATTTTGGCCATTTTGACCCATTTAGGCTAAATATTGGATTTGTGCAAAAACACCACTTCTAATGCACCAATTGAGTTCTAATCAATCCTAACAAGTTATAGGATCATTTAGAACACTAAATTTCAGTTCTTGAAAATCAAAATCAGTTTGACCCGTATTTGACCAATTTTGACCCATTTGAGCCAAAATTCAAAACTCATCAAGAACACTACTTTAATTCATGGAATTGGTTCCTATACCCTTATAAATGATATTAGAACCTATTTCAATCATAACTTTCAGTTCTTGATTGCTAAATCAAAGAACCCACTTGTAAACCTAGAATTTCAAGTCTTGAAAGGCATAATCAAGAACAAGGATTAATTGGCACTTACAATGATCAAAGAATGATTAGAAACAACTTGTGGGATGATTTTGATCCTTATTTATCTGCTGGAACAAGAGTTTTATGAGTTTTCTTCAAAAACCCAAAATTCAAGAATGAAGAGAAAGCCATGGATGGAGATGATGTTCTAGGATGAATATAGTCTTCAATTTGCTGCTGGAATTTTGTTGTTTGTTAAGCTCCTTTGATCTTCTTCTTCTAACTTTGCAAGAACAGAAAGAATGCTTTGAAGATGTGTGTGTGTATACGTGTGTGTAGAGAAGTCTGTGTATTCAAAAAGCCCAAAACCGACTTGTGGGTATTATTATCCACAAGTGGGTATTTTGTTCCCTTTTTAACTTACAACTCATCTCCCGTTTAACCGTTTCAACTAACGAGGATATTTCTGGAATCCTCGTTTGAAACCGTTCGATATTTTATAACCTTTATCTATTTTTATTAATATTTTTAATACCCATTTATCTATTATTTTCATATTTTATATCATTTTCTAAAATATATATATTTTTTAATTCAATTAAATACTCGACGTATCACGATCACACACGTTTAGGCCCGTTTTGAAGATGTTACAGCTATCAGGGTGACAACTTGTAATAGTGTAGCATATAATAGAGCTTCACACAAAGCAATAAGACCATTTGTAGTGGTGATAACGAGCACCTGTGATGAGCTAAAATTTGTGTGTTTTGATGACAAACCACTAGGGGTGTTTGTTTGGCTCGTCATTTCGTTGATGAGCTCATTAGCCATTTCTTTTTTTAATTTTTTATTTCAATCAATGAAATTAATTTAAAGTAATATTATGTGAGTCCAGTAATGATAGTGATAGTGATGTGGAGGTTAGTCATGACATTCATTATTAGAGCTGTTTAATCATGAGATAGTTATAGGCTGAAAAAGCTGATATAGTAGTAAATCATGACAGTCATTCATGTCATGATTACGGATGGTCCAAAGTTACACGTGAAATACAACTTAATGAATTCGAGAGGGTAAAAGAAATCGGTAAAACTAAAACACCAAAAGTTATACAATAATCGGTGTTTATAAAAGAACTGAAAAAAAAATGATAGTGAAAAAATTATGAAAACGTCGAGAATTGTAAGAAAATGTAAAACTAAAAACACCATTTTAGTAAATATTTTTAAAAGAATACTCTCAAATGTTGTTATAAACATACCATGTTTGTCAAAATAAGTAATTCTTTTAGTACAGTCAAAATAGGTTGCATTCATCCATAATCACTTTTTCTCTCATTATTAAAAAATGTATAAATAATATATTTTATCATAATGATAAAGCGATTTCTAAGGTATTATGCATTGAAAACATGCTTTAGTAGAATTTTCACCAGATCGACTGGTTACAAATCTGACTTATTAGAGATAAAACTCAATAAGAAACAACAATTTATAAGAGTGAATGGGCCAAAATTAACATCTCTAATTGGACCAAATCATATTAGATGACATTTGTATTTAATCAACATCCCCAAATCATATTAGATGACATTTGTATTTAATCAACATCCCCGAGTGGTCTGGCAACGGGCTTATGGGAGATTATAGGGGCTTGGGATTATAGTTTTCTTAATCCCCGGTTCTCTAACCTCGTTCGGGTGTTAAAATCTTAAGGGGATTATTAAAAACACAATCTCCAATAAACCCCAAAATAAAAGTCTTTTCAAGTAGCTTATGACTAAGGCTTTATATTATTAAGTAATCAGTCCCGACTAATTTCGTCAAACACACCTATAATCATAACACACTGACATATACATAATTTAGGGAAAAAACCCCTAATGTTTGTATGGGTCCACTTAAGCTCATTATGATAAAATATATTATTTATACATTTTTGAATAATGAGAATCATGGACCAATTGCCCAATCAAGTATTGGGCTCTCAAATCTTCACATCATTACCAGAGTCGAACTCAACTTGATTCAAGTAAGTAGTTGCGTGTAACACAATTACATACTTGTTTCAAGTGAATCAATTTTTTCAAATATTCATGAAAAAGAATTAATGTCAAGAGGCACAACTCTAAGAACAACTGGGAAAGTGAAGTACAAATTAAATTTCGACATGATTTTATAGTATATATATGCATGCATTCAGTTGCAGATTTAACTATACCATTTCACCTGCAAAATATCAAAATCAATTAATTAATAAACATTGTCAATCAATTATTGATAACCAACTCCATTATCGTTCCAACTTAATTGGTTAAAGAAATGAATATATACAACCAGTGGAGGGTTCGAACGAGAACTGCGAGAACCAATTTTGGCCGTTTATTTTGGATAATGGAGTTCATGGATGAAGAGCTGGGGGAATTGAGTGTGGCAGGGTGCATGTAAGGAATTCATGGGTGGCCAATCCAATTGAAAGAGGGGGAATTGGACGGTTAAGATTGGTTCTCGCGGTTCTCGTACAAAAAACAGTTTTCGTTTGAACTTTTGCCTATACAACAACCAACAATACGTAGCCTCGGGTTTTCCTTCTTGACATACTGCAGCTTCATCACTTGGAAGTTGGAACAACATACAGTGATGGCTTCTTAAAAGATTCTGAAATTCATGTGTTCTGGACACTCACATACTATAGTTTACAGTGAAATCACGCAGGCCAAAAGGGGCAATCACGCCATGACTTAACATGTAACGTGTAGGTGACACTGACAAATTTAATTACCCTTTTAACCTAGCTAGCTAATAAAATAATTACTATATATATATATATATATATATATATATATATATATATATATATATATGCTGTTTTGTTCAGCTTTAATTTAATTAAAAATCATCACTTAAAATCATTTTGTTAGCAAACTATTATGGAGTTTAAGATGCCAAATTTACAAGTAATTGAAATTTTCTTCAACTTTTAAGATATGCATTACAATTTTGTATTATATAACTTAAAAGTTCTATATATTCAAAACCCCGTAGTGGCCTCTCACCACCCCGCTATCATATCATATTATAAGATCTATATACTATCTCGCTATCAATCAAAATAAAATTAAAAAAAAACCCACTAAAATAAAAACAAAATAGAACAGTTTGGCCTCCCCCTCCGACCTCCCACCGAGTAGCAGAAACCACACACTACAAGAAAAAAAGACCTTTAGCGGCGACATATGTTGTCGCAAAAGGTCAAAATGTCGCCTCATAAAACCTATTGCGACGACATGTCGCCGCAAAAAACTTGCGCCAAAAATTTCGTCACAAATTCAATAAATGTTATACATATATAAAGATTATATATGCTAATGCCATAATGTGAAAAAAATAGACCTTAAATAACAAGCGTATGCAGGAAGGCTATGCTAAATATATATGGTCAAAAGTATATATCAGAGTCAAAATTAAGAAGTAAAAGATATAATGATAAATTTAATTAATCTCTTTTATTAATTAATGAGGACCCTAGCAAGCTAACTACTACAAATAATTCGTGTTTGATTTTAGTAGTTCAAAACAAGTTTGCATATAATTGATGATTTAAAACCACTTATTTAATTAAATATATATATACATTAATATATTAATGATTTGCCACATATGATATAAATACATTGCACCTGAGAGAGCATAATTCTGGTGGCTCCTCTTGTCTAATTATATATACACACATTCATTAATATATATGATTTGACTTAAATATATAATTAATCAAGAAAAAATATATTACATTTACAAGAAGATATTTCATATTTGCATTAACCTAGCTAGCTAATGAATTAAGTTGACCTAGCTAGCTACGTACAGTACCATGCATGATTCCATGATATATATAGTCCGAGTGTTTGGGATGAAACCAATGAACATATATATATGCATGACTTTACATTCCAGAATTCTTTCTTCGCATGTTGTTTCCGACCGGAAGTCATATATATATATATATATATATATATATATATATATATATATATATATATATAGGGGAGGGTTCATTTGAGAACCGTTTTTATTATGAGAACCGCAAGAACCGTTTGTGGCCATTGATCATAATTAATCAAAAGTTAATATTAATTGTGACAAACATGTAATTAATTAAAAACACAGCCGTCTTTTTTACTGGTATTTTAGGCAAATTGCCTAAATAAATGGGGGATCACTTACCCCCACTTTTTTAACATTAAAATATCGTCTAAACGCAAAGTTATTAAAATACGAAAATTATACCAAATTAACGAGAAAAATATGCGTTTTAATATGGCATCCATATTGCTATACTTTTTCAAAGAAACAAATTTTCATTTTGCCGGGTTTTTTTTTTCAACACAGCATTAAATATTTGCACATGTGCACATATCACTGTCTTTTTCTCGAGCGCATATGCATATAGGTTCACATGTGCAAATTACAATACCTGCACATGTGCATATACCACTATCTTTTTTTCAGCACATACAGTAAAGTCACATATGCACGGTGCATATGTGCACAACCTGTTCATATTACTAGATTTTGTTTTCGCACAGGTGCGTCTAGGTGCATATATGCACCGTTCACGTATGCATCTCGTGCATATATGCACATGAACATGTACACCTAGATGCATGTGTGCACGTTAGAGTTATAAACCAACCAAACGTTCGGTGAACCGTTCATGAATTGTTTGGTGGGAAATTCGTTTGTGTTCGTTCATTTAATAAACAAACGAACACGAACAAAGACCCTCGTTCGTTCATTTATGTTTGTAAACGTTTTTATCTATTTGTTTATGTTCGTTTCTATGTATGTATATATACGTGTGTGTGTATATCGATATATATACCTACACACACACTCTCTCTCACACACACACATATATATACACGTAGTTAGTGTCTGTTTATATTTAATAATGATTGGTTTGTATTGTATTTGTATATGTGTTCGTTCGTTTGTGTTCGTTTATGTTAATCTCAACGAAATATCCACCATTAATTTTCCAATCAAAACTAAATATCCACCATTAATTTTGTTTACATTAATCTCAACTATTAATCATTAAACCTTTCAATTCCTTCTTTCCTTTAACAAATTAATATCTCGATTACGACGAATTATATTTTTTTTCTAAAACATACATTTTAATTTTCTTTTAAGTAAAAGTGTATAAACAATATTACCACACTATTAAATAAAAACTTTCATGTGACATAAATTTGATGAATAATACTACGTAATTTATTTCAAATTTATGTAAGATTCAAGCTTCATTTGTAAGCATCACTGCCTCATCCGTCCTCGGCACCACAAATATTTACTAACATCCTTCTTTGATCGTTACCGCTGCATTACGCGGGTACCCCACTAGTAAACACAAATATTCGTTCGTTTATCGATCCGTTCATGTTAATTTTTTTGTTCGACTAAGTCAAACGAACGAACACGGACAAGCCGTCATTCGTGCTCGTTCGGTTCGTTTACAACTCTAATGCATGTGCAACTCAAAGTTGGTTTAGTCAAACTCATTGACAACTCAAAAATTTTTAACAAAAAAGATTGTAGTGTATGAGTAATAAATATATAACTCAAAAAATGTAAATCATTATGATTAATAAATAGAGAAGGAAGTAAAATAAAAAAACAAAAGGAAGAAATACAAAAAAAGTAATTCTTACAATATTTCTACTCGTCGATCTCCAATAAAAATGTAAATGATTGTGATTAATAAATATAGAAGAAGGTAAAGAAAAAAGAAATTAAAAAAAAGTGATTATTGTAATTTATAAAAAAGAAAAATAAATAAATAAATCAAGAAAAAAGGCTGCGCTGGAAAAATAAATAAATTAATTAAGAAAAATAAAAAATAAATTAATTAATTAAGAAAAATAAAGTGATTATTTTACTACAAAACCGGCGGTCATAATTAAAATCAACGTTGGAACATTTTTTTAATTTGACAACTTTGCCCTTCTTTATCTAATTTATTTAATTAAGACAAGATATTAATTGATTGGTCCATAATGGTTCTCGCGGTTCTCGTAATAAAAACGGTTCTCAAATGAACCTTTTATTATATATATATATATATATATTTCATTATATATATATATATATATGAAAAAGTTCAAACGAGAACTGTTTTTCGTATGAGAATTACGAGAACCAATCTTAGTCGTCCAATTCCCCTCTCTTCAATTAGATTGTCCACCAATGAATTCCTTACATGCACTCTGCCACACTCAATCCCCCCACGCTCTTCATCCATGAATTCCATTATCCAAAATGAACGGCCAAGATTGGTTCTCGCAGTTCTCGTACGAAAAACAGTTCTCGTTTGAACCCTCCCATATATATATATGTATATATATATAGTGAAAAGTTCATTTAAGAACCGTTTTTATTGCGAGAACCAATATTAGCCGTCCAATTTCCCCTCTTTCAATTGGATTGCCTACCCATGAATTCCTTACATGCATCTTGCCACACTCAATCGCCACACGCTCTTCATCCATGAATTCCGTTATCCAAAATGAACGGCTAAGATTGATTCTCGTGGTTCTCGCAATAAAATTGGTTCTCAAATGAACCATCCCTATATGTATATGTATATATATATGTGTGTGTGTATGTATGTATGTATTGGGGAAAGTTCAAACGAGAACTGTTTTTCGTACGAGAATTGCGAGAACTAATCTTAGCCATTCAAGTGGTAAATGGAATTCATGGATGAAGAGCGTGGGGGATTGAGTGTGGCAAGGTGCATGTAATGAATTCATGGGTGGGCAATCCAATTGAAGGAGGGGAATTGAACGACTAACATTGGTTTTCATACGAAAAACAGTTCTTGTTTGAATTTTTCCCTATATGTATGTATGCATATATATATATATATATACGTATGAAAGGTGTATGTTTTTTAGAACTATAAGGGTTAAGTGCACCGAAATTTAATGAAGTATTCATGTTTTAATATTTTGTGTAACGAACTATAATTTTTCGCAAAAATGCATTAAATCTTGAAAAAACTTTTTAAAACCGATGGTTTGGTTTTAAATCTTGAAAAAACCGATGGTTACGTTCGGTTTCGGTTTTATTCAAAACCCGTTCAATTAAGATATTGACCCACTAATATTTCATATATTATATATTTTTTAATCTTATAGTTATTGAATAGAAGTCAATGAAACGTATTAATTTCAAGGTCCAATTACTAGGGTCAATAACTTTTCATTTTCTTTGTTTTTTTTGCCCCTTTTTAGATCAACATTTATATTATGATTATATGATACAAAATACGCTTATATTTTGAACTTTTAGACTGAAAATGATATTTAGTGCTGAAATATGTTATTAAACATTGAATTTGATGCTGAAAATTATATATTGTTGCTTAAATTTGTAAATAATGTTGAAAAAATGAAGGTTAGTGCAAGAAATTATATTTTAATGCTGAAAACTATGTGAGTTCGGTTTTAAAACCGAAACCGAGCAGTTAATGACTAAAACCTGCCAAAACTGAAACTATTAGAAACCGAAAACATTGGATTAATTGAAAATCCTAAAACTGAAATTAGAGATTGGGTTCGGTTTGAGTTTAAAACCGCCCTATACATATCCCTAGTTGTTTCCAACTCGAAGCCCAAGATATGAAAAAGGTGTTTCTGATAACTTACAATTGAAATCATGTGCCATAGCTGGCTTGAATCTTTTTCTCCGAACTCCAATACCCATTAGGCTACTTTTCGAATAGTTGATCTTCAGCCTAGACGATTAGGAAAATCATTGCCGAATCATAGTTGATTAAACTTTTAACTTTTTCTTGGCCAGATTTACCAAGGAAAAACGCATAATTGGAAAATTGAAACAAGGATAGGTTTCTACCATTACTCGACGCGAACAATCCTCTAAAAATATCTTTATTACATGCCTTCAACGTCATTACTTGTAAGGTCTCCCCAATAATCAAAAAAAAGAAAAGAAAAAAAGGGATAAGGGTCACCTTGTGTAACATCCTAATTTTGGGTCTAGTAATTAAGTGTGTTTTGGTGAGTTAAGTGCTTAATTATTATTTGATTAAGTGATTTTATTAATTAAGATGTCATTTATGATTATTATAATTATAATTATGTGGGTATATGTGTATGCATGATTATAGTTGGAAATTGAGTTTTTGCTTTACACCTTATGCTTATGCATGGATTTTTGTGAGGGTACGTGTGTGATGTATATCATTTAGTCTCACCAAGTCACCTCTTCATTTGTGAACCTATCTTGAGTGTGTTTGTGTGTGTTTCTTTGAAAAGAAGAAAGCTAAGAACAAGAATTAACTTGGAACTTGGATTTGGTGAATTGATAATTCAAGAATTAGGTTGGTATGTTTTCTTTGTTGTTTTGAACTAAGATTCATGTCTAACATGCTTTGATTATTGCTACTTGTTTGTTGGGTTATTATAAAGAACACCATGATTGTATATGGAAGAAAACTTAACAAGTGGGTTTAGTTTGTTTTGATGATTTCATGAGTTTTAAAGTGTTCTTAATAATTCTAAACATGTTATATGAAGTTTATATGAATTTAGAATTGTTAGAAATCGAATTCATGTATTGTATGTGTGATTTAAAATTTGGTATGGAGCTAGAAGATAAAGAAAAGTTGCAGGTTTGATTCTAGAACGGACGCTACGCGACACGTTCAAGGAGGGAACGCGATGCGTTCCTTGTTATTGCGAACTCGAAGTTAGTGACTTCGAATTCGATTTGGACTTTGAAGGATCCGTTCGAAGTCCGGTCAGCTCGAAGTCTTCGTTCGAAGTCTAGGCTTCTCAAAGTCCATATGGTTCGAAATAGCCACTCAAAGTGGCCATTCGAAGCCTTTGTTCGAAGGGTTGTTCGAAGCCCGACGTGACGCGTCCGCGTTATTTAAGGATTGAAAGCTTTTGTTTGTTTTTCAAACGTGATGCTTTTATGTGCTTACACGTTGTATGTTTCTAACTTGTTATGCATGGTTAGATTTGATATAAGTATATGTGCTTATATATATATTTATGAATCGGATACTGATGTCGGTATTACCGTGTTCTCAGGAACGGAGAAGACTCGGTAACATTAGACAACTGAGTGGAGATTGAGAATAGAGGTGAGTGAACGTTTAACTCATAGATGGTTATTAGCTGTAACGGTTATGGTTGCAACTGTTGTTGATTGATGCATTGATAGACTTTATGTCTAGTGATTGATTAACTGGTTATGTGTTAATTAATCGTTGCGTCAGTGATATGTGCACATGGATATATGGGAAGTCAACTTGGCTGGGCTATTGGCTGGATTTGTTTGCTATCGGCTAATCAGTATTTAGATCAATTGATGCATTCGTTGCAACTTAAGGGTAATACCGTGTGAGAATAGAAAATAAACTATCGGTAAACCTTTGCTTTGGCCGACATTGGTTGCAGGTTGCTCCAGAACCGCCGGTCTTCTCGATTGCTTGTTTATTGTTGTATCTTTCGGTTGTGATTGATGTTGTATTGTGATTTAACTTTCATTCACTTAGCTTTGTGCTAATCCCCCACCTTTCACTCCTTTTACAGGTTTTAGTAAGTCCGCAGTTCGGTTGTGAGTGGGTGTTGCTTGGGGAATAACTGACTGTCACTTTGATATTTTTTTGATAAGCCGTTGTATTTTGTAACACTAGTGTTTTTGAGATACTGATGTCTTGAAAAAACTGTTTAACCTTGTTTACTTATTTTCAGTTGTAAACATCTTTGTATATATTTCTTCGCTTCCGTAGTATTTTAAAAAGAAAAATCTAGGTTGAAAAAGTAGTGTTACACCTTGCCTAAGCCCACGTTCCATGTAGAATTTTTTTGTTGGTGAATCATTAATTACCAACATGAAGATAAAAGTCGAAGATATATAGACGTTAAACTCTGATCCAATGACACTAGCGGGAACTAAATCCCGGCCATTTGTTCCATGATAGAAAACAAGTAATTCTGATTTACTGAATACAAGGTTTTAGCAAAGTCTACCTTTGAGAAGTAAACTTGAAATGAATTAAAATTAAATAGAAAAATGTAAATACTGTACATATACAAAAAAATTGAAATACGTACATAAGAAATCAAATTAATTTTTTTTGAAATACTTTATACACAAATAACATAATTGAATAAAAAACACATTTCAAGTATGTAGATAAGGACCAAACTATTACGGCTGATATATAAAAAATAAAAAGTAGATATACAAATTGTTACACATCAGAAGCTTAAGCATACTCATCACAGATCATGGCATCTCATGGATCAATCAATTGGCGATCTAGAGATAAGAAAAAAAAATGAATCTACTCAAGACACAAATTCTTAAATCAAGCAAAAAGAACAATATTTTTATAAACAACCATTCTACTTGGTCAACCTGATTATCGGAAAAGATTAAAATGATAGTTTGTATAAACTATCAGATATAAAGAATAGCTAAAAGTTTTTTATATTTAGAGAAAATGGAAATCCAAGTTCAAATAACTAATAACTTGGTGACGATTTAAGCACATAAGTTTAAGAGAAAGAAAATATATATACAGATTTGTACACACGAGCATTACATGACTAAACCTGAAACACAACATAATCAAATAGAGAATTGTTTGATAATTTAGTGAATCAAATTAGTTGATAAAGAGGCTCGTCTTCACGCTTAAATCCACTTCTAAATAAATAATAATAAAAAATTAACACTTCTATTTTAGTATTATTTTTGACTAACTACCTACACTAATAAAATAATTTCAGAACTATCAAGAACAAATATCTTTACATTTCTGAATTTAAATTTTTAAATATATAAGATATTATCTTTAAATGATACATTTTATTTTAAACCATATTTTATAAAAGGTTTCATACATATTTTTAATATATAAGATTGAAAATGCTTTAAAATCAATAATTAATACGTTTAATATTTCTAAAATTGTTTTGTAAAATTAGAGAATTGTAACATTAGATGTTTTGCTTGGTTGATATGAATTGACTTAATAGATATAAATATAAAAGGTAAACCTTTTATATAAAGTTATAGATTAAAGAATAATAAGGTTTGAAATCGAGAACACATCATAATTAAGTTATATAGACACATTGTCAGCCTCGATCCAAAAATAATAAATATTTATATTGTCTTACATATATTAATTAGCTAGGCAGGACAGTCATCGTGCCATGTCGTTCACGGTTTGATCATAAAACATCAACTGTGCTTGACTTTGAATGACGCATGACATATATAGACACATGCACGTACTTCTACTAGCTTCTATACAATCGAAAACTACATACATTCTTTGATCATAGGGTTAAGATTCTTTATGACTAGATTTATAAAGGGATTTATTCTTGACTTAAAATAAGAAACTTACTCTTATGTTTATGAGAGAATATAATAGGTCACGTTTAACTACAATATGAGAGGATTTTAACTCTTATTTAATAACATATAAATAAATAATGACAAAATTTGGTTTGTTGTAATTAAGAATGCATGAACATCACTTAATTTGTATATTATTAATTACTTAAAGCAACCGTAATAGTATGTTACATATATAACGAGCTCCTCGCTCGCAGCTCTCAAATCTTCCATCTCGAGCTAGGAAGCTTGTTATAACCATTCCATGCATCTTGTCGTTCACTTGTGAAGATCTAGACCGTGATGATGCCATATACAACGGTTACTGATGTTAATGATGCGCACACACCATCATTGCGAGGTGTTAGTGATGTTGATATATATGACGATTATAAGTGATGATTATCACTAAAGATGTTCTTATAGAAATGAAGTCGCTATCTTATGATTATAAAGTTAAAACATTCCAGCAATAACATTTCAAATAATTCATAATAAATTAATTTGCTTTAATTAATCTAACGACAAATACGTACTGATCATGCATGTTTTTATTGGATAGATCTACTACTACTCATCAACAGAAAAAATATCTAACCAAATTAATTTATTATTATTTGATGATCTTATAATCACAGAAACCAATTAAGTTTAAATGCTTAATTAATCAAGTTATATATGTTAACATAATCCCAATGGGCAGGATTTGCAAGCACTGTTAAGAACATCAACACTTGATACTTGATACTCATGTTTAATCTTAATAATTCCAAACTATAATATTTCAACCGATTTGATTTGAGTGGGTCCCCATAAACTAATTAATTCATAATCAATAAATGATCGAAACTTAATTAATTGGATTACCGATTGTGAATTGACCCACTTTTTTATTTATTTTTAATTAACACTGAAGATCTATAATTTTTTCTTAAGAAAAAACTACTTTCATTATTATGTTTTAAAATATTATATCTATAAAACATAATTTTCAAATATCATCAAAACCCTTCATTAACATTTTAAAATATACTTAATTTTTTTAACTTCACATATGTTAAACTTATTTCGTAAATATAATTATTAAAAAACGTAATTATATATAATTATCTCAAATTTAATTAAAGTGGGTTCCAAGAAAAATTAAAAGAAAACGTAAGAGGCCTACTTGCATGTTGCATTTGATCATGTGCCAATGGCCGGTTGAGAAAATAGTTTTAATTTTTAGTGTGAATTATTAGGCATTAACTAGATAGGTAAAGCATTATTTAGATGAATAATATATATTTAATATACGTGACTAATATATTAAATAATTAATATTCTTTTAGATTTGATTTTTTTAATGTAGTTGGAAATAAACGACATTGTAGGGGCTTGTTGCCCACGTGGCAGACCGCACCATTAACTTCGAATCACTGGGTCCCACAGCACTAAGGAAATGAAAGTCAATACTATTTGATTAATTAAGGATCATATTCTAAAAAGTTGATTGGCTCAACGGAAAATGATAAACATAGTTACACATATCTTCAAAATGAAAGATTTGATACATAGTTTTAAAATCCGATTGAGCCGGTAGTTCGTAAATTGGTTGGGAAAACGGTTCAACAATGGTCGTGACTATGTTATTTTTTAAACCGTATTGAATTGGCTAGGTTTTCAGTTGAACCAGTTGATCCGGTCCTTTCAATCAAGTTTTGGGTTTTTTTTCCTTTGTAACTGATAATATTTTGCGATAACATTTTTACTTAACTGTGACGACATCCAAAATTAGTCATCGCCAATAGTTTTGTTGAAAAAAGTGTTACGAAGACATGTTTAATAAATGTTGACACTGGCGAATAAATTTAGAATAGGCATAAGTAGCGATCTTGATGATGCACCCTAGAAAATATTGTCTTTCAGTTTGATTGAATGGAAGCCAATAAGTGAGAAAGAGGCTAATAACAGGAAGACTTAAGCAAACATGGGTACAGGTAACGGTAACATCTTAACTATATCTAAGTATGGCAACGGGCCGGTTTCGGGGCGGGGATTGGTCTCCCCGTGCCCGTCCCCGTTTATAAAAACCGTCTCTGTCGTCGTGAAAAAAACCGCGGGGATTTAAACGGGGATCCTCATCGGGTAACCGGGAAAAACCGCGGAGAAACAGGTATCCCCGTTTAACGTGAACGGGTAATTTTCACCGCGGGGATACCCATATAAAGTTAAACGGTGATTTTTCATATAACACCGGAAACTTGCAAGCCATTTTTTTTAAACGCTGCGGAAGCTAATTCAAACCAACTTAATTACACAAAAACTAATATTTACAATTGTATAATAACTTGTTCAAAAACAACATCAACAACAACTAGTTTGGTGTTACAAAAACAGACTGGTTCGTTTCACTTTAAATACAATATCAGAGTCAGGTCAACTTCTCTTTCAGCAACTACAAACACGAACCTGCAAAACATCAACTAAGGGGAATTAACACAAATTTAAGTGAGTAAAGGCTAAAACACCAAAAGCAAACATTCACAATCAATATCAAAACATGTAATCACATATCCGAGAAGACCGGCGGTTCGGCGCAGAACCTTCAACTAATGCCGGCCAAAGCAAATGTTTACCGATAGCTCTCCACTGAATTGGCACAGTAAACTCCACCTCTGAAGCAACATATGCAACAGAAGGGCTACTACTGTTCAACCAACCAGAGACGAGCCCAGCCCAAGTCCACGTATAGCTGACTTCTCAAACGCAACTCAAAATCATCCTAAGAGTGCGTATCGACCAAATAGTCATGCAGCAGATATCACAATCAACAGTACAATTAATTCAATCCAATCTCAATCACATCATGCATCACATCAATAACATTAACTGTAATATTTACCATCCGCGATTAACTTCTACTCACCTCTTTTTCAGCACGAACTCAGATGTCTAATATTACTGAGCTTTTGGATTGCCTGAAAACACAGCAATAACCAAATCAGTCTCAATCTCATAAATATATCTATCCATATATTTATAATTCATTCATGAAAACAAACAACAAATAATAAACAATCACAAGTTCAATACACAAAATATTGGATTTACAAAACCATCGGATTTGGTACTCGGATTTCTAAAAATCCGCAACTTGAGTATCGGATTTCACAAACTGTCAGATTTCACCTCATTATCGGATTCTTCAAAATATCGGATTTCAAACTCCCGGATTTGACTCTCGGATTTCAATCACTCGGATTCTAAGTCTCGGATTTCACATGTATCGGTTTTGAGTATCGGATTCTAAGTTATCATTTTCCAAGTATAGATTTCATGGTTATCGGATTCTAAAGTGTCGGATTCTACAAATCCGGATTTCAAGTGTATCGGATTTGGTACTCGGTTTTTGAGTATTGATTTATCAAGTCTCGGATTTAAGTATAGGATTTCTAGTCTTCAGAATTCGGATTTAAGGTTTTCGGATTTCAATCCCGGATTAAACAATCGGATTTATAAGTGTTGGTTTTCCATGACTTCCGGATTTCATCAACTATCGGTTTTCCTTTCATTCGGATTTCACCTTCTTCTTCAACCAAATCTGAGAACATCATAACTTCATCAAAACTCAAAACCCAAAAATTTAACAAGTTCCTTAAAACATTCAAAAACATATTTTAACATCTTTAAACATGTATTCATGCATTAAAATATCATTTAAACACATAAATCATATGAACACACAAAACCCACCAAAACTCATATTTCATCAAAACCGATTCTAACGTTCTTCATATATTCATGTTTATTTCAATCATCAATCTTACCCAAACTATCATGTAAACATAACAAAGTATATATCTAACCTTGAACTTGAATTAAAATCACAAAACCTTTGAAATCCGATTCTCTATGTTCTTTCTTTTCTTCTTCCGGTTCGAGAGAAAAACACACAACACTTTCTTTTATTTGAAGATAATGAGCAGGTAATTGCATGCTAGCCTCAATAATTTACACATACACACAAATTTAAGCAAGAGGTGGCAAATCCACCTCTTAAACTCCCATATTACTACATGCATACCCACATACGGCTATAAGCATACATACATACATTAAAATACATGCAAAAATACATTAACATGTGTCTAGATTAATTAATTAACCAAACAATTAGCCATTTAATCATAACAAAACAGATAAGCCCAAACCACAAACTGTTAATCTCCTAGCCCAGGTTTGCGTGTGTTCATTTCATCGTGGCGATTCTCGTCACTATTAAGATTCTGTCACGAGTTTTAAAAAACAATTATACTAAAATTATACAACATTAATACATTCTTCACAAATACATACAAAACGATCCAAGATAATGATTAAGTGTTCAAATGTATCCAAACAAATGGTTTTAAAACATTAAGTGTTCAAGGACGATCCAAATTATAAATTATATCACTCTTCCAACTTCATATGAATATATAATATATAATAAAAA
Source organism: Dittrichia graveolens (assembly GCA_038502395.1). Lineage (NCBI taxonomy): Eukaryota > Viridiplantae > Streptophyta > Magnoliopsida > Asterales > Asteraceae > Dittrichia > Dittrichia graveolens. The sequence goes on along the minus strand of JARJIL010000005.1, from coordinate 83,849,740 downwards.
TAGAATATAAAATATAAAAATAGAATATAAAATATAATCGGTTAATCGGGGCGGGTATCACCGTCCCTGTCCCCGCTTAAATTATTCGGTTTTTCACCATCCCTGTCCCCGTCCCCGTTTAGCATCCCCGAAACCACCCCATTTAACTCGGTCTTCGGGTTTCCTTGTTGAGTTCAAGTTTTTTTTGCCATCCCTAACTATATCTCCGGCTCCTCCTAAGTCCTAATTGTCTTATATATATATATATATATATATATATATATATATATATATATATATATATATATATAGGGGAATGTTCATTTGAGAACCGTTTTTATTGCGAAAACCAATCTTAGCCGTTCATTTTGGATAATGGAATTCATGGATGAAGAGTGTAAGCGGATTGAGTGTGGCAGGGTGCATGTAAGGAATTCATGGGTGGACAATCCAATTGAAGGAGGGGGAATTGAACGGCTAAGATTGGTTCTCGCGGTTCTCGCAATAAAAACGGTTCTCAAATGAACCTTTCACTATATATATATATATATATATATTCTTTGAAAAGCCGACTTTAATTTATATATCAAAAGACCAACATCACAACCCAATTTCTACGAGTTGCAGATATGAAACAATAAAAGTCTAAAATGCTAAACAAAGTACAATACTAGAAAATACACTAATATATACCTTCTACCAAGCCTGCTATCAAACTACCCCAAACCAAAATATCCAGCTAACATGCAACTCTCAACTTAAACCTAGCTACTTGTCTGATCTGATTTTAGTTATGAGGATTTGTGCATTTTTTTTTGGATCGGTGATCTTGTAAGTTTGTGGACTCAAAATCAATTATTTATAAGCGGTGTAGCTCTTGATCCTTATTAAACACATTACATAGTCATTTTTTCATCTAATGTAACGCATTACTCGACAAAAGCAATCACAATATTCTACTGATCACTGGTCAATGACATGCCATGATGCATAAGTTTAATTGTGCCTACTCTATGACTATATTTTATTTATTTATTTTAGAGGGTATTTTTAAATTTATGGCTCAAGCCTAAAAGGTGATCAGAGTGGCTATAACATACCTTCTAATATATGGTTCATTAGTTGGATCCATCCAAACATTCTATACTTCAATTCTTATAACTTTTTGTAAGGAAGAATATATATTATATAATAAATACTTCAGGGAAGTTGGGTTTTGATTAAAAGTTTTGAAACTTGTTATTTTGTCTTCTGCTACCCTTGTAACCCAATTTATCACATGCAATGAGGTCCAAGCATCCTCCAAGGTGGGGTTGATTGTAATATCTGAAAGATTTGTATGAGCAAATAGAAAATGTTATAAATATGATTATTTTAATTAGTGATATTTCCTAAAAAAAATATCGGTTTCGGAGACCTTATTTTAAATTAAAGAATCGATATATATAGTTAATCTATTATTATTGTATGTATTATATATAGAGACTCAAGTATGTAGATTACTTGGTAATAACCTTAATTTGTTGGTAGTTTTCGTGGCAATTAAGAGAACGAGTAATTTATAATTAAGCATTCAACTAAAATAAAAACACACATACACACACACACATATATATATATATATATATGGTAATTTTCAATATAGTTCTAATTTAATTTATAGTCCTGAGGGACGCCATTAGATTTTAAGATTCAATGGTACAGATTCAATCATATATTATAATCAAAATCGATATATTTGTATTAAAGAGGGCATTTATGACTTTTTAACTATCGATCTCCACTTTCTCTCTCCTCTAATTTATTTAAAATTAATTATCTCACAAATCGTTAATCGTTAGACGAAATGAATTATACCGTTGCGATCCTTGTGTTCCCCTCTTTTATTAGAGAGGTCACTTAATATACTTTCAACAAATTTTTTTTCTTATTTTGTTAGATTGGACTTAAATTTTATTAAAGTATAATCATATGTGATTCATAGAGGTGTGATCAATATAGTCTTTATAAAATTATGGTTTGGTGTTTGATAATCCGGCAAAGTTCTATGGTTTAGTAACAAAAAAATCAACAATTGAAAGTGATTCTAAGTTATTAGTTGTTTTATAATCTCATGTGATTTTTTATCTCTTATACATTCACATAATTACAGGTGATTAGATTAAATGTAACATTTTTATGTCACATATTTAATAGAATCAATCACATGTGATTGCGTATTCAATCACATATGATTGCATATTTAATCACATGTGATTTTGTACAGAATCACACGAGAGTTTGTACAGATTCAAATGAAATTGAATACCAAAAAACATGAGATTTGGTATTCAATCATATATGATTGCATAGGGGATTGTTCAAACGAGAACCATTCTTATTACAAGAACCAATATAAAAGACATCGAAATCGAAGGAGAACACATCTGGACCTTTGATAGAGGGGATAGGGTGTTGCTAGTATACAATATATGCATTCATGAGTAGACAATGCAATTGGATTTGGTGAAATTGAATATGTACATACATATATAAACGGTTTTAAGCAAACGTTGATTTATTTAAGCAAACATTCAAAATTAATAAACGTTAAATAATATACAATTTAAGAAGATAAAAAAATTAATAAAACAACACATGTAATATTGTTATGAATCACATGTGATTATACATTAATAAAATTTAAGTTCAACCTAACAAAATGAAAAAAAAAAATTTGTTAAAAGTATATCAAGTCCCTCTCTAATAAAAGAGGGGAACACGAGGATCGCAACGGTATAATTGATTTTGTCTTACGATTAACGGTTTGTGAGATAATTAATTTTAAATAAATTAGAGGAAAGAGAAAGTGGGCACCAATATGCAAAAAGTCAGAATTGTTCTTTCTTATATCACTTTTAGTTATTATCTAAGATTAAATCTAAACCATTGATCTTGAAATTCAATGGTTAAAAATTATCCCCAAGTACTATGATTTTAATAAGGAGTATATTGAACAAAACCTATATATATATATATATATATATATTTATATTTATATTTATATTTACACACACACTCTTAAATAAGCCTTCTTGTTGGCATATGTCGGCAAGAGCGACGGCTCCGGCAACTTCAGGTAACTTTCGGCAACCATATATATAATATCGTTCAATATAATTTTATTCATTCATTTCATTCCTAACTATATATAATTATATATAGAAAGAATTTAATTTGAGAACCGTTCTTTGTGAGTATTGCTAGTATTATTTGTAATTATCACTAATGTTTATTAATAAGTTATTTTAGTCTTTTATATATATATTTTCAACCGTGAATTACATCCGTGTAGGGCGTCATTAAAAAGTGATACTTGATTTTTCCAAATAACTCTCATTAATGCATCATTAACGAGCCATTAATGACGCATTAACGGCTCATTTAATAAAATGACTTATTAACTACTAATTAATGACACATTAATTAAGGGTAGAGTTAATTACATAAATGGTCCATGTGGTTGTTACGAAATTTTACCTTTAGTCCTTTAACTCTAAAGATTATGCATTTTGGTTGTCACTTTGTTTCACTTTCGGTCCTTTACACTAACTGACGTTAAAATCTGCCGTCAAAAGGCTTCATGTGTCTTGCACATGAGGGTATTTTAGTCATTTTGTCTGTTATATATGTTATCAAACATTACTAACCCTATTATTTAATATAATTTTTTTCATTACATTACTAACCCTCTAGTCTACTCCATCTCTCTCTCATAAACACACGAGTGGTTTTGCAGACACACCACCACCACTGGCCTTCAATTCTACCGCCACCGCCACCGTAACTATTTTCAAATACTCTCTCTCTCTCTAACCTTTCTCTCCAGTTGTCACACACTCTTTCTAACTTTCTCTCGTACCACGGTAACCACCACTGACGCCGCCATCTAACCACAAGCTTGATAAAAAAAATCCCTTAAAACCCCAAAGCCCTAAATATCAAACTGTCTTTGATCCTTATTTGGGTTCAAGATGTCACAAGATTTCATTTTCAATCATCGATTTCGTATAAGATCTCTAAGGTTTGATTTTTATTTGTTTTTTGGGTACGCAATCTCCTAATTTCATGGTATTTGTGATGTTTGTAGTCGATGGTGGTTATGGAATGGTGATGGTGACGGCGATTAGGAGACGATTAGTTCATTAATCGTTGATTTTTGAATAATTGTAAACGCATTTCTTCATGTATGAATTTGAATTTGATTTCGAGTGTATCCATATTCTAGGTTTCTTGTTCTTTGATTTCTAGTTTTATTCTTCAAAGTTGAAACGCACACACATCTATTTCCAAAGTTTCTTGTTCTTAGAAGATGAAACACACAAATCTGAGGGGAACACAAGCACAACAGTACCTCACTGATTTGGGAATCTGAGGGGGAAAATAATCCATTTCGGAAGCAATGATAAAACATGCACACATATTTGTTTTCTGGGTATAAGAAAAGCGATGAACGCAAGTATGGAAATAATGTGCAAGAACACTAATTAGGATTTTCATGTATAAAGGATATTTAAGTTTGTTTACTGATTAATTAATGATCCCTGTGGTTTATGCGGTGGTGGTTAGAACTTAGACGACGGTAGTGGTGGTGGTGTTTTCCGATGGTTAGAGAGAAGGCTAGAGGGAGAGTGTGTGACTGAGACTGAGAGAATAGTTAGAGAGAGTATTTGTGGGGGAGAAATTGGTATATATAGTAAGACTATAAGTTATTTCCTTACTAATTTCTTTTTAATAAATTTTCGGTGAAAATAGAAAAAAGAAGTTTCACTCTTATTAGACCATATGGTATACTACTCCCGTTGTATAGGGTCGCCTGGCATAGTACTTGTAGTGCTTTTAGATTCACCCTCTCTCTCCCAACCTTGCATAAATCTAACCCATTAGTGTAACGCCCCAAATTTCTAAATACAAATACAGCTCTAAAATAGAGTTATTTTAGGATTAAAAGAGTTTTCAAATAAAAACGGAAGCTACAAAAGTCATTCTGAACCCTCTGGTTCATACAAAAGAGTGATATTCGATATTTACAACAAAAGATTCATTTTCAAAGTACAACCAGGCGTTAAGTCCAAAATACAGTTTTCTCTCATACAACAACCTCTGTCAAACTGGGGCCTTGCCTTTGAAGGAATCACGCTCTGCAAAACAACAGTAAGCAGTATCTGATAAGCCACAAGGCTTAGTGAGAAAACTAAACTGTAAATCATATAAGCATGCGAATACACATATACGAATGCTGTAACAGTTCTTATGGACACAGTACTGCACCATCTTAGCATCCACCAAGAAGGCTAAAATGTTGTCCGTAGCACTACTGCACAAAGCAGCATGCTACAGCTCTCTCTCTCTCTGTGATCCTCTGATCAATAATATATCACATTGCAATGTATCACACACATATCACAGATATGAATTAGAGTTTAGAAAACTCACCTCAGCAACTAATATCACACAGATATATGCCAGATAACTCAGTACACGTCAAATACTAACCCCTACAATTATATAATCATATAACTAAAACATGTACCAATTAAACACTTAACAAATAAAACAAGGCAAGGGACCTACACGGGCCGTGTACACCTACACGGGCCATGTCCTATGCACTCTACACGACCACACATGACCACATGGCCTGTGTTGTCCACGTCACCTACACGGGCCGTGTAGCCTTACACGGGCCGTGTACCTCAATCTCTACACGACCATGTATACCAACATGGCCCTGTGACCGCCTTCAACTCTACACGGGCAGTGTACCCCTACACGGGCCATGTACCTTACAGACAATCCGACAGTTCATCCTTCAAGTAGCGGATTTCGACCAAAAATCCGTAAAACTCATAAATAACATGCTTTGGGGTGTTTTCCTACACCCCTAACAGTAGTTAAACAATACTAACTCATTAGGATCATTTCTAACTTGTTAAACCATGAATCAAACTCTAAAAACCCATAAATACTTTAAGAATCCATTCAAGAATCTTACCTTCAAACTTGTGGTAGCTAGTAACAATAGGAAACTACTTGCTCATGTTGTTCTAGGCTTGAAAACTCAAGAAATCAGCTGCTCTCTATCTCTCGTGAATGTACAGAGAATTTATTTTGCCAACTTTGACTCCACAAGTCAAATTCCTCCATATATATATATAATAACTTTGAAACTTGGCACAAAAGGTCCTTGAACTTTTCTAGTTCCAAAAATTACAACACAAGTCCCCCAAGTTTCTACACACCTCCTAATCTCAATTAGGCAATACCAAAACACGTTAAAATAAAAAAGTTACTAATTACAGGAATTTCCGAAACTTGGGTGTTACAATTAGCCCCCTCATCTTGCAACCCATCCTACTTATCACGCTTACACACACACTAGACACAAAGTTCTAACATATAAAAAGGATATGATAATTGTAAATATATGAAAGATGAGTATTTTTAGGTTTCAAAGATGAGTGAAATTAATATAAGAAAGAGGCATGACGTGACAAGAAAAATGACGGGGTTGAGAGGGAGGTATACCCTATGGCCTTAGGTGGGTGACAACACAACCTATTTACAAGTGACACATCACACCTTAATATGTACCTTCTTCGTGAATGAGGACACACTTTTTTATGTGTGCATATGTGGTATTAAATTATATATATTAACATTCATTTTTGAACAATAACTTTCTGATAACTGTTTATATAATTTAACATTGCAACTTATTTTACTAAGGGACTATTTGTTTGTTGTTTAATGGAACCATTCAGCACTAAATGCTGAATCGTTTAGCATTCAGTGTGTTTGATTACTGCTTCTGAATGAAAACTGTGCTGAATGAAAAAGAACACTGCTGAATCATTCTACCTTAAAGTACATTCCGAATCATTAAGCACCAAGTATTTTACCCTAATACTTCTTCTTTCACATGTTGTCTTGTTAAACAATCATATCTTATAATATAATATATCATTATTAAGGTTAAAATGGTAATTTGCATCATTTAGATTGTTCATTCAGAACCTTTATCAAACAACATGTCACATTCAGAGGCAAATTCATTCAGAGCCTTTGAATTATTTAGACCGCATAATCATTCGGTGTTTAATCATTCTATTTTAACAAACAACCCCTAAGTTTTCCTTGATAGAATGGTAGATACCTTGTGTTGTAAAAGCTTTGATCCATGGTTCGAAACTGGCTTGCTGGACCTTTGTTTTTATTTTCTTGTAGTTATGCATCACAAACTTCTACGAGACATCTTTTTATTTCCTTTTCTTCTCTCCTTTAAGCTTAATCCTTTATGTTAGGGAGATAACCACTTCAACCCAAGAATCAAATCATCTTTATGAAAAATATAAGATTTGATGTTAACAAAACTTTTCATTTGTAATATACTAGAAATTATCTTAACATGTGTTGTTAAGATAAAACTTGTATATTTATTTAGTTTTATAGATTAGTGGAAAGCTGACCAATACTAAATAGTCAGCTAATCCTTAAGTTGATCATTCTAGATGCTCAGCTAACCAGGTACTTAGATCAGATTTGATCAGCTAAGCAGAGTTTGTCACTTAACTGCACAAGCTTAGTTGAGCAATCTGCATGCATATTTAAGAAATTCATTGCTCATCTGTATTGTCTTATTTCAACAGTAAAGTAGTTAATTACTCTCAATGTTTCTTTGAAATTTATCTAGTTAGTTCCAAGCATGGAAAGAAAAGTTGCGATGTTCAAGACAAAAATGAATGAAATATATATTTAAATATTATGAGTGGGGTGTATTTTTCATAAATTAATATTATTTTATTGAGAACCTGATTAAAATATTTTAACTTCTACTAACTTTATCAATTAAATATTATATTCTCAATATCACCTTACTTTTAACTGTTACTCTCTTCATCCTTCTATAAATATGCAAGTCTTGCTTCCTTGTTGAAGCACAACTAATGATAAAAAACAGAAATTGATGGGAACTTATTTTCATATATTCTTTCTCGATGATTTACAAGGAGGGGAGAACCCTCTATTTATACATTCCAACATGAAGCTAAATAAGGAAAAAGGCTAATTTCTAGCTATCAATTTTGAGGAATGGAAGGAGTATATACGATTGCCTAAACATATGGGATATGATGATGATTGTACATCAATCTTGCTGATCCTGTTTGACCTTTCTTTTTAACACTCCCCCTCAAGTTGAATAACGGAATTTCCGAAATTCAACTTGCCTAGACACTCATACAGATTTTTCTCATTAACTGCTTTTGTGAGGATATCAGCCAGTTGATCTTCTGAACGAACAAATGGAAGAGTGATGATCTTTGTTTCTAACTTTTCTTTAATGAAATGTCAATCCACTTCTATGTGTTTCGTTCGATCATGCTGAACCGGGTTCTCCGAAATTTGAATAGCTGCCTTGTTGTCACATAGAATTCTGCTAGGTTCCTGTGGTGGGTAACCTATTTCGGTTAGGAGATTTTGTATCCATAGTACTTCGGTTATTCCTCTTGCAATTCCCCGGAATTCTGCTTCAGCACTTGAAAGAGCTACCACATTTTGTTTCTTACTCCTCCATGTAACAAGATTTCCTCCAACTATCGTAAAGTACCCTGAGGTTGATCTCCGGTTACTTTTATCTCCTGCCCAATCTGCATCGGTATACAATTGCATTTCAAGATGCCCATTTGATCTAAACAATACTCTGTGTCCGGTTGTTCCCTTGAGATATCGTATAATTCTTAAAACTGCTTCCATGTGGGCCCTTTGAGGTTGATGCATAAACTGACTTACCACTCCCACGGCATATGCTATGTCAGGTCGTGTGTGTGAGAGGTATATCAGTTTTCCTACCATCCGTTGGTATCTTTCTTTCTCGGCCAGCTCCGCTTTTTCTTCCATGTAAAGCTTCTGGTTCATAATCATTGGAGTGTCTATTGGTTTACAATCGATCATGCCAGTCTCAACAAGTAAATCCAGGATGTACTTCTTTTGACACATGAAGATTCCCTGTTTTGACCTTAGGATTTCAATTCCAAGAAAGTATTTGAGTTCCCCAAGACTTTTCATCTCGAATTCTGCGAACAGGCTTTTTCTGAGTTTGGCTATTTCTTCTTTGGCATCTCCTGTGATTATCATATCATCAACATAGATTATCAGACAGGTTATGAGATTTCCTCTCCGCTTAAGAAATAGCGTGTGATCTGAGTTGCTTTGCTTGAAACCATAATTCTTCATAGCCAAGGTAAACCTCCCGAACCATGCTCTTGGGGATTGTTTCAATCCATACAGAGATTTTTTCAGAAAACACACCTCCCTTCCTCCGAACCTATGTGTAAATCCAGGTGGGGCTTCCATAAAAACTTCTTCTTTCAGTTCTCCATGCAGAAAAGCATTCTTCACGTCAAACTGATGTAGGGGCCATGCTTTGTTTGCTGCTATGGAAAACAACACCCTGATTGTATTCATCTTTGCAACCGGAGAGAAGGTTTCGGAGTAATCTATTCCATAAGTTTGCGTATAACCTTTAGCTACTAATCTTGCCTTGTATCTTTCAATTGTACCATCGGGTTTGTATTTAATTGTGAACACCCACCGACACCCGACAGTTTTCTTTCCTGGAGGCAAGACACAATTCTCCCAAGTATTGTTTTTTATAAGAGCTTCCATTTCTTCTTCCACTGCATTCCTCTATTGTTTTGACTTTAATGCTTGTTCGGTGGTAGTCGGAATTTCATTGGAATATAGAGAAGCTACAAAGGCCTTAGCTCCTTTGGATAGGTTCCCTTTTGCCATGTTTTCCATCAGATATTTGCGCCCTCTAGACTCTTTTTCTAGTGAATACCTCTTTGGTGGAACTCCGCGGTTTGATCTCGGTGGGAGTACATACCCTTCCAACCTTGTTTCAATGGTCTCCTCTTGTTCCTGTATATCTTCATTTTGTCCTGTTTGGTTAGGAGTCTCAAGATCTAGAGAATCAGGATTAGTATTACTTACCTCGGGTATCAGGTCAGGAGTAGTTTCTTGGGTGGTACTGGTATCTTCGGGTTGTGTGGATAGAGGGGTCTTATCTTCATCTTGTGGATTCTGTCTTCTTTCTTCAGATGTAGTGTACCTCAGCCAACTCAGTATGTCCTAGTTATTAGTATACTCCGTCTCCCCCTGGCCACTGTGTTGGGAGGCATAGTAATACTCAGTTTCAAGCAAATCACAATTCATCGTAGTGAACATGTGTCGAGTTTTTAGGTTATAGAATCTGTATCCTTTCTGAGTTATTCCATACCCGACGAAGACACATTTCTCGGAACAAGAGTCAAGTTTGGATCTATTGGTTTTAGGTATATGAACGAATACGGTACACCCGAATATTCGTGGTTCAAGGGTAAGAGCTGATGGGAGTTTAGTGTATTCGGTGAGGGTTTGTAATGGGGTTTTGGTTTTGAGTATTTGGGTAGGAAGTCGGTTTATGAGATATGCAGCGGTAACAAGGGCTTCTGGCCAGAAAAACTTTGGTGCTTGTGATTCTATGAGGAGGGCCCGAGTTAATTCTAGTAGAATGCGGTTTTTACGTTCCGCGACACCGTTTTGTTCTGGAGTATAAGGGCATGTGGTTTGATGAATTATGCCCTTCATTTGGAAAAAAGATTTTATTTCAGAGTTGACAAATTTTCCTCCATTGTCAGACCTAAAAATCTGAATATTTTTCTGAAACTGAGTTTGGACCATATTGTAAAAACTACTGAATTTATCAAGAACCTCGGTTTTATTTTTTAATAAATAAACCCAGGTCATACGAGTGCAATCATCAATAAATATAACAAAAAACCGAAAGTTTTGTCCCCCTATGATTGGGGCAGGACCCCACACATCAGAGTGAATTAAGGAGAAAGGTGAGTCAACTCTCGTGTTATTTGGTTTAAAAGATTTCCGGTGACTTTTGGCTAACACACATGTGTCTTAAAATTAGAAGGGAAAATTTTGGGAAATAACAAATGTAGATAACCGGTGGACGGGTGTCCCAATCTTCGATGCCATAGCCAAGCTTCTCTTTCTTTTGTTCCATGAGAAAGCATTACCACACCATTTTGAGCAACCTCATCCACATAATACAACCCTTGTTTTTCAGTGCCACGCCCAATTATTTCTTCCGTCCTGATATCCTGTAGAATACAAAAAGTAGGTTGCATAAGGATCGAGCAATTTAACTCCTTTGTAACATGACTTATAGACAGGAGTTTATGAGATAATGATGGAACATAGAGGCAATTCGAGAGTTTAAGCGTTGGGGAGATTGCAATTGTCCCTCCATCTTCTACCTTCATTTTTTCTCCATTTGCAGTTTGAATATATGACTTTACTAGTTTGGTTGTTACCGAAAAATCATTTGAATCATAAGTCATGGTGTCAGTGGCCCCACAATCAAAAATCCATGATGGTTCATGTTTTATTTTGTGACTTTGAGCATTGTTTGTATATCCACAAACATCAGGGGCCTGTTTTGTACAACCATCAAAAGCCCTTTTAATAAAGAAAGAAAAAAAATCAGAGATGAGCATTGGGGGTTTCGAGAAACCCTGTCTCTCACCCCCTCTACCTGTTTCAACAGAGAATCCTTCATCTTCTTCATCGAGGGTTGCCGCCGCCGCCATTCCCCCAAATCCGGTGTTTTTCCGATCAGCACTATTATCGGCGGTGGTTGAAGTTTTCCTCTTCCAGAACTGAAAACCTTGGTGCCTTTTTTTTGACCATCGGCCCACCACTCTGGGTATCCAACGAGCCGAAAGCATTGTTCTTTGGTGTGCCTCGTCATGCCACAGTGATCACCTTTTAGGTTAGTTTTATCTTCCTTGGCCACCGTCTTTTTTCCCTCCGGCCAACGTTGAGCTTTGAAGGCGAGCCCTGTTCCGTCGATTTCAACGGCAGCAAGACCAGATGCTATGCCTTGTGAATCATTGTTGGTTGCTCCTAAAATGTTTTGGTGAGCAGCCTCTTTACGAACAGTAGCGTAGGCTGCCTCTGCTGAAGGTAATGGCTCTAATCGGAGAATTTCTCTTTTGATTGACTCGTATTTCCGATCAAGGGCATTTAAGAACTGAAATAATTTTTGCTCTGACCTGATTTTTGCATAAGTTCTGATGTCTTCTGGACACTTCATGGGGTTAGGATCAATTCTGTCGATTTCCCCCCATACACCTTGGAGCGTAATCCAGAGTTCTTCGAGAGGACTGTTGTTTTGTTTGATGTCGTTACCCTTGACATGAAGGTTGAATGTTTGAAGTTTGTCTCTGCCACTGCTGTAGGTGATCACCAATGCATCCCATAGCATTTTTGCAGTGGGATATTCGGTCAGATTGCCGGCAATGGTAGGTTCAATATTTTGGATAAGCCAAGAGAACACAATAAGATCTTCTTGTTCCCATTGTTCATACGATTCGTTGTCTTGGCTTGGAGGATCGGAGGTCAAGTGGGATAATAGGGCCTTCGATTTTCCGCCTATAGCAACTCGAATCATTCGAGTCCATAAGGCATAGTTTTGGCAATTGAGTTTAAGATTTATCTGGAGGTTGTCGGATAATTTTGGTGTCTGAGATTGGTTGTTAACGCCATTTTTCAGCAAGTTAGCAAGCTGCAATGACAAACTGGTTGCTGAGTCGCCGTCTTCGGACATGGTGGCTCAGTTGGGATCAAGTTTAGAGCAGGCTATTGGGTAGATGATGAGCAAACCTGCTCTGATACCATGATAAAAAACAGAAATTGATGGGAACTTATTTTCATATATGTTGGGGTTTGTTCGGTTTTTCAAAATATATTTTAGCAACGGAAGCATGAATAACAATTTTAAACTTTTTAAAACTCCCCACCAATGATCCATATGCAAGCCTTAAGAAACAAAACCAATCATAGGGTGTTTAGAACTACAACCTTTGTAGCATGAGTAAACCGTTGGTGAAGTGGTTGATCTATGAGAAGCCAAGTAGAGACTTCCTCCAAGGTATCCACAAATCAATGAGTCCAACACCTCAAAGATGCTAGTCTCTCCAACCCTTGATATTCAAGAATGCAAGCAACAACCTTTGTTCTTCTTCTTGAACAAGATGTATGTATTTTGAGTATGTGTTTATGTATCACCTTTGCTAACTTTAAGAACACCAATACTAGAGAGTAAGGATGTTTTTCAAGTATAAAACACTTAGAACAATTCTAAGAACACAAAGAAAGGTGATAACATGCAAGTATGTTACAAAATGGACCATGCATGTAATTATAAAAGTCAAGAAGCAAAGCAAGAGAGGGAGGACCCCCTCCCTTGCATTATGGACGAAAATTAGAAGGGGGAGGGTCCCCTCTTGCCTCTTGCTTCCTTACTTGTCCCATACATGCATGTCTTGGTTAAGTCTTATGCAAGAATACACCATATGGCCCTTTTCTTGCTCATTGTGAGAATTTCTAGCTATTAATCTTTTAAATATATAAAAGATATACTAGATATGTCATACTATGTATAAAATACATCTACATGTATTTTATATACATACTTGATTGTTACTAGTAACTCTTTACTTGTAACAAGGATATACATACATTTATATAATTGTTACTAGTAACAATTTACTTGTAACAAATATATATTTATACATATATATATATGTTCATACATATATATAAAATCATATGTTTATATTTATGTATTTGATATGCATTACCTTATATCAATATATAAGAGTGATATTATTATTTCACATAAATAATAATATGCAACAATGCATATATACTTATATATAAAATGAGTTGGAAACATATTTAAATCATATTCAAATATGTAATTGGTGTCCATTGATTGTAAATGTGTGACCCTATGGGTTTAGTTATTATCAGTAATATCGTATTAATTTGTGTCTTATGCACATAGAACCAACAATCTCCCACTTGCACAAGTTACAACTTAAGCCGATATAGACAATGGTAAGAACGTCTAGCAACATCCCATTGCCCCTAATAATAAATAAAGTGTGTTGATCAACACTTTCACCAACGAAATTAACTCACTAGCTACAAATCGTTGTTATAGGTAAGTCATCAATTATCCCTTTGTTTTAACATCTCGTTGAACATGAGACATGGATCGTCATCAATTCTCATATAATGTTCAACTTGTTTTAGAGCCCAGAGATATTATACTCCCAATTAAATGAGAGAAACAAATTCCATCTTGACCACATACGTCTCTTATAAGACTCATATTATACCTAATAATGGCCTTTATAACTACCCGGTTAAAGATAACGTTTAACCACATTAAAGCATGATACTCCTCATACTCGAGTCCCAATATGTGTCTCAGGTCTAAGGATACAAAGATACCACCTTTTTCTCAAGATTTACTTATGACACTGATCCATGAAGCGATCTTAAGAGCGGGTCATGTCCAATGTCCGTTCCCTAACAAACATTAGTGAATTTGGCTGCAAACCCTTTTGCCTACTTTCATCACGAATGAAAGTCAACCAACCGATTCACATTAGTCTTAATTCATAACTATTCCCATAGTTATAACCGACTATGGACGTTGTAGAATAAAGAAGAATTCATGGATTTAAACATGCTAATAAAGAACACAATAAATATTAATGAAGTGATCATATCCCATACATCATTTAGATAAAATAGATATTGTCATAATGTTCCAAAATATCCAAATACTAAATTACAATTCAATCGCCTGAGGATGTGTTTGGTGCTGTGATGTGATCTAGGTTCTTTTGCCTGGGCAATAGCACCTTCATTATCACAAAATATCTTTATGGGGTCTTGAATGCTTGTTACTACCCCAAGGTCAGCAATGAACTTCTTCATCCATGCAGCTTCTTGTCCAGCCTCAGAAGCAGCAATGTATTCAGATTCTGTAGTGGATTGTGCAACTACACTTTGCTTAGAACTTTTCCAAGCAACCGCGCCTCCATTCATAACGAAGACATAGCCCGATTGTGATTGAGAATCATCTCAATCCGTTTGGAAACTAGCATCTGTGTAACACTTTACACAAAGATCTTCTTCCAAACCCCCATAGATCAAGAACATGTCTTTGGTTCTTCTCAAGTATTTTAAAATGTTCTTGACTGCCATCCAATGGCTATCTCCTGGGTTTTGCCGGTATCTGCTCGTCATGCTCAAAGCATACGAGACATCTGGCCTAGTGCATAGCATGGCATACATGATGGATCCAATTGCAGAAGCATATGGGATCTCACTCATTCTATCTAGCTCTTCTCTTGTGCTAGGGCTTTGAGCTTTACTCAAAACCGTGCCTTGTGCCATTGGCAAGAATCCTCTCTTAGAATTCTCCATCTTGAATCGTTTCAAGATCTTGTCAATATATGCACTTTGACTTAGGCCAATAAGACGCCTAAATCTATCCCTATAGATCTTTATTCCAAGAATGTAGGTGGCTTCTCCCAAGTCTTTCATTGAGAAACACTTCCCAAGCCAAGACTTGATGTCTTGCAAGGTCGGAATGTCGTTTCCAATGAGTAGTATGTCATCAACATACAATACAAGGAATGCTACTGCGCTCCCACTAGTTTTCTTGTAAACACATGGTTCATCTTCTGATTTGATAAAACCAAACTCTTTGCTTTTCTCATCAAATCGAAGATTCTAACTTCGAGATGATTGCTTTAGTCCATAAATGGATCTTTTAAGCTTGCACACCTTGTTAGGATACTTAGGATCTACAAAACCTTCGGGCTGAACCATATAGACATCTTTACTTAAGTGTCCATTTAGAAAAGCCGTTTTGACATCCATTTGCCATATCTCATAGTCATAATATGCAGCTATGGCAATAAATATTCTAATAGATTTAATCATGGCTACCGGAGAGAAAGTTTCATCATAGTCAATACCATAAGTTTGAGTGAAACCTTTCGCCACTAGCCTTGCCTTAAATGTGTGTACATTTTCATCCATGTCTGTCTGCTTCTTGAAGACCCACTTGCTCCCTACAGTCTTACTATTGGGAGGAAGATCAACCAAGTCCCATACTTGATTTTCATACATGACTGCATCTCAGTGTTCATGGCATCAAGCCATTTATCGGATTCCGGATCCAATATAGCATCTTGGTAGTTAGTAGGCTCAGAAGAGTCTACCAAGAAAATCTCATCATTGGACACGAGAAAACCGTATCTCTCGGGTTCTTGACGAGGTCTACCAGATCTACGAACACTTTGTGTTTCAGTAGGTTCTTGAACAACCAATTGTTCAAGTTCAACAACCGTTTGTTGAGTGCTAGTGCCAACCTGACTTGTGTTTTGTGGTTCTTGAATTTCTTCAAGGTCTACATTGCTCCCACTTGCCTCTTTCGAAAGAAACTCCTTTTCTAAGAAAGTGGCATGCCTAGAAACAAACACTTTGTTCTCAGCTGGGTTGTAGAAATAATATCCTAATGAATCTTTAGGATATCCCACAAAATTACATTTGATAGATCTAGGATCGAGTTTGCTTGAAGCTTCTTGTCGTACATGAGCCTCACAACCCCAGACTTTCAAGTAAGATAAGTTTGGAACCTTTCCATACCACATCTCATATGGTGTCTTATCTACCTTCTTGGTTGGAACCATATTCAATATGCACGCAGCAGTTAATAAAGCATAACTCCAAAAGGACGAGGGTAGAGTACTTCGGCTCATCATAGACCGAACCATATCTAGTAGAGTTCGGTTCCTCCTTTCTGATACACCATTATGTTGTGGTGTTCTAGGAGGAGTAAGTTGTGAGATAATCCCACATTTACTAAGATGATCCATAAACTCTTGGCTTAAGTACTCTCCACCTCGATCGGAACGAAGGGCCTTGATTGTTTTGTTGAGTTGATTTTGTACTTCGTTTTGAAACAACTTGAACATTTCAAATGTTTCATGTTTATGTTTCATCAAATAAACATAACCAAATCTACTATAATCATCGGTGAATGTAACGAAGTATCTATCACCATCCCTAGACATTGATCTAAAAGGATGGCATACATCAGTATGTATGATTCCTAAAGATCTTTGGCTCTTTCACTTGAACCGGAGAAGGGAGCCTTAGTCATCTTCCCATATAAACATGATTCGCAAACTTCAAATGAGCTAGAATCGTTTGATTTTAAAATTCCATCCTTTTGAAGTTTTGCAATGCGTTTCTTGTTTATATGACCAAGTCGACAATGCCATAGGTATGTTTGACTTAAGTCATGCTTAGGTCGTTTGGTGCTAGTGGTATATATAGAATTATCATCAAGAGATCTTTTAAGATTAACTTCATATATTCCATTAAGAGGGTGAGCCTCAAAATACAAAATGTCGTTTTTGAAGGCACGAATGCCATCATCAACGAAACCAAAAGTGAATCCATATTCTCTTAACCGAGCTACTGAAATAATATTCCTAGTTAAACTAGGTACATAACAATAATTGTTTAATATTAAGTACAGGCCATTTGGTAATAATAATTCAAAAGTTCCAAGGGCTTCAACAGCAACATTTGCTCCATTGCCCACGTGGAGATCCAAATCTCCTAGCTTCAGCAGCTTACTTTTTCTCAACCCCTGCACATTGTTACAAATGTGAGTTCCACAACCGGTATCAAATACCCAAGAATTAATAGAAAAAGTATACATGTCAATCATATATATACCTGAAGTGCTAGCCTCGCCAGCCTTCTTCTTTTTCAACTCCGCAAGGTAGGTTGGACAATTGCGCTTCCGATGTCCTACCACCCCGCATTCAAAGCACGGGTCATTCTTGGGAACCTTTCCCGCCGTCTTGGGTGTAGGAGCCTTGGCAACTTGCTTGCCTTTGTCCTTTCCCTTTACCTTTGCTTTGCCTTTCCCTTTTGAGTTGTTTTTCTTTTTCTTCTTGATTTTCCCTTCTTGAATCATCAAGACTTGAGGTGTTTTGCTTGGAATCTTACTCTCAGCAGTTTTAAGCATCCCATGCAACTCGGAGACAGATTTCTCCCAATTGTTCATGTTATAATTCATGACAAATTGATCATAGGCTTTGGTCAACGAGTTAAGGATCATATCCTGTGCAAACTCGTTGGTTATGGGAGATCCAAGCCTAGCAAGCTGGTCAATGTATCCTTTCATCTTTAGCACATAGTCGCTAACGGATTGACCTTCCTCCATCTTGCATGCATGGAAGGCTCGAGTGACCTCAAAGCGTTCTTGCTTCGCTTGCTTTTGGAACATTTCCTTAAGCTGGCGAAACATCTCATATGCTCCATGCTCCATGCTCCTCAAGGTTCTTTTGAAGATCCGGAGACATGGTAGCAAGCATGAGGCATGCAAATTCGACCGAGTCGTCGGAATGCTTCACCCAAGCATTCCTAACGGCTTTGGCCGTAGTCAATGGAGGTTCCTCAAGGACGGGATCCTCAAGTACGTACAATTTCTTTCGTGCTTATCAAGTTACGATTATCAAGTTACGATACCAGTCTAAGAAATTTGTACCATTGAGTTTTTCTTTCTCTAAGATTGAACGAAGAGATAAGTTGTTAACGGGCGTAGTTGAGTTAGGGGCCATCTACAAAATTAACAAAGTTCAATTTAGTATTTTCGATATTTAATCCTTTAATAATTAATACCCTTTAGAATTATAAAATTCTTTAATTTTTAAAGACTAGGATCCAAGTTGAACTTAACCTTGAATGTTTGGCTAAGCTCTCTCCATCAAGTTAAAACAACAAGGTAGGTAACGTTTACCAATTACATCTCGTATGTAATTCCTAGATCTTTATGGGATCCTAGACAACGATTGTCAATTTTGGCATGTTTGATCCCATCTATGCCTCGGGCTTCCTTACGTTTGGCTAATGCTCTCTCCGTAATAAGATTCCAATTAAGTCGTCCTATTTCAAGACGGTGAATTTCCGGCCCAAGACGTTCATGGAATTCGCGGAAAAACACCTCGGTTGTTACAAAAACAATCCACGTGTTTGGCTAATGCTCTCTCTCCATGTGAGTGTTGTTGCAACAAGCGAGTGTCTTAAAATGGGATGACATAAACTTACGTTTTGAAAAAGGGCTTTTACCGTTTTGTATATTTATTAAATAAAACAAAACGAGTCGTGTGACTAGTATTGCATGCATACAATAATAAGTCTACGTTTTGATAAAATCATATTTTATATATATATTGGTCTTGAGTATTCTTAAAATCCATATTTTACGAACTCTCAACGCGTTCAATTTTAAACTAGTATTAATATCCTATATTAACATGTGTAGTTTCGAGCGCGCGAATACAACAAATTTTAGCTTGTAATAAAACCATTTTATTATTAAGCTTGAATGGAGTTTGGTTGAGTTTTAAAATCTCTATTTTATAAAACTCATATATATATATATATATATTGACATAATGAATTTTAATCTTTACAAAACTCTTTTTATATAAAATTCATTTTACATCTTATGTTATGTCAACTTAAAATACCAAACTCCCATTGTGTGATTTATATTATGTCAAAAATATTATCTAGCATGTAAAAAATCCTATTTTCAACCATGCATAATAATATAAACATAAACACACACAAATAACATGTATAAGTGCATAACCAAGCCATTTATCCTAAGTGGTATTTTTGTGAGCCATACAAAAATACCAAGTCATAACTAAGGACCAAATATTCCTCTTGTGATGAATTTGAAGCTCCCACTTGCCAAAAACAACTCCTTGTAGTTCAAATGATTCCAAGCCTTCATGGTTGACTCCACCACACTTGAAAACTCCAACTTGGTCATTTCTTCATCTTGTTACATTTTTATAATAGTAAACTAGTCTAAACTATTCTACTACTTACAAAATACAACAAGATGAAACAAAACTAAAATTATTATTACATTCCAAATGAAAGAATAATTTTACAACCAAATCGAATTTCTAACACATCACAAAAGGTCTATGGCTTGTTATGCACAACATACACTCAAACAAACATATATATATCAACACTTGATATTTAGGCAACTTTTACAACCAAATATGCATATGGTTTGGTTGTTTCCCAAAATAAATATATAAACATATACAAGTTGCCAACAAGAAAATCCACAACTTTTCTAACAAAAGAAAAATTGTCCATTTTCTTAAACAATACATACTCAAAATAAAGTTTCTTAAAACTATACATAAGTGGCTCTGATACCACTGTTGGGGTTTGTTCGGTTTTTTAAAATATATTTTAGCAACGGAAGCATGAACAACAATTTTAAACTTTTTAAAACTCCCCACCAATGATCCATATGCAAGCCTTAAGAAACAAAACCAACCATAGGGTATTTAGAACTACAACCTTTGTAGCGTGAGTAAACCGTTGGTGAATTGGTTGATCTATGAGAAGCCAAGTAGAGACTTCCTCCAAGGTATCCACAAATCAATGAGTCCAACACCTCCAAGATGCTAGTCTCTCCAACCCTTGATATTCAAGAATGCAAGCAACAACCTTTGTTCTTCTTCTTGAACAAGATGTATGTATTTTGAGTATGTGTTTATGTATCACCTTTGCTAACTTTAAGAACACCAATACTAGAGAGTAAGGATGTTTTTGAAGTATAAAACACTTAGAACAATTCTAAGAACACAAAGAAAGGTGATAGCATGCAAGTATGTTACAAAATGGACCATGCATGTAATTATAAAAGTCAAGAAGCAAAGCAAGAGAGGGAGGACCCCCTCCCTTGCATTATGGACGAAAATTAGAGGGGGGAGGGTCCCCTCTTGCCTCTTGCTTCCTTACTTGTCCCATACATTCATGTCTTGGTTAAGTCTTATGCAAGAATACACCATATGGCCCCTTTCTTGCTCATTGTGAGAATTTCTAGCTATTAATCTTTTAAATATATAAAAGATATACTAGATATGTCATACTATGTATAAAATACATCTACATGTATTTTATATACATACTTGATTGTTACTAGTAACTCTTTACTTGTAACAAGGATATACATACATTTATATAATTGTTACTAGTAACAATTTACTTGTAACAAATATATATTTATACATATATATATATATATGTTCATACATATATATATATAAAATCATATGTTTATATTTATGTATTTGATATGCATTACCTTATATCAATATATAAGAGTGATATTATTATTTCACATAAATAATAATATGCAACAATGCATATATACTTATATATATATATATAAAATGAGTTGGAAACATATTTAAATCATATTCAAATATGTAATTGGTGTCCATTGATTGTAAATGTGTGACCCTATAGGTTTATTTATTATAAGTAATATCATATTAATTTATGTCTTATGCACATAGAACCAACAATATATTCTTTCTCGATGATTTACAAGGAGGGGAGAACCCTCTATTTATACATTCCAACATGAAGCTAAATAAGGAAAAAGGCTAATTGCTAGCTATCAATTTTGAGGAATGGAAGGAGTATATACGATTGCATAAACATATGGGATATGATGATGATTGTACATCAATCTTGTTAATCCTGTTTGACCTTTCTTTTTAACAACTAAGACATACAAGAATCTAATTTGTATCTTAATAGACAAAAATTTAGAATTAGCATTTTAGAAGTCTTCAAAATGTTCATGCATTGAACTTCTTTAGACATCGGTTATCTCTAAGATTAGTTAGTCTATGTGTTAGAATAAAAGTTGTCATTTTTTATAGTTTTAGAAAATTCCACTTCCAAACACTTGTAATTCTTGATTCATATAAATAAAAATTATATTAACAGTAATAGTGTGTACAATAAATTTTAAAAGTTAGAATTTGTATTCAACCTTTTTTTACAAACATAATTATTGTTTGAGTACCTAATTTCAATTCCTTTTATTATGAGTATTATTATCATCTTTAATTTCTTTCTATTTCTTCTTGTTAAGCCTATCACCCTTCTTTGTTTATTATTCTATTATAAGAATACTTAATATCAATTTGTTAATTAATTAAAAAGTGAAAATGAGACGGTGAACAAAAATGGGAATAAAGTTATAAAAATAATATAAATTTAAATAAAAATAAAAGAGAAGCAATGCATTTAAATATTATAAATTAAAGGTTCTTAAGTGTAAGACTACAACTGAATGCGTAAAAAAAACCCGCACAAACGATCTGGTGGAGTCATTCACTTTTAACGGTTATTAAACTCTTTCAAATCGAACTCGACCTTAAATAAGAAAACCCGCGTAACTAATTAATATATCAATTTTGAGCTGAGCTTCCTCTACCAATGCATAGACAATATTATTTAAACAAGTTAATTTATAGTAGGGTGAGCAGAAAAAACCGAAACCGAAAAGATCAAATCAAAAAAATCGAACCAATATAGCAACCGACAGTTTTGGTTTTCGAAATTTCAAAAACTGACTTTTTCGATTTGGTTTTGGTTTTTACAATTTCAAAAATCGAAAAAACCAAACCGAACCGTTCCAAAGGTAATATTGTAAATATACATGTCCAAAAAATCAAATCCTCTATGACTTTCTCATTTACATAGCCGCCTCGATTTACATTAGGATTTCAACAAAGAGGTCTCACACTAATTCAGATCTCCTTCGTAGTTGCAACTTTGTTTGGTCGTCGGATTACTCGATTAAGTTCATCTACATCACTTCATTTTGAGTTGACTAGTTCACTTCATTTCAAGTCGATTGAGGTCACACGCTCGTCAATGACTATAGTTGTTTCGTTATCTGGCGTCTCGTCATTGTGTGACAAGCTACGGAACTTGTTTCCATTTTTTTATTTAAAAGAACAATATTAATCTAAATTAATATTTTGTGGGTCCAGTAATAGAAGTGATTTTGATATGAAAATTAGTTACGTATGAAATGGCTAAAGCTGTTTATTCATGACTATGTCATAAGTTAAAAAACTGATATAACAGTTATTTATATCATGACATGACTACAAGTAATCTTAGGATAATATTAATTCACAGAGGAGTACATGATTATAATATTAATATGTAGGACATCTGGATAAATTCAATTAAAGATTAATCCACATTGGATGCTAAGTAGGCTGGTCGGTTCGATCCATTCAGCTAAATTAAAGGACACTTAAGGTATCACTTCACTTGCTATATATAATAAATTAACCCTAAATACATGCATACATAGTTATACATACATGTAAAAGTTCAAACGAGAACTGTTTTTCGTATGAGAATCGCGAGAACTAATCTTAGTCATCCAATTTTCGCTCCTTCAATTGGACTGTCCACTCATGAATTCCTTACATGCACCCTGCCACACTCAATCTTCATTCATGAATTCTATTATCCAAAATGAACAGACAAAATTAGTTCTTGCAGTTCTCGTACGAAAAACAGTTCTCATATAAACCCTCCCCTATAGATACATACGATAGATAAGAAGTAACCAGTGAATTAAATTGCTACTCCCAACGCAACTACGCGGTAACCACATCACATCCTCCATCAAGTCAACCACAAAGCTTCTACATCTACAGTTATATCAAGTCAACCAGACCACACACGTTGTAACCAACATTATAATAATACTCAACCTACATACTACACCTAGCTTCTTAATTAACTATATATACCCTCACCATACCCCCACCATTTCCTTCACATACACTTCAATTCAACATATTCTCCATAGCCATAGCCATGGAAGACGACCAATACACCTCTCTCTCTCATCAAGATTCCGATCTCGATCTCAGCTTCACCACCACCACCTCCATTGCCACCACCAGTGCTCGTTCCAGTCTCGCTCGCTCTAGTTTATGTCTCAGTTTCAACGATTCCACCAGACTCTCCTCCGTCTCCGCCGCTACTTCCTCCACTGAAATCCCTAACTTCCATTCTCGACCTCACCGGAAAGGTGATCCTGATTGGTCGGCGATTAGAGCTGCCACTAATCTCTCCTCTGATGGCACGCTTCACCTTCGCCACCTTAAGCTCGTTCGCCATGTCGGATCTGGAAATCTCGGACGTGTGTTCCTTTGTAGACTTCGTGATTACGATCACGCGAATTTTGCTTTGAAGGTTGTTGATAACAACTTGCTCACGTCGAAAAAGCTGTTACATGTGCAGACTGAGGCTAGAATCCTGTCCTCGCTAGACCATCCGTTCCTCCCTACGCTCTACGCGCACCTTGAGGTCTCTCACTACACTTGCTTCCTTATTGATTTCTGTCCAAACGGAGATCTACATTCCTTGCTCAGGAAGCAACCCAAATACCGGTTTCCAATCGATTCCGTTAGATTCTTCGCGGCGGAGGTTCTGGTGGCGCTCGAGTACCTCCACTCGCTTGGGATTGTGTACCGTGACTTGAAACCGGAGAACATTTTGATCCGAGAAGACGGACATATTATGTTGTCGGATTTCGATTTATGTTTCACCGCCGATGTTGTACCGAAGCTTGATAACCGGATTCACTACCGGAAAATTAAAAAACAGAGCAACTGTTTCGGATTTCACGGCGGCCGTAGCGGAAGACGTGTTGAAGAAGAAACATTAACGGAGTTTGTAGCGGAGCCGACGACGGCGTTTTCGAGATCATGCGTCGGGACTCACGAGTACCTGGCGCCAGAGTTGGTCAGTGGTAATGGCCACGGCAGTGGCGTCGATTGGTGGGCGTTCGGAGTGTTGATTTACGAGTTACTGTACGGAAAGACGCCGTTTAGGGGAGGGAGTAAGGAGTCAACCCTGCGCAACATAGCATCGACCACCGAAGTGAGGTTTGAATATGACGGAGAGTGCGGCAGAGGAATGGCGCAGGCTAAGGACTTGATACAACAGTTGCTAGTAAAAGATCCAAGAGAGCGGCTAGGGTGCGCCAGGGGTGCGACGGATATCAAACGGCACCCATTTTTCGACGGAATCAAATGGCCGTTAATCCGTATGTACCGGCCGCCGGAGGTGCGAGGGCTGGCGGTGAAGAGGAGTGGCAAGGCGCATGTCAGTCACGTGGGCGGATGGCCATCGTCCCACAAGAAAAGGCGTTCCGTATGGAAGGGGCTTAGTTGTATATTGTTGAAAAATAAGGGGTCAAAACGTAACTTAAATTTAAATCACAATTATTACCACTACCAAAATAGTAATACAGTTAGGAAATAGGCTTAAAATGCATAAAATATTATATGATTTGTAAAGTTAGAGGTGCAAATTGAAAATGACAATTTTGTTGTGGGTGTTAGTTTTATTTGTAAATAACAGGGGTTTACCTGTATTTTTCTATAAGATTGTATACTGGTGTGAAACTTTTAGCAATTTGTTTTTCTATATTTTTCTTCAATCTGATTGTGCTATTTAGATTACATGCATAATTTACAACTTTTACTTTGTGGGGAGTATACTTGTCGAATCAAAGCCTCAAATGTCCTACATGACTACTAAAGGCTTATAGCCTAGCCGTATCTAATATGAGTGGTGTCTTCTTTCAGGAGGTTGTGGGTTCAAATCATGTTGTGAATAATAAAGTAGATTTGCGTTGGTATATGTGTGTGTTTACTGTTTAGAAAAATGTCCTAAATGACTATAATTCTTTAGGTGTATTAATTAGGGTTTTTATTAGGCTATATTTGGATTAAAATGAAGTTTTTTAGATTTTTGTTTTGTTTAATCAATTTTATTGATTAGTTTCAAAGATAGATGATAAGTCCGATATAAGAATCTATTTATTAGTTTATGAATTTAGGTTAAAAAAATTTAAAAAACAAAGATTAGATGTTGAAGAAGAGGAAGGCATTTTGATGATATACAATCATAACAGTAACTAATAGATTAAAGGACATTTGTTCTAACAATATCTAGTGTTTAAAGTGATCTTCAAGGTCTCGAATTTAAGTTTTGTAGTAAATAAGGGGTAAATTTAGAAGTAGGTTTACTTTTATATATATATATATATATATATATATATATATATATATATATATATATATATAGAGTTAATTTCATAAATGGTCCTTTAACTAACTACGAATTGCGGGTTTAGTCCTTTTTTTGAAAAATTTGCAAGCATCGTCCTTTAAGTACCATTTTGTTACATGAGTAGTCCTTTTGTAACGATTTCCGTTAAATAAATCAGTTAACTTGTCAAAATGACATTTTTACCCTTACAATTAAATCTACAAAGACTAAAATACCCTTATAATCTTAAAATATTCTAAAAACCCTAAAAGAAATCTTATATTTAAAAGAAGAAATAACCACACCCTAAAAGAAATCTTATATATGTACACCTCACCTCACCTCCACTCACACTCACACACTCGCCGGTGGCAAAGCACAACACCACCATGACCAGCAACAGATCACCATCGATCGGCGACAAAGAACCACCGCAACCGGACAGAGCACCACAACCGGCGACTGATGCCTGGCCACCATCGTGCGCCATCTCCATCACTACGACATCGCATCTCCATCACTAGGTTGTGGCTACCCACCATCATGCGACTGGAGCACACACCATCACCGTCAACATCGCCATCTCCGTCACCACGACAAAGCCACCATTTTGCGCCACCGTCTATTCATGTGTGTATGTATTGAGATTTAGGGGTTTTAAGGGGTTCGCTTTTTGGGAGATTTTTTTAACAATTTAGGTTTCGATTAAGTGTGTGTGTGTCTGTTCAGATCTGTAACATTGTGTGTGTGTGTGAGTGTGTTCAGATTTGTAATTATGTGTGTGTAGATTTGTAACAGAGTGTGTGTGTAGATTTGTGTGTTCTTGTTGGTTGGTGTTTTAAAGAGAGAGAGAGAGAGAGAGAGAGAGAGTGTGTGTGTGTGTGTGTATGTGTGTGTGAGAGAGAGAGAGAGTGTGTGTGAGTTCTTGGTGGCGGTGATGATGCAGGGGTGAATGTGGCGGTGGTGTTTTTCTGGTGGTTGTGGAGGTGGGCGGTGGCTATGGTGTTTTTATGGTGGTTGGGATTTTAGAGAGAGAGAGAGAGAGAGTGTGTGTGTGTGTGTGTGTTCTTGGTGGTAGTGGAAATGCCAACGACAAAGTTGGCGGTGGTGATGGCAGAGGTAGGCGGTGGTGGTTTTCTTGGTGGTTGGAACGAGAGAGAGAGAGAGTAGTCTGTGTTAAAAATTAGAGAGAAAATATGTATTTAAAAAAATTAATAATTATAAAACCAATTAATAATTAAAAATGGTAAAGAGACATACATACCCTTAATTTAACGGACATAGTTAACGGAATCCGTTAGAAATGACTACTCATGCAACAAAATGGTACTTAAAGGACGATGCTTGCAACTTTTTCAAAAAAAGGACTAAACCTGCAATTCGTGGTTAGTTAAAGGACCATTTATGAAATTAACTCATATATATATATATATATATATAAATCAAAAAGAAATTGATGAAGAACTAGTTTTAATCAATAAAGATGATGAACTAACGATTATCAGTTGGTATATATACCGAAAAATGATCAAATAATCACCCCTTTTACACTTTTTACTTTAATTTTCTTTTTATTTGATCTCATCCCTATATATATAATCATACGTACTCCACGAGTATAATAATTTATTCTAAATTTAGTTCCCTTTTCTAGTATATCAACTCAGTTGAATGTGGCTATAAATTTAAAACTCTCTTTTTTGTCATTTTAATACAAAACTGAAACAAAATGATGACTAAGTTTGTCATTTAAAAATAAAAAGGGTTTTTTTTTAATAACAATATGCGAGAAAGAAACAAATTAAAATGTAAAAATGACCACAATATAACATTTGTAAATAATAGTATGGATAAAAACCATGAATATCACAAAGTAGGTGTGTTTTTATGACAATAGTCTGTTGGTTAAGAATGGTGAAAATTCATAATCGAATATTGATACATACACACAGTCTTTCTATGAAACGTGAAATCAGTTTATAAATTTGGTATTAGATTACATTTGCACTTAATACTATATCAAATTATCAATTCCTACATTGGAACTTAGTTTCTCTTTTTATTACTTAAATTTGATTTGATAAAATGTTTTAAATTCTAAATGTGAATATAATTTCATTTTAATTTAAACATTTAGTCATTAATATTATAGTAATATATATTAGAGCTTGTGTTTTCATCGAATCTAAATAAACTAATATCAAGTAGTTTGTTACCTAATTAAATACAACTCATAATTCACCAATCATTAGCTTTGGTCACATAATTCTCTTTCGATCACAGCTACCAATTTCAATCCATCACTCACCCACAAACAAAATTGACTTAACAATTCTAAACAATTTCCCCTATCAAATTTCGACAAAGAAGTAGACCGCTACATAGCCATCACGATCGCCATATGCATGTAAATGCACAAGTATCTCGATTCAAGCCACTCGAGAGGAGTCAAGTCTTTGGTTCAAATATACACAACCTAACAGATATTCCTGTAATCGTTTTTGAAAACTACTGGATTATTTACGCCGGGGCAAGTATTGTAAAAACAAGGCACAACCCCACCTTCAAAGATGACAAAATTTTGAGAATAAAAAATCAAGAAAAGAAGGGATTGTACACCAAGTCATCACTAAATTCCCTGTTTTTATAATTGCAAACCTCAACAAGAAGTTAACAATTCAATCGAACACATTTTATTCTCTTACAATCAATCAATCGTAATCACATGCCAATTCTTAAAAACATACCAGTCACCTCATTAATCTATTTAACTAGATACCCTAATATAATAACTTTTCAATAATGACTAAGATAATCATCCAATAACAACAATTAAACCTGGCCTAGGGTCGAACCCTAATGCAACCCTATTTCACCGGAAAGAAATTGCCGCTCATTGGCGCCGAGAGTCCAAACACAAGTCTCGAGCTTTCATACATATCTCGAATAGCTCCTATGTACCTAATCGAGACATTTCTTTCATCCAAGGTTTTCCGAATCAAATCTCTGAAGAAACTATCGCATACCTCCTGCAAGTCTATAAAAACCATTTGCCAGCCCTTTTATTTTTCTTTGTATTGCACCATTAGTCATCTCGGGTGTCATATGGAACTTTCATTAAAATAAAGAAAATTAAATTAAATGCGATAGCAGTTATAATTTAAAGAAATACGTGTTGTCTCTCTAATACTAAATACTTGTCAAAAAGGGTTGTATTTTACAGAAAGAATATATATATATATATGTATATATATGTATCTTATCCCGTTGTAATAAAACTCAGTGCTACAACAGCCTCTGCCTCAACATATTCTTTCCTCACCATTACCAACCACTTCTCCAAAAACATTCTAATAACAATAAACTTTCATACAAACTAAAAAAGAAACAAAATTTAGCATTACAAAATAAGTCCCCCCCCCCCCCCCCCCCATCTTCAAACTCACGCTACTAGAAGCATTACATCTCGCCTCGTTAGACTACATACACATGCTACTACGTCGGCGTCCCATCTCAACAACTACTGCAAAACAATTCAACATGAATGAAAGTCGTAAGCATCAATAAGTACCAAGACCAACAAAGATTGATCAAAATGAAACCATAACTTAGAGGTTTTGATTTCGACCTGTTTGTAAGCAAACAGATCGTTCCTTAATTGTGTCTTAATCTCAAATGGGTCAAATCAAATAATCTAACAAAAAAGGGCAACACGTTGAATGGGTTAAATGTCACCCCGAACAGTGATGGACCTGGCCTGAAAGTCGTCAGGGAGCACCGATAAATTTACACAAACCACATAAATTTCACCAGTGACGCAGGCTATCCCCGACACCATGACAGGTCTGCCACTGCACCCAAGTCTATTTTCAAGGTGTAAAAAGAGCTCTTAGCATATTGTCTTTTGTATTGTAACCAACTCGTTAATATTCTATTAAAAATTAAAAATGTAAAAAATGAACAAAAAGGTGTTAGTGGGTAAACCCAACCCGCCCAGGCCACCTGTACTATAACTGAACGAAAAGAGAAATCTGTGTGTGGCGAGTACCAACCATGCAGCCTTCTTTCATGGATCAATATGAGCTTTGATGCGTTTGATAAGATCTGTTTTCAGCAACTCAGGAACTTGAGAAACAAAAGTAGCCTTGGCATCAGCTATTAATTTCCTCCTGCATATTGCACGGATGAATGAATATAAGCTCAATTTTGAGGTCATATCTTTTTAACACCTAAGGAATTAAAGCATTAGTTTTGATGGCAGGTAAAGGCTCAACACAAAATGCGCACCATGCTCCTCTTTAATACGGAATACTTATTTGCATTTAGAGAAAACAGGGTATAACGAACCATATTGAAGAAAAAAAGGACCACATAAAACAATGCTAATTAATTTAATGACGATTATGTGTATCAATTTAGAGAAATGGCCTATTTAGACAAAACAAAAGCCAGGGTAGATTACATTACACTTCATTAAGTGACAAGGTTTCACTAAGTTGACATTAGAAAAAAACTTAATACCAGGCATCCAACTATAAAATGGTTTAATAAAATGTCTCAACTGCTGATCATATGTCTAAAATGCCCCTTAGTAAAAACTAAAAAGTAATAGAGAAAACATGCAGACCACTAAGACAATGCAAGACACGTTTGAATGTTAAATTTTTGGGAAACAATTCAAGATGAAAAGTTTTTTCATTTGTTTTGATATGGAGAGAATGCCATATGAGAGCATTATCAAATTACCAAAGTCGTAGAAGAAAAAGAAAGAACAAAAAAAGGAGTTATTCATTAAATTTGGTAACTTTTATAACTAAATGCAACATTTAAATGTCTTAATTGGGGGAGTGTCAAATAGCCTTTTTAAATAAACTGGGTCAAATTGAACATGAAAACTAAATATGCCTAATGGCTAATTCCTCTTTATAGATGTTCCTAACAATGTGTATCCTACCATAACTATTAATCCCCAACCAAAAGAATAATAATAATAATAAATTAAATAAAACAATATAACTGGGTCTAAACTCTAAACATATGTCCTACTTCAAAACTTAATTGTGAAAGCACAAGCAAACATCTCTTTGAGTTCACTCACAATGTTTTTAAACAGTCGTAATCATGTTGAAAGATAAAGACTGATATAATCTCTCCTTTTATTTTGTATAAATTGACCTTCATGTTTGTAAATAACCCTAATATTCATGGCAAAAATGAGCCTGATCTATAAATATAAAATACTAACAAAGTGGATATTGCTAGTAACACTTGCAAGTAATATAGTGTCATGTGTCATTAAATTAGAGAACTGTTGCTAGTTGCTACGATCAGAGAGGGGAGAACTAGGGAGAAGCCTGATTGGATTGATAGATCAGCGCTTCAGAAAATTCCCAACTTTCTTTCATGTCATTTCAAATATCACTTGAAGGTCCTTTGGGTGAAAAAAAAATAACAAAGAATATTTTGCTAAGGCACAACAGACTCCAAAAATGTTCATACTCAATTACATGCATAATCATTTTAATGATAGAAACTAACTTAATATCCAATTCTTAAGTTAAATATATAGTATAGCATGGAAAGGGGTACATGTAGGAGAACAGAAAAGAAGCTACATAATGCAGTACACATAAAAAAAATATAGACTTACTTAAGTTCATTTCTGGGTAAGGCGTCATTGCCTTCATCTCGTGCGAACAGCTTCTTGGCACGCATGAAACTTGCAACCTTATCTGAATAACCACAGTTTCGCAGAAATGAAGAAGCTTCTTTCCCAAGACTGAGGCAAGCCAAAAAAGAAATTATGAGAATCCAAATATTTATATAAAAAAACCACAGATATATGCACTTCAAGACAAATACAACTATATAAAACTGGAGGCACAGTGATGAGGAATAAAAGATATCAGAAAAGTTTTTCCTAAACTACGTATGTATATAGCAGTGCAAGTCGAGATGAGCTTATTTTTTATATCACATCATATTAAGATAAAATGTCATCACTGTGGTAACTCTAACTTCAGAGAACAAATGCAGGATGTATTTGGTAATTTAATAAACGCCAACTGTAAACCATATCCCCCAACAAAATCACAAATAAGTGAAGCATTAAAGGTGACAAGTAACATTGAAAAAACATACCTTATCTTCAGATCTTTGTGTTTTGCTACTGACCCATGATCCTTAGCAATCAAATCACAAGGCTTGTGCTCTGCATGTTTCCTCTGGCAGTCTAATTCATCAGGGAGATTTTTAGCAATACCATTATTATGCACTTCACCTGTTTCCATTCCGTTTCTTGTAATATTTCTCTTACACCCATTTGCAACAAACTCATCTCCATTCATCCCTATCTCAACATTTCCATTTGCCACAGGTTTATTTCGGGTAATAACCCCATTCTTGTCCTCTAACAATGGAATCTTCTTATCAATTGTCTTCTTAGAGTTTGAGACTTTCACGTCACCATTAATATCATTATTTTCTTTATTATGGATAATGATATTAAATGTTGAAGGGTGCTTTTTGGCACCAGAATTCCCAGAAATGGCTGACTTCCTTTGAGGACCAACAAGAAATTTGCCAACTTTAGATGCTGTTGCTGCAGGATCATCAACCTTCTGTGAATGATGATTAACACATTGTTGTGAGTCTGTAGACTTTGCAATATGAGTAGATCTGGGGATTTTTGAGGTATCATTTCCATTGGAATCATTTGTTGTTTTTGTTCCATTAGTAGCTAAACTTTTGTTAGGTAGAACAGCCCTCTGTTTGGTGCGAGAGTAAAAAAGGATATAGACTTTCTCGGAGTAAACCTCTTGTAAGGTTGAAACTGAAACATAAGAATCATTGCAGCAATACCAACGCCCAATCGCATCCTGTATACATGTTTGAAATCAACATAAGCAAATAAGCAATGCCACATGCATAAATCTCAACTAATTAAGTTATTTAGTACCAAGCTCATTTGTGAATAAGATGATTTAGGAGGTTTTACACATTAGAAGTACATTTTGCCATTTTAAGCAACCTTCAATCAGCTACTTTTTAAAAACTGTACATGTTTTATGATATAGCATAAAACCCGAATCGACTTATTCATAAGCAAATGAGTCAAAACTGACACATTGATACCGATTAGTTGAATATGAAAAATTATAGCAATGCTTAAAGAAACCTTGATGTAGGCATAATAGTGTCCTGAATCTGGTGAAAAGCCAGAATGTACAATGGTGGCAAAAAGTTTATACTCTGGATGAAGATCCTGCAGAATAATGGATTAAGTGAATTACATAATAGTTCTGAAAGGAGAAATACTAAGCACTTAAATTGTTCAAAATGATTTCCACCAGAAGAGAGACAACACCGTGCTAATTCTCCCTATTTTTGCCAACAGATATTATAAAGACATCATATGAAGTGTGCTAAAAATGATGATATCTGGCTAGCTACTTAAAATTAAAACATCACGAGTCACAAGAACTCCTAGCTAGAAAACATGGCATCTTGAGATAAAACCTACAGGGTAACCAATTGAATAGGCCGCAAAAAGAACATAAGAGCAAACACATATTTTCACCTGGCATATCATCTCACATTAGTATTATAGTATTATTTGGGTTTACTTTTCCAAAATGTATTAAACTATACGCCAAATGTTAATGTGTGTATCCACCTTCTAAAAGTATAAGTTTAGTACATACAATAGTAAGTTTAATACATACAATAACACATTTTTTGAAAGTTTGATACACACAATAGCATTTTTTGAAGGTGGATACACACATTAACATTTAGGGTATAGTTTAATACATTTTAGAGAAGTAAACCTTATAATAAACTATAGTGAACAACTCTAAACCAAATCATCTAAGTTGTAACATTCATCAACATTGCAACCAGCCAACCACAAGCCGTATCCTTTAAGGGAGTAAAAATGATTCTATAGTACAAAATAAAATATCATAAAATGTGTTCAGAATCCATTTCTATACTTTCATATATAAGGTTATCAACTTGTAGAGTAGAGATGCCTGGTGAAATGTAGGTCTTCATATACTAATACACCTGACATGAAATTGAAAACCAGCTCTTCTAATTAAATGAGCAGGTTGAAATGCAAGTGATACGTATCTATTTATATTAGGATAGTATTTATCTATTAATTTAGTAGTTATCTAGTTTTCTATATTATGGTTATCTAGTTTAGGATTTCAAATAGGGGGTTAGGGCCGATTTAGGAGAGGAGAGTTTAGAGTTATTTTGATATTTTCTTTGTTTTGGAGAGCTCCTACCTCTCGAAAGTAGGTTAAAGAGAGACGGGTGCTTCTCGAAAGCATGCCGACTATTGTATTCGTTCCGATTTATCAATATATCAACGACGGGTATCCCCACGTCGGCGGTTAACAACACTAAACCGATTGGCCAATCATCAACCCTAGTTTTCGATGAGAATGGGTTCCCGCTACTGCCGTATCTAGAGGGTTTTAGCGCCAACAAAGGTACATTCCAACATTCAACCACCCAAGGTATTCCTTTTTCGCAAGGTGTGTTTGTTTCTGAGCCTAAAATTTTTTCATTTTCTAATACGAGGCTACCACCTTTCAGCGGTGGCAGCTGTGGAAGGGGTTCTGGGCCATCGGGAGAGCAGGTTTGGGTCTCGGGAATCGACTACCGTTTGCGTAAGCTTAAAATGCCCTTGTTCGACAGGGAGGATGCATACGAGTGGCCAGTGGGTTTATCGTATGAAAAGGTTGTTTGAAATTCAAAGGGTTTGTGACTACGGGGGGGGGGGGGGGGGGGGGGGGGGGGGTTGATGTGTTATGTATGGAGGTCAAGCTTTAGCGTGGTACAGGTGGAGTGACACGCGAGATCCGTTCCGCCACTGGGAAATGTTAAAAAGTAGACTTTTAGATCGTTTTCAGCCGTCTCAGGACGGGGATTTGTATTTTGTACGAAAAGTTTCTAGCCGTTAGGCATGGTACAACCCGGAAATATGTGGGACAGTTTGAAACTTTAGCTGCCCAGCTGGATGAGATCCCCGAGCGAGTTATAGAAGGTATGTTTATTAAGGGTTTAAAACCAGAGCTCCACACTTCAGTTCGTTTATTGCAACCCAAGGGACTAAATCGGGTTGTGAAACTTTAGATAATGGTGGATGATAACCGGCCTGGCAATACCGGGGATACAGGAAAAGGGGGAGGAAAAAAAGGAGTTCCGTCTAGCCGAACCGTGAGGGAGACCTTGCAAAGTCCGAAGCTAGTGAACTCTGTGCTGTAGCAACCTCACTCAAACAGGACTAAACAACAGCCCAAACGGATGTCTGTATCGGAATTAGACAAGAAGAGGGATAAAGGACTTTGTTTTAGGTGCAACGGAAAATTTGCACCTAGCCATCGTTGCTCGAAAAAGATGCTACAAATTCTGGCGATTGACGATGAAAACAGTTGTGATTTGGAAAACCCTCAACCACATGCCGAGTAGCTACAGGTCCTCCACCTTGAGGGCAAGGTGAATTTTCGGGGGCGGGGTAATGATACGTATCTATTTATATTAATTTAGTAGTTATCTAGTTTCCTATATTATGGTTATCTAGATTAGGAATTTGAATTGTTTCCTTATCTTAATTGATTTCTAGGTTATAAATAGGGGGGTTAGGGCCGCTTTGGGGAGAGGAGAGTTTAGAGTTATTTAGGTATTTTATTTGTTTTAGAGAGCTCCTACCTCTCGAAAGTAGGTTAAGAGAGACGGGTGCCTCTCGAAAGCACGCCGACTATTGTATTCGTTCCGATTTATCAATATATCAATTTGGTTCATATCAGCAAAATAAAAAGGGTGTGTACCTATTTCAAGGATATGGATACAACTCACAAGCATACACGTGCATAAATAATAAGAGGACTTTCAGAACCATCACATCCTTGGTTTAAAAAGCGCGCTCTGATGTTGTCTCCTGATGTGTGATACGGCTGATGCAGTGATGCATTTTTTTTTTTGCTGGAATGGGCTTAAAATAGCCTGTGTTGGGTTAAGTTAATTGCTGGAATGGGCTTAAATAGGCCAATGTTAAACAAATAAAGATTCAATTGACCTAATAGAAGGTCATGGCTTCACACTCTCCCCAAATTTCAGAGTCAACACTGCTGACTGCTGCTTTCTTTCCCTCCTGCAGTCCAGCAATTGAAGGTATGTCTCGATTTTTTTATTTTTTTACATTTATCAGTCCATTGAATGCTTCTAATCTTCTATGCTGATATTTTTTAGAGCCTATGATAGTGTATGATTTTTCACCACCAATACAGTTGCGAAACTGGTACTAGGAGGCTCACGATCAATATGTAGACAAAGGTTGCAACCAAGGTGCATATTATCATATAGAGAGAAGCGACACGTAGCGATTCGTACTACCAGAAAAGCTTCGCTAACCGGCAGGCAATAGAATCTGCCAATAGGCGCAAGTAAGCGTAGCGAATCTGATAGGAAATACATACTTTAGATACTTAAGGGGGGTAAAGGGTAAAGTTGGGTTTAAGATTGTTAGTAGTTTCTAAATAAATAGGAATCAGTATTTTATTGTTGAGTAGGCAGAAATACGTCTACGTTTTTGATTTGTGGAGGATTAGGGTTAAATTTTGTGTTCAACTTTAGTTCTATATCATCTGAGATTTCAATTTCTGACTATCGAATTGTATGCACTGCTGTTCGTAATTTCCATTCTGTATCATTGGTCCGACCTGCCGCTCACCTGCCGTGATTTGTCGCTTTGGAAAGCTGTTCTTGCCACCGACGACCTGATTGAAGCATCGATCTGTTTTTGTGGGTTCTGCCGGTTGATCTGCCATTGTGCGATCTTCGACTTGTCCAGTCAAAATTGAACCATCGGTCTCTCCTACACTCTCGATTGCTGCATCTCGACTTCAATTTCTGGTTCAATTCCGACTCCCCTGCAATCAGATTGCACTGTCGCTAGGTCACAATCATGATCTGTCTTCTACCTTCGCTTTCAATTTTTGGAATCAATTGTCGTCACGTACCTCACGTTTGGTAAGTATCGCGGTGATTTATTCATCTGTTCTTTTGTTGGCGCTTTTGATTTGGGGATTATTATTAGTCTTCGGTTGCGGTGATTTACTCTCTAGTTGGACCTCCCGTTTTTTTGATTTTGGGTTCTTCTGTTCGTGACTCTGTTGGTCGGGAATCTGCTATCTAAATAGCACTACAGTGTTGTAATTCGTTTCTGGGGTTTGTGGATCTGTCCGTCTTTTGATTGTGTGGTTCTTCTTCCCACTTTCAATGGAAACTCGCTCGGTACAGCAGCGTTTGGATCAACAGGAGGAATCGATTCATCAATTGCTATCTGATGTGAAGGAAATCAAAGCGGTTTTGGAAGCTGATCGACAGAGAATGCAGAGTTTCAGAAGGTATTGTTGGCTTGGATGAAGCACCAGGACAAGCGTTCTGAGGCTGATTTGAATGGGGGTCGCATTTTTTATTCTCCTTGTGGTGGCAGTGGTTCGGGAGTGGGTGGTGGTTCAGGTTTGGATGACGGTTCTGGTCTGGGTGGTCCATCAGGTGGTGCTAATGGTTCTGGGGGTAGTGGTGTGACTCCTCACGGTGGAGCTGTGGTTATGCCATGGGCAGTAAAGAAGGTGCAGTTGCCTGAATTTTCTGGGTTTGATCCACAGGAGTGGATTCAAAAGGCTAAACTGTTTTTTGACATCAATAATACGCCGGCAGATCTTCGTATTCGGTTGGCTCAATTGAGTATGGTTGGTGTCGCTCAACATTGGTTCTCTATCGTCAAACAGGTTCACGCCTCTCTTACTTGGGATCAACTTCAAATCGAGTTGTTGCAACATTTTAGCGGTCTCGAAATTCAGAATCCGTTCGAACAATTAGCTTCTATCAAACAATCGGATTCAATTCACAATTACATTGATGATTTTGAGTATTTGTTATCTTTGGTCCCGCAATTACCGGAGTCACAAGCTATGGGAGTATGGGTTACTTTATTGCGGGGTTGCGCGATGAAGTAAAGCGTTGGGTTCGTCTCCATCGACCCCAATTGTGATTAGATGCCATGTATTTGGCTAAAGATGTCGAAGAGATGTTACGTCCGTCTTCTGTTTCTATTTCTCAATCTCGTTTTCGGTATCATCAGTCGGGTGGACTTGGGGACAATTCCAAATGGGACAAGGGACCGTTGTTGGTCAATCTATGTTTCGTGGGACATCTTTGGTGGATATAGGACTTAAGGGGGCTAATTCACCTCCTCTCTCTAGCCCTCGTCCAGTTGTGGCTACGCCTTCGGAGGGTTCCCAAGTGTTACATCGGGATCGTGGTGTGCGTTCCTTGTCTCGAACTGAATGGGAGGAAAGACGTAAGAAGGGCTTATGTTTTCATTGTGGTCAACAGTTCGGTCCAGCTCACAAGTGTCCGGAGGGGAAATTGGGGGTTCTGCTTATGGGAGATGATGAATATGGGGCTAACGGAGGTAACCTTTATCAATATGAGGAGTTGGGGTCACCCGAGCCAACTATGCGGGACTTGAAAGGTCAAGGTTCTTGAGTCAAAAGGGGTCTCAATTCTCTGCCCTCAAAAAAGAAGAAAAAAAAGACACCGTATTCAGTCATCTTTAGTCAAAAGGGGTCTCAATTCTCTGCATTTCAAAAGGTACACCTCAAAAAATATATGCTGTTAACAGAACCCTCAAGGCCTTATTTTACTATTTATAATTGAACTAGTTGAAGAAAGTTCATCTTTTTGAGGCGTATGCCTAGGAGCAACAAATAAAGTAACTCACTTCTTGTAAGAGTCGAGGGCAACTTCTTTGCAAGTTTTTTAATGAAATACCAATTTCCCAAATCTCACATGAGTACGAGAAGTTTCAATATAATTCTTCTCAAGGTATCCACTACTTTATGCACATATAATGTTCCTTACATTACATAAGAGACAACAACTTGCTCTAAATAAGCATGTTCATCTTATGCATCATATACTATAAACATTTAGCAATCATTTTAACGTGATAAGATGTCTTAATATACTCCCCTCTATCCTACCTATGAATCTTGGTAATAAAGTTGTCCCTGCCCATTTTGACCAATGATCTTATGAGAAAGCTGTTGAAAATAGAATTAAACTAACTATTGAAGAACGACAACTCGACAAGGCTCTTATAGAATAAAGTAGTTGTTGCAAGCTAAGTCAGCATGTCATGTGCATATAGTACCACCTACATTCTATGTGCCACATTGTCTCATGCTGAGAAAAAGTTTCTCTTATGTATCTATTTTCTCAACACAAAATTAGCAACACCTTTTTTCTTAAGCTTCTTATTCATTAATACTATGTTACTACAAATTGAAATTAGTGTTGCCAGCCTGCTGTCTTCTTCATGGAAGTTGGATCAATCTATAAGCTTACTGCATAAGGCATACGCGTAAATATGAAATGGAGATGAAGAAAGCTAAATGTCCAAACAAGTAAGCCAATACAAGAAACTTAATCGTAAGACTAGAACCACATACCTGGCTTATTTTGCACATGAAACTTGAAAGATTTAACACTTCCTCAAAAGTAATTGCTTTGTCTATCTTCCCACCAAATATTCCATCAAACCTCTATTCAAACAAAAGATAATCTGAATTAGCTATCATTTATCGTAACAAAAAGAAATGCAGTAGCAACAGCCACCAACAGAACCCACCTTTAACTGAATTACAAGAATGTTAGGTGCCTGAAGAATAGACATTTGCTTTCTTGCTGCTACCAACTTTTTACAACTACAAAAGCAGAAGTTTCTATCTCAAGCATCTGTATAAATAAGCATGATATAAACACATACATACGTGAGCGATATTGTAAAGATAATATGCTCACCTATCACACTTGTATTTGTTATTCCCATCTAGAATCTCTGGTTGAAAAAATTTCTGAAAAGCTTCCTTGAGAGAACTACTACTTAATACATCAATACTGATATCCATTATATCATCAACCTTATTAGACTCATTTCCACAGGCAAGACACTTGACCTGGCTCTGCAAAGCTCCTCCAAATATCTCCTTAACTACTGTACTGCCACTAAAGCCATCACCTCCTCCATTACTGACAAACTTACGTCGTTGCTGCTGCAACTTCTTCAAGCGAAGACATGTGGTATGGCAGGCATCAATGACATACCGCAGGAACTCGTGTGCATCCTCTTGCCTTCCAAGACGAAAATGCTCTGCAAAGATTTTCAAGCCAGCAATGATCTTGCCAGGCGTGTCTAGGGTTAAATCGATGCTAAGAGAACGAACAATTCTCTTCTCTAGTAGACAAAACGGACAATCACTCTTCTTGTCCTGCTGTGACAGGGAATCGCCTACAATCGCATAGCAACAAATAAACAAATTTACCCTCCTTAACCCTTTCACACATACATGTAAAATGCCGTATAGGTTCATATACTCAGAATAATGGAAAACTATGTTTGAAAAGCGAAATACGATACTTGGGTTAGAGAAATTCATGCAATCAGTGTGAAACAAATACTCCAATTCTCAATTTCATAAGCGTGGTGATAGAATTAGGTTAAATTAAAAAAAAAACATGTACATGCTTGTGCGTGCGTGCGTGCGTGCGTGCGTATGAGATATATGAGAGCAAGTAGAAGAAAAGTACATACAGAAGGCGGAGTGCTGAAGCTGGAGGCAGAAATTGGCAAGGGGAGGAGTATAGGTTAAGCACTGGAGGACGGCGTTGAGGTAGCAGGTATTACCGAGATTCTTGAACCCTAATGGAGGACCGCTCTTCCGTTTCTTAGATAACAAATTGGCCTGCCAAGTCATTTGCAATTGCAAACCAGCCATTAACAGCGAGGACCTCTCGCTCCTGAATCACCGGCCGCATTGAATAACAATCCCCACCGCCACCTCGCCGTGGTGGATCGCATCACTCAAACTTCTTTCTCCTTCTCTACCTGTATATCTCTCTGATCAATGACACGGTGGTAGTAGCGGTGGTTGTCGCCAGGCGGTGAGGATTGGTTATTGCTACTGGAGAATCGAGTGTGTGTGTATGTTGAAGGAGTCCGTTGGCATGCCCGGATGCCTCCCCCTCTTTTTTCCACAGCCCTCAGGCGGCCTGGCCTGTTTAATAGTTTGTTACTTTCTGGAACCACACTTTCTTAATACTCAACTTGACACCTCATACTTTTTACTTCTACATTAACCGATTAAACGTCAAAGTATATATATTTATTATTATCTACTTTCTTGTTTACTAAATATCTAGGGTAGGAGGTAAATGAGCCGAGCTACTCACGAGCTATTTGAGCTCGAATCGTTGAAAGTTCGAAAGAACCGAGCCGAGCTCGAGCTATATTAAAGTTCATTTAATAAACTAGTCGAACTTGAGCTTCAAAGAGTAGACTAACTTAAACTCGCGAGCCTAAACGAGCTC
Source organism: Dittrichia graveolens (assembly GCA_038502395.1). NCBI lineage: Eukaryota > Viridiplantae > Streptophyta > Magnoliopsida > Asterales > Asteraceae > Dittrichia > Dittrichia graveolens. The sequence goes on along the minus strand of JARJIL010000005.1, from coordinate 83,808,343 downwards.
TATATATAAGATAATTAATATTTTATATTTTAACTATGCATCTTCGTATACCATAAGGAAAACTTTATAGTGAGAAATTACAATCATTGTAGATATTTTTTCTATTTTGTATCTAGGGTTATCTGTTATGGGCTGTGTTTAATAAAGTCCATCTAAAAAATATGGTCCTGAAACTTTAATATTTAATCACATGTGATTCACTATACAATCACATGTGATTTGTAAAATCATCACATATGAATTACGAAAATACCACTCCACCCAAAATTTTAAAATTTAATCTGCACCATTGATGACATTGATCCAAAGGCTAAAATTAATCCCTTAAGACTATAAATTAATTATAGACTATATTAAACATTCTTCTATCTGTTACAGCTAATTAAAAGCTTTGTTTTTAAATGAAATGTACTCCCATTACCATTTTTATCTAGTTGTAACATCAATTTTACATCGCTTATCCATTTTTTGCATATCTTTCAACTCAGAAAATGCTTTTTTTTTTCAACCCATTTCACTTTTATCACATTTACCCCATAAATTTCCAAGGGTGCAAAAACCTCGTTCAAAGTTACACACTTGCATGTTCTTCAAGATGATTTTATAAATTATGTGACTACAACGATCTAAAATCCAAACAAAACATTTGTCTTTGATACATAATATTAAAAAGAAACCTGCATTCAGGAGGTTTTAGCAACTAGTTTCAGGTAAGCATATCAACATACAAGTTCATCCTAAACAATAAAGGTTGTTCGTGTAGAGAAAATTTGATGAATTGATAGAATCACATTCAATTGTGTATAAACACTTTCCAAAAGTATTTATTTGTCCCAATGATTCGGGTTTCACTAGATATTACTTTGGAATAATCCAAAGATTTCCCTCTTCTGTTATATGGAAAGGACTAAGAAATGAACATAGAGAAACGATATATGTATATATTGTTCTTCAAAAAAGACCAAAAATCAATTATGCACTCCGCACCTCCTAAACTCGTATTAGCTTATCTTGAAAAACCTCGTTTGGTCTCCGGTAAACCACAATTAACTACAATATAGTTGATAATACTAAAATCACCAAAAGTTCGAAATTGCCTTGCATTATAGAAACTATGTTTCCATAAGACAACGAGGATCTGTTTCTCCAAAACCATTTTTTTTAAAAAAAGAAAAAAAAACAGAAACAAAAGTGGTAACAACTACTCTTTCTATAACAACCAACTTTTGATTCCACCAAAAAAAATTCAAAATGTCAACTTTTAGTACATGAGTATCATCAATTCTAGGTAGCACTTGTGGGTTCTCATAAGAATGCAATTAGCGATCAAATACAAGTTCATGCCATTTAATGAACACATACCACTTTACATACCGAAATAATCGGGACTGTAGAAGAAAAGAACTCCACCCTTCTCATGCTATACCAGATTTACACTTCAACAGATTACACATACTTCGACTATTCTCTACTCCAACTCAAAACGCCTTTCGATATATGTTTTTTTTTTTTTTTTTGCGGTATAAAAGGATACAATTCACTGATCGAGGGGAGTCAAGTGAAAGCATTTGCACCTACTGGGAAGATGGTTTTGTGGAAGCAGCAGATGGTATAGGTAATGAGTTAGTATTATCAGAGACGGTGGCTCGAGATGCTTCCTTTTTCAACTTGAAGTTATTATATGCTGCAACACCACCAATGGCTGCATAAACAATCACAGGCTTGAGATTCCTTAATAGTGTATCTTTCAAATGTGGGTGATAACAATAAGTTTCACAGGAAGCATAAGATAGCAAAAAGTAATACCCGAACAAATTTGAAAATTAATTTGATAGCCATGTGTGCATGACCATACTGTCTAATAAAGAGGGGAAAAGATTCGACTATTTGTTGATTACTAAACATATAGCCACAAAAGTACTCGAGTGAAAAGTAGAGGCAATTTCAATTCATTAACTTATGAATGAGTTGATTTCGGTTACATTTTATTTCTAATGGGTCAAAAGGGTGAAAATGTGAAATCAATAAATAGAACCAAAAACAAGAGCAGGTTACAGGCGAGGAACAAGTTGAAAGTTGCCCAAGGTGCACTTTTAGTGCATACAAACTTTAAAACCATTTTATACAAAAATAAATAAATTATTATTATAATGATATAGCCGTAATTATATTCAGCTAAAGCTGGCAATTCTCGATACTACACGAAACCGGACCCGAAGCGAACATGAACGTGACATGAAACTAAATTGGGTCAAAACGGGTTGACGCAAACCCGACAACCCAAAGTTTACCTGTTTAACCCGATTTAATTTAATAATAATAATAATGAAATAAAAAATCATTTTTAATTTAAAATAATAAAAAAATTATTGTAGGCAAATCTCTAGAACCTTAAATAACTAAATTTTAGATTATTAAAATCTAAAATAATTATAATATTAATTATTAAAAATCTAAAATAATTTATAAAATCAGCTTGAACTCTAAAAATAAAGTTAAAAAGCCGTTAACTAGAAAGTAAGAAAACAAATATTTGGCATTTTAGCTTTGGTGCCATCCTTGGTTCCTCATTCATTCCAAATTCCTTAAACCTAATCAATGTCCTAATATGATGAGAAGTGACTTGAAAGGCTTAGACAACACTCAATTCCTCGATTACCATCGGCCAACAGCAATCTCCCAAATCCGATCTGCAACTCACAAAAGTAATAAATCCAGTCCGCAACTCTCACAAGTAATAAATCCGATCTGCAACTCACAGAAATCCAATCTATAGGTTTCCTCTTCCCCCATCTCATTCTCATCCCTAACAGTTAGACAATTAAGCGACACGAACCACGAAAATCCGATTTTTTTCCCAGAAAAATGTGTCGACGGGAAACATGACCCGAACCGAACACAAAATTAAGGGTCGACAAGAACATGACACGCCCGTTTAACACGAACAAGAATTGCCAAGCCTAATTTAGCACATCAAATATATTTTTAAAGATGCATTTCAAAAAAAAAATTATAAATGAATTCAAAAAATTGGACAGAAAAGTGCTTTGGTTCAATCTATACAGAATTACCCATTTTAACCATTACCTAACCTGCCCGACGCTGCAGTTTTCTAACCCTAGTAAGCACCAATGTTTGCAGAAAGAAAAAGATTATAAGTGTGAAACACCAAATATTGCATGTTTCATCTTTTTATTCCATGTTCAGGATGCTAAAAGATTTCCATCTGTAATTATTTACGTAGGCTGCAAAGTAACATGCAATAGAAGAAAGAGAAAAGAAAGAAAGAAGGTAAGAAAATTACCTATTGCATAACCGAAGATATTTATGATGGTGAGTTTTGTATCAGCAAAGAGAAGTGCCGACAATAAGACCACCACCCAGTCTTTGACAACTCCCGCCACACGAATTGTGAGAGCACTTGTATGTTGAATCACAAGAAAAACCGAAAGATTTAGAGCAAAAGTACAGAGAGAATTGAGTGTTAGCATGAGAGGCTGAAAGGTCCACGTCCCTTGTGCATCCATCTTTGGCTTCTCCAAAAAGATCCATGGAACTAAAAGACAGAGAGCGCTGCATAGCGAATCAAGATTCTGTTCACATGGACAGAAATGTAAAAATATATTGAATGGTGGCAGACAGATTAATATTTACTTAGAGGTGGCAACATGAACACTTCAGGCAGGTTGTGTTAAGGGGCTGACCATCAGAGACTTTTTTGTTAACTTTTTCAATACCTCTGTGAAAAAAATATTACTATAATATTAATAAAAATCTTTATCTTTCTATAAAAACAATGGCTCTTTATATAGAACACCAATGACCAATGTACTTTCACTTTTGTCCTGTTTGAGTCATTGCACTTGTCTTTGTACACTTGAATCATTAATGAATGCTTTTGTCCCATTTGGGTCATTATATGGCATTCTAGTGATGACACAAATGGGAAAGAAAGTTTTATAGCAATTCCATACGACAATACAAAAGGGAACAAATAGTCCACATAAGACCCACACGTGACAAAAAGTCATATATTAGTGACTCAAGAGCACCCAAGAAAAAGTAAATGACTAAAACGAGATAAAAGTGAATGTACATTGATATTTTATGGGGGAAAAACCTAAAAATGTTTATGAAGTTGTGTACACCAAAAAATAGACTTTGAGGGACTTTAAACCCATCTGACTTATTGCCCTTTTAGCTAGTTATATTGATTTGACCCATTTGAGATAAAACATAACTAAAACCGACTCATTCATAAGGAAATGGATCAAAATTGCCACCTCTACACTCTCTGTCTAGAGGTAAAGTACATGCCTGCAAGGGCTAACGTAATACATCATGGATATTGGGTTCAACTTCAGACCCTTTCTTTTAACCAAGATCTCCATGAATATAAGTCTCAAAGCTTCTCCAATAACACCTCCCATTTGATAAACCACTCCAATCCAATTAATATTAATTTCCCCATAAGAAGCCACTAATACTCCAAGACTTATCACAGACATTATTAAAAGCATCCTCATGCTCATTACTTCAAGTCCAGCTGCTACTCCAAGAAGAAAAACAGCTACAGGCACTGCCACATCACTCAAAAATACATCTTATTGATATCTGATCCAAGAAAGTCTTTATATTTGATTAGATTTTTAACTACAGGTGGTAAAAATGTGTGTGTTGTAGGTTCCATAACGGGTCAAATGGATAATCGTATATACAGGTCGGTTCAGGTTTGGGTTCACCCAAAACCCATTTGTCCAAATTTTCTATAAGTTTAAAATCAAATAAATAGTGTCAAATATGACTACAAGAAACTATATTATTTAAATAGCAATTCAATCTTTTAAATAAAATGATTCATCAGATTTTGTGTCAAAAGACTTAAAATACACTTCGGATAACTTTTGAACCCGTTCAACCCATTTAACCCATTTCTTTTTAGCTAGCCCTTTTGTTTTCTTTATTTATGTTACCCGTTTGGTCTATTAATGATGATATGCAAACTGAATCGTTAAGTAAATGGGTCGAAGTTGCAACTTAAATCTGGCTAATGGAAACAGCAATTGGTTCCTTCAGGATTTCTTTAAGTTAGTTGCAAATAGAACAGAGAACAATCCAAATATTGAATATACTTACTGACTGCTTTCAGCATCTGAGCAAATGCAACAGATATATAGAGGTATGCAGTGTTTCCAAGCCAAAGAGTCATAGCAAACATTGCACCAATTGGAATGACTGATGTGGTGTATCTGTAACAGATGATTAACCACACAAAAAGTGAGTAAGAATAGAGAAAATAAATTTCTATAACCTTTATTGACACCTAAGCATTTCTAACTGGAACTGCTAGAAAGAGACCACAATAAGTCGTTCATTGAATAGCCAAAATTCTTAGTTGTTTTGGGTATTTAGGCATGAATAAACTTGCTGTAAGATTGACCGACATACCAGGGAGTGTTTGAATGCATTATCAAGCTGATTATCTGATATTGCAACATCAAGTTGTGACAGTTTCTAGTCTGTCTAAAGTGATTTTGATTATGATTAGCTGAGAGAACGTAAGTTTCATATTAGCTCCAGCAAAACCAGTTATTAAAAGTTACTTATTCAACTCTCTTTCCCTATTTTAAAGACTTTTCACCTCCTTTCTTATAGCAATCACTATTTGTATAAAAGATAGTTGTTCAAAATATACAGATGTTTTGGAAAAAAAAAATTATAAATCATATTATTATGGCTGATGATAAATAAATTGTCATATAAATATATTTTATGGTTAACACAAATGTCTTTGTTGGTCATCTTATACTAAGGTGGGTTTTGGTGTATACATGCCTACATGGGATTCGGAATGGGTATGACTTTGAAAGGAAAGGAGGAGAGAAAAAACCCTCCAACCTAGGTGGGTTTTGAAAAACCTTCCTTACGTAAGAATCATTACCAATTTTTTTAACCTAAACCTCAACCAAACATTTTTATCACTTTCATTCTTATTTTTCAATTCCAGACTCTTAGACAAATTCACTCTAATTTCTTACATAATAAGAATTTTGGACACTCAAAGTCTCAAACAAACATTATATTTAGCTTATTACAGCTTTAAACAACAAAAGCATGCCCCAATAGTATTTCTTGCAGCACACTTTATTACAGTTAAACAAACTATATATGCGTATAATTTATGATACAATCAGTTTCAATGCAAATGCAAACACCCCGTAGCAATAGCCCCTAGGAAAGAATATTATTTGAATTCATATATCATATAGGACAAAAACATACTTAATTCTTACATTTCAAGAGTCATTCCTTCCTCAACTTTTAAAATCTGAAATTAAATGCAAGATTTTGTTACATATTGCAGAAACCATATATAAATACCAGGATGTTGAAGTTCTACACATGAAGCAAGTATTCTATTACCTTGAGAACCTTGGTGAGTACAAAACACAGTACTGAGGAAAACAACATATGAAGAAGTGTCAACGCAAGTGGATACGGAAAGTTTATCTCCTTTGATGACAAAACCCACTGCATCGCCATAGTTGGATAAACCAGGTAAATTTAATCCAGTCAATACTTACCTCAAGAATTCCAAAAATGGAACTTACTAGCAAAGATAAGTTACACCGCAAATCCTCACATTAGAAGGAATAATTGATAAAATAACTTATATACAGAAATCAAGGCATTTCTCAGAAGTCAGCATAAGTGATGTAACATTAAAAAGGTTTCAGAAATGAATCTTCTTTAAGTTTTACATGCACCAACAATATTAAAAACAACCTATAGGTAACTAACAATAAAGAATAATGAGTGAAGTACGAAACACTCTTTTTGAGTATAACGGCAAATCAAAAAAATGCTATAACGCGATGAAGTGAAAAGAGGAATATTGCTAATAGCATGGAATGCCACACCTATCTTTAAAATTTAGTTTTGTGGGAAGCCTCTGAACTAATTAACAGAAGGGCAAGATAGTAATTAAGTAACAATGATTCTTTCCTTCTTGTTTTAAATTTCGATTGTTTAGGCAGTCCACAAGGAATAATCAGAGATAAAAGGTCTTAATGGTCTGCTGATTAAGAGGTTAAGAATACATTAAGTATGAAATACAACTTCTGTCTCCATTCCATACTCTTTCCTCTTATTTGTCATCTCCTTTTCTAATGGATAGCGCTGAAACTTGGTTTAAGGCGTTAGTTGCTATCTAGATTCTAGAGGAGACAACATCCACCTCAGCAATTATAATTTTGCTACACTAGTCTTATGTAAATGTATTCATGTGCTAATCTAACATTATACCCCATAACTCATAGCAGACTTCAAGACATAACTAGAATTTAAGTTCAGTCTCAAGAAATTTTTTGATCATGAAAAATCAAGGTTATTGCCATTCCATCCACACCGATTTTATCCTATGACACTGTGTTCTCATTAATCATTCCATTTTCCTACTAAAATATTTTATAAAACTATCACCCCTGCCTATTTTTGCTCCCCTGCCTACGTCACGAACATTGCACCACAAAATAATACATTCCAGACAAATAACAAATATTCTTATATAAACTGAATCCAGATAACTGAAATGTACATAGGTCTTGATTGTCCAAAGTCCCAACCAACACAAAGAATTTTCCCTCCTATCAGCTTGAATTTGGGCAACTTGGTTGTGAATAATACTTTTATGTTTACTTCAGTAACATTAATTGAAAATCAATTGGGAAGATCAGCTCTCTGCGATTTCATGTTCTAGCTAGGTATGCAATGCAAACAACAAATGGTTTCGCAACTTTCATGTATCAAATTCATGCTCATAAGCACATCATATGAGAAATGGAACGGATCTCGATAATTTGCAATAAATAAAAAAGATTAGTGATTGGATACATGTAACAAGGTGGCTGGGCAGCAGAAAAAAGACCTTGTTGAAGAAGATCTGACCGCTGGAGAGAGCTATGTACAGAAGAAGGTAAGAATACGTCACCATTCCTTCCCTGAGTGAAGAATTGCTACTCTGATCCGCCATTATATCTTCTGAAGCGAAGGTTTTGTGGAAATGAAATATGATAGAGCGATGCAAAAGCCAAGAGTTACGGAAGGGTTTGGTTTGCTTGTGAGAGTATGAAAGTCGGTGGGGGATCCTGCTTTTCTTTAAATGTACAATTAAAAAAAGAGGTTTCAAATAGTTTTCCAAAAAGTTTCCATAACAACTTATTCTAATTAAAAATATATATATACTCTTAATGATAGTTTTGATCCTGTATGCATAAATTTTAATGAGATACCATAGAGGATTTGGACAAGGAAGAGTGAGAATCAAGCTTTGAAGAGACGTAACAGAGTGCTATAAATGCTACAAACTCGGACATTACTATTTCGAGTATCCTAAAGAGAACAAGAAGATGAATCACGTATGTATGAAGTGGAACTAGGAGAAAAAGGTCAAGTAAATCTAATGGTTGACACTCGACACATAAGAAAGTTATAATGAGAGTTGATGGTTCTTTGAGTCGGGTTTCTCAAATTACATGAGTGCATATCTACCTATACTTTATCAAAGTTGTATTACCATAGAAAAACTTGAAAACAATATGAGAATGAAAGTAGCTAACCAATAAGAGGAATGTATACAGTATTTCATAACAGGAGTATATACAATATTTCATCCTTGCAAGGGGTGATTGTTAAAATCTCAAAGGTAGCAAACATAATGTTTATGCTACATGTCAAAAGTCAAAATCGGTTCAATGCAAAAGAAGAAAGTTGTCTCATCAATATACACAAAACTTGACACACAACTTTGACATACAAGGTTGGACACCTAATTTACACGATGTTAATGGATCTAGATAATAAAGGAATGGTTCAAGGTTTGCCATCACTTAAGAATTTCTCTAAGGTATGCAAGGATTGCTAGGTGGAAACAGGGCCGTCTATTCATTTTTAAGGCTCTAGGCAGAAATTTAAAAAGGGTCCCGTAAGGTAAATCCTTTTTGAAATTGTATAAGATAAGAATTCACCTAATTAGGAGATGTTTAAGCTCATCTAAGACACTAAGGACAACAATAACAATCACAAATCATTGATAGGTTTACTAGTTATTGTGGTGTATTAGAGTTAGTATTACCGTTAGTACAATAATAGTTGGTCTTTTGCAAAAGAAAGATGATAAAGCAAATGTTTTGCATATGGTGGTATACTACTATGAAGCTTGTAAGCAAATGGTCTACTAGTTTTTCTTTAAATGGGTAAGAGGTCTGTTGTATATGTGTGCTAAGAGTTTGTAGCATGCTGTGATTCTTTGTATCTAGAACATGTCACACCAATATGAAACCAAATTACATAAACATAAGGCGAGGTTTAAAAGTCCACTTATAGATGAATCAACAAAATCTATTATGATTTTCAATTTAATTTATTGCAAATTTCTTTGTTGAGACACTATGAATGTTAACGAGTGTACCCGAGGGATGGGCAAAAGCACCAAGATGGCAGCTTGCAACATGAGGTTGAACATCAAAATTCAAAAGTTACACCCACCTGAATATACAACCACAATCAATATTGTTTGATGTCAATATTCATTATAAAATTTATTTGTTTCAAATGCTTTGGTAAGTTACTTGAAATTATTCACCCAATTATATTTTCTATGACCCAAGAGAGGGATTGAATTTAACTCTCTTGCAAGGAGGATGGGATCAAAGACCACTTTACATTGCTTACACACCTCATTAAAACACAAGAATACAACAATTCTTAACATGAATAGAGTTGTTTTGTCAAACCTTGTAATGTCAAAAATATAATTTGAGCAAATATTTATAGCAAACATATGTCCAACTGTATCATAGGTTGTGCTTAACAAAATTTAACTTTTAAAATTTGATTGTAGCTTTTCACGAATACAAATGATGTGATGCTTTTACAAATAACAAATTATGATTTAAGACATCTAGAGAGACACTAAGGGATTAACTTTTATTCGGATTAGTTCCTTGGGAAGTCCTTGTTTGGTCACCGGAAACAAAGCAATATGCTATTGAGATGAAAGAGATAATATTGTGTCATGGTAGGAGGGACGTTACAAGGTGGTATCACGGCAACTCTTGAAGTTGTTAGTATGTGATGCCACTCAACAAGGATGTTTATTCTATTGAGATGGTGAGAAATATGGGTGTAATTTTAGAGAACATATCCACACATCCCTATCACAAAAGGAAGATATAAGGTTTATATGGAAGATTTTTTAATGCAATGTGTTTTGGGGCCACATGCACGATTGATCCCATAAGAACGTTGCATCTAAGTGTGCTCGAGTTATGGGTGTTTACTAAATTATCCAACCGAAAAATTCAGATCGGACTATTTGGTTTGCATATTTCATATTTTTGGATTGTATTAGACCAAAACTGAATATTTATCATGGAATTTATAATGATTTTGGTTACTACAGTGTCAACCGAATAATCCGAGAAAACAAATAAGAATATATATATATATATATATATATACATGTGTATGGAAAACGTTCAATCGGGAATTGTTTCTTGTTCAAGAACTGTCTATAACACCATTAATGACTCATTAATAGGGCTATTTTGGTCATTTGTATATTTACCCAAACGTGAATTGTGTCCGGGTGGGCCATCATTAACTTACGAGATTTGATTTTCCCAAATACCCCTCGTTAATGAGCTGCAAAAAATCATAGCAATTGATTAATTTTAAACAAAGTTTAAGATTGATTATCATAATTCTTATACGAAAAATAGTTCTCCGTTTGAAATCTCCCATATATATATATATATATATATATATATATATATATATATGTGTGTGTGTGTGGGGGGGGTTAATTTAAGAATTTTAAATTTTGAGAATAAGAGACTAAATTCGGATCATTGATATATATATATATATATATATATATATATATATATGTGTGTGGGGGGGGGGGTTAATTTAAGAATTTTAAATTTTGAGAATAAGAGACTAAATTCGGATCATTGATCAAAAGATCTAATGGCAGGAATCTAGAAAGAAAAAACAAAATCTATTTGTCTTATGAGGGGCAAAATTGGAAATTGAAATTCGAGAAAGTCACGACCGCTTTCTTGTGCATATACCCACTTTCTTAATTCTTATATTATTTTTCTATTCTTTTTTGATATAAATAAGAATTCACCATATTTTTATAATTAAAATATTTTAAAATTACTGATTATTAATTCAAAGCAATTACATTGTAATAACAAGAATTTTTCTTTTCAATTAGAGACCACATTTGATATGTTTGAAATAAAGTTTTAAAGGAGTTTTTTTAACTAAGTTTGGTGTTTTTACATGTAAATTCACATGTGAAATTTTAATGTAATGTTTATGTATGTATTTTTTTAATTTTTATTTAGAGTTTCTCAAATATCAGAGATAACTAAACCGTGACTTTCATAAGTTCACAAATTTGTTTCTCTACGTATGACATAACCGAATTTTTTCATGTTTAAAAGTATGATCAATATATGTTCATATGCGAAACAAAACCATTGCATATTTTACATGTAAATGGTTGGTATTTTATTTCACATGTGAAATACAACCATTTCACATGTGAATAGGTAGACCCGCGTATTTGTAACAAACATGTATTCCACATCAGATCAACCATTTAGAAACAAAATGTACAAACCTACTTCACAGTATGAAAATCACAACTCTTAACACAACCCGATTTTCATAACAAATTAAAGAATACAATCAAATAGATTAACACAAGTTAGAAAAAATACCAAAGATCTCTTAAAAAACTTACAATCACAAAATTGTCAAAAAATTCATATAAGAGCTCTTTGAAAGTACAAACTACCATCCGCTAAAGATACCAAACAAAAATGCTACATACTAGTTAAAATCCCATTTCATAAATCAAAAGGTTTCTAGAACTTAGCACTAAAGGCCAAACCAAATGTTGGGTGAACGAAGATGAGATAGGTACACAAGAAACAAACCTAATGTACAACGAGGCTTGACATTAGGTGGCGGTGGTTGATGTCTTCAGCGGCGGAAGCAAATATCATATAAGGACCTAATTTTTTTAAATAACATTTCGAAAATAAAGTACTTTAGATAATATTCACAAAAGTGAGAACAAGATTTGTGTTTTAATTTAATTACAAACCAACTGAAATCATTTACATAAAAATTATCATTTATCGTTTCACAAAAGCTAGGAGCCATCAATCCAAATCAGGGAGCCAGAGCCTTGCCTTTATCTTTCTCTAAGCCACCTGCAAAATTTTCAAACATATTGATAAGATTTTTGCTTGGTGAGCAAACCCAACAATCAATTAATTTAACATGTTAACATGAAGGTTCGTAATAAATAACTCATAAGGTCTCCTAACGAATATTGGATAAACAATTACCTAACCGTGAATTGTGTCAAAGTGAACCGTCATTAATGCTAGGACTTGATTTCCTAAAATTCCTCTCATTAATAAGTCATTAATGGCTTCTTACTGACTCCTTAATGAGTGTATTAAAGACCCAAAAGTGTTTTCTCTATTCTCATTTTAAAGGTGTTCTCATTTGATCCTTACTCTATCTTTCTCTCTCTCTCTCTATATATATATATATATAGGGTAAGGTTACATATAGAACCTAAAGAACCAATATAAACCATTAGATTTAAAAATAAATGGCTAGGATTGCATTTAAGAAACACATAATCACAATCAATAATATGCCTCATTTAGTACACATAAGAGGGGAAAAATGTAAAAAAACCATAAATTATCAATTTTATTTCCATTTTTTACGCTAAAAGGAATCCAGCAAAAAGGAAACTCACATCCAGGCTACATAACAAAATGCAAAACCAATAAACATCACTAAAAAATGCAAAAACCAAGTTTTTGAGACGTGAAGATTGAAGCTCCAGAATTTCAGTTTTCATCATTCAAAAAATCAATATGATACATAATCAAAATGCAAAACCAATAAACATCACTAAAAAATGCAAAAACCAAGTTTTTGAGGCGTGGAATCGACGATCATGGTTTTGAAGGCAGGAAAGCGACGTAACCAACCATCTCTCTCTATGGTATTGAAGTCGTTGGGTTATTTGCATTGTGGTTATCTTTTTCATCTGGGTTGCATTTTGGTTATCATTTTCACTTGAGTTGCATTTTGGTTATCATATTCATCTTGGTTGCATTTTGGTTATCATATTCATCTTGGTTGCATTTTGGTTATCATATTCATCTGGTTTTCATTTTGATTATCTTCTTCATTTGGGTTGCATTTTGGTTATCTTCTTTATCTAGATTGCCTTTTTGTTATCTTCTTTATGTGGGTTGCTTTTTACATTTGCATTTTCGCCATACAATTTACAATTTATATGAACATGCATACAAAAAACCTGTATTTCACAATGTAATTAGTAAAATCTCTAAAATACATTCAACAAAAATCATGGAATCAAATATCAAAATCAATGACATCAATGAATCAAATACACAGATTAGTAAAATGCTAAATACGGTAACTGTAATACTAAATATGGTAAATGTCAATTGCTTAAATAACAAAAAATGACAATAATGGTAAATGTCGATTACTTAATTAACAAAAATGACAATTACCGATCATGCCCTTAAGCTATTTGATGAGATTAATGATTGGATAATGGTTCTTTAGGTTCTATGTATTAGAAGGGTTCTATATTGATCCTATTTCTTGAGTTTTTAACCAAACAAGTGTTTATCAAAAACTTATTTATTAAAATGGAGTACTTTAAAACATAATTACTAAATAAGTGTACTTTCTATATTAATAAATTGTAATATATTTTGTATAATTAAATATTATTATTAATTATTCCTAATATTAATAATCAATCAAAGACTTAAACAAATGTCTCAGGTGGCTCTCGGCTCCTCATCCCTCCAGTGTCGCTCCTCCGGCTGAAGCCGGCATCGCTCCGGCGGTCACTACATATGCCGCTCCTCCAATAGTCACTCTGGAAGCCGTCGCTCCTTCCATTCTCACCCGCTCTCTCTCTCTCTCTACAAGTTCGCCGGCCTGCCACTATACCACCCGCCTCCATCTCCGGTAATACGATAACAAATCTCCTCCTCCCTTTGATTCCGACCACCCCATCATCGTTAGCTCCTCCTCTAAGGCACCCTAGAATCGGTTACTCATCCATCATCTTCTTTCTTTTTTTAATCTTTGTTTGAGATGTAGGTTAGATTTCAGGGGTTTTGTGACACTCTAGCCGCCGCCGCCCTACCACTGCCGGCTTCCACCGCACCATAATCTTTTTAATTTGATTCATCGAACTTTTCTCTGGGAGAGAAAGGAGAAAGATTTGCGAGGCTGGAACCAAAAATCATCGATGGGGTTGGCAGTTGGGTGGTGACTGTGGTGTTGTTACGGCGGTCGTGGTGGTGGTCGTCGTCGTATAGGTGGTTGAAGTGAAGCAGATAGAGGTGGCAGCGATTGGGTGGTGGTGATGGTGGTATGGGTGGTTGTGAAGCAAAAAGGATGGTGGCAACTAGGTGGTGGCGGTGGTGATGTTACGGCAATGGTAGTAGGATAGATGGGTGGTTGAAGTGATGCGGTGGTCGTTTTTATTGTAAGGATAGTTTTATATTAAAATTTGTTAAAGTCTTGATTGATTATTAATATTATGAATAAACTAATTATAATATTTAGTTATATATAATATAAAATAATTTATTAATAAAGAAAGTACACTTGTTTGGTAATTATGTTTTAAAGTACTCCATTTTGGTAAATAAGTTTTTAAAGAACACTTGTTTGGTTAAAAACTCCCTATTTCTATATATATATATATATATATATATATATATATATATATATATATATATATATATATATATATGAAAAAGTTTACTTGAAAACCATCCTTATTGCGAATACCGCGATAATCAATTTGAGTCGCCCAATTGCCCCTTCTTCAATCCCATCACCACCCATGAATTCATCATATTCACATTGTCACACTCTATCCCCATGCCCTCCATCCATGAATTTCACTTATCAAATATACTGCTAAAATTGATTCTCGCGGTACTTGCAATAATGATGGTTCTATTAATTTGACTGAATATTATATATAAGGAGAAGTTCATTTGAGAATCGCTTTTATTGCGAGGAGCCGAAAACCGTGAGAACCAATCTTGGCCCTTGATTAAATTAGATCAATGGTTATAATGTTAATGCATCATTCATGAACCCTCATTAAAGGTCATTAATGAGGAGTATTTCGAAAAAATTAAATCAATCTAATAAGGACCAATCCATCCGAACACAATTCACGGGAGTAAATATATAAATGACCAAAAGTACACTTATTAATGTGCATTTATAATGGTTACAAATAGTACTCACAATAAGAACAGTTTTTAAATAAACTTTTTCATATATATATATATATATAGGGGAGGGTTCATGCAAAAAGTGTTTTATTTGCGAAAAATACGAGAAGCAATCTCAGCCACTTATTTATATTTGATTTCAGTGGTCAAGATTAATCATAATTTTTATTTATTTTGATTTAAAAGGGCATAATAGTAAAACCAAAACTTTTCTCTCTCCAATCTATTCCTCTTTCCTAATTTTTTAATAAAAAACAAAGTAAATTAAAAATAATTTATTAGTAAATAATTAATTTTACGTAGTTCACCGGTGAACACACCTCAAAAGATTTATGAGTTTTTCATTCTTATTTGTGTTCAATATTGAACAAAGCCAAAACTATATTAGTATTAAGATAAATTTTATAATATTCAATACTGAATACCAAACGATTTACGAGTTTTTTTTAATCATTACACTCTAGTAAACACCGTTTACGTCAAACACATTATAAATTACTTTTTAGATCGAGCATGTATTGAGAACAAATAAAAATATTAACGAATATTTATTTGTTCATAAATGAAGAGCACAATACAACCAAAAATCATATGGTTACATTCACACAAATTAATTGTTACTAATGAACAATAAAAACAAAGCCAAAATCTATTCACTAATAAACATCACCATTACATCAACACAAATTTTCATTTTCACTAATAAACAATACAAACAAAAGCAAGATCTATTCACTAATAAACAACACATATTAAACGTCCCAACTATTCTTGTTCTATACTGAACAATTTAAGCAAAAGTAAAATAAATTACTAAAAAAAGTAAATAAAGAAGTCCTATGAAGAAATAAAAGACGACAGATCTTCTTGTTCGATACTGAACAATTTAAGCAAAAGTAAAAACAGATTACTAAAAAAAAGTAAATGAAGAAGCCGGATGAAATAAACGACGGCAAGAAGAAGAAGACGTCAGATTCGGAAGGGATGGGATCGAAGGTCGTGGAGAAGAAGAAGATACCGGATCTATGTTTGATGGTGGCATTAGTGTCGCTTGATGACACGAAGAAGGAACCGGCGAAGGTGGTAACTACCGATTTGATATACAGATCAAAGAGAGAGGCCGACGGAGATTGAAGGGGCGACGACGTTGGAGACAAAATGGCGGCGGCAAAGGGAGATCTCCCTAACAGAGATCGACGGAGAAAGATCTCCGATGGCGCCTACATCGGAAGCAGAAGAAGGGCGGCGGCGAATGGGTAGGGGTTTGTTATGCTAGAGAGAACGTCGGAGGGGCGGCTTTGATCTGTGATGAACCTCAGATGGCAACGGCGGTGGTAGGTGGCGGTGGTTTGCCGGCGAAAGTGAGCTTCAATCTGGATGGTGGTAGTGGCGGTGGTTTTCATGTGGCCGATGGGTTCCTATGGTTTCTACGTAAGGAGAGAGTTAGAGATATATTAGGGTTTTTAAATGAGGGAATAAGTGGAGGAGAGAGGGTTTTAAATAGTCAATTAATTAGGATAAATATTATTAAAAGAAAAAGTCTATTTTACCCTTTTGGTTTAATTTAATAATTCTTAAAACACAATTTAATTACAAAAATGACACATATGATCTTAGCCTATGATTAAAAGATCCAGTGGTTGAGATCGTTTCTCACACTTTTCTCAAATAAAACCCTTTTCGCATAAATCTTCCTCTCTCTCTCTCTCTCTCTCTATATATATATATATATATATATATATATATATATATATATATAATTTTCAGGAAGATATTAATAGAATCATGATAATGAATAAAAAGCATGAAATACAAAATGAATCATGTGAAGGATAACCTACTTCCCTTTTGGATTAGGTTTTCATTTCTAACCTTCAATCACTCATCCTCTTTTTTTGTCTTCACCCATTTCCTAATTTCAATAACTTTATCTACAACCTGTCATTTTCTTAAATTATTTTCAAAAAACACACACACACTTTTTGTTGCTTATTATCTATAGTATACTTGTTATCCCACTTGGTTCTTGCTCTTTCTTTGCATGGGGTCATTCCCATACAACTAACAATACCTGACTGCCCCAAGAGGTATGCTATCAAACCCAAGTCTTGCTAGTGCATCATCTTTTTATGCTATTTGATTGGTGTGGGTCAGAGATCAGTTGATTATATGTTCATTTGTTCATGTGGATTGTTTTTAAAAGTTGTTTACTTTTGCTTTTTTTGAAGACCATCTGATGCTAAATTTAGAGTCTTTGAACTTTGGCAAATACTAGTTATGATTCTGGTTTTTGTTAATCAAACTTGGAGAAGCAAGTAATGATCCAAACACCCCTTGCGCGGACTTCTTACGTCAAGCGTGCTTTGTATGATTCGACTAAGGGATCGAAGTCGGACACCTTACGTGAATTTGAGAAAAGTTTGTATAAAACTATTAAAATAAAAGGGTAATCCGAAGTTTGAGAGCCTTTACTGACAGATTATAAAACTATTGAAGAGATTACGTTGATTGAAAAAAAAGATATAAAATTTAAAGTATGAATTGTGTCGATTAAGTAAAGATGTCTCATTTATGCATTTTATGTAGTGGAACAAGAAACTGTAGAAGGAAACAACTCAATAAGAAAGAAAGATGGAGGTAACCAATGTGACAGAGTATCAAGCAATTGCCAAGGAGAAGTTGCCGAAAATGGTCTACGATTACTATGCTTCTGGTGCCGAGGACGAATGGACTCTAGAAGAGAATCGGAATGCTTTCTCAAGAATCTTGTAAGCCCTATATGCCTCGACTTCGATTTTTTTATTCGACGGTTGACACATATTGAAAGATTTTGTTTTAATCTTTCTACAGGTTTAGACCCCGCATTCTTATTGATGTGAGCAAGATAGACATGACAACAACGGTTTTGGGATTCAAGATATCTATGCCTATAATGCTCGCCCCGACGGCTATGCAAAAGATGGCACACCCTGAAGGTAAACTACTCAATCGACAACATATGTCATGTATTGAGCAAGTCAGATTACAGTCGATATCGTTTTTGATTCCTTGCATAATACAAAAGTTACAGACTTACGAGAATATGCATTGGCAAGAGCTATCGTCTAAGGTATACTCTTTAATGGCAATGTAGGTGAATATGCAACAGCAAGAGCTGCATCTGCAGCTGGAACTATTATGGTTAGTAATTCCTTTTCTTTGACATCATTTTACAGTGTCAAACAAGCATATGCAAATTGTACCACTTAGTTAGACTTAGACAGAGTTCATCATTGTTTCATTTTCTAGACACTATCGTCATGGGCAACGTCTAGTGTCGAGGAGGTTGCTTCAACCGGACCCGGAATCCGCTTCTTCCAGCTTTATGTGAGACACCACTTGTCTTGATCTTTTTTTCACTTATACTTTTCTTCCTTTAATACAAAGATTTGACTATTCTGACTTTGAATCAGGTGTACAAGGACCGCAATGTTGTTGCTCAACTTGTGAGAAGAGCTGAAAGAGCCGGGTTCAAAGCAATCGCTCTCACAGTTGACACACCAAGACTGGGACGTCGAGAAGCTGATATCAAAAACAGGTTCACTTTACCCCCATTTTTGACATTGAAGAACTTTGAGGGTCTAGACCTTGGCAAGATGGATCAAGTGAGTCGATGATACAAGTTTCAGATTCACAATGTTATTAAAGAACTATGCTTTTTATACCTCTTGATATGATATATCGAATGCAGGCTAATGACTCCGGATTAGCTTCATATGTTGCTGGTCAGATTGACCGCACTTTGAGCTGGAAGGTATGCCTAGTTGACAAAAAACCTATGTGATTTTTGGTCTGTCTCTCTCATGGCAAATTGCTTATAAGAGTAACATACTTTTAAGTTGATTTTTATTTTTAGGCAACAAGCTTTTCAAATATAAAAGGAATGCCAACCAACTTACAAATATTCCAATTCACTATAACCAACTTTCAGAAAGTTTGATTTGAGGTAACCTAACAATGATAAAATAATGACGAAATGTCGTTATCAAAAGCAGAGATGAGACAATAAATCCGGTGTTTCACTAACATATCGATTTTGAAACTCTAAATACAGTATGTTACAACCTTTATGCAATTCGCACTTTTGTACTGTTATGTGCAGCAGGTGAAGTAAAAATAAGTTATCTTGAAAATGGCTGCAGGATGTGAAGTGGCTTCAGACAATCACTACAATGCCGATCCTTGTGAAGGGTGTCATCACAGCCGAGGATAGTAAGAATGAAAACTAATATAATCTCTTTGTGTATCGAGGATTTTTCAGCATCAAGGGGTATTCAGTATTGTAACTAAAAAAACTTTTCTCTATTTGATGGTTTGATCCAACAGCAAGGTTAGCTATTCAAGCCGGCGCTGCAGGCATTATTGTATCCAATCATGGAGCCCGTCAGCTTGACTACGTCCCGGCTACTATCATGGCTTTAGAGGAGGTATTGATTAGTAAAACTTTTTTTGATACTTTTTATAACCAGCCTTTTAAGACCCTCAAGCTTCAAGGTCTCTATGGGTGAAAATATTTTTAACTTTTTCCCCAAAACAAAAATGGGTCAAAGTTGGTTACTTTTTATACAATAAACCAATTTTTATTGCATAAAAAAGTTCTAAAGCTTGTTTTGTGTAGCCATCTATATTCTCATTATTAAAACTCTAAACTTCCAATAAGTTTGGATTTAAGATAAAGAGGTTGGACAGTTTAGTAAGCTTGATCATGCTTACTTTTTCTAACAGCCCCGAAAACAGGGTACCTGCTGATAACAAGGTATAAGATTACCTATCCAGGGTTTCTTGGGATGAAAACAAAGATAATTACCCAAAACAAGAAATCACTCAAAGTTCGTTATTTTTTCATACAATGACCCCTTTTCAAAACCATCTTTGAAATGCTCCAATAAAATCGTTTCTTAGGTTGTGAAAGCTGCACAAGGGCGTGTACCTGTATTCTTGGATGGTGGTGTCCGCCGTGGTACAGATGTTTTCAAAGCACTTGCACTTGGAGCTTCTGGCATATTTGTAAGTATAATATTAAAACAACTAATCACCCGCACAGCTTCTACCCTGCTGCATTCTGGGTTGTATTCCGTATTCAAAACTGACCTGTGAATTCCAGATTGGACGACCTGTTGTGTTTTCATTGGCTGCTGAAGGAGAAGCTGGAGTGAGGAAAGTGCTTCAAATGTTACGTGATGAATTTGAGCTAACCATGGCATTAAGTGGTTGTACCTCACTCAAAGAGATAACCCGAGACCACATTGTGACTGAGTGGGATGCTCCACGTTCTCGGCCCGCACCTAGGTTATAGATGAATTGGGAGCCCCATTCGTATTGGCCCACTCTTGAAGTTCTGAATGACAGCTCTATGAATGTATAAATTTCCTAAACGTTGACCACTGTATTCTGTTGTACATTCTTGTGAAATGAAATAAATGCTATAAATTCATATGACTTAAGCTATAAACTGAACTTTTTTTTAATTAAAATTAGTGAATCAACCAATTATATGCTTCAACAGATCTCATTTTGTATAAAAACACAAAATTTAAAACTTGGGAACGGAAAATCCCCTAAAAAATTATATAGTTCTGTGTGAATTATATGTAGAATCCCTTCCAAGCTTAGAGCCGCCGCTATCAAGATCCAACTTGATATCAATTTAAGCCACCAGAGATCACCTGCAAATTCAAAAATTAAATTCTAGTTCAATGGGTTGAAGTGGGTTGTGTGTTATCTCAAACGGACCAAATTGGTCAAATAAAAAAGATTAGTTCAAAGGCATACATGCCAAATGGGTTGAAAGTCGCCCAATGTCTATTTTCTAATGCATACAACCTTCTAAACAATAAGTTTCAAATATTAAAATTATTATTGTAAATTTGTAATTATATTGTCTCTCTAATTATAGAAAACGCACCAACTGTTTATATAAAACAAATTAAATTTTGGATAAAGAAGCGTTAGCAGGTCAACCCAGCCCAACCTGTTTCAACCCGTACTAAATATGTTTTAAACTGAACCAGTTTTGACCCATGAACCAAACTACATCTACTTTGACCTAATGAAACACAATGTAAAGTTCAGACTCTACACAACGAAAGTGACCTTGCCTTAGATATCAATGGCTTTGCATTTGCTTCCCACTCAGTAGCCCATCTTGCAGATGACCCCATCTCAAGAACCCCGTTCCTTAGTGTTCTCAAAGCATCACATTCATCAGGAAAACCTTTAAACAACATCTGCAAATTTGCCAATTCACAAATTCAGATAAATGAAATTATCAAGTACTTTTGATTTACTAAACTTAGTAACTTACCATGAGTTCATCAGCAAGCTCGGATGATGATGAGAAGAGTAGGCCATTCTTCTCGACACTTACAAGCTCTGTGATGCTTCATGGAAGTCAACACAATAGGTCAATTTATTTTTTTTATCTTCGTTTATCATAAAGCTGGAAAAAAACAGAGAGTTTATCTACCATGAATAAGAAACAGCACAAACAGGTAGACCACATCCAAACATGTCTACAACCTGACATCAGACAACAATATATGCTTTAGATATCAAATGGTGGTTTCTTTTTGTTAGAAAAGTAAATTAAAGCAGATTATATACCTTCATAGGGAGATCCAACCCTGATGAAGAAGTATGCAAGCAAACACCAAGATCAGCAGATCCTGTTAAAATAGAACAAGCAAGAAAGTCAGGCATGTTGGATAACAGGTTCATGTCAAAATGTGGCTTAACTTATCAACCGAAACAGGTCGGGTTGCCCCCATACAATTCTTTTTTTGCCCATAAATTTGAACGTCTTTACAAACAACTGGTGTGTATGATTATAATTATTGTTTTATTTGAAGAATAATCTTGTTATTTGAATAAAAAAGTTATGAGAGGCTATATCATAAAAATTGCATTTTGGGAAACTTTTACTCATTTGACCTGTTCCCTTTTTAGCTAGTTTATTCATCTTACACTTTTGACATGTTAAAGTGAAACATAACCTGAATCGACCAATTCATAAGTAAAAAGATCGAAATGCCACCTCTAATAACGAGGCGTAACTTAAAGGAAGGAATTTTTGTATAAGCAAATTAAGTAGAGACTTGCTCACCAAGAAGCAACGGGTAATCCTCAGGTGACAGCCACATGGTACGAAAAGCTACACGTTTTAGGTTTAATTTCTTTATTTTCTCCTCATACTTCTCTTTCTCGGGTCCTTTCCCTTCAAAGTGTTCAAAATACTCCAAGTTAAAACCTTTTTTTTTCTTTTCTTCTCGTTATGTCAATGATGACAACAATAATGAAGTGAATTCTCACCAGTGATAACAAATAACAATCTTGGAAATGAAAAGGTCTTCCCCTCATCAATGGCTTTCCATAGAACCTCATCCCCATTTGAATCATTCTCATTTAGTAATGCAGCAACACGTCTGTCGTACATGACTGCTGCTTCCAGAAGAATGCCAAAATCCTCATCTGGGGTCCTGAAAAGTGAGAGTCATTCAACACTTTATTCTCTTGTCGAAGCTAGATATTGTCTTTGAATTAAATCACTAATATTGGCCATTTCCCCCCTTTTTGAACAAAAAATAGAGCAGTAAACATTCATTTATTGACAGTGCTAATAAACTCTGTACTGTAAGGTTTGCAGAACTCACCAGCTTGTACTGCTAACAATTAGTGCGGGCCTATTCTGCTTCAAGTGATAATTGTCGCCAATCTGATATGTAAATAGAGTTGTTTTTGGATCTTGCATGTCATTGCTGGTTAATCCTGATATATAAGTGTGCATGATAGTTACGCTTGAGATTCCTCATAGCTCCCCCCCCCCCCCCCCCCAAAAAAAAAAAAACAAAAAAAAAGGAAAGGAAAAGAGACAAATAAGGGTTGTTGCGTAGCATAGTTTGGTATGCTTTCTGCTTTTGATTTTTCACCCATAAAAAGGTAACAAACCTTGAAATCTTTGTTTAAGGTAATCTTCAACCATGTCAGCATTTTCTAGGGGCCACTTCAGAAATAGTCAACAAGGTCAAACTTACTGACACATCATCAAATTGACCTGGTAACCTTATGATTTACCCTCAATAGAATTTTGAAAGTTAAAGAGAGTTTTTTATTAAAAAAATTAAAATTTTAAGGGTTTTTGTGAGTATAAATGAACATAGTTACCCAAACAGATCTCAGTCCAAGCTCTATTACCTTATTAAGCAATAACCCCCCTATAAAACAATAACATTGTATTACCATAGCTGATGCAATCAAGAGGGCTGTTTGACCGGAACATATCACTCTTAATTCTACAAAACAACTGCAACCAACAATCAATATCAAGTTTCTTGAGCCACTAAATTCTTAAAAATATGTTCATATTATATTGGTTTTTCACCTTATGCTTTTCTTCAAGCTGAGCTGGACGGAAAAACTCAGGAGGCTGATCATATAACACTGTGGCTCTATATATCAACAAGAAAAGAGAAAGAGAGCACTGGGTTAATAACATGGTCAATCAGAAATGCTCCCTTCGTACCATGAAAATGGCAAGGGTAAAATAGGTCGATTCAAACCTGTATAGCAGAGGTGCCAATTTCAACCCATTTACTTATGAAGGGGTTGGTTTGGGTTGTAATTTATCTCAAATGGGTCAAATAAGATTTCAAGTAAACAGGGAATGGTTTGAAAAGGTAAAACAAGTCAAACAAATTGAAAGTCACCCGGAGTCTATTTGTCATGCATACAACCTCCTAACTTGTTTTCATTCAAAATTTTACATTAGCATTGTGCTTATATTGTTTTTGAATCATAATTAACACATTAGCTACAATGAGCTGAAAAGTGTTTGTGGGTCAGCCGAACCAAACACCTTACCCAGCCCGCCCATCTTGCCACCTCTGCCGTATAGTTTAATAGGTAATTTAACTTTGAAAATTTTCTTTAATTTTCATGAGACGTTGAGACTGAAGCAGTTAGTGGTAAATCTTTGAACTTTAAGCTAACCCTCTCACTTGATTCCCCAAACTTGTTCCAACTCATGCTGCATTGCCTTTGTGACACACAGAGATCCATTTGCCATCTTCCCAAAATGTAATTCTACCCTAAAAAAATTCAAAACTCATTTCCATTAGCATTTCTTTCACAATACCTCAAACTTCTTTATCATTATAGTTAATAACTTAATATAGTCTTTTTACCAATGATATACTGCTACAAACCGACTGCTTCTGCCAAGAGATAATGCAAGCAAAGTATACCCAAAGTTATGCCAATCAATGATGACAGAGGACTGCCTCAGCCAACTGGCCCATTTTACCGCCACCAAAGTTGGAACAGATGGTGGATTCTACAAAACCATAAAAACATGTATAAATCTATCGAGAGACCTAACAAGACTTTGAAATAGAGTGATGTACATTTTAACCTCACCTGCACTAGAAATACATTGGGGGCCTTTATTTTAACACAAAGAAACCAAAGAAGCATAACGAACTGAACCAATGGCTTTAGCAGAAGCATGATTGGACGAAATATTTTCGGTAAAATTCCATCTCTTGATGGCCATTGCCTCTACAAAATACAAATTAAGATAAATTTCATACAATAGGTTGAGTTTGCATCCTTTTGCAATATACATAGTTATTTCTGTAACAGAAACAATACCATTGTATGAATATGTATAGATTGATGCTCTAATACAGCAGAATGTGGGTCCGAACCTGTTCAAAAGAATATGATATGAAACCTCGAACTAACTGAGAATGCATTGCAGTTTAGTGTAAATGCGTACTTCAGACAAAGACGACTCAATCAACATTATCAAAGTAACTCTCTGGATAATATTCTTAACAGGCAATTATTATAAGAATTGAAATATAATGTATACCTCCGTATGCAACAATATCAACATCAAGATTTGCCTGCGACATGGAAAACAAGGTTAAACCGTCAAACAACCATAAATAAGCATAAAACAATTACACTTTCAAATACCATTTTATTTTATTTGTTATTATTATTATGTTTTTTTATACTCAGAGTAGTCCATAGCAACTGTTATTGCATATTTGCACATGCTAACAAGGAATATTATGATATTCAACCAAACTAAGTTACTCAAGGACTGATCACCAATATGATGAAACTACCAGGCAAATAGAGAAGGTTAGAAGCAGAAAACTGAAGCTAATAGTCAAAATGATTCAACAAATCTTATGTTGAGTTATCGCTGTTACACATTTATGGAATGTAAATTGTTCCATATTTCTAATTAAAATGGAATAAACTATAGTCAAAGTTAAGATGCTTGAAGTTTCACAATCAATTTATTGCTAAAGTCCTGCACTAAAATCATCCTAACAAGAAAAGTTGCATCATATCTTTCATGTATACTAGGTGCAGTAACAACAAAAACCTTTCTAATATTCGTAAGCCAACTTTCTCCCTCTTATGATCATATTGGAGTTTTCCGGCTATTTATTGCTAGTCAGGTTTGGCTTAGTTTATTTTCCGGCTTACGAGCTTATTAGAACTTTATGTAAGCTGTTAGGCCAACTTTTTCTGGCTTATAAGCTCAACTTGAGCTAATGAACTTAAATACATTCCAACAAGTTCGTAAGTCGAAAAAATATGGTAATTCACACACCAACAAAGCCCACTTCCATGTGTTCATTGAGATATCTTTGAACTTCAGGAACTCAATATACAAGAGCCTAAGATACGAAGTTAACATAGAACCTTTTCATTGTCATTTTACTGATTTCAAATATGAAAGTAACTGATATCAACTGCATCGCTTAGGGTTCTGAAATTCTATCGCAAAATCAAGAAACGCCCCTAACTATGAAGCAGATATAACAGGAAAACTTATACGGGGTAATTCGGAATTAAAAGCTTCTGGGTAGAACGGCGAACTTGATTGATTGAATCAAGAAAACAATCTAAATCGTGATCATTCGCCTCATGAGATAATATAGAGAAAAACCTGGCGAGCAAGAGAAAGGGCGTGGTATTGCATACGAGGGCTGCGACCAATGTCACCAAGTACTACAACTGCTGCTCGGCGTCTCTTCCCGTATTCCATTTTTTTCGCCTAATTCAACAGATTCTTCTTCAAAGTAGACAATCTGAATTGATCTGAAGTTGCTTTAAGATCGATTACCATACAAAGGGGGATTCTTGAAACTGTTATTTGGAATATGATCTAACTTGATTTGGACTGATGACGAGTAAAGATTTTTGCTTCTGAAACAAATAAAGATTTTCTTGGTTTTGAAGTTGGGATTGTTGTAATCGGGAAACGGGTGTTCGGGATGACATGTATTTAAGGGTTTTTAACTTTTATTATGTTTTTTTTAATTTTAATTTTAATTTAAATGAAGATGTTATTTTTTAACATTGTGTTAAAATTTTGTTTTGATAAAATAACGGATATATTATGAGTTTGTTTTAATGTTTTTTTTTTTGTATTTTACTTCTAAAACTTCCTTCCTTTTGGAGGAAAATAGGAAAAAAATAATGTTTTAAATGATTTTTAATAACTATTAAATTATTAGGTCTTACACATGAATGGGAAAATAGTAAAATTGTATATTTTCTTTCCTTTCTTTGTAATTTGTTAATTAAAATAACATAGTCATAACTATTAATCTAACCCTCTCCTCATCATAAACTTCAGTTTATGCAAAAAGGCTTACACCCCAAATTAATTTACAACAAGAATTAAATGAAATGTTCATAATACAATGTGTGGTGAATTAAAGAAAAACGTAATTAAGATGAAATGTATTGTTAGAAGATAGAAATATTTACACTTAAAAATATTTACAACGGAAAGACTTACAAAAATTTTAAACCTTATATAGTTACAAATTTAATTAATCATACATAAGTAACTAGACTTGTCATTTGACTTCTTTAACTTAAGCCTTCTTTTTTTCTATAGAAGTACATATCTTATCATGTCTTGAGATACATGTTACATATACTATCATCCAAAAGGCGTTGTGAGGTCATGAGTTTTTAAAGTATATATTTTGAAGAGTTGTATTCAATAAAGTCCATTTAAAAAACATAGTTTTGAAATTTAATATTCAATTATAGGTGATTCAGTATATAACCACATGTGATTTATAAAAGTATCACATGTGAATTATGAAAATGTCACTCCGTCTAAATTTTTAAAATTTAATCTGGACCATTGATGATATTGATCCAAAGACTAAAATTAGTCCATTAATATTATAAATTAATTATAATTATATTGAACATTCTTCATATTTTGAAAACATGAAAAACAGGTAAATTAATACTTTGAATGCATTCTCAAGTAAAAACATTTCATAATATGTCATGCAAGTAACATTTATAATAATAAACTATGCATAACTTCTTTCATGGGTAAAACATTATATCATATTTGAAAACTCCTACGGTAATAAAAACACCATGTGGTTCATTTAATTTTCTCTTAAGTAAACTATATGTAAGGGTAGCAAACCACCCACATCTAGATCAGGTAGAAGCAATAGACGAGAATAAATTGTACTTACAATTGCTCGTCACATTAACGACCTAATTTATGTTTTATATAGTAGAACACCAGATTATTGTTTGTGTCATGCATCATAAAAGATATGAAATTACGTCTGTGTGTGTATATAATTATGTCACTAAAATGGAAGTGCGTATGTTATATATATTTATTTTGACGGTTCAAGTTTTCTCATTTTCTATAAACTAAACATCATAATATCAAACAACTAATATATATTAGTAGTTTAGTATAAAGAGATTTACAAGCAAAATGAAAGAATTATTCTTGTATTTAAATTGTCATTGAGAATTTTTCTTAAAATTTTTATTTTGGTTTATGATTTTTTTTAATGTTCTTTTGAATAACATTGACGGTATAGTAATTTGACAATAATATATGATTTGTGAATTTAAAAAGTTGTTTTTATGAAAAATTGATGAAATGTTTATGTAAATATAAAATAGATAATTATTAAATACATTTATGATATAAAATGATAACTGTTAAGTGGTGATGGATATAAGTCTATAAGCATATATACATAGCTTATGTCATACAATCAAAATTACTTGAAAAACTTATAAAAATTCTAAACCTTATCTAGTTACAAATTTAATTTATAGGGTCAATAATAGTTTAATCATCAAAGTTTTACTTTAGTTTCGGTTTAATCATCAAAGTTTTTTTTCAAACAGTTTTACCATTAAGTTTGAATTTATTATTATTTAATTCTCAAAATTACACCTTTGTTTTGATTTAAACCTTAAAGTTTTTTCTCAAACGATTTAACCCTTAACTCTTTGTTAAAAAATGGTTTAACCCTCCAAGTTTTCTTAACTTTTTAATAAAAAGTAAAATGCATAATAAGTATAGAAGGTAAAATCGAAAACCACACAAAACGTAAGTGATTACTCAGTTTTTTAACAAAACTTCAATGTTTAAAACATTTAGAAAAAAGTTTAAGATTTAAATCATAACAAATTCAAGCTTTATGGTAATATCATTTAGAAAAAACTTTAATGGTTAAACGGAAATTAAACGAAAACTTTGATGATTAAACCATTATTGACCCTAATTTATAATACATAAGTAACTAGGCTTGTTCTTCCGCTTCTTAAACTTGAGCTTTTTTTTTCTTTAGAAGATGTCTTATCCGGGATACATATTACATATACTATCATCCAAGCCTTGTGAGCTCATGAGTTTTTAAAGTAAACATTTTGAAAACATGAAAAACAGGTAAATTAATACTTTAAATACATTCTCAAGTAAAAAAGCATTTTATGATATGTCATGCAAGTAACATTTATAATAATAAACTCACTGCAACAAACATAGCTTTATAGGACGCCTATTTTCGTCCTAACTTGTTACTTAATTGGACGCTTTATTTTATAGGACCAAGTATATAAATGTCCTATACAAAGACGTTATAATAGGTTGTAAAGTTATTATGACACATTTTTCTATCCTATTAAAGATCAATTTTATGGAACACATCACATAGTCCTATAATAAACCTCAAAAAGCAATGCTTTATGGTATTCTAACATATACTTATTTGGTATCTTGCTTTTGAGTGTTTTAAGACACATACATGCATCCTAATATATCATCACTCTATTGAAACAAATTCTAAGGCCCTATTAAATGTTTTATACAACAAAAATATGTCCTAATATACTATAAAACAAAATATTGCAATAATTACATGGTGACCTAATATATGTTTCACCACACATATAGACGTCCTAAAAATTATTTTTGGTACTAATAAGAAGATGTCGTAATAGGACTCATAGGACCAAATTTAAGTCTCGAAACATAGATTCCCCTTTTTCACGTGACACTAATTTGTGTCCCAAAAAATATGGTTATTAACATTAATAGCATCCTCATATGTCATATAATAGGACACTTGTTTCTTTCCTTATCATAGAAATCATATTTTATATTTTAAATTTGAAACAATCAACACTCTATAACTATAGTCGTTACTCCATATTTTAAATCCATTAACTCAAACTTCATTCAATAAATAAAAGAAATTTTAACATCATTGAAATGAGTCATCTCCATAACAAAAGTTTTTACATAAGTACCAAGATCATCCATAATAGTCTTCTACAAATTAAAAGGTAACCCAAAAGTAATAAAATAAACTAGATATAGATAATCTTGTATCATTATGCCTCATCACGAGCCATCTGCGATTAAACCCAGATACAACTGTAAATCTCCACGTTAACACATCTTACATCATGAAGATTTTCACATGTTTAAAAAGTTTAACATACCGAAATGAAAGTGCAAGGCCACACAACAGTTGCTCCAATAGCATCTTCGATTGTGATAAATAATCCATATGGTCTCACGAAGCATTCATTTATTTTGATAACAACTTGAACATTTACCTCACACTAGTTTGGCCCAATCTCTTGACCCCCAACTAGCTCATTTGGGTCTAAGCTCTTGATCCATCCTTTCGCTACAATCTCCGTGGGGTTTATAATGCTTTTAAGATAGACCGAAACATCCACCTGAAATTTATGTTATTAGCACAATGTTAATAGACATATAGTTGTTAAGTTTTTTAAAAAAGATATTGATATGAATACTCTTAGCAGTGTTTTTTTACTAGTATAAATAATTGGATTTTTTCAAAAGGGTTGTTCTATTGTGTGAATTTCAATCCAATCTCTACGGTTGTTAATAATATTCGTTATATGATCAATTTTGTGGGTTTCATACTTTCATTTCATTATTTAAACATCAGCCTTGTATGGTGTGGTTGGAGTGCCATGAATTCTTGTTGGGCTGTGTGACGTGGATAGTTACTTATATTGTGACCCAGTTTTTTTGTGTCGGGTTAGTTTATTTATGGTTTTAAAACAAAATAAGATGAACTTAAAAAAGGCTTTGTTCTGGCATTGTGTTTATCTTATTAAAAAGTAAACCTAAACTTTAGGGTCTTGTTTTGTAATTTATTTTAAGTTAGTTATGTTCAGTATGTATGGGCAGACATGTTGGTTGGATGTACAAACTAGTATAAATATGATTGTATGTACTCAATGTCTTCTGTGGAATGCAAGACTAATATTTTCATATTGCAATTTATCGTATTAGTTCTTGTTTCTCCACAAAGTGGTATAGATTGTTTTTATTGATTGATCCTAGGAGAATAAAGAGAGAAGAAAATGTTTCTCTGTTGCAGTGTTCTTCGAAGAACAGAAGGAAGGGAAATTTGTTAATGTTTTTTCAAAGATCAACAAAGAAAGAAAAAGAAGGATAAATTTGTTTTCTTGTGTTCATCGGAAGTGCAGAAAAAAATAAAGAAGAACAAAGATAGTTGTGTTTCAGCAAGAAGAAAAACACATAAAGTTGTTGTGTGTTATCAAGAAAGAAAAAGGAGGTCTAAAGGTTTCAGAATTGCAGAAGAAGAACAAGTGTTGTTGGTTGATTGTAGAACAAAAAGAAGAAAAGATTCAAAGTTGTTGGAGTGCAACCGTAAAAGATTTAAAAAAAGAAACATTTTTTTTAATTGCGGAAAGATGATCTTCAAAGGCAAGGACTGTGATATTTTGCTATCTTTTATGTGTGTGTAGGTCGGTTACCACCAACAAAAATGTTGGTTGGATGTACGAACTATTATAAATAGGATTGTATGTACTATTACAAGTTATTGTATTAGTTCTTGTTTTTCTCCAACATATCTTTAATTTCTGATATTTGTGGATTTGTTTGGTTTTCTTGGTACTTAGAATTCGATCCATGTACAAATCAATTTAGTTTGGTTAACATATGCATGTGAGTTGTTTATATTTTGGTTAACCAATGGTTTTATTGGGTTTGTTTTTGCAGCTGCTCGTCTTATTGTTTGGATTTATTTGCTATTAGTTTTCTTAAGTCATTAGAGTTTCATTTGCAACGGCCTAGTAGAATTGTGTTTAGTTAGGTTGCTTTTATTTTTATATCAACTAACTTTGCTTTACACCAATGTTATGTTAATAAAAATATGGGTCAACGGGTAGTTAAAAATTGTTTGGTATAGTATTGTTTCCTAGATGGATCCTAAGTCGGTTAATGATGTTTAATGTTTGGTGTTTACTTGTAGCTTTGGTGTTTTTCTTTAGATCATATCCTAGGAGCCATGATGCTTAATTATATTCTTTAATTTTATTTTCTCAATAAATTATGCAGGGCGATAACCTTTGCCCAAAAAGAAAAGAAAAAATCGGGTTCGTGTTTTATAGTCTTGATCAATTCTAAAATCTACAAGTTTTGCTCACGAAGTGTAAATCAAAGTATAAGTTCATTAGCCTGTAGAAGATTTTTCAATCCTAATTCGCACATTATCATTTAATCTTATTAATTATTATTATTGTTTAAGGTGAAGCTGAAATAAGCATAATCTTCTTTGGCTTAATCTAGAAAAATAGATAATTTCATTCTATCATAAGATTTTCCATGCTATAAAACATACAGAAAATAAATTCCCTAGGTTTTCACAGCTAGATAAGTCAAGAGCTAAAAGAAATAAGTAAAATGAATAAACACATACCTTTAAGGGATGAGATTCATTAGCTAAAACGGGATCTTGTGGTGATGGGAGGACGAGACTTGAACCATTAGATGCATTTTTAGTTGACCCTCACATATCTACCCTGGATTCCAGGTCAGCCACACGAGCACTTAGTTTTTCACATATAGACTTCTAATGGAGATTCTCCCTATGACAAGCATAACGACTTGGAATTGGACCCTAAACATCACTAGCACGAACACCTTGTCCATACATGCGTACAACACCATTTTTATCTTTACCCATAACCTTAGAGATTATGTCTTCTGGACTAGGCTCGTCAATTGAGCCCTCTGTAAGTTGAGAACTCAGTTCATGCATCTTTTCCTACATGAAACATAATAGTGATGTTGAACATGACACTATACAACTAGAGAACCAAGAAGGCA
Organism: Dittrichia graveolens; assembly: GCA_038502395.1. Taxonomy (NCBI): domain Eukaryota; kingdom Viridiplantae; phylum Streptophyta; class Magnoliopsida; order Asterales; family Asteraceae; genus Dittrichia; species Dittrichia graveolens. The sequence goes on along the minus strand of JARJIL010000005.1, from coordinate 83,775,406 downwards.
GAAAAGTTATATAAATTTTGATAAAACTTTGGAATATTTTTTCAAACATAAATAAGAACCAGAAATGTAATAGAAGAATATATGGAGTAGTACATACAATTGCATTCGCAGCTTTCACAGTTTTTGTTATGCCATCTTTAACGAAGCAGGCATAAAACAACTCCATGCGACTAGGTTCACGTCCCTCTAAGGATTCCTGGTTTAAAGAAATGTATATTCAAAATTCGTAACATACATTACTTTAGCAATTGCAATAAAAAATATAGTTACCTTTAGTTCTTCACGGACTCGAGCATATGTGACTTGGATCATCTTCTTTTTTGCCTGTAACTAACTTTCTAGAATGGAATGCAAAACTCAAAATAAGAATTAAGAATATAATGTTCAATAAATAAACTATTACCTTAGACTTATGCTTATTCCAATGCTTAACAAGTTTCTTCCATTGTTTTTCATGCACTTGTTTTGACTTTAAATTTAATTGCTCTCGAAGTGATGAAGATGAATCATAACAATTTTTTTTAATTCTTGCCCTCTAATTTCTCACTTTCTACCCAAATGATTTCAAAAGTGAATCATCAGAAAACCTGGGGAAGATCAAAATTTTCCTAACAAAAATAACATATATAGTTATGTAAGCAAACATATATTTTAGTTATTTAATTATATGGAATTGCTTATTGATTTACATGTAAGAATGCTAGCAACTTTCTCTTCTTGCCCAAACTCCCTCTCTCACCTTCTATTCGAACCTATAGATGATTGGCTTCAAAAACTGCATAATGCAATTGGTACTTATCGAGCTTATCGTTGGAGAGTCGTCAAGGACTTCTATAAGTTCTATCGAATCATCAGGCTTCATACACAAACACACGGATAAGTTTTAGCCTTACGGGTTTGGGCTTATTTATTGGGTTTATATTTGTTAGTACAATTTGCTTAAATCGGATGGAGTCTTATTTGTATTTATTTATTTATTCTTATTATTATTAATATTGTTAATATTATTATTATTTTGGTATTACAGATTGAACTCAAGCCTCTGCTTCTAACAACAATGGAAGCTTCTCACATAAGAAAGAGAACCGGAAACAATTGATGATATCCAGAAACTTGCGATTGACTGGTAAAGGGAACTATAGAAACAATAAAAAACTTGCGATGGACTGATAAGATATCCAGAAACGATCATAAAAGCAATGAAGAGAACTAGAGAAGTACCTTATTTGTCGTATGATAGCAACAATCGAAACTTGCGATGGACCGATGAACTTTGTCGATTTGGGAATAGTCGATGCTTCTAACAACACGGAGCTAGTTAAATTACTATACCCTTACAATTATCAAGAAAAAAAACTTAATAATAAATATTTTACTATTGCCATTTTAACAAAAACTTAATCTACAAGAGTGGTTGTATCGTGGCTTGTGAGTGGGAAGGTTTTTATTTGTTGTGCACACATATCATAATCAACTAATTTTTTTTTGTGAATTAGTTTCTTTGCAAAAAAATAGTGTTCATGTAAAAATTTATTTTCAAACCACATCAAAATTTCTATTTACATGTTTAAAAAATTGAACTTCGATATATAAGTTCTTCGCGTATACATTTTCTAATAAGTTCCATATACTTTATATTTCCTATTAAATAAATGTAATTATGTGAAAATATCTTATGGGGCGTTTGGTTCGCAGATTTTTTTTATGGGATTTGCATTCTGTCAAAGGATTTGTATTTCGCAGGATTTGCATTTAACAGCATTGTAAAATGAATTTGCATTTGGCAAAATAGTTAAATGGAAAATCCTTCATACAAAGCATTTTGAAATACCATGAGGGGTGGATGCATTTATAAAATCCCTTGAGTAAGGGAATTTGAGGTATTTTAAAGAATTCCCAGCATTTAAAATCCTTTCCTTTTTTTCCAACCAAACACAACATTTCCCTGTATTTGAAATCTCATTCTCACGAAATTCCACGAAATACAGTGAATCAAACAGGGCCTTAGTATATATCATTCTTGCACGCATTTCACATTGATTAAAAAATACTTGCCTGATTAAAAAAGTTATAATAGAGTTACATAATTTGGAAATTGATACAAAGATAGTTAAACGTTCATGTAATTTTCCATAGAAAAAAAAATGAAAGTATTCGCTGCTACGCGCGGACAAACCTACCTCGTTAGACAACAAATGCAAGGACCATTATACCCTTTTTGAAATTTATAATGAAAGTATTCAATTTGTAACGAAAATGGTATAATGCGTGGAATTTATATCTTCTTTGTTATAAATTGAAATTTATAATCCTTTTTTTGTTAGGTCTAAAAGATCATTATACCCTTTTTGTTACAAATTGAAATTTACAATTCTTTCTCGATCAAAAAAATTGGACGTTACCTTTATTGACAATTTTTGATATTTAGGTTACCTTTCTCGGTAATTTTCCCTTTATAATACCAAGACCCCTATAAATAATTGTCCTATAAAACATTAATTATTAAGACCATTATCCGATGTGTCCTATTAAACTCTATAATAAAAAACCCATATAAATAAGTGTCGTGTTAAACATTAAGTATTAGGACTATTATGTTATATATCATATTAGACTCTATAATAACAAGACCCCTATAAATAAGTGTCCTATAAAACATTAAGTATTAGGACCATTATGTAATGTGCACTATTAGACTCTATAATAACAAAACCCCTATAAATAAGTGTCTTATAAACTTAATCTAACAATATTAAGTATTCTATTATGCTATACCATAACTGGACACATAAACCAAATGATTGTATTATATGCATTATTGAGACTCTTACTGAAAAAAGCGTCTTATAAACCCCTTTTTTTGTTGTAGTGACTATGCATAACTTCTTCCATAGGTAAAACATTATATCATATTTGAGATCTCGTACTGTAACGAAGACGTCATGTGGTTTATTTAATTTTCTCTTAGGTAAACTATGTGTAAGGGTAGCTAACCACCCAAATCGGATACCGTCGTCATTATTTAGTAACCTGACTTTTTAAGTGCATTGGTCACATGGTAATTAACCACTTAATCCGATATTTATTTCCCTCCCAATTGACAAGCCCAAATAACAGCCAAGGAAATTAGGAAACAAGGGCCAAAATCATTCATTTCTTGATTGTTTTTCATGAAATAAATTTAGGGGTTTTGTTCTAAGATTCCAGTAGTAAAATTTCTCACTAAAACTAATCATTAATGACTAAAAATCGACTCTTATTTCCGGGTTTTCGGTAAACATGAAAATCGAATCTAAAACTTCATTTTTAGACCTGAAGATATATCCACCTTTGAGCATGTATGGACTTGAGTACTAGACAGTCTAGACCAAGGACATGAATACGAAGTTTTTGACGTATAAAACATAATTATTGGTGAAGGATTTATACCTAAATCTCCTGAAAATGATGTTTCGATCAACTGCTTTCAAATTCTTATCTCTCACTTGTATAGTCATTATCACTTTAAATTTCTTAGTGTGTTCTACTAAGGACAGTGATGTCTACTCAAGTACGAAAGAAATTTCGTTATACTTCTCGTTATCTCCGTCAAAATCCACAATTGTCATACTTTCTCACGGATGACAGATTTATCTTTTGAAATCTCTGTGTAATTGACCACTTGGTGGCCACATGTTGGCATTCTAACAAGTTCAGACCTTTGTATTCTCAAAATACCCCTCATTAATGCATTATTAATAAGTTGTAGTAAAAAATTCTTAGATATATTGATTAATTTTAATCAGGAATAAAATTGATTCTCGCAGTTCTAATTTGAACCTTTTTTTTATATAATATTACATATAAGTATAAGTATGTATGTATATGTATATATATGCATAGGACAGTTTTGTCGTCAATGTTTATGACGAGGCGTTGCAAAAGAGAAGAGGATGGTATTTGGGGCCACGTGAGAACCACGTGAAGTTTTTGGGCAAAATGCGCACTTAAGAATAGAAAGGACGATGTCACAGCATTTCAGTCAAGTATATATATCTTAATTTACAAATATGTCATTCATCACATAAAACAAAACACCCTTTATTAATAAAAGTGTTTAAGCATACCGAAATATAATAGACTATTCACAATTTAATATTATGCGTAATAAACTAAATTTTCTTTATAAAAATACATTAAACTACTCGAAATTTTTAATTAACGTAACATGACCTTCTTTGTTTTTTTTAATATTTTTATTTTTATTATTATGAAGATAATAAAATCTGGTTTTATGATGAATATGTTCTTGTTTTTCGTTAATAGGTTCAAGATGATGGAATAATAGCTCATTACCAATTCATCTAGCTATAATTAAATTAATGTGGTGGATTTAGACATGATCGTAAACAAGGGTGATTCTAGATACACTTTTGTGATGGCGAATATGTTAAAAATTCTGACGGGTGTAGTTGTATGGTTGAAACTATAAATAAAGTAATTTAATAGATGTTATGAATCATACTTTTAAGATTATAAAATTATGTAATAACTAAGAATTTTTAGCCCACGCGTTGCAGCGGGTCTAAAAGTATATATACTTTTTGACGAATAAATAAATATTATGTCATTTGTTAATCTCTGAAATTGAAAATCGGTATCGAAAAGACCTTATCCTATAACTAAAAGAGGTAAATTGTTTATACGAGTCATGTTACGTATGCAATTGAACATATAAATCATTTAAAAATTAGAAAATAAGTTATTTTCTTGTGAAAATTTAGAAGAAGGTTGAGTTAACCGTAAAAGACTAAATTATTTGTGTTTACTTAAGAATCATATTTTTGAGAAGTTTAATAAAATAAAATAATTTGAAGCTAATAATCGTAAGAAGAGAATTATATAAAGTTTGAGGAAAATAGAGAAAGCAAAGCGTATGTAAAATATCTCAAAATATAATTAAATAACTGATGGTAAGTGAGTAACAATATATTTTTATTTCTTATGTATGGTTTGAATTTAAAATAGTTACAAATTTTCATAAATATTATTCACATGAAATAAAACTTAAAACCTGTAAAAATGAGAACAAGAAACTTAAAGAAAGTAAATTGCAAACAAAAAACTATAGTAAGTAAAATCCAATAAATATTTCTCTAATAAAAGCAAAAAAGAAAGTAAAAGAAACAAAACAAAAAGGATATATTTAAAAAGAAGAAAAATATTAAAGATGAAAATACTTATAAAAAGGAAAATACTTTTAAAAAAAGAAAAGAAAAAAAAATATTAAAATATTTAAGGTTGGTCGAATGAGAAAAGAAAATAAAGAAAATATAGGATAGTGTCCCGCCAACTCAACTTATTGTTAAAATTTGGTTTGCATATTATTTATTATGAAAATATTATTTTTCCTTGTAAATGTATTAATATATAATATTAAAATGTTATTTTACCATTTACATAATTAGTCCGTTTTTATTCAAAAAAATCATTAAATAAATTTGATTTATTAAAAAAAATCGTGATTATTTATCGTCGTGGAAACCATGAAAGGGCGATAAAATCATTGTGAAGAGTTGGCATGTGGTTGCATGCCAAGTTCATAGATATTTATTATTGCAAAGGGATGGTAGTGACATCAAATGAGGTTGTTTTATGGATCTTTATCATAAGTATATCTTAATTAAGTTGTCTTTACTACTTGAGGTACTTGATTTAGACATGCGGACTTTGAGGTTTAAGTATGTTCTAATATTACTTTTGTTAACATACGTGTAGTCTTGTATTTTTATATTTTGGGCTTTTATCATTGTATTTTGTAGTTTGTATTTCGAGGCCCAACTTGTACTCTATATATTGTTTGTTTTGGTTTAATGGAAGATTGATTCACCATTTAACATGGTATCAGAGCTCTTAATTCTCTGATTACCTTACCCTGTTTATCCTCCTTTCCTATTCTTCTTCATCCTCTTCCCCACCTAATCGACTGCTTTCCTCCATCGCAGGCGAAGGCTCTTCTTCTTCCATCTCAAATTTCCACAAAGCTTACACCATTACAAACATTAAGGCCCACATACCTCTCATTTTAAATCTTGATCATCTCAACTATGATGCATGGAGAGAGCTCTTTACTACTCACTGTATCGGTTTTGATGTGCTCGATCATATTGATGAAACCTACGATTCTGCCCCTCCACCCACCGTTCCAGAATGGCGAAAGTTAGATTCAATAGTTAAACTTTGGATCCACGGAACGATTACCCAAAATCTCCTTCAGTTTGTTCTTAAGAAGGATGCTCCCGCTCGAATGGTTTGGGTGAATCTGGAAAAACTCTTTCGAGACAATAAGGATGCTAGGTCTATTCAGTTGGACACGCAACTTCGAACCATCTCGCTAGGAGATCTCTCGATTGACGAGTACTGCAACAAGATAAAGAGTATTGCCGATCTCCTAGCTAATATCGACGCTCCTGTTTCAGATCGTCATCTTGTTACCTACACTCTCAATGGGTCTCTTCTAAGTACGATCACGTGGCAAGTGCTATACGGTACCAACCTCAACTCTCGACATTCTTGGAGATGCGCTCAATGCTTCTCCTTGAAGAAAACAGACTTACTAATCTTCAATCTGCTGCAAACTCGTCGTCTCCTACCGTGTTAGTTTCGGGCTCGAGTACAAATCGGAACCGCCGCAACGATCGCCGGCCACCACAGCAACGGGGGTCAAACCGCCGATCTTCTCTGCGACCGGCGTATGGCTGGGTGTACATACCAGCACCGCCGCCGCAGGCTTCTTCTCAATCGCCTCAACCTGCTCGTTTTCCCTATAACTCCAGTCAAAGTCAAGGACTTCTTGGACCAGCCCCTTCCACTAATGTTTTTATGGCCCAATCGGCCCAACAACATAATTCCTCTCGGGCCTCTCCTCAACCAACCACTAACGGAAATAATTCCCAGAATGGGGCTTCTCAACAAAGTCCACCTTGGGCCTGGCTTGACAGTTCAGGACAACCCACATCTCTTCCACAAATGTTTAACACAATGAGTCTCAATGATCCCGGAGAATCTGGTTGGATAATGGACACAGGAGCAACCGATCATCTTCATGCGGATGAAGGTATACTTCGTACCAATTTTAATAATAAGCTTTGTAATTCTCGTTCTGTGTTAGTTGGCAATGGGACCCATATACCTGTGACCAATATCGGGGACACTACCTTCCCGCTCTCTAACCCGCATCGCCCGCTTTACCTTAATAATATTCTTATCACTCCGAATATTATTAAAAACCTTATATTTGTTCGTTCATTTACGCGTCAAAATAAATGTTCTATTGAATTTGACGAATTTGGTTTCACTGTGAAGGACTATCAAACCCGCCAACCTCTTCTCCGATGTGATAGCAAGGGACCTCTTTATCCTGTCACCCTGCCCACCTCTCAAGCTTTTCCCGCCTCAAGCATTCATTGTTGGCATCAAAGACTTAGTCATCCCGGAGATCAAGTGTTAAAATCTTTAATTTCTAAGCAATTTATTTCTTGTAATAAGGACAAGTTCCATGGCATTTGTCACGCCTGTCAACTGGGCAAGCATGTGAAACTTCCCTTTTATGACTCTAAATTTGTTGCCTCTTTCCCATTTGAAATTATTCATTTTGATGTTTGGACTTCTCCTATTGATAGTGTTAGTGGTTTTAAATATTATGTCATTTTTGTTTATCACTTTACTCATTTTCTATGGTCGTACCCCATTCGGCACAAATCTGATGTATTTAATAAATTTGTACACTTTCATCGTCTCGTCATGAATCAGTTCAAATGAAACATCAAAGCATTTCAGTGTGATAATGGCGGTGAATATAATAATAAATATTTTCATGACCATTTCTCCACTCATGGAATCCAATTCCGTTTTTCTTGTCCACACACCTCCGAACAGAACGGAAAATCAGAACGAATGTTGCGCACGACTAACAACATTATCCGCACCCTCCTTATGCAGGCTCATCTTCCACCTAATTGCTGAAGCACTTCATATGGCCACTCACTTGCTCAATATTCTTCCTTCCTCTACTATTGAATTCGACACGCCACACTTCCGCCTATATCATAAACACCCTTCATACTCTCATCTCCGTGTTTTTGGTTGTCTATGCTTCCCTCATACTCAGCCACTTCACAAACTCGCTCCTCGATCCACACCTTGCATCTTTCTCGGTTATCCCTCAAACCATCGAGGATACCGGTGCCTAAATCTCTCTACGCGTCAAATTATTATTTCGCGCCATGTAGTCTTTGATGAGAGTGTCTTTCCCTTTGGATCATTTACCCCCACCTCCCTTCCCTCATATGATTTCCTTGACACTATCTCCGATCCATCTCCCCTTACTCGATCATACCCCATTCATACCTACACTCAATCTGAACCTAACCCCGCCTCCCCCCACACTTCCCATGGTGACACGGCCCCTAATCTATCCCAATCGCCTAGTTCTTCCACTGCTTCTCCTACCACACATCCCATGATGACACGTGCTAAACACGGCATCGTCAAACCTATACATCGCCTTAACCTTCACACTACTACTACCTCCCCTGTTCCCCGGTCTTTTTTGCAAGCTATACAAGATCCTAATTGGCAGGCATCCATGAATGAGGAATACAAGGCTCTTATTTCTAATGGTACGTGGAGACTTGTTCCTCGTCCCACAGGAGTAAATATTGTCAGATCCATGTGGTTGTTCAAACAAAAATTTAATGCTGATGGGACTTTGGCTAGATATAAAGCACGGTTGGTCGCAAATGGCAAAAGTCAGCAGCCGGGTATTGATTGTGATGAGACTTTTAGCCCCGTGGTCAAACCGACCACCATTAGAACTGTTATTAGCCTGGCTGTCTCTCGTAACTGGCCTATTCATCAGCTTGATGTCAAAAATGCGTTTATTCATGGTCACCTACAGGAAACTGTATATATGCATCAACCACCGGGATATCGTGACCCTCAGTATCCAGACCATGTCTGTCTTCTTCAGCGATCGCTTTACGGCCTTAAACAGGCTCCTCGGGCATGGTACCAACGATTTGCCGATTTTATCCGTACTAAGGGGTTCCATCGTAGCAACACTGATTCATTGTTATTTATATATAATGGTACCTCTGGCACCGCTTATCTTTTGTTATATGTGGATGATATTATCCTAACTGCTTCGTCTATAGACTTACTTCGAGATACTATTCGGACGCTTGCTCAGGAGTTTGCTATGTCGGATCTTGGTACTCTAAATTATTTTTTGGGCATCTCTGCTACTCGCACCAACACCGGGCTATTCTTATCTTAGAGGAAATATGCAGCAGATATTCTTAATCGTGCAAACATGACCAACTGCAACCCGTGTAAAACACCTGCGGATACTACTTCAAAGCTCGATGCCACCGGAACACCTGTAGCGGATCCCACCTTATATCGCAGCTTGGCAGGTGCTCTTCAGTACCTAACTTTCACCCGACCAGACATCTCTTTTGCGGTACAACAACTTTGTCTATACATGCGTGACCCACGTGAACCACACTTTCATGCTCTCAAACGCGTTCTTCGATACATTAAGGGAACCCTTGACCACGGCTTGCACATTCATGCCACTACGTGTGACTCTCTCATAGCCTACTCGGATGCCGACTGGGGTGTATGCCCGGCAACTCGCCGATCTACTTCCGGATATTGTGTCTTCTTAGGAGACAATCTCATCTCCTGGTCATCGAAGCGGCAACACGTCATATCCAGATCCAGCGCTGAAGCGGAGTACCGAGGAGTTGCAAATGCTGTTGCAGAAAGATGCTGGATACGAAACCTTCTCAGAGAACTCTGCTCGTCTCCAACCAAAGCTACAGTTGTTTATTGTGATAATATCAGTGCTGTGTACATGTCCTCCAATCCTGTCCAGCACCAACGGACCAAGCATATCGAAATTGACATTCATTTTGTTCGAGATCTAGTTTCGCTGGGGAACGTTCGTGTCCTACACGTTCCCTCTCGATCGCAGTATGCCGATATTTTTACCAAAGGACTGCCCTCGTCGCTTTTCACAGAGTTCCGATCCAATTTAAACGTTCACCAATTGGCTCCCGATCCAACTGCGGCGGGCTGTTAACATACGTGTAGTCTTGTATTTTTGTATTTTGGGCTTTTCTCATTGTATTTAGTAGTTTGTATTTCGAGGCCCAACTTGTACTCTATATATTGTTTGTTTTGGTTTAATGGAAGATTGATTCACCATTTAACAACTTTATTAGAAGAACAATAAAGTAAATATTTAATAGAATAATTTAAAGTTTGATATATACAATAAGAATTTATACAAAGTTAGATAATATATTTATAAATTAGGTTGTATAATATAATTTTATCATGAATTCGTGATTTCAAGATCCCCTTGTAAGTCGGTTCATAATCATTACACACTCAACCTCGTGTCTTTACCTTATAAATGTATTAATATACAAAAAATATAATTGTCTCTTCGTATCACGATACCATCTTTCAATTATCATGTTTGCCCTCAACCTCGTGTCGACGCTTCCGTCATTGTTCTGAGTGTCGAGGTCATCTGTTGACATTTTTTAAAAATTTCATTCTTTTGTGTTTCATAATATTTATATTTTTTTATTAATGTTTAATATTTATCATTTTCTAAACCAACTTATGTATCATTCATGGATCTAATCTAGGTATTCATATATTTTTAATCGGAATATATTATCTATTAGTTGATATATTTAGATGTTATTCCTATTACGTCTTTATATATGAAAATATATTTAGTGTGATCGCTAGACAGTGACAAAATCTATAAAGTTTTTTACTTATAATATAAAATAATGAAGAATGTTCAATATAGTCCGTATTTAATTCATAGTCGTAAGGGATTAATTTTAGCCTTTGGATCAATGACATTAATGGTCCCGATTGCATTTTAAAATTTTAGGTGGAGTTTTATTTTCGTAGTTCACATGTAATTATTTTACAAATCACATGTGATTGTATACTGAATCATTTATGATTAAATATTAAAATTTTAAAATTATGTTTTTTACATGGACTTTATTGAACACAACTCATAAAATAATAATTAAAGTATAAAAATTTAAATTTTTTTGAGACAAAATAGGTCGGGTCGAATAAATTTGAAGTTTTATATATTATAGGAAAAACTCATTTTTATGAATAAATTGATGTTTTAAAATAAACTTATAATGTTTAACATAAAAAATTCAATCAAAAACTTAACAAATTGATAATGTTTCAAATGTAACACTACAAAATTTAACTTTTTAATGGTAAACATGTATCTAATCTACATCTATGTTAATAATTAATCGCTAGAAAAACTAAAATTTTCCATTAGTAAGTTTAATTGACTAGTGTTTTGTGTCTCTCTCTCATCCACAGAAAGATCCGTCCCTGTTGTTAGAGTGAAATCTTTTTATTGACAATTAGTCAATAAATATTTTGATTAAAACAATTTTGGTAAAAACATTCTAGAAAAATAACATCTAAGGCCAAGAGTATATCAATCCCTTAACTTAAATGTCACATCACTCTCATATCAGCTTTTTTTACTTTTTCTTTCCTAACCCAAGTAGTACTCTTCTCAAATCAACCCAAACATTTTCTCTTTTACTCTCTCTACGAAACCAACAAAAAATAAAAGAAGAAATCATGGGTTGCTCGGGTGCCAGAAACCGAAAAGGAAAAAGAAAGGGGAACCCGATTGTGACCGTAGCGGTGCTCCCAAAGGAGACGGGCTTACCCAGATGAACTAGAAGGGGCTCGGGTAAGACTTTACGCCTGGCCTAATTCTCCTTGTAACATATAGACACCATTTGTTTAGCATCTTGTTTTAAATACGAAATCATTTTAGCAATTCAACACTTTTTTAGGGTATCTAGAAGCTTCAATGTGGCGCTACATGTCATCAATGATGAAATGGCCAAACAACTTCTTTACTATGTATACAATGTCATTAGATTCTATATATGTCAACAAATCAAAAGGCTAACATCACTATGTGCATCATCACCTACATGTTTAAATTGTTGTATTCAACCCAACAAACTTTTTTTTATATCTTTTAGTTATCTTTTGATACATAACAATGAAGAGTTAATGATTTTATCATTTTTGAAATTATAGCTATGAAACTCTGAATTATACTTATTCAGTTCGGGTAAACAACTTACAAAATTATAGCTATGAAACTCTAAATTAGACATATTCAGTTCGGGTAAACAACTTACACTGTTATATATGTTTGTTAACATGTGAACATTTTAATTCGAAGGTTACTAGGTTAGTAGTATACTAGTATATATGTGTTAAAATACTTGCTAAATTGACTAATTTTTGTTAGAATCTAAAGGGGGGTGAATAGGTTATATGCCCACTTTTTGAAGTTTTTAACAATATTTGCAAGTAATTAAAGAATTTAAGGAAAAAGATATCACCAATGTAAGTAGCTAGGACACAATGATTTAAGTGGTTCAAGCAAGGGTTAACAACTTTGCTCTACATCCACTCCTTGGCCTCATCCACCAAGAGTTGCTCCACTAATCTTCTCTCTTTCAAGGTAGAGATAAACCTTTTACAACTTCTCCTTTTAGCTTACAAGAATTACACTTCATTCTTGCAAACAAGGCTAAGATAAACCACACTTCACTCTAATTGGAAAGGCTAGAGTTGATCCTCACTTCTCTCTAATTCTATAGGCTAGAGATTATCCTCACACTATTGCAAATGTATATGAATGTAATGAAGTATATGAACTTGAAGGCTTTCACTCTTGCTTGATTCTTGATCTTGAAAGATTGAATTATCAAGGAATATGAGCTCACAAGATTTTTATGTATTCTGTGTTTTTTCAGATTGCAAGAGGTGAGTAAAACAAAGACTTGAGTTGCTTTAAATAAGGAAAAAGGTGCAAGCTCAAAAAGTGTCCAGATTGTCCACGGTCGATCCACGGTCGACCGTGGCATCGACTGTCAGCCTGCTGGAACTTTTTGAGCCTTGTGAATATAGACGTTGGCCTTTTACCAAAACCACACACAACCCATTTTTACCATAAAAATGCACTGAAAAGAAGCTTTAGAAAAGTTGGGTAAGTGTCATACTTCTTAAGTTTGAATTTAATCATGAAAATGGTAGTTTGGAAACCAAATGCACAAAGCATGTTGAAAGTTTACCTCTTTGGGAGATTCCTTTTGCCAAATATGGTTTTGGCTTATTTCAATAGAAGATTGTGTTTAGTATTTGCCAAAATGGGAATTTTTGCTTTGACTTCCAAGCTTGTGATTTTTATAAAAATTGTCTCAATTTTTATAAAGGTTTTTATAAAAATTATTTTATAAAAACTTAAACTCATTTGATTATTTATTTTGTAAGCTCATAGACTTTGAATGTTTATTTGTAGGAGACTTCGACATCGACTTCTACTTGAACTCGGATCTTGACGATTGAAGTTTGGCCATTTGATGAAGCTTATTTTGTAGATCATGGATGAGAATATATTTGATTGAATATATATATATATATATATATATATGTATATGTGCACATTAACATATTAATACATACTGTTAGAACCTAGAGGGGGGTGAATAGGTTATATGCCCACTTTTTGAAGTTTTTAACGATGTTTGCAAGTAATTAAAGAGTTTAAGGAAGAAAGATATCACCAATGAAGTAGTTTGGACACAATGATTTATAGTGGTTCAAGCAAGGGTTAACAACCTTGCTCTACATCCACTCCTTGGCCTCACCCACCAAGAGTTGCTCCACTAACTTCTCTCTTTGAAGGTAGAGATAAACCTTTTTACAACTTCTCTCTAATTCTAAGGCTAGAGATGATCCTCACTTCTCTTTAATTCTAAGGCTAGAGATGATCATCACTTCTCTCTAATTCTAAGGCTAGAGATGATCTTCACACAATTACAAATATATAAGAAGGTAATGTAGTGTTTGAACTTTGAAGGCTTTCACTCTTGCTTCATTTTTGATCTTGAGATGTTGAATTTGTATCAAGAATATGAGCTCACAAGTTTTTGTATATGTTCTGTGTTTTTCAGATTGCAAGAGCTTGGTAAAAAACAAGACTTGAGTTGCCTTAAATAAGCAAAAAGGTGCAAGCTCAAAAAGTGTCCAGACTGTCCACGGTCGATCCACGGTCGACCGTGGCATCGACCGTCGGCCTGCTGGAACTTTTTGAGACTTGTGAATATAGACGTTGGCCTTTTACCAAAATCACACACAACCCATTTTTGCCATAAAAATGCACTGAAAAGAAGCTTAAGAAAAGTTGGGTTAGTGTCATACTTCTTAAGTTTGAATTTAATCATAAAAATGGTAGTTTAGAAACCAAATGCACAAAGCATGTTGGAAGTTTACCTCTTTGAGAGATTCCTTTTGCTAAATATGGTTTTGGCTTATTTCAATAGAAGATTATGTTTAGTATTTGCCAAAATAGGAATTCATTTGCTTTGACTACCAAGCTTGTGATTTTATAAAAAATTTCTCAATTTTTATAAAAGTTTTTATAAAAATTATTTTATAAAAACTTAAACTCATTTAATTATTTATTTTGTAAGCTCACATATGTTAATGTTAATACATACAATTATATAAACAAGTTGTAAATTTTTGTGTCAACAAAAGAGGATATATTTGTAAGCCTATTTTTCCCAACACATACAATTATATAAACAAGTTGTATATTTTTGTGTCAACAAAAGAGGATTTATTTATAATCTTATTTTTTCCAACAATTTTAATTCGAACCCTTTTTGATTCGTTACTCAATCTCGTCCATGTTAACACCTCTATTGATCGGTGTTTCTGTAAAGACTTTTTCTGAATCTGTCACTGTATCATGTGAAACCAACAAATGAAGAGAATAAAAGATCATGTAAATTTTGAATAGCATGTGAGCTACGTGATGCTAATGGAAAGATTGAATATATATTAAAAAAAACAAGATACGTGTGTCCAAGTGTAAACATTTTACACTATGATAAAAACGAGTTGTTTAACTCGCGTGTTGCGACGGAAAACAAAAAATCACAATAATTAAAACATTAAAACCAATATTCAAACTCAAATATAAAATACGGTTGGTAAAAATCTAAATACTCTCATAGGTTTTAACGTAATATGATAATCATTCAACAAATCTATTTTTTGGCATTACGATTTTGAAAGATAAAATTTTAGATAAATATTGTATTATGATATAAGGAGAGGGTTCAAACGTGAACTGTTTTTCAAACGAGAACTGCGAGAACCAATCTTGGCCGTTCATTTTGGATAATGAAATTCATGGATGAAGAGAGTGGAGAGATTGAATGTGGCAGAGTGCATGTAAGGAATTCATGGGTAGAAAATCAAGTTGAAGGAGGGGGAATTGGATGGCTAAGATTGGTTCTCGCGGTTCTCGTACGAAAAACAGTTCTCGTTTGAACTTTTGCCATTTATATAGAAAAATAGATAAAAAAGAATATAGTCATAAACATATATTCATATTTTCACTAAATATTATACATTACAGATTATAAAAGAAAAATAAATTAAATTAAATTAAATTTTATTATTTGAATATACTAATAACTAAAATAAAATAAAATAATTAACATATGCTTCTAGCGATGGCATAACAAAGTTATAAAATAATATCACATATGCTTATAGGAAGGCATAAGAAAGGCATAAAATAATATCACGAGGTTTGACGATAATTGCTTGTGGGTCTAAAGTCTTTATTTCTCTCTTTATTTTTTTATGTTTAGGTTTTTATATAATTTATGATTGTTTATGTGGTTTGTAAAAGGTTATTGATTTTGTTTTTTAAGTTTGGAAATTAACAAGACAATCTTTCATATTTACAAATTGTAACGACCGCAATCCTTTAAACTAACTCCATCTAAATCAAATGGTTAATTTTAGTCTTTCGTCATTAAACATTCTTTTAAAATATATTTCTATTAAAGATCTCCCCTAATTCAACAAGGTGTTACTATTTGACTTATCTGCTCTCACATATTATACATGTCAAATCATTCGATTATAATTTTCAGTATAGGTTATACAATCACAAATGTCACATCAAATATGCTACTATTAAGTCGGGATTTTGTCGACGATGGAGAAACCCACACCACTACGGCACCACCCCGATTCTTCTTCTCTCTCACCCGCTAATCCGCTATCCATCAGATTCTTTAAAGATCATCCAATCTTTGAACAAAATTCATTGGTATGTACAAATTTATGCCAAAATCATGAACACAATTCATCGGTATGTACAAATTTATGCCAAAATCATGAACACAATTCATTCCATTCCAAACATATATACGACTGCTTAGCCATTTTTTTACCTCAATCGCAACACCACAATTGACCCTCTGCTCTTAACCCTGTGTGTAAAATTTATTAAAACCCTAACACTGTTTTTAATTCGAAGAGAAAAGAAGTATAACCTAACTACATATGATACATCTCACCAATGATAGATAACGTCGTCGACAGAAAACCCCACTTTACAGTTGTTGGTTATTTGATTCTGTGTCAGCAAAAAAGCATATACATCATTGTATGCCTCACCCACATGACTGTTGCTATTCCACCCAACAGATCTTTTCTATATTAATCAATTTAGGTATCGAACTAGAAATCAAAGTTCCATGAATCAGTTATTCTTGGTGTCTTACTTCAAGTCCCGTAGTAAGCAAAATGTGTAGAATTACATTTAGATTTACAACGTATTTATGTTTAGTTGTTAAAAAAAGTTACTGTTTGAACATCAAAACCGTTTCATTAAAGGAGGTATTTTGATCTTTTATATATTTTTCTAACCGTGAATTGCTTGATTTTTCTAAAATACTGCTCATTAATGCATCATTAATAAGTCGTCATTTTTATTGCTTTATTGGCCCATTGATTTATTTTAATTAACGTTCAAGATTGGTTTTCGTGATGCTCGAAATAAGAACGGTTCTCAAATAAATAATCATGTATATATATATACAGATAGGATGGAGAGCGTGGGGGATAGAGTATGGCAAGATATATGAGATGAATTCATGAATGGAAGATGGAATTAAAGAAGTGAGAATTTGACGACTATTATTTATTATCACGGTTCTTACAATAAAATGTTTATTAAATAAAGTTCTCCATATATATATATATATATATATATATATATATATATAGAGAGAGAGAGAGAGAGAGAAATGTACATGCACATATATATATAGGCAAAAGTTCAAACGAGAACTGTTTTTCGTACGAAAACCGCGAGAACCAATCTTAGCCGTCCAATTCCCCCTTCTCCAATTGGATTGTCCACCCATGAATTCCTTACATGCACCTTGCCACACTCAATCCCCCATGCTCTTCATCCTTGAACTTCATTATCCAAAATGAACGGTTAATATATATATATATATATATACTAGCATCATACCCGCGCAATACTGCGGCGGTAAATAGTTTTTGGTTTACAATATTTCACGTTCAAGAATGTAATGATATGTTATTCGCGTGAGTGAATGTCACGAAAAAGTTCTCTACAGCAACATGTCCGGTTTTTTTTCAAATTTTCTTTTATTTACATTTAACTATTTTATTAATTTTAGAAACTAATTCTAAAAGACAATAAAATAAGAAAAAAGATTTATATTGATGAAATAAAGAGAAGAGTTAATAAGATTTTAAAAATTATGTTGATGTGGGTAGATAATTGTGTTATTATGAGAGAATATATTTTGAATAAAGTTAAAGTAAATTAGGAGAGAATAAAATAGTTAAAAATTGAGTGGATGAGATTAATTTAGATTAAATGAAAGGTCAAGATTTTATATTGGTTGAATTTTAAGAAGTCTTAAAATTTAAGAGGAGAGAGAATGTTAAATGCTTTATATAGTAGTATAGATATATATATATATGTATGTATATATACTAGCATCGTACACGCGTAATGTTGCGGAGTCGAATAGTTTTTGTTTTATAATATGCCGCTTTCAAAAATGTAATGATATGTTATTTGTAAAATTCAATGTCACAAAAAAATTTCTTTAGCAACATGTTTCATTTTTTTCAATTTTTCTTTTATTTGCATAAACTATTTTATTAATTTTAAAAATAAAATCTAAAAGACATTAAAATAAAAAAAAACATATTTGTGAAATTAGAGAAGTTAATAAGATATTAAAAATTATGTTGTTATGGGTGTATAATTATGTTTGTGTAAGAGTATATTTTAATTGAATAAAAAGTTAAAGTAAATTAGGAGAGAGATTGGAATGGTTAAATATTTAGTGAATGAGATTAAGTTAAATAGAATGAAAGACCAAGATGTTGTTTTGATTGAATTTTAAGAAGTCTTAAAATTAAGGAGGAGAGGGAGTGTTAAATGTTTTATATAGTAGTATATATATACATATATATATATATAGGGTAGAGATCAAGTAAAAAGAAAATTAAAGTAAAAAGGATAAAAAAGATGATTATTTGATCATTTTTCGGTATATATATCAACTGATAATCGTTAGTTCATCATCTTTATTGATTAAAACTAGTTCTTCATCAATTTCTTTTTGATGAATCCAACATATTCATCAATTTTTAGATGAAAGCATTTTGTTCATCAACAAATTATTCCAAAATTTTGTTTTCAAATCTGTATTTGAAATCAAAAAGAAATTGATGAAGAACTAGTTTTAATCAATAAAGATGATGAACTAACGATTATCAGTTGATATATATACCGAAAAATGATTAAATAATCATTTCTTTTACACTTTTTACTTTAATTTTTTTTATTTGATCTCATCCATATATATATATATATATATATATATATATATATATATATATACACTAACCTTGGAACTTATAATTGAAAAGATTGGTAGGATCTCATTTCGCTCAGCAGTCTGTGTAAGCCAACTTCAGCAATTGACAGCTGCGTATCTATGAACTTACGTACATGTACGTACGTGTCGCAGTATACAAATGCGTGTCATATGATCCTTATTATAAGGATTTCTGCTAGAGTTTCACACACTCACACACACTAGTTCATCATGATCCTATGTTCCTAGCACACAGCTTCAGCTGGTAATTAAGAAAACTACTCAACTATTGAAAAATGAAAAGATCATACTACATTCATCTCCATCAATTATCTAACGATGTTGTAAATCTTATCTTAATTAATAATGTTAGATTATTGTCCTAGACGAGTGTGAATTTTTAATATACTTATTAATAAGGGTTACGAGTTATTACACTCATTGCCAATTGGTTTTAAGTTAAAACCTAACAAACTTAGTCAGGTCCGGACATGGTTGGGTAAACGGTCACACACACTCCAAGTAACCTATAAGTATTCATGTGTTAGACGCAAAAAAAGCCACACTTGAGGAGTGTGCTGAGTATTGTCCAACATTTGTCGAGTGTAACTTTGTAATATACTTAATAACGGTCACGTGTTACACCACTTATATATTACCAATTAGTTTTAGGCTGGAACTACACAAACTTACAAATAATACAGTTTATAATTTTATATATTACCAATTGATTTTGAGTTCTTAGTATTGTGTAATACCCGAATTCTTGTAAATAAATAAAAAGAATATTTTATTGAGAAACATAAGTTGTATTGATTTGTGCACTTAGTTATGAAATATTTTAGGTACTATGGGCTTGAATGGACAAATAAAGTGGATTATGGACTAGATATGTGTATGTTATTGGGTTATTAGAACTATGAGCTTAATTGTCTAATTTTGGGCTTAGGCCTTTTTGAGGGATAGTATATAAGGCCAATTAGGGCACAGCCCCCAACATTCTACTGTTCCATCCATTCAAACCAAGAGAATTTTTCTGTGTTTGTGTGTGTGTTGAAACCCACGAGGAAAGGAAGAAGGAGCCATCAAGGATTGTTGGAAACTCAAGGAATTTACAAGGAAATCATCAGGTAATGATTCCTATCTCATTGTAGTAATGTAACTATAAGTTTTACCTTGTTTAAATGATCCTAGCTTAAGTTTTGTGCTGAGTTTTTTGAAGTTATGGGTTTATGAAGAACTAGAGAGAGAATTTATTATATGATCCTTGTTACTTGATGAAATTTAATTAAATCTTGAAAGAAGTAACTAAATGAATAGAGAAATGTCTTGGAACAAAAACAAAATGATTTGGTTAAGTTTTGAAAGAGTTGGATTTTGGCTATGGAGTCTGGGTTTTAGAAAACAATGAACTGATGAAGAAGATGATACCCCATGCGACTTACATGTTACTCCATGCGACTTTCATGATACTCATGCGACCTTTTACAATGTTCATGCGACTTTTGATGCCTGCATAGCTTCATGCGGCTTTTGCTTAAATGTGCCATGCGACTTATATGTTTTGAGACTCATGCGACTTTCATACGTAGAGAGTAGGTCCATGCGACTTTGTGTATATCCATGCGACTGTCG
The DNA here is from genome assembly GCA_038502395.1 of Dittrichia graveolens. Taxonomy (NCBI): domain Eukaryota; kingdom Viridiplantae; phylum Streptophyta; class Magnoliopsida; order Asterales; family Asteraceae; genus Dittrichia; species Dittrichia graveolens. The sequence continues at coordinate 83,754,890 of JARJIL010000005.1, read as the reverse complement.
GATTACATCTTCGTGCGACTTTAGAACTTGTCATGCGACTTTTGTTATGGTTCATGCGACTCTTTGAGATTCATGCGACTTGTTATGTTTCATGCGACTCTTTGATATTCATGCAACTTTTATGATTGCCATGCGACTTATAGTGTTTCATGCGACTTTCAAATTGCTCATGCGACTGTCGGACAGTATGTCATGCGACTTACAGTTGTCCATGCGACTTTTATGATGATTCATGCGACCTCCGAATAGTAAGCCCATGCGACTTCTATTTTCATGCCATGCTAGGCCCCAAATCCGATGGTCTAGGCTCGGATTCTTGAAATCCGATGGTTGAGGTCCGGATTATGAAATCCGATAGTTGGAACCCGGATTGTGAAATCCCCGGTTTTGTGAACCTTGATGATTGCATTCTGTATTGTTACGAGCCTATGAGAACTTGTGTTATGCCTGTCAGACTTGTAGAAGTTGTGTTAGTAAATTTGGGTTATTGCCCGGTACTGATTTGTCAGACTTGGATCAGGTGACAGTTAAAGTTAGAGGAACCAAGTAAAGTTCAGTAAGAACCAGTGACAGCTGCCAGGTGAGTATTCTTACTTGCACACCAAACCAGTGGGGAATGTGAATGTGTTATGACCGTCTGCTTCGGCAGCGGGTAGTTATGACCGTCTGCTTCGGAAGCGGGTAGTTATGACCGTCCGCTGCAGCGGCGGGTAGCATGACCGTATGCTTCGGCATCGGGTAGATATGACCGACCACCTTGGTGGCGGGTAGAAAGTGCATGATGGTGATTATTGTGAATTGTCGTAGGTTGCAGTAACTTACTCACTAAGCTTTGCGCTTACCGTTTTTAATTTTTATCTTTCAGGTCGGGACAATGGTAGAACTCCAGGACAGTGACGACAGCTCGCAGCCAAAAGAATTTCAACTTGTTTTCAAAACTTATCCTAGTTGAATTGATGTATACTTAAATTTGGAATTTGTAATTTACTCGTAATGTCTTTTGATATTTCCGCATTTACTCTGATATGAAATGACGTTACATTCATGTGTGTATTGCAAAAAAAAAAAAATTTGGGACGTTACATATTGAGCAACTTTTTTTTTGACATGTAGACATTTAGTAGCTTCTTGACAACATCATCAACTGAATCATCACCTAAATATTAAAATGAAAAATAATAATTATGAAGCCATGAGAGAATAGAAAATTCTTAGATGAATAAACCATCCCACTCACATCATCATCATCATCATATTCATATGTCTTGAGAATATAAAAGAAAATCCAAAATCAAAGGTGGGACAACAAGAAATGTACCAATAAGATGAACATACAAGTTGTTGATATTCATCAACTATTAGACATGTAGTATATATCATCACCTATATGTTATAATAATTACTTGTAATTGAAATATTCATTGATTGGTAGCTTCAATAATAAACATGAACCATCCACTGGAATATTATAATCACAACACTGTTTACCCTTTGAAGACAATCTATAGTCCAATCCTTTATTTTAAAGGTTCTATCATTTAATGCTTATAATCCTTGGTTTCTAGGAATTTGGACCCAAAATAGGGATCATTATATATCGAGTTCTCATCCTACTTTCATTCCTTTAAGCTCACATACATATATATACATCACTAACTTGAGAGTCAACATGGCAAGGGATTACAATCACAGTAAATCTCTTACAAGTAGTGTTATTGTTTTACAAATCACCGACATACTCTACGAGGATGTTTGGTTAGAAGAAATCCCATGAAATGTGATGGATTCGGAATTACATTCCTTCATATTTTGTGTTGGTTGAAAGATTTGGAAGAAAGCAATGGAATCCGATTACTCCAAATTCAACAGATGGTAGAATTCACAAAGCTGTCAAATTCTCAAATAATGTGATCCCTTGGCACCATCATGGTACCATTTGCTCCACCAAACTACTATTTGCTTTGTCTCCGACACCAAACCACCATCCCTGACCCCACACACCTTCATCTGCTACATTGAACCATCATTTGTTTTATCTCTGACTCCAAATCTTCACCTCTATCGTATCTTCTTGTTACCGTTTCTCCCATCAACTTCGTCATGTTTATTGCTTCATCTCCGACACCAAACTATCATGTGCCTCGTCTTCATCTCTGACACCACCATCAACATCATCTATGAACATCGATGCACACACCACGGGCTAGGGTTCCATCTTTATGTATCTATTGTTCTATTAGGTTCGATTTATTTTCAGATTCTATTGTTCTACTTGTCTTGAATTAAAGGGCTAGCATTTTTTTTGCTTCTCATATTAGGGTTTGATTTACGATAAGGGCTACGATTTCTAATTTGTTTCATTGGTCACATGAGATTGGGGGGGGGGGGGGGGGGTGTTAGTGAAAGGGTTCGATCTACGGAGGCGGAATTCCATGGAAAGGGTGACATGAATGCGTGCCAATGGCGGACAATATCAAAATGGTGGAGGGGGAATGGTTGGTAGTAGCCAATGAATGGATTGTCGAATTTAAATTCAGTTTACACAGAACATTAGGTTTCAGTTCCTTGCAGATTTTAATTTTTAAATAACTTTTTTTTTGAACGACAAACATACCATTAGCATCGAACGAGTAGAAAACAATTACTTTTAACCAGTCCTTCCTGAGACTAGGTAGAATGATATCTTGTATGAAAACAGCATATCAGTCATCACGTAAAGCAGCAGCTTCTAACAACATTTATTTAAGACAAAAAAGAATATGATAAGTAGATATATAGAACCATTATACAAAATATATATCATCCCTGTTTATAAAATCATTCAAATGGAGACAAATTTTACAAAATTCCTAGTGCTGAAAATACTCAGCACCTGTTTATAACAAGTTAAAGCAAAACCTCAACAAGCTCCAAAGCTAGATTCCATCTCATTACTGCAACAAGCACAAGCATCCGAAAAAAATTAAAAATATAGATAAATGAAAAAAACATCTCACTTGTTCTGCATGACCCCTGGGCCCACAGTGAGGAGGAGGAGGCAGGGGATAGCACATTTACCGGAAAATGGAAGAACGAGTTTCTGAACATTAATCCTCTTCCATCGGAACATCTGGAATATCAAATCTGTCTTCTTCTATCGTTTTGTTGATCACGGAAATAGGGGAAGGTGATGCAGAGTTAAGGAAAAATACATATTGATATACTCATAAACACTATTTGTGCAAGTATGAAATATGGAAATAAATTCATCCCTAACGAATTCAGATCGCTCTATGATGAAAAAGATATTGAGCTCATATAAGTCCCATCTACAGATGGTCACTTCAACCCATACCTAAAAACGAATTGAATTGGGCTACATCTATTTACTAAAAAGAAGTTAGATTATTGTTTCAACAATATGGCTTTTATAATCTTATTTGATACAGTCAACATAACAAGTCAGGCCAAACTGCCCGACCCGTTGTGACGTGTAATAAAAATTACCCCCGATTAGACCTGTTTACACTTTACCCAACCCAGCCCGCCCATGTTGCAACTTCTGGTCCCAACAAGAAAAGGCGAGAAAAGCATTATCTTAAATTATGTGAAAGGATATATAGAGACATTAAGTCGTCCTCCTTCTCCCCGCGGTTACGGCTATTATTTAGCTCTCTTAGAATCTCAGGTGTAACCTGCCAGCATGAACAGTTTAATCGTACTTATCACCTTACTACTTTCAAACTTTTATTATATAATCAACATCTGGAAAGTTAGACGCATACCATTTTATGCCTCTGTTTCTTCATAAGATAATTGATGTCATCTTTTTGATCTTTTGTCAATTCATGTTTGTATCTACATATAAATTGCATACGGTCATAAGAGGCTCATAGTTATGTTTACAACAGAGGATGATACATGAAATCAATTGATGTGTAAAGAGGAGAAGTTAACATCAGTTTTGAAGAATAGACAAAACTAACCTTTGCATGAATGCAAGAAGTGACTGATGCCATATCACAGGCATATCCCTCGAGTCCTCACAAAATCTCATAAAATGTGCAACCATTGCATCAACAACTCGATATGGCAAAGCATATTTCTTCTCCACTAACAGTTTTATGAAGTAGCTGCATCAAGAAACCAGTAATTTGAGAAAAACATAGTTGATTATCAGATAGAAGCAAGCTTTTTCCTAGACTAACCATTATACCCAAACAGCAATAATAATCTAAGTATGCATCAAGCTCAAATAAATACCTTGTTGTGCCACCATACTCCATTTCCGCAAGTTTCATTAACGCAAGACTGCACATCAAAGACAACACTTCATTTATAGTTCTATCTAGGTAACTAATCAACTAATAGATGAATAAAATGTTGAAACAGTCGATAGATATAACATAAAACTTGTAGTGCCAAGCAGAGTATCTTCTTCGGACTAATTCTAAAGAACAAATAAATGTATTAATAAAATCTTGAAAAAGCAATATAGATGTAATCTTTTTATCCCGTTCAAAAGAACTTTAAGCAGGTTTAAGTAATTGGTTATATTCGTTTTCACTTTTATTGGTGAAATACTCCAGCAGAAGTTTTATTATACTTAATTTAAAAGTAATACCTGGAATGAAGGGGTGGAATCGAGACCTTCTGAAGAATGCTTCCAAGAATAACAGCTTCTCTCAAAGTGCAAGTCCTTGACTGCGGAAAATATACAAATTACATTAATGTAACGTTGTGCATAAAATCAAATTCAGATCAAGAGCATAGCTTTGTTCTAGAAAAAGTGGCTTTCGTAAATGAGTAATTGAGAGACATGGTATTTCATTAATTTTCTATTGTTATCTTAGAGCTGTATGAACTAATGAAAGTATATATTGTAGCAGTTGCATTGTCTCCGAAACAGAAACACTTAACAAAGTAACAGCTTATATAGTAGCAAAGATCATCTCTTAGACTCTTAGTGCTTGAAACTTATATTTTGAAAATAACAGTTGCTTTTGACAATCTTATCTCTTAGGCTCAAAACTTAATTGACTCCACTCCTATTAAGAATTAAGAATAAATATAATATGACTATTTTGAACAAATACTAATTGAAGGCAGTTCTAGCAGTTTACTACCCAAAGACTTTATGTATGTTAATACGAATAAATATGGCCTTTTCCAACATATATTGGGTGCAAATATACACTCATGTTACAAAAACAACACCCCTAGAAAAGTTTCTTGGGGGTTTGATAAGTTCATACCTCGCATAGCGGGAACAAAATTCCCTTATTGAAGGCAGCTGGTTTATATACAGCCTTTTTCAAAGCCTGATATAATGCAAAATGGAGTTTTTTATTCTTCCGTATATCTTGTCTAATACGAGGAAGTAAAACAAACTTATAAAACCGCTCCACTTTCTTTGAACTCATATTGGAAGCAAGGATTCTGGTGGCTTGGTACACTGCATTGGGTGACCATTTATCTGGTTCTGTCAAATACAAGAGTTCCTCCCAATGTTGTTTTGCTGGTATGCTTTTAAACGCCAATGGCAATTTCCCTGAAGTATATTTCTTAAAAATCTCTCCAATACTGCATATCCAAGTTAGATTTAATAAGTCCATGATTCGTGTTGTAAACTGCATCTAGATATTAAGTAACGAAAACGTATAACACCTCTTGTATATTTCTATGATAGAATCATCCAATTTTGGCAAAGGTTGAACTCCTGCAGATAAACCTGTTTATCTAGCTTAGCATATAAACATAGATGAAGCATAATCATAATATAAGAAAGATCAAAAAGTACAATAATCAACACCCCCCGATGGGAAATTAGGTTAGTTAAACATAAAAACCTGAAGGCACTTGATCTTTTTCTTTTATCTTCTCCACAATGATGTCAGCTAAAGTGCGCTGCCGTGGTGCATTGCTATTGAAGAAAGCTTCCAGTAGCTTCTCATCATCTTCGTTAATTTCTTCCTACGTTATTGTCAAAATAAAACACTATTTAAGCATAAACGACTTCAAGCAAAAGATTTGTACCCTTGATTATTGATTACAGAGGCTTCCTAAACAAACACAAAGAATATAAAATCAAGCAAACCTCGTAACCACCAAACTGACTATGGTTGTCAGAGAATCCAGCAAAGTTGTCAATATCATCGTCATCGTCTACTTGAGCCTGAGTAACAGGTTCTTCAGGGAAAACAATGTTGTTAGGGTTTTCTGCATCTGTCTCTTCCTGAATCTCCTTCTGCTGAATTAAAGCCTCCTTCAATATCTTGGAGCTCATGCCCGCCGATATAAGCTGCAAAATACAAATTGTTTAACAACAGATAACTTCATCAAAAGATTTTGATAATCAAACACATACAGGTAACCAATTGATTGATTAGACAAGAACTTCAATCTGTATTTAAAAAAAAAACACCTTTTCTTCGCTCTGATGTTGTTTAGCGGGTTTGGTTCGCTTCTTGGAGACGGATTTGTTGGTGTCATCGGACAAAAAGGGTTCTGGATTTTGATGTCTCTCTCGCTTTTTCGCCATTGTTGATCGTAGAATCAAATCCAGCAAGTAATTGCTCGCAGTGTTTTTGTTTGCCGCTCTCAAACACCCTAGAAAAACCCTAATACGATAATCGTTACCTTTTAAGTTTAAATAGTAAGGGTACAATTGGATATAACTTTTTTGTCAGGGGCTTCTTTTGCTAATTTAGGAAGAAATGAGGGCCTTTTATTAATTTAAGTGTTCTTACAAATACCCAAATGAATGAGAAAAAAAACCGAAAAAGACGAAGAAAATCGAAACTGAAATATGGTTAATTTCTGTTCATATAGCATTAATTGACTATTAAACTAACCAAATTAGTTTTTGAAGGCTTTATACGGTATTCATATGGTCGTTTACTCTACACGATGACAGTCTCTCAAACGATTGCTCTCTTTTTACTTATAGATATTTAAGATCTACTCGACCATTTCCGTATTTCTTCATAGGTTTTTTCATCCTGTATAGGCGCTATATAGCTGTACCGAGACTATACAACAGGAACTACAGCACCTGAACCTTCTATTAAGTTGCTGACTTAAACCTAAACACAACAAAACTAATTTATTCGGTTCTAGCAGCTTCGGTTAAGTTTATATATGCTTTATAGATTATTTCTAACCTATTTAAACTATCATTAACATAATTAGAAGCTTGGTTTCAATATTACTACTCCAAAAAACTTATTTGAGTCAAGAACACAAGCATAATTGCTCGATATTCGGTTTCCTTGTAACAAAATAGTCCCAACAAGGTTCTAGTATAAATTTTTAGCTCAACTTGGTGTTATTACACCAAATGATCAAGAATCGCCCAAATGGGTGTCTTAACTTAGAAATTAAGAACATGAGATTACTTTAAATCTTGCAGAAATTAAGACTTAAAACATATTTAGGAGCTTCATAAAATGACATACAAGGCTGTAAATACCCTAACTTAGTTTGTTCTTGAGCTTTATCTTACTTTGGACACACTCACCTTGAAGATATACACACGTACATTATGTGTTTTGGTGTGTCCAGGGTTATATTTATTGGTTATTCAAATTAATGTGTATGCTAACCTCTAACCTATAACATAGTATTTATTCTTGATTAAAAATTCATCTTTATAATTAATTAGCAAAAAGAAATAAATTTGCATGGGTTTAACAAATATATAAGAGTATAAATTTGCTACTAATTATATAAAAGAGAGTTTAAAAGATTAGAGATTGAAATTGTAAATTATAAATTACCAAATACGGGTATGTAGTAATGAGATTAAATTAGTGACCAAACTTTAAATAATGTAACTATAGGGGCCATTTCTATCAATTAGTGAAACCTTAACCTATAAAAAGAAAAAAAATGGTCAAATTGGTCAAATGAGAAGGCTGTGTAGCAAGAGGAAGGAGAAACCGGCGCTTTAACATCAAAATTTAACATACAAAGCTAAGGAATTGTAATTCAAGTAATTTATTAGTTGGTAATTGAAATATTGTGATTGAGTATTTCACAACTTTATTAGTTGGTATTGAGTTATAGTGAAAAATCATCTTGGTGATGATTTAGATTGAGTTTACTTACTGAAGTGAAGGTTATGTGAATCAATTAGCTGTGATATGGGTGTATATTGTTGAATTTTGAAGCAAATGAGTCAAAGGTTTGAATTTGGATCATTATTGATCAAAGGATGATCAAAAGAGTGTGATATGGTTGTTTTCTTGTGTTTGTAAGTTGTATAGATGTTTACAAGTGTTGGGATACAATATGTTGTGTCAATTCTGAGTTACATGTGAGATTTGGTTGAAGAAACGTAGGGGTGTTCAATATTTAGACGCGATTCGTAAGAACTGGAATTCAATTCGAACCAAATTTGAATAATCCGATTTGAATTGGCTTGTTTGGTTTTCAAATCAGTTTTGCACGTGATTCCAGAATTTAAATTGGTTTTTTAATGAGTTTCAAATCTATGGAAATATTCAAGTCGTCAACCGACTCGAAATTCGAATATATATATATACATAGGGTTGTTACTCTATTTTTATTTGTAATTTCTCGTTTCTGATCCATAAATAGTAATATTTTAAATTTCGAAACAACTAAAAACTCTAGAAATATTCTCTAACTTATCTTAGAAGTTCAAACTTCAATTAGATATTCAAAATAACAAAGTTTTTCGATTAAATTTGGTTTAAACTATAAAAATTGAAACATATCTACTCGGTTATGTGAATTTGGTTTTATTCGAATTCACACCAAATTCAAATAACTAAATTCAAATCGGTTTCACTAGTAGTAATATGAATTTGAATCGATATTTGAATTGTGGTAAAAGATTATCAAACTCAAACAATCTGATTCGAAAAATTTGAGAAACTCGAAATTCTATTTGATGAACACCCCTAAAGTAATGATTGTTCTCGTTGGACAGTTTGCTGTCAAGTGGTCTACACGAGTTGTGTACATTGGTGCCATCTGTGTATAGTGTTGCGTAAAGGAACACGAGACGTATTTTGGTACACGAGTTATGTACAGTCCTTCCTTAATGCGGGCCATATAGGGCTTCTATGGGTCATGTATGTTTATGCTACACGGCCCGTGTAACATCAACATTGGCTGTGTAGATTAGAGTATACACTGGTATGGCACTATGGCATGGCATGGCATGTGTACATCGTGTAGTGTGGTCGTGTAACACCTATATAGGCCTTGTGTTATGCCGTGTAGGACACTGTTTAGAGAATTTCTTGAAGAGATGATATCCTGAAAATTTACTAAAATGATGTAGGTGATGGTTGATAATCATAAATTATTGGGAAGATAGTTAGAGGTTTTAAAAAAAGTTTAGTTGCTTCCATCAAGGGGGTAACACCATCCTTTCACATAAATGAAGTGTTTATATAACTTTATGTTGTATATGTGGTATGGTATGTATGAATTCGTTAACTGTCTGAGTGGCGTAATAATAGCCTAAGTGGCATTATCGTAGCATGTGTGGTGCTAGAGTAGCCTGAGTGACATGTATATCAATATAGTGGTATAAATATAGTCTGAGGGGCTTGTTGATAGCTTAAGTGAAAATATATATTTGGCATGCATTATGTGATCAAAATATGAGTTTATTCTATTATTGGTAAATTAGAGTGTTGACTTGATGTTACGAATAAATGTGATGTACTCACTAAGCCTGGTGCTTAACAGTGTAATATTTTATCTTACAAGTACTAATTAGGGAAAGGCTCTAATAAAAGAGTGATGGTTCCTGCTTTCGCTATATATTTTAAGAAACAATGTTTCATTGTTCATGTTACTGATGCTTTTGTTAAATACTTTTTATAACATCAGATAATCTATCAAGAATGTTTTGATAAGTTGTTAAAAAAATTAGATTCTTACATAACCCACCTGCAAGGCTGCAATATATTTCCTAGTTTTGACTTTTTAAAGTCAATCCATCCCTATTATATCAGTTTGGCTTTAATAACTCGACTTTCCCTATTCTAATTCATTTTAAATAAATTTTACTATTTACATTTTAGTTTGACTTTCCCAAGTCAAGCTTGACTTTGTGACGAGTCAATATTTACGAAGGTTATAAAAAGTTTGTTATGGTCTTGTCATGATTCCGTCAAAGCTGGAAACTTGACTATGCCGCTACGAAAATGGTCCAAGACTTGGCATAATATTTGGCGTATGTTAAGGCCTATCTAAGCGTGCTTTTACGTATTATAAGCCTCGTTTTTAGGCATGTTAAGTCTACTAGACTATACGGGCCAGATATATAGTTATTCAATTATAACGTATAGTAGGATACACAAAAATCGAAGAATAAGAATGGATTGTGATAGAAGTATATAATTATATCTTTTTTATTTTATTTTTTTGTATAATTGTATACATATGTCTTCTAATATAAATAAAGTCAAAAATTCATCAATTTAATTAAAAAATTATAGCCATTCATTTAATCATAATTAAATCTTAACCATTTATTTTGTATAAAATTAAAACTCAAATTTAATTTTAAATGGTCAAAGCTGAAAATCAATTTTAACTTTAAGATTTTATAATTCAAATTTCTAATCCACTAAATAAAAATAATTCATGTGAGCATTTGTGGTATGCAATTAATATTATAAATCAAATTTTTTAATATAAATAAAAGACTAATATGCATTAAATTTATTGTATAATAATAACCTTTTATTTAATAAAATAAAATTAATCACTAAATCTTGACTATCCATTTAATTAAAAATAAAATTTTAATTTTCACTTTTGTTGGTCAAAATTGAAGTATAATTATTTGATGAGTTTCATATACGCCCTCTTACTACTTAAAATATCATATTTGTTCACTCTAATTTACATAAATTATATTTAATATTTATAAAATTTTAGATATTTAACTAAAATTTTAATTTTATCATTAATATATTTTATAATTATTTTAAATTCTTTTTAGTTATAACAAATAAATAATTGACTTTATTTTTCTAATTGTAACAATAATGATCAATACTTTGTAAAAAAAATATAATTATGTCTTTTCGTATCATGATATCATTTTTCTGCCATCACGTACGCCGTCAACCTAACATAGACACTTCCACCGTTGGTTTAGGTGTTGGCGCCGCCTGTCGTCATTTTTTAAATTCTCATTTTTCATGTTTTATAATTATTTAATATATTTTTATTAATATTTAGTTTTACATTTTCTAAACTAATTCGTTTATTACACGGGCATTCAATCTAGTTTCTAATATAAGATAATTATAACTACGTTTACGAATTTGAAAATTGATAAATAGATAACACTCATCAATTTCATCTTATATTTATTTTCTTGTGATTAACTAATTAATTAAGCTACATAATTTATCAATCAAATTCTTATGCTTTATTATAAGATTTCGTAAATCATTGTTTTTTAACGACAAGATTTCGTAAATCTTTTAATATAACTCAAATCTCTTTTCCTATCTATTTAAAATTAACTAGCTTACATCCCGTATATAAATATGGGAAATGGTTAAAATAAATTTAAAATTTTTATGGTGTTAAATAGTATTAATGTATAAAGTAACACACTTATAAAGTACACATATGAAAACAACTCATATGTATTGGAGAAAATAACTAAATCACCTAAAAAATAGTATTAGAGAAAACAATTCATTTATAAGCCATTTTTGAAAATAAAAAAATAATTGATGAATTTTCTTTCTAAAAATAGAATGATGATATTATAATTTATTTTATTTTAATATATATTAAAGATTAAAAGATTAAAAAATTTTGTTATTATTTCTGAGATAATTTAAAAGCTCTATTGGCTATTAGGTAATTGCTCATCACAAAAGCTTCGTTAGTTTTTTATACTAAAAGGTATATTTGATAGTTAAATACGATAATTTAGACAATTTTATTTATCCATTTAGCAAATTACCCTATTATCTTTGGATTACATTATTTGTAATTATTTAAATGTTAAAATTTTATACGTAAGCTATTGATTTTGATGAAACTTAAATTTAATTAAAAGGATATGATTGGTGAAAAAAAAATTTAAAATAGAATGATAACATCATAATCTTATTCTTTCAATCTTCTAATATAAATAAAAGATAATTTGATAAAATTTATTTGACGATCTGAACCACTCATTTAAAAAAATATTTAATCTTGACCATTCATTCACTTAAAATTAAAAAATCAATTTTGACTTTTTAGAGTCAAAATTATTAGAGATAATTTCATATATGCCCTTATTAAATCATTAAAAATCGTATTTGCCCACTTTAATTTACAAATATCATATTTACCCTTTATAATATTTCAAAATATCATAATTAACCAAATTCTTAATTTTATCATTCTAAAATATTTTATAATCATTTTAAATTCATTTTTATTATAACTAATAACGTTTAACTTTATTACCCTTAATTGTAACAATAAAAATTGATGGCTTATATAAGAAATTAAATCACATATCTTCATATCATAATACCACGTTTCTGCCGTCAAGTCTACCCTCCTATTCGCGTTGATGTTTCCACTGTTGATTAGAGTGTTGATGTCGTATGTCGTCATTTTTAAAATTCTCATTTAATTCGTGTTTTATTATTATTTAATATGTTTTTATTAATGTTTAATATTTATTATCGTTTAAACCAACCCGTGTATCACACGGGCATTTAGTCTAGTCTATACTATTATATTAAATATACAACACTCTCTCCTTAAGAAAATTAAGAGTTTTAAAATTTTCAATCAATACTAAATCTCCACCCTTAATTTTATTTATATTAATTCCATCTATCAATTTATTAAACCTTTCATCTCTTTTTCTCATTTAACAAATAAATGTCTTCATTATACAAATTATAATTTATTTTTCTCTAAAAACATATAATTCATTTTTTTTTTAAATATTACTCATGATCTTCAAGTTCAACATACAAAATGCATGAAAATACAATTAACTTTAAATTCTTAAAAATAATACAACTAACTTTTAAAAAAAATTATTGTATGCAAACAACTTTTTTCTATGTCTAGTCTTTAGCTACCATTGTATACAATAACTTTTTTATAATTTCCATGGTATACAACAACTTGCATACATTTGGAGGATTATAAAAATTGATTGTATTATTTTTTGAAAAATAAAGTTGGTTGTATACAATGATATAAGACAAAGTTCAATGTATTTTCTTGTAATTTACCCTATAATATTAATATTATTTGTACCGTCTCATGTTGCTTTTAAGTAAAAATGTATAAACAATATTACCACACTATTAAATAAAAACTTTCATATAACATAAATTTGATAAATAATAGTACTTAAATTATTTCAAATTTATTGTAACATTCGGGCTTCATTCACAAACATCATTGCCTCCTCTGTCATTGTCACAACAAGTATTTGCCATTATCATTCTTTAATCGTCACCGCCGCATTACGCGAGTACCCTACTAGTATATATTAAAGATTACAGATTAAATATTTAATTAGATAATTATAACTCTTCATTTATTGAAAATTAACAACATTTTTTATTTTAGCAATCATAGCTATTTATTTTGTCATAATTATAATCAACTTTGACTTTAAAGCTTAGTAGATCCGATCGCCTTATGTTTTATTCAATAAATTGGCCCAATTAAACAACTATAACCAATTAATTCATATATTATCAAAGTTTATTTAAGTTTTATTTTTTTTCAATTTTGCGATTCCATCATATAAATAATATCACTACTGAAAAAATTACACTAAATTTGACAATCATTTAGACTACGGAAGTATATAACCATTTGATTCGTTAGTTAATTGTTTTTTATTAAGTGTCATCTAATCATATGATTGATTTAGAAACCGTATAATATATAAATATTTCTTTAGTGTTTATCATCTTTTTAAATTCTTATTTTTTTGCATCTTATAATTATATTCATATATTTTTAATAATATTTATTGTTTTTTTATTTTTTAAACTAACTCGTAATAGATCTAATCTAGTTTAAATAATAATGAAAGAAATTTGAAGTTATTGTAGAGAAGCATTGAACAAGTGAGTTGTCCCAAGGTATGAAGACCCTACTGACATCAATTAAATGGTCAAATAGAGCTAGCTAGAACAATGGTGAAAGAGACCCATAATATCATAAAAATTAAAGATATGTTTTCAAGTGCAAATCACAACAAAAGAATGCAATTTAGTAACACTTTAATTAATTATCAGGTTTGAATCCATTCTAAAAAAACCACTGACTAATAAATTAAGAAGAAAACAACGGATTAGTAACTTAATTACACAAAAATGAGCTCCATCATAACTTCTATATTGCAAAGAATTGAAGAAAGTATGCACACACATGTTTGGCACATGACAACATTATATATATTGAGAAAAGTTTAAATGAGAACTGTTTTTCGTACGAGAATTGCGATAACCAATCTTAGTCGTCTAATTCCCCCTACTTCAATTGAATTGTCCATCCATGAATTCCTTACATACACCTTGCCACACTCAATCCCCTCACGTTTTTCGTCTATGAATTCCACTTACCACTTAAATGACCAAGATTGGTTCTCGCAGTTCTCGTACGAAAAAACAATTCTCGTTTGAACCCTCCCCTATATATATATATATATATATATATATATATATATATATCTATACTATATTATAAAACATTTAGGCCTTTTGCTTAAACTCTTAAATTTTAAGTGTTTTAAAATTACTAAATTACTCTCATATAAACTAAATTAAGTAACTATTAGATATAGTTAATAATATTGTTATATTCCATTTTAGTAACTAAACTTTACATACTTAAGAAAATCAAAGTCAATACAATTTTTTTTGGAACTCAAAGCCAATGCAAATTAACTTAATTATTAAAAAATATTTTTCTAATTTTTTTTTTCAATTATGGAGAACAAAAAAGTAAAGAAAATAAAAAAAAAGAAAATAGACATGTCACCAAACAAAAATTATTTGTTGTCACTGTATTAGATGAATATCATACTCCTTACGTCTTGAAAACGGAGATGTTAACGAGTATAAATTATTCGTTACCGCCGCATTACGCGGGTATCATGCTAGTGTTTGTGTGTGTATATATATATATATATATATATATATATATCTTACTCCTTTATAATGCATTTATAACCTTAAAAACTCTTAATTTTAAGTAACTTGAATGTACTAAAATATCCCTTTTTAACCATTTCATTCTCTCTCATAGTTTACTTTAACTTTTTTTATCTATTTAAAATACCACTTTTTAATCATTTTATTTTCTCTCCTAATTTAATTTAACTTTTTATCTATTTAAAATATCTCTCTAACACTAAAACACACTCTCACACAAACACAATTATCCACCCACATCAACATAATTTTTAAAATCTTATTTACTTCTTCCCCCTTATTTCATAAATATAAATCTTTTTCTTATTTTAATGTCTTTTAGAATTTATTTTTAAAATTAATAAAATTGTTGATGCAAATAAAAAAAATAAAAAACTGTTGTACGATACTTTTTCGTAACATTGAATTGAGCGAATAACATATTATTACATTTTAAAAAACAACATGATGTAAAATATAAATTACTTGTCGTCGCAGCATTGCGCGGGTACCTTGCTTATATATATATATATATATATATATATATATATATATATATATATATTACTCTTATATAATGCATTTACCACCTAAAAAACTCTTAATTTTAAGAAGAGTAAATTTACTAAAATACCCCTCCTTTAAGTCCACAATTAATGAATTTAAACAAATAAATATTGAAAAGATAACCGACAATTAATGATTCATGAGATCACCATACTTATAACTGAATTAAGTGTAATCATATATTTTTAATATTAACTTTTATAATTATATAATATCTTTTTTATTAATGTTTAATATTTATTATGTTTAAACTAACCTGTGTGATACCCGGGTATTTAATCCGGTATATATATACATATATATATATATATATATATATATATATATATATATATGTGTGTGTGTGTGTGTGGTAGCTACTTAAATGCAGCCTAAGACGACAAAGAAGTTGATTTCGTCTTCCACGAATACAAACCAGTATCAATTAGTCGACAGTATAAATACACTTGAATTTCCTTCGTTGCATGTGAAGCCTTGAAACATTGGCTTTACAAGTGTTCTATTTTATTTTTATTTTTGTTTTTTCAAAAGCTTTTTAGTATCCTAGATAACCTGAATTCCAGGAAATACTAGAATACCCTCATTGTTGTAAGGTCATTTATATGGTCTTTATTTTTTTTCTTATATCACGTTATTCTTCTCTCCATTTTTTTCTTACCTACATACTTAGTATAGTTTAACTTTGTTGCACCATAAATCATAAGCGGTACAATTGTCAGCAGAAATAATTTGCAATAAATTAGGTTCACATGTAGAATAGAACCTTGATTTAATACGAGAATCAATAGCTTCCCAATCTCCGTCATCATCACCCTTAGGTTTTGAATTTCCGGTGATGTGACCTATAATTTTAGCACCCTTGCACATATCTGTAAAGATACGACGCCAGAGTTTGTCCGTGTACCATTAATTGAAAGTTTAAATGTAAATTACAGGTACACGTTACCAATAGCAAAAACAAGTTAAATGTAAATTACGGGTACATGTTACCAATAGCAAAAACAAGTTGAGCAGCGGTTCGAGTGACATTTCAGTTGATGATGGGAGGGGTAGCCATAACTAATAGTAGTGGAATAAAGAAATCTAAATATAACAAAAGTAGAAAAACAATGAAACGTGCTCACCGTAGGTAAAGAGTTAGTAGTAGACTGTTGATCCTGGCCACAATAAGATTGGAAAAAGAAAAATGATTTGTAGTGTAAAACCATAAAATCCTAAGCCATTTTTGTAAAAACACACTGCGGAAGCTTAATCCTAAATATTTACATAAAACTCACAGCTGGAAACAAGTTTACAAAAATACAACAACTTATCTGTGTTACAAAATATATAAAGCATGACTCGTCTTTAATCTCAAAAATAAATATTAGAGCCGATATGGTCAAGCTTTCCTTTAACAAATAACTCAAAACACGCGAACCTGCAAAAACAGTTCAATGGTGGGGAATTAGCACAAAGCTAAGTGAGAGGAAGCTAAATATAAAAGCAAGCACCAACAATCGATATAAAAACATATAATCACATAATCCAGAAGACCGACGGTTCGGTGCAGAACCTACTACCAATGCCAGCCAAAGCAAAGGTTTACCGATAACCCACCGCCAATTGGCACAGTTAGATCCCCTCCAATACAACGCATGCACGGGAGGGTCTACAACTGCTCAACCAATAGCGGTTAGGCCCAGCCCAATTCCACGCATAGTTGACTTCTCAAACGATACTCGATATCATACCTCGAGTATGTATCGGCCAAATAATCACACAACAGGTATAATCAACAAACAATAAGCATCAGACTCAACAGTCTAGCAATCACAAACACATGCATCACATCAATCATATCAATCATAACCTTTATTATCTGTGAGTCAACATCCACTCACCTCTTCTTTCTCGAATGCCACACTCAGAAGTCTTATATCACCGAGTCTTAGTATTGTCTGAAAACACAACAATCACCAAAATTAGTTTCTGATTATAAATAATACCCACACACACACACACACACACACACACATATATATATATATAGGGTAGAAATCAAGTAAAAAGAAAATTAAAGTAAAAAGGATAAAAGGGATGATTATTTGATTATTTTTCGGTATATATATCAACTGATAATCGTTAGTTCATCATCTTTATTGATTAAAACTAGTTCTTCATCAATTTCTTTTTGATGAATCCAACATATTTATCACTTTTTAGATGAAAGCATTTTGTTCATCAACAAATTATAACAAAATTTTGTTTTCAAAATCTGTATGGATTCATCAAAAAGAAATTGATGAAGAACTAGTTTTAATCAATAAAGATGATGAACTAACGATTATAAGTTGATATATATACCGAAAAATGATCAAATAATCATCCATTTTACACTTTTTACTTTAATTTTCTTTTTATTTGATCTCATCCCTATACACATATATATATATATATGTATATATACACCCACATATATTTATATCACATATACTCATGATAAACCCGTATAATATAAGCACATATAAGACACTCCAAAAGATCCAACAATCAAAACTCCATATCCTGAAAATTGCCAGACGCGTCGCGTCTAAACTCTCGACGCGTTGCATCAAGAAATTCCTTTGAATGGCCACTTTGAATGGCCAAGGATTTCGAGCGGATCCCTTCGAGCTGCCAACTTCGAACCGTGGTTCACTTCGAGCGGCCCCTTTCGAGCTGCCTACTTCGAATTCGAAGCCTACTGGCTGAGCCCCTCAAATTTTATAATTTTCATCTTCTTCCCTGTTCTTGATCCAGCCGACTTACCACTCAAAAATACCCATAACCAGTAATTAAAACTTACTAAAAATATTACCAAAACATATTCAAACATCATATTACATGCTTCTAATCATTAAGAACACATTAAATCAAATTAAAACATCAAAACAACAAAACCCATTTAGCAAGTAAGCTTTAAAAGCTTCATTAATGGTGTTCTTCATGCATGTACATAAAACTCAGCAACAAAGCATATCAAGATGATCCTATACATGCTATAAACATATTCTAACTTTAGTATTGATTTATCAATCAACAAATCTTCAAATTTGTCAATCTCTAGTTTCTTCTTCTTTTTCTTCCTTCTTTGAGCTCACGTATACACACACAAACTTCGAGTTTTTGAAAAGAAAATGACTAAGCACCAAACAAACATATCCATATTCTTGACTATGTACACGTGCCCACACCTCCTTCATTTATTTAAAGCATGTGGTGTCCTATAAATATCTAATTACATATACATACATACTTACATACATGTCTACGTACACACACATACATCCACATTTACTAATTAATTCCAAAGTAATAACTTAATTACTCATGCAATAACAATTATTTTAATATAATCACATACCGTCAAACCGCTAACGACTAGCCCGAGTTTATGGGTGTTATATGTAGTGTAGCGGTGGATCAAAATAAAGCAGGCGGCGGGTTACTAAGTCACACCACAATTAATGCGCAACGGCAGCTACTTTTGAAATGAGACAACCCACGACGGCAAGGGATTGAGAAATTAATGACCACCCTGGTCGGAACAAAACACGCCGACCATAAGTTGAACAACGGCAACCCAGGAGGATGGAGGGAAAAACGGAAGAAGAACGGTTACGGGATAATCCGTCGACCATAAGTTGAACGGTAAAAATGTGATCTCTTCTATGAGAGAAGGCTCGATACCAAATTGCCAAGCCGACAGGTTCAAGCTAGGGAGGGGGGTGTCCGGTGTTTGGTGATGAAGCTGATGGACCTAATGGCAGGCCGAAGCCTTGGTCTAAGTGATTACAACACCTAATCCATTTTGAATTCCTCAAGATACTAGAATACCTTGATCATACAACAGTCTCCTCAAAAACCTTAACTCGCTTATTCACCTACATAAACCTAACTCCCTCAAAACAAAAACACGTACACCCCTTGAATAGCAGTAAAAAATGAGTATGATAAAAACATACAAATGACCAATGTTTTTTTACAATAACTATCACTCTCCCGGGCATAACCCAAAAAAGAATTAACTATATATTTTGTTATAAGTAAAGATTATGAGAAAAACATCGTATTAATAGACGTGATTGATTTAGGTGGGTAATTAGTAGAGTCTACGACGAAAGAGGGGGATGCTTCTTTGTCCATTTATGCCTTATTTAGGTTCTTTTGGTGGGTAATCAATACTCAATAATAACGGTAGCACAAACGATATTATCAATGTATCACTGGCTAAAACTTTGTGCAAAAACGTAAGCCCCATCCATCTAAGGAAAGAATTAGTCGCTGATGGTTTCCAAATTCCAGTTTTGGTATGTGTGTAAAAATGGAGCATTGGGTAATTCAAGGGGTATAATTTGTGGATGAATACTTGGCTTTGTTGTTTTTTTTTGGAACAACAGACAAATTACCCTAGATAAAGAGCTCATCACTTCAGCTTAGAGCACCTAAATATTATTTTATTATTAATAATAAAATTCAAGAACTAAAAGAAAGTAGTTGAATTATAATACTATAAAGATCATATTAAAATTTTACATTTGACTTTAAATTTTATCCAAGTAAATAAAGTAGCTTGAATATCCAATCACTAGCTATTGAGTTAAAAATATTTCCTTGTTAGAAGGGTAGTCTAATTACATGATGGAGTCCATGGAAAAACACTCTCCTTATGGACAATCTGATATCTACAACTAATTAAGTCATTCCAATTGGTCCTTAATTCTTTTTAACCGCAAACACATACACACCCACCTACTTTATACTTATGTCTAGACTACAACTTGAACCCTCAACCTTAGAGCACTACGATACCAATTTGAACACCAACCCCAACTAAGTGGTACTAGGGGTGTTCAAAACCGGATATCCGAAATTTTGGATAGTTGGTTTTCAGTATCCGAATCCGAAACCGAAATTTCGGATGCGGATATCCGAAATATCCGATAATTTCAAAAAAATATATATTTTTAAATTATTTAAAAAAAATATAATTACTAAATAACTATATTTTAAACTTTAATCATCAAAAATAGCTCGATTATGCTTCAAAATGAAAAATACATGTATATAAAACTATATATGTTAAGAAAATTAAATAAATAAGCAATATAAAAATAAAAAACAAAAAATAAAAAATAATTTTCTTATATCGGATATCCGAAATATTTGAAAATTCAAAAAATAACTATCCGAATCCGAATCCGAAAATTCGGATATTCGAATTTTTTGATAATTTCGAATCAGATTTTTGGATAATTGATTCTGATGTTCGGATTCGTATTATTTTGAACACCCCTATGTGGTACCGAAACTAAGAAAGCATACTCGGTATCCAAATGCCGAAGGAGAGAGGAGAGAGAAAGATAGAAAAGAGGAGAGAGGAAAGAGAAGAGATCAAGGAAAGATGAGAGAGAGTGTTTTTTAGATAAAGAAAGTTTGAAGCGTGCGAAGCGTGGGTAGTACTAAGGGTTTAAGCATGACTGAAGCATGATGTGGATTATGCTGATGTATCTTGAAGTATGGGATGCCCAAGCATGGGTACAACTCATGCTCTTATAGAGGAAATAACACCTTAATCACCTCTCAAGACCGCTAGATCAAAAACTCTTTAAAATGAATCGGTTTTTAATAAGGGGGAGTTTGCTTTAGCTTATTTTATGGGCTTTTAGCTTATTTTATGAACTTATGAAAAATTTGATGTTTGACTTAACTTATTAGCTTAAGTTCATAAGCTTATCTTTAGTAAAAATAAGTCAATTTTGATAAGTTAAGTGAAAACAATTTTTTTATATGAGTTTATATTTGTATATTTACATATATACCCAAGGGCAGACCCAGGATCTGAAATTGATGGTAGCACCGGACCTAGGATTTGAAATGAATGGTAGCACCGTCTCGAAAAAATCGAAATTTACACTACGCGAGATCGAAATTTACACTACGCGGACAAAATTGGATGGTGTCTCGTGCCACCATTGGCATTGCCTTGGGTCCACCCCTGTATATACCCTTATCTTTCTTACTTTTTCCAAAACCTTCACTTCCTTAAATGTAAGCATGCATTTTTTAATCATTTTACAATAATAAGCTAAACTAAACATATTTTTAAAAGTAGCTTATAAGTTATAAGCTAGTCAAAACACTTTTTTCACTAATAAATTAGCGGTCTCCCACCACAAAAGAAGTTTAGACCTATAATACCCGCAAATTTAAAATTTGTATGAACATAATTTGGTGGATTGATATAGTGATATATATATATATAAATTGTTGGATGGAAATTTATTAAGTCGTTGGGCTTATATGCATATTAATCCAATGAGAGTTTTAGTTGTGTTTTGGACTTGAAATGTTGAGATGGGCTTAGGCTCACAAGAGGTATGTCATGAGAGTATAAATAGAAGTTTAGGGCACAACCCCCAACATTCTCTATCAAATCACTGTTCCATTCATTCTAGAGTGTGTGTGTGGGTGCTGTGAAGTTAACCTCGAAGAAGCAGAGGAAGAAGAAAGCAAGGATTGTAGGAGAACTAAGAAATCATTCAAGGAAATCATCAGGTAATGTTTCTCCATCCTTATGAATAATGTAGACACTAAATCTTGCTATGTTAAGGTGATGAGGGAATGCTTAGAATCTGGGTTTTGGGTTTTTGAATGTTGAGAAAAACCCAGGAGAATATCTAGCCAAGAACACTTTATAAGTTGATAAAATATTGTTTTAAGCTAGAAGGGAAGTTTTAAATAAGTGAAGAAATGTTTTGCAACAAGAATGAGTTGAATTGGTTGAGTTTTGAGAAAGCTTGATCTTGGCTATGGAGTCTGGGTTCTTCAGAATATGAACTTACAGGGAAGGAGATACACCATGCGACAGTCACATGGACACATGAATAAGTCCATGCGACAGTCACATGAGTGCTGGTGTATGCCATGTGACTTTCAGCATGTATAACTAGTTCCATGCGACTTTCAGTTGATATATGTGAACATTCATGCGACTTTAGTAGTTTATAAATGTGCCATGCGACTTTCATATGGTTCCCAGTAGTGCCATGCGACTTTCATATGATTCCTAGTAGTATCATGCGACTTTCAGTGTGGGTACATGTGCCATACGACTTTCAGTGTATGTATATAATGTCATGCGACTTTCATGTGAAGTTCTAGTAGTATCATGCGACTTTCGGTATATGTAAGTGATGCCATGCGACTTTGAGATAGTCATGCGACTTTCAGTAAGCCAGTAGTGTACATCCATACGACTTTTAATAGTACCATGCGACTTTGAGATAGTCATGCGACTTTCAGTAAGCCAATAGTGTCCATCCATGCGACTTTTAATAGTACCATGCGACTTTGAGATAGTCATGCGACTTTCAGTAAGCCAGTAGTGTACATCCATGCGACTTTTAATAGTACCATGCGACTTTGAGATAGTCATGCGACTTTCAGTAAGCCAATTGTGTACATTCATGCGACTTTTAGTATGTCCAGACGACTTGCAGTAGTGTGTACCCCCTCTGATGTATGGGGAGTTGTGTAGGTAAGTGAAGGTTAGAACCTGGTATTAACCATATTAAACGTGGACCAGGTGACAGTCAATTAAAAGAGTAAACAAGTTAAGTCTTACAGTAAGAACTGAGAACCAGGACCGTTGACAGGTTAGTATTCTCACTTACAACCTGAATAGATTTCAGATGTTATTATATGCATGTGAATACGTGAATGCTTATGAGTTATAACTAAATGTGATTAGACCGTTTACCTCGGTAACGGGTATGATTAGATTGTTCACTCCGGTGACGGGTATGTTAGACCATACACTTCGATGTCGGGTATGAGACCGTACACTTCGGTGTCGAGTATGAGACTGCATACTTCGGTGTCGGGTATGAGACCAGCACTTCGGTGCCGGGTATGTTAGACCGTTGTGACGACAACGGGTGAGACGAGACCGTCCTAGTGACGGGTATAATGAGACCACTTACTTCGGTAGTGGGTATGAGTTTTGAGAAGTTGCGTGAACTATTTGGTTTGTAAGTAGTATACTCGCTAAGTTTGGGCTTACAGTTGTTGTTTTATCTCTTTTCAGGTGATGACCATGGTGGGGCTCCAGCTCGATGTTGATAGCTCAGTACTCTAGCTTCGCATTTATTGACTTAGTTTTTAATAGTAATAGTTTTAAAGACAAACAATGATGTTGAATGTAACTTAAAGGATATCGTGTATTTATTTCAATTAATGACGTGTCATGCAACTACGTTACTATTGATTATCGACATCTTTTATGTACGAATTATGTAAAAAAAATAAAAAAAATTGGGACGTTACAAGACCCATCATCACCACCAAAAGGGCAACAATGCGTTTGAAACCATTTTCCCCTTAAAAAAGATGTGTGCAGCTAGAAGGTTGGGTAAATTTCCGATAAGAAAATGATTGATTTTCTAGTAGTGAATTATATAAGAAATATATTTTCCTTAAAAAGCCCGTAGATATGCGTCGGAGTACATTTATATTGTAGCCTCTAATAATATAATACACAGTATTCGTTGATATTAAATATTTGGTTTGTCAAAAGAAATTTTAAGTGTTGTTTCCCTCAAATCGAGACATTACAATGTATGAACGATAAGTGTTGTCGGTTAAAGAGTTAACTATAACGATATCGATTGTAGAAGAGATCGATCGATGTTACAAGTTAATCAAAAACAAGATCCACATCCAAATGTAGAAAAGAAAACCAAACTGGGTAATAATTGTAGTGCCTTCAAACATATATAGCATGATATCTACAATACAACCAATAAAGAAGATGGTCCTGCAGCTTCATATATACATATATATTATATATGGTTGCTATATATCCTTTTCACTAACCACACAAATTACACTATGGTCCAATAATAATCGATTGAGACCAATTTTGGGACCTGTTTATTAGATGGATGTAAAGTTTTGGGGGACCAAATGTAACATTGTGGTGTGATTGGTCGCAAAGCCAATAACATTGACTGTGTCAACTCTGCACATGGGGTATCAAAAGGTTGTCTGCAGAAACATAAAACATTCATCAGCCTAGAATTACTGCTGCATATATATATATATATATATATATATATATATATAGTTTATTATTATTAGTTTGTCTTCTGTTCTCCATTGAAACATAATCTTTTCGATCTGCTTGTCTCACTTTTATGCTTCTTTGAGTAAATCGAAGGTTTTAGGATAAAAATACTTAGGTACTAGGATATTTGAAAAAACCAAGGATTCTTAACAAATATTATATTTTTTTCCTCTCATGAGACTGAAGACACCTTGCCGTAGGAGCATCTTTTCATCAACGTATAAAAAAAAGGTGCAACCTTTGACAACTGCTTGGTTATCAGAGCGGAATAGATGCAGTCTGTAAGGGAGATTAAAAGGAATATATACTTGTCGTCAAGTTAAGTAAGAAACAGTGTACTCCGAAGTTTGCAAGATCGATCAACATGGCGCGATTGAGATGATCACACGTACGTATAAGCAAGTCAAAACAGCGAGAGCCTCGATGGTTGGTAGAACCGTAGAAGCTCCAATATAGACAGAAGTAGGAGAACGAGAATGATGTTTAAGATGAGCAGTAAATGTCGGGATGTCCACGGTGTTTATGGCATGTAGGTGTTTAAACATCTTCGTACAAATAGAAGCTCTTAATTCCACCTCAAACCTCTAAATAGAAGCTCCAAATCCAGCTCCTAAAGGCTCAAATAACAACTCCAACTAATTTTGTTAAATATATCATTATGGCGAGAACCGTTTTTCGTACGAGAACTGCGAGAACCAATCTTGACCGTTCATTTTAGATAATGGAATTCATGGATGAAGAGCGTGGGAGGATTGGGTGTGACATGGTGCATGTAAGAAATTCATGGGTGGACAATCCAATTGAAGGAGGGGGAATTGGACGGCTAAGATTGGTTCTCGCGGTACGAGAACGAAAAACAGTTCCCGTTTGAACTTTTGTCATATCATTATAATTTCAGTTGTTTATTTAACATTCTAATTAAGCTATAGTTAATATTTAAAAATAGATCAAAATTAAAAACAAATAAAGAAAAAGGTTAAGGATAGTTTATGTCTTTCAAAAAAAAAAAGAAGAAACACAAATTAATATTATATGAAACATACCCTTATAGTCTTACTTCTACCTAAACGACAGATTTATGTAATATACTCTTGTTTCTACGACTGAGACATTAGTTTTATTTATTTTATAAAATATTAAACAAATAAATTATAAAATATTTTTAAACCCAAAAGTTACAACTAATATGGTGACTCACCTGTTACTTTTGCTGTTCATCCTCAAATTATGCCCTACTTCTGCCTCATCAGTCATCACCATCTTAAAAATCAATACCATCTTAATCCCTCTTTTCCAATTTTAGTCCCTTTTCTTTCACAATATTTCATCTCAGTCCCCTGTTTTTTTTAATCCCTCAAGCTACTCCAATTTTAATCGCTAGATATGCTCCTACCAACCCAAACACATGCACCTTTCTCCTAATTGAGGTCGTATTCAAAGCAATTCAACTTCCAATAACAACTCTCATAACTTTTTCTTAAACAAAAAGTTGTCCAATAATTATAGAACTTGTAAAAAAAATTATTTAAACATCTAAAAGTTCATAAAAATAGATGTCTAAGAATATTATGATCGCACATAACATAATTAAAACTAAAAACAAAGAGAAAAACATCTAGGACATCGACTTATCTTCAAATCGTTTTATTACACATATACATCAATATTATATTGTACAACGACCTACAAAAAGTAAATATCAAAACTCTCAGATTCAGCTGGATTTGGTATGACGTCAAATCAAAACAGTTATTCCATTAACTTTTTCTATTTTCCATTCGTCAAGAACTAAAAATGTTAAAGGTCACTTCATAGATTTCCCTATTTCGTGATTAATTATAACTCTGAGTTCATGTGGTAAACAAGTTTTAGTGCAAATCTTGTAATAAAAAGAAAGTGGAGGGACTAGAGATTAAAAGTATTACCATATGATTATATATACCATTATTTACAAGAAAAGGTAGATGGGAGTGCATTAAACACTTGCACTCACGCCTTACTAGATTGTACCTAAACCGTAACTGCCATAAGGGAGGGAAACCAGCTGAGCTTCAATATCTAACCTACACACACAAAAGCTACAAACTGGCCCCACAAAAAGTATATAATTCAAAAAAGACCCAAATGAATAAAGAAAACTACGAACAACCCCTCGATAATGAAAAGGTTTTAGGAGATTCTCCGGGGACGTACTGCAGCCATCCCTCAGGAGAAATCTCGCCGGGAAACTCTAATCTTCATTCCTGCGTTGCTAAATCTTTAGCGTTTATGAAGGTTCCATGAAACCCATATGGGACCCTAGACGGTAGCTTGACGGAGGCTTCTAATTCCATCGTCATTGCGTTCACGATTTGAAGCTCAGATTTCCATGTTTTCTCGTCGTGAACGAAGGCCAAGATATGGCCGTCATCTTCGGCGCTGGAATTGGGATCTCTGGGAAGAAACAGAGGCTCGCCACCGTACTTCTGATCGCCGTAGATGAATTTCTTGGTTTCACCAGTGGAAAGATCGACTTTTGCGAAACCAGAGACCTTCGGCCATGGCTCAGCGATGGCGAGGTAAGCGTATTTCGATTTCCGGCCGAGGAGATTCTTGTTAACCATCCCGGCTTCCAAATTGACGTCGTTTTCCGGCGAGATTATCGCCCGGCGAGTCGATTTTCCGGTTTTTAAATTCAGACGAATTTCCGATAAAACGCTTTTGAGTTCTTCGTTACATTCGTTGAAAATTGAGTCCGCCGGAGTCATACAAGATCCGATAACCACCACCTCGTCGGATTCTTTTTCTTCCCACGCGTTCCAGAGATGAAAACAGAAACAATCCGGAACCTCGACCCATTTAATATCCGACCCGTTTTCTGCGTATTTATCAAGAACACCAAATCGTGACACTTTTTCTTTATCGTACATCACTGGCGACCCACCGGTGATCATTTCAGACATCTTGAAAACCACCTGGTGGTCTGGCACCACAACAAAATTCTCGGTGATAGCGAAATCATGAACCATGGTTGGCTTTTCCAAATCAATCGCGACATCTTTTGATTTCTTCCCGTCGGGAGAAAATCGGAAGTATTTCAAGTAAGGCTTTTGAATCACATCGTAACTTAACGCGAAAAGCTCGCCGGAAACAGGGTCAAGTTTTGGGTGTGCGATCATTGTTGACTCCAATTGACCGTCAAAATTATATCTTCCGGCGGTTTTTAAATCACCAGACGGCGTGACTCGCACGTGATACGGCAAATCATCTTCCGACATCGCTAAAAGCCGGTTATTAAAATAAACCAAACCGGCGTTCGCCACTCCTATTCCTTTTGTGTGGTCAACCAAACCACACATCCCACGAGCGTAAAATAGTAAAAGCTTAGCGATGCCGGAATGGCCGTGAAGTTCGCCGATTGCTTTCGGAAAAACCGGTTTTCCGATTGCACGTTCTTGAACAAGCCTCTGTGTCTCTGTAAACCGGCAAGCGTAGCTAGCAGAGCCATTATCGAAACTTACAGCGTAAATCATACCATCTCCGTCAAACAAATGGTGGCCGGAGGTAGGCTCGAATAACGGGTTAGCTCCATTTCTTAGATAAACTCCTTGAATATGATCCGGGATCTTTCCGGCAACCGGTAAACAGTGGCGCACAGGTTGTTCCGGAACTGGGGAAAAGTTTCCAGCGATTTGAATATTTGGGTCTGCTGTTTTTGGTAAAGGTTGTGACTTTTCTCTAGCTTTTAACCCATCTTCAATGGCGTCCAATGCCATTGCTGCAAATTTCTGTAACAAGTTCCAATTTTGTTGGACAGGTGGAGAAGATGAAGAAAGTGGTAATTCGATTACGCCGGTGGAGTTTTTAGCCGGAGTCTGTTTGGGAATTTGGAGAATTGAAGGGGTTTGAAGTGCACACAGAACTGAATTTGGTGCAGTTCTTGATTTAGGTGGTTTACAGAAGGAAATCGATGATGAAGATGAACCAAATACATCTTTTGAAGAAGACAGGAATCTGGTAGTAGGATTACTACAAGTAGGAGTAGAAGTAGAAAAAGATGAAGAAGAAGCCATTGATGTCGTTGTGTGAAACTATTTTAATGGTGATTGAGAAGAACAGAGAGAGTATAGAGTGGGTGTGTGTGTATTGGTGTTTGTGTGGGTTGAGTTTGAGGGAGAAAGTGGAGGAAGGAAGGGGTATAAATAGTGAAAGAGGTCCACCTTAAACGTGTAGAAGGGAGACCACGTGTTGGATAGTTAGCTAATGCCACTCGAAACGATCGACGAATTATTATTATTATTATATTATTATATCAAATCAAATACTATTATTCTTATTCTTATTATTAATATTATTATTATTATTATACTTACTTTTATTTTATGATTTCTTTAAAACAGTTATTATTTTTGGAGGCAGGTAGGTCACCACCAAAATTTTGGTTTATCAAGTATATTCTTTTCTATACTTTTAACGTGTCTAATAGAAAATTCAAAAAATCATCAAATTTTATAATCATACACTATTTATCATCAATAGATAGAGTCTTGATTTTATTTTTTGTGACAAAAATTAATCATTAATTCAACTTAGTGTATTGTGTTGAATGAGAGTTAGGTTGATATCTCATTCAACAAACGGTGGGATAGCTTATTTGTACACTAACTAGTCATCATTATATATAACATTTTGTTTATATATATATATATATATATATATATTTGAAGGGTAATGCAATTTCATTAATACTAGGAAGATGCTAAAAAGGTACAAAAGAAAGATTAAAAACAACTAAAAAAGAGAAAGGGGAATTACACCAATCGATTCATCGATTCACAAAATTACAAGAGACCGATCTAACTTCAAACCAATAAAATGTTTTATTTTAGTTGCATAAAACCTTTGAGTTTATTGTCTTTTTAGTTGCATATTTTTCGGTCGAACAAATGAGATAAACTTTGAATAGTGGATTGATCTACACCCATCATGAAGCAATCTCTTGTAACAAACAAATGATCTTCATCTTCATCAAGCTCATCACATAGAGGTCAAGAATGAGATAAGATAATTTCTCCTCTTTTGTAGATTTAACTTAGTAGCCATCTGACGATGAAATATTCTCCAAGAATAAATATTCACTTTGAATGGACTTAATTATTCCAATTAAAAGGATCACAATCACCTTTATTTAGCTGAAACGCATCATAAGCTTTCCTAATCGATGGAACATAAAACAACGCATTGTGTTCCAAATCCCATATATTTGACCTAAATCGTTTGAAGATCATGCCTGCCATGCAATTCGTACCAGCTGACAGGTGGGTTATTCACCTTATCATACTTCTTATACACTTCAAGTATGTTTCTCCACACATCAAAAACTTTCCTAGTCTGGTTTATGTTGTCTAACCCTCCATTAACTCCATATCTTGATTGAATCACCCTCTTCCAAAGTGTATCACTTTCGATTTTTAATCTCTAACAATATTTAGTAAGTAAAGTAAAATTAAGTGCCTTGAGGGTGCCACCCCAAAACTGCCATATTTGAGGTTGTTTAGCACCAAACTTCATGAAATACATGCTATTTTTTTGCACCTCTCATTTGAGCCCCAAAAGAAACTTGCACATAGCCTTTCAAGTTTCTTAAGAAGTCTTCCAGGTGTTAAAAACAGTGAAAAAAGTACAGTGCCAAACCCCCAAAGAACGATTTAATCACGTGACCAAATGGCCCTAAAATGATAAAGCGTTCGACTTCCCTTTAGACAATTTGGTTGAAAATTTATTAACTCTAGGCTCCCATCACCAATGGGAAGATCAAGATATTTTATAAGGAGAGTACTTGCTTTGTACTGGTGTTTAGATGCTAGCAACTCCAGTTCTAGTAGATTGACTCCCACAACCAGTATTTTTCTTTTATTCATATTTATTTTGAGGCTCAATGACAGAAAAAGACAACTCATCAATCTGACTAGGTTAGCTACATTTTTTACTAGAGCATTCTCCCAAGAAAATTACATCATATCGTCTACAAATTGCATGTGTGAAATCAAAGGTCCTTCATTTAGCAGTTGCAACCCACCAAAAATCCTTTACTACAAGCCGCCTTCATCAAATTATTTCGGATAAATAACATACCGGATAACAAAATCAATAAAAATATTATGCGGACACGAATTTTAACATATATTGTACGTTAATATTGTACTAAAAGTATTTTTGTTTTTAAAGGGTTACTACAACTTTGCACCAATGTTTCAATGTCTCAATATGGTTCGTGAATTTTTTTACACATATACCTATTCATTTTTATGAAAACATATTAATGTGGTCATTTTTTTTATTTTAACATGCTATTGTAGTTTATCTTCTTCCCTGTTGCCATTTCACCTTCTTTACTTCTAACGCTCATGAATCGATACTTTGGACTTGAAATATTCCATGAATACTCAATGATAAGTTATTATTCTTAAGCCTATTGAAATTAAGGTAATTGACTTGTTTACAAATTAATGCAAAAGAAATTACTAAAAAGGAGTTCAATATCAGTTAAGCCTCGACAAAAAAACTAAGAAAATGTTGAACGGTTCGTTTAGAACATACACACCTTTAACAAGTGATATACTAGCACATTATGAAATTTTTCGAACTTGATGTCTTTAAAAGGTAAAAGGATTATTTGCACTAATATATAAAGAGAGTTAGACAAAAGGTTCTAGTAGCTAAGAAAAAAAGTGATTTTTAACTGTTTTCTTTTTTGAAATGATACAAATAAGGAATGTGACACTTTGAGCACATAATTTGTCATAAGAAGTTAAACCACAAGCAAAAAAAATTAAGAGAATGGTAATGGTTTGCTTTGTAACATAGATGAAAATTATTAAACTTCGTATCTTTTAAAAGGTAAAAAAGTGCCTACGGTAATCGATAAAAAGAATGAGAAAAACAATCCAGAATGGTGAAAACAAATTATATTTGGATGTTTTGTTTTTGAAATCGATTTCTTAACCTGCTAAACAAGTAGCATGTTAATGAATGAGCATAATGACAAATTTCGTAAATATCAAAAGGTAGATGTGGAAAAAACATAATTCATGTACCATATTCGAACAGTGGTGAAAAGTCTTTTATCAAATTTAACTCCTTTTTAAATTCATAAATACTAATATTTTGCTTGCGCAATACGACCGGAAATAATATGTCTATAATTTATAAGATGTCAATTCATTGTGTTGCTTTTGAACCAACCTAGAGAGATAAAAGTGTGATTATTAATAACATGCGACCTTTACATAAATTTAAAATTAATTGAATTCTTAAAGATTGAAAAATGACATCGTGTTTTTTTACTTAGTTAAATAAATTCTTGTTTCAGCTTAGTTTACTAGGAGTTGAAATACCAATTTATTGTATTTTTTAACCTTAATTTCATAAGCGGATCTCATAAGTATTGATGTGGCAATAATTGATTATATATGTGGAAATATATTTGGTATTTAAAATATGAATAGTTATCCAAGTTTATATATTGACAGTTATTAAATGTATAGTTGTTTACGAGAGTGCTAGTGTTGAATTTATGCACGAATATACGTTCTTGATAACATGTGCACTCGTAGTATAACCCTCCATATATCAAATTTATAAGTTTTATCATGTAACTTAATGTGTAGTCTCTAAAAACTCTGGTGACACAGAAAAGAATGATGACAAAGTGATGGCAATCTAGGGTCAACATTCATTTCACGTTTTGCTATTTTTTTTGTCTCACATGAATAATGATATACACAATCATGTTTTGCTATAGAATGTACTAGATATGAGGCCATGATCATAAATGAAATACTTTAACAATTAAGCTCTGAATTCATAACATGAAATAAAATAGTTTTTGATTAATAAAAAAAAAGAATCTGAAATATGTATTAGTAGAATTTCAGCAACAAATTTATAGTTGGATTTATTACAGATCGAAGAAATGAATATTGGGTTCGTATGCTGATTGGCTTCTCTTCCCTGCAGGTGCTCATTAATGTTTTTTAGTTCATGTATTATGCTTCTCATTAATGTGTTTTGATTAATAAAAATTGTTTGAGGGGCATAATCCATTTTTTTGTCTCGCAAAAGGGATTTAATACTGTTTGTAGAGTGTTTTTTTGGTGGTTGTTGGTAATATTATTTTCTTAGTTTTCAAAAACAAAAAAATATGAGTAAAAGATTAGCATTGTCTTAAATGTTACACGAAACAAAAAATAAACATAAAGAAATAATTGAGAAATAAAATTGTTTTTTATTTTGTAATAGATAGTTAAATTACTAGCTCTTGAGTTATTTAAATAGCAAAATATATCATAGTGACTATGAAATAACAGGTAATTTTAATTTTTAATTTTTATATTTTTATTTCAAACTAGATATAAAAAATCGTAAAATCAAAGACAACTTTAATGGAGGAAATTAAAAGATGATTGCATGTTAATTATAATAGTTGTCTAAACATGATAAAATCTATTTAGATGAAAAAGAAATTTATCTCAAAATTTTATCTTATGATTCACCATATTTTATGTTCTATTTTTTTGAGAAGCTAATATTTTATGTTCTATTGCTATTAAATTTTTTGCATGTATCATTTCAGGATAAAAGTTATATACACAATAAAAGAAATGATTATTTTGTAATATGAATCTTTATAAATTATTTGAGACATTAGTTTTTATATTTTGGTAATTATATGATTTGATTAGAGTTTATTTTGTATGTGTTATAATAAATAACTTTATGTCATTATAGTATTATTGGACTTACAAAATAAAGGCGCAGAAGGTCATATATCTAGGTTAAATTTCTCTTTACATACTTTAAGTAAGTTTACATTCTTCTTATTTGAATATCAATTCATGCTTTCCATTTACAACTACTTTATTAAAAAATCTATATAAAAATAAAAACTCCTGTTAAATATTGCCTAAAATGTACTTTTAACAATAACATTGTGTTGTGAAACGAATTCAAATAACAAGCACATAACCAAATAGCAAGACAAAAAAAAAAAAGAAAAATTATATTTCCTCTTAATAACTAAATCTTCATACTTCATTTTCTTATTCATAAAATGATGACATGGAGACTCAATTCATTATCTTTTCTATCGTCTTCTTAATTTTAATATTTGTCATGATTTAGTGAGTAGAAAAATGAGTAGCAAATAACAAGAATTATCATACCTATTATAGATGCAAATAACATATATAGCTTCATATTTAAAAAGTAATAGTTTCTCGATTTCTTTAAAGGGTTACAAAATCCAGGATAATAGATTTTCATATAGCCCACACCGATTATCATACCCTTGTCGTGACACTCTAGTGTTCTTGGACTCTCGCTACCATACAGGCCAGTCCAGTTATCATATCACAACTGTGTGAATTTTTTTAAAAATAGTGAAGCTTAAATTTTGATAAACATATTTACTTAATTGTGTTTTATATTTAAGTTTTGTTTGTTTCCATTTTATGTTAGTTTATTTTGTTTAGATACAACTAATTTTTTAAGACCTTTATACAAACATAAACTCTCAATTTCCATTTAATAAAAAAATTCCATCATCTAACTTCTAGCTATATATTAATTTAGCTTCAGGTCTAACTAAATTATTTTCTGTTAACATACTCATAGTGTCTAAAATACTTTTGCCTTAAATTGTGATATTTAATGAACATAAACTTTTGTTAAATTAACTAGGTGTAAGTTAATTATAATTGTACTTCAAAAATCATATTTCACAAATTACATAAATGTGAAGGACCAAAGCTTATATATATATATATGTAGGTATATTTATACAATTATACATGCAACTAATAGTAGGTCAAAAAATGTTTCTAATCTTTGTTATTTGTGTAGTCGGCAAAACGAGATTTTATACTCAGATTTGGAGTATGCTCAGAGGTTCAAAAAAGGAAGATCATCTTCTTATAGTTAAAGGTTACTTATGTTGTGGATGGTAAATAGTGTTTTATTTTTTTGGCTTGATTGGGTTTGCAGGGCTTTAGTCAGTACAGTTTGATCCGTATTTATCTAATTCTCCTTGTTAGTGTGGTTTGAATGTTGTTCATCTTGGAGACACTTGTTTCATAACCTCTTTATTGGTTCCAAATAATAGCTTGTCTTTCAAATTTTTTTAAAACTAGATATAAATTATTATAACTTTTATAAGAATATATTAGCAAATAACATGATACTTAAATGTATAATCTTTTTTGGGGAAGGCACCTAAATGTATAATCTATAGAGATAGGTATCTTATGACAATAGATTGCATGTTTTCCAAACTTCTATTCATTTTTAGAAAATAAACACTATAATATAATTAATAACTCACTAAAATGTATTTCTAATACAAGGGAAAAATTAATAGTTGTTAACAACTACTAAGATAGGTGTTATGTTACACACTCACACATGTTTTAAGTATGAACAAAATTTTAATTATTTAATACTTACACTTTCTTCTTTATTTATAAATGTATGTGAATGCACGGCACCAAAATTTTCTCTTAAAGTTAATGTATGAATATCCAAATATCATACCTAACTTTTGCTTTGGTGTCTAAAACCAATGTGTTCAAAATTCTACTTAGGAAATCACTCGTACAAGTAGTGTTATACATCCATAACTTTAGAATACTAATCATTACGTGATTAAAAAACAATATTCTTAGTTTCATACTTGTAAGTAACAAACATTATTATGACTCTCAGCATCACATTAATAAAGCTATAATAATAAGTATAAATAAATATATATATATATATATATCCTAATTAATTAAAACAATATAGTAAAATTAATTAATTAATGAGATAAATTAACCTAAATTAAAAATTGGTAAAATAATAATAATAATAATAATAATGAAGGTCCATATAGTAGTGGTAGTTAGAGGGATTGTGACAAAAGGCAATATATAAGAATGGGATTTGTGGTTGAAAAATTGATGTTTTTCTGTTTATACACGTCTAAAGCCTAAATTCCGCGTTTAATCCGCTAATCAACTTTTTAAAAAAATAAAAATAAAAATAAAAATAAAAAATTAAACCGCTCCGTGTCGGTTCATGTTCTTCCACTCTAAACCCAACTCACGTTTCTCACTCTTTTTCCGTTTTACTTGTTCTCCCACCAATAAATCCCACTTTCAAGAATATTTTTTTATTTCAAAGTAAATAAATTAAAATCCACCAATCATATCAAAGCAAAAGATCTTTCCTTTTATTGGAAACTCCTACTATTTGTTTATTAATTGCTACTATTAGTTAAATAAATCGAAGCCCGATTAGTTTTAAAACATTAATTAATAGTTTAATATTGTCTATCGATTTTGTTATCTCTTTTCTTTGAAAACCTTCATCGATTCATTACGCTACCACATCGGCGATACTTCTAACATATTGATGAGTTGCGACTTCAATCCTCCATATTCTTGATTTCATTTTCTAGTATTTCTTTAGTGTTAATTGTTATAGTTTATCACAAAATAATTTTTATTTTCTCATTCTTTTTGTGAAAATCAAAACACACGAGAAAATGCGGGTAACCGTGAACCAAATCGTGGGTACCCACTCCTTTTCGGTTAAGTTCGGTTCGGGTACCGGCTCCGTATGGTTCGATTTCAGGTAGTAAAACTAGGTACCCACCCCGTATATGTTGTTCTTAAATTTCTCACTACCCGTCCTGACAGACCGCCCATAAACTCCTTGAATTATGTGGTCAGAGAGTTGTTAATCAAAATGGAAATTGATACCAAAGTGAGACAACCATTCACGGATGCATTTTATAACGTATTTTTGAAAAACCCATTTGGTCAAAGATGCTAATAACTAAGAATGTTTCGTGTTTAAAGGATTTTTCAAAAATCAACCTGTTAAAAGTTCCAAGTCCTCGCGTTTGACATAACTGATGGATTAAGACTAATTAGGCACAACAAAATAAATGGCAAGATATCTTACTAAAACCCATAAAAGAAGGAACTAAAGAAGTATTACAAGACTTAATTAGGAAGCCATACTTTTCAAAGTATGCAAAGCACGAGAAGAATATTCAAATTTGAAGACCTCTCAATATTTCTTAATATAGTTTAATTAAGTTCAATCCAATGTTAATGTATTTATAAATAAAGTGTTTTATTTTAGGTTTTATTTTTGTTTGTTTGTGTGCATTGAGTAGCGATATATTAGACAAACTTTATAAAAATACAATAAACTTTGTTTAGTTATCAATGTATAAAACTAACTTTCTAATAGTTACCATTAATCCTATGCAATTTAAATTTCCTAATTAAATATATATAAATAAATATTATAAAAATTATAAATATTATAATTGAGATTAAGAGGTGTTTATATAACTTGAGAGATTAAAACTTTCAAAATAAAAGATAAAAAGTCGAGGGGCAAATATTTCATTTGCCCAAAGTGTTTTATATATATATATATATATATATATATATATATATATATATATATATATATATAGGGACTATACTCACACTAAGTAATTTAAATTTAAAATCACAAATTCAAGAAACAACTAGACAGAAAAGGGGCTGTGCATTTTCAAGGAAAGAAGAACAAGGATTTTAATCACATTCAAGCTAGAAACGTACTCCTTTCAATCATTTATAGTTGGAGGTATGTAAGTATTGATTATTTATGTGTTTAGGTTGATTAAAGAGTTGTTTATGGTGATTTATAGCTCATAACATGTAAATTCATTAGGTATTGTATGTGTTGTATAGGATGTAGGAAAGCATCCCTAATTGTTTGAGTGATTTGGTATTGTTTTTGAAGCCAGAACAGCAACTGTTCGGATGACAATCGCTGTGCTTGATAATGAACACGGCCCATCTAGTTCATGGGTAGGCCGTATAGCTAGGCCGTGTAGGCCAACACGGCCCGTGTATAGGAACATGTCATGTGTAGTGACCTTAGTCAACACATGCCATGTAGCCTTGTGTGCCCATGTAGTGTGAGGGGTACAAAGCCTGTATAGGTACCTTACATGGCCTGTGTAGGCCCTGTTTCAGGTCAGATTGTGCAGTTTTTAATATTCAGTTATTTTAATTATAAAGAAAGGTGGTTGACTATCAATCTAAAACATATAAGCTGTGAAAAGCTTGGTTTGATCATAAGGTGAGTTTACTAAATTATTCTTCATATGTGCACAATGTGTGTTATCATACAGATGTGTGATATATGTATCAATCATATGTGTTACTCAACATACTACTTTGTGAAGTAAGGCTCAAATTTAAAACAGTACTATAGCTTACGAATTGCAGCCATGCGACTAGTACCAGAGTCCGGCATAGAATTATCTTATATATGTGGGATATCTCTATGTGATTTATACATGTGTTTATATGATTAATGGTTTGATATACTCACTAAGCTCTTGAAGCTTAACAAATATATTTTCATGTTTTACAGGTCAAGATAAAGGCAAGAGCAAGGCTTCAGTTTAACTACTAGTGTTCTTGAAATCTTTTATAAACATAACGCCTCTTTTGTGTAATATATAATACTTCGCTTGCATATGTGTATATATCTTTTGTATGAAAATGTTTTGAAAAACCTATGCTTCCACTTTAATCGTATGTGAAAAACTTAATGAAATTTTGTATGAAATTTATTTATAAATTGGGACGTTACATTAGGGGCGCCGTCGCCTTCAATCAATGAGGGCACACGACAATTGCCAATGTCTTCAATGAGTTTGGCTTTGACCGAATTTCAAGATCTTTAAATTTATGTGTGATTTGCATGTTAGTGTTCCGATTTGGGTTTGGTTGATTATAGCACGCCACAACCATAAACCCAAATGATGAAGACTTGAAAAGTGTAGGTCTTAGGTTTTTGAAGATGCGATGTAAAGGTCATGGAATTCTTGCAAATCTGTTCTTGTATACATGTTCTTGTTTCATTTTGGATTTCTAAGTCCTCATTCTTACATATCTATTAATTATATTGTATACATGTTCATGATTTACGCCCTGTTCTCGAGTTCTTTAACGAATGAAAGGGGAGGGAAAGAAAGGGGAGGAAAAGAGATGACTAGGTTGCGTTATTGAGTTGGAAGGAGAAGAAATGAAACCCTTTCCTTCCTCATCCCATATTTGGGAGGATGGTTTTTTAACCAAATAGCACATTCTTCTCCCTTCCTTTCCATCCTTAAAAAAACTTGAGAACACACACCATTGATTGTTTTCTCCCTTCCACTTCCTTTCCTTCCAAAAAATAACTCGAGAATATGTCATTAGGGATTAATGATTTTGTGTTTTGCTCTTTGACTATAGTGATTTAATTATTGAACCGGATTTGATGTTATTGATTTATGGGTTTACATTGAGATGAAAGAAATAACGAATGAAGTTGAACAACATGAGAATGAGAAAGTTGAAAACTAATTAAAATTGTTAAGTTGGTTATATACAATGATAGCTAAACTAAAACTTCTTGTATTGTCATGTAGTTTGCCCCAATATATTATATACAAACTTATGTTTATCACAATCAACTATAAATGATATAAAGACATTATATTTTTTTGTAAAAATTATAAAAACTTGCAATATCTATCTTCCTTTTTTTCAATTTATGCAACATTTATTTTTAATTTTTTCTAATCAAATCATTAAACTATATATTTTAATTCAATTAATGCAACTTGACCGGTTGACGACCTACTAAACCAGTAACATCTTCAATTTTGCAAGTAATTCTTTTAATTTGTGTAACATTTTTTCAACTTTTTTCAATTTGTGTAATATTTGATTATTTTTTGTAAGCAAACTTTTTATTTTGTCTACCATTTTTAAACTATTTTTAATATGAGTAACATTTTTTAATAATAATAATATTAGTAGTAGTATTAATATAATAATACTAGTAATAATAACTATTATTATTATTACACCTATCATTTTTAATTAGGCATAAAAAATTGATTGTACTTTTTAAAAAATTTATCTTGGTGATTTTTTTATCTTTTATTTTACTTGAATTTTTTATATGATTTTTATTATTTTTGAAAGGGCAAATTACATTAAAATACAATGAACTTTGTCTTAGTTATCATTATATACAATCAATTTTATTTTCTTAAAAATAATACAACCAACTTTCATAATACTCACATTGTATGTAATTTGTTGTATACTATGAAAGTTATGGCAAAATTTATTGTATACAATGGTAACTAAACAACAGACATATAAAAAAGTTGTCTGCATACAATGAAAGATTATGAAAGTTAATTGTATTATTTTGAAAATTTAAAAGTTGATTGTATACAATGAAAATTAAGACAAAGTTAATTGCATTCTCATGCAATTTGCCATTTTTAAAAACTTTAGACGTTAAAATATTCAAGAAAAATATCTATAAAAAGGTATAATCCAAGGAAAATAATATTTTTCATAATCTAGAAGAAACTAATCTTATGTTAAAACGAAAAATATTAATATTGACCAAGGTAAAACAAAAAAAACTGGGTTTAACTTTTTTGTTTGTTCGTAAGAGTTTAAATGTTAGAGGGTCTTAGATAGTCAAAATATAGCAAACTGATCAAACATTTGTTTGGTCTATGACTTATATGATTTGTGTTTAATATATTTTTTTTGCCTTTAAAAATATAAATTCGGTTATAATTGGCAAAAGTTAGATAAATTAAAAAATAAAATTACCAAAAATAAATAATTTTATAAGTAAAAGCATTTTTATGGCGAAAAAAGATAGTTATAATAATAGTAAAAACTTGTAAAGTTGAATATACTTTTGTGAACTTCATCCTAAAATAATAATAATAATAATAATAATAATAATAATAATAATAATAATAATAGTAATAATAATGACTATGACAATTAGAGTTATTTTTAATAGTAATAATAAGGATAAGGGTAAATTGTATAAAAATATATTGAACTTTGTCTTAGTTATCATTTTTTATAACCATCTTTATTTTTTTTAAACAATACAATCCACTTTTATAATCCACCTATTGTATGTAAGTTGTTGTATACTATGAAAATTATAAAAAAAAGTTCATTGTATATAATGGTAGCTAAATATTAGACACGGAAAAAAGTTGTTTGTATACAATGAAAGAATAATGAAAGTTGGATGTATTATTTTTAAGAATTTATAATTGGTTGTATACAATGATGATTAATAAAAAGTTAATTGTATTTTCATACAGTGACGCTATTTCCAAACTCGGGTATTTCTATTGGAATGACGAATCATCATAGCCTTGTTGACGCAAGCACCCGGTTCGGTTTCTTGAAGACATGGACTTCCATTGTTATATCCGATGGAGATCAATCGTTCTTAGCGTCTCCCCCGTATATGATAGATTGATTGTCATCCCAAGATTAGATGAAAATAGATTGAACCAAACGAAGCTAGAAACTTTTTATCAACCTCCTAGCCTTGGTCCTAGTAATAAGGTTCGGGCGACGTTTATAATGGCACAAACCAATATCAATCAATTGAAGACACATGTAATAACCCAACTACCAACATTGGAATATGTGTCATCTTTTACCGTAACATGTGGTTATATATGGAATTGAATAGCGAAATCTCTAGTTAAAGTGGGAGAGAAAAAGAGAGAAGACGAGTTAGAACAATTTATACTAACCATCGATTGTCCAACTCGTTTTGGCCTACCAATTCCCGCAACTTACTTTGGTAACTGTGGTGCACTGTGTATTGCGACTATAAAAAATGTTGTTTTATCAGGCAAAAATGGATTTGTAATTGCTGCAAAGTTAATTGGAGAGGCTATAAGCAAAATGGTGAATAATAAGAAAGGAATCTTGAAAGATGCTAAGAGGTGGCTTGAAGGTTTCAAGATTCCAGCAAGAAAGATTGGTGTTGGCAAGAAAGATTGGTGTTGCTAGTACACCCAAGCTGAACTTCTATGACATAGATTTTGGGTGTGGAAAGCCAAGAAAGTATGAAACTATTTCGATTGATTATAACGATTCGGTTTCGATAAATGCATGTAGAGAACCATCCCAAGACCTTGAAATCGGATTGTGCTTTCCAAGAATGCAAATGGAGGCGTTTGCTACTATATTTAAAGATGGATTAGAAAGTTCAATCAAGTCATAATTTATCGTGGCCTTTCTCTGTATATCATTGTTGTGGACTGTTTATTAAATTAATAAAAGATTGCATATTGATTTGAGTAGCCAATATTGTGCTTTTTTATAAGAGAATTTCTATAAACCTTCACAATTGTAATAAGAAAGATCCTCCATTGGTTCTTCACCTACGTTTTAATGCTAACCTATATATATTCACCTTGAGAAGGAAAAAGTCAAAATGAGACTTCTATGTAGGATACAAGAGTTTGAATGTGCTTCTTGACTTGAAAGATGAGTGGACGGATAACTAAAACTAATTCTCCAACTAAATTAAGGTTGCACGGATTCAATTATAAAGGTCTCCAAGGTTGTGGGTTCAAACTATATCAAATTATCTAAAAGAGAAAATCAAGATAAAAGTCAAAGGGCTGAAGTCTAAAAAATAAATGTGAACTCAGAAATGTTTTTACATACTTGAAAACATTCTTATACGTCAATGTTGTAAACTCATCGCTAAACAAATTTAAAAGTAATTTACTAAAATGGTCTCTTCGGTATGCTTATAGTTACTAATTTAGTTCTTTAAGATAAAAACTTCATCAATATTACCTAGTGTTCATATTTCATTACTCATTGTTTCATTCAATCACGTCCTAAAAGTTCCATCTGATTTTACAAGGTTAGTTGACTATTCCAAAGAGTATTAGGTCAATTCCACACTCTCCACTCTTAACTCAATCTAAACAATTACACACAAAAACTATTTTTATCTAGGGTTTAAGTTATTCCAATTCTACTTATTGTCATCGTTTCCACCCAAAAATATCTTCTCACCTCTCGTTATGGAACCTAAGGCACGTTGAAGTCTTATGAAGAATTAGACCTTACTGGAATTTTGATTTCTTTTTTAATAAAAAAAGTAAGGACTTATTTTGTGATTTTGTTTCAATAGAGTTGATTGTTGTTTCTTTTCCGTCTTGATGGATCGGTTTTGCCGGTTGAAAATTGGTCGACGGTGAAAAATGGCCGAGGATGCCTAGAGAATTTGTGAAGAAAATATTATTGCATACAACTAACTTTAAATTCTTAAAAATAATACAACCAAATTTCATAATCTTCTCATTGTATGCAAACGACTTTTTTCTATGTCTAATATTTAGCTACCATTGTATACAATGAATTTTTTCATAATGTTCATAGTATACAACAACTTGCATACAATGGGAGGATTATAAAAGTTGATTGTACTGTTTTTAAAAAATAAAGTTGATTGTATACGATGATAACTAAGACAGAGTTTATTGCATTTTCATGCAATTTACACTAATAATAATGTTAAGATTCGGGATACCCCAAACAAGCGTTAGAATATGCGGATAACAATAAAGACAAGAAAGCACGACATAAAGTTATAACGTGGTTCGGTCGTCGGGGTCACGACCTACGTATATGGGCAGGAACGAAGATTTCTTTCTTATTAACGGAGAGTGTATGATGTGATGTACATATGACTGAACCAATGACCTCTGTTTATAATTACAATCAAACACCAAATGTTGCCCTAATCTAATTAAAGAAATTATTATTTCCATAAATCCAAGATTAGCCGCTGCACCTCAAACAAGTCAAAACATGTTTGCCTTCAAGTGAGACGCCCCACGTTGTGGGATTCTGTCCCATGCCGCGAAGATTCGAAGACCCCATGCCGTGGAGTGATGTCACACGCCGAGCCACATTATGCGTGGTGGTTTCATAGTTTTTGCCATTTTCAAGTCACATATAACAAATAATGATGATGATGATGATTAGG
The DNA here is from genome assembly GCA_038502395.1 of Dittrichia graveolens. Classification (NCBI taxonomy): domain Eukaryota; kingdom Viridiplantae; phylum Streptophyta; class Magnoliopsida; order Asterales; family Asteraceae; genus Dittrichia; species Dittrichia graveolens. The sequence goes on along the minus strand of JARJIL010000005.1, from coordinate 83,711,081 downwards.
GTTATTTTTAGTATTATTATATTAGTACTACTAATAAATAAACTATTAAGTTGAAAAAAAATCAAATGTTACACAAATTGAACAAAGATGAAAATAATATTATATAAATTGAAAAGATTACTTAGAAAACTAAAAATTGTTAACAACACTCGTTCTATTAATTGAATAAAAATGCATAGTTGAATGTACTGATTAAAAAAAGTTTAAAAATTACATAAATCAGAAAAAGAGGCAAAGATAATTGCATGTTTTTATAATTACCCTTTCTATTTTTATTATTACTAGTGAATAGTCCCTCTTAAATGCGGGCTTATATTTAAAGTTTTATTTGATAATTGTAGATAATAGTAGAGCTGGTTATTATGATATTAGACTGAAAACATTTACCAACTACAACCAAAAGACTTGTCTCATTTTCTAGCATATTCTGAGACCAAATTTATATAAATGGATTTATTTGAAATATAAACTCGAACTTATATAGCCATATGCCCATAACACAACCCTAAAAATAGATGGTATACTTTTTAACCTCGTTCATCTTTTGTTTTTTGAGAAGTCCATATGATAACAACATTGACACATTGTCTAGTGTCTACAAATGAAAAAAAAAAGAGAAATAAAATTAAGGCACGTGTGAAATTAACGATTTCCTAAAACATTTTTGAAAATTACCCATAAGAAAAATAGAGAAATCTATGACCATGCAATCAAAAACAGAATTAAGGAAAATATTGATTATTTTTTAAAAAGGATACTTAATGTATGATCAATTAATATATCTCTCATAATTATAAATTAATATGTTTCAATCTTTTAGTAAGTACATCTCATAATTATAAATCAATATGTTTCAATCTCTTAGTAAGTACACCTCTCATATGTATTATAATGCATATGTGATAACTAGCCAAATATTAAAATTCAACATAACTTATTAAAGTGTTAATGGACAACAATTGATATTTGGATTCATTTTAAACAAAGGCAGAGACTTTGTCATAGTAGCTGCACTTCTCATCCCTTAACATGAAAAATAATTGAATAAGCTCCAAAAGAAAAACAAGTAAGAAATGTAAAAATATATCTATGTAAGATACTTCAACAATATATTAACCATTGAATGATGATTGTACCTCCTCATCTTTCAACATTATTGTTAGTCCCATATTAGGTACTCAAACAACAAAATGTTTGTAGAAAGGAAGGTGAATTCATATTTTAGCTTTTTTAAACTTATTGAACACACGATTACTTTTAATATAATTCTTATCAAGAATTACAAATGTGAGGATGCGAAATTTCTCACACTATAAAAGATGACAACAAGTTTAGCCTAACACACAACTAATATCTAAAGGTGTTCAACACATAAACAAATTTAAAAACTTCTAAATGCTAACTCAAATTGCTTCTGGTAAGTTACAACCGGTTTTTCTTGTGAGTGTAACTCGTACTCCAATAATGGAATTGACTTACATATATATAAACGGTGAAGTAACCCAGTTGAAAGACACGAGAGATATGAAAAATATAATATTTAAATGATAAGTTAATAGAAGTCAACGTATATATTACTTTAATCGGGTTCCCAATAAGATAATATTACTTTATGAAAAGTACATTCCACTAACAATATTCAAATATATATATATATATATCACATACTTTTTTACCTTGACCAACACAAACTTCTTTTTTGATACAAAGAACTTTTATCATCCATAATTTTCAGTATATTAACTTTCATAAACATGTTTGTTGTCAATCATGCTTTAGTACTTGAACAAGATCCTTAAGATCTTCTTTCTTTAGCAACTTTAACTTTTTTCATCAAATTCAAGTTCTATCATTTTAGCTTTACTTTGAAAAATTAAAAGTGTTGTTACTTTTACAAATAGAAGATCTAATTAAGACTGTAAATAACAACACACGTTTAACTTTTGACTTAAATAATTATACATTAGAAATATAAAGGCAACTAAACATTTAACTAGTGAGATAAATTGCACAACTGAGTAAAGGATTGCGCAGATATGACTGCCTAGCTATAGCAATGTATTTGCTCAGATAAGCGCGATTAACACTGCTTAGCTAATCAAATCTGAACTTAAGTACTCAGTTAGTTAAGCATACAAAATGATCAACTAAGGCTTAGCTAATTCATTCGGTATCATCAACTAACAACTAATTTACAAAACTTAATAAAATTACAAGTCTTGTCTTAGCAACACATGCTAAGATAATTTCTAGTTTATTACAAATGATTATTTTGTTATCATTAAATCTTATATATTTCATTATGATGGTTTGATTCTTGAGTTGAAATGATTATCTCTCCAACAATTATATCCATGTTATTCTCATAAGGTTTTATATACATATATTGATGCCACAAACGCACCACACGGGTCTTAATCCTTCAACCATCTATATTAGCACTAACCACCCTTAACAAATGATACTAAAGTGCCATAGCAATAGATAAATAAGAAGAAGAAAGCTAACGTAAGGATACAATATACAAACCAGAACAAAATCAGGGCGTTTATAAGCATGAAAGAAGCTCTAAAGGTACAAAATTTAGAATAGCAATCGTCTCCTAATTGAAGGCTACTCATGATGCATTGAATGAAATTAAACCCACCCTCATAATTGAGAATAAGCTCTAAAGGCAAAGCATGTGTAATAGTAACCGTCCCCTCATTGAAGTCTAATAATGCAAGGAATGAAACTAATTCACCCTCGTAATTGAGAAGAAACTCTAAAAGCAAAATATATGGAATAACAATCATCACCTCATTAAAGTCTAGAAACCAATTGACCCCTAATTGAATGAGAACATTAATTGGCCCACATTAAATGTAGAAGTGGAAATTCGATACGAAAAATTAATCTCTACACTTTAAAGTATAAACAAATTTAATTTTGTACGCAATTAAAAGTGCAAATATTATTCTTCAGCTATTAATAAAAACTTTATGATTTCATATATTCCTTTACGTTTAAAAATGTAATAATATATTATTTGTTTATAAGTGTGAATAATCTAAAAAATTTTATGCACTATTCAAATAAATGCGTAAATAATACGAAGAAATAAGTTTCCTCGCTGCGTTTTAAGGAAAATGAAGTTGTTGGTCGGGAATGTATGATGAAGTAACCGGCGGGTAGGAGTATTAATGAGGTCAAACAGAAATCCTCGGGTTATTCAACTTTTTATAAATATAAATTTCATCCGAAAACTGGCCCTATTAAGGTTTGGGTCAACCATGTTTTGGGTTTATAGGAATGGGTTAGTCGGTTAAATTATAAATTAAACATATTTTTTACTCCACTTATGTTTATGTCTTCCGGGTTGACCCTAACCGGAATAAGGATATGAAAATCCACTTAATACTAGACATTATATATATTTTGAGTTTGTCGAGTCAACCCGATTAAGCACTTTAGACACTAATAAACATGACCACAATAAGCCAGTGATGTAGTTGAAGTTAATCAAATCTGAATTCCTTTGATGTGAGAAGGAATCTTAATTCTTTAATTTGAGGGAAATATTTTTTTTTTGGGGGGGGGGGGGGGGGTTGACGGTGGGGCCGAGGATTTCAATTTTTTCCCGAATTATATAGGATTTTATTGAACCAAACACCTCCTCATGATTCATAATAAAGTATCTTTTCCTTAAAAAAAGATTAAACAATTACCTCATAATAGAAAATTAAACATCATATTTTGAGGTATGTGGATGTGTATGGGTAACTTTGAACATATTATGTAATTTCAAACAATCAAAATTAGATTCTTGGTTATCTTTATCTTTACTACATATTAAAAGAATAGGCTTATGATATCATCACTATTTTTAAAATATCTTTTATCAATTAAAATCCTCTATTTCAAAATGACTTCAAATTATTCTTAGAATTTTTTCCACTAATCATCCTTATTTATTTTCTAAAATGGCTAAAAACTATCATCGTAAAATAGTAATATATTTATCTATTTTGTATTTTATTATCGTGTTTCATTAAACCTAAGTAAAAATATTTTTCGTTTATTCATATCTGCAATATAATAAACAATATTGGTAGAGAATACAAGCAATATTTGTGACGTTCATTATTGTGAAACCTTTTGTATGATTTACAATTGTTTACTATATATGTTAGTACTGTTTAATACGACAAACATTTAAAATTTATTTTAATCATCCCCGTGTTTATACACGGAGTATTAAACTAGTAATGCATTATTACAATTATAAATCTAAATAACGATATAATTAATAATTAAAATCAAAATCAAATTCTTATTATTTTTAAGAAATTCAAAACAAAGTTAGATTAATCATAAAAAGGGACTTGAAGATGAGTATGAGCATATGGTAAAAGCAAGTAGTTGGAAAAATCCAAAGTTGCATACTTCTTTGAATTAGTTGGATAGATCCAAATTCCGAATTCAAAATATTATTAATTAATTCGCAATCGGATCAAAAGTGATTCAATTAAAATATATTTAATAAAAATAAAATAATAAAAATTCGTTGATGCTTGATTATTAATATCATGCATTTTGCCTATTTACTATTAGATAAACTTTTATAATCATTTTAATCACCTTAACATAGGAAATCTTTGTTTGCTAAATTCCAATCTTTAAAATTACTTATTTATACATAAAACTACCAAAAATTGTTTAAAGTATTAATCAAACAAATTTTTTATGATTATCTTTGATGATATACAAATTTTGTTGTTCTAATGAAAACCAATTATTTGTTTAACAACCACTTTAGAGTAACCAATATTTTAAACCCCCAATAATGGGGATAACGACCATATATTTTTATTATTTTATTAATATTTATTTATAGTTAGTTAAAATATGCATTTAGAAAAGAATTGGTGGCATTGGACTTGCTCATGTCATGGATGATGAATGTGCAGGGTTGAAGAGGGAGTAGCATTATTCAATATTAATATTATAATATGTATTGGGGGATGATTCGATAAAGATGATCTTCTTTTATCATATAAATATATTTTAATCCTTAAAAATGACTCAAATTTATATTCAAAATGCAAAATTTATATTTAAAGGATTTAGTATGTTGCTATAACTATACTTTTACAAATAAAGATGTCATGCCGACAACTTTTAAAAAATTATCAACCAAATATATAATCTGCTACTGGTACGAAGTATCATTTCATGCCTCAAGTAGCAATGAAAACATAACTTGTGTATTTTTTTTTTAATTTATGTTTTATGTCCAACTTTAAATTAGAAGAAAATTAAAAAAAATTAATATGTTAAGCTTTTATGGAATTTTTCCCTACGTACGTATAACAAGTTTGTAGATTTTTTGAAATAAAAATCTGTACTTTTATATAATATTGAACTTCTATAAAATTGTATTTATAAATTAGGTATAATAATAGATGTATAATTGTACATATCTTTCTTTTCTATATCCGTTTAAATAGAATTAAATAATATTATTGTTAGCCGTATATTTTAGGTATATTGTTTAAATAGAATTAAATAATATTATTGTTAGCAGTGTATTTTAGGTATATTGTTTTGATAATACCATGCATATTCTAGATTTCTGGTTTTTAATTAGATATATACTTTTTATTAATTAACTTATATGTTAAACTAGCTAAACGTTACATTTATTAAGTGGAAAAAGAACAATTTAAGTAGTACACGTGTTAGCTTATGAAAGCGATGTACATTTGATCTACGTTATATATTCGTGCACCTATTATATAGTACTAGTAGTTGATGAGATAATTAGGTATAACAAGATAGTTAATTGTTTATTTCATCTAAACCTTATTTTTATGTTTTAAAAAAAGTTTCAGTTATTTAATATTTTATAGGTTCAAATTAATGATAACTATGAGCTATGATAAAAGAAAATCTTGTCGAAAATATCTTTAAATTAAAAATGAATTGTTTTAATTAAGTATACTAGATTAGATGTTCCGGTAATACATGAGTTAGTTTAAAAAATGATAAAAGTTACACATTCAGACTCGGCATCAACACTTAGAATATAAGTGGAAGCATCGACATGAGGGGGAGGACAGACGTAACTTTAGAAACATGATATCATGATACAAAGATACGTGATTGTATTTTTTTGTACAGACCATTGATCATTATTGTTACAGTTAAGGGCAATATAGTCAAGTCTTTATTTGTTATAATTGAAAAAGAAGTTAAAATGATTATAAAATATTTTAAAATAAAAAACTAAGAATTTGGTTAAATATAATATTTTGAAATGTGAACTTTAAATGTGATATTTGTACATTAGGGTTGACAAATACGAAATGTTTTACAAAACTTTTGAGAACAAGGTCTTTTTTGCTCGAATAACATTTTCCCTTGAGTGAAAACTGATATCCAAGGATGCTAATGGGAGGAAAATAGACTTTGACTGTAGACCCTAATGTTGGCACTAGCACTAAATCAGCAATGATTGAAACTCAGCATCGTGATACTGGAGTACCTGACACATATCCCTACCTACTCGTATGTCTGGTAGGACTCCTCTCGTGCCGAAGAGATATGAGTTTCTCATATATAAGGGTGATGAGCTTTTGGTGGATTGGTTTGAACCACCAACTACCTGAAGCCGTAGTGAACCTTGAGTCAACTAGGCAGATAGAAGTGATGAAGAATGAGATGCAATCAAAGTCGAATAACCAAGTATTGGACTTAGTTGATTCGACACCTGAGTGCTAATGGGTAGGGTATGAATGGATTTTTAAAGAGAAGAACAACGTGGATAGAGGGTTTCATGTAGGGAACAAAAAAAAACGAAACCGACGGGGAAAGTTAAAAACCGACATAAACAGTGCGGGGACGGGGAAACTGTAACACCGCGATTTCAAGGTCAACTTTTGACTTTTTAAAACTTATATTCAAACATATTTTAGTTTGATAAAGAAACAGTGGAAGTATTGCCAGAGTATTTTCTTTATTTAAAACGACCCAACCGGGTTTTCATTTTACAAATGTGTGTTACCAACATTAATACCGACCGACCATCATACCTGTTAACGAGCAACAAGTGTCTCAACACCACAAAAGCAGCCCCTGGCATAGCCGAACATAAACATCTGCAAAAGCATACAAACTAGAAGGGGGTTAGCTTTGAAAGCTAATAAGAACAAAATTAACCATAAACATTATGTAGCACATAGAGCATCACATGCTAACACAAACAATGTTATCCTATCACATTGTGGTGTGCTGACATGACCAGTAGGCATCGTATCTCGCAGGGTTGTAAATCTGGCTCAACGATCCTAACTGGGGAATCAAGCACACCCAACCGCATTGGTGGGTGAGTGGGTAGCGATCCACCAAGCATCGTTATGGAGCCAACGGCTCCCTCATGTTCAGCGGGTAGCTGATTGCCCCTTACGTTAAGGAACAACGGTCCTGTAGAACCTATGACCCGGAATGATCCCTCGAGTCACCGTTGATCCCGAACTATGATCCACAGGTCCCCTGGGATCTAGCCCAAAGGCTGGCCTCAACCATACGACTGTTAAACAGTCCATAAATGTCCGGACAAATCACATACACATAGGTGATCTAATCAGGATCCAATAGCATGCATGCATTCGCAAGTACAACATAGCCATGGCATATAATCTTTGCGTAAGTCATAAAACATGTATTCATTCACTATCATTGTGAACCTAGTCAATATAGGCATCATATTCATCACATCATCATGATCTTAAACATAGTAAACATTTAGGTATATACCAGTCCAAAGTACTCTTAAACTACCTTCTTACACTTAATTAGCATATTCAATTGGATATCATACCGTTGAAAGTAACATTAGCTCCTTATTGTTGGGAGCATAATTTATTTATCTTTAGTATTCATTTTTCTAGGTATTGGTCATTTGTTAATTAATATTCAACGTTAACTCCTCTTTATGCCAATCTCCCCAATAACGGGTCAAATTAGCTTACACATGATCACACTCAGAATTACAACCTTGGTCATAGTCATATATCACCATGTCTCATACATATCTTATGGTTATCAACAAATCCACGAATACTACATAATGATTAAAGGTTAAGTCGGTACTCACCTGGTTCTAAGATGTTTGTCTTAATCTTCCAACGATACCTTTAGTCCGTATATTAACCTATAGTAACTACCCAAGCATCTACACACGAAAAAAAGAAAACTGTTTGATGGCCCCTGGACGCACGTCCAACAGACTCACCGCATCGCGTCACTCGAACAGAAGCAAACGCAGCTCCATTCTACAGATTCCATACCGACCCAAAATTATTCATCTTGATTCTCAGTTGTTTCTAACACTTTATAACATCAACAAATCAAAATAATCCCATTAAAATCAAAGATCTAACCAATAACTCAGTTAACCCATTAAAATGGTTTAGACTTAAATCCATCAATTTTGATGTTATATTCACTTATTGACATAAAATATAGTTTATATAAGCTATATGAACAAATAGGAGACCTCCTAACATCACTTAAATACAAGGATCAATATCTGAAGAACACAAATGATAATATTAGTACTTACATGAACATGATGATGATGCTAAACTTTTAGTTTGTAAATCTTCTTGATTATTTCTTCTTCCATGACATGTATAAGTTTGTGTGTTGGTAAGAAAAAGAATTGGAAAAAGAAAGAATAAGAAATGGAAAAACAAAGAACAAGAAAGAAGAAAAGGATAAGTGAGAAAAAGCAAGGGGAAAGAGGCGGCTAACATTAGAGTCGGTTGTCTCTTTTCTAGCAGGTATCTCGTTCCCCTATCAAACTTATAAATTATTCCTACGATATCCATAAATCCTAACGAGGATACATTTGGAATCATTGTTTTAAACTATTTAATAATTCATAACTTTTATTCGTTTTCATAATTATTTTCCATATCCAAGTTAAATAACAATATCACTAGAAAAACTTATAAACTTGAATCTTAATTAATTCACAAGAATACAACCCTACAAGCAAATGACACAACTAGGACTATGTTGGGGTGTTATAGAAACCCGATTATCTAAACGGGGACGGGGACGTGTTTGATGATCCCCGGCCCGATTACCCAACATACTCGATTATATTTTAATATTAATTATATATATATATATATTAATATGCATAAAATTAATTATAAATATAAAATATACAAATCATTATACACTCCTACACAACCTAATTTTAATCATTGTCTTTATTTGAATTATTTGGTTTTGATATTTTGGATGCATTTAAATTCTTTAAGACTCTAATTTCGGTTCATATATGTTTATATTCGATAATGTCATGTAATTTAATATAATCGTTTTCTAAAACCTATGTTAAAATCTTAAAGGTGACGATTTCCGTAGTGATAAATCATAGTTTTAGTTTAACGGTTATCTCTGTAATGAAATTACCTATTTAATCACATGTTTATATTAAACAGGGATACCCGTTTCCCCGCGGTTTTCCACGGTTACTCGATGGGGATCTCCGTTTAAATCCACGTGGTTTTTTAAGCACGGATGGAGGGACCAATCCCCACCCTAAACCGCCCCGTTGCCATTCATGTCATGGTGTAGACCATGTGAAAACCTTTCCCAGTGGCTATGTTAAAGTCACCTCGGAATCTTATGGCTATTACTCCCTTATCATAGATTTGAAGTATGACACATGGATGTAAACATCACTTTCCTTAATGAAACATTATTAGAGTATGTGTTCATCATATTGTTTGTGGGTGTTGTACATTCAAAGTATACTCATAAAATCTTAAAGCTCAAGAAGTCCACTTTTGGACTTAAGAAAACATTAAGTTGGAATCTTTGCTTTGATGAGAAAATTAAGGGTTGAGTTTTCAAAGAGCAGAGATGAAACTTGTGTGTGTATGTCAAGGCTAGTGGGAGCATTATGGTATTCCTAGTATTGTATGTCTATTACATACTCCTTATTAGAGATGATGTCCTAGCCTTGCATGGTGTAAAAACCTAGTGAATGAAGTGTTGCTCCATAAAGGATTTAGGAAATATAAAACAGATGTTTTGAAATACAAGATATATTGAGCCATGATATTAATGTTCATAGTTAAGAAAAATCCTAAATAAAGTAGTTACTCTATTGCTAGCTTCTGTATGTGTTCCTAATAAGTGATGGTGGTGTTACGTAGAATGGTTCTTAAGTATTACTGACCCTATTATGATCCTTTGAGACAATGAGGTTATAATGGCTTTAGTGCAAGAACCATAGTACCAAATATCACTTATTATATTGGGTTCTTATGAGACAATGGGGTATGATGGCTTTGGCAAAGGGCTACGATCTCACCAACACACTTTATTAGTCATTTGGTCGAGGGAGTAGATATGGCCATTATCAGAGTGCGCACGGATAACATTTGGACGGATCTATTTAATAAGCCGTTGTCACATGCTAGTAGGTCTAAGCGATCGCTTCGAACCCGTTTTGGTACTGTAACACCGTAGTTCTTAAGCCAATTTTTTAAATCGCAGCAAAAACGTGTCAGTAAAATAATTACACAATAACACCCAAATCAAAATACATACCGTTACCTACAACACAGTATTTCATTTCTTGTTACAAAAGATTAAAAAAGTTGGCTCATCATTTTCTTAAAACAATATCAGAGAGTTGGTCAAAATTTCAAAAGCGCACATGAACTCTGAGCTAAAGAGTTAAAGGTGGGGAATTGGCATAAAGCTAAGTGAATGGAGGCTACAACCACAAACAACAACCAATACAATAACAACAGAACAAGTAATCACATAAATCCAAAGAACCGGCGGTTCGGCACAGAACCTACAACCAATGCGGGTCAAAGCAAAGGTTTACCAATAGCCCTTTGCTACTTGGCACAATTAAACTCCTTCCGTTACAACAAATGCATAAGAAGATCTAGAACTGTTCAACCAATAGCAAATGAGTCCAGCCCATTCCATGCATAACTGACCTCTATCATATCATGTACTAATTATCATCCCATGAGCACATATCAGCCAAATTATAACACAACCAGTTAATCAATCATCATCAGAATAAGTAGTCTATCAAAGCATCAATCATATCTATTCCATGTAACCATATCAGTTACAACCAATACCACCCATGAGTTAACTCCACTCACCTCGGTTCTCAATCGTCGAACTCAGTTGTCTAATCTTACCGAGTCTTCACGTTTCCTGAGAACACAATAACGCCGAAATCAATCTTTGAATCATAAATATATAAACATACATATATATATATATTGAGATCTCTAATAACATAAACAACATGTTAAAATCACATATGAAACAATCAATAACATGCAACACGATCAAACATCAAACAAAAGCTTCAAGACTGAAAATCTCCCGGTCACGCAACAACTAGGACCCCATCGCGTCGCAACATGCTGCGAATAGCACTATCCAAGTCAGACCAGTGCGAAGTCGGACTACCAAAAAGTCGGACCTCCCCAAAGTCAGACCTCCACCAAGTTGGATCTCTTCAAAAGTCGGACCACACATTTAATTCACACCACCAACAAGTAGGACCAACCAAACAACATTAACTAAGTCGGATGAGGCAAAGTCGGACCGGGCAACAAGTCGCACCACCCCCAAGTCGGACCACCTTAGCAAGTCGGATGGCCAAAGTCGGACCGTCCTCATCGCCGACTTCAAACTTCTTCTTCTTCCCTGTTCTTGATTAACTCGAAACCCACCTCCAAAATACCAACTTTAATTATGGAAATCAACTAGAAATACATCTAAAATAACTCTAAACATCACATATCATGCTAACAATCATCAAGAACACATCAAAACAAATTAAACATCAACATATATCAAGAACTCAAATTCAAGTTTCATCATTTCTCCATTAATCGAGTTTCAAGCTTCAAACATCAAAAACAATTCAAAACTTACTGAAACATAACTATAATCAATATTAAACATATACTAACCTTTGTTTTTGCAATAAAACACACAAAATCAAGGATTCAGGACTTCAAGTTTACCTTAAAAACTTCTCTGGTTTTTTTCAAAGCTCACACATACATACACACATACAACCATAAAGAAATAACTTCACAGTGCAGTCTATTATAAATATGAGGCGGAAAATATTTGGATAAACATAAAACACAGTACATTAAACTGCTTACTAACATACAGTTAAATAAACCTGTCAACCTCAATTAATTAACATGCAACGAGGTATTATTTGTGATCATCGTTCAAAAATGAATTTAACTATATCATAAAGCATACGATATAAAATATTCATTTCATCACATATAATTTGAGTTTGATTATTTATCAATATAAACAAATAATCATGTAACCAAATACTAAATACTCACCACCGATCCGATAACAACTAGGCCGGGTTCACGGATGTTACAGATAGCAGAACCGATTAGGGAAAATATTGAGAACAAAAAACCTTACAAGCTAAATTACACATGTTCTAGTACCACTGCCATTTTTTGGTCAAGTACCCGGTTGAAACCGGTGCATGTCCTTATGTGGTTGGTACAATTAGTTAGTGCTTTGAGATAAATGAATTTAAATAAAATAGTCCACATAGTACTTCTCTAAATATCGTAGATTAAAGTTGAAGCAGAAAGTTACATGTTGATATCATGCGTGCGTGAAACTTGAGTGAAAATATCTTCACCTTCAATAAAAGCATCATGCAATAACTATGACACATATTTTATAGATCAAATATGTTATAAGAAATTATTTAATGAATTGCTCTTCTCACAATTAATAATAGGCTGTTTTTTTTTGTTTCTCTAAATGTAAGGAGATATCATATGTTTTAATATGAACAAGACAAATGCCAAACCTAGAATAATAAAAACGAGTGACTAATAAAAACAATAGAAAATACACAAATTTTGATACATGAAATACAAGTTATATAGAAACATTTAGTTCAAACAACCTAACATAATACACTTAGTTATATGAAAAGAAGTGTTCAATCTACGTAATAAAATAAAACAGATAATAACACATGATTCGTAGTAACACATGCTGAAAAAACTTCTGGATTGGTCTTGGTTCTATACCCGGAACCGGTGGCAATGAACTGGTTTGAAATCAGAACCGCTTTAGGTCGTTTTTAAGAACCATTAACCGGCTCTCTTAATGTTAATCGGTCCAGGTTTGGAAACGGTTCTGGAAAGATCCCGGTTTGGTTTGGTCCTACTAGATCAAACGCACACCTCGACATGCTAGTGCTAATTCTCATACTAGGCCTGCCACTTGATTTGCAAATGACTTGGCTTGAGTATTATTTTAGTTTTGTTTAAGATGTATCTTTTTTGGTACTTTAAGCAATATTCCGTAGTTGTTAGTATCGATTATCAAATGAATAATTAATAATGTGTTATGGTTACTCTCATTAGCCTTTACCGTGTTCTATCTTAGCATATTTAGCCACTTTCATTAATGTTTATACATTCTAAATGGCCACAATTATTCATATTTCAAGGGAATAAAGTTTGAGCTAAGACTGACTAAAGGAGTGGTAGTGTATTCGCTAATGGATTGGATACAATAGACTCAACCTTTTGCCCGTACTTGAAAGGAGTTTCAAGTGAATGGATGACCCGCACCTAAGATTATTTCATGTTGTTTGTCTCAAGTAACTCGGGATATATCATTTGTCCTTAGACCGGAGATATATGTGCTTTTAGAGCATTAGTTGTCATGTTTTAATTGCTTTCAAATGCTCACCCCTACATACTATTGATAATTCTCATGTTAGGCCTGCAAGCACTTGATGACTTGGCTTGAGTACTATTTTAGGTTTGTTTGATATGTATGTTTCTTGGAACATTATGCAATATTTTGATCATGTTTGTACCGATGATCAAATGGGGATTTAATAATGCGCATGTTGCGCTTATTCTCATTATCCTTTATTATGGTCCATTTTAGCATGTTTAACCACTTTCCTGAATGTTTATACATTCTAAATATATATTCATTCACTCTTTAAGAGAATGAAGTTTGAACTAAGACTAAAGAGATGGGTTGGTCGTGTATTCAGTAATAGATTAGATTCAAGAGTTTGCATGTACTTGAAAGAAGTTTCATGTAACACCGGAAAACCCAAACCATTTTTTTTAAATACACTACGGAAGCTTTTAATAAACAAACTTAAATACATACAAACCAATATTTACAAAATGTACAAACATCGTTCACAAATAAAAGTGTCATTGTTGTGTTACAAAAACTACAGGCTCGTTTCATTTCCAAAAACTATATCAGAGTCGGGTCAACTTCTCCTTCTGCTAACCTCTCAAACACGAACCCGCAAAAGCAACAACTGAGGGGAATTAGCACAAAGCTAAGTGAGTAGAGGCTAAACACCAAAAGCAAACATCCACAGTCAATATCAAATCATGTAATCACGTATCCCGAGAAGACCGGCGGTTCGGTGCAGAACCTACAACCAATGTCGGCCAAAGCAAAGGTTTACCGATAGCCCTACACTGAATTGGCACAGGACACTCCCCCTCTGATGCAACATATGCACCAGTAAGGCTAACACTGTTCAACCAATCAGTGAACGAGCCCAGCCCAATCCTACGTATAGCTGACTTCCCAACGCAACTCAAATTCATACTAAGAGTGCGTATCGACCAAATATGCAACAGATATCAATCAACAATAATCACAATCAACAGTTCCATCAAACCAATTCAATCTCAATCACAATCATGCATTACACCAATAACATTAACCGAAATCTTTAGCATCCGCGATTAACGCCCACTCACCTCAAAACCAGCACGGGCTCAGAAATCTAATTTTACTGAGTCTTTTGATTGCCTGAAAACACAGCAACAATCAAATCAGTCTCGAATATATAAATATATCTTCTCATATATATTTATATCTCAAATCTATATAAAACAACTCAACTATTTCACATAATAAAATATACTAACTCAAACTAAGCAAAACATAAAAGAAATAAACAATTAATCGGATTTGGGTCTGTCGCGCCGCGACCGGGGTCGGATTTCAAATTCCGGATTCAGAGTACCGGATTTAAGTGTCAGATTCATCTATCAGATTTGAAAGTATAGTATTTCAAAGTCTAGGATTTCAAAGCATATGATTTCAAAGTGTAAGATTTCAAAGTGTAGGATTTCAAACTATAAGATTTCAAACTATAGGATTTTAAACTATAGGATTTCAAACTATAGGATTTCATACTATAGGATTTCATACTATAAGATTTCAAACTATAGGATTTCGGTAATGTCGGTTTTTATCAAAAACCGAATCTCATCCACATCAAATTCATCATCTTCTTCATCTCAAGTGTCGGATTTTCAGCCAAGCTTTCATATAATCACTTCTAACTTCATATTTCTTCCAACAAAACATGAATCTAACATATAACATGCATATAAATCATCAAAAACACATTTTTACTCATTCATAACAACAAAACCTTCAAAACCCATTTACCAAGTTTCTTCCAAACTTAACAATGGTGAATTTGCATAAATTCATGTTTTTCAATATATAAACATACCAACACATACTATAACATGCTATGAACACTTTCTCACCTTCCTTTGGATTTAAACAACACCAACTTTTGACTTTAGGATTTCAAGTTTGAACTTTTCTTCACTCACGGTTTTTCTTTCAAAATACACACAAACACCTTTTACACTTTAGCAAATATGAATTGATAATTAACTATGCATGTACACATATATTGGTATAAATTTAAGCAGGAGGTGGCAAGTTTATGAAATCCTCTTCTTATTTAATTCCTACATGCTTATATACATACATTCTAATAATCATGCATAAAGACTTGTACCTTCTTTTTTTTTCCTATCAACTTCCATCAGAAATATATATACACACATACATATATTAATATTAATCAATTAACTTAACAAAACACCTAATTAATTAAAACAGCCAATCACATACCGCTAACCCGCTAATCTCCTAGCTCAGGGTTGCGAGTGTTACATTTCAAGTGACTGGATGACCCGTGCCTGAGATTGCTTCATGGTACTTGTCACGAGTAACTCAGGATGATAATACTATTTTGTCCTTAGACTGAAGATCCATGTGCTTACAGAGCATTAGTTTGCCTTGTTTTAATTGTTTTCAAACGTGTATTGTAACTGGCTGTTATAAAGGGGGCTTTTAGGCAAAGTATTGATAATGTAATGGGACGATGTAGTCAAAGGGACTTGTTCCTCTATTTAGAGAGATATCCTTAGACCCCTCGATGATTGGGTGCTGATAGCAAAATGCATGGTCATGCTCCATCTCAATGATAGTAGATCAGTTGCCACTCGTTATTTTGGTCACCACCGATCTTGATCGAGAAACATAATCATGAACGATCGGAGATTGACATGTGTTCACACAAATATTACGAACAAAGAGATGATTGATCATTTAACTATAGGATCATTTCAAACCAAAGGGTTCTGATTTAATACTTATTAGGGATGGCATTACATATGGTGACTTAGGGGTATGGATGTCTTGCTAGAGGTTGCTTCTTGTCTGTGATACATTGGATATGGTATGTCGTGTGCAAGTGAGAGTTTGTAAGTGTGTGCCCATTTACACACATGAAACAAGCCTATTGAGTCACAGACTAAGAATTGACCCAAATAGCACATACGAAAAGAAGATGATCAAAAGAATAAAAAATGGTTTGATTTTGGCTTTCACGGTCGTAAAGGATTCTTCATGAGCCGTATAGCACATGGTTTACACGAGTGTATAGTGTCCCGTCATGAGCCGTGTAGCACTAGGGCTAGACGGGCCGTGAAAAGGAAACTTAAGTGACACTTTCATTTTCATTAGACCTTTTGTTGGTCCAATGTATGTCCTTGATTTTGGTCGCCATGTGAGTCCCTAAGGGCTTATTTAGGGTCTTTAAAGGAAAAAAAACAATCTCTACTAACCTTCTCCTGACCAAGTGAAGATATTTTGATATATTCATCTGCATATACTAAAAGAGTAAGTGTTCTTAAGTGTGTTATTTGGGTAAGAGAGATTCTAGGTGTTGTTCCAGATTTTGTGCTCAAGGTTTGAGGCTCATAAGAGGCTTGCTGGCACTTGGGGATTAAACAAATTTGGTGTAAATTACTATAATTGAGAGAAGACTACTTTGCTACCTAGTTCATCTTACCTTTCACTTGAATCAGCTTCTTTATCTCTTTTTACTTTGTTGTCTTTTCTTTTGTAGATTGGTCCTATCTTGGAACTTAGTTTTTCCATTTGTGTGATTCTTGGTTTTATGTATATGCATGCTACTTTATATTGCTTATGTTGCATGTTTGGTGTGCTTCACTAAGTTCCAACATTTATGTCTTTGATATTTTTGTCCAAAGATGTGCACCTACACATGTATATTTGTTCTAAAATCATATTGATAAATAGAATAAATTTAATTAAAATGTAAGATAAAATTAAAAAAATCCAAATTGAGATGATGTATAATCAACTTCGCATAGAAATCTATATCTATATATTCTTAAATCAAAGGCTTATGTTGGAATGTATTTCTCATTATCTGTGGTCATAGATACTAATGTCATAATAGATAAAAAATATAAATTTAAAAGTAAATTAGTGTGTGCATGTGTTTTGTTGTATAAAAATATCATTAAAATATTAGTCCTTGTCTCAATAAATGATAGTAATAAATAAATACACTACAACCTTAATGAGAGTCTTCATGAGTATTTGCTCCCCTTAAATTATGATTATAATTTAATGTTATTATATATGTTATTGGGTTATTTCATAATAATAATAGTAGTAGCAGTAAAAGAGTCCATATTTTTTAAATAACCGGGTTCTATCTAAACATCTAATATAGCTTCGTTTTTAAAAATAAAAAAACCGGGTTTTAAAACCTTTGCTCCCGTTTTTTTTCTAAAATCCTTAAAACCAATTATTTTTGGGGGAGGAGGGGGGGGGGGGGGGTGGGTTGCAAGGATTTTTTGAAGTAGTGATTGTTGATGTGAGAACACTTTGAACTTACATTAGGGTATGCTTTATGATTAGAATTAGTTGTTGTAGCTAATGGAAGGAAAATGTTGAGGCAAGTGTTAGGTAGAGCCAAAAGTTTGCAAACCGTCAACTCCATTTGGTCTCAAATTGATCAAGAGAAAAACAACGCTCTTACGAAAGATTGTCATACACATTATTAGGTTACGTCCCGATAGGGGACTCAACAACTAACTTGGGCAATAAGGTCAACTGCTTATACACTTCAATTCACAACAAAAGAAGGTTAAGTGGACACAAAGAAGACTTTTTAGTGAAACAGAAAAATACTCTACATGAAAATTATTGTTGATAATTAATATTCAGCGTTTTTATATATAATTATTACTACCTCAATTAGTAGTCTTTCATTTATAAAATAAACACAACTAAATATAATTAGTTTATAACTTATGAAATCTGAATGAATGATTATATCATAATTGATCCTACATATAATAATATAAAACACGTCTGTTATGGCGGAACATGCAAGAATAATTATTATTAAAGTGGATTTTTAATTAATTTTATATGATCGGCATTAATTAAACTTGAATTCAAGATTTGAGAATGATAAGGCAAGTGAAGTGATCTCTAGATAGGAACCCTAGGCAACGAACTAATGATTAGTTTGTCAAACATTAATGACGAAGATTTGGGTTCTGCAACTCCGTCAACATTCATGTTATTACATGTCACATGTCATAGCATGGTATATTATACATCGACACATGCTTACACATGCCTTCGTTTATGTCTCACCTTATGATTTCCACATGCTAAATCCCTTGGCCCTTCGTATGGTATATATACCTCCCCCAAGTTGCATTTTCAATATATATATATATATATATATATATATATATATATATATATATACACACACAGATATATATATATATATATATGTATATATGGTAAAGATCCAATAGAAACAGTCTTAAAATACACCACGGTAGACACACTGTATTTTATCTATAAAATCATTGCATCTTGCTCAAAATCACTGTATCTTGTCTAAATAAACAAAGTCCCCTTCAAGGCTTCAACTATTACATCTTTGTTGAAAGATTCAAATTTTTCTCATTTAAAAAATTACTACATTTAGTACAAAATCACTGCATCTTGTCTAAAAATACTGCATCTTGTCTAAAAATACTGCATCTTGTTATATGCATGTATGTATATGTAAGCATGCATGTGTATATATAGACACACACTTGTATATATATATATATCTCTAGTGTTGATGATGATAATGATTATGGTATGTTAATCATCATTTGATAAATGTGAAAACAAAATATGTATATGTACAAATTGCCAGGCAAAGCCTTCCTTGGAGGTCCTGGGTTCAAACCCAGGCAAAGGCGTTTAATTACTAACTTGGCGCGTGGCTTGGGGCTCGCATACTGTCTTATATGGATGTCACTGAGGACCCAGCCCACTAACATACTAACATAACTTCGCTGTTCAAAAAAAAATTAGAAAGTGATGAGAACTAGGAAATCATAGCCACCGTCCAAATCTGTATTATATAAATGTTTTGGAGTGTGTCAGCCAAGCCGCTGTTCAAAACCACAAAATTCAAACACTCGCCGTCAAATTTGTACCATTCGCAACTTTCATAATATGTTTACCCTTCGCATTTGATCCTAATACTATATATATGTATATATATACATATATGTGTGTGTATGGTGAGAAAATCCAATAAGAGCACTCCTTAAAATAGGAACGCTAGGAACACTGCATCTATTCTATAAAATCACTGCATCCAACTTAAAACCATTGCATCTCTGCTAATAAACACTGCATCTTGTCTATAAAATCACTGTATCTAATATAAAATCATTGCATCTCGGTTAATAAACATTGCATCTTGTAAAAAATCACATCTTGTGAAAAACAAAGGCCTCATGTCATGCGGTATGCTCCACGACGTGGAGTCCAACCGCCATTTTTTCATGTTGCATGTTGTGCGGTCTTGCTCCACGTCGTGGAGCTGTTCGCACGGTGCGGACGTTCGTATTGGATCCCTCATCTATATATATGTATATATAAGAGAGGGTTCAAACGAGAATTATTTTTCGTACGAGAACTGTGAGAACCAATATTAGCCTTTGATTAAAATTAATCAATGGCTAAGATTTTTTGGCGGCTCATCAATGCTTCATTAATAACCCATTCCCGCAATTTACGTTGGTTCTCTTATTTTTCATACGAAAAACAGTTCTCGTTTGAACAGCCCCCCTCTCTCTCTCTCTATATATATATATATATATTTCATTTGGTAAATGGAATTCATGAATGAAGAGCGTGGAGGGATAAAATGTGACAAGGTGTATGAGATAAATTCTAGGTGGACGATGAAATTGAAGGAGGGGAATTGAACGACTAATATTGGTTTTTGGGATTCTCACAATAAAAATGGTTCTCAAATGAATTTTTTCATATATATATATATATATATATATAGAGAGAGAGAGAGAGAGTAAAAAGTTCATTTGAGAATATATATAGTAAAAATTCATTTGAGAACCGTTTTTATTGGTGAGAACCGGGAGAACCAATCTTAGCCGTCCAATTCTCTCTCTTTCAATTGGATTGCCCATTCATTAATTTCTTACATGCACCTTGCCATATATATATATATATATATGTGTGTGTGTGTGTGTGTATATATATGGAAAAGTTCATTTGAGAACCATTTTTATTGCGAGAACCAATCATAGCTATCTAATTTCCCCTCCTTCATTTATATCGCATACACATGAATTGCGTCATTAATGCTCATTAATTGGGGTATTTTTCTTTTATATTTTTCAACTGTGAATTGTGTCCGAGTGTGCCATCATTAAAGAGTGAGACTTGATTTTCCCTAAATACACTTAGTAATGCATCATTAATCAGCCGTCATTTTTATTGGCCTCTGATTTATTTTAATTAAGGGCAAAAATTAGTTTTTGCGGCACTCGCAATAAAGATTGTTCTGAAATGAACCCTCCCATATAATGAAAAGTTCAATCGAGAACTATTTATGATACAAGAACTATTTATAACACAAATAATGACTCTTTAATTAGGGTATTTTGGACTTTTATATATTTACCCAACCGTAAATTGCGTCCGAAAGAGCTGTCATTAATTTGCGAGGCTTCGTCTTACTAAAATACCCCACAAATACACCATTAATGAATCATTAACGAGCTGTCAAATATTATTAGCCATTGATTAATTTTAATCTAGGGTTAAGATTGGTTCTTATAGTTTTCATACGGAAAACATTTTTATTTGGTATTTGTGTGTGCGTAAAGAGAGAGAGAGAGAAGTTTATTTGAGAGCTGTTTTTATTGCGAGTACCATTTGTAACATTATTAATGACTAATTAATAGGGGTATTTTGGTTATCCAACCAAGAATTGCGTCCGGATGAGTCGTCATTAATTTGTCTGACTTAATTTTTCCCAAAATACCCTCATTAATGAGCCATCATATATATATATATATATATATATATATATAGGCAAAAGTTCAAACGAGAACTGTTTTTCGTACGAGAACCAATCTTAGCCATCCAATTCCCTCTCTTTCAATTGGATTGTCCACCAATGAATTCCTGACATGCACCCTGCCACACTCAATCTCCCCATGCTCTTCATCCATGAGTTCCATTATCCATAATGAACGACCAAGATTGGTTCTCGTAGTTCTCGTACGAAAAACAGTTCTCGTTTCAACTCTTCCATATATATATATATATATATATATATATATATAATGGAAGGTAGTTGTGATGTATTATGGGATCCTTTGTTTATGGCATAAAGCAATCTTAGTTTGTTTTTTAATCTTTTTCGATTGTGATCATATATTTATTAATTAGGGTTAAGTGAACATGGGTTATGAATCAACGCACCATCATTCCAATGTGCTAACCCTGGAATCGATGCTTAATTAATCATGTATGAACTATTATAATACCCATTATTCATAAATTATAAGCGAACATAACCTTTTTCATAATTAATATTATCAAATCCAAATATTATCAAATCCAAATATTAATTTCAGCAACGAAAATGATAATAAAAATCATGTCTAAATTTTCATGGATATATTTTACGATTAATCTGCAAATTCTTTTTTTTTCTATCTTGATTTATATCGGAGGTTTATAGAAAATCAGTCTCTCTATTATTAGCTAGATGTGTGTATGTCTGTCTATCTACCATTTATCTCGTCTATTATATATTTAAGAAGGAATTTTGTATTGTCATTAGATGTTAGAATTGTTAGTAACAATGTTTTATGTGAGAATATTTGTTTATAATGTATTTAAGCATTAATTAAATTATGGCATGGGAATGAAGTATGAATAGGAGGATACAAAGAGTGTTTCTGACATAGACATGTTCATAGTTGACAGAGATAAGCAGTGGAAGCTATTGACAAAAGTATTTGCATAATTAGTTAATATTCCTACTTGTAGTGTGTGTTGACCTCAGGAATTCATATAATAATAATCTGCACATAAATATTAAAATAATCACAAAGATTACCTGAAATAACTACCAACTGCAGGACAACGAACCGACCTACACCCTACACAATATTATATTATTTGTTATTATTTAATGAATATAATAAGTAACAATAAGACAACTTACATTTAATCTACATAAAAAATCTCTCTTTATAATCATGGAAGAGGGTAGACTACAATAACCAAGAAATCAACATGGCGTCCCCATTCTTGGAATCACTTGACGAATCAAGAAAGTTGACATATTATGTCACTAATTCTGGTTTGGACGGCTTCGTTAATCCCATGATTAAGCAATCGATCAAATCTTGGTGTTCAAACGATATAATTATATATATATATATATATATATATATATGATTATGATCAAATAAGAGATAAATAATGATAAGAGGTGTAAGAAGGATTCTAGAAATTAATGACACATGGCATTTTTAATAAAGGGTAGTTTAGGTAATATACTCACTTTTGTATCCCTCTTTCTTAAATTATGCCGTAAGAAACCGACTAATGATATTTGCTCCTTCTCTCTCCTCATTCTCACCCTACAAGGAATTTGGGAACCTCCTTATTCATAAATTTTGAATCTTGCTTTTTCTAATAAGAAATTTGGGAATCATCTTGTTTCATCAAATTTTAAATCATACAAAATTGATGAAATAAAGAGTAAATGTTTCTCTATTCATTTGTTTAGTAGACTGAATATCTCTTATTCATCAATTTTAGGTTTGTAAATTATTATTCTAGCTATACACTAATGAAATTCATTAGTTTTTGTTTGTAAATTATAGTTGTAGTAGCTAGATGTTCATTTTTATATCTATGGTTGTTCATCAAATTTTAAATTATGGTAACATGAATTTAGAAAGCAGGAGCTGTCATTAGATCTAATGGCTCATATTACCTCTACACATCTTATAATAATTTACTCTTACAATAACCCTACGCTATATATATATATATATATATATATATATATATATACTAGCATTGTATCCGTACAATGCAGCGGTTACGAATATTTTTTTTCTTGATAACTTGTTCGTTTTAAAAACAATGGTTATTTGTTTCTTTTCTAAATTATAATGTGTTAATAAAATTATCCATGGATGGTAAAATCCAACAAGAATGTTAGTCTTATAACTCTTTTCTATTTTAAGTATATATTACCCATTTAAAAAACCAACAATTTTTATAAATTAAGTTTATATGTTATTTAGATTTAATATTACTGGTTATACGTTATTTTTAATAGTTAAGTTAAAATGTTTATTACATGATAAAATATTCTATATGAAAAGTTTAATTACTAATATTTTAATTATTAAGTTAATTTGTATTGATTTAATTTTTTTAAATAATCTTTATTTTGGGATGTGTAGTTATTAAAATGGTATATAAGGTTATAATTAACTCTATCAAAATAGTTGTTTTATTTAACAGTTTCTATTAATTGTAATATTAAGGGTAAATTAGTAATTTCAAATTACTTAAAATTAAGATATTGAAAACACTTAAATGCATTATAATATAGTATAGATATCCCCTCCTTCAATTGGATTGCCCAACCATGAATTCCTTACATGCACCTTGCAATACTCAATCCCGCTACACTCTTTATCCATGAATTTTAGTCTCCAAAATGAATGACTAAGATTGGGTTTCGTGATTCTCGCAATAAAAAATGTTCTCAAATGAATCCTCCTATATATATATGTATATAGTGAAAAGTTCATTTGAGAACCGTTTTTATTGCGAGAACCGCGAGAACCAATCGTAGCCGTCCAATTCCCCCTCCTTCAATTAGATTGCCTACCCATAAATTCCTTACATGCAAATTGCTACACTCAATCCTCCCAAGCTCTTCATCCTTAAATTCTATTATCCAAAATGAACGGCTAAGATTAGTTCTCGCACTAAAAACGGTTCTCAAATGAACCCTCCCATATATATATATATATATATATATATATATATATATAGGGAACGGTTCAAACAAGAACTATTTTTCGTACGAGAATTGCGAGAACTAATCATAGTCGTTGATCAAAAAGATGGATGGTCAAGATTAAAGAGTTGTTAATGGATAACCTTAAACTAATCATGTTGGAATATGCCCGCTGACACGAACGAGTTAATAGCACTGCTGATGAAGAATAGGCCTATTGGGTCACACACCAAGTATTATTCCGGCAACACGATCAAGCAAAAGAGAGGAAAAAGGCCAAAATGGGTTTTGGCAGCATGATACACGGGCCGTATCCAGCCCAACTAGCACGGGGCGTTTTGGCCCAAGTAGAGACCGTGTGCTTTGGGCCTACACGGCCGTGTAGATGAACACGGGCCGTGTTGGGTCTGTTAGACACGGGCTAACTTGGCCCAATTGAGGCCGTGGGCTTTGGGCCTACACGGCCGTGTTGACCACCGTGTAGAGTGCCTGTAACAGCAGAATTAACTTCTTTTAAGTCACTTTTTAATGAGATTAACTAGAGGTTAATGGTTGCTACGTTTTCCTCTGCATATGAACAGACTTGAGAGAGTTGAAGAGCTTCTTGGAAGTTCATATTCTCTCTTGGTTCTTCTTCTTGAAGGTGATGAAGTTTGATGGACTTGAGAATGTAATATACACTTTGTGATCAAGCTTTGATGCACAAAGTTGTTTCTTGTCCTTGATTGTTGTCTTGGTGATCACACACCAACCTACTAGCATTTGGGAATCAACACAACTTGGGGTGGACTTCACTAGAGGGGGGGTGAATAGGTTATATGCCCACTTTTTGAAGTTTTTAACAATATTTGCAAGTAATTAAAGAGTTTAAGGAAGAAACATATCACCAATGAAGTAGTTTGGACACAATGATTTATAGTGGTTCAAGCAAGGGTTAACAACCTTGCTCTCTAATTCTAAGGCTAGAGATGATCCTCACACTATTACAAATATATAAGAAGGTAATGTAGTGTTTGAACTTTGAATGCTTTCACTCTTGCTTCATTCTTGATCTTGAAATGTTGAATTTGTATCAAGAATATGAGCTCACAAGTTTTTTTATATGTTCTGTGTTTTTCAGATTGCAAGAGGTTGATAAAAAACAAGACTTGAGTTGCCTTAAATAAGCAAAAAGGTGCAAGCTCAAAAAGTGTCCAGACTGTCCACAGTCGATCCACGGTCGACCGTGGCATCGACCGTCGCCCTACTGGAACTTTTTGAGACTTGTGAATATAGACGTTGGCCTTTTACCAAAATCACACACAACCCATTTTTACCATAAAAATGCACTGAAAAGAAGCTTAAGAAAAGTTGGGTTAGTGTCATACTTCTTAAGTTTGAATTTAATCATAAAAATGGTAGTTTAGAAACCAAATGCACAAAGCATGTTGGAAGTTTACCTCTTTGAGAGATTCCTTTTGCTAAATATGGTTTTGGCTTATTTCAATAGAAGATTATGTTTAGTATTTGCCAAAATAGGAATTCATTTGCTTTGACTACCAAGCTTGTGATTTTATAAAAAATTTCTCAATTTTTATAAAAGTTTTTATAAAAATTATTTTATAAAAACTTAAACTCATTTAATTATTTATTTTGTAAGCTCATAAACTTTGAACGTTTATTTGTAGGAATCTTCGACATCGGCTTCTACTTGAACTCGGATCTTGACGATTAGAGCTTGGCCATTTGATGAAACTTGTTTTGTAGATTATAGATGAGAATATATTTGATTGAATATATATATATATATATGTATATGTGCACATATGTTAATGTTAATACATACAATTATATAAACAAGTTGTAAATTTTTGTGTCAACAAAAGAGGATATATTTGTAAGCATATTTTTTCCAACAATCTCCCCCTTTTTGTTGAAGACAAAAATTTATAACTTGTATAAGAATTGTATATATAACTTTAACATGTTAACATGTGCATATATACACATATATGTATATATTCTACTATCTTCTATATATTCTTTTATTTTCTCCCCCTTTTTTGTCTTTAACAAAAAGGAGACTCCCCCTTGACATAAGCTCCCCCTTGAACGTAGATCTCCATATCTTGATTTGGATGAGCTAGAGTACATACAAAATTCTACCAAGAACTTGCACGAGTGATGTGAGCATAGCCAATATTAATCACAATACATGTTATATGGAAAGCATGCATATCAAACCACAAAATGTACATCATAGCATAATATATTGTAGCACATGACCAACATAAATATCATATTGTGTGAATACATAGAAATAAATTGTTTGAAAGAAAAATGTGGTAATCATAAAACATCGACTCATGATTGAGACGGCTCACCTCCATCGGTTCCGGAATTACATTTAAGAGCATTCATAATTGATCTCAACATGCCCTTTACCCCTTTCATTTCTTTACGGAGAGAGCGAGTTTCATTGCGTAAAGCATTCACATTGCGATTTAGTGCCGCAATTCGTTCATCGGTAGTGCCTTCAACCATGCCGAAATCCGGAGGAATTGAACTCTCCGCTTCACCTTCCTCCTCTTCACCAAAGGTGAATTTGTCAATCTCGGCTTCCGTATCTTCAGAAAAGGAAGAGTGTGCCCGTTTCGTCCCTTTATGGGAAGACATCTTGCGAAGTGTCGCAAGGTCGATGGGCATGGAGGATCCCGGAGTTGAGACAATGCGAGAAACATCCGGTAGATTCGTAAAAAGAAGAGATAGAAGACGGCTATAGGGAAGATCCCTACGACTTGTCACGAGACCACTCATGCGTTTAGCAAGAATGTGCGTGAGGTTGATCTCGGTCCCCGTTTTAAGAGCATGAAGAAGAACAGCTTGAATAGCACTTATTTCAGAATGATTCCCAGATTTGGGAAAGATATTGGAATCAATGATTTTGTTCCAAACGGCACATTCGGGAAGAAGATCTCGTCCGAAAAGATTGGTTGTGGTGTGGGGAACATTTTGTTTGCAAATTGACCCAATGATTTCAGGAATGGTGAAGGCGGGTGGAAGGTTTGTGAGGCTATGACCGGTATGATAATATTTGAGGCCGGAGGATGGGATGTGTAGAATCCTACCTAGTTAGACAAGAGTGAAGGTAAAGTCCTTACCTTCAATGTTGAAGGTGATGACTTCATCATCCTCATTATAGATGAAGGAGGCATAAAATTTATAGAGACGATTTTTATAAATGACATTTGAGAGAGAAAGGAAAATAGTCCACCCAATAGCCTCAAAGGTGGCTTGGGTCCTATATTGGTCAAGTTGATTGACCGTAACTACACGACCCTCGTTTATGGCCCGTTTCTTTAGAGCATTGGCAGATTAACGAGGGGTAGGGTTGTCGGGTTTTCTTGAAGCTGATGTATGTACACGTGGCATGATGATCTATATAGACAATGATGATATGATTAAGTACAAATATATAGCATTATGACTAGTGTGTGCCTAAATTTGAGAAGATTTTGAAAATTTTATGAATCATGTGGTTACTAAGGTTAGTTGATGTAGATTAAGCAAAACTACATTGAGTTTGAACATTAAAAGTCAAAACATAAAAATTTAAAAGTTCAAAAAATTTCCAGTGGGCTTACGGTCGATGCACGGTATCGACAGTGGATCGACCGTCATTGGTCTGGATTTTTGGTGATAAGTTGCGGTAGAACTACGGTCGACCGTGGTTCGACCGGCAGTGGACGGTTTTTAAGTTTTCATTTTTGTCCCTATTTGACATGATATGCATACACTAATTGAATCTTATAATAATAACTTAGACATCATCTATATTTAAAACTGAACCCATCATTTTCATATACCATTTACTACTCAACAAACCTAACATATTTTCTTTTCCAAAAATCAACCTAATCCTAAGATCCACATGATTCTTTGGTGTAAAGAGAGAGCCCTAAGAAAAGGAAGAAGAGATAAACTTATACCTTGAACAAAAAATTCGTGAAGAAGGGAAAAGGCAAGAGAGGATGAGTCTTCAACCGTGGATCAACCGTGAATCCAACCGTGCCTTCGATCACCGCTTCAACCGTAGTAAAAACCTTGATTTTTGAGGTAATTTTTAAGCTCTTAGTTGTTAATGGCGGCTAGGATTTGTGTGGGGAAGAGAAAGTGTAAGAAAGAGAGAGTAAAATAGGGTTAAAAATTGTCAGGTACCCTACGGTCGATACACGGTCGACCGTGATATCGACCGCGCCCTTTTTAAGTCTGTTTTGGTGTTTTTGCAGTACCCCGACGGTCGATCCATGGTATCGACCGTGAGTCGACCGTGGTGCATCTGGAATCCATATTTTTACCATTTTCATGCTGCTTAGGTGTTGTTTTTAGGGTAAATGTTCCATCATTCCTAAACCAAGTCGTAATGTATTAAACATTTCAATTTTTAGCGGTTTAGTGAATATGTCGGCAATATTTTCACATGAAGCAACCTTTTCTAAATTTATATTTCCTTTTTGCATATTGTCACGTAGGAAATGATGCCTAATTTTAATGTACGATCTTCATATTTGAAGACCAAGAAAGTAATTCAACTCATCCATCATTCTCATTTCAATTTCATCATGTATAAGATTTCAAAACTCATCACACAAAGATGATTATCAAATTTTACATTTGGGAAGTCTTTAACAAGCTTATTACTAGTCATTTTTGTAACACTCTCATGTTAGCATGTCCTAGTCTTTTATGTCACAATGTTGAATTATCAATTATAGATGCAAGACATACTTGTGTTAGGATTATCACCAAGTCTACATGTATCATGTCCATTTCTCTTAACATCCTTTGCATATCAAAGTTTCATGTTTAGAGAATCTAACATTCAAATCTTATAAGCTACTATCATGCTCAAAATTTGAGAATTTGATATGAAGAATGATACCTTTACCAACTACCTTTCTTCTTAGGTTGCTTTCAAACATATCCTCCATCATATTCCTTGTATTAAGTGAAGAGTTCTCTATTACCGGTCATGTGTTTTGAGCAACCACTATCAAGAATCCAGTACATGAGACATAATCTTGTTGCACCCCTACACTTGTGTAATTTTCATTCAAGATTTTAGTACCCAATGTTTCATGGGTCCAGGATGGTTAGTATCAAAAACTCCTACTCTACTCTACCTTTGTGTAATCTTGAACCCTTTATGATACCATGTGTTCATAGAGTTAATAGGTTTATGAGAATGTCTTGAATTTTGAATTGTATTTGATTTAGGTTTCTTGAATCCAAGTCCATGCCTTGGAGTTGGAGTATAAAACTTTCTCATTAATTCATTACTTGCAACCTTTGGCATACAAGTGGAAGGACTAGAAACAATGTTGCAATTTTGAACTTTTGGAAAATTCCAGTGAGACGACGGTCGTTTCACGGTCGATACCGTGGGTCGACCGTGAGCCTTCTGGATTTTTTCTTCCTCTTTTTCTTTCACAAATTTGATAGGTGTTAAGTGACTAGTTGGCATGTTGTTTGAGTAACTTAAGAACCCAAGACCACCTTTATATTTTGATGATTTTTGAATCTTTAACATCTCATCTAACTTGGTTGAACTATCTTCAAATTTTGACAAGGTGGTTGTGTCAAAATTTGTCTTTAGCTTACTTTCCAAATCTTTCAAGCTTGGAGATATATGAGAAGCAATTTTACTTTCTAGATCTTTTATTTTCAAGTTCAAGTTATCATTTTCATTTCTTAACTTGACATTTTCCTTTTTCAAGTTCTTGTTATCATTTTTTAACTCCTCATTTTTAGCAAGTATTTTAGAGCTAAAGTCACATAATTGATCATATTGATGGTCATCATTATCACTATAGTAGCTAGAATCGGAATGTACCTCACTTGTCTCAAAAGCCATGAGACATTTTTCTTCTTTTAATTCCTCTTCTTCATCACTTGAGGATTCTTTGACATGTTTAGCTTTAAGTGCAATGGATTTGCTCTTTTCTATCTTTAGCATGGCAATCTCATCATCTTTTTGCATGATTACTTCATACACCTTGAGATTTCCTATTAGTTCATCCATTTGTAGTATGTTCAAGTCCTTTGACTCCTCAATAGCCGTCACCTTTGCTCTCCATTTTGGTGAAAGAGCCCTAAGAAACTTTCTTACAATATTTTTGTTAGAGTAAATAGTCCCAAGTGCCTTGAGACTAGTAACAATGGTATTAAACATTGCAAAAGCATCATCAATTTTCATATCATCAAATATTTGAAATATTTCATATTGTTGCACAAGTAATTCGATTTTGTTATCTAGAACTTGAGCATTTCCTTGATGTGTGGTGACAAGAGATTTCCAAATTGCATTTGCACTTTCACACATGAAAACTCTTTCAAACTCTTTTCTAGGTAAAGCATTGTATAGAAAAAGTTTTGCTTGAAATTTTTTTTGAAATCATTTTCTTATCCTCTTGATCCCATTTTCTTTAGGGGTTGGAACATAAGCATTTTGCTTAGAATCAAAGGTTTTTGGAACATGATCTCCTTCTTCAATAATCTCCCAAAGGTCAATATCTTTGGCCTTTACATAGGTAATGAATCTTTGCTTCCAATAGCAAAAGTCTTCTTCTTCAAGAAGTGGAGGTCTAACCATAGAATTCCCCTCTACATAATTTTGTCCCATTTTATCAACTCAAAAATTTTTGAAAAATATTTTAGGAGATTTAAACAATTTTTCAAAAATTATCTAGAGCAACTTGCTCTAATACCAATTGTTAGAACCTAGAGGGGGGGTGAATAGGTTATATGCCCACTTTTTGAAGTTTTTAACAATATTTGCAAGTAATTAAAGAGTTTAAGGAAGAAAGATATCACCAATGAAGTAGTTTGGACACAATGATTTATAGTGGTTCAAGCAAGGGTTAACAACCTTGCTCTACATCCACTCCTTGGCCTCACCCACCAAGAGTTGCTCCACTAACTTCTCTCTTTGAAGGTAGAGATAAACCTTTTACAACTTCTCTCTAATTCTAAGGCTAGAGATGATCCTCACTTCTCTCTAATTCTAAGGCTAGAGATGATCCTCACACTATTACAAATATATAAGAAGGTAATGTAGTATTTGAACTTTGAATGCTTTCACTCTTGCTTCATTCTTGATCTTGAAATGTTGAATTTGTATCAAGAATATGAGCTCACAAGTTTTTTTATATGTTCTGTGTTTTTTAGATTGCAAGAGGTTGATAAAAAACAAGACTTGAGTTGCCTTAAATAAGCAAAAAGGTGCAAGCTCAAAAAGTGTCCAGACTGTCCACGGTCGATCCACGGTCAACCGTGGCATCGACTGTCGGCCTGCTGGAACTTTTTGAGACTTGTGAATATAGACGTTGGCCTATTACCAAAATCACACACAACCCATTTTTACCATAAAAATGCACTGAAAAGAATCTTAAGAAAAGTTGGGTTAGTGTCATACTTCTTAAGTTTGAATTTAATCATAAAAATGGTAGTTTAGAAACCAAATGCACAAAGCATGTTGGAAGTTTACCTCTTTGAGAGATTCCTTTTGCTAAATATGGTTTTGGCTTATTTCAATAGAAGATTATGTTTAATATTTGCCAAAATAGGAATTCATTTGCTTTGACTACCAAGCTTGTGATTTTATAAAAAAATTCTCAATTTTTATAAAAGTTTTTATAAAAATTATTTTGTAAAAACTTAAACTCATTTAATTATTTATTTTGTAAGCTCATAAACTTTGAACGTTTATTTGTAGGAATCTTCGACATCGGCTTCTACTTGAACTCGGATCTTGACGATTGTAGCTTGGCCATTTGATGAAGCTTGTTTTGTAGATTATAGATGAGAATATATTTGATTGAATATATATATATGTATATGTGCACATATGTTAATGTTAATACATACAATTATATAAACAAGTTGTAAATTTTCGTGTCAACAAAAGAGGATATATTTGTAAGCATATTTTTCCCAACAGAAACAAAAGAAAAGGAAGAAGAAACCGACCCTAAGAGGAAAGGTTGGAGTTTCCAAGCCTATCCTTAATATTGAGTCGAAGGACATAGAGAATGTGCCTCAAGAAGAGACTCAAGAAAAGGTGGTTTGCTACTTCTGTGGAAGATTTGGAAATTGGGGCCGTCACGCCTGCCCAACGTGCCGAGAGGATATAAAACTTCTCAGGAAAGAGAGAGTTAACTTTCCATCTTCAGGTACGTTCATGATTCATTGTTGTTCTTCTATAAGCTAGGTTGTTGACCCGAGCGGATTGACTCACGTTTGTCACAAATTTGTTTGTTACAAAGTGTAGGTCCTTTGTTGAAAGAAAAGCATGAAGAACCGGATCTCGAACGAGGAAACCATGGTGATTGTCCTCCAAGAGAAGATAAGGAGACTTGATCTCGCTTTTGTCCCCGGTTTATTTATTACTTTATTTTATTGCCCTGCGTGGCAAGTAACATCTCTTTGTATGCTCGCTTTAATTATGGTGAACAAAAATTTTGAAGTTTTAAGAATTGATGTTGAACCTTTTTAAACGTTATTTATTCAAGGTTTTATGTCATAGCTCATGTGTTGTTTTGCCCTGCGTGGCGTACAACTTTACATGTGGTGACAATGAGTTATTCTTAAAATATGAAATTTATTATGAAAATCTATTGTGAGATATTTTTGTTCAAAATTTCCCATGTCATGGCATACACAAGGATTTGTTACAAGTAATAGAATATTCATGAATAATTGATTCTGAATCCAAAATAGTTTGGATGAGTTATCTTTGTGTGATAATCAATGTAACCACATAAACAAGAAATATATCGCCTAGATCCATGTGGTTAGGATCTCGGAATAGTTTAGTCTCAGGCTAAACGATTTGATGTTGATCTTGTTTATTAGGCTAAGATGATTATGAGATCCTTCGCCGGAGTTTGTGAGAGGATTATAAGCTTGTTGGATATTGATCACATTTTGTGGATAATCCGTTCAAGCATACCACAAAGAATAACGAAAGAGAAACCTCTTCATCACTACCTTGATGGTAGTAATTGCGAGACGTTTATTAGTTTAGGCGTATGTCTGAAACCTTGTTGGTGTTCAGAATTAGCCAAAACAACTTTAAGAATCAATAGGGCATATAGATCAAGGTACTTAGATCTAGTTAAGATGCTAGGATATCTATTATCTATATATTGGATGACCATATAGTGAATTATAGAATTGTTTCATAATTCATATCCTACTAAGACGCATTGGTACGTGGTGTCATGGAGTAGGGAACCGGGTGTTATTGATCCGGTTTATGACGGGTCGATAATGTGTGTCCGGTTCGGAGTTATCCATTCTACATTTAGTGGGAGAAGGATAAACTTGAAATCGAGAAGTGCTAATACATTTGAGGAGTTCTTCTAAGTTTTAGTTATTTAACCTTTTGAGAACAATGTTTGTTGCTTAAAAGGGGAAGAAGAAAGAAACTAAAACTAAGGCATTCCAGTGGAAGAACGTGGAACTTAAATGAAGACTTGATGATAATACTAGCATATAATCTGATATATTTGATCAGCATGGTTATGTTGGTATGCCTGACTAAGAATCATTACTTCTTTTAATTCTGATAAGGGTCATATAGAGCCAAAGAGATATGGGTTTCTCATATCTAAGTGGCAATGCCTTGATGGTGAGTCATGTTGAGTTCGCCACCTATCAGAAGACATAGTGGATCCAGAATTCGCTATAAATAAAAGAAGTAAATGATAAAGAGATGCAATCCATTTGGAATGTCCAAGTGCTTGACTTGACTTGATCCCATACCTAGGTGTATACCAAGGTGGTAGTGATGGGATTAACATGGATGGAATTGTAGACAACTTCATATACCGACTAGTGGTAAAGTTTTTCATGGTGGTTATGGAGAAACTTATCCTAGTGGCTATGTTGAAGAATGTTTGATACTCGTGGATATTAATGACCGCGTTTCGTCATGAAACAATATGATGAGGAAGTGCTTATAATACGATCCGAGGGTCTTAATATACGTCCGTAGTATCCGAATTATGTCTACAAAAGTGGATAAGACCACTTCGGGCTTATTCTTGCATCTTGAAGGAAAGATATCTTTTCTTACTATTAAAAGATCATAGTGATGAGTTTTCTAAAAGCATAGATAAAACCTTTTACGTATGTCAGGGCTAGTAGGAGCTTTGTTGTATTCCTAGTGTTAAATGTCTATGGAAGATAATGTCCCGATATTAGGTTATCTGCAAACCTAATTCACGAATTACTGCTTCATAGGGGCATTTAAGAGATACAAAATTGGATATTATTTAGTTCAAGAAATATAGAGATATGTTCTTGATGTTTGACGACTTGAATAGGCTTGGAGTAAGTAGTTACTCTAATGTGTGTTTCTGCTAGGATAACGGTTGATCTTTGATCAAAGTTGATGATCCTAACTTGTGGTGTTGTTTGTTGGGTCTTAAGTATCGCTAACCCTATTGTGGGCTTTTTGAGACAATGAGGGTGTGATTACATTAACTTTTTTGAAAAGTAAGATCTCTTTGATGCATACTTTTGAAGTAGTCTTGTCAAAAGAGATATAATTGAATAACAAAAGAACTTGTGGATGTTGTGGGACAAATCCACTAGTTAAGCCGTTGTTATGGACTAGTGGTGTTTGTCATACTAGGTCCATTAGCATGTTTAATGCGTATAACTTGGCTTGAATATGTTTTGGTTTATGATTGATTTGTACCTATGGGACGTTAAGCAGTATTGCAATTCATACCATATCGATTATTAAATGGAGATTTAATAATACGCCGAGGGCGGGTATTTTATGTATCCTTATTGTGTTCCATCTTAGCATGTTTAAAAACTTCCGAGAATGTTTTTCATTCTAAAATCTCCACAATCGGTTATACTTTATGGGAAGGAAGTATAAATTAAGATTGAGGTAAAGAGTTGGTTTTGTTAAACGTGATTCTTTCCTATACTTGAAAGAGGTTTCAAGTGATTGGAGGACCCGCACCCGAGTTCTCTTCATGGTTCTAGTCATAAGAAACTCGGGATGATGATGGCGTTTCATCCTTAAACTAGAGATACATGTGATCCCAAAGCATAGGTCTGCTTTGCTTTGATCGTTTTCTAACGCGGTCCGTAACTGGTCGTTATAAGGGAGATGATTGGGTAGAGTATTATCTATGTTGCGGGACTATGTAGTCGAAAGGAATTTGTTCCTCTATGTATAGAGAAGATATCCATGGGCCCCTCGATGATTGAGTTCTGACGTTCATATGCATGGCCGTGCTCAAGTTATATTGATGATGGATCAATTTTAACTTGGTTTGTTGGTCACCACTAATCTAGAATCGAGAAACATAATCGTGAACGATCTGAAGGTTGACTATATTCCATGCCTTGTGTTCACATAGGATATTGCGGACAAAGGGATGTATATGTTCATTTATCTTTAGGACAATCATTTTATGATTGGGATCTTGTCAAGAGTGGCATACCCTATTCTGACTTGGGAGCATAGATGTCTTGCTAGAGGCCGCTCTATGTTTGTGTTATTTTTCGTAGTCGTGCCACGTGCAAGTGGAAGTCTGTTGGAATATGCCCGCTGACACGAACGAGTTAATAGCACTGCTGATGAAGTATAGGCCTATTGGATCACACACCAAGTATTGATTCCGGCAACACGATCAAGCAAAAGAGAGGAAAAAGGCCAAAACGGGTTTTGGCAGCATGATACACGGGCCGTGTCCAGCCCAACTAGCACGGGGCGTTTTGGCCCAAGTAGAGACCGTGTGCTTTGGGCCTACACGGCCGTGTAGATGAACACGGGCCGTGTTGGGTCTGTTAGTCACGGGCTAACTTGGCCCAATTGAGGCCGTAGGCTTTGGGCCTACACGGCCGTGTTGACCAACACGGGCCGTGTAGAGTGCCTGTAACAGCAGAATTAACATCTTTTAAGTCACTTTTTAATGGGATTAACTAGAGGTTAATGGTTGCTACGTTTTCCTCTGCATATGAAAAGACTTGAGAGAGTTGAAGAGCTTCTTGGAAGTTCATATTCTCTCTTGGTTCTTCTTCTTGAAGGTGATGAAGTTTGATGGACTTGAGAAGGTAATATACACTTTGTGATCAAGCTTTGATGCACAAAGTTGTTGCTTGTCCTTGATTGTTGTCTTGGTGATCACACACCAACCTACTAGCATTTGGGAATCAACACAACTTGGGTTGGACTTCACTAGAGAAATCCTAGCTTGGATTTTTGAAGCTTGACTTGTTTGATTCTTGAAGCTTGACAAGAGGGAGATTGTGATACCTGCATAGTGGTACATTCCTTTCCATCTTGTTAATATTTTAGTTGCAATTTCATGTCTAGATATTGGTCCATAGGAAGTCTTTGTTTGGTTAGCTTATTATTTTGTATTATATCTTACTTCCGTTGCTATTCGTTTATGCCAAACAAAGACCTTCAAATCAAACTTATCTTTAATTAACTAAGGGTAATTTGGACATTACATTACCCCCACCTTTTTCAAACTAATATATATCTCAAATGGAAAAGTGTTAAATTACGAAAATTATACCAAATTAACGAGAAAATTATGCTATTTAATTAGAGACCGATCTAGCTATATTTTTTTGAATTTTTTTTTTGTATTTGCTGGGGTTTTTTCCAGCACAGCTCGACATTTGCACATGTGCAAATATATGCACTTGTGCAAATACACAGATTCACCTAGTTTTTTCAGTACAGATGTAGATATGCACTTGTGCAAATTTTGCACATGTGCATATGTCGAGAGCTGTGTAAAAAAACCCAGCAAATGCGAATTTTTTTTTCGAAAAATATAGCAAGATCGGTCTCAAATTAAAGAGCACAATTTTCTCGTTAATTTGGTATAATTTTCGTAATTTAACACATTTTCATTTGAGAGATATATTAGTTTTAGAAAATAGGGGGTGTTATAAAAATGTCCATACTACCCTTTCCTATTTAAAATAAATAAAAAAGACAGGAAATTAAATAATTGGCCAAGAATGGTTCTCGTAGTTCTCGTACGAAAAACAGTTCTCGTTTGAACCGCTCCGTATATATATATATATATATATGTATATATATATATATATGGGGGAAGATTCAAACGAGAATTGTTTTTCGTACGATAACTGCGAGAACCAATCTTGACACTTGATTAAAGAAAAACAATGGCTAATAATTTTGATTTCTAATGATTGGCTTATTAATGACGCATTAGTTAGGGGTATTTTGAGCAAATCAAGCGTCACACATTAATGACGGCTCACCCGGACGCAATTCACGATTGAGAAAATATATAAATGACCAAAATACCCCTATTAACGAGTCATTAATGAAATTACAAACAGTTCTTGTACGAAAGACCGTTCTCGTTTAAACTTTTCCCTATATATATAGGGGAGGGTTTAAACGAGAACTGTTTTTCGTACGAGAACTGAACCACTCTTGGCCATTCAAGTGATAAGTGGAATTTATGGATGAAGAGTATGTGGGGATTGAGTGTGACAATGTGCATGTAAGGAATTCATGGGTGAGCAATCCAATTGAAGGAGGGGAAATTGGACGGCTTATATTGGTTCTCGTACGAAAATAGTTCTCATTTGAACTTTTCCCTATATATATATATATATATACACACACACACACTAGTATGATACCCGCGTAACACGGCGACAACAAATAATTTCTACTCATTAACATGTCCGTTTTTCAAGTGTATGAAGTATGATATTCATGTAATACGGTGACAACGAATAATTTTCGTTTGGTGACATGTCAATTATCTTATCTTTTTTACATTTTCTTTACTTTTCTGTTCTCCATAATTGAAAATAGTGTTATGAAAATATTTTTAATAATTAAGTTAATTTGTATTGGCTTTGACTTTCAAAAAAATTGTATTAACTTTGATTTTCTTAAATATGTAAAGTTTAGTTATTAAAATGAAATATATCAACTTTATTAACTATATTTAATAGTTACTCAATTTAGTTTATACGAGGGCTAATTTCGTAATTTCAAGACACTTAAAATTTAAGAGTTTTAAGCAAAATACTTAAATGTTTTATAATATAGTATATATATATATATATATATATATATATATAAACTAGATCAATATAGGTCATGTCCTTAAAAATAAATCTGAACAATCAGAATTTTTAAATCAATAGTCAAGATCTAATAATGATATTATTGTAATTAATTAAACAATTATAAGATGTAATTATTGAAGAAAGGGTGTTATGAGAATCCCCTAACTCATAAATCACGTCTTACCTTTTTTTCCCTCTAATTCTCGTCCAGCAAAAAATGATAAAATTTACATGATTCAAAATAATAACATCTTGGTATTATTTTCATATGGTTTGGATTTTTAAAATAAAATTTTCAAAAATATAGGAAAAGTTGTCGTGTTTGAAAAAGAATTGAAAAATAAGTAGATTGGTATAATTTTTTTGCTCAAATTCTCAAAATTAAAATAGTTATGGTTATTTAAAGATTTAAGGGGTAAAAAAATAAAGATTTTGGTTTCTTGAGGGAGGCGTGCGAGATGACAATTTTCATTTCCATTTCCTATTTTACCTTTTTAAATAAGTGACTAAGATTTGAGCTTTGAGATCTACGTTTAACGGTGAAACTATATGGAACCTTATACTATATATATATACACTAGCATCGTACCCGCGCAATGCTGCGGAGCCGAATAGTTTTTGTTTTGTAATATGTTGCTTTCAAAAATGTAATGATATGTTATTCGCAAAATTCAATGTCACAAAAAAATTTCTTTAGCAACATGTCCCATTTTTTTCAATTTTAAAAATAAAATCTAAAAGACATTAAAATAAGGAAAAAAATCATATTTGTGAAATAAGGATAGAGAAGTTAATAAGATATTAGAAATTGTGTTGTTATGGGTGTATATTTATGTTTGTGTGAGAGTATATTTTAATTGATTAAAAAGTTAAAGTAAATTAGGAGAGAGATTGGAATGGTTAAAGATTGAGTGGATGAGATTAATTTAAATAGAATTAAAGGCCAAGATGTTGTTTTGATTGAATTTTAAGAAGTCTTAAAATTAAGGAGGAGAGAGAGTGTTAAATGTTTTATATAGTAGTATAGATATATGATATAGTTATTTTAGAACCGTTCTAATTGCGAGAACCGCGACACCTAATCTCGACCCTTAATTAAAAATAAATCATGGGCTAATAATGCTATTGACATAATTATAAATAAGTAATCACATCACATTACCACTATTAATGACTTGTCACTGATGCATCGATAGCTTATAAATGAAGGGTATTTTGGAAAAATCAAACCATATTAATAATAACTCATTAATAAAGATAAATCCTGACGCAATTCACAGTTGGGTAATATGTAAATGACCAAAATACGCCTATTAATAAATCATCAATCTGGTTTACGTGGTTCTCCAAATAAAAATGGTTCTCAAATGAATTTCTTCTCATACGCACACAGACACCCCCCCACATACATACATACATACATACATACATACATACATATATATATATAGGGAGAGTTCAAATAAGAATTATTTTTCTTACAAGAACTATGAAAATCAATCTTGGTCAGTGATTAAAATTAATCAATGGCTAAAAATTTTTGACGGTTCATTGATGACTTATAATGAGAGGTATTTTGAGAAAATTGTAACACCCTAAACTTTTATATATAGTTTAGGAAAACGAATAAAAGTTATAAATTATTAGACAGTTTAAAATAATGATTCAAAATATATCCTCGTTAAGATTTATAGATATCGTATTGATAAGTTGTAAGTCGGATAGGAAAGCGGAATACCCGCTCGAAAGTGAGTTAACCGACTTTAGATAAGTCGGCCGCCCCTTTCCTTTGATTTCTTATCCATTTTTCCTTCTTCCTTCTTTACTTCTCATTCTTTCTTCTTCTTTCTTTTTTCTTTCAAATACACCAACATACATACAATTATATGGGAGAAAATCAATACTAGTTCCAAACAAAAATCAAACACCATCATGTTTATCATCATCCTTCTTGAGTTGTAAGTTATCTACTACTCTTCTTGCTTTTAAAGGTTTGGAGTGTTAATGGGTAATTAACCCAAAAATAGAATTGATTGTTCAAATGGGTTTATATATGTTAATGGACTTATATTGAAGTTTTAAGAGTTTACAAATGAATGTATTGCATTTGGGAATCGAATTAGAGGATTTTGGAATGGATTGAGTTCTGCAGGAAACAAACCTGCTTTGGTTCTATAGACGCGGCACGGCGTGGCGATGTGTCACCAACATGGACGAGACCATCACCAGAATAACATCTTGCTTCCTTTCTTGTGTTGATATTTAGGTTATGGTTATAGGTTGAAAGGTGGATAAATGACATCATTAAAAGGTAGATACAATCAATTGGGACCTCATGTCAGTATCTCAACCCAATACTTGTAAATAATGAATCATGAAAGTTAACGCATCTATGTGATTATATTTATGGAAGATAATTGCATTATATGAATATACACCTGTGGATATGAGGTTGGGATAGTATAAGTGTGTACAGATCAAGTAAGGATATTCTGTGATATGTCAAATACTTAATGCAATGATAGTAAGTTATATTGGATACTTAAAAGTAAGGTAAAAGTAGGGCGAAACTGCCCTATAGCTAGTGGTGGCACGAGACACCAACCAATTTTATCCACTTAGTGAAAATTCTTGATTTATTTGAGGTGGTGCTAGCTGTGAAATCTAGGGATGGCAAAAAAACCCGAACCCAACGGGGAAAACCGAACCGGACAAGTTTTGGGGTCGGGTCAGGGATTATGATTTCAGGTTAGGGTCGGGTTCGGGGATTTTTCGGGGCCGGGGCACACTATCCCCGCCCCGCCCCGATATATGTTTATATATATTTTTTATGTATTTATATACATATATGTTTTATATATTTATGTATATAATAATGTGTATGAATATGCAAAGAGAACGATTGTATATCTATTAATGAAGAAGTTTCTAAAGTGATGCAGTTTTTTGTTAAATTTTGAATTTTGATCCCCTAACTTCTTTTAAGTTCTACTTTAGTTAAGTTTTTTATTCAAGTTAATGATGATACTTACATTCTTATTTATAAAATGATCATCTCAATTTCTTATTAAGTTTTTTGTGTAGTTTCTTACTTCACTAACATATTTTTTAGTCGGGTCGGGGTCGGGTTTGGCAGACGCCCCGAAACAATCCCCGACGGGGAACGGGGGAGACGGGGCTGGGTTTTTATTTCGGGTTCGGGGACGGGGCGACCAAAACCCGCCCCGAACCCGCCCCGTTGCCATTCCTAGTCAAATCTGCAGGTGCTACCCGTCATTGTTTAGATGCTACCATAACTCATTCAAAACTAAGTCAATGGAAAAGTTTTCTAAAAAAGGGCATTAAGTAGTGTTTTGTTTTAAATTTTGGGCTTAAAAAATACCAAAACAACAACTGATATCTTGTTAATCCGACCCGATTAACCGAAAACCTGAAAAAGAACGCGAAAAGCACTATCGATTTTAATTAATTTTATTTTTACCATTATATAGTGTCACTGGTCAAAAAAATTCCTGGGTCCATCCCCGTGTAAAATAACCTTTATATGTAATGTGTTCAAGTAAACAAGTGACATGTGTAAAGGATCATACAATACTCATACGAATAATGATTATAGATGCACAAGTATTGGTATGCACATATAATACTCAAATAGATATGTTTGCTATCATACAAATTTGGATATAAGTACAATGTTACAAACAAAGACACAGTATTTACCTGAATACAATATTAGTTGTACAGTATAAGTATCATATCTAAATAATTATGGTTATACAAACACAATTTATGTATGGATAGTAGAATAGCAATGTGGATGCAAGAGACACAAATATACAATTACGGTACATAAATATGGATAAACAATCACATTATCTATGGGGTTATATATATATATATATATATATATATATATATATGTATGTATATGAATATAAAGATACTAGTATAATTATAATGTAACACAACTACGATTACAATAGTTGAGATATAAATACAGTGATTATATGAATGAAGTACCATCATACATATATGGGTATAGTGATTTTACAAATTCATTCACAGAACATATATAAATACAGAAATACTCATTATAAAACACGGTAACGAATTACGAAATGACTTGAAGGAACAAAGCTTAACTAGATTGTAGACATTCTTTATAAGTACTTATTTTGATTTGCTCACTGGGCTTTTCGGCTCATCAGACACATCTAACATTTTTCTGATAATTGAAGATTTTTGGATGTTTATTCAGTGGACGGGCTTGTGTTTTGTAACCAAATCATTTAAAGTTTAATTTGTGCCGGCTGTTCCCCGACTTTAAAATCAAATATTTTAAATATTACGTATTTGTATAGATTT
Source organism: Dittrichia graveolens (assembly GCA_038502395.1). Lineage (NCBI taxonomy): Eukaryota > Viridiplantae > Streptophyta > Magnoliopsida > Asterales > Asteraceae > Dittrichia > Dittrichia graveolens. Next base: position 83,667,958 of record JARJIL010000005.1, on the reverse strand, counting down.
TCAGCACATTTTCCGCTATTATTTGTAAATCGGATAATTTGTTGAACTAAATTTTTACACGGAAAAGAGGGCGTTTAAAAATCAAGTTTTATTTATTAATGAGTGTCCACTTGAACGCAATTCATGGTTGGGTAAATATATAAATGAACAAAATACATCTATTAATGAGTCATTAATGATGTTTTTTTGAACTTCAAACATACACACCCACTAAACCTACTTCTAAATCTACTCTATTGTACACAATGGAACTTGAATCCATAACTTTTTGGGAGGGGGCACCTCTACACAATACCAGATACCACTGTTAGTTTTACTAAAAGTTAGTTAGAACTAATTAAGGACTTTTTAGTAATTAGTTTAGAACGTTTGTTATGATTAGCTAGTTGCTTTCTTACGAGCTTATTGTATATAAAGTGTAGTGTAGTTGTATTTCATTCATTCAATACAAAGAAAATTCTCGAACTCCTCTCTTCATTAATATTGCCACAAATCATGTGTTTCATGAACGAATGAAATGTATCAAACTTGATTGTCATTTCGTTCGAGAGAACCTACAAAGTGGTCTGATTTCATTGTCTCATGTTCCTGTTGGTTCTATGTGCACAAGACACAAATTAATACGATATTACTGATAATAAATAAGCCCATAGGGTCACACATTTACAATCAATGGACACCAATTACATATTTGGATATGATTTAAATATGTTTCCAACTCGTTATATATATAAGTATATATATGCATTGTTGCATATTGTTATTTATGTGAAATAATAATATCACTCTTGTATATTGATACAAGATAATGCATATGAAATACATAAATATAAACATATGATTTTATATATGTATATATATATATATGTATAAATATATATTTGTTACAAGTAAATTGTTACTAGTAACAAATTATATAAATGCATGTATATCTTTGTTACAAGTAAAGAGTTACTAGTAACAATCAAGTATGTATATAAAATACATGTAGATGTATTTTATACTAAGTATGACATATCTAGTATACTCTTTTATATAAATTGAAAGAAAACTAGAAATTCACACATTAATCCTTCAAAGGGGCCATGTATGGCTTCTTGATTGGAATGGAGCAAGGCATGGACATGTACACCAAGTGAAGAAGCAAAGGAAAGAGGGGCCCTCCCTCCCTCACCAATTTTCGGCCGAAAATTGGCCTTGGGAGGGGCCTCCCTCTTGGCTTTTGTTTCTTGGTGCTTTTAAGTCTTCATGCATGGCTCTTTGTGTATAAGTTCATGCTACCACCTTTCCTTGAGTTCTTAGAAGAGTTCTAAGTGTTTGATACTTGAAAACATCCTTACTTTGTAGTATTGGTGTTCTTCAAGTGAGCAAAGTGTGGTGCTAGAATACATACTCATATACATACATAGTAAATTCAAGAAGAAGAACAAGAGGTTGTTGCTTGCTTGCTTGAATTCCAAAGGGTTGGAGAGACTAGCATCTTGGAGGTGTTGGATTCATTGATTTTGTGGATACCTTGGAGGAAGTCTTCTCTTGGCTTCTCATAGATCAACTACTTCTTCAACGGTTTACTCACGCTACAAAGGTTGTAGTTCTAAACACCCTATGGTTGTTTTGTTTCTTAAGGCTTACATATGGATCATTGGTGGGGAGTTTTAAAAAGTTTAAAATTGTTGTTCATGCTTCCGTTGCTAAAATATATTTTGAAAAACCGAACAAACCCCAACAGTGGTATCAGAGCCACTTATGTATAGTTTTAAGAAACTTTTGAGTATGTATTGTTTTAAGAAAATGGACAACTTTTCTTTTGTTAGAAAAGTTGTGGATTTTCTTGTTGGCAACTTATATATGTTTATATATTTATTTTGGGAAACAACCAAACCACATGCATGTTTGGTTGTAAAAGTTGCCTAAATATCAAGTGTTGATATATATATTTGTTTGAGTGTATGTTGTGCATAACAAGCCATAGACCTTTTGTGATGTGTTGGAAATTCGATTTGGTTGTAAGATTATTTTTTCATTTGGTATGTAATAATAATTTTAGTTTTGTTTCATCTTGTTGTATTTTGTAAGTAGTAGAATAGTTTAGACTAGTTTACTTTTATAAAAATGTAACAAGATGGAGAAATGACCAAGTTGGAGTTTTCAAGTGTGGTGGAGTCAACCATGGAGGCTTGGAGTCATTTGCACTACAAGGAGTTGTTTTTGGCAAGTGGGAGCTTCAAGTTCATCACAAGAGGAATATTTGGTCCTTAGTTATGACTTGGTATTTTTGTATGGCTCACAAAAATACCACTTAGGATAAATGGCTTGGTTATGCACTTATACATGTTTTTTTGTGTGTGTTTATGTTTATATTATTATGCATGGTTGAAAATAGGATTTTTGCATGCTAGATAATATTTTTACATAATATAAATCACACAATGGGAGTTTGGTATTTTAAGTTGACATAACATAAGATGTAAAATGAATTTTATATAAAAGGAGTTTTGTAAAGATTAAAATTCATTATGTCAAAATATATATATATATATATATGAGTTTTATAAAATAGAGATTTTAAAACTCAACCAAACTCCATTCAAGCTTAATAATAAAATGGTTTTATTACAAGCTAAAATTGGTCGTATTTGCGCGCTCGAAACTACACACGTTAATATAGGATATTAATACTAGTTTAAAATTGAACGCGTTGAGAGTTCGTAAAATATGGATTTTAAGAATACTCAAGACCAATATATATGTAAAATATGGTTTTATCAAAAACGTGGACTTGTTATTGTATGCATGCAATACTAGTCGCACGACTCGTTTTGTTTTATTTAATAAATATACAAAACGGTAAAAGCCCTTTTTCAAAACGTAAGTCTATGCCATCCCATTTTAAGACACTCGCTTGTTGCAACGACACTCACGTGGAGAGAGGATTAGCCAAACGCGTGGATTGTTTTTGTAACAACCGAGGTGTTTTTCCGCGAATTCCATGAACGTCTTGGGCCGAAAATTCACCGTCTTGAAATAGGACGACTTAATCGGAATCTTATTACGGAGAGAGCATTAGCCAAACGTAAGGAAGCCCGAGGCATAGATGGGATCAAACATGCCAAAATTGACAATCGTTGTCTAGGATCCCATAAAGATCTAGGAATTACATACGAGATGTAATTGGTAAACGTTACCTACCTTGTTGTTTTAACTTGATGGAGAGAGCATTAGCCAAACATTCAAGGTTAAGTTCAACTTGGATCCTAGCCTTTAAAAATTAAAGAATTTTATAATTCTAAAGGGTATTAATTATTAAAGGATTAAATATCAAAAATACTAAATTGAACTTTGTTAAATTTTGTAGATGGCCCCTAACTCAACTACGCCCGTTAACAACTTATCTCTTCGTTCAATCCTAGAGAAAGAAAAACTCAATGGTACAAATTTCTTAGACTGGTATCGTAACTTGAGAATCGTTCTTAAGCACGAAAAGAAATTGTACGTACTTGAGGATCCCGTCCCTAAGGAACCTCCATTGACTGCGGCCAAAGCCGTTAGGGATGCTTGGGTGAAGCATTCCGACGACTCGGTCGAACTTTCATGCCTCATGCTTGCTACCATGTCTTCGGATCTTCAAAAGAACCTTGAGGAGCATGGAGCATATGAGATGCTTGGCCAGCTTAAGGAAATGTTCCAAAAGCAAGCGAAGCAAGAACGCTTTGAGGTCACTCGAGCTTTCCATGCATGTAAGATGGAGGAAGGTCAATCCGTTAGCGACTATGTGCTAAAGATGAAAGGATACATTGACCAGCTTGCTAGGCTTGGATCTCCCATAACCAACGAGTTTGCACAGGATATGATCCTTAACTCGTTGACCAAAGCCTATGATCAATTTGTCATGAATTATAACATGAACAATTGGGAGAAATCTGTCTCAGAGTTGCATGGGATGCTTAAAACTGCTGAGAGTAAGATTCCAAGCAAAACACCTCAGGTCTTGATGATTCAAGAAGGGAGAATCAAGAAGAAAAAGATAAACAACTCAAAAAGGAAGGGCAAGGCAAAGGCAAAGGGAAAGGACAAAGGCAAGCAAGTTGCCAAGGCTCCTACACCCAAGACGGCGGGAAAGGTTCCCAAGAATGACCCGTGTTTTGAATGCGGGGTGGTAGGACATTGGAGGCGCAATTGTCCAACTTACCTTGCAGAGTTGAAAAAGAAGAAGGCTGGCGAGGCTAGCACTTCAGGTATATATATGATTGAAATGTATACTTTTTCCATTAATTCCTGGGTATTTGATACCGGTTGTGGAACTCACATTTGTAACAATGTGCAGGGGTTGAGAAAAAGTAAGCTGCTGAAACCAGGCGATTTGGATCTCCACGTGGGCAATGGAGCAAATGTTGCTGTTGAAGCCCTTGGAACTTTTGAATTATTATTACCAAATGGCCTGTACTTAATATTAAACAATTGTTGTTATGTACCTAGTTTAACTAGGAATATTATTTCAGTAGCTCGGTTAAGAGAATCTGGATTCATATTTGGTTTCGTTGATGATGGCATTCGTGCCTTCAAAAACGATATTTTGTATTTTGAGGCTCGGCCTCTTAATGGAATATATGAAGTTAACCTTAAAAGATCTCTTGATGATAATTCTATATATACCACTAGCACCAAACGACCTAAGCATGACTTAAGTCAAACATACCTATGGCATTGTCGACTTGGTCATATAAACAAGAAACGCATTGCAAAACTTCAAAAGGATGGAATTTTAAAATCAAACGATTCTAGCTCATTTGAAGTTTGCGAATCATGTTTATATGGAAAGATGACTAAGGCTCCTTTCTCCGGTTCAAGTGAAAGAGCCAAAGATCTATTAGGAATCATACATACGGATGTATGCGGTCCTTTTAGATCAATGTCTAGGGATGGTGATAGATACTTCGTTACATTCACCGATGATTATAGTAGATTTGGTTATGTTTATTTGATGAAACATAAACATGAAACATTTGAAATGTTCAAGCTGTTTCAAAACGAAGTACAAAATCAACTCAACAAAACAATCAAGGCCCTTCGTTCCGATCGAGGTGGTGAGTACTTAAGCCAAGAGTTTATGGATCATCTTAGTAATTGTGGGATTATCTCACAACTTACTCCTCCTAGAACACCACAACATAATGGTGTATCTGAAAGGAGGAACCGAACTCTACTAGATATGGTTCGGTCTATGATGAGCCGATGTACTCTACCCTCGTCCTTTTGGAGTTATGCTTTATTAACTGCTGCGCGCATATTAAATATGGTTCCAACCAAGAAGGTAGATAAGACACCATATGAGATGTGGTATGGAAAGGTTCCAAACTTATCTTACTTGAAAGTCTGGGGTTGTGAGGCTCATGTACGACAAGAAGCTTTAAGCAAACTCGATCCTAGATCTATCAAATGTAATTTTGTGGGATATCCTAAAGATTCATTAGGATATTATTTCTACAACCCAACTGAGAACAAAGTGTTTGTTTCTAGGCATGCCACTTTCTTAGAAAAGGAGTTTCTTTCGAAAGAGGCAAGTGGGAGCAATGTAGACCTTGAAGAAATTCAAGAACCACAAAATACAAGTCAGGTTGACACTAGCACTCAACAAACGGTTGTTGAACCTGAACAATTGGTTGTTCAAGAACCTACTGAAACACAAAGTGTTCGTAGATCTGGTAGACCTCGTCAAGAACCCGAGAGATACGGATTTCTCGTGTCCAATGATGAGATTTTCTTGGTAGACTCTTCTGAGCCTACTAACTACCAAGATGCTATATCGGATCCGGAATCCGATAAATGGCTTGATGCCATGAACACTGAGATGCAGTCCATGTATGAAAATCAAGTATGGGACTTGGTTGATCTTCCTCCCAATAGTAAGACTGTAGGGAGCAAGTGGGTCTTCAAGAAGAAGACAGACATGGATGGAAATGTACACACATTTAAGGCAAGGCTAGTGGCGAAAGGTTTCACTCAAACTCATGGTATTGACTATGATGAAACTTTCTCTCCGGTAGCCATGATTAAATCTATTAGAATACTTATTGCCATAGCTGCATATTATGACTATGAGATATGGCAAATGGATGTCAAAACGGCTTTTCTAAATGGACACTTAAGTGAAGATGTCTATATGGTTCAGCCTGAAGGTTTTGTAGATCCTAAGTATCCTAATAAAGTGTGCAAACTTAAAAGATCCATCTATGGACTAAAGCAAGCATCTCGAAGTTGGAATCTTCGATTTGATGAGAAAATAAAAGAGTTTGGTTTTATCAAATCAGAAGATGAACCGTGTGTTTACAAGAAAACTAGTGGGAGCGCAGTAGCATTCCTTGTCTTGTATGTTGATGACATACTACTCATTGGAAACGACATCCCGACCTTGCAAGACATCAAGTCTTGGCTTGGGAAGTGTTTCTCAATGAAAGACTTGGGAGAAGCCGCCTACATTCTTGGAATAAAGATCTATAGGGATAGATCTAGGCGTCTTATTGGCCTAAGTCAAAGTGCATATATTGACAAAATCTTGAAACGATTCAAGATGGAGAATTCTAAGAGAGGATTCTTGCCAATGGCACAAGGCACGGTTTTGAGTAAAGCTCAAAGCCCTAGCACAAGAGAAGAGCTAGATAGAATGAGTGAGATCCCATATGCTTCTGCAATTGGATCCATCATGTATGCCATGCTATGCACTAGGCCAGATGTCTCGTATGCTTTGAGCATGACGAGCAGATACCAGCAAAACCCAGGAGATAGCCATTGGATGGCAGTCAAAAACATTTTAAAATACTTGAGAAGAACCAAAGACATGTTCTTGATCTATGGGGGTTTGGAAGAAGATCTTTGCGTAAAGTGTTACACAGATGCTAGTTTCCAAACGGATCGAGATGATTCTCGATCACAATCGGGCTATGTCTTCGTTATGAATGGAGGCGCGGTTGCTTGGAAAAGTTCTAAGCAAAGTGTAGTTGCACAATCCACTACAGAATCTGAATACATTGCTGCTTCTGAGGCTGGACAAGAAGCTGCATGGATGAAGAAATTCATTGCTGACCTTGGGGTAGTAACAAGCATTCAAGACCCCATAGAAATATTTTGTGATAATGAAGGTGCTATTGCCCAGGCAAAAGAACCTAGATCACATCACAGCACCAAACACATCCTCAGGCGTTTCCACTACATACGGGATATAGTGGATAGAGGAGATGTGTGTATTCGCAAAGTTCATACAGATCAGAATCTTGCAGATCCTTTTACGAAACCTCTTGCCTCGACTAAGCATGAGTCTCATACTAGGGCAATAGGTCTTCGCTTTGCAAGGGATTGGATTTGAATTGTAATTTAGTATTTGGATATTTTGGAACATTATGACAATATCTATTTTATCTGAATGATGTATGGGATATGATCACTTCATTAATATATATTGTGTTCTTTATTAGCATGTTTAAATCCATGAATAGTTCTTTATTCTAAAACGTCCATAGTCGGTTATAACTATGGGAATAGTTATGAATTAAGACTAATGTGAATAAGTTGGTTGACTTTCATTCGTGATGAAAGTAGGCAAAAGGGTTTGCAGCCAAATTCACTAATGTTTGTTAGGGAACAAACATTGGACATGACCCGCTCTTAAGATCGCTTCATGGATCAGTGTCATAAGTAAATCTTGAGAAAAAGGTGGTATCTTTGTATCCTTAGACCTGAGACACATATTGGGACTCGAGTATGAGGAGTATCATGCTTTAATGTGGTTAAACGCTATCTTTAACCGGGTAGTTATAAAGGCCATTATTAGGTATGATATGAGTCTTATAAGAGACGTATGTGGTCAAGATGGAATTTGTTTCTCTCATTTAATTGGGAGTATAATATCTCTGGGCCCTAAAACAAGTTGAACATTATATGAGAATTGATGACGATCCATGTCTCATGTTCAACGAGATGTTAAAACAAAGGGATAATTGATGACTTACCTATAACAACGATTTGTAGCTAGTGAGTTAACTTCGTTGGTGAAAGTGTTGATCAACACACTTTATTTATTATTAGGGGCAATGGGATGTTGCTAGACGTTCTTACCATTGTCTATATCGGCTTAAGTTGAAACTTGTGCAAGTGGGAGATTGTTGGTTCTATGTGCACAAGACACAAATTAATACGATATTACTGATAATAAATAAGCCCATAGGGTCACACATTTACAATCAATGGACACCAATTACATATTTGGATATGATTTAAATATGTTTCCAACTCGTTATATATATAAGTATATATATGCATTGTTGCATATTGTTATTTATGTGAAATAATAATATCACTCTTGTATATTGATACAAGATAATGCATATGAAATACATAAATATAAACATATGATTTTATATATGTATATATATATATGTATAAATATATATTTGTTACAAGTAAATTGTTACTAGTAACAAATTATATAAATGCATGTATATCTTTGTTACAAGTAAAGAGTTACTAGTAACAATCAAGTATGTATATAAAATACATGTAGATGTATTTTATACTAAGTATGACATATCTAGTATACTCTTTTATATAAATTGAAAGAAAACTAGAAATTCACACATTAATCCTTCAAAGGGGCCATGTATGGCTTCTTGATTGGAATGGAGCAAGGCATGGACATGTACACCAAGTGAAGAAGCAAAGGAAAGAGGGGCCCTCCCTCCCTCACCAATTTTCGGCCGAAAATTGGCCTTGGGAGGGGCCTCCCTCTTGGCTTTTGTTTCTTGGTGCTTTTAAGTCTTCATGCATGGCTCTTTGTGTATAAGTTCATGCTACCACCTTTCCTTGAGTTCTTAGAAGAGTTCTAAGTGTTTGATACTTGAAAACATCCTTACTTTGTAGTATTGGTGTTCTTCAAGTGAGCAAAGTGTGGTGCTAGAATACATACTCATATACATACATAGTAAATTCAAGAAGAAGAACAAGAGGTTGTTGCTTGCTTGCTTGAATTCCAAAGGGTTGGAGAGACTAGCATCTTGGAGGTGTTGGATTCATTGATTTTGTGGATACCTTGGAGGAAGTCTTCTCTTGGCTTCTCATAGATCAACTACTTCTTCAACGGTTTACTCACGCTACAAAGGTTGTAGTTCTAAACACCCTATGGTTGTTTTGTTTCTTAAGGCTTACATATGGATCATTGGTGGGGAGTTTTAAAAAGTTTAAAATTGTTGTTCATGCTTCCGTTGCTAAAATATATTTTGAAAAACCGAACAAACCCCAACAGTGGTATCAGAGCCACTTATGTATAGTTTTAAGAAACTTTTGAGTATGTATTGTTTTAAGAAAATGGACAACTTTTCTTTTGTTAGAAAAGTTGTGGATTTTCTTGTTGGCAACTTATATATGTTTATATATTTATTTTGGGAAACAACCAAACCACATGCATGTTTGGTTGTAAAAGTTGCCTAAATATCAAGTGTTGATATATATATTTGTTTGAGTGTATGTTGTGCATAACAAGCCATAGACCTTTTGTGATGTGTTGGAAATTCGATTTGGTTGTAAGATTATTTTTTCATTTGGTATGTAATAATAATTTTAGTTTTGTTTCATCTTGTTGTATTTTGTAAGTAGTAGAATAGTTTAGACTAGTTTACTTTTATAAAAATGTAACAAGATGGAGAAATGACCAAGTTGGAGTTTTCAAGTGTGGTGGAGTCAACCATGGAGGCTTGGAGTCATTTGCACTACAAGGAGTTGTTTTTGGCAAGTGGGAGCTTCAAGTTCATCACAAGAGGAATATTTGGTCCTTAGTTATGACTTGGTATTTTTGTATGGCTCACAAAAATACCACTTAGGATAAATGGCTTGGTTATGCACTTATACATGTTTTTTTGTGTGTGTTTATGTTTATATTATTATGCATGGTTGAAAATAGGATTTTTGCATGCTAGATAATATTTTTACATAATATAAATCACACAATGGGAGTTTGGTATTTTAAGTTGACATAACATAAGATGTAAAATGAATTTTATATAAAAGGAGTTTTGTAAAGATTAAAATTCATTATGTCAAAATATATATATATATATATATGAGTTTTATAAAATAGAGATTTTAAAACTCAACCAAACTCCATTCAAGCTTAATAATAAAATGGTTTTATTACAAGCTAAAATTGGTCGTATTTGCGCGCTCGAAACTACACACGTTAATATAGGATATTAATACTAGTTTAAAATTGAACGCGTTGAGAGTTCGTAAAATATGGATTTTAAGAATACTCAAGACCAATATATATGTAAAATATGGTTTTATCAAAAACGTGGACTTGTTATTGTATGCATGCAATACTAGTCGCACGACTCGTTTTGTTTTATTTAATAAATATACAAAACGGTAAAAGCCCTTTTTCAAAACGTAAGTCTATGCCATCCCATTTTAAGACACTCGCTTGTTGCAACGACACTCACGTGGAGAGAGGATTAGCCAAACGCGTGGATTGTTTTTGTAACAACCGAGGTGTTTTTCCGCGAATTCCATGAACGTCTTGGGCCGAAAATTCACCGTCTTGAAATAGGACGACTTAATCGGAATCTTATTACGGAGAGAGCATTAGCCAAACGTAAGGAAGCCCGAGGCATAGATGGGATCAAACATGCCAAAATTGACAATCGTTGTCTAGGATCCCATAAAGATCTAGGAATTACATACGAGATGTAATTGGTAAACGTTACCTACCTTGTTGTTTTAACTTGATGGAGAGAGCATTAGCCAAACATTCAAGGTTAAGTTCAACTTGGATCCTAGCCTTTAAAAATTAAAGAATTTTATAATTCTAAAGGGTATTAATTATTAAAGGATTAAATATCAAAAATACTAAATTGAACTTTGTTAAATTTTGTAGATGGCCCCTAACTCAACTACGCCCGTTAACAACTTATCTCTTCGTTCAATCCTAGAGAAAGAAAAACTCAATGGTACAAATTTCTTAGACTGGTATCGTAACTTGAGAATCGTTCTTAAGCACGAAAAGAAATTGTACGTACTTGAGGATCCCGTCCCTAAGGAACCTCCATTGACTGCGGCCAAAGCCGTTAGGGATGCTTGGGTGAAGCATTCCGACGACTCGGTCGAACTTTCATGCCTCATGCTTGCTACCATGTCTTCGGATCTTCAAAAGAACCTTGAGGAGCATGGAGCATATGAGATGCTTGGCCAGCTTAAGGAAATGTTCCAAAAGCAAGCGAAGCAAGAACGCTTTGAGGTCACTCGAGCTTTCCATGCATGTAAGATGGAGGAAGGTCAATCCGTTAGCGACTATGTGCTAAAGATGAAAGGATACATTGACCAGCTTGCTAGGCTTGGATCTCCCATAACCAACGAGTTTGCACAGGATATGATCCTTAACTCGTTGACCAAAGCCTATGATCAATTTGTCATGAATTATAACATGAACAATTGGGAGAAATCTGTCTCAGAGTTGCATGGGATGCTTAAAACTGCTGAGAGTAAGATTCCAAGCAAAACACCTCAGGTCTTGATGATTCAAGAAGGGAGAATCAAGAAGAAAAAGATAAACAACTCAAAAAGGAAGGGCAAGGCAAAGGCAAAGGGAAAGGACAAAGGCAAGCAAGTTGCCAAGGCTCCTACACCCAAGACGGCGGGAAAGGTTCCCAAGAATGACCCGTGTTTTGAATGCGGGGTGGTAGGACATTGGAGGCGCAATTGTCCAACTTACCTTGCAGAGTTGAAAAAGAAGAAGGCTGGCGAGGCTAGCACTTCAGGTATATATATGATTGAAATGTATACTTTTTCCATTAATTCCTGGGTATTTGATACCGGTTGTGGAACTCACATTTGTAACAATGTGCAGGGGTTGAGAAAAAGTAAGCTGCTGAAACCAGGCGATTTGGATCTCCACGTGGGCAATGGAGCAAATGTTGCTGTTGAAGCCCTTGGAACTTTTGAATTATTATTACCAAATGGCCTGTACTTAATATTAAACAATTGTTGTTATGTACCTAGTTTAACTAGGAATATTATTTCAGTAGCTCGGTTAAGAGAATCTGGATTCATATTTGGTTTCGTTGATGATGGCATTCGTGCCTTCAAAAACGATATTTTGTATTTTGAGGCTCGGCCTCTTAATGGAATATATGAAGTTAACCTTAAAAGATCTCTTGATGATAATTCTATATATACCACTAGCACCAAACGACCTAAGCATGACTTAAGTCAAACATACCTATGGCATTGTCGACTTGGTCATATAAACAAGAAACGCATTGCAAAACTTCAAAAGGATGGAATTTTAAAATCAAACGATTCTAGCTCATTTGAAGTTTGCGAATCATGTTTATATGGAAAGATGACTAAGGCTCCTTTCTCCGGTTCAAGTGAAAGAGCCAAAGATCTATTAGGAATCATACATACGGATGTATGCGGTCCTTTTAGATCAATGTCTAGGGATGGTGATAGATACTTCGTTACATTCACCGATGATTATAGTAGATTTGGTTATGTTTATTTGATGAAACATAAACATGAAACATTTGAAATGTTCAAGCTGTTTCAAAACGAAGTACAAAATCAACTCAACAAAACAATCAAGGCCCTTCGTTCCGATCGAGGTGGTGAGTACTTAAGCCAAGAGTTTATGGATCATCTTAGTAATTGTGGGATTATCTCACAACTTACTCCTCCTAGAACACCACAACATAATGGTGTATCTGAAAGGAGGAACCGAACTCTACTAGATATGGTTCGGTCTATGATGAGCCGATGTACTCTACCCTCGTCCTTTTGGAGTTATGCTTTATTAACTGCTGCGCGCATATTAAATATGGTTCCAACCAAGAAGGTAGATAAGACACCATATGAGATGTGGTATGGAAAGGTTCCAAACTTATCTTACTTGAAAGTCTGGGGTTGTGAGGCTCATGTACGACAAGAAGCTTTAAGCAAACTCGATCCTAGATCTATCAAATGTAATTTTGTGGGATATCCTAAAGATTCATTAGGATATTATTTCTACAACCCAACTGAGAACAAAGTGTTTGTTTCTAGGCATGCCACTTTCTTAGAAAAGGAGTTTCTTTCGAAAGAGGCAAGTGGGAGCAATGTAGACCTTGAAGAAATTCAAGAACCACAAAATACAAGTCAGGTTGACACTAGCACTCAACAAACGGTTGTTGAACCTGAACAATTGGTTGTTCAAGAACCTACTGAAACACAAAGTGTTCGTAGATCTGGTAGACCTCGTCAAGAACCCGAGAGATACGGATTTCTCGTGTCCAATGATGAGATTTTCTTGGTAGACTCTTCTGAGCCTACTAACTACCAAGATGCTATATCGGATCCGGAATCCGATAAATGGCTTGATGCCATGAACACTGAGATGCAGTCCATGTATGAAAATCAAGTATGGGACTTGGTTGATCTTCCTCCCAATAGTAAGACTGTAGGGAGCAAGTGGGTCTTCAAGAAGAAGACAGACATGGATGGAAATGTACACACATTTAAGGCAAGGCTAGTGGCGAAAGGTTTCACTCAAACTCATGGTATTGACTATGATGAAACTTTCTCTCCGGTAGCCATGATTAAATCTATTAGAATACTTATTGCCATAGCTGCATATTATGACTATGAGATATGGCAAATGGATGTCAAAACGGCTTTTCTAAATGGACACTTAAGTGAAGATGTCTATATGGTTCAGCCTGAAGGTTTTGTAGATCCTAAGTATCCTAATAAAGTGTGCAAACTTAAAAGATCCATCTATGGACTAAAGCAAGCATCTCGAAGTTGGAATCTTCGATTTGATGAGAAAATAAAAGAGTTTGGTTTTATCAAATCAGAAGATGAACCGTGTGTTTACAAGAAAACTAGTGGGAGCGCAGTAGCATTCCTTGTCTTGTATGTTGATGACATACTACTCATTGGAAACGACATCCCGACCTTGCAAGACATCAAGTCTTGGCTTGGGAAGTGTTTCTCAATGAAAGACTTGGGAGAAGCCGCCTACATTCTTGGAATAAAGATCTATAGGGATAGATCTAGGCGTCTTATTGGCCTAAGTCAAAGTGCATATATTGACAAAATCTTGAAACGATTCAAGATGGAGAATTCTAAGAGAGGATTCTTGCCAATGGCACAAGGCACGGTTTTGAGTAAAGCTCAAAGCCCTAGCACAAGAGAAGAGCTAGATAGAATGAGTGAGATCCCATATGCTTCTGCAATTGGATCCATCATGTATGCCATGCTATGCACTAGGCCAGATGTCTCGTATGCTTTGAGCATGACGAGCAGATACCAGCAAAACCCAGGAGATAGCCATTGGATGGCAGTCAAAAACATTTTAAAATACTTGAGAAGAACCAAAGACATGTTCTTGATCTATGGGGGTTTGGAAGAAGATCTTTGCGTAAAGTGTTACACAGATGCTAGTTTCCAAACGGATCGAGATGATTCTCGATCACAATCGGGCTATGTCTTCGTTATGAATGGAGGCGCGGTTGCTTGGAAAAGTTCTAAGCAAAGTGTAGTTGCACAATCCACTACAGAATCTGAATACATTGCTGCTTCTGAGGCTGGACAAGAAGCTGCATGGATGAAGAAATTCATTGCTGACCTTGGGGTAGTAACAAGCATTCAAGACCCCATAGAAATATTTTGTGATAATGAAGGTGCTATTGCCCAGGCAAAAGAACCTAGATCACATCACAGCACCAAACACATCCTCAGGCGTTTCCACTACATACGGGATATAGTGGATAGAGGAGATGTGTGTATTCGCAAAGTTCATACAGATCAGAATCTTGCAGATCCTTTTACGAAACCTCTTGCCTCGACTAAGCATGAGTCTCATACTAGGGCAATAGGTCTTCGCTTTGCAAGGGATTGGATTTGAATTGTAATTTAGTATTTGGATATTTTGGAACATTATGACAATATCTATTTTATCTGAATGATGTATGGGATATGATCACTTCATTAATATATATTGTGTTCTTTATTAGCATGTTTAAATCCATGAATAGTTCTTTATTCTAAAACGTCCATAGTCGGTTATAACTATGGGAATAGTTATGAATTAAGACTAATGTGAATAAGTTGGTTGACTTTCATTCGTGATGAAAGTAGGCAAAAGGGTTTGCAGCCAAATTCACTAATGTTTGTTAGGGAACAAACATTGGACATGACCCGCTCTTAAGATCGCTTCATGGATCAGTGTCATAAGTAAATCTTGAGAAAAAGGTGGTATCTTTGTATCCTTAGACCTGAGACACATATTGGGACTCGAGTATGAGGAGTATCATGCTTTAATGTGGTTAAACGCTATCTTTAACCGGGTAGTTATAAAGGCCATTATTAGGTATGATATGAGTCTTATAAGAGACGTATGTGGTCAAGATGGAATTTGTTTCTCTCATTTAATTGGGAGTATAATATCTCTGGGCCCTAAAACAAGTTGAACATTATATGAGAATTGATGACGATCCATGTCTCATGTTCAACGAGATGTTAAAACAAAGGGATAATTGATGACTTACCTATAACAACGATTTGTAGCTAGTGAGTTAACTTCGTTGGTGAAAGTGTTGATCAACACACTTTATTTATTATTAGGGGCAATGGGATGTTGCTAGACGTTCTTACCATTGTCTATATCGGCTTAAGTTGAAACTTGTGCAAGTGGGAGATTGTTGGTTCTATGTGCACAAGACACAAATTAATACGATATTACTGATAATAAATAAGCCCATAGGGTCACACATTTACAATCAATGGACACCAATTACATATTTGGATATGATTTAAATATGTTTCCAACTCGTTATATATATAAGTATATATATGCATTGTTGCATATTGTTATTTATGTGAAATAATAATATCACTCTTGTATATTGATACAAGATAATGCATATGAAATACATAAATATAAACATATGATTTTATATATGTATATATATATATGTATAAATATATATTTGTTACAAGTAAATTGTTACTAGTAACAAATTATATAAATGCATGTATATCTTTGTTACAAGTAAAGAGTTACTAGTAACAATCAAGTATGTATATAAAATACATGTAGATGTATTTTATACTAAGTATGACATATCTAGTATACTCTTTTATATAAATTGAAAGAAAACTAGAAATTCACACATTAATCCTTCAAAGGGGCCATGTATGGCTTCTTGATTGGAATGGAGCAAGGCATGGACATGTACACCAAGTGAAGAAGCAAAGGAAAGAGGGGCCCTCCCTCCCTCACCAATTTTCGGCCGAAAATTGGCCTTGGGAGGGGCCTCCCTCTTGGCTTTTGTTTCTTGGTGCTTTTAAGTCTTCATGCATGGCTCTTTGTGTATAAGTTCATGCTACCACCTTTCCTTGAGTTCTTAGAAGAGTTCTAAGTGTTTGATACTTGAAAACATCCTTACTTTGTAGTATTGGTGTTCTTCAAGTGAGCAAAGTGTGGTGCTAGAATACATACTCATATACATACATAGTAAATTCAAGAAGAAGAACAAGAGGTTGTTGCTTGCTTGCTTGAATTCCAAAGGGTTGGAGAGACTAGCATCTTGGAGGTGTTGGATTCATTGATTTTGTGGATACCTTGGAGGAAGTCTTCTCTTGGCTTCTCATAGATCAACTACTTCTTCAACGGTTTACTCACGCTACAAAGGTTGTAGTTCTAAACACCCTATGGTTGTTTTGTTTCTTAAGGCTTACATATGGATCATTGGTGGGGAGTTTTAAAAAGTTTAAAATTGTTGTTCATGCTTCCGTTGCTAAAATATATTTTGAAAAACCGAACAAACCCCAACAGTTCCAACCCGACAACAATTAGCTGATGTTTTGCAAAAATCTTTGCAATCTCCTTTGCATCATGAACCTGTCTCCAAGTTGGGGTTTATTGCACATCCTCCAGCTTGAGAGGGGGGGGGGGTGTTAGTTTTATTAAAAGTTTGTTAGAACTAATTAAGGACTTTGTAGTAATTAGTTTAGAAAGTTTGTTATGATTAGCTAGTTGTTTTCTTACGAGCATATTGTATATAAAGTGTATTGTAACTGTATTTCATTCATTCAATACAAAGAAAATTCTCCAACTCCTCTCTTCATTTCTATCTGCTAACAACCACTAGGCTACAAGCCTTTTAGTAAGTTATTAATAATGTTATAAACAGTTTTTGTACGGAAAATATTTCTTGTTTAAACCTTTTTCATATATATATATATATATATATATATATATATATATATGTGTGTGTGTGTGTGTGTGTGTGTGTGAGAGAGAGAGAGAGAGAGAGTGGGTGTTTGTATGTATATCTATGTATATGTACGTATGTCTTTCATGTTATGGCTATGTGAAAGAGACTAGTGAACGAATAATATGAGGAGGGTTTTATGATGTTTAGAGGGATAAGGTAATAAGGCCCATGAGTCTATGAGATGGCACATGGAAAGGACATTCATTATTGGAACCAATTGGAAGGTGGTTTGGCAGTTTTGATCCAATTTGCAAGTGGGGTCTCTTTCTTCATTGATCTTTTAGTACACCTTTTGCAACCGCTCACTATGTTGACATGATGGTGGTAGGGGTGATGGTGTTGATGGCGGTAACGACGACGGAGGTGGTGGCCGCATTGTGGCTCATGAAGATGAAGGTTAAAAGGTTACAACTATAAGGAATACGACGTAAGACCAGGAGTGTTTCATGTATATTAACTTTTCTTGATTAATAAATGTGAATTATGTGCCTTTGTTATGTTTATTGCTCTTGAACCTACAATATAAAGACATATTTAAAAAAAATGAATGATTAGATTTTGTGTATCAAATAATTTATATAACTAATAACTTGATTTTAATATTATTTTTAATTTTTTCTTTTGAAAAAGGAATAAATTATGTGTGCTTAAGTCGTTTTTTGGTTGCTAGTTGGACCACACGTCAATAGCCAATGAACGCCAAATGTACAATCGTATTTCATTGGACAAAAAATAAAAAGCAAATTATTGAACTTTCTTACGGAAAACCAACATTATGTCCTCAAATTTATACACGTGGAAGTGCTGACGTGGATATCCATTGTTGACCTGTCGTAATCTTTGTACCACTTGGACGTCTATGATTTCAACATTTCCACTCTCTTTAACTTGATATGTCGCACTTGTAGTGTTTAAAATGAAAATTCTGTCATAACTACGATTTAAATTTGAATCTTTTTTATTTTTTTGAAAATACTGTCGTAGTCGACCGTTATATTATGTTTATCAAGGTTTTGTTTGTTTCCTAATTCAAACGTCGACAATTTGGTGATATCTTATACGAATAAAGGGAACAAAAAGCTGAAACCTGTTTACTTTTAGACAGTTATCTAGTTTTTTAGATAATATTTTTATAAATACTAAAAAAAGTAGGAAATATGTTCATATACTGATATACATAACTAAAAATGAAAGGTTTTTTTTGCTAAATATAGTCCTAACTTCCATTTAATTTTTTTTTTAAATATAGAAATAAAAATTATAAGCATGACCCAGATTTCCTCTAAAAAATTCGGCAACTTCATAATTCGATTTTCCATATAAAATACTTCCCTTAAGCCTTGAAATTGCAGATAAAAATTGACATAAATGGGAAAGTTAGAAACGTGGAATTGATGTTTTCGTTAAAGAATTTACGGAGCACTTTCCTGGCTATAATTCAACTCGAAGTTGATCACTCTAACTTTCAATTTTGTTAGCAATTTTAATGCGATAGAAAGAGATTTTGGACCCTAAATGATGTGGCATATACATTCTTGTAAATCATGTTAAAGTCCTAGACCAAATAAGGCCGGGTCAAGGGGTCTTGCCCCTTTACACTGTCCAACTTTAGCAAGGTCAAGAGGTAGAGCCCCATTTGTTGTTGCTGAATTTGAGTGACCGATGGTGTGGAAGCTGAGTGCCTTAGTCTTTAGTTTAATGCGAGTGATTTTGGATGTTGAAGCTAAGTACTCGCTCATATTAAAGATGGGTGTTTGCTAAACCTATGTTTTTAATAGACACCGAGTGGCTATTACCTGTTTACATAACTATAATTATTATGATAATACTCTTCAATATAACAGTTGAATGATAGTTAATTTTGACGGTTAGTGATGCCAAAACAATTTATTATGAGTGTCTAAATAGGAGAATAAACACTAATTAGTTAGATTATAGGTTTGTTTGGTTAGACGAAAAGAAATAATAGAAATGAAATAGACAAAAGAATGAAATAGAGGAGTTAACGTAATAAGTCATTACCATTCCATCAACATGTTTTGTTGAATTGTTGGAATAAAATAAAATATTATTATATGATGTTTGATAGAGAGAAATAAACATAGTAATGTAACGAAATAAATTTAGTAATTTTTTTTAAAAAAAAGTAATAAATTGTTGCGTTTCATTCCATTCCTTGAAGAAATGAGAAAAAACACCCATCTTTCAATGAACCATAATCTTTAAAACAGAGAAAATCACATTCTGTACCTAAAGATTTGTTTATTGCTAAGTACCTAACAAACATTTTTTTGACAAAAGAATAGAATGATGATTTCTTGTCTCTTTCCCATTTCCATAACAAACACAACCTATGTTGTTAAAAAGAAAGTATCTTTCAAGTCAAATTAACTTCAGATAACCCATAAGAATAAACGTATAACTTAAGAAAAATGTATTTTACAAGATTTATTGATAATCCAAACCATTAGATACCTGTAAAACAGGATTTTCTAACAAATTTCCTTCATTACAACTTTCCCTCAATCAGTCAAGCGATGACTTTGCAAATAAAAAGTAGCATAATAGGAAAATTACAGAAATGGGAATTCATGACCATAATTCGATCCAAAAGTCCATCACTCAACAATTCAATTTCCACCATATATTACCACTTCCCTTAAGCTAGAAACCTTGCACACAATTATTCACATGCTTGCATGATGAGAAAATTAGAAAAACTGGTTCATGCATGTCTTGATTAGCTAATGACTTTGCAGACCACTTTCCTAGAATATGCATGCATTAATTGTAGTGTTTTTTCTTTCAAAATATATATATATATATATATATATATATATATATATATATGTATGTATATGTATGTATGTATGTATGTATGTATGCAGGGAAATAGAATTATATAGGATAGCGAATAGGGGTGAGCATGCGACCCGATAGACCGAAAAAACCGACGAACCGGACCGAACCAGACCGAGACCGGTCCGGACCGGGACTGGTCGGTCCGGTCTTCGGTCCTTGTTTTTTTATAGATTTCGGGTTTCGGTCCGGTCCGGTTTTGTTTAATATAGTGTATAAAACAAACAATAGACCGAAAAAACCGACTAACCGGACCTGGCCGGACCGAGACCGGTCCGGACCGGGACAGGTCGGTCTGGTCTTCGATCCTAGTTTTTTATAAATTTCGGGTTTCGGTCCGATCCGGTTTTTGAACCGTGCTCACCCCTAATAGCGATTGACATTGGATATATAAGAGAAAAACAACAAAAACAGAGAACAATCTTTCTTTACATTAACGCAATTTCCAACATAAAACAATCTTTCTTTATCATTAATTTATATATTAGGATTTTTCTTCTTGTTTAAAATTTATTTTAAAAATTAAGAAAAAGTCAAAGAAAAAAGAGAAATAAATGAAAATGACATATTATTGGGTAAAAATGATTTTCCTGGCATAACATTAGAAGAGCACCATGCTAGAAATATATTTAGGGTTAGGTTATAAAAAGAAAAATAGGATAAAAATGGTAAGAAAAGTTATGTGACATGTGACATAACTAACAAAAATGAATAGTAGGTAAATTGAAACTGTTTTGACCTCATTGATTGTCTAATTTGACCCTCTTGATGTAATGTATGTGATTGTATGACATGCATTGGAGACTGTAAATGATTTATGTGACATGTTTAGTATATAAAAGGAAGCGGTCCAAATAGTAACACCCTTCACTTAATTCAATTTTCTAACCCTAAATCTCAATTTGCCGTCATCTCTCCCACAACTTGAAACCGCCGGCCGACTCACACTCTTTGCCGGCTAGCTACCATTGCTTGCCTTTCAATGGATTGAAGTCGTCGAAGACTAAAACAATCGTCACCACTGTGACCTCTCCTTCCACGGCCTCAAGATTGTCACCCCTTACCGTGATCATGTGAGATAACGTTACAACTAATGTTGCATACACGATTTCAGCCGCTGCCCTTTACCATGACTGTGAGGAACGATAGCGGTTTGAACTTTTGAACTACGAGGAAACCGAAAGAGATGTGATGCAGAAACCATTAATTAAATATTACTCAGATATGTCGTAAAAAACCGGGCCTTGAAAGGCCGGTTTTAGACATTTTATTTTTTTAAATTAAATTGGTCAACTATTTTGGAATTGAATTTCAAGTTAAAACCGGGATTTAAAAATCCGACTTTAGTTAAAACCGGGATTTCAAAAACCGGTTATAGTATTTTAGATAATTGAAAATTTTCTAACTTAGTTATGTTAAATTTTTTGTAAACAGTATTATTTATGAAAAAAATTCTCATTTTTTAGATTCCGGATGATATATATGATGATTATAGATCATTTAATTGTTTATCAATTTTCTTTTATTTTCATAAACTATTTTATTAATTTTAAGAATAAATTCTAAGGAGAGATAAGTTAATAAGATTTTGAAAATTATGTTAATATGGGCGGATAATTGTTTTTGTGTGAGAAAGTATATTTTAAATGAATAAAAAGTTAAAGTAAATTATAAGAGAGAGTGAAATGGTTATAGATTGAGTGAATGAGATTAATTTAGATAAAATGAATAGCCAAGATTTTGTCTTGATTAAATTTTAAGAACTCTTAAAATTAAGGAGGAGAGAGAATGATAAATGGTTTATATATTAGTATAGATATACATATATTGAAAAGTTTATTTAAGAATCGTTTTCATTGCGAGAACCAATCTTAGCCGTCTAATTCCCTCACCTTCAATTGGATTACCTACACGATAAACATTAAAGATGATGTCATAACGATTGGTTGATTGCCCATAAGATAATAGGCTTATGATATGTACATAAACACTGAAAACTGTTTATTTATGTTTTTAGAGTGGTAAGAGCTAGTGCTAACATTTCATTACATTTACCACACTAGCATGTTAGTTTCTCTTCCTCACAACGCAGCCACGTAGTGATCATTTTTCATACCAAATGACTTATAGTATGTACCTAGATCGTTGGCGTACGACATATGGAAGAATAGAAACGAGATGATACTTAAACACAGCTGTAGAAAAATTGAAGACGTTTTTGAGACACAATTACTACTGTTTCATTGAATACGGGGGAGATGCAAGAAATGAGGACTATTTTATGGACCTATTGCCTAAGATTTCTGAAGAATGCAGTTAAAACGTTGTAGAATTGTTATTATAGAAACAAGAATTCACTCTATGTCTAGTAGAGTGAATTGGAGGAAATGTAAAAGTACTATTAAATGTTGGTAATAAAATTATTGTTTAAAAAACCTTAAAGTGTCATTTAATTGTAAATTTTTATGAATGAAAATAATTTAAAAAAAAAAAAAGAGAAATACGAGAGGTGATGGT
Organism: Dittrichia graveolens; assembly: GCA_038502395.1. Lineage (NCBI taxonomy): Eukaryota > Viridiplantae > Streptophyta > Magnoliopsida > Asterales > Asteraceae > Dittrichia > Dittrichia graveolens. The sequence goes on along the minus strand of JARJIL010000005.1, from coordinate 83,645,285 downwards.
TATTTGTTGGGCCCGGATGAAGTTAAGGAGAATGAGCATTTGTCCTTGTCTGGGGGCCCTCTTGTCTTTGACCCGTACATGCTCAGGTCGGAGTTGACTCCAAAGAAGACAATCCTCGCCCCCCTTTTTTTTCTTTTCTTTTTTTTTTAATTTTCCGCCCAATTTTTATTATTACCAAATAAAAAGCGTATTATATCTATCTTCTATCGAATAATTTTTATTATTACCGAATGACTTATAGAGTTATTATAGTCTAACGGTATCTGATATTTAGGTGTCTTATAAGATTATGGATTCAAGTCATGTTATAGATAAAAATGATATATATTTAAGATTAAGTTAGGCGATGTGTATTAGCCATTAAAAAAAGGCTTTATTAAATTGATTGATTTCAATCTATTAATTTTTTTCCCTCAAACGAGTTGATTATACTTTAAGCTTCGGTCTGAGTATTTGAGTAACATGAATAGAAGGAGCTTTTATATGTGTGCATGCTACAATTGTATTTATTTACGATTAATAAAACCGTTGTTAGATCAAAGGAAAACATTTTTTTTTCAGTAAGTAAATGTCGGAGCCCTTAAAAGTTAAAATGAATACAATAACTACAAAAATTAGATGCTTTTGTCATATGTACTATGCATTTTGTATATTAATCTAGACGTAATTTATGGTTAGATAAATATATAAAAAACCAAAATACTCTTATTAATTCGACTTAATTATGTTAGGTAAAAGATCAATAATGAAGCAAAAAAGTGATTTAGGGGGTGTTTGTTTTAGCTTATTTTATTGGCTGTTTAGCTTATTAGCTTGTGAGAAATTGAGTGTTTGACTTAGTTTATAAGCTTATTTTTAGTAATAATAAGCCAATTTTAATAAGCCAAGTTAAAGTAACTTTTTTTTTCTTCACATGGGTTTATCTCTGTACATTTATATTTCTTACTCAAATGTAAGTGTCTTTTTTAGTTATTTTAGAATAAGTTAAGTTAAACACTTTTTAAAAGAAGCTTATTAGCTTATAAGTCATAATTAAGTTAATCCAAACATTTTTTACATTGATAAGCTCAAAAGCTAAAAAGCTTAAGCTCAAAAAATAAGCTTACATGTTGAACAAATTGTAGGTTATAAAATTGGCATAAGAAAATGACTTACGGAAATTGAGTAAGCAAAGCGGAATTCGTAAGGAATTATAAGAAATAAAGATGCATGATTGGTGAAAAAATTATATCATCATAATCCTTTTCTTGTAATATATATTTAATATATATATATATATATATATATATATATTTTGGGAGAAGTTTATTTGAAAACTGATTTTGATACGAAAACCGTGAAACCCATTTATGACCACCATAAAAGACGGTTCACCTAGAAACAATTCACGGTTAGTTAAATATATATACGTAAATGATCAAAATACCATAATTAGTAAGTCACTAATGATGTTAGGCAAAAAGATCAATAATGAAGCAAAATATTTGATATAATGACCGTTCTGATTTCGTTTACCTATCAATAATAAAGAACGATTAAAACATGCCTTTTTTGCTTTGGCGAAATGATATATTAATATGGCTTTAGTTTCTTATTGTATTTATGCCTACAATAATTAATTACTCAACGATTAAAACATGCTATATAATATAAATTAAAATCTCTGCAGGTGCATGATTTTTGTTTCATAATATTTTAATTAAAGTTTAAAATCCTAATGACAAGTTATGTATTCTTCATAAATTATACTCACATTTTACGTATATATTTGTATAAATCATTCATATTTTGTGTAGATCGAAAGTTGTAGCTTGCACAGACGAAAAGAAAAGAAGATCGAGGTAGTACCAATAAAATTATACATACATACATATATATATATATATATGGTTTGTTTTGTATGTATATATTCAAGGACGGTTAGGGTTTCTTGGTCGTCTGTAGCATGCATGTGCATGGAGTAAGCTTTTACTTGGTACTATCTTTTACGTCAGTATATATGTCTACTTTTTATAATCGTACATGCAAGCTCGTTTTTTTTTCTTTTCTTTTTTGTATTTTAATTTTGGATTCTTGGGTAAAAACATATAGGAGTACTGTATTATTAGATCATGCGTTATGGTCCTCTATTTCGTTTGCTCTTTCCTTTAATTAGTCACATTAATTAGCGTTATTATTTCCCCTTTTCTACCCACTCAAGCCTCAACTATATTATATCTATCCTTTTATATATCATCCCCTACCTCTTCTTTATTTTTATGGAATTAAAAATGTAGAGAGAAGAAGAAAGAAGAAAAAATAAGTAATAGAGAGAGGAGACAGATAGAAAGAGATAAAAAACAATGTTCGATTAGGAGAGCCTGTGACAAGCTACCTAGATACGTACCTGCACTCAGGTAGCTATCGGGTATAGGGTAAAGAGGGGGTTTTTTTTTGGGGGGGGGGGGGGGGATGGGTTGATGTCCCCTAAGGAACCCAATGGCTAATTGGCTACGTACGTTACACCCGGCGATGGAAGGGCGGGTGAGGAGTAACAGTCGACCTTGACATTAGAAGAATATGGCAAAGTCTGACGAAGGATAATATTAGCAATCATGTCGATCAACATCCAACAGAGTCAGAGCAAATTAAGTGACAAATTAAGCTAATTGATGTTTAATTATTCTATGAATATCATATGGTCTGATTATTGTGATGCATGTATGGTTAATTAAAGTTCTTAGTTACTAATTAATTAATTAATATCTTAAAGAAGCTAGCGGCTGGGGACAATCACATGTGACATGTGTTTAGAGTTTTTAATTTATTTATTAATTGTTACGTGATAAGAATTAATTAACGGATCGATATGGACAATTAAGTGTATATATCACAACTAACAAAAGATTGTTTTTAATCTTATCTGTTTTGAATTAATTAACGGATATGGACAATTAAGTATATACATACATATATATATATATATCACAATATTGGTTCTATTAAATAAAACTAGTTTAACACCTCGTTTATAAACATCGGGATAGTTAAAATAAATTTTAGATGTTTCTATTAAATGTATTAGGTTACACATAAAAATATATCTATTAAATGATTTTAATAAATAATTTTGTTAAGATATTTTGACGTGAACAAACTAAATCATTTAAAAAATAGAAATCTTGGACAATATGCAAAACATAAGGTTTTTGAAATAAAAATAATCAATTTTAAAAATATTTGAAAAAACAAAGGGCATGATTATTAAAAAAATTTAAAAATAGAATAATAACATAATAATCCTATTCTTTTAATATATATATTAAAGATTAAGATTAAAGATTAAAAAAAATTAAAAATCTATCATTTAGCTGTTAAAAAAATGTATGACATTTAGATTACCATGAGGTAACTTTTAATTATGAGAGATGATTTAATTTGTATATATAATAATAATATATAAGAATTGAATAAACGAAAATAAAATATTTACTATTTTTTATACATTATCAATTGAAATAATGTGTATGTAGAATACATGCATGTAGACATCTGTTCAAATAAAAATGAATATACGTAGACATAAAAACTTTCTAACGACTACGTTAAACATGTGCTTTTTAGTTTTATAACTAAGAATTGTGTAATGATTTTAGCTATAAAAAAGTTATATATAGAAAGGTAAAAGACTAAAAATATGTTATGTTTTTTGGTATATTAAAGCAACGTATCTTTTATATCTTCTTTCTTCTAAAATAATTAAAAGACTAATTCAGATACGTATTTTTATGAGAAATGTTTAATACAGTTCTATTTAATTTATAGTTTTGGGGATAATTTATAGTAATTAGATTTTAAGATTCAATAGTTCAGATTCAATGTTAAATTATAATCAAAATTGATATATTTGTATGAATCAAGACATTTTTGACTTTTTAATTATTAGTTCTCACTTTCTTTCTCTCTAATTTATTTATAATTATTTATCTCACAAACCGTTAATCGTTAGACGAAACGAATTATGCCGTTGCGATCCTCGTGTACCCCTCTTTTATTAAAGAGGTCACTTGATATACTTTCGATCAAAAAAAATTTCTCATTTTGTTAGATTGAACTTAAATTTTATTAAAGTATAATCACATGTGATTAATAGAGGTGTGATCAATATAGTCTTTATAAAAGTATAGTTTGATGTTTGATAATTCGGTAAAGTTATATGGTTTAGTAATAAAAACTCAACAATTGAAAATGATTATAAGTTATTAGTTGTTTCATAACACATGTGATTATCTATCTCTTATACATGCACATAATTACAGGTGATTTGATTAAATGTAGCATTTTTATGTCACATATTTAATAGAATCAATCACATGTGATTGCGTATTCAATCACATGTGGATTTTGTACAGAATCACATGTGATTGAATACCAAAAACATAAGATTTGGTATTCAATCACATATGATTACATATTTAATAACCTGTGATTTTGTACAGAATCACACGAGAGTTTGTACAGATTAACATGTGATTAAATACTAAAAAACATGAGATTTGGTATTCAATCATATGTGATTGCATAGGGGATTGTTCAAACTAGAACCATTCTTATCACGAGAACCAATATAAAAGACATCGAATTCGAAGGAGAACACATCTGGACCTTTGATAGAGGAGATAGGATGTTGCTAGACAATGCAATTGGATTTGGTGAAATTGAATATGTACATACATGTATAAACGAGTTTAAGCAAACGTTGATTTTTTAAGCAAACATTCAAAATTAATAAACGTTAAATGATATACAATTTAAGAAGATAAAAAAATTAATAAAACAACACATATAATATTGTTATAAATCACGTGTGATTATTAGGGATGGCAACGGGCCGGGTAACTGAGGAAAACCGCGGAGAAACGGGTATCCCCGTTTAATGTGAACGGGTAATTAAACGGGTAATTTTCACCGCGGGGATACCCGTATGAAGTTAAACGTTGATTTTTTCCGCGGGGATTCTCGTCACTATTAAGATTAAGTCACAAGTTTTAAAAAACAATTATACTAAAATTATACAACATTAATACATTTTCTACAAATACATACAAAACGATCCAAGATAATGATTAAGTGTTCAAATGTATCCTAACAAATGGTTTTAAAACATTAAGTGTTCAAGGACGACCAAGTTATAAATTATATCAATTTTCCAACTTCATATGAATATATAATATATACTTAAAATTAGAATAAAAAATATAAAAATAGAATAAAAAATATATAAAATATAAAAATAAAACATAATCGGGTAATCGGGCCGGGTATCGGGCCGGTTAATCGGGTAATCGGGGCGGGTATCACCGTCCCCGTCCCCGTCCCCGCTTAATTTATTCGGTTTTTCACCATCCCCGTCCCCGTTTAGCATCTCCGAAACCGCCCCGTTTAGCTCGGTTTTCGGTTTTCCCCGTCGGGTTCGGTTTTTTTTGCCATCCCTAGTGATTATACATTAATAAAATTTTAGTCCAACCTAACAAAATAAAATTTTTTTTGTCAAAAGTATATCAAGTGACCTCTCTAATAAAAGAGGGAACACGAGGATCGTAACAGTATAATTCGTTTCGTCTAACGATTAACGGTTTGTAAGATAATTAATTTTAAATAAATTAGAGGAAAGAGAAAGTGGGGACCAATATGTAAAAAGTCAGAATTGTCATTCCTCGTATCAATTTTAATTATTATCTAAGATTAAATCTAGACCATTGATCTTGAAATTTAATGGCTAAAAATTGTCCATCAGGACTATGATTTTAATTAGGACTATATTGAATAAAACCCATATTTTTATATCATCTTAGCCTTTAATTTTATAAATTAGTTTTAATTATATAATTTTGATAATCTATTTATTTAAAGTTAAAGAATTAATTTTGACTTTTAAAGATCAAACTAATACAAATATAGTTTTAAATTTAAATATAATAAGTCAATTATTTTATATTTTAACTAATTATATTAAAATTTTGTGTGATATATAGAATAAGTTATAAGACATTAGGATACTTACATTTTTCGAGAATTATTAATATTAAAATTATCTTATACATTTTTTAGTACAATTTGATAAATTATGTATTATAGAATGTATATATTACAAAAATATTAAAGTTTTAAAAATATATTATCTAAATAATCAAATTTAAAAATATATAAAATATTTTATATTTTATTATTATACATAATTTTTGGTGTTATTATCTTCTTAAAATTTAAAATATCGATTTTATCCACTCTAATTTACAAATATCATTTACGCTTTATAACATTTTAAAATATTATATTTAACATTATTCTTAGTTTTATCATTTCAAAATATTTTAAAATTCTTTTTTATTATAACCATCAAATACTTAACTTAATTATTGTTAATTGTAACTATAATAATTGATGACTTCTACAAGAAACACATTCGGGTCTCTTCATATCATGATACCGTATATTTGTCACACTACAAAAAGGATACCATTTAGTGACACATACTTTTAATTACATTTAGTTTTTGTTCCACTATGTCATATTTTTAATGGCAATTTTTATATGCCGCTAAAGAAATTAATGGTTTTAGTGGCATTTAAAATTTTATGCTACTAATATACAAAGTTAATAGTGGTATAAAAAATTAATTTTTATTATGTTATACAACTAATTTTTTGAACTTGTTTGTAATTTCATAAGAATCTATAGTTTGTAATTTTTAAAATTTGTAGCACATTATATGTTTGTAATTCTTTTAATCTCTTTTCTTACACTACAAAATGTTTAAATTATTTTATTTACTTAGATTAAATACTTTTAAATTTACCACTGAATTACTTATAAAAGCAAACTAAACAAAAAAGGGCGGTATATTTTTGTTTGCTTTTTCATTCTCCTTCCACTAGAGTTTCATTTTCCCACACATACTTTATCCATGATTTTCATCTCTCCCTTTAGGCTCCATCTCACACTGAATTGAATTCCCGGGGTTCCTTTTTCTCACTTTCTCATATTAGTCGGCTCATCGCGAGCCCTAATCTTAAAAAAACCTGTTGGAATATGCCCACTAACACACACGAGTTGGTATCACTGCCGATGAGTCATAGGCCTACCGGGTCACACGCCAAGTATTGATTCCGACAACACCTTTGAACGAGGGAGAGAAAAATGCCAAAAATGGTTTTGGTAGTGCTATGCACGGCCGTACTTCTTGTTGGTACGACCGTGGTGTGCAAAGCACGGCGATGCTTCTTGTTGGTACGGCCGTGCTTATGGTCAGCGTACGGGCCCAAGTTTTGTGTGACTTGGGGCGTGCTTGCTTGGGCTGGCACGGCCGTGCTTTAAAAGGTACGGTCGTGCTTCACGCTGTAACAGCCAATTCAATTGGGCTTTTAAGTCTAGATTTAATGTGGCTTTATGGCTATTCATGCTAGACTTATTATGGACGTTTTTTGGCTGTTGGAATGGGTCTATAAATTGTCCTAGAAGTCTAGTATGATGGGTTAGCCAATCTTGGATAATATAGATACATATTATCAACACATGAACTTGTAACTTGCATGTTAGTTCATACTCTCTCAAAACACACTTGGAAGGAAGCTAAGGCACTCATAATCCTCAAGTGATGTTGGTTCTTTAGTGATGGTGTTCTTGTTGGCATACAAGCACTCTAGCAAGTGAGGACAAACCAAACTTGGTGTGGATACCGGTAGAGGAATACAACATTGTATTCTCACATTCATCATCAACAAGGAGCTAGAAGAAAATAGTATGGTATATTTTCTGATACTTGTTCCTTTCTTTTTAGTTGCTTTGCTATTGTCTAGAGTGTGGTCCATTGGGTGGTGTGTTGGTGGCATAAAATGAAATTGTTTTTATACTCTTTTTGTTTCCGATGCGTTCTCTAGATACCACCAAAACCCAACAGTGGTATCAGAGTCATCTCTAACATGGCTTTGCACTGAACCGGAATTTTGAGTTTTCTGTCAAAATATGATTTTCCGGTGACCGGGCACGGCCGTACCTCTTGGGGTACGGGGCGTGCTGGCGTCCGGGGCACGGCCGTACCAGTGGGGGTACGGGCCGTGCCGGCAGAATTGTGTTAAGGCTTAAACTGTAAACTGGAAGTGGACGGGTACGCCCGTGCCTTTCACCTTTTGTGCCAGAAACTGTTTTGAAACATGTTTTAAAATTATATTTAAATTCCGGATTTGTTGGTTGGACTAGTCTTTGATCTAGTTTTTCCCCACTATACTTTGATTCCTTGAATTTATATATTTTGTATGGCTTGGCATGAAGTACATAAAAATATATATATTTAAAGGTGTATATATGAATATGTAATTTTAAAGGTGTATTAAAATTACTAATGCATATGTACAAGGGTTGCCTTTTGTGCCTTGGGTGTTTTGTTGCAATCTTAATCAAAATATTGTAACACCCAGAATTTTATTATTAAGTTTATGCAAAAAATGTACAAAGTGTTACACGTGTTATAAATGGATATACGTGATAAGATGTGGTTTTAAACTAGAGGGGCTAAAACCGTCAAAATTATAAGTTGTTTAAGTGTAGGGACCTGTTGTGTCAATAGATGAAACTTATATATATACCACCAACTTTGACTATAGGAGTCAAAGTTCACATAATTTTCTCTACAATTGACGAAAACAAGATCTGAAGCATGGCAACTCTCTTTTCCTTTGAAGTAACAGCAGAATTAGTAGCTTTTCAAGATCCTAGCAAGTATTCAAGTTTGAGGTAAGTTTTTAAACCTTTGTTCTTATGGTTTAATGAGTTTAAACACATGATTCCATGGTGGAATCATGTTAGGGATGTTTTGTATTGATTAGATCATGTACATCTATTGTTCGGGGTGTAGGAAAACACCCATAGTTGGTTTTTTTGAAGATAGTACCGGATTCTTGGTGAAATCCGGCAGTTCTTGCTAGAACAGTCTGCTGGGTCTGTAGTGTACATGGCCCGTGTAGCGGTACACGGCCGTGTAGTATGTAAGGCGGTCACAGGGCCATGTAGGGTTACATGGTCGTGTAGCATGAGTGGTACACGGCCCGTGTAGAGGTACACGGCCCGTGTAGGGTGACTAGACCACACTGGCCATGTTGTCAGCTTAGGTCGTATAGCATATAAGGGACACGGCCCGTGTAGGCCCTATTTCAGTATAGTATGTCCTTATGTGATTTTATGTATTGTTTATATAGGAGGTGATTGGCATATTACCTGTATCATTGACTTCTGTGGATCAATGCATAATATGATAATCAGAAGGTGAGTCTTCTAGACTTCACTTCATATCTGCAGCATGTATGCTATTATATCAGATTACTTACATGTCATGTTATTCATATGTGTGTATAAGCTTGCTACTTTGTGCAGTAAGTCTCAGAGGTGGGGTGCTTACTGCTACGTCCAGTAAGGCTCAATTATGGTACAGTACTGTGACCCATGTTGCTGCTCTAGGTCTAGAACCAGAGGCTAGCATTGTTTGCTAGACATCTTCATATGATTTTATACGTGGGTTTATATGATGTTTAGTCCGGTTTACTCACTAAGCTCTCGTAGCTTATCAGATAATATTTTTAAAATGTTTTGTAGGTTTTAACAAAGGCAAGGGCAAAGCTTCGGTTTGACTACCATTTGATAAATTCTTTGAAATTAATGCCTGGTTTGTAAACATCAAGTTTTTGGTACCAAACTTATGTCTGCGTATCTATTGATACATCAGTATTTCAATCAAGTATTGCTTCCGCTTTTATGTCAAACTTTTAGATGCGAACACTTATATGTGTTTGATCTTAATATTTTCAAATTTTGGAATTTGGGGCGTTACAAATATGTTTGACGTGGTTTTGTGGCACACCATGTTTTTTCTTTGGTTGTGTTTGGATGTGGTTCGGTAACTAAATGCCCTTTAGACCTATGTGTTGTGGTGTTTGGTTTATTTGGTTTTAGTGGCCTGCGTGCCGTATTATTATAATTTTTATACTTATTATTTGGTGCGGCTTGCATGCCGTTTATTTATTCCTTTTTACTTGTATTAGTAGCATAGGATTGTGGCTTGCATGCCATTTCTTCTTCAATGTAGAATAGTATAGAATTTGATTTAGTATGTAATAAACCAACGGGAATCACGGCGTTGATGTCTCGGCAACATGGAGTCCGGATTGCCTTTTGGAGATGCCGGCTTTAGTGGGAGCACACCCGGCTAGGTGCTTTGGATATTGGATTCCTTAGTTGACCTTGTTTTCCTCGTATGGCTCACGGGGAAAACGCATAGGATTTGGGTATGTTACCGAACTATTATGTATGCGTGGTTGTTTTATATATTTATTATTTTGCATGGATCTGTAGGATATCGCATGCTAGATAATTTTTCCAAAATATATAAAACACAAAGATTTATAAAATTGGTTTATATTTCTTTCCGCGGGTATAGAATTAACAAGATAATATAAATTTGTATTATATTATAAGTGAATAAAAATTGTGTTTATCACTTGATTTGTTAATTCGCAAAATGGGTCAAAATTGTTTTAACTGGAAAAACGAAATCCTGTTTTTAAAATGTAAATGACGCACCATCCGTAAGACGACACCACCTGAATCTAGTGAAACTTGGATGATTGTCGAGCTTTAGCACGAGTCATGCCGAGTGGAACTGTGTGGAAGGTGAGTGTGGTAACTCGCAATATTGGTTGTCGAGCTTAGCACGAGCCAATTATTGGCGAGAGTTCCACATGTGTCTTGACGGGCGGTTTACGATTCCTTTTGTGACACTTAGGTGGCGTCGAGCTCTACCCGAGTCATTTAAGGGGATCAAGTTAGAATTGGTGGGAGAAGGGATCAAACATGCCAAAAGACATTTTGATTGTCAATGGATCCCGCAAGGATCTAGAAGTTGCAAAGTGTTTGCAATCGGTAAAATGGTTACCGGCCTAAATAGTTTTGCTTTGTGATCCGCGGTAAACCCGTCATAAGGTAAAGTGAAATATGGTTTCTAGCCTTGTTTAAATAATTGGTTTTGAAAACTATTTGGGTAATTATTTATACAAGGATTATATCTAAATTCACTAAAACGTGTACTCTAAAATTGTAGATGACAAACGTTAACAACGCAACACCGAATTTATCTCTCCGTTCGTTCCTAGAAAAGGAGAAACTCGTAGGTGTGAACTTTGTGGATTGGTATAGGTAATTGCGAATTGTCCTTCACCATAAATCTAAGTTGCACATCCTCGAGGAACCTCTTCCGAAACCACCTGCTACCAACACAAGTTGGGCCACTAGATACGCCTTCGAAAAGCGTATCGAGGACGTAAAAGATGTTTCGTCTTTCATGTTATCGACTAAAAGCTGCGAGCTGCGAAAGAAACTCGGGCATATGAGTGCGTATGACATGATTAATCGGTTGAAGGACATGTTCCAACATCAGATTAGAGAGGAACACTTTATGTGTGTCAAGGCCCTTGTTAGTTTCCGGATGCAGGAAGGTGGGAAGGTTAGTGTTCATGTGCTTCGTATGAAGACATACATTGACCAAATGGAAATACTAGGATTTCCCATTGGGAGGGAGCTTGCGGTGAATGTGATTCTCCAGTCCCTATCCGCGTCTTATGATGAGTTTATCAAAAACTATCACAAGGACAAAATGGTAGAATCCTTAGACGAGTTGCATGGCATGCTTAAGACTTTCGAGTTTAACATAGCCAAACGTAAGTTCGTTCCCACCTGGTTGTTTGAGGAATGTAAAGCCGAGAAAAAGAATACAACTCCTAAGGGAGAAGTTTGCTATTTATGCGGTAAATATGGAGATTGGCGCCGCCACGCTTGTCCTGAGTGTTCGGAGGAGTTAAAGCTTCCTGTGAGGCAAGGTAATAGCTCCTTGTCATCAGGTACATTCATGGTTAACTCTATTGCTTTTCTACTTCTTATCTAGATTTATTGAAATGCTGGTTATAACACTTACGTTTGTTGCAAAATTGTTTTGTTACAAAGTGTAGGTGTTAAACGGAAGAAGTAGCTGATAAGGCATGGAGAGCTAGAGCTCAAGATTGGGAAACTTGGACGTTGTCTCGATTGAGAGGATTGGGAGTTTTGATCTCGCCATTCTATCTAGCTATTTTATTACTTTACTAGATTAATATATTATCTACCCTGCGTGGCGAGAGAAATATTAAGTCTATTATGCATTGGTTGACGATGGATATTACTATGTATTTGGTATATATATATACATATATATATATATATATGGTTTATTTCAAAGTTTATCCATGTCATGGCATTTATAAGCTTTTGCTTAAAAGTAATAAAGTAATCATGAATAATGTGTTTAAATCCAAAAATGGTTTGGATTAGTTATCCAAGTGACAAGATTATTTAGCTATGTAAACAAGACTTACATCACCAAGTTCCGTGTGGTTTGGAATCTTGGATGCATTTGATAATTGATCAAATGTTGAGTGCGAGAATTGTTTATTAAGCTAAATGACTTGTACATCTTTCATCGGCGTATGTAAGAGGATTGAGAGCTTGTTGTAATTTAGTTCACACTTGTGTGTTTAATTCGTTCAAGCAAATCCATGGGGATAACTACTTGCACTTCGTTACCTTTACCCGTGGTGGTAATAGGGATAGGTATGTTTGAAACCTTTGAGGTGTTCATTGATTACCTTAACGAGGTTTGTGGACGAAAGGTTAAGTTACTTAAATCTTGTAAAGATGTTGAATATCTTAATTTATGAATTTTGTGATCATCATAAGAATTCTGGGATTTATCTCATAATTCATTTCTTCTAGGACACATTGGCATATGGGTCGCATAGAGGAGGAACCGAACATTATTGGGTATGTTCGGGTCTTGATGGATCACAAATTCATGCCTAAAGTGTTGGGATGCTTAAGTATGGCGGGCAATGTTCTATATATAAAATCAACAAAGATGGTTTAGTATGCATCTTAGGAGAAAAGACTAGAAAGAGTGTCTTTGCTTGTCTATCTCAAAACCTAGATTATCCAGCCTACGTGTAGACGTGAGGTGGTGGAATCCGGGGACTAAAGATGCTACTCCATTAGGCATGAGATATTTGTTTCACGAACTTTTGAGGACAAGTTTTGTCGCATAACAGCAAGTGGAAGTCTAATATCTATGGGAGCCAGTGGGAGTAAAACCTGATGTTGGCACTAGCATACAATCTGTAATGATTGGAACCCAGCATGGCGATGTTGGAGTACCTGGCATAATTCGTTACTCTTCCTATTTCTGATAGGAGTTGTCGTAAGGTAAGATGGATATATGTTTTAATCTAGAGGAAGATAACTCATTGATGGATTAGTTGAATTCATCAACTATCGGAAGTCGTAGTGGGCCTAGTGTCTACTAGAAGGAGAGAGGTAATGAGAATGGGATGCAATCCATGTAGGATGTCCAAGTATTGAACTTGGTTGATCTGATGTCTTGGTGTAAACCTAAGGGTATACATGAATTGAGATGTAGACAACTTTAAATACCGACTAGTGGTAAAAGTTCTGATATGATTGACCGTGAGGAAGGTATCATGAAAGGAATTTTTCCTAGTGGTAATGTTGAAGTCTACTTGGATGACTTATGGTGTATCACTGTCTTTTTCTTGATTATGAAGGTATGATAGTGAAATGAAAAGACTCTATTCCTCTATAGGAATTTTGAGGAAGTGTTTTAATACTTTCCGAGAGTCTTGTACATTAAAAGTATCCTCGTATGGTCTACAAGCCCAAGAAGTCTATTCATGGACTTGAACTTCAAATACCAACTTATGATAAATGTTCCGTTATGATTGACCATGAGGATGGTATCATAAGGAAATTTTCCTAGTGGTTATGTTGAAGGTTACTCGGATACATGTGTTTATCACTGCAATGTAAAGATCGTGTTCCTTCATGGGAATTTTGAGGAAGGGTGTTTTAACACTTTCCGAAGTGTCTTGTACATTGAAAGTATCCTCGTAGACTTGGATAAATATCGCAATGTTGTAATCTTCACTTTAATGAGAAAATCATAGGCTTGAGTTTTTGAAAAGGGAAGATTAAACTTGGATGTATGCCAGAGCTAGTGGGAGCACTTGTGTTCCAAATATTGTGTATCCATAATATACTTCTTATTGAAGATAATATCCTAACTTGGCGGTTCATAAAACCGGGGTTGAGGAATTATTGCTTCATAAGAAGAATTGGAAGATACGGACGTGAAGCTTTTGCTTCATAAGAAGAATTGGAAGATACGAACGTGAACTTTTCGGAGTGACAAAACTAAGAGAGTGACATTGATACATGATGAACTAGTGTGTTAATTTAATTAGCAACTTGGTTTATCACATGGTTTCTTTTCTCTCAATTTTGACGTGCTTGGAAGAACTCTTGGTACATTGTTCTTCAAGTTGATGTTCGGTGGTAACAAGGAAATTTGAGTAATATATTACTCTTGGTGAATTGTTATTTTTGTGTTGTTAAGTGGAGTGTTATCAACTAGAATGGTTCTTTAAGCATCATTGACTCTATTGGGTTCTCTTGAGAAAATAAGAGTATGATGGCTTATATATGTGAACCATAGTCTTATGCATTGTGACTCCATTTGGTTCCTTGGAACAATGAGAGCACGAAGGCTTGGACAAAGGACCATGATCTTGCCGACGCACACTTTATAAGTGTTTGGTCGAGAGAAGATATGGTGATTGTTAGAGTACGCATGGATATCACTTTGTGAATCCGCTTACTAAGCTTTAGTCGTGAGCTTGTGATGAGTTTTCATACTAGGCTTGCATACACTTGGTTTACAAGTGGCTTTGGCTTGGGTTTGTTTAGTTGAATTTGATATATTTTGAGTTGGGAGCATTAAAGCGATAATGTGCTTTGATTGTATCGATTATCAAATGGAGATTTGATAATGCGCGCGGAGCGGGTGCTTTCATTAGCCTTTATTGTGTTCCATCTTAGCATGTTTAACTACTTTCTTGAATAAATTTATTTATTCTAAATTCTTCACGATCGGTCGTTCTTCATTGGAAGGAAGAAGTGAATTAAGATCGAGGCAAGTGGTTGGTAAAGTATTCATAGTGGATTGAATACATGTTTACGCAACACTAGCCTGTACTTGATAGTGATCAAGTAATTGGAGGACCCGCACCTGAGTTTACTTCATGGACATGATCACAAGTAAATCAGGATGATAATATTGTTTGTCCTTCTACTAGAGATGCATTGGTTCTTGAATAATGATATGGTCTTGTTTAGATTGCTTTCTAACGCAGTTCGTAACTAGCTGTTATAAGGGAAGTTTTCAGGCAAGAACATGTTGTTATGACGGAACGATGTAGTCAAAGGTATTCGTTCCTCTTTAGAGAGATATCCCGGGGCCCCTCGTTGACTGAACTAATAACGTCAAATGCATGGTCGTGCTTAAGTTGAATTGATAGTGGATCAATTTTGCAACTTGTGTTGTTCGTCATAGTTAGTCTAGATCGAGAAACATAATCATGAATGATTTGGGGTTGACGGTGTTCCATGACCTGCATTCACAATGGATATCGTGAACGAAGGGATGAATAATCACTTATATGTAGGACCATTCTTTACAGGTTGGTACTTGTCATAGGCGACATACCCTATGCCGACTTGGGGGCATAGATGCCTTGCTAGAGGCCGCTCTATGTCGGTGTTACCTTTCGTGGGTGTCATGTTCAAGTGGGAGTTTGTTGGAATATGTCCACTGACACACACGAGTTGGTATTACTGCCGATGAGTCATGGGCCTACTGGGTCACACGCCAAGTATTGATTCCGATAACACCTTTGAACGAGGGAGAGAAAAATGCCAAAAATGGTTTTGGTAGTGCTATGCACGGCCGTACTTCTTGTTGGTACGGCCGTGGTGTGCAAAGCACGGCCGTGCTTCTTGTTGGTACGGTCGTGCTTATGGTCAGGGTACGGGCCCAAGTCTTGTGTGACTTGGGGCGTGCTTGCTTGGGCTGGCACGATCGTGCTTTAAAAGGTACGACCGTGCTTCACGCTGTAACAGCCAATTCAATCGAGCTTTTAAGTCTAGATTTAATGTGGCTTTATGGCTATTCATGCTAGACTTATTATGGACGTTTTTTGGCTATTGGAATGGGTCTATAAATTGTCCTAGAAGTCTAGTATGATGGGTTAGCCAATCTTAGATAATATAGATACATATTATCAACACATGAACTTGTAACTTGCATGTTAGTTCATACTCTCTCAAAACACACTTGGAAGGAAGCTAATGTAACACCACTTCTGAATTCAGTTGCTTTAATGTCAAAACAAATTTTAGCAGCGGAAAATTTTCTTTTAAAACAATAACTATTATTTACATTATCAAAAGAACGTTGGTGCTACCAAGTACAGGAACCGACCATAGCATCTATGTACAATAGATCACAAAATATAAGTGTTCCACCCACAAGGGGCAATACAATTCCCCCAAAGCAACCCGTCTCGCAGGCCCTCTAGTCTTTACCTGAAAAGGGAAACATAGTACCATTAGCTACACTAGCTAGTGAGTACATACAATCATAAGCATCAACATATTAAGTCATGCGTCATATCATAAACAGTCTTTGCAAGCTTAGCACATAGCGGTGTGCTGATAAGATCGGTAAGAGTCATGTTTTGCAGGGTAATCAATCCCGCTCAACAACTCAGACCGGGGAATCAGACATGACCAATCCGCGCTGGTGGGGGAGCACAAGGCAGTCCACCAAGCATCGTTCTCAGAGCCAAGGGCTCTACAGGTAATCCAGCTACAAACAGCTGATCACCACTCACGTTAAAGCACGGTGGTTCTGTAGAACCTCGATCTGGGATGCACCCCGAATCACTGTTAAATCCAGAAATGACCGAAGTCCTGTTAGGATCCAGCTAACCGGCTGACCTTAACCATGCGTCAGATAGTTTGCAGACAGATCACATACACATATACGTACATTTGATCCCACAGGGATCCATCATCTTATATATAACATCTTTCAAACAATTATTCATGCATAGTGTCAAATATCAACTAAGTGGTTCCAATCTTGACCCACTGGCATGCACCTGAAAAATATTCTAACATCATATCAATCATATATTTACCTTCTCAGACGTACCTACAAAAGCAAGTTAGTCATACATAGTACATTCACATAGTCACTTAGCAGGCAAGCCTTACTCTACTGAGTCTCATGGTCGTAGGCACTCACCTGAGCTATTACTAGGCACAGGTATTGTCTTGAGTCCTCTAACAAGTTCACCTAGCATATCACATTAACTTCAATCATTCACATGTGCATTCAAGACTCGACAAAACAATATTCAACTTTGGACATTTCACAAATCCGCTAGAACTGTCGGATTTGAGGAAATCCGATGGTTCTGTCAGATTCATGAAATCCGACACTCTGGTCTTCAAACTTAGACAATCAATCGGATTTCAACACTTAGGAATTCCAACCATGCATGTGAAATCCGACACTTGCGGATTCCGACACATAGAGGGAAATCAGATACTTGGAAATCCGATACAATCGGATTCCGATACTTGGAATCCGAAACTATGGATATCCGATAGACTTGCGGATTCCATATTTAAAAGGGACTACAAAACATGAAATCCGACGGAATTGCGGAATCCGACACTTGTATCGGATTCCGACACTTTATTCGGTTTTCATCACATGCGGATTCCGACAACTTTATAGTTGCGGAATCCGACAACTTCATCAACTGTGATTCCGATAGCTTCATTTAATCATCTAAATAACTTTAGTTGGGCACGCTTTAAGCCCAGAACATCATAACATCATCATAAACACATGAAATCACAACAAGAACACCGAATATACCAAAACCCACTTCGAAGTAAGCTTTAGCATGTTCTTGCATGGATTCATGTTTCTTAGTTTGCTACACTCGATTTCAAACTTCTAAACATCTTAGAATCATGTTGCTCACCTCCGTAGATCAACAACCGACTTCTCTTCTTCTTTCTCTGAAAATCCGAGAGCAGCGAGAGAGGTACCGAGAGAGAAATTGTGTTCGCGGATTTGTATATGTGTGTTTGCTATGTTTGACCAAAGTCAACTAAACACACATATATACTCTCTAAATACCCGAGGCGGTTGCCTCTTACCTCACTATAGGGGTTTCCTTTTTAATTAACTATACACACACATACTTAATACATACATATACTTGTACATGCATACGTACATACATACATGCAACGCATAAACCACAAATACTTACTCATTTAACTCAACAAGTATATACAAAATACATCTTATTACAATAACTACGTACACACACGTGCTAATTACAACTAGGCCAAAGTTGAGGATGTTACAACTAAGGCACTCATAATCTTCAAGTGATGTTGGTTCTTTAGTGGTGGTGTTCTTGTTGGCATACAAGCACTCTAGCAAGTGAGGATCAAACCAAACTTGGTGTGGATACCGGTAGAGGAATACAACATTGTATTCTCACATTCATCATCAACAAGGAGCTAGAAGAAAATAGTATGGTATATTTTCTAATACTTGTTCCTTTCTTTTTAGTTGCTTTGCTATTGTCTAGAGTGTGGTCCATTGGGTGGTGTGTTGGTGGCATAAAATGAAATTGTTTTATACTCTTTTTGTTTCCGCTGCGTTCTCTAGATGCCACCAAAACCCAACAAAATCATCCCCACCTCTCACATCTATCAATTTCGTCCCCACCCCACGTCAAACTTTTGTTCCCTAATTTTTCATTGCCGTTCAATTTGCCTAGTCAATGCCTCCGCAGGTTTTCTGGTTGCTGTTGTAGCTGCACTGTTCACCCAAGCCTATCGCCGCTGTCACAAGCCTATCGATGTTGTCACAGTTAGTTATCAAGTAATAATGTCGATCAATCTTTCTACTTTCTCCCGTGTTGAATGATTGTTTTCTAGTTATACACATTTCCCCCACAATTCAATGAATTTTGACCTATTATAAAGGATACATTATTTTTATTATAATTGTGTTTGCTTTCTACCTTTTGTTATATTAGTTATAGCTTTGCATCTCTAAATTGATGTTTTATAGTTTTCTTTTGGCGCATGTTGCTCAATTAGATATGTTTGAGATGATTTTGATCTGAATTTGATAAGTTGTTCAAATGATTAGTTGTTTTTAGTTAGGGTTTGATATTTATTTTTAACATAGGCATTTGAGCAGCTTTATGTGGATTTAGATACTTTTGGGGTAAAGATTATGCAAGTGCTTTGAACTTTTGATTGTTGCAGTTCACATTGTTTTTCCTATTTGGTTAAGGTTTGATAGCTATCTTTCAACATTGGAGTCATTCTTGAAGAAGGTATATCTTCTTGCAAACCTTTTTTTTTGTTGACTTTTTCATCTCATTTTATGTTTGTGAATTAGTGCACTATTCTTTCTCATTAATGTAATTTTAACGTAACAAACTGATTTCCAAAACCAATTCAAGTCTCTTGTACCTCCTCATTCTTAATGTAATTTAGTATAAACTAATTGATTTCCAAAACCAGTTCAAGTCTCTTTTTCCTCCTCATAATCCAATTATCTTATATGAATGTTGTACGTATATACAAGAAGTATAGAGCTAAGTGACATACCCATCAAACTATAATTACATTTGAAGGGGACTAATACTGTTGCACTTTTTTTCCTTTATTTACCAAGAAACTGTTCTTAATCTTATTTTGTCTTCTTTGTGCCTCATAGCCTAAATGTGGTTTAAAGTTTAAATACCAAACAAAATTCTCTAGTTAAAGTTATTGTCATATATATGTGTGAACCCTATTAGTTTGCACCGAACCATGTTCCCACATACATGCTCATTTCATATTTCCAATCCAACTTTTGATTAGGGTTATGGTCTGGTTTTGACTAATCTTGGCCTGATTTGGAACAACAAATAGTTCTACCTCAAGATTTATATCTTCGGGTTTAAGCTCTTGTAATGCCCCGTTTGCAATATAATAATTTACGAAAGGTATCATAATTAAAAGAACTTTATTGCAATCAAAGATCCAGTTTAAAAATTGTAGCGGAAGCATTTACTGAAAATCTTTACAAGTACTAGCTTCAAAATTCGGGGAAACAACTGTCACCGAATAAGCTTTAAATAATTTGGTTGCGAAGCACGAGCTCATCTACCAAATCAACATGACAATCTCCAAGTACCTGAAACATGTTAGAAGTATTGATCTGATGAGCTATAAAGCTCAGTGAACAACTCAAAATAAGTACTCATAAATAATATTCAGGATCTGGTTAAGCTTTATTCTTTTGATACATTCCGTAACTTGTTACCGTATTTGTATAATAAGTATTTCTGTATTTATATCTGTTCGATAACAATATCTATAGGCATGTCTGTTCTGTGAATGAATCTGTAAAATCACTGTATCCGTATATCTATGATCGTACTGTATTCATATGATAACTGTATCTGTATCTCCACTACTGTAACCGTAGTTGTATTAACACATCGTAATTACATACGTATCACTTTTGTATTTGTACAACAATCGTATTTGTATAACATTTGTATTTGTATAGTTATACTTGTGTTTGTAGGAATACTGTATCTTTACATTCATAATTATATAAATGTAGTCGTAGTTGTATGTACATAACCATATGATGGTAAGTATATTTGTATATGAATTGTATCTGTATATTTGTAGCAGTATAACAATAACGGTATATGTATGAGTACCGTATGTTTATATTCGTATATGTATATCTGTAACTGTATTACTGTAAATACTGTACTTGTTATACCGTATTTGTATATTTATAAAGCTTAACAACTATATATATATATAGATATATATATAGGGGAGGGTTTATGTGAGAAGTTATATTTTTGCGAGAAGTGCGAGAAACTATCTAAGCATTTTGTATGTATTTGATCTAATGGCTTATACTAATTATATATTTTTATTTCTTTAATCTCAAAAGGGCATAATAGTAAACCAAAATTTTCTCTTTTCAATCTATGTCTCTCTCCTATTTTTCACTCTCGAAATTTCAAATAAAGACAAAATAAACTAAAAATGATGCACTAGTAATTTAATTATTTTATGTGTTCACTAGTGAAACAACCAATAAAATTATGAGTTTTTTTATCATTAATATTATGTTCAATAGTGAACATTATTAAAAAATCATTATTTTGCCGAGGGCCATTTAAAAACAAATAATCTTTGTTTCACTAATGAACATGCAGTTATTTACAAATTAAAAAAAATCAAAAATGCATTTGAGTTGTACCAAGTAGTTTTTATTCGTTAGTGAATTATTAACCCAAGACTTTAACTGGAGTTGATTTATGATGCATTTAAATGTGGATGTAATTTTAACCTTTTGAAGTATTGAGACATAATCATCTATATAATATATATGTGCTCACTAATCAACTCTTTACACAAAAACAAACAAAACAATTTAAACTGAAATAGAATGTATTCGCTATGAACTTTTGAGGAGAAGGCATATTTTAAATTAATTAAAAGAGAAGATGTTCATTAGTAAACTCATAAGAAGAAAACAAAACTAAAACAAGAAGGACGACTTCATAGTCAATTAATAACATAAAAAAACAAACCAACATAAAGCTTTCTTTGTAATCAAACATCCATAATTGCCAATTTATCTCAATCAATGTACAAAGATGAAAGATGATGGAGGTGGTAAGGCTGAGGGAATCAATTGGTTGTTAAGAGAGAAAGAGGTAAAATATGATAGAGGTGGTGCACCTGATCGACGGCTGATCTACTAAACCTAGAGGATTTGAATGATGATGACAGCGGTGTGACTACGCTTCAATAATCGGCTCCCATTTACAGGTCAATAATGTTGTGAAGAAGATCGGGATGTCGGCATCGTTGCAGACGCAGATCTGAAGCAGGGAAGGCCGTTGGCGATAAAATGCATAGACGTCTGACGTAGATCTGAAGCGAGGAGTCGAGCAAGGGTGGTGGATTGTCTGAGAATTAGTGCAAGGCGTTCACGGTTGTAGACCGCCAACGATGGTGGTAAGAAAAGAAGGTCAAAGTGAAGAGGTTATAATCTTGGGACTATGTATAATACTGGAAATTAAATTAAAGGAGGCGATAATTTAATTAGAAATATGGCTACCAATGTGTATGGTGGTGTGATGGTATACTTCAATTTATAAAAGGGAAATAAAAAATGGTTATGAATTGAGAATATAGACGCCGTGATTTAAGTGAGAGAAAAGATTAATTAATGCATGATTTAGGAAAAAAAAAAGTCAGAATTACCCTTTATCTAGTTTAATTATTTACCTTAAATATTAGTATATTTACCAAAATGCAACAATTAATCTTGTTCATAGATTTACTAATATTGTATAAGTTGGTTGCTCTCTTTTGAGCGAGTATCCATCCAGCTCTCTTATTCGATTTACAACTTATTTATATGATATTTATAAATCCTAACGATGATATATTTAGAATCATTATTTTAAACTATTTAATAATTTATCACTTTTATTGATTTTCATCAAGTTTAATTACTATCTCATTTTAATAGCTTTTATAGATTTAATATGTTACAGCTTTTCGTAAGAGTGTAATTACAGGTATATTGAGGTTTTATTTATGTATCTTTATTTATACTTTTTGACTTCTCATTACGAGTTTTTTTTTGTAAAGTTTTGTATGTTATAGTAGTTCAGAATCAAGTCAAACAAATCATTTGTGCTCTATTAACTATTGTGATTCAAACTCCCTTTTGAACTAGACATGTCTGTTACTATCAGTTAGTCTTGGAGACTATTGATTTGTTATCTTAGACATAATTACTAATTAGGCATCATGATTTTCTTTTTTGGGTATCCCCATAAGCTTTTTGCTGTTCACTAATGGAAGATTTGTCCTCCTAATGATTAGGTTACTTAAACTACACTTCTATTTGTAAATTGTTTGCAATAATATATATATATGAGAAGGTTCAAACGAGAACTGTTTTTTGTACGAGAACTGCGAGAACCAATTTTAGCCGTTCATTTTGGATAATGGAACTCATGGATGAAGAGCGTAAAGGAATTGAGTGTGGCAGTGTGCATGTAAGGAATTCATGGGTGGGCAATCCAATGAAGAGCTAAGATTGGTTCTCGCGATTCTCGTACGAAAAACAGTTCTCGTTTGAACTTTTGCATATATAATATATATATATATATATATATATATATATATCAATTGTATTTGAAATATTTGTATTACTTTGCAAGTGTATGTACAGAGATGATAATGTTTCTTTCAGCCTTCTTGTTCGTCGAATAACGGATCTTCTCTCTTTAAAAATAATTATTACAGGCTTGTAAATGAGGACGTTTAGCTCGCATGAAGATTGCCAAGATGTTCATCAGCGCAATGAAGTTTCATGTTTTTATTCACACCTTTGTTAGTTTCATATGTCTTATATTTGATTTTACACTTATTAGACATTTGGAATATTTAATTTGAAATGTGATCGAAGTGATGCTTTTAAGATTTTTAAATCTTATAGTTTTGTATTTTTATATCGTAAAACAATAATTATAGTAAATCACAAGTAATATGATAAACAATATTGTCTATAATGGAATTTAAATTGTTCATGCATTATGTGGCAAAAATTATGTGTCATCAAAAAGTAGTATGGAATTTTAAAAAGCAATAGCTTTTAACATCATAAAATTTATATCATAAATGACTTCTTGTTTAATGTGACAAAAAAATTGCCATTAAAAGCCCAAAAGTTTGTCGCGACACATCAAAAAAGTGCCACTAAAAGGTTTTAGTGGTAGCGCTTCTAGTAACACTTTTTTTATATGTCATTCATTCCTGAAGGGGCCTTTAGCGGCACTTTTTTAGTTTTTTGTGACACATTTTGTACGCCACTAAATGACATTTTTTTTTGTAGTTATCACTTCTATCATCCTGCTCGCGTCAGCTTTGTTACTGCTCGTCTAAGTGCTCTTATCATTGTTCGGCCCTAAGAGCATCCATTATCATAACTAGCGTGATTATCATCATTAACCGCCATGTTAACATCACTAACCTATCACTAATCACCGGCCGGTAGTCATAACTGCTACCACTTGAGGTATAACAAGATGGCTGTTTGTTACCACCTTCACGAGTGACCCAATAACGATAGAAACAACGAGCTAACAGGATGGTAGTAACGATCGAGCAGTTCGTGATGGTGGTATGCCAGCTGAATAACGAGCTTGTGGTGTTGTCCATAGCGTGTGCTCTAAACGCTAATTTCTTTCACTCTTCCATCTCTTTTATGTTTGGGTGTATTAAGAATAGTAATTAAGGTTTCGTTGTGTGATTTTAAGAGATCATGATACAAAAAAAAAAAAAAAAAAAACTTGTAATAAGGCAGTAATAATGAAATAAATTAATAATAAACAAAATTTCCTTTCAATTTTTAATGTAGAAAAACTATGAAAGAAATATATCAAACTTCCCTTCGATATTTAACGTTCTTATTTTATAAATTTTGGATATTTAAATAGGGTTTATTTTACTAAAATGTATCCAACTTATCATGTTTTGCTACTATGTGTATCGAACTTTAAAATTTTCTTTATATGTTTCAAACTTTTAGATTATTGCTTTGTATGTATTTTGATTACATAAAATGAGAAAAATAATTAAGTTTAGTACATACAATAAAAGGTTTAACTAATATACACAATAGTAGCAAACTAAATGTACGTTACATACATGCAATATAAAAGTTTGAAGTCTAATACACATAATAACTAGAATATCCCTTCTAGAAGATTGAATCATTCAACTCATGTGTTGGTGACTTTGAATTTTATCTTGTGGGTTTTAAAATTAATATAAACATTCAAAATCAAGGTTTTCATCGATTTTATTATGATTTGTGTGACGCGATAAAAACTCCGAGGATGGAAACGCCGCGGTCGCCGTTTAACGGCGGAAGACTATGAAAGTTAAGGCGCGTGGTGCGGTGGGTCCGAAAAACATGTTAACGTCCACCAACGGAACCGTGTGGGTACGAGAATTGACTCCACCACCCCGCCGACTAACCGACCGTTTATCCATGCAACGGTTGTGGGGTGCATGCTACAAGATATTTTTCTAACTTGAACATTATTCACATCGTAATATATACGAAGTAGCAAGGAAATGCTAGCTTAATTAATTTATTACGCATCCAAACAAAATAATACAATTACATATTTCATTTCATAATTTTTTTAGATGTTTAATTAAAAAATGCTTCTTAATCATTAGGGTTATTTCATCAATTATATTTAACTTATCATGTTTTGTTTTTTTATGTATCAAACTTTAAAATTTTATATTATGTATATCGAACATTTAATTTGTCGCTATTATATGTATTAAGCCTCTCATTATATGCGTTAAACTTATGCATTTCTCTTGAATATATATAATAGACAAAAGAATTAAAATAGAGAAAGATCTTAAATTTTGAATAAATATCTATTTCCTATAGTTTGGCATTAATTAGATCGATCAAGATGTCGTCGAGGAAGATCAACAACACACCACCACTTGTAAATCGATTCTAGATCGAGACTATTGTGCCAACAAGGCAGTAAAAAACAAACGACCTTCGACGTCTTAAGGGAGGGCATTGCAATGCACAACCATGAAATAATGACACATGTTCTCCATTCACATCTTATTATGTCACTTCACTTGTGATAATTAAAAGTTTTTTTTATTAGAATCTTATATATATCACTTTCCTTTTAAACTTGATAGCTCAGATCGATGATGGCCAATGATTTTACGTAAGGTGGTTGTTGACTTATTGACACCATAACTTTATCAAACACTAATATATTCTTCGACTTAAATTATTATATTTAGCGTTAAAGTTACTGAACACAAAGAACGTTTTTCTAATACATGTTTGTTTATCATACATGAAGTATTTTTGTGTTTACATAGACTCATTAACATTTTTATAAACATTAATGAGTAAAATGACACGTTCTGTGAACATTAACGGGCATAATGAAACTTTTGTAAAACTTTTGTATATTTGACCA
This sequence comes from Dittrichia graveolens, assembly GCA_038502395.1. Lineage (NCBI taxonomy): Eukaryota > Viridiplantae > Streptophyta > Magnoliopsida > Asterales > Asteraceae > Dittrichia > Dittrichia graveolens. The sequence goes on along the minus strand of JARJIL010000005.1, from coordinate 83,619,138 downwards.
AAAAAGCTTTATACGCCATAATGAAACGTTGAAGATCGAAACATTCTTTATGTTTAACAACTTTAAATCTTATATTAATCATCGTGTTTAATTACAATTTTAATGAGTAAGAAGAAATTGTTTCCCACATTGTCGCTAGCTCTTCCGTATACAAGTTCTAGAGATAGTAAATTTTGGTTCTTGTGAGATTATGAATCATTGTTTCCGTTTGAGACGATATAAAGCAATGTTAATTTATCATTTTTGGTTACATAAGTGAATCTTGAAACAATTTTGTCATATTACATATTTGACCGAGAATTTTTTTATGTGAAAAAAGACAATTGTTCGGTTACTTAAGGAGTGTCCTGTGAGGTAATTAAGGTTAATTAATTAGATGGTCCACATGGTCTTTGATACTGGAATTGGTTTCTATTCCCACTTGTATACTGGAATTGAACCACTCTAAGGGGGCTCTTCTTCTACACATTGTATCTCTCTCCCTCTCTCTCATTTATATACGCATAAATATTTATAGCATTTCACTTAGGGTTGTAAACGAACCCAACGTTCATTTACAACCCTAACTTCACTAAATTAAAATAATTCATAGATGAAATTCATTAATGATTAAGGATGATAAGGAAACAGACATAATAACGATTAAATCATGTCCATATGACTAAATACGCGACTTTTAGAGAGAAGCGTTAATCAAAAAACTCTTTGAAAAGACTATATAAAACAAAAAATAATTATCTTATTATATTAATTATATTTTATAAGTCGATTAAATATTTTCTGTAGCCTATACTAGAGGACACCAATCCATAATGATCAAAAGACATCCTTTTCAATTATCTCTAAATTCAACAATCCATAATATATCCAATCTATCTCTAAATTCACAGATCTTAGAACGTCTATTCATACACATACATCCAACATCTTAATCAGAAATATCATATGGTAATGGTTACCCAATTAAATCACAACTAAGCGACCCATGCTATTTAAATTTCATGCAGGCCATCAAGTTGTCATCCAAACTATAATACCACACATGTTATAGTGTCACCTAGGCTATAGTAGTGTCACATAATTATATAATGTCATTAGGACTCACTATAAAAAATATGTCATTTATTCACGCTTTATAAAAAGCGTGTAAAAATAAAGATTGTTAGAAAAAACATAACATTTATAGACGTGTACATTTACTTTTAAAAGTCCACACTTTTAAATGTATGAATTTAGTAATAAATAAATGGTTATAGAAGTTCAAACTTAAAAGCGTGGACTTTTGTAACTGTAGAATTATTTTCAGTTTTTCCACGCTAGCTAGATCATAATTCTTTACGATTTTAAGTGTATTAATATTGATAAAAAATGTGAATAATCGACAAGTATTCTCAAATACACATCATATAAGAGGGAAAGACCCACCAGACTCATATTAGTATTCTTTAAATTTTGCATAATTATAAATTAGTCAATCAAATCAATACTAGCTATTGTTTTGTCTAGCCTTCCATTCCACTTAATCACTTGTAATCTAATTTTAGTGACTTTAACCGAAAATAACAATGACATAGAGATATACATTCAAAACGTCACCCCCGCTAGTCCTACCACCCACTTGTTGGCCATTCAGTCACATTATACCCAATCAACACATGAATCCTTAACATTTTATAATATAAATATATATATATATATATATATATATATACAAATATACTTTTACTTACTTCCAAGATTATTATCAACAAATATAAGTATAAATACACTCTTTTAATTTGTAAATATACCATCCAATACAATCACTACGACCTTTATGTTCGTCACCACTTATTGATAGTAAGTAATACGTACAGAAGACATTACCTTATATAAGTTCATTAGTATTATACAATTTCAATCTTAACTCACCATCTTCAAACATGCATCTACTCAATTATACGCGAGACCCAACTAACAAATCATGTAACCGTTTTCTACAAATTAATTTCACATTATCAAGATGTATCACCCTTTCAGAAATATCAATTATACGCATATGTGATCCAAAGTACTTTGATATCTGCAACTAGTTCCCTTTAAGCTCCAAAAGCCTAATAATCCATAATACCACAATTAATAAATTTAAGCATAATATTTGCAAGGCTGACAATATATTAGTCAAAATGTGACAATCCCACTAACACGGCCGTGTTTACCAATATGTCTCCCAGCACCCCTTCCTAGCCTTGACACACCTTGTGTTTAATTAGGGTTTGACACTGCTTGTGTCCATCACAATGACACTGCACCTACTTCATGGACATGTCACATACCTTCTAGGGTTTGACACGGTCCGTGTCACCATTGACATGCATAACCCCTGTCTCCTAACACAACCTCCTCAAAAAGGACATGCGTGTGTCCGGACAAGAAAAGCTAATTGTTCTTTTGGAATGGTTTTGTCCTCATCAAAATCCAACCAAAACCCATAATCCAGACATAAAAACAACATGCAATGATGTACAATAGCTCAACTAGTTATACTAACATGAATTCAAGTCAAAATAACTACATGCAACCATAATCTAAACATCGATTCATCTTTGTATGAAGAAAAACTCAAGAACAAACAAGGTGATGTACTAACTTCCAAATGTAATAATTAATCACCCGATATGACTTGATGGTTCTCCTCATAGTCACATAATTAGTTGGGATGCCCACGAGATTCATTCTAGATTGCGGTACATTCATGTTTCCGGAATGCTTTGGATTGCAATTGGTACAATAAAATTTATAATCTACCTATTACTCATGGGATGTACCTGATGCAGTTGGTTCGACGACTTCATTCAACTCGAAACACGTTCCATAACTTATAGGTACAACGAACGAATAAAATTTCAGCGAATTTTGATGTGTGAACTTGATCATACTCAACGAACTTATCTAGAAATTGAACTTAGATAGTAGAATTTAATAGCTAATTTGAAAGTCAACTATCAAATGTGAATTTTCATGTCTTAGTATGAATTCACTACTCAAAGTTAGAATATTTAATATCAAACTTAAATTCTTGAAACTCTTAAATAAAATTGCCTATAATCCTACCTATATATGTGACTTGTGAATTGTGATACATCATAGTGTCACTCAAGTCTAAAACTCGGTCTAGTTTCTAGATTTCAAAATTACCAAATACCACAACAAAATTAGTACTTTCTATTTTCTACTATCTTTTTGAGTTTTAACTTTTAAGTTTCTGTTTTCTAAATTTGCATCGGTGATTAAAGCCATTGAATTGTGAGTCTTAGTTACATAAATATTAACTATCAATACTTTTCATATTTCATTAGTCATGTAGAAATATATATTATATTTAAATGATACATTGTGCCACAATATATGGTATATCATACCAGAGCGATCTGAAATAAGCCTACCCCCTCATACCGAATTTTAGGGACCAAGTGAACCACAGTCACGATCCTCGTTCCCGTACCGAAGCGATCCCACTCCCATGTGACTATGGTTCTCACAAACTCGTCTTCAATCCAAGATGATAAGATGCAACACTTGATCCTTCTTAATTCCTTGTTAATCCTCAAGTTAATGGACTTTTTCTCTCTATCCTCTCTCTAACACACACATACAATAAAAGTACGTTTGTGTGTGTTTTGTGTAACACCCTAAATTCTAGTCCAAATATAAACTTTTCAAAATCCACTTTAAACATAATTTATATAAATCATTTACTACTAAGAAAAAGCATTATAAACTTGCGGTACTTTTAAACGAATTTTAAATATGTTTGCAAATATGAATACATAGTTCAATCATGAACTTAATAAACATTTATCATTATGACCCAAACTTTTGGTGTTACCAAAGTCAATCTCACGACCATTAACAACTAAAAGGAAATCCAAGGATTACCAGATAGCTAAAGCAAGTCATAGCAATGCCTAAAGCATCTACCCGTCTTACAAAGGTCACTAGTCTACCTGCAGATACAAAATATTTATACACCATGTTAGTTATAAAATATAGCTAATGAGTACAACAAAAAACATTTATCTTTCCAAACACAAGTCATCATATTTAAAAAAGAACACAAGTAATGCAAATTCTAATGAACATTAAAATCACCTCATTAACTAATAATAATGATATTATAAAATTTGGGATATTACATTTTGGCCCTTAAATACTTGGTAAATAAGCTTGGGTATAAAATACCCACTATCCAATTACAATACACTTGAGAGATTATAAACATCTAATTCCTCTTATTAAAACGCTATATAAATAAATATTGGTCTCTGCGTCTCAAATCTCAACACATAAAATCCTAAATTGTAACACCGGAAAAAACTCAAGCCATTTTTTTTTAAAATACGCTGCGGAAGCTTTAAATAAACAAACCATTTACATACACACCAATATTAACAAATATATATCATCGTTCACAAACAAAAGTGTCATTGTTGTGTTACAAAAAACTATAGGCTCGTTTCATTTCAAAAATTAATATCAGAGTCAAGTCAACTTCTTCTTCAGCCAACCTCAAACACGAACCTGCAAAAGCAACAACTGAGGGAAATTAGCACAAAGCTAAGTGAGTAGAGGCTAAACACTAAAAGCAAACATCCACAGTCAATATCAAAGCATGTAATCATGTATCCCGAGAAGACCGGCGGTTCGGCGCAGAACCTACAACCAATGCCGGCCAAAGCAAAAGTTTACCGATAGCTCTCCACTGAATTGACACAGTGAAAATCCCCCTCTGATGCAACATATGCAACAGTAAGGCTAACACTGTTCAACCAACCAATGAACGAGCCCAGCCCAATTCTACGTATAGCTAACATCCAAACGCAACTCAAAATCATCTTAAGAGTGCGTATCGACCAAATAGTCATGCAATAGATATCAATCATCAATAATCACAATCAACAGTTCAATCAATCCAATTCAATCTCAATCACAGTCATGCATCACGTCAATAACATTAACTGAAATCTTTACCATCCGCGATTAACGTCCACTCACCTCAAAATCAACACGGGCTCAGAAATCTAATTTTACTGAGTCTTTTGATTGCCTGAAACACAGCAACAATCAAATCAGTCTTGAATATATAAATATATCTTCTCACATATATTTATATCTCAAATCTATAAAAACAACTCAATAAAATCATATAAATAACATGTCAAGTTATTCTATGCAAAACACAACAAGAAAACAAGAAACATTTCTGAAATGGGTCTGTCGCGCCGCGACACATACCCTGTCGCGCCGTGACCAAGTCGGATTTCAAATCCGAGAAGCAAGTGTCGGATTTCGGTGTCGGATTCCTAAAGTATCGGATTTCAGGGTCAGATTTGCCAAAGTTCCGGATTTCAAGGGTCGGTTTTGCAAAAACCTTCGGATTCTCAAAATCCGATTCAAGAGTCCCGGATTTCTCGATGTCGCGTCGCGACGCGCTAATTTTCAGGTTGTCTTCTTCGTTCTGTCGGACTTCCAGCTAGCATAATCTCAAATAACTCTTATCTAACATCATTTTCTTCCATCAAAACACATCTAAAGCATATAACATGTCTACAAATCATCATGAGCATGTTTTTACCTATTCATAACAACCAAATCTACAAAACCCATAATTCAAGCTTTCTTCCTAACTTCAACAATGGTGAAACCACCAATACACATGCTTTGTAACATATAAACATATCAACATGAACTATAACATGCTATAAACACTTCCTTACCTTCTTTTTGAATTAAAACACACAAACTCTTTGCTTCTCAAATTCAAGTTAGTAGCTTTTGTGAGGTTTCTTCACACAAGGTTTTGCACACACTTCACACTTGTTTCTTTTTGAATAAATGAGCAGATGCTATTCTCAAACACACGTATACACATATAATTGTTTGAAGAAATCTAAGCAGGAGGTGGCTTATTATCATGAAATCCTATTCTTTTAATTTCTACATGCATACATACATATATTCTAACTACATGCATAAACTTGTACTTTCTTTTTCCTATTAAACTTCACCAGTAACATTATATATATATATCCTTAATTACCTAATTTCATTAACTCTTAATAAACACATAATCAATTAAAACAATCAATCACATACCGCTAACCCGCTAATCTCCTAGCCCAGGGTTGCGGGTGTTACATAAATTATTAATTGTCACAAGCAATTACCCTTACACTACTAGGGAAATTCCTAGAAATAAGATGTTGCATTGTAAATCTAATCTGACGACTATAAAAATTAGATGCATCTACTAGAAGCATAGTGCATCTACAAAATTTATTTACTTTTTGCATTCGTTTTTAAATATAATTTAAAATTTTATTTTTTTATGTTATTGTGAAACAAAAAGGAGGGTAATTTTGTCAATTTTCTTGAATTTACAAGAGTTATCTATGTACTCCACGAAAATGGTGTTCTCTCTAAAACCTTACATTATATATACACACGCATATAAGATCAAGGGACAACACCTTCTCAGGAAGAACATATCTAGGCCCTTGAAATCTTGATCTAAACGCTACAAAAATATGTGTATCTACCATATGCATCTATTAAAATTAGATACATGTATTATATTTATCAACTTTTGCATATGTACGTTTTCTAATATAACTTAAAATTTTATTGTTTTTATGTTATTGTAAATCATACATGAAGGTAGTTTTGTCAATTTTTTGATTTTTGCAACCGTACTTCATGTACTTTACTAGAAAGATATTCTTTCGATCAGGAACCTTACCTATATATATATATATATATGTGTGTGTGTGTGTGTGTATTTATGTAAAGTTCAAACTATTTTTCATGTGAGACTTGTTTTCAACACCATTATTGATTCATTAATAGAGATATTTTGGTCATTTATATATTTACTCAGCCGTAAATTACGTCCGAGTAGATCGTCATTAATAAGCAATATTTGATTTTCCTAAAACACCTTTCATTAATGCCTCATTAATGAGCCCTTACATTTATTAGCCATTGCTTTTTGTTAATCAAGGGTCGAGAATGGTTCAGACAGTTCTAGCATTAAAAACATTTCTTGTTTGAACCATATATATATATATATATATATATATATATATATATATATGGAAAATTTTATCTGAGAACCGTTCTTAATGCAAAAACCGCGAGAACTAATCTAAGTTGTCTAATTCCTCAATCCCTCTCTTTCAATTCCATCACTCACCCATGAATTCATCACATGCATCTTGTCACACTCTATCATCCACACTCTTTATTCATGAATATCTCTTACTTAAATGAATGACTAAGATTGATTCTCACGATACTTGTAATAAAGATAGTTTTCAAATGAAACATGTGTATATAAACAAATATTAGGAATTAGGATGAAAAGAAAATTAGGAGAGGACCAATTAGTGGTGGTTTGGAGCCAGATGGAGGTTAGTGAGGAGTTATTTTTATGTGGGGGGGCCTTTGCATTTGACTCGTGAATGTGGGTGGGAGTTGACTCCCAAAAGGGCATAGAAATGACATTCATAATCACTCACCAAATATTATAACCATATATATATATATATATATATATATATATATATATATATATATATATATATATATATATATATATATATTGTTTTCTTAGGTCGAACATGGTGTTACTATACTAAACCTACGCATGTTTTGTTTTGTTTTATTTTTAATGATTAATTTCTCTATCCATTATGTAACTGTATATTTCAATATACATAATTTTGGACCCACCTTCAAAAGCTCAATAAGCATCTACTTAAGGTAATAGATAATTAATTAGTCCAATAACTAGTATATTAATTCAAAATTATGAATAAAGTTTATGTTTTTACAGATTTTTGCACATATCATGTCTTAGCTAGTGAAGGTTATCCAAAACTGTGTTGTTTTCATTACCTTTTTTTAATATATATATATATATATATATATATATATATATATATATATATATGTATAACTTTTTAAAAGAGACTAGACAATAATGTATCATGCTTGAAAAATATCTAAAAAGTTGAATGTTGACAAGATAAGAGAAGGTGGGTTCAGTTTGGGTTGAAAGGACATGCACAATTAATGTATCATAGTTAATGTTTTTACCCCAATAAAAACTAAATGTTCACCTTTGGTCACTATATATTATATATGTCTAACATATTATATATAATAACAATATTCAGTAACAATTAACAGTACTATACTATTTAATTCTATATATATTCTACACATTAAGCTAACTTGGAAGTCAAGAGTTCGAAACCCACCTGTTATTTTGTCTTTTTTTTTCCTTTCTAAAGTGAGATTAAAAGTCTAAAGAATAAAGTAGCCTTCCGTATTACGGTTAGTTCTAATGGTTGCCATTTTCATTTAGCTGTACGTAACTATATTGGTTCCTAACTCTATAATTTGTTCTGTTTTATGAAAACGAAAAAAATTTCTATATTTTATTCGGATGATTAAGAATGTTACATATAAAACTTCGAAATCTTTTTTACCTTTCTTTTCATCTTTTTAATTTACTAATACTACTATTATTACTTTCACATATATAACCTTATGAGATTATATGACAAGAAAAAATAAAGATTTTATCTTTTTCTATAAAACAATATTAGCTTGCGATTGTTATATATATTAACATTAGTGATGAAAGTTGTGGTAAGATCCTGAAGCCTCTTACAAAATTATTTATAGAGTTGTTTAGACGTTTTTAATAAACAAAACTTAAAGTAAATAGTATAAGAGTATATGACATCGTTTGTCCTTCAAGTTTGCTCTAGGTAATTGATTTAGTCCTTTAGTTTTTAAAATTTTGTTGTTAGTTCTTGCTTATTAAAAGTTAAGCTCGGTTTGTCTTTTATTTAGACATTCGTTGACTTTAATGTAAGTCCATTCATGTGTCTTGTACATGACTACATGAGGGAAAGGGAGTTCGATCTTTTACCCCTCATCATCACTGTATACATTTGTAGGAATGTTCATCATCATTTACACAGATTTTAATGTTCATCGTTATCTTTGCTTCATAATTTACCTTGGTTTCAAAAACAATAACTTATATAAAGGTATTCAAATATTAAAAATTTTAATACAACAAGATTTGTGAACACATATGCAAGATACGTACGTAACCTCAAAAAAGAAACCTTATGGATCTGCACGATAAGAAACCTTATGAATCTGCACGACCATCCTCACTTGTTCTAATTGTTCGGCTCACCTTCAAACTTGTGTTTAAGCAACATATGAACATTCTTGACTCGCTACGTCGGCCTCCGTCTTTGTCCATAGCAGTTACTCTCCCCTCTCTTTCTCCAAAGAAACTATGAACATTCATGACTCACCTTGACATCATCCATGTCTATACCTTCCATGGGGAGAGTGTGTAAATGAGAGAGTGGGACAGAAAGAATGACAGCAATAGAAAGTTTCTTTTTAAACTGAACATCGGCTAAATAAAGGATCGTTTGAGTTGTAGATTCTTAAATTAAGGACTATGATTATAGTTTCTTAAACTGATGAACTAAACTAGTCATAATGTCTAAACCTAAAGAACGACAGGTGTAATTTACTCTTTTGTGTGATAAAATCGTATTATTAGTCTAATAGTATAAGTTTTCAAATCATATTTATAGTGTTAGTTGTTCTTTATAGAAATACGTTTTTCAAGAAAAAACAAACTCTTTAAAAATAAAAATTAAAACTAAAAGTTGATTGCATATCATAATTTTAGAATACTACGTTATTACATGGTACTTTTTTTTAACAGCAACAAGAGCACCAATTAACCCATGATAATTTCCTACTCCAATAACCGGACGTCTGGAAACTACATGGTTCTAAATTAGCAAGGGAAGAAACGCAAAAAGATGTTTATTTCTAGAATTCAACAAAATGTAAAATGATTTGGACTAATTATTGCACTTCATAAGCATATATAGATTCATTGAACCTTGTTTAGAGTATTAATATTGTTGCAACAATTTCTCATCTTTTGTCTTTAACCCACAAGTTTATTACACGTAGGCAGTGAAACTATCAAAAGTTTTGTTTAATTTATTTATTAAATCTTGAAAAAAATTCATATTATATGATTTGTCTAAATAATCGATCATGAAAAACATAATATAAAATTTAACCTTATATTTCAAAATACATTTAAGGCTGTCTTTCAACCTCGGTATATTTTCAAAAGAAAAAAAGGCTAGAAAAGATAGTAGAGAGAGCATCCGGTTATGAGGGGCGGAGTTGATCAGGTTTGGGGCACAACGGTGTTCCCGTAAGAACCATGAGGCCCGCCTCCTCATCCACGAGACCACAACGGACGGCCTAAGAATGATAGAATCCATTATTTCATCAACTGTGAACCACCTTTTTCCTCTATCCTATTATAAGCATTTAAGCATCACATCAAACACCTACTTCTTTAGTTTGTGCACAAAAAAGAAGAAACCTAAACGTTTTGCGTGAGTACCATCATTATGGCCGAATAACACCTACAATCACAATAACAACGAATGGAGGTTACCCCTTGACCGCTAGACCACGCCGACATCACCCCACTCCATATATTATAAAGACAGATTATATTTTTTATCCATACCAAATCTTCTAAATCACTAAATAATGATACGTAAAATTTACTCGCTCTTCTGGAAAATTCGATAAAAGAAAATTAAAAACCACGTGAGAAATATTTCTATTTGTGTATAATGATTATTGAAAGACAAATTTGGTCCCTATTGTATTGACCTTCAAAATTCTAACATGTTTTATCACTAGACTTTGTTTCAAGTTTAACCTTTATGTTGAAAGAAATAGGGAGATGGTGACACGTTACACATCGGACGGCCCAAAGTGAAAGCGTGGTGGATTAACGGTGGATGCATGTGAAACGTGGTGCTTAAGTGAGATTTGAAAAGTTCTTTTGAGCCTAGTCCACTAATCTCCAACAAGTGGGGACCACAAAAATCTAGTAAAAAGTTGCAATATAATGAAGGGACCAAGGAGATTGCTACACGTATAACCCCCTCTATGGAATATTGATGCACATGATATTTTTGGTAAACTTATAATCAAAAACCTTTAAAAAAAAGAAATAAGGAAGGAGATAAATGTGCATAAATTCAATATTAAAAGTAATAATTTTTTTTGCATAAATTAAATAAAAATAAAGAGCTTCGAGCTAATAAAACTATAATCATCGCGGAGTGATAGAAGGCATCACGATTCATGCCGACACCACTCTGCCTCCTCTTACTTGTTAAAAGAATAACATGCATTAAATTCATTAAATGATCATATCCATTCTTTTAATAAAATAAAATAAATTTTCTGATTTTAAACATCAATTTAATTAAATTTGAAATTCTAATTTTGACTTTTCTTGATCAAAATCGAAGAAAAGATATTAAAAAATTTTCATATATACTTTTCTTAAATCTTAAAATATTATATTTTTTCATCTTAATATACAAATATCATATTTACTCTTTTAACATTTCAAAATATCATATTTAACCAAATTTTTAATTTTATTATTTTAAAATATTTTATAATCATTTAATTTTTTTAATTATAACCAATAAAAACTTAACTTTGTTACACTGATTGTGATGTTGACGACGTTTGTTACTATTTTTTTAATTCTCATTTATTTTGAGTTTAATAATTATTTAATATTTTTTATTAATTTTAATATTTATTATTTTCTTAAACTAATCCGTATATTACATAGGTATAAATCTAGTATATATTAAAATGCTAAGTCCAATTTATTTATTTTAGCCTGAATTTGAACAATAATCGGTCACAAAACCCATATCTGCTGAAACAACTAAACTTAAGTTTTGGGCCTTCCCAAATATTACGTAATACAAATACAAACTAATATTAGCTCGTTTATCATAAAATGATTTTAAAGCTACTCCAAATAGCGTTCGTTAATAGAAGATAGTCGAGAATTAAAGTAGGCTTAATTAAAATTTAAAAAAAAACAAATATATCGCGTTTGGTATGGACGTTGGTTGTGGGCTAAAGAGTAGTGGGCTTTTAGGAATAAGTTAAAATGGATATTGGGCCTAAATGGATCAACATAAAAGTGGGCAAAAGCCCAATGTGAGAGAAAAAGATTGGGTGAATGAATGTGTGGAATCCACGTAAGAAGTGTGGATGTCTCGAGCTTTTGTTCATGTCAAGAAAACCACTAAATATTCTAGTTCAATTTCAAGTTTATTATAGAAAAACATCGTTAAATTATTTATTTTTCTTACAATCAAATTTAGGAATGATTTTATAAACTAGTTTTTCGAATATTTAAAATCAAAAAAATATATATATTTCTTGTTGAAAATTATAACAATTCTTTTTCTTAATTTCAAATAAAAAAATAGCATAATCTCAAATAGTCATGTATTTAGGTTAAGTGGATATACATAACTCTATCATATATTGGATCATAATTGTTTAAATTTTTATCCGCTCTATTATAAAATTGTATATTTGAATCTTTCATATTTTGTCTATTCTTATTTTTTTTTATATCCTGTAGCAGCATGCGGATCATTACACTTTATTTTTTAAACAAATTTAAAATGATGAACTATGATGTGACGAAAGTATAAGTTTGGGATCGACTTTGAAATTGTTAAAAATGGTCTACGTACGACATTTTTTTATATGCAATTAGTAACTTTGTTTTTGAACATAATTTACAAATATCATATATATATATATATATATATATATACCCTCTCTAACTTATCAAAATATCATATTTACTCAAATGAGGGTTTATCGAAATACAGTAACAAGAAATTTAAGATTTAATTATCTAAATAAGTGCCTGCAGATCGATAAATTAAAGCGAGCAACAAAAACCATTGATTTTCAAAAGCTCGCTGATGATTGTAAAACAAAACCCAACTATCGTCTTCCTAGACCAGTCTATGCATGCATGCACACACCATCAAATCATTTCCAGATAATTTAAGCTGTCGGAATCGATGCTATCATTCAACACATTCGAACCCGTATTAACTTCAATGGGTTACTAACTGAAACATAATTTATTTTGGGTAATATATGTCAATACATTAAATTAAATATTATAATAATTATAATGAATTAAAATGATATAAAATAACCAAAAATTGATAAAAATGTTCATTTGGGTAAATATGATATTTGATAGAAGAGCTAGTATATATATGTGATATTTGTAATTTAAGATGAGCAAGTAGGTATTTTCAATTTCAATAAAGGTATATACGAAATTAACCCACAATAAGAAATAGTTAATTAAATATAATTAGGAATAAATGGTTATTTAATTTAGTAAATATGATTAAATTTAGAAAATCGTCTAAGGTCCAAAGTAGAAAATGGTAACAAACTTGAAGTACTAAAATAGAAAGGGTAAAATGGGTATTTATAATTTTTCAACTCATGGATAAACTGCTGAGGGACAAAAAATGCAATAAGTTCAGACAGAGAGGAATCGAACCCCCTAAATTTTGAATCACATGGACCATATCCGTAAATTGATAAGTGTTGAGGGATAAAAAAATGTCGTTCTTAACATTTAAGGTGTCCAAAATTCAAGAACCGTATGATTGATTTTTTTTTATTTCTAAGTTGATTTTATGATTTTTTTTTTTTGAACAACTTTAAACCACCTTATGTACATGTGCATCATAAGTTAATGCATATAGATATTGAGAGTTTGAACAACTATTAACAAATTGATGCACATGTGCATCATAAGCAGATCTTTTGAGACTTCAATCAACTTTAAGCAAACTAATCCATGTGCATTATAGTTGATTTTTTACAAATAGTTGTTTATTTATCTTCTCTTGATTATGTATCTTCAACTGGTCTTAAAATTTTGTATCTAAATTAAAAAAGATACACATGTGCATTTTTTGCATTAGAAGTGAAAAAGATGCATGTTAAAATTTTCGCATCTGAGTTGAAAATGCAAATGTGCATTCCCATCACAACAATGTTAAAAAATCAGCAAAAATTACAAAAAATTATAACAATATCAGTGTCAAATACGAAAGAATAGGATTCTATTTCTCCTTAAAATTTGTATATTCTAAAACATTTGCGTTTGTTAAAACTTTTAGTTTAAAATGATGAGGGTAAAAACCAAAAGTACCAAATTACTATTTTTTTCTATTTACAAATAGTAACCCTCCACTCATGTTACTTTTAAATACCTCCCTTATTATTTAAAGTCATTAATCTAAATCAAAGGTAGTATGTATGTATGTATGTATGTATGTATGTATGTTTTTCAATTGAACCCTCCTTATGTGTAGGAATGGCAAAAAAAACCAAAACTGATGTGAAAAATCGAAAACCGATATAAACGGAGCGGGGACGGGGAAACCCAATTATTTAAACGGGGATGGGGACGGGGACGGGGACGGGTTTGATGATCCCCGCCCCGATTACCCGACATACCCGATTATAATTTAATACTAATTTTATATATATATATATATTAATATATATATAATTAATTTTAAATATAAAATACACAAATCTTTATACACTTTCACACAACCTAATTTTAATCGTTGTCTTTATTTGAATTATTTGGTTTTGATATTTTGGATGCATTTAAACTCTTTAAGACTTTAATTTCGGTTCAGATATATTTGTATTCGATAATTTGTAACACTGGAAAATCAAAGCCATGTTTTTAAATACGCGTTGCGGAAGCTTAATTAACAAACCACTGAACATACATCATAAATATTTACAAAGTACTAAAGATCTGTTCACAAACAACAACAACGATTGTCTTGGTGTTACTAAAATAAACTAGCTCGTTTCTTTTTAAACAAAATATCAGAGAGGGGTCAACTTCTCCTTCTATAACACCAACAAACACAAACCTACAAAAAGCAACAACTGGGGGGAATTAACACAAAGCTAAGTGAGTAGAGGCTAAGCACAAACGCAAACATCATCAGTCAATATCAAAGCATGTAATCACATATCCAAGAAGACCGGCGGTTCGACGCAGAACCTACAACCAATACTGGCCAAAGCAAATGTTTATCGATAGCCCTCTACTGAGTTGGCACAGTGAAAATTCCCCTATGATGCAACGTATGCACCAGTAAGACTATCACTGTACAACCAACCAGTAAACGAGCCCAGCCCAATTCTACGTGTAGCTAACTGATATTGCCGTATTTAGATATATATTTTATGCGATAACGTACTTATATTTAACCAAATATTGTTCGTAAATGAGTCAAAAGATACTTAATATCTTAAATGGTTGGTTTTTAGGTTAAAAAGGCGGATGATGAAAGGTTTTGAGCAAAAACCGAAGAAATTGAAGAAAATAAGAAAAGTTGTCAGCTCCGACACACCTTCGCTGTTTTGATCATATCTCACTCATACGAGCTCGGATTGAGGTGATTCAAAAGGCCACGTAAACTAGACTCAGAGGGCTACAATCATGCTGGAGAGAATATTGCATTAGTAGAAAACGCGACGCGTTATAAGGTCCAACGCGACGCGTCCGCGCAGAAGTTCGAAAATGTCGGGAATTGATTGTCCGACGCGACGCGTCTTAAAGGGGAACGCGACGCGTCTGCGCCGAAACATGAAATCTATAAATAGAACCCTATTTTCGACCCAAGGAACATACATGCGATTCTAGGGATTCCAATATGGCGGCAGAGGACGTCCAAAAGTGATTTGAAGGCCTGAGAGAAGGTTTGGAGCTCAATAATGAAGAGGAAGACCACAACTTCGACGGGATTGACTCGGGTTTGCCACCATCGGTCTATAATGGTTTGCAAGTTCTATACTTTTTCATTTTTGATGTGTTCTAGCCTGTCTATGGGCTAGGTTTTCTGTTTTTCACCTTAATTAGATGAACCCTTGTTTATTGGTTTGATTTCTATGGACCCGGATGTTTATTAATTGTATAATCTATCATGTTTAGCTTTTTCAAAGATCCATTCGTGTTAAAGTTTTGATCTTTATGCCTATTTCTAAGTATTTCATAATTGAGATGACCATTCTATCTATGTTTGCTTTAATCATGAGTTTCTATGACCATTAGGATTCATGACTAGTGATTGACCAAATCCTAGGGTTAGGTTATAAAGTAATTAACTTTAATGTGTTTGACAATTGCATGCGATGACCATTCGGTGTTAATTAATTGATTTTGTGACCAATACAAATCAATAGATTAAGTCTAGTTTGGTACGAATTTATTGACTAATTATAGGGACAATTAATGCCATGACCATTGGGTTAATGTTTCTATAATTATAGGGCTAGTGAGTCTGACCAAGAAATCTAGCTAATTTAGAAATCGGTATACAATGAATAATATCCATTGCACTTCTATGAGATTGACGGTAGACGAGGGGGTAATCGAGTCTAGGTGAGAATACTTCGTATTGATTGTTTCCATTCCAAGCTCTCGGCTTTATCTTACTTTTGGGTTGTTTTCTTTTGTCTAATTAATATTTTATCGCATTCTTAGATTTATTCCTAGTTTCCCCATTTAATTGCTTTCTTTAGGCTAATTAATAATTAAATCTTTTAAATCTGAAATCATACTCGTTCCCCAAGTGTTCGACACTCGGTCTTACCTGAACTATACTGCGATACGATTAGGTACACTTGCCTATTTGTGTTGTAGTCAGAATTTTGGTGATTCCAGTTTACAAATATAAAACCTGATATGATTCACGCACATCACTAACTTCTCAAATGCAACTCAATATCATCCAAGTCATGCAACAGATATCATCAATCAACAATCACAATCAACAATCCAATCAATAATCCAATCAATTTATCCAATCACATACGCATGCATCATATCAATAACATCAACCATAATCTTTACCATCCGTGATTAACGTCCACTCACCTCTTAATCAACGTGAACTCAGATATCTAATATCAGTGAGTCTTTGGATTGCCTGAAAACATGATAATAACCAAATCAGTCCCGATTATATAAATATATCTGTCCACATATATTTATAATTCATTCAATCATAATTACAAAACTAAATCCTCATAAAATAGAACAAACAACAAACAACTTCAAATCAGATCTCAAATGTCGGATTCACATTATCGGATGTCGCTTCATCGGATTCTAGAGAATCTGTCAGATTTCAAGTCTGTCGGATTCCGGGTTCTCTCGGATTTCAAGTATAGGATTTAAGGTTATCGGATTTTGGATTCCATCGGATTTTACAATGTTCCGGATTCATACACCGGATTCAAGTGTATCGGATTTAAGGTATCCGGATTTCATGACCATCAGTTTTGGGGTTAACGGATTTCGGGAATTAGCAAATTCATGAGTACCGGTTTCTCAAAGATATCGGTTTTCAAATGTAGGATTTTGGGTATCGGATTTCAAAGAATCGGAATTCATACAAGGTCGGATTTAGGTTCCGGATTCCAGGGTCTCGGTTTTCATAACATACGGTTTCTTGAATACTCGGATTTACTATCATCTTCTCCATCTCCACTTCCGCCAACTTCAAACATTCATGAGTTAAATTCCAGGTTTCTTAAAACCCATTAAACCTTACCAAAAACAGGTCTAAACATTTATAAGCATGAATTCATCTTTCATTAACACCTTACAATCTTATAAATCAGTAAAACATGCAAAAACCCACTTAATCAAAATCCTTCAAAGTTCATTCATGGTGTTCTTAAGGTTTAACCATAAAAACCCAGCAAAACATAGCATGTTATATATCAATAAACAAGAATCATAAACTAACCACTACTTTGAATTAGAAAGCAAAAATCTTTAAATCCGATTTTCTTCTTTTCTTGTTATCTTCGGCAGAGAGTTTACACACAAAACACACACTTACACTTTTCTTTCTTTTGAAAATAACAAGCAATTGTCCTCCAGATTGACATATACACACACGTACACATATTTTGAAGAAAACTAAGCAGGAGGTGTAATTTTCTCATAGCATACACATGCATACGTATACACTTACAAACATACATACATACGCATACTAACATACATGCATACAATTTACTCTTTCAATTAATTCATGTAACTCATATATATATATATATATATTTAATTAATTACTCAAATTAATTAACTTCAAATAATCACAAAATCAAATAAAACAAGTAATCACATACCGCTAACCCGCTAATCTACTAGCCCAGGTTTGCGGGTGTTACAAATGTCGTGTAATTTAGTATAATCGTTTTCTAAAACTTGTGGTAAAATTTTAACGGTGACGATCCCCGTAGTAAAAAATCATAGTTTTAGTTTAATGGGTATCTCTACAATGAAAATTACCTATTTAATCACATGTTTATCTTAAACGGGGATATCTGTTTCCCCGCGGTTTTCCCTGGTTACCCGACGGGGATCCCCGTTTAAATCCCCATGGTTTTTTAAGCGGGGATGGAGGGACCAATCCCCGCCCTGAACCCGCCCCGTTGTCATTCCTACTTATGTGTGTGTCTATATATATGTATGTATGTATAAGGGAGGGTTCAAACGAGAACTATTTTTCATACAAGAACTGCGAGAACCACTCTTAGCCCTTGATTAAATTTAATGAATTCTAAAAATTTTGGCGGCTCATTAATGCTTCATTAATGGATCATTAATAGCGCACTAAGGAGGGTTATTTCGGGAAAATCAAGTCTCATAAATTAATGATAGCTCATCCGAACGTAATTCACAGTTGAGTAAATATATAAATTACCAAAATACCCTTATTAATGAGTCATTAATGGCGTTAAAAACAGGTCTCGTACGAAAAACAGTTCCCATTTGAACTCTTACCTATGTCTATACTATATTATAAAGCATTTAAGCCTTTTACTTAAACTCTTAAATTTTAAGTGTTTTGAAATTACTAAATTACCCTTCATATAAACTAAATTAAGTAACTATTAGATATGGTTAATAAGATTCTTATATTCTATTTTAATTACTAAATTTTACATCTTTAAGAAAGTCAAAGTCAATACAATTTTTTGAAATTCAAAGTCAATACAAATTAACTTAATTATTAAAAAATAATTTCATAATTTTTTTTCAATTACGGGGAACAAAAAAGTAAAGGAAATAGAAAAAAGATAAAGAAATTAGACATGTCACCAAACGAAAATTATTTATCGTCACCATATCATATTGAAAACAGACATGTTAATGAGTAAAAATTATTCGTTGTCGCCGCATTGCGCGAATATCATGCTAGTATATATATATATATATATATATATATATGTGTGTGTGTGTGTATATACACATGTATATACACACACGTCTGTGTATAAAATCATCATTTGTAAAGTAAATTAGAAAGGAAAGAGAAGCAAAGCATATGATTCCTACTAACATAAGTACTTTTTCAATCATCTTTTTGACCTATGTAGTGCCTTCCTTATATTCTTGTCTCTAAACAAACTTGAATTTAATACAAGAGAGTTATATATATATATAGGGGAGGTTCAAACGAGAACTGTTTTTCGTACGAGAACTGTGAGAACTAATATTGGTCATTCAAGTGGTTAGTGAAATTTATGGATGAAAAGTGTGGGAGGATTGAGTGTAGCAAGGTGCATATGTAAGGAATTCAGGGGCGGACAATCCAATTGAAGGAGGGAGAATTGGACGGCTAAGATTGGTTCTCGCAGTTCTCGTACGAAAAACAATTCTCGTTTAAAGAGAGGGTTCATTTGAGAACCATTATTATTATGAGAACCGCGAGAACCAATCTTAGTTGTTCAATTTTTAAGTGGAATTCATGGATGAAGAGCGTGAGGGGATTGAGTATGACAAGGTGCGTGTAAGGAGTTCATGGGTGGGCAATCCAATTGAAGGAGGAGGAATTGGACGGCTAAGATTGGTTTTCGCGGTTCTCGCAATAAAAACGGTTCTCAAATGAACTTTTCAATATATATATATATATATATGGAAGGATTCAAACGAGAACTGCGAGAACCAATCTTAGCCGTTCATTTTGATTTTTGGATAATGAAATTCATGAATAAAGAGCGTGGGGGAATTGAGTGTGGTAGAGTGCATGTAAGGAATTCATAGGTGAGTAATCCAATTGAAGGGGGGGAATTGGACGGCTAAGATTGGTTCTTACAGTTCTCGTACGAAAAATAGTTCTCGTTTGAACTTATATATATATATATATCTCCAATGCAATAGCCTATTGTCGGTGTGGTTGTAGAGGAGAATCTATTCATATTCGTAGACACCGCCAATAACAATTCTTCAATTGAGATTTAAGAATAAATTCGGTGAATAACTTTTAAGATATTCCCATAGTCGACATTATTCATTTGCTTAAAAACACTATAAAAAATATGTCATTTATCCACGTTTTATAAAAAGTGTGTAAAAAATTTAAGTATTGTCACATTCGATTTTAAAAGTACACGCTTTTATATGTGTGAATTTAATAATAAATAGATAATTATAGAAGTTCACATTTAAAAACGTGGACTTTTGTAACTCTAGAATTATTTTCAAATTCTCCACGCTTAGAAATGTGAAAATTTAAATAATTTGTCCACACTAATAAATGTGATTTTTTACTCCAATTTTTACATTTTCAAATGTAAAGATTTGGTAGAAATTAGTAACACCCAAAATTTCAATGCTTGACCATAATTATTCACGATTTTAAATGTTAATATATTAATAAAAAATATGGATAATCAACATTTTTTTTGTAGTGAAAGATGCAATGTGTTAGAAAATTCTAGTTTGAAATTGGACATTTAGAAATTAAACTTTGGCATACATGATTTGTAAACCCTTAATCAAAACCCAATCAGTTGATTTATAGAAACCTAATCTGGAACAAGATGAACACAAAGAAAATCATATAGAACTCAGATCAATATTTGACAAAGTCAAATATAGATTTGGAGCTTTGAATCCAGCAAAGAACCTTGAAGATCGATATCTGCCTAAAAACGAAGAATCAAGGTGAAATCATGAAAAAACATCTTAACCTTCATAGTTGTTTAATTAAACTAATTAGAAAATATAAGAAAATAACGAAAAGAGGTTAAAATAGTTGTTAATTTGTAATCACGGGTAATTTACGTACAATGAATCAAATTTGAAAGTTAATTGTATTTTTGTATCCAAAATAAAGATAGTTGTATATAATAATAGCTTAGCAAAGTTTATCGTATTTTCACACGCTTTATTGTAAAACTAAATATGTATTATAACAATGATACTAACACAACTTACATTTAACTATATTCTAGAGGTGAATATGGAAACCAAAAAACCAAACCCAAATCGTTAAAACAGACAAAACTGGACCAATAAAACCAAAACTATTTCGAAACCAACAGTTTGATTTTAAACTTTACAAAAATTGATGGGTTCAGTTCAGTTTTAGTTTTAACTAAAAACCAAACCGTTAAGAAAATGACCAACTAATTATCTACTACATTTTATATTTTTTACAATGGTATAATCTTTGATGTGTTTTACTAATTTATTACTAGTTTATTAATTATTTTGAGACTTCCGACATAATGGTCATATGATTTAGGTAAAGTTTTAAGATTTTTCTATATTTGGTTAAGATTTTGTTTATAAAAATGTATATGTAACTTGTTAAAATATAATGACGGCTAAAAATCTCATTTTAGTCATGACAAATTTAAACCCAAGAATAAAATTAAATAAAGTAAATTGGCACGTTAGTGTGAAAAGAGACGGGTTTGGTTCATAAACCAAAACTATTAATAACATGAAACCATCAAAATCAAAACAAATAGAAATCGAAACCTATCGGTTTTAAAAATTCTAAAACTAATCTTTACATTTTGATGTAGATTGATTCATGAGATCACCATACTTATAACTGAATTAAGTCTAATCATATACTTTTAATATTAACTTTTGATTAATGAGATCACCTAAATTCCTGTTTTCAATAAATCAAGTTTAAGAGATTTCACAAACACTAAACAAATGAAAGAGTCAAAGAGTTGAAATTTATAAACATTGCATTCTAACTCAATTACATAATAATTGGAACTATGAAACATTACACACACATATATATAATCAGCAACTTCATGATTCAGATATGCGACAAAACTCTTCCAACAAACGGAAACACAAATAACTCAGAGTTAACAGTTTACTTCTTAATTTCAAAGTGGCTCTCGCAAAGAATCTTCACAAACTCATATTATCTTCATTTCGCAAAGAATTTTCACAAACTCATATTAGCACTTTGTGATTATTCTGCACAAAACTCATCACAACCTCTTCTTTATTCGTCGTCGCCGCATTGCGCGGGTACCCCACTAGTATATATATATATATATGTATATATATATATATGTATGTATATATATATGTGTGTGTGGTTAGGTTTTATATAAAACCATCCTTAAACATAAAACCTAAAGAACAAATCTCAACCAATCATTTAAAATGCAAAAAATAAATTGAAAATTGATATCAATATCTCACACGTCATGCAACGCGGATAAAGATGATAAACAAAATACAACGCAAATGAAGATGATAACCAAAATGCAACCCGCTAATATTTTGGAGTTTGCAAAGCAAAATGCAAATTTTAACACTCCATACTTCCATAGTATAGTTTTCTAAACAAATACATTTTCAAATATCAAAACATATGTACCATAATATAAAAGCATATGGAGTTATGGACTACTTTACGAATCTTCTTTCAAAAAACAAAAATCACAGTAACCCACTGATATTTTGGAGTTTGCAGAACAAAAATCATTCATTAATATGTTGGAATTTGCAGAACAAAAATCAAACCTTGAAACGGCAACGAGAAAGGTGCGAACTCTATGTTGGCTGCGAACGGGGCGAATGCAATTTATCGATGGAATTTGAAAACTTTGGACGTTGATTTTTAAAGCATTAGGCGGTGGAGTTTGAAGTCATTAGTTGCAATTGGACGGTGGACGTACGGTGCGGCGGTGGAGCTGAAATTTAGTCAAACATGGTAGGCAAGCTTCATTTGATAATTAATAGGGTTGAATGGAGAGGATATAAACGTAGAGAGATAGTAAAGAGAATGAACGTGAGTTAGGGATGTGAGTTTTTAATCTCAGAATTCTTATAATAGTAAAGAGAATGAACGTGAGTTAGGGATGTGAGTTTTTAATCTCAGAATTCTTATAATACCCACACATATAATTATATCTTATAATTATTTAATTAATTATAAAAATGTCATTGCCAGATCTTAATCTTTGATTTAGTTAATCCTATGGTCCAAGATTGGTTTTTAGATTCTATGATTAAGAGTTGGTTCTATATTGATCATATATATATATATATATATATATATATATATATATATATATATAAGGTTCATGTGAAAAATATTTTTTTACGAAAAGCGCAAGAAGTATTTATAGTCTTTGATTACCTTTTGATCTAATGGTACACATAAATTAAATTATTGTATTTAATTAAACTAGTTTAAGACCCCGTGTATAAACATGGAAATAAATAAATTAAATTTAAAAATTGTAGGTATTAAAAAAACTAATATATAGTTAAATAATTGTAAAACATACATAGGGTTATGAAATCTCTTAAAAGTGATAAATCTATTAGAAACCATAAATTCATACAAAACATAATTATATTTTGTGTATAACCTCTTTATAAACAACATTTATCATTCTATTTGTAGAGTTGACTTCTTATCGCAAATTAGAACTTTTAAACCATTATTATTCTTTTCTTGAGAAACCACAACATAATTGACAATTAGTGAAAACAGAACGCTTTAAAAACAATCCAATATTAGTTAACGCTTGAACAATAACATAAATAAGTGATAATTACATAGGTTTACATATGTATGTAATGTATCGGGATTATTTTAGGTAATTATGGAAAGAGGAAAGGATGATTGACGGGGAAAAAAATCTAAAAATGGAATGTTGATATTATAATCCTTTCCCTTTTAATATATATCTTAAAGATTAAAGATAAAAAAAGGTTTTAAAAGATCAAAGGTTTTAATTGGTGGAATCAAAACTAAATAAAAAATGATGATGTAAAAACCTTTTCTTTTAATATAGATATTAGATTAGATTAGATAAAAAAGGTATAATAGGGATCTTAAATTAAATTTATTCCCCCCCCCCCCCCCCCCAATTAATTTCTCTCTTCTCATTCAATCTCCTAGGCTAGTTTTTCAAGGTTCGTTAATGAACACTTACTAGAAATTATAAAAATGTCCACATATTTATTTCTAATTACCTTCGTTTATTAGTGGACATTCGATAAAAAGTCAATATTTCGTATACGTAATTTTTAAAATTTTGATAGTTTGTTCACTAATAGACCAATCCACACATTTTTCTCTCTCTCTAATTAATAAATGATTTTCTTGTCTAAATTGTTTTATTTTCTTTTTCCATAGTGTTGCTTTTTTCACTAGTGTACATCCAAATTTATCCGTCCAATTTTGTCTAATTTCTTTCTCATCGCCATTTCCCCCAATTATTTATGTTCATTGGTGAACAGCTGATTCTAAAACTAGACATATGTATAATTTTTGTTTAAGTGGTTGTATATTCGTGAACAACACAATAGAAGCCAAAAATTAACCTTTCTTCTTGATCTAAGTCATATTGATTACAACCCATCAAAACATTTTGATAACAAATAATACAGGCCAACAAGATTAACAATCCCTTTCATGTAAATGTTAATGATTACAAACCAAAACACCAAAAGAAACTTCTTTTCAGATGATAAATGGGAGGGCATCGGTGATAATGATACGCAATTTAAAGAAAAAACAAATAAAAAAATAAGTATAGAACCAAAAAAATGTTGAATAATAACTTAAGGAACCATATTTGG
Organism: Dittrichia graveolens; assembly: GCA_038502395.1. Classification (NCBI taxonomy): domain Eukaryota; kingdom Viridiplantae; phylum Streptophyta; class Magnoliopsida; order Asterales; family Asteraceae; genus Dittrichia; species Dittrichia graveolens. The sequence goes on along the minus strand of JARJIL010000005.1, from coordinate 83,594,177 downwards.
TATGAAAATTAAAGAAAACGGGACATCAAAAATCCCGAAAAATAAACCCTAGATGAACTTTAGATATCATTATGGTCGGTGATTGGTGGAATGGAGGTCAGTAATAGAGGAGAGAAACAGAGTAGATCAACAGTTGTTGTTCTTTGATGGTGAAGGTGTTCGGCGATTGTTGTTCTTAGATGGTGAAGGCGCCGGTTAGAATCACCCTTAACTATCCTTTGATGGAATCACCATTAAATGTTCTAGTTGTTCATCATCAACGTTGTAACGCTATTCTTCATTGAAATCACTAAATCAATCCGGTTGAAAGATTGGAAAGCATGTGGCCCTGATGAGTTTAGGGTTGGTAGTGTTTTATCAATCAATGGATTAAACGACGGTAGATGACAAATAGAGACGTGGGAAGAACCGATGGGTGGGTTGGGGAGATGGTGGCGATGGCCGAATATGTTTCTTGGGTTGCGATTGATGGCTGTTATATGGGCTGACAACGGTGGTGGCCATATTGGTTTCTTGTGCGGTGATTGATGGAGGTAGTAGGTGGCTGATGGCAGTGGTGGCCTGATGGGTTTTTCAGGGGCGATTGATGGAGGTTACATGGGGAGAGGGAAGGGAACTGCGGTGGTGGCCAGATAGCTTTCTTGTGGATGTAGAAAGATAACATATATCGGGAATTAAAAACTAGGGTTTTGATGAGTGGGTGAGAGTTTGATCGATTAAGGTGAAAGGAGAAAGTATTATAGCTTAAATGTCTAATTTACCCTTATCATCTTTAATTTATTACCATTTTAATTTATCTTAATTGCAAAAATGCTACAACCCATTACAACCCTAGATTAGATGATCTAAAGGACAGAAACGCTTCTCTCACTTTTTGTAAAAATAATACTTTTTTGCATGAACCACACTATATATATATATATATATATATATATATGAAAATCATTCTTGATTTTAGTTATGATCATATTAATCTAACCATACAATATCAACCGTGGACTACAACACAACTCCCTCTATAAGCTATAGAGTTTAATACAAAGGCCTACATAAATTATGCTAATATAAAACGATTCAACCTTTTAAATTATATTTGATTGATAAGCGTTAGTGTTAGACTATCCTTTTGGCTATGGTTTAAAGAGTTCATGTATGTAAATCTATGATTGTTTTAGCCAAAGGTGTGTTTACCAAACATAAAGGGGAATATAAAGGTAACCAAAGGTAGGTTTTACCCAATATTCTATATAATGTAATACATATTGTTGTGGGTTGCACTTGAGTGTACCAATATAGTAAGAATAAAATTACATTTTATCATATTAACCTTTAGGCTTGTTCCTCGTCGTTCTCTTTTAAGACTCCTCCTTCCTTTCTTTTCCTTTAGGAGCACGCTAACTCTTTAAGATAGTTCGTTGTACATAAAGATATGTTACAATCGTCCATGGTAGAATTTAAAAAATTTATACTTTGTGTTTTCTTTTTAGAAAGACATAAATAATCACTTTTTCATAGCCACAATTATTATCTAATTATTCGTATTTTACAAACAAACCAACGTTCTAATTATTTTCTTTTAAAGTGATTTATAACGCTGTTCAACATGGTTTATGATAGTCATACAACTTTGCTAAGATATCAACAACAATATCTTCTCACAAATATTAAACTTCTAGCAGTTACTCAACTAAACTTATCAATTCAATTCTTGTGTCTCAAATACTCGAGAACATTTCACCCTTGGTCACTTCACGATATGTAAGTGTACGAAATTTGACTTAAAACAAACACAAAAAATTCTAGACATGTATATTAAAAGAAACTCACACAGAGTATGTAATTCAACTTCGATTAAGTCTTGCGCATTAGTCTTAGTCGACTCAATACAGTCGCAGGGGAGAATGGCGAGAAGGAAACAGTCATCACAGGGTAGAATGGCGAGAAGGAAACAATCACGGGAAAAGTTTGTGAGAAGATTGATTAGCGAGCATGGGGTACTATGGTTGAATCATCGATCATGGGCACGTGGAATTGTTGACATGAGAATGATCTATTGATGGTATGGTAGAATCATGGGCATGGTGTATTATGGGATATTAGGGTTGCTTATACTAGCGTTTGGTAACAAAGGGTAATATGGCGATATCAAATTACAAGGATCCCTATTTCAACCAAAATCTACTTTAAATATGCTTTACTTTGAAGGATTATGAGAATTTTTTTTATAAACTCTTCTAACTTTTAGCAATTGGACAAGGTTTATAGCTTGTAAATATAATAACAAGAATCTCAAGCCTTAATAACTCTCCACAATCCTGTTGTCGAACTTATCCAAAATAAAAAGAAAAGAATTGTGTATAATTAATGAAATTAAAGGATGACTTTTGTAGTTTTTTGAAAATATATCCTTTTGTGGTTTTAGGATAAATGTTTTAATTGTATATTAGACAAGGAAATAATTAATAAATTATAACTAGTGAATTGATATCTCCTCACATATTTTATGTTTAGTTATCTTCTTGTAATATTAATAAAAGACTAATATGAATAAAATTTATTAGATAACTCTAACAATTTATTTAGATAAAAATTGTAATTATTAAATCTGAACCATCTATTTTGGTAAAAATTGAAATCTAAATTTGACTTTTCTCGTGACCTTAATCTGATCAAAATTATTAGTTAGATGGAATTTCATATATGTTCTTAAATATTAAAATATTGTATATGTCCACCCTAATTTATAAATATCATATTTACCCTTTATAAAATTTCAAAATATCATAGTTAACCAAATTTTTAGTTTTATCATTTTAAAATATTTTATAATCGTTTTAATTTTTTTTAATTATAACCAATAAAAACTTAACCTTATTGCCACTAATTGTAATAATAATATTTGATGGCTTGTAAAAGAAGTACAATCGTGTGTCTTCATATCATGATACAACGTATCTGTCGTCATGTCCGCTCTCCCCTAGCATTGACACTTCCGTTGCTGGTCTAAGTGTTAAAGTCATCGGCTGCAATTTTTTAAAATTCTCATGTATTTCTTTTGATAATTATATAATATTTAATTTTTTAATGTTTATCATATTTAAACCAACCCGTGTATCAAACATGCTAATGTAGTTTGTCTAATAATATTAATGTAACATATGATATAAATTAAGACACTAGATAAAAAAGAAAAAAATTTAAGTGAATATAAATCCATATCCTACTATTAAAAAGATAGATTAACAAAGATTATTTTCAAAGTATACAAATTGAGGTGAAAAAAGGATGATTCGGTATTTCTATAAGATAGTGGCAAAACTTTTAACACATAGGCTGAAAGATGTTGTTGGGAAAGTAGTGAGTCATGGACAATCGACTTATATTGAGGGACATCAAATTCTTGATTACTCTCTTATGCTTAATGAAGTTTGTAGCTGGGTAAAGAAATCCAAAATCGCATTTTGTTAATCAAAGTCAACTTCAAAAGGGCATTCGATTAATAAGGACATAAAAATTCTTGATTACATGGTGTCATTGTTGGAGAAGTAAATAAGGAAAGATTATACCAATGACCTGTTAAGCTAAGATGAATGTAGACTTGTAGATGATGAAACCAGCACCTTCAAATGATCAAATACACATTCTTCAAGCTTTAGGATCACCCAAGAACCTCTACTGAAGTGTATGAACTATTTTGGAACAAGAGGTATCGAGAAAAGTGTTAAAAAGTTAGACCTTTGCTTCTGTCTAGAAAAATAGTATTTATAGAGCTGACAAGATTCTTTGTAGGTGCAAGTGGGACAACTTGTGACTGGTGAATGCTTTACGACCGTAGAAGTGACATATATGGCGGTAAAAGGGGTTTTCATCCTAATCAAAAACTGGTTCAGGAACAGCCTTTTCTGAACTTGAACGTTCGTGTCCTGAAGTGGTTCCTAAATCTGAACCTAAACTTAGCTCCCGCAACTTCACTTTCTTTGAAAATGTGACCTGAAGCTAAATCTTTTGACTTTCGAGCTCCTAAATATCCAACTTTTGAATTCTTTTGTCTGCAGTCCTTTATTTGACCGTAGAAGGGAAAACTATAGCCGTAGAAGGGCTATGGGTGTAGAAAGTATAACTACCTCATTTTGATGTTTTAACCTCTGAAATTCACACGATTTCTAGAATTGGGCCTTTTCTTTTGAATTTCATTGGTTCTTCTCTGTTTCTTGTTCTTTTGCTATTGTATATCTGCATGGTAGAATATAAACGATTAAGAAGCAAAATATAACATTTTCACCATAAAAGTTAGTACAAATGCACTTGAATCTATATGATAAGCATGAATGATTTAAGACATATCAACTCCCTTAGGTGGTGTTAGCTAGATTCGGTTATAGTAAAAAGTGCAATTTGGTTCCAAGTGAAGAATATGGGTTTCAAGTTGTCTCCAATCGGAAAAGGCTTCGGTTCTTGTTAATGGATCACCCACAAATGAATTTCACTATCTAGAGGGTGAGACAAGGCGACCCTCTTTCCCTTTTATTTTTATTGTACTCATGGAGAGGCTTCATGTTGTTATGTTGGAAGCATCGTTCATGTAACGCCCCAATTTATAAACCTGATATTTATATATGAAATACCACTATTATATTCATATCTGTAATTTTCAAGAAAAGCGGAAGCCTACAAGTTTTAGAACATGTTTGCTCAAAAGATATACACATATGTACAACTAAAGTTTGGTACAAAAGCTTGACATATTACACAACGAGATGTTAAAAGTTTTTCCCAAAATAGTTTTATCAAAAGTGGTCAAACAGGAGCTTTGCTCTTGTCCTTGTTACGCCCTGCAAAACATTTTAAAATTAGTATCCGATAAGCTATGAGAGCTTAGTGAGTATTCTAGACTGTTAATCATATAAACACATGGAATAAAATCACATAGAGATAACACATGTATATTAGGAAGGCATGCCAGCCTCTGGTTCTAGATCTAGGGCAGCAATCATGAGCCACAGTACTGTACTAATTCGGAGTCCTACTGCACAAAGTAGTATGCTAATCAACACATATGATTAATACATGAATGACATTCTGATGTAATAACACACATGATGCAGATATGAAGAATAGTCTAGAAGACTCACCTTATAACCAGTTTACATAATAAGTAGTGTATATCACTTGATAAGGTATCCAAACATGATCCTATACAAATAACATAACAACATATAATTAATAACACATTTTGTCCCGAACTAGGACCTACACGGGCCGTGTACCCTGTACACCACACGACCTCACTTAGCCACATGGCCTGTGTTGACCAAAACCCTTACATGGGTTGTGTGCCTCTACATGGGCCATGTACCTCATATGCTACATGACCATGTATACTTACATGGTTTATCACCTTCTTAGGTCCCTACACAGGCCGTGTACATCAACACAACCTGAGCTACACAGCCTGCTCAAAGCTACATGGATCGTATAGACTACAGACTCAATCGACTGTGTTTTCTCACAGACACTATTTTGACCCATAGTTAATTTTAATGAACCAGGGGTGTTTTCCGACACCCCATACAGTGAAAAACAACAACTAAACAAACAAGAAACACTAAATACATGATTTGATAATTGATTCAACCATTTGAATCACTTTTGACCCACTAAAACTTGAATTCAATACAAACTAGTCATACCTTGCGCTTATATCAATTAAGATGGTGATGTTAGATGCTTAAACTTGCTGATTTCTTGATCAAAATTCGCAGAGGATGGTGGCAGATGGCATGTACATATGTATGAATGTGTTGTCTGTGTGTTTGTATGGTTTGAAGACAAAACCATATATATCTATAACTTATACATATTTACACAAATAGTCCTCCTACTTAATCACTTTAATTTTGTCAAAAATGGCCCCTCTAGTTTTATAAACACGTCTAATCACATATAGCAACTTATAACACATATAACAATTATTTGTTTATTATCATTTAATTAAGGTTATTTGAACCTTGGGTGTTATAGATCAAAGGTTATTTTCATGGGATAAATCTTCCAAATGATGGCCTAGTTTTATCACACTATTTATTTCTGAATGATGCTATCTTCTTAGGTAAATTTTTTTTTTGAACAGCGAAGTTATGTTAGTATGTTAATGGGCTGGGTCCGCAGTGACATCCATATAGGACAGTATGCGAGCCCCAAGCCACGCGCCAAGTTCGTAATTAAACGCCTTTGCCTGGGTTTGAACCCAGGACCTCCAAGGAAGGCTTTGCCTTCCACCTCCCTCTTAACCACTAGGCCAAGAGATCATTGGTCAATGTTATGAGGATTCTTCTTAGGTAAATGGTTCATTTCTAATTGAGTCAATGTTATGAGGATTCTTAGATGCTTCCATATGGCTTTGGAACTTAAAGCCAGTTTGGCTAAAAGCAAAAATTTTGGTATTGGTGTTCTAGAAGAGGAAGTTCAAAATATGTCATGGTTTTTTAAATCTGATAGTGCCAAACTTCTGTTCTCTTATCTTGGAATTACGGTTGTGGCAAAAAGTTGGAGATGTAAGTTCAAAACTTTCTAATTGGGAAGCTAAGAACTTATCATTCGGTGGAAGAGTAACATGTGCAAATCTGTTTTAGGAAGTATACCATTATAGTTTATGTCTTTTTTCAAAGCTCCCATTGAAGTGATTGATGCAATAAGGAAAATTGGAAGGAGATTTATATGGGGTGCTTCAAACACAGGCAAATCCAATATATGCAGAGTAAATTGTCAAAAGCTAAGAGCCCCAAATGATTTTGATAGTTTTGGTATCGGTTTGTTAAAGGATGCAAGCATTTCGTTACTCATAAAATGGTGATGGAGGTTAAAAATCGAGGATCATGCTTTATAGTGTGAGTGTTATCAATGTTATTCATGTTGACATAGGAAGGGATTCTTCATCATTTACTAACTCAAGAAATATAGGAGTTTGGTTAAACATAGTGAAAGCAAGGAAGTATTTTCTTTCCTTGAATTTAAATATTGATGACCGATCGTTGGTTAGGATCCGTTCCCTTAAAATCTACTTTTCCAAAATTATTTGAGCTAGAAGAAGATAAGGAATGTACAGTTGCTATGTATGTTACTAATGTATCCAATGATAGAACTATTTGGTCTTGGTCTTGGTCTTGGGTAGGTGTTATTGAGGATGCTAGATTATTGGGGTAGATTCATACATTGGAAAATCTACTTAAAAATGTTACCTTAAACAAAGATGAAGACCTTGGAGACGGGAAGATGATCTCAATGGGGTCTTTTCTGTAAAAATTTTGAGATCTATAATTGAGAATCTGTCCAATTCTTCTTTTGAAAACAAATGTTTTTCGTGTAAATGGCTGCCACCACGTATTAATTGTTTTGTTTGGCTATGCTTTTTAAATCGGATTCATACACGCTCTAATCTAAGTGCAAGGAGTATAACTATGTCATTTGATTATTGTCCATTTTGTAACATAGATGTGGAAATTGTTGATCATTTGTTCTACTTATGCCTAATACTAGAGGAAGTATGACAAATTGGCAATAGTTTCTTAATTAGTACAATATTAACGTTGAAGTACATAACTCTCTCGATGAGCTCCTGTGTGTCATATTGGATAATGGCAAATCGAAAAAAATGGAGAATTTCATGAAAGCTACAATGGATAGTTTATTGTGGTTCGTGTGAAAAAGTTAAAATAATACAATATTTAATGACAACGCTTTTTAGTTTGAGCTATACTCTATACTTGAATAAATTATTATGTAGCTAAATGTATCTTTTTAATTTGAGCTTTATGCTATTATAATACTACTATTTTCTTTTAATTGCCTGTACTTTCTATTGTCGAAGTTTTAATAATATTTTGAGTTATTTAGACGGGTAATTTTCTTGTCTAAAGTTCTTTTTTTCGTTGTTAAAAGAAAATACTGAGGTTTTACCCATAGCTTAGGTCTTGAGTTCGAATCTGAATAATGAAGTTTTTTTTAATAAAATAATAGAGAGCATTACTCCCTTATGATGTTTGGCTTGAGCTCACATACTAACCTGTTACTATGAGCCTAAGATACTAAATTAGTAATAATAATATTAATAATAGTTAAAGGCATTAAATGACATATTGATTGTTACATAAAGTACCAAATAGGCTTACGTTAGTTGTTGTGTTTGCATTTCCCAATTCTAAAGTCCCTCACTTTAATGCACCTTCACCCCCCTTTCTCTCTCTCTCTCCCTCTCAATCTCTTTCTTCTGCGATCTTCTTTATACACATTCATTCACTGTTTCTCTTGGCAAAACGCAAATTCAAGCCACCTGTTTTTCTACCCATCACCATCTTCTGATCAAATTCCTCAAAAACCCTATTTTTTAATTTAATTTTTATTTTGTTTTCCATTTTGATTTTGGGGGGTCTCTCTTTATAGGCTTTCTCCATGTCTGTATAAAGAGAGAATCCACTTTTTGGCATAAATAAACCGTTGGAGATCACCATATCTGGAGTAAAAAGAGGAATTGGGTTTGCTTCGTTTATCAGCAATTTATTTTCTTGTTAAATATTTAATACTCTTTTTTCCCTTTTTGATAAAAGATATAATCTTTTTCCCTCTTTTGATAGATTTTTATAGCTTTAGTTTTTCTGGGTTTCTAAGCTGTGAGGATTTTGATTTCATTGTTTCATTTTCTTGATTAATTTCAATCTTTTTTTTTCTGGGTTTTCGTGGAGGTGGGGTTTAGGGGTTCTATGGCTGCTGGTCTTGATACTTCTGGCGAATCTACAGTGGTTGTTTCTCTTGATGATGTTCATCAATCTTCACCAAAACCGGAGGTTGTTGCTGTTACTAACGAGAGTGAGAATATCAATGTTGCAAATCCCGATGATAATGGTTCTACCGTGAATAACGTTGAGCCCCAAAAGGGGTCTGATTCTGATTCAAATACAGATATGAAAATCCAACAATTTGTTGATATTTTGTCTAATTTGAAGTTGAATCCCATGGCTAAAGAATTCTTTCCCTCTTCGTACTCTCAAATTGATCGCAATGGTGATCAGACTGAGCTAACCCTCAATTACTTTGCGCCTGCTTTTTATACAAATTATCATCTGGTTGATGCGATTGAAGGTTACCCTAATAATCGCAGGGTATGTTACTCTGCCGTTGTAATTTTACTGAATTCTGTTTTCAAATTGAATCTTTGTGGGTAATTTCTGGAGTAGATGAATGTTTTTGTGATGAGTATTTGACTTTCATATGTTCTTCTGATTGGTAATTTTCTTTTTCCACAATCATGATTTTTTCAACTTCTAGAATCTTTAATTCATTGGCATTCGATTTTGATTTATATGATCAAATTTGATGCTTTGCTGCAGTATATATTCCTGTAACTAGTGGCTAGTACATTTTAAGTTTAGTAAATGACCACTTTTGTTTAATTTTAAACCTCAAAACAAGAACCTGGCTTCTTAATTTTTTTATGTTAAACATGGTTTTTTCTTAAATGATATAATTGGTGTATGTCATTCAAGTTGCTAAGATTATTTGTTGTTTTCTGGAGGTATTCGGATGATAGATTTCCGCCCGTAATAGTTTCCCTTTCGCAGATCAATATGTTTCCATGTTCCCGAATATCAAGTCTAAACTTATGTCATGATCTTGATTCTTAATCATTGTTATTAGCAACATCAAAATTTCACATTGCAAGCTCAAAACAACAAGATTATGTATGTTATGCTGTCTAATTATGTAATGTCTCTTATCTTCTGAATCATTGGACTGAATTATCTTACATTTGCATTTGGTTTCTTGTTAATGTGTGCTTACCTTTCATAGTTACACATTAGACTTTTTTGCTTGTAGACTAATTACAATAATAGGATCTAGTTGTTTTCATTAACCAAATGTTACCAAGATCATATTTTTCACATTTGTCATTTGTTGTCATTTTGGATTTACACACTACTATTAAAAAATCTGTAAATTCTCAAGTTTCATTAATTTTGTTTTCTCAGAGGAGAAATAACTATAGCCAGGGCAGAAGACGGTTGAATGGGAGAGCTTTCAGAGCTCAGAGAGAAGATAGCATTAAAAGAACCGTTTATGTTTCTGACATCGATCATAATGTGAGTAAGAATGCTTGTTCTCATTTACTTTTTGCAGTTAAGGGAACCATTTGATTTTCATTTTGATTAGTATTATGAATTTCCCCCTTGTAGGTCACTGAAGAGCGACTTGCCGCTCTATTTAGCGCCTATGGACAAGTAACTCCTTGGACTTTAAATTTTATTTTAATAGATTTAAATTAATGTTAATATATTATTTGACTTCTTATTTTATATGTTATTATGAAGGTTCTAGACTGTCGAGTTTGTGGAGATCCACATTCACGTCTTCGCTTTGCATTTGTGGAGTTTGCTGATGAGAGTATGTCGGACATTATAGCTTTAAATTTATAGGGCTGATTGCAGAAAAATATAACCAAATTTTCAAGAAATTTTGATTTATGGTGACCAACTTTCTTAATTTTTGATATAAAAATAAGATGACCCAGAAAATGGTCAAAACAATGATGTGGCAACAACTGACTTAGATAATTTCCCTTTGTTCTGATGGGCCCTTAAAACAGCAGCTGAAAGCTGGTTATCTAAGGTAATTACTATAAATAAAAAGTTTGAAATTCTTATGGTTTTATTCTAGCTAAAATAAGTTTATTACCCAAGATAGAATTCTTACCAGAGCAACCAGAGTTGGTTATGTTTTTATGTTATTCTCATATATTTATATATGTGAAAACTACATTTTTGGTATCTCAAATTTCTAATTTTGGCAAAGCTTACATACTACCATGATAATAACAGATTCTGCAAGAGCAGCTCTTAATCTTAGTGGAATAATGCTTGGATTCTCTCAAGTTAAGGTTTTGCCTTCAAAAACTGCAATTCTTCCTGTGAATCCAACTTTCCTTCCCAGAGTAAGAATCATTCTAGTATTATTTAGTTTAATTTATGTTTAAAAAGATGCCATTGTTTATTAATAATTATTTATTTAACTTCTTCATGATCTAAAATCCAGTCAGAAGATGAGAAGGAGATGTGCGCAAGGACAGTCTACTGTACAAATATTGACAAAAAGGTTGAAACTTTTGTCATTTTTTCCCCTGGAAAATTCTAATCCCTCTTATTAAATGAATTTTCCCTTCATTAAAAGATGATAAAAGGTTTTTTTTCTTCCAAAAAAAAGGAATCATTAGAGTTGTTGTGTTGCAGGTTTCTCAAGCTGAAGTCAAGAACTTTTTTGAATCAAGATGTGGTGAGGTTAGGACTGTTATCCTTTTTTTTTCCTTTTTTTTGTGTTGTGTTTTATTTGGTAGTTATCAAATTTATTGAACTTGTTGTGAAGGTTTCTCGTATCAGGCTTTTGGGAGACCATGTTCATTCCACGCGCATTGCTTTTGTTGAATTTGTGATGGTAAGTTCTTTCTTTTCCTTTTCAATGTTCTCTGGGTCTCGTGTATTCCTATAGATATGACAAGGATCGAGAACAAAGATTATTCTCAATATGCTTCCAAACAAGCATGTTATGTATTATCATGCCAAGTATTCAGTATGAAACCGGCCTTTTGCCTTGTGGATGTTGGATTAACCCTAGGGATGGTAATTTTGAGTTTGGATGGTGGTTTATCTCAATTGGTTTCTATAAAGATTAAGCAGAAAGAACCAATTAAAATGTCAAACGGGTCGGAAAGTCGTTTGAAGTCTATTTCAATTGCATACAACTAGAAGAGACATCTTTGACCCAATCGCATGTAAATGGGTAGAATGCTTTTGAGGTTTAGCTATGGAGGAAAAGTGTCAAAAGCCATACCAAATGTATTCTAAAACATGAAACCTATTAAATTGCTTATTAAGAAAAGGATTATGTATGTGCTAGGAATCCACATACATTATCTCACTAAATATTGCTGTAATCATATTAACATATAAATTTCTTACTAATGGGGCAGCTAACCCAACCTGTTTACATCCATACTAAAAGTTACACGTTTATACCGATTACCCAACCCGTCCAACCGACAAATATATCCATCCCTACGTGAAATTATGAATTTCTGTTGGTGTATAATTTCTTGCTTGAATTGATTTTCTGAATTATAGTATCAAGAAGCCCAGTGTGTATCAAGTGTCTGAGTTAAAATTATATGCCACACATCAAAATAAAAGAAACTTATAACAAGGTAACCATGAATTAATAACAATTTCCTTTGGTTTCATTCTTAAATTGCTGTGTGATTATCATTTTGAGATACCATACCGATGAATCGATGATCTTAAATATAGTACCCAACCTCGATTCATGATGTTTATCATTAGGATTTAGTGATGATGGTTTTTCTTCTTTCCTTGTATTTTTGAAAATTACAGGCAGAGAGTGCAATTGTAGCATTGGATTGCTGTGGCCAGACACTTGGAACCCAACCAGTCAGGTAAATTTCGATATATTTATTTTTTATCTTGAAATCTTGATAAACAGGGGTTACTTAAAAAACACATTTTCATAATTCTTGAAGGGTGAGTCCTTCTAAGACACCCGTGAGGCCTCGAGTGGCTCGATCTCTTCCAACAAACTGATCAGAAATCCGTGACGTATGCACCCAGTCATCCATGAGGTGATAATGGAACTTCATGTTCGATATTCTGTCGGGTTTTTTATTTTTCTTTTCATTTCTTTTTCTGCCACTTTGGCCATGGCTACAGTAGTTATATGACCCAGAGGGAAGACAATTCCACTAAGTTGAGAACTTGTTTTTTTGTTGTGTTTCCTTCCATCATGCTTGATTGCAGAATGCAATCTACAGACAATGAGCAAACTAGTGTTGCCTTTTTAAGATTATGGTGATTCTAAGTTAAGTTCAGGTTCCTTCACTCGTGTGGTTTTTAAGAAAATAACAGACAGAACTTTTTGGTAAATAAATCATAAATGTCGAATATTAAATTCTAAAATACTTTTTGGTCCTCGTAGTTTGTTGGGCTTTGGTTCCACCTTCTAAATTTACGGTGATGATCCTTAAATGGCTGTCTTCGGTCCCTGGCCAAACTAAAAAGACTATTGTGCCCTTATCCTTTTGTGTTATTCATTTTTAATCTTAATTCATTTAAAATATAAAATAAAAACCCTTAGTTCATTTACTTTCTAATAACCAATAAGAAAAAAAATTAAAAAAACACTGATTTTATTCATCTCTCATCTTCTTTTTGTTTCTCTAGAACCTCATACATGCGCGCCATCACCGGCAACGGTAGACACATCACCACAATCATCAAATTCAAAAATAGCACAAACAGATCAAAAAATATGAAGAATCCACAAGATGAACACACAAACAGATCAAGAAATTCGAAAATCAAAACCTAGAATATACTAAATCACCAACAATAGATCGATTCCTTTGAACCACTACTTACATATCTCTTTTGGTTGTGGTTCTTTCAAGATCTGGATTCGTTGGTAGTGATTGCTTTTGGTAGTAGTTCCTTAAAGATCTGTCCTTGTTTGGAGACGGTAGTGGCGGTGAAGATGGAGGCATATTGTCGGAGGCTTCGATCATTGGTGTGGGTGGCGGTCTAGTCTTCAAACTCCGGTAAATAATTATTGAAGCTTAGAGTGGGTAAAGAGGTGGCTATGAAGTTGAAATCCATTGGTATCTTGTGGCTGATGGGTGTGGCTGATGGAGGTGGTAGTGGTTGTTGGCATTGGTGGGCTTGGTGGTGATTGTTGGCGCTGGTGGAGGTGGTGAAGAGATCTAGAAAAGTAGAAACCCTAGCGGTGGTGGAGGTAGTGCATCACCGATTAGGAAAGAAAGGAGGGTGGTAGGTGATAAAGGATTAGAGGTGGTGGTGGTGGGTAATGGTGATGGAGGTGATGGTGGTGGTGGTGTTTAGCAGAGAGAGTTAGGAAATAGAGGAGGGTGGTAGGTGATAAAGAATTAGAGGTGATGGTAACGTTGGTGGAGGTGATGGTGGGAGTGTGTTTAGCAGAGAGAGTTAGAGAGAGGGGTGAGTAAATGAGAAAGAAAAACATTTGTAATTTATAATTTATTTATACAAATTACAAATATTTGCACATATGAGGAACATAGTAACATATAAAAATTACAAAAAACCAACTCATAAATTTTTAGAGTATTTATACTCATTTTGTTTAGAGTATTAAAAGATGAGTCAAATCGTGATTTCATATGTGTTGTAAACAAATGTTCAACTTCAAAGAAACGACAAAAGAATTCAAAACTTGTCTAAGTGAGAGGTATACTATCTCTATGAAAGGGTAGAGAAAAAAAGGGAAATGAGTAAACAAAAAGGGAAAATAAAGGTAATTATAATATCATAACATGTTTTAAATATAATGCTTTTGAGTTAAATAATAGGTGATTAATGCATGATCATAAAAACATTTAAAAACATTCTTTACTAATATATATACTTTAAAGAATCGCTAAATAGAGAAAATTCGATGTAATATAAATTGCCACAAAGTTAAATTTTTCTGTTAATCATGTGTCAACTAAATTATCTAATAATTAGAGATCAAAAAACTATTGGCAAATTGCATGAAAACTCAATCAACTTTGTCTTAATTATCATTATATACAATCAACTTATATTTTTTTTAAAAAATTATACAATTAACTTTCATTGTGGTTCCGGTCAAACTGGATGAAAGAGGGATTAACTTACCTTCCATTTTATGTCCAAGGTATTCAGAATGTACTAAAGATGTCGGCTACGCCATATTCACTTGATCAAAGATGATGGCGGTATGGTGGTGGGGTCTTCATTTTAGTGGTGGGACCTCATTTAAGGAAATGGTTTTCATTAGTTGGTTCATTAAGTTCATAGCTCATCAAGATTTGGGAACTAGTCATAAGAGTGACGACTTAGTATATTTAGAGGAATAGAAACTCGATAGTTTTTTCTTCGTCCAAGCTAAACATCGAAAATGTTATTTTTGAAACTCAGCTTATGTTGTTTCAATGGTTGAACAATCGGGCTAAAAAGGAAGTCGGTTAAAATGGCAGGAATGGCTAAAGACGTCGTTCACTTAAGCAAAACTATGATAACAGTCCGCTTTCTATTGCAAGAACGCAATCAAAAGTCCTAGGAGAAATGATGTTAGCAATTTTACGTAGGCCTTTGTATTAAACTCTACAGCTTGTAGAGGGAGTTGTGTTGCAGCCCATGGCTGAAATTGTATGGGTAGGTTAATATGGTTATAAATAATATCAAGAATGCTTTTAAAAAAAATACAATCAATTTTCATAATTTTTTAACTGTATGCAAGTTGTTATATAATCAAATTTATTTTCTTAGTTATCATAATTTTCATAATACAATAAGAGCATTATGAAAGTTGATTGTATTCTTTTTATAAATTTAAAGTTGGTTATATATAATGATAATAAAATAAAGTTCACTGTATTTTATGCAATTTGCCCCTTTATTGAATGTTTTCTGTGTATTCACATACTAGTTAAATAAGAAGAAATGATCCTTATTTTCGAGAGGTTATACTCACATAACACTATTTAAGAGTATTATTATCTAAAGAATACTTAGCAAATATTTTTTCTTAATTGGGTTTAGTTAATCAAAAAGTATTCAACTTGTCACATTTTGTTATTGTATGTATTGAACTTTAAATTTTTTTTATTGTATGTATTGAACATTTAATTTGTCGCTATTGTGTGTATTAAACTTTCTATTGTATGCACTAAACTTATATTTTTTTTTCTTTTTTATGTATCCAAAATACATATCATAGCAACAAATTAGAATTTTGATACATATAATACAAACTTTTAAAATTTGATACACACATAACAAAACATAACAACTTGAATACATTTTGGTGAACTAAACATTTCTTAATTTAACTGGTAGAAAAGAATAATATTGGTGAAATGGTAAATTAAAACTTCATTGGTAATGCACACTACCAACCCATTAGAATTTTTTAATTAAGTGTAAATGAGTTATGATTCAATTTTTCCTCTTTTACCTTTTGAGAATACCAATTCGGTAGAAAAGGTAATACTAATAATATTTGACTGAAAATATTACACAAATTCAAATCATTTATATCGTACTAGATTAAATGCTCGTGTGATACACGGATTGATGTAAACGAAAATAAATATTAAACATTAATAAAAACGTATCAAATAATAATAAAATACGAATTAATTGAGATTTAAAAAATAACGAGTACGACATCAACACTCTAACCAGAAGTCGAAACATCGACGCAAGTGGGAGTGCATACTTGACGGGAGAAACGTAGTATTATTATATGAAGAGATGTGTGATTGTATTTCTTATCTAAGTTATCAATCATTATTGTTACAATTAAGGGTAATAAAGTTAAATGTTATTGGTTATAATTAAAAAGTATTTAAAATGATTATAAAATATTTTAGAATTATAAAACTAAGAGTTTGGATAATTATGATATTTTAAAATATTATAAAGGGTAAATATAATATTTGTAAATTAAGGTGGGCAAATACGATCTTATATGATTTAATAAAGACATATATGAAATTATCTCTAATAATTTTGACTTTAAAAAGTCAAAATTGATTTTTTGATTTAAAGTTAATGAATGATCAAAATTAAATATTTTTTTAAATGAATGGTTCAGATCGTCTAATAAATTTTATTAAATTAGTCTTTTATTTATATTAGAAGATTATCAAGTGTTTAGCAAAAGAAAAACTTTCTATTTTTCGTTTTCTAATTTTTTGGGAAAAATGGGATAGTTTTATTTTTTATTTTTAATAAAAATGTATTAAAATGTATGGATAGAGTTTTTATTTTTCAAAATAAAATGAAAAACATGTTTGGATAATAATTTTTTTGAAAAAGTAGTTTGAAAAGCTTCGAAAGTTTAGAAAAATAAAGAAGTTTTGAAGAATGTGGAAAAGTGGAGATTTTTTTTATTTTTTTTTAGAAAAATGTATAAGTAAATATTTTTTCTAATTTTCAGTTTTATTAAAAAAATTCTGAAAAAGCGTTTTCTGAAAATAAACTCAATAAAATTTTCTAAGGTTTTCATTGTTTGTACGGAGTCAAAATTATTGGCATGATGAAGGAACAAAGTTGAAGATTGGCTTGCCAGCCGCTTTAGAAAGTCAGCCGTAAGATGTGGACAGAATTCATACACAAACACACAATCTATCCTTCAACGAACCTTCCGGCACTTTGTTCCTAAAAATGAACAATGAGGTGAAAAATAAAAATTAAGTAGATGCTGTTTGTTTGCTATTAAACATAATTATTTAGCGTTAAATACTGAATTATTTAGCATTTATTATCGTTTATTGTCGCCTCTGAATAAAAATCAAGGTTAGCAATTTTTGGATCTACACGATACCCGACACAAAAAAAGTGACACAAACCCAACATGTATCCGAAATGGGTCAAAAGCGGGTTAATACGAAAATAAATGGGTCTTGTTATGGTCAACCTGACAACCCGAAAACGACCCTTATGACCAGTTTAAGGATAAAACTATAACATTATAAAATTTAAATTTTAAAAAGAAGATTGTAAATTGAAATAAGGGAGGGACATCTTAAGTCAATAAAACCAGACAAACAAAAGTACAAAAACCTTAAACATTAAAAACGTAAAATAAATAATAAAATATTTACAATTAAAACAATAGTACGTGATTTTGGAATTTGTTATTTTGACTATATGATTTTGATACTTTTACATTTTATTACTTGATAAGTGATATAATTTTAGTATTTTGAATCTATTCATAATTATATATACTGATGAATAATTTTAAATTATTCGATTGTTCAGATATTATTTACTAGTACTTAATATAATAGTAGTACATCATAATTTTTAGGGTAAATTACGTGAAAATACAACAAATTTTGCTAATCTTGTCATTGTATGTAACCAACTTTATTTTGTATCTAAAAATACACACAACTTACAAATTTGTTTCATTTTATGCAAGTTACCTATAACAATAGGTAACTTACAGTAACCTGGCCAAAAATAAAAGAAATAATAGGTATTTTGTACCTAAAAATACAAATAACTTACAAATTTGGTTCATTGTATACAATTGGTAACTGATAACCTGGTAATTGCATACAATAAACCAAATTTGTAAGTTGTATGTATATTTAGATACAAAATAAAGTTAATTGCATACAATGGCAATATTAACAAAGTTTATTGTATTTTCGCACATTGTACCCTAGTTTTTATTATATTATTTTATATAAGTTGAATTAAAAAGTAAAATCAAAATTTGAATCAAACCGAAACACATACCAAATTTAAAGTTCGAATACATCGAAACGAACATTAAATTTTGAAGTTATAATATAAACGATAATCATTTTCGAAATTCTTACCAAAAGTTGAAAAACAAACATATAATTTGAAAGATTGATAAAAAAAATTATAGTTGAAACCAAAAACCGTTTTCCAAAATCATACTCAAAAACCATATTCGGAAATCGAAAAAATACTCGTCACATTTGGCCTAAATAGGTTGATACGAAGGTCGACACGAACCTAACATGAAAAAAGCTGACACGACCCGAACCTAACATGAAAATAAATAGGGCGAGATTGAGTCGAGATAAAGTTGACACGAATCTAATAACACGAACCTGACCTAAATTGACAGCCTTAAATTGAAAACTTTACTGAACGAAACAAAAGAATTGTGTTGAATCATTCCGCCTTAATGTTCATTCTGAATTGTTAAGCACCAAGTATTTTACATCAATACCTTTTTATTGCACTCGTTGTCTTGTTAAACAATCATATCATATCTTATCTTATAATATAATAAATGGTTTAGTTTATCAAAATGTATCTAACTTGTCACGTTTTGCTATTGTGTATATCAAACTTTAAAATTTTCTATTATGTGTATCAAACTTTTAATTTGTTGTTATTGTATGTATTTTGGATACATAAAAAAGAAAAAATAATATAAGTTTAGTACATAAAATAGAAAGTTTAATACACACAACAGCGACAAATTAAATGATCAATACATACAATAGAAAATTTTAAAGTTCCATACACACAATAGCAAAACGTGACAAGTTGAATACATTTTGATATACTAAACCCTATAATAAATCACTATTAAGATTTAAATGATTATTTGCATCATTCAGATTGTTCATTTAGAACTCTTATCAAACAACATTTCATATTCAGATACAGTTTTATACATAGCTTTTGAATTATTTAGGTTATAGAATCATTTAGTACTTAATTATTTTACTTTAATAAATAGCTCCTTATACGTTACTACTAAACTAAAGCAGGGAAATATCTAAACATCAAGAGTTAGAATTATGTTAGTAACTTTGTTTTAAAGAATTCTTGTACTAAACTTTTGAACTTGTTATAATTTTCTATACACAAAATAAAAATTAATTTTAAAAAAGTATTCATAAAGATATTATTAAAACATAAAACATAGAACAAAATAAATATATATATGATTGTTAAGAACCTGAAATAGGAATAAAGGTATTAGAGTTGAATTCTTGACAATACAATATCGAAAAATATATTTTTTAGATAAATATCATTTTAAGATAGATTTATATATAAATGTAGATACATTTTGGCAATCATAAACACATATTAGTATTCATACCGAACATTAATGTTAGAAGTCCTAATAGAAAATAATAACATATAAAATTAACTATAAAACGTGGCAAATAGAAATTCAATTGTTGGATGTGAGGCTTGAACTCCTAATGGGAGGGTCGGTATTCTATGGGCATTACCACCCGTTGGCAAATTCACTGCTTTAAAATTATATAACCATGATTAAATGTTATTAATCTGACCATTTACATTTATAAGTTTTTTCTACTTAAAGAAACCACATTAACATATCTTTTTAAAACATTAACAAGTATTTGTGGTAATAAAACCTTCATATATAGTAAGAGCAAGGCAAGTAGTTGCAGAGGTGCCCTGACACTTTGGAGTGGAGAGTAACATTGGCTAGGACTTTGAAGCAGGGAGAGACGATGGGTGTCAAACATGGAATGGTTGAATAAATGGCGTTTCTTGGGTTGGAAAATGAGAGAGTGAGAGTGATATGATGTTGATGTAAAGATGATAAATGGGAGGGTAAGTCATTTGCCAATTTCGCATACTCTAAGACCATATAGAATACTTAAAATACTGGCATCATCACTATTATCACTAACTGTCACGGCAGCATCATTAACTTATCACAACAACCCACATTCATAACATGCATCACTGTCATCACTAACTATCCGTCAGCATCATTAACCCGTTTTTTATCGTTAGCAAAAGAAATAGAAATTCATTCGCAAGCACCTTGGTTCGTGACCACCTTATCTCTTATCTTTCTTGTTATATTAACGTCACATCACTCCCATCTCCATCTTCTTCCACCTTTTTATCAAGGAATTAAGTATCATTCTACCAATTTACCTTTATCCTATATTTGATATTAATTATGTGGTGTGTGTGAGAGAAAAAGAAGGAAATGTGAATGAAGTGGGTTCCTCATCGAGATAGAGGTTAAGTTCTTGCATTTTCATCGAGCCATTAAGTGTCGGATAGTATTCATGATCAAGAGGCCGAAGCCACATAAACCCCGCTGGTAAGTTGTAATTTTAACGGCGGAAACTCGGGAAGGATACATGTGAAAGAGCTTCTGCATTGCTATCACTCACTCACAAGTAACCATGAATATCATTAAATTAGCTAAAGACTACCAAGATGCTAGTAAGCAATAGTTTACATGATACTAAATAATAAAAGAGGATTACAATACCACATAGACCAAACTAAAGAATTGCATTTGACACTAAATTTCATCCATGTATATAAGGATGCCTAAATTTTGTCTGTCACCATTGATGTTAAGTTGATACCCTTTTCCAATTGAACACCAAGTTATTACGGGTCTTTCAAATAAACTAGCAAAGTGTACACCGCGGCTTCCATAAATGTATTCTTCTCTCTTTTTTAATCATCCTTCAAATAGCTTGTATAGTAGTTCTTCTAAGGATGAACGCTAATCCATACTTAAACTGCACCTTGTAAGAGCCACCCCCACACTTTTTTAGTCACCTTACAAGAATAAAACAAATGCTATTCTATTATTTCCAAATCGAGTTCACATAATAGACATGTAACCAAGGACATAAATACACCCCTTAAACAAAGGTTTAATCTTGTTGGCAATATTTTCATCGAAACTCTCCAAACAAAACAGTTAACTCTTGTGGGAGCTACTTATTCCACAACTAAGTTTGTGACGGGGATGAAACGGAAAGTGTGTCAATGATATCACGTAACCATTTAACCGTAAAGGAACACCAAATAATATAATGGCATGCGAGTAAAATATCCTTGCATTTAAATGAAAATGACCTAGCTAGCTTAATTTAACCCTAAAAAACATCATAACATAACCATTCTTCTAGATATAATTAAAAAAATACATATTAAATATTTATTTAATAATCAGTACGTCCAGGCATGATTCTAGAATTGAAGGGTTTTGCTTAAGCAAATGGTTAATTAATAATGTTGATAAAAGGCTCTCCTTGTGAGTCTAGAAGGAAGAAAGTACGTCGTTGTTGCAGACTATGTTGAGTGACTGATTCTGAAGGAACTTTTTGGTCACTAAAGCATAAAGTCATTTTTTAATAAAAGTAATACAACTTGTACCTCACAAATTACAAAAAATAAAATAAAAAATAATTTTTCGCCATTTTTTCCCTACTAAAATAAGAAAAATACTTATGCTTGAAAAAGTGGAACACCAAGACATCGTCTCATACTTGCATATAATAATAATATTAATAATAAACAAAACACCAACACACCATCATTATTGTTTTTTTGGTTTTATTAAGGATGACATCGTAGGATAAAATATCATTGCTAGTGGTTCGATCAATAATAATTTCATTTGAAGTTTTAAAAAAATAAGTATACTAGATTAAATGTCCGTATGATACAGATCGAGGTTGGTTTAAGAATATAGTATATAGTAAACATTAATAAAAGATATTAAATAATCATAAAATATAAAAGAAATAAGAATCTTAAAAAATAACAACAAACGATATCAACATCACAATTAGAATAACAAATTTAAGCTAGTCAATATTTGTTATATTAATAATAATTTAAAATAATTGTAAAATAAAGAACTATGATCGTTTAATGAATTCAATGCATGTTAATCTTTTATCTATATTAAAAAATAGGATGTACTTTTCCAGATATACAAATTAAACAAACAATAAACTACTTACTCCTATTGTTTTATCTATAAAAAAAGATGTTGGCTTCAACATAAAATATTAAAATTATGTAAATGATGAGACAGATTTAAAAACTTGTAAACAAATTTTAACTTATTAACATAAGACGATAATTTAGGCGGTGAGGGCGGAGGAGTGAGATTAGCATTTTATTCGCGCAATCACAGTGTATAATATATCATTTAATGAGTTTTGCTTTGGAATGTAACATTGTGCAAACAAATGAACAATGGATGTTTGTTCCACTCTTTGTAACAAGAATAAATTAATAATCATGAGCTATAGAGTTTAAAATTTTGATTTTGATTTTATATTGTAATTGAATTTTATTTTGTAACCGACCAATGACTTATTTTTTATAATTTGTAAAGTTTGAAAATCGAATGTTTTAAGATATTGTAATACATGCATGAGATATGTATTACTTAACTTAAAACTAGTCTTAAAAAGTGACATAAATGCATTATAAAATAGTAGATTCGGGAGTAAATAATAAGATAAAAAATGAATTTTCTTTTCTAGACAACTCAAAATGGAAAATATTAGATCTTGTTTTTAAAAAAAACTAGGCTAATAAGATATACTGAATCTTTATATTAATTAAAATTTTTAAAATATGTTTTTTAAATAGACTTTATTTAACACAACTCATTTTTTATAATAACTATTTTTGAAGATAAATGATATACGTTGCTAGTCAAGTGTTATTACTCTTACATCTTTTGAATAAATCAATAATCATCATGAACATAAAATAACTTATATATACATTTCATCTACAAATGATTCGAAAGTAACAAAACTATAGTAGGTATTGTTCTCATTATTCAAGTCTCGCAAACCTAGTATTCTTGGCTCTTATTAATTATGTGATACTGTAATACAATCAAGGGAAAAGAATGTGGGCTACCGTAACATCTAAGTTAAGTGATTTTATACACACATACTTAATTAATAAAGAGTAACTCTGTCATTTCAGTTGTTGCTCATTAAAGATATATATGAGTGTGACAACACCTAACATATATGCTACTAGCAACACGTGCATATCTTTTGCACTAAAATCAAATACATTAATTTCGGTATGTTAATAATCTTACAATATTGTCAAACTTGGACATTAGTCTACGTACAATATACATGCGTCTTTTAACATATAATTCACTCTCTAATCAAAGTATTCACACGTAAAAGAATATCATTTCAAAGCTAGGGTCGTATAATATCTGGTATGTGTATACGTACGAGATTTGGTCATGGCTTCAATTACTGACAAAATAGAAAGGCGTTAATGACGATTGATCTTTGGCCAGCCAGTAACGAAAGCTAGCTAGCTAGAGACTCGAAGGTGAACCCCACGGGAAGTTTCGAAGGACCGTGACACTTGGATATCGTGGCTTGACTAAATCCATAATTTATATGGGCTTTTTGGTCCTTCTAGACTGCTTTGTTTTTCTCAAGCTTAATTGTTAACGGTCAACTTCACCCATCCAATCTTCTTTGTCAAAATTGGTCCATTCTTTATATTCAATGTCCAAATTTTGGCTTTTACATCATATTTTTGCATTCTGGACCGCACTTTATCTTTTCATTAATTACCTGCAAAGCCATAAAGGATATATTCACGGGTTGTAGTTTAGTAAATAAGTGATCCTAAAACAACATTTTTCAGTACTAAAACAACTATTATAAGAAAAAAACAGCAGTTTTTAGTAGTAAACAACAACTAACATAAATTATCGGTCGTTAATTAGTCGTAGGTACCTCTTGAACTCCCCTCAGACCAGCTTTGAGTAGGTTGCTATGATGCAATGATTTCTAAAAACACGTTTAATCTATTTATTTTGTTTAGCCCTTGGGTTATATATTTTCTTTATTATTATTTGCTTTTTCGATTTTGTTATATGTTTCAATGAGCTTTTTATTCATATTGTATGCATATATTATACGAATATAATCATTTTTCTTATAAGATATATTAGATGGCAAATTTGGGAATTTTTTTTTTAAAAAAACTAAGAAATCACATTTTCCTTTTTATGTTCTAATATGATTGGTATAAAACTAAAAGGGTAATAATTATCTTCTTTCTAAAAATAAATTAAGAGTTTGTAAAAAGTTTTGTACGCTAGTTAATGCATGAGCAATGCTATTCGTTACAATAATAATTTTAAAAAAATTTAACTTCAAAGGTTTGACCGAATATTTTGCGTCGAATCATAATATAGAAATTACACTTTAACAAGTCTATTGTTAAAATGCGTGGAGGCTAAAAAAAGTATGGTCCAAGATTTTCTAATGATAGCAATTAGGTCAATTTAATACTAAAGCTTGTCATGATTCATGGTTTCATTCATTTTGGGTTGTAATTTATCAATAAAAGAATTCTATTTGTTTAAACTATAAATCTTTCCACGCATAAAAATATGATATATGAAATTCACAAACGCTTTTTTCTCATCTTATCTATTCATTTTGACACTTGTCTTAATCTTATGAATAAAAAGATAAGTATAAACACTTTGTAGATGCAGACATAACCTCTCTTTATTAATTCATAAGTTGTCAAAAATTCGTTTGTCGGAAACCGTTTTGTGAGTATCGTTTTACTTTATTTGGCAAAGAAGAAATAGGAAGATTTCTTAGCATAACATTTTTGATAACAATGTTACCTTATTCATGATTCAACTCAAACATAGATGCAAATTGAAAATTAATAATAATGATGATGATTAGATATTTGAATCAGTTTGAATATTAAAATTTAAAAATTATAAAAATTCCCTACACTTTTCACAAATATATTATTTATTGTGTTTTTTTAATTACAACTAGTTGAACTAATAAAAAATGTACCGCTAAAAATCAAATTAATTGTTTTATTTATTGATTCATTTTAGCAATTATATTTTTAAATTACCAAGATCGGTTCAGGAAATTACCAAACTAGATCAAAGAAAAACATAATTACAAAAACAGATATATAATTGATAAAGCACCTCATACTTCAGTGTCATATCAATGTCACATCAGCATAAATCACTTATGCTTGAAGCATGCTTAAACCCAAGTATTACCCATGCTTCACATACTTCACATAATTCAAAGGGTTTTTTATTAAATAATAATTCTCCTCTCTCATCTTTTCTCTCGTTTTTTCTCTCTTTCCCTCTCCTCTCTCCACTCGGTAACCAAATGCCGAAAAAAATAACATTTCTCGGTACCAATTAATGAGAGTGGTGTTTTGGCATTGATACCGCATGCCAATGCCTTCCCGACACCCACACCCCTTGCGCTAAGTGGTTTAGTATAATCTAGTTACCAAATAACACATCAAATAAAAGTATATTATTACCATAGGAAAAATATAATTATAAAAATGGATTAAAAGGATAATGTTATTTTATAAGGTTATCTTTATATACTTTATATAAAATCTTTCAATATAAATAAAAAGGTAAAACTCATAAAATCTACTATATAATTCTTGCCATTGATAAGTAATAAATAAAAAGTAAGAAAATAAGTATTATAGTTTATCTTATATAGTTACTTGAACTGTGAAATTCTCCTAACATTAATGAAATTGGAAGCAATGAATCAACTTTTAATTATCAATACTCTATAAAACATCGACCTCAGTAGTTATCATTAACAATTTGTTAAGTCTTCCTTGGAGGTCCTGGGTTCAAACCCAGGCAAAGGCGTTTAATTACTAACTTGGCGCGTGGCTTGGGGCTCGCATACTGCCCTATATGGATGTTACTGCGAACTCAGCCCACTAACATACTAACATAACTTCGTTGTTCAAAAAAAAAGTTGGACTTCAACAACTGAAGTTCTGAAAAACTTATTTCTTGAGACTTTGAAAAATTATAAATTATATTTATATATAATATATGTATATAAAAAGTTAGGTCGATCCCTTTTAAACGTATACTCTGTATATATAATAACACTTTCTACACTCTCTCAAAGACACGCATTGATATATTTTAAGGATGAAAGAAAAAGAAAAACTTTATCATGACTGTGATGAAAATGACGATGAAGAGAATAACTTGGCATCACTAATACGGCAGTATATATAGTAATAATTATATCACGTGATGTGAAGATGAATTGATTGTAACATACGGTTAAAAAATATTATTAATATAATAAAACATTTTTTATATATTAACCTTCTAAAAAGTATTATTTTAGTGATCATACGGTTTAACTAAGCCTCTAGAAAACAAAGAGACGTGCGTATTTTAACAATCCAACACTTCAAACTAAAAATGTTTAAAAATTTAGCAAAAGGGACCAAAATGTAAAAGTTATAACTAAAAGGTGAAACTTGGAGAGCAAGAGATTGTTGAAGGAAAATCTTAGCAATTGACTTTACTTAACCTCCTCTACCCCTCCAAAAGTCTTCCTCGACTCATATCTTCCTATATAAACCAAACACCAAACTTATTTTTATTATATTCATTTCCTTTCCATAATCATTTTGTTCTTTGCTTCGTATAAGGACTCATAACCGATCATCTTCTTCACCTTCATTCATAGTCTCACTATTCTTTAATTCTCCTTAAGTCGGTTTCAATCGAGCGTTTTCGGGTTTCATATTCGCTGATCAAGATTATAGATCATGTCGAGATCGAGAAGGAGTGACCCCGTGAAGGTGGTGATCATCAACACGGAGTATATTGAGACCGATGCCATGAGCTTTAAGTCTGTTGTTCAACGACTCACGGGAAAGGATTCACCTTCTCCGGCTTACTCTCCTAAACATAACTTATCACACGGTAGCGATGACGGTGGTGGTGGTGGTCGTCGTCTCGATGGTGTGAATTCACCGATGTTGAAGAAAGGGATGTCGTTTAGAGACCTCGATAAATTTCTACTAGAGCTGCCGAACATGGATGATATGTATCAATTTTGTGCTGATTAAAAATGTAATTTATTAATTATTTTTCTTATTTGTAGAAATTTATAAGCACCGTATATATATATATAAGTAAGCTTTATACTTGTATACCAATGTATTTCATCTTCTATTTTTTTAATAAAATTTCTTATTTTTGTAGATTTTGATTATAATTCATCTTTCTTTTACTAAATTTGAGATAATCTGATAATGTGAAAGTAGTTATTGGTATGTCACTTCTTGCCACTTGGAGCTATCTACTTTGTAGTTATTGTCTTACAAAGATTTTCAATTGTGATGTGTGACCTAAAGGATAAGAAGCCTAATGTGGTCTTTTAGTGGTGGGTGGGTTGGGGGGCTTGGTTTGAAGGCAGTATTATATTAGGGGACAACATTTTAGAAGTGCAAATAAGACTAGACCTGGTCTATTTAAATTAACAAAGAAATAGAGAAGGAGCTTTTCATTGTGACGCGACTCCTCGATTTTTTAATCTCGTCGACCTTTCAGTTTTCTTTTCCTGGTTTGATCGTCACTTCAGACGACTTTCGAGAATTGCGATTTGCGACTGTTGAGTTGAATGTCGGCTACCATATCAAACAAATAACAGATGAACGGAACAAGTGATTTGCAATTTGCGAACAAGTGAAGAACAACTGTGAATCAAACTTAAAGTGTGAAATGGCGCAACAATAAAACCAACGATTGATCGAGAACACGATTACTCGAAGGAGACTCGATAGGTTTTGACATTTTATTTAGAATTTTGTATTTGTGTTAGAAGCGGATTATCTAAATACATTTTATTTGGTTTGTTAGGAAGTGATCACTACAGTGGTTGATTACGTGGTAGGAGAAAAAAACTAACATGACGATATTGTGGGTGTGATAATGCATTACCATTCTTTGTACTCTTAATACCAAAAAGCCCAATTCTCTCTTTATTTTATCACAATTAATATAGCATTATTATAAATTATGGCCTCTAACTTTGTTCATGTGTGAGCTTATAGGTCTCATCTTTATTCATGTGTTAGCCTATAGGTCCTTAATTAACTAGTCGTATAGTTATCCGGGTTGTTCATGTGTGAGCTTAGAACTATTTTTCGTACGAGAACTACGAGAGTCAATCTTGGTCGTTCATTTTGGATAATCCAATTCATGGATGAAGAGCGTGGAGGGATTGAGTGTAGCATGGTGCATGTAAGGATTCATGGGTGAGCAATACAATTGAATGAGGGGGAATTGGACGGCTAAGATTGGTTCTCGCGGTTCTCGTTTGAACTTTTGCCTATATATATATACATATATTGAAAAGTTCATTTGGGAACCGTTTTTATTACGAGAACCACGAGAACCAATCTTAGTCATCCAATTCCTCCTCCTTCAATTGGATCGCCCACTCATGAATTCCTTGTGTGTGTGAAACCTAGGTTCGAGTCCAAAACCATTTTCCCTCTCTTATCATTTTTATTATACTAATTAAGTAATTAGGTTTTCATGTTGATTTAAATAAAAAAATTGAGTTTAGGTTGGATCTTATGGAAATCAATTGGCATTGGTTTTTCATTTGACTTGGAAGGTTTTCTAATAAATAAATAATCCCAAATTAACCCAACGTGATGAATATATACATATGATTTGCCTTGCAATCCAATAAAGTTTTGTTAGGCATTTTCTTGACAGTAATCCAACATATAAAAAATTCATTAAAATTAAGGTTTTTGCAAACCATATACATCTCTATCCTAATCACAATTATTATATAATATTATCCTTTCAAATTAGTCAACATCCTAGTTTCTTTTTTTAATTACTTATGTCTTTTATTTTATTACTAATGTCCATTTCTTCTACTGTTAGACAATGTGTCTGCTTCTTCGGAAGGGCATCGGGTTACTAGCTAGCTTTTTCGGGTAAACAACAAACACTCATACACCCCCCCTTATTGGACCCGTCGGCTTGGCAATTCGGTTCCCCACACCCGATCCTACCTCCCCTCTGTCTCTTCTATCTCTCTCCTCTCACTTCTCTTTTCTCTCTTTCTCTCTTACATATATATATATATATATTAAAATAATTAAAGAAAAGTGTGGAAAAAATTGGGTTAAACTATATTTAGTATTTGGGTAAAAAAGAGAAATGAAAGAAAAAAGTAATATGACACTGATATGACATTTGGGTAAGAAAGAGAAAAAAACAAAACATACGGGTGGCCTTACGGTGGAAAAATGGATTAGAAAGCTTGATAGGTGATGGGAATAGAGTCATAGACTGCATTTTTGTTTTATTTGCAATTAATCTATATCATTGAGAACATTACAACATCCGGTTCATTTTGAAACCGGTCTAACTCGGTTTTAATTCTAGCAATAGGTTCGGTCATGGTGAAGTCTGGTTTTTTTTTTTTTTTTTTTTGCAAACTTGGTCCGAACACAAACTATTTTGCAAGTATGGAATTTGGTGGGCTTTTAAGTTACATGAGTTTAAAGTAATGGGCCAATGCTAGTTTGGGTTGTCCTAAGTAAATAAGATGTGAGCTCAATTGGGTTTAATTTATTTGCAAAAGCTATGTGTAAAAATCAGCATAAAGGCTAATCCCAACCAACCAATTATTATTTGTATCTACTCAAAAAGAGTGTATTATATATCTTTTTTAATATCTCATATTTAAAGTATTTGTAACTTGTGTGTTGGTAATGAGCCTAGCACTTGCAAGTAGCAAATGCAAGAATGCTACTATCTCTCTTACACTACTTGCTTAAGGCCCATATATACAAAGACAAAAACTTCAGCTCTTGTCAAAATAAACAACTGTAAAGTGTAAACTCGAGTGTTAACGCCTAACGGTCCTTCGCCTGTTTATGTTTATCTCCGCCCTTTCCGACACTTTAATACCTCTCATTTAAAACTTTTATGAGTAGCGTAACATTTAAGTTAGTTGCTATTAATAACACTGGTCGTTTTTTTACTTAATCTTTGATCAATTTTTTGTATTCATATGTTTAGTTAATATGTTAATTTGAGTAGTTGATGGAACGGCACACAAAGTGAGACTAAAGAGTTTCATGAAAACGACTATCATTTGATTAATTCATCAAAGCTCTTTCAGTAGTCAACGCGATGTTGACCTAAAAACAGAAGAAGACAAGATAATAGTAACAAATTATTGGGGTTATTTAAGATTATTATATAATTAATTTATACAAATAGTTGGATATATACAGATTACAGTCTAAAATATTTATACATTTACAAAAAGTAAAGAGTAATTTAAAATTAGTACTTTTTGTATTTTAATGATAATATGATTTGGAAATCTAGGATTAGGTTTTTTAGGCAGATAGACAAGTAGGTGAACCAAACACTAACCACACTAACAAAAACACACCCTCTTTAATATTTACTTTGTTTCAGTACATTTTTTAAAAAATATTTTTAATAATTACCTTGAAATTAACTAATTAATACTTACCTCCTATTTATTAGCTTTTATTGTAACCAATTTTCATTTTTTTTTTTTTTGGCTTTTGGAATAAAAGAGAGAACATGCGTTCCAGTTAGCTAAGAATAAAATTGACCCATTGTCTTGGTGCATGTTTCTACCTAGCTAGATTTCTTTAAAAGTCTATACAAATTAAACATTCGTTTTACCTTCAACATGAAAACCTTCGGGTTGCTACATATAGATTTTATTTTCTAAGTTACCTTGAAGGAAATCTGTCTTGACATGTATTTGTTCAACCTAGTGATCAAGGGTAGTTGCTAAACCGCGAACAATCCCATCTTTATGGCCAAAGAAATCTCTCATCACAATTGATACCTTTTCTCTAGCCGAAGCCTAGCTTTAACCGTCAATATATCTTTTACAGTTTTATCCTGGGTCGTGAAAGATGCTCTTCTTTCTTCACAATGTAGACCACTTGCGCTTCAAATCTCTCATGTAGACCACCAAAAAGTATTGTTCTAGTACAAGGAAGTCATTTCATCTTGCATGGCTTCAACCTACTTTTTCTTGTGGTCATATTCCATGGCTTTTGGCAACACATGGGATCTCCCCCATTGGTGAGTAACAAATACTCATCAGTAGAATATACTGTGAAAGGGTGACAATTTCCAGTAAACTTTCTAAATCAGATTTTATAAATAAATAATTATCTAATTTTTTTTAATACTAAGATAATTATGTGAATTGAATTTTGATAATACACTTTAGACCCTTAAACATGCATAATTTACACCATGATTCATATACTAATCCCTTAGGCATTTGAGTTTATCTTGTAACCCCTAAAATGAGTTCATATAACTTATAATTACCTTTAATAACTCAATATATACTATTTTTTATTATTGGGAAAAATAGACGTAATTTTGGTTTGTTAGAGAGTTTGTGATCGAGTGATGCATGGTTTTTTGAAGATTAGTGATTGGACGCATGATCAGCTGAATGACATAAATCAAGTAAATTATAAAATGGGACAAAGTCGGCAATTTGTTGGAGTATTTGTTTATCACATTAGGTTTGCACTAATAAAAATTAATAGGGAGAATTTCATCTATCTCCTTCTAAACTTTGTTAATTACATATATATCCTTATAAACTTTAAAATTACATCAATATCATTTTAAAACCTTTAATCTCTCATATATATATCCAAAAACCTAATTTATTTATATTTAAATAATTTAAAATTTTAAAAACATTATCTTTAAATTGATTAATCATAATCTTAAAACTAATTAAGCAATTATACCGAAGATACCCTTTATCCCAAATTGGGAATCATCCATTGATAAACCTGCAAATGCTCCATTGATTGAAACTCCCCATGAAACATGTGACTTAATTGGGAGTGATGATCTTTGTAAAAACCGAAAAAAGAGTTGATATCAAGAAAAATTGAAAAAGAAATCAAGAAGAATCTTTCACAGATCTGGTGGCGGCAGAGCACAGTGAAGCAAGTACGATGACAATCGTCGACGACGGTGACGGCAGCGGAGCTTGGAACAATAACAATGTAAAGAGAAATTATACCCTCACAGGGTGGAGTACAGTACGAATGACATTGGAGGTTACATCCTCCCACACGATCTTCACCGGAAATAGCTCAAGGATGACAAAACCTAGCGGTGGTGCAGAAGAAGCACAAGAAGAAGACGTAATGTTGAGTGTGGATCTGGAACATTCATGGCAAATCACTTTGATAGGAATGTTGGTTTACCACAAGGCTTGAGCTTTATTTCAATTTGATAATAAAAATCGAACTATATTATGTTTTCTTTAAATATGAACGAATTTGTAGTGTAGCAAAATCTGTGTTCGATCACGAAGAAAAAAAAACATGGGGCTTTGGGTATTTTAGTAATTAGCAAGAAAATAATTGTTTTTTTTACTCCTATCTTGTTTAAAAATAAATAAATTAAGTTATTGGATATACATGAGAGATTTAACATTTTTCAAGAATATATGTGTGACTTTAAAGTTTATAAGGACATATATGTAATTACCAAAGTTTGTAAGGATATAAATGAAATTCTGTCAAATTATGTTATGAATTATAGAGATAACAAAAAAAAAAAGAATAGACAGAAGAAGTAATTATATATTAAGTAATCATCTATTTATAAGTATACAATAATTAAGTATTCGAGATTCAAATTTCTTATTTAGGACAATAAATATCTTTAATAATCTTATCTAATATTGAAAGATATATAATGACATATATTATGTTTATCCATAACAATGTATTGTTTTTCAAAAGTAAAGGGCGTGATAGAATATGAAATCACTTCATTATACTAATTATAGAAGAATGTTTAATATAACACATACTTAATTCATAGTCCCAAGGGACTAATTTTAACCTTTGGATCAAAAGAATCAATAATCCGGATTTCATTTTAAAAATTTGGGCGGGGTGACATTTTCGTAATTCACATGTGATTATATACTGAATCACCTATAATTGAATATTAAAATTGTAAGACTGTTTTTTACATGAACTTTATTAAACACAACTCGCTAACTTAAATTATTATAATATAATGTATGTATGTTTTTAATTAACCGATAAACTATAATAACTAAGATATATAGTTACATTTGAAATATATGATTCAAATGAAATATGCCTTTAAAATTATTATGGAGCCTAGTTTGGTTAGATAATTTTGTTTGTTATGAATGATAATTGGTAATGATAGTTTGATTGAACTAATATTTCCCACATAAACAAAATTATTACTTGACAACTACATATCATACATATGTAGTCATGAATCATGATAAGCTTTTATAGCATTAATTTGCATGCTTTTTGACATTCTATTATTTTCTATTTTAATTCAAACAACCTACACATAAATAAAACATTATTTCTTGTGTTTTTTTTGGTCAAATGTTAGTGAGAGCTCAAATGAGGGGGTTTTTCTTTCTTTTTATAGTAGATATATAATTACAATAACAGATTTAGAAACCTAATGATGAATGAAGAAAATATATATGACCATGTCTATATATCCATATTTGACTAAAATAAAACATATATATTGATTAACTGCTACTCAATCGCTAAAAAATAGAAAATATATATGCACATTTTCTGTTTTGTTTGTGTGTGTCTCACGTTTTGAAAAATATATAAATTAGGAAATTGCTCAAGCAAACTATTTACACTATACAATCATTGGTAGTTAACAATTTTTATGACATTAAATTTTAAAAAACAATTTTTTTTTTTTATTTGAAAGGAAAAAAAAACTTAACGCTCGTTACCAGCATGGCGTGACGGTAATCACTTCCTATTAAGACGGCGTTAAGAGGGTTTTGGGATATTATTTTCTACACTTTTTAATCGGGCTATTTAATATAGAATGAAAACGCAAAAGTTAATTATTTACTTATTTTGTACTCAATAGAATATATATATTTTTCTATAACCACACTTAAATATATTATATTAAAATAATTTTAAAATAACAATAAGCTTCATAATTTTATAAGTGAGTTGGACACCAATTATTTTATCTATACTCTATATGTCTATCAACAGAGGAAATGATATTTGAAGTTAACATTGCATGTTATAAGTGTTGTTGTATTTACATGTTATCTAAATAAAGAGTATTTTAATCATTTAAGCGATTTAATGATTTAAGTGTGATGTAAGTGTAACAATACCTATAATAGGTATTGTTGACTCCTTATATCATTTCTCGTGCCATCAATGTCATTAATTGTGTTTTAACTAATTTATCCATATCAATATAGGAGCACGAGGAGTACTTCAACCTTATGTTTTACACTTTACCTGTCATATCAGCAATATCTTCTTCTTACTTCTAAATGCTTAAACCCAGGAAATATCAATACTTCACATACTTTAAATATTACTTTTAAAAAATAATATCCTTCTCCTATCTCCTATTTTCTCTTTCTCTCTCCTCTCTTTTCTTCGGCATTCAAGTGTCGGGAAGCATGCTTGGCTTTGGCGTGCTTAAAGTGGGAGGTGGTGTTCTCTTCAGTACCAAATGGCCACCTCAGCATGCCGATAGCATGCTGAGGGTACCCCTCATTCTCTAAGAGAATGAAGAATAAGATGAGGTGAAGTGAAGTGATCAATACTAATTTTTTAATAGCGTATAAAAGGGGTCAAATTATATGAAAATACAAAAAATTTGATTAAAATATTATTGTATAAATGAATGTTATTTAAAAATATATATATTTCATAATCCTTTGTGGTGTAAATGGTTTAAAAAATTAAGAAAAATTACATTGTATTTAGTGGTTAAAAATGAGACCAAAAGGTTTGTTTGTATAAATGGTTAGTTTATAATAGTTTCTTGTATTTTTTTGAAAAAAAAACTTAGTTGTATATAATGATAACTAAAACAAAGTTTATAGTACTTTCACCCATAAAAAATGGCGTATAGATCTCCCATCGTAAAATACAAGGTCGCATCTAGTACGAATTCTGGATAGCTTGGATAACACTTTGAATTTTGTCAGATGACTATATTAATACAATCTTTGGATCATATTTCCGGATCCACCTCTACTTAAATACCCTTTAAATCATTGGAAAGATATTACCATCAACGTTTCGTTCAGTTTCGATTTAACCATCAAAGTTTTCGTTTAGTTTCGGTTTAACCATCAAAGATATTACCCTTTCAATAATGGTTTAACCATCAAAGTTTTCGTTCAGTTTTAGTTTAATTATCAAAGTTTTGAATTTGTCATAATTTCAACCTCAACGTTATTTTTCAATTGGTTTAAAACTTGAATTTTTCTTTAAAAATTGATTGATACCTTGAGTTTTATTAAAAACTTAACAAAATTTAGAAGGTTAAACCATTCTTTAACAAAAATTTAAGCGTTAAATTATTTAAAAAAAACTTTAATGTTTAAACAAAAAAGAATGTGTAACTTTAAGAATTAAATCATAACAAGTTCATACTTTATGGTAAACTTTTTTAAAAAACTTTGATGATTAAAACGAAACTGGACTAAAAGTTTGATAATCAAACCATTATTGACCTTTCATTCTTAAGTCAAAGCTTTGTTGTTTTGTTCCCTTTTTTAGCACATGTTTTGTCCATGTCAAGTGGGTAAGACAAGGGGACCCTTCTCTCCTTTTCTATTTATTAGGGCTATGAAAGGCTTGCATTTGGCGATGCTTGAAGCTTCTATGAAAGTTTATTTCCATGGCATCTCACTTCCTAATTACGGGCCGACTTAATCTCACCTCCTATTCGTAGATTATATGATTTTTGGGGGGTAATGGACATCTACCAACATAGTTAATCACACGAGATTACTTATATGCTTCCATCTAGTGTCAGGATTTAAGGTTAATTATGCTAAAAGTAAAGTCTTTGAAATTGGGGTTCATGATGATGAGATTCGTAAGTTGTCATCTTTTCTAAAATGTGATAGTGTAAATTACCGTTCACCTACTTGGGCGTTATGGTAGGTGCCAATTGGTGCTTGCAAAAATTGGAAACTTGTTTTAGATAAGGTGACTTCCAAGCTGTCGAATCAGAGAGTTACAAATCTTTCGTTTAATGTAATAGTCACTTTATGTAAGTCGGTACTTGGTAGTATTCCATTATATTTTATTTCACCGTCAAAGATAGAACTAAAGTGATCGAGTCTATTGAAAAGATTAGGAGAAGATTCATTTTCAGAGTTTCAAGTACTGGAAGAGCCAAGATATGTTGGATTGATATTTGTTCATTACATTCGGCTAATATCTCGTTACTTATGAAATGGTGGTAGGGGATCAAGATAGATAATAACTCGTTTGTGGGCTAGAGTGATTAGCAATTCATGGAACAATCAAAAGGGATTCTTTTTCTATTGTAAATCCAAGAAGATTTGGAGTGTGGTTAGTATTGCAAAAACAGGCAACTCACTTCTGTCCATGAACTTAGATGTGGATAATTTCTTT
Source organism: Dittrichia graveolens (assembly GCA_038502395.1). Taxonomy (NCBI): domain Eukaryota; kingdom Viridiplantae; phylum Streptophyta; class Magnoliopsida; order Asterales; family Asteraceae; genus Dittrichia; species Dittrichia graveolens. Next base: position 83,557,413 of record JARJIL010000005.1, on the reverse strand, counting down.
ACTCGAAAGGTGGAGAATGGTTATGGTACTCTTTTCTGGATAGATAAATGGCTGGGACACTGGATACTACTCTCATTAAACATTTGTTTCCTGGTTTGTGTGCCCTTTAAACGAATAAATACAACATAATAGTTTTGAGATGTTCTCAAAATGATACGGATGGTGTTGTATGTGATTGTTGGTCAAATATTTCTGCTGCTGAAGCACTCATAGTTTAGATTTCTACTTTGGAAGGCCTTGTACAAAATGTTAGGTTAGAAGATGAATGGTGGTGAAAGGATGTACCTAAGGGTTTTTTTCGGTCAAATCGTAACATCTTAGACTCTATTATGAATGCCTCGACTTCAAATGTATGCTTTTGGAACAAATGGTTCCTTTCGAGAGTTAACTATTTGTTTGGAGACTTCTTTTAAATTGATTTCCCACTAAATCCACTCTTCGATCTAAAGGTATTTCATTTACTTCGGAGATGTGCCCATTATGTGAAAGTGAGGAAGAGACGGTTGATCGTCTTTTCTTTGCATGTTCCTTGGCACAAGAAAAGTGGGTCATGAGTTGGTGTAATATTGACGTGGGGAGGTAGTATTCGTTGGGACACATGCTATCGAGGATCTTGACTGTGGCAAAACGATAAAATCGAAGATTTTTTTGAAGACGCTATAGGAAGTCCGTAACAACTAGGTGTTCAATGGTAAAAGATTTTCGGTTCCTTTAGTAATGCGTGAGATTCAAACAAACCTTTATACTTGGATTAAGTTTAAGGGTACATGTAATGATTTAATGTGCTCTATGTGGTATTGTAACTCAATTTCCTTGTTTTGACTTTGTAACATTGTTTTCTATCATTTTGCTAGAGTTATTTTTAATATATTTGAGTACACTAGACGGGTGATGACCAATTGACCATACCAAAACTCTGTATCTAATATGCTTTTTATTGTAGTTAAATAAAACTTGTTTTGAGGTTTAGGAACTTAATGATAAGTTCCTCCTAACTTTAATGAACTTTTTCTTGCAAATTCCCTTAGCTAGAAAATTTAATTACTTACATAATGACTTTGCCTTTCAAATGTTTTCCACTATTATAAAAGTTAATTATGTAATTTATAAATAGATCAATGTACCCTAAATAGTATGCAAACTATATTCCTTTGAGTGTGCATATATTCTATTTTTACTATGACTTATATAATGTACTTCCTTCATGTACCATTTTTTAATAAAATGAACCAAATAGGATCATTTACAAATTCAACAAATTTTTTTTTATAAAACCACTAGCTTTTATAATTTTACATCTTTAAATGGAAGACTTTGATTTCAAGTTTGTCATACATTTGAATAATGTGTTATGTAGATGTTCTTGCATCATTTAATGATTTTCTTTGTAAAGCCTCCTCTATACACATATTTAACTTACTTCGCATACTTTTTTTTTCTCTCTTTTCTATCCTAATTTTTTTATTCTCTCTACTACATCTCTCACTCTCTCTCTCTCTACAATTTCTCTTACATCCGGTAAGTATATGCTGAAAAGTATCAGATTTTCTCGATACCACACCAATGGGGTGCTCTTTATGTGCATACCGAGGGCCACATCACCCTTACGGTTGCATTACTTTAACCATTCCGAATGCTCTAAAAAGGTAAAAAGGCAATGAACATAATACAAGTACATCTTGTTCAATCAAATGTTATAATATATGTAATTACTAAATTTATAAAACATAAGAATTCCAAAAAAAGAGAAATGATAAGTCTTTTTACTTTTTGTTTCTACTTATCCTCCTACTCACTTGATTAAGAGAAGTGTCAAAACCAAGGAATGATACGAGGAAAGAGAATTTAGTGCATTATATATGTCAAATACTGAATAGATAGGAGGATAAAGTAGAATTAGTGAAAGATGAAGTAGGAAGAAATAGCAGGAGGATATATCATTTTTCAATGAATAAAAGAATATATCATTTCTTAAAAAAAAAAGTATTAGACACACGTAAAGCATTAACTACAATGATGATTGAAGGTCCATGTATTGGTAGTTTTGGAACACAATGTGCACACTTTGACAACTAAGACAAATGTTACTGGGCACGCTTAGCATAAAAGCAAATTAAAAACTACGCATTTTTAATTAATTTTATCTATTTTTCATTTATTAACTACACTTTTTGATGTCTTAACTATTTTTCGACAAAAATTAACTTCATATTGATTTCATTTTATAATTACGTCTTACTAGTTACCAAATCATGATTTCATTTATAGTTTATTTATTCAGGTAATTTTTATCAATTACTTTATTAAATTGAAATATAGTTTTATGTATTTAATTAATTCGAGAAAATTTGAGGTAGAAAATCTTATCCCGTTATCCTTAATCACTCCTAGTCAAGTTTTTAGTGGAGTTCAAAAAATTCTAAAATTTTTAGTGGAGTCTCCTACAAATAACATTTTTTTCTGAACGATATAATATAGTAATATACATAAAACCCCTTAATCCTACTTCTAAATTTATATTTTATGTATATAATAAGACTTGAACTTAAAACTTTTAAAAGCATGTATACAATAGATTAATACCATTAAGTTATAAGCCCTTTGATATTCACTTTGCGAAATTTTAATAATATATTTTTCGTCAATGAGCTAAAATAAGTTAAAACATGTACATTGATGAGGTATAAGAAAATTTTTTGAATCATTACGCAGAAATATCATGGATATTTTTGTAATTTTAATTATATGTAATAATTTTTTTTACCATATAAACACACTTTCGTTATGAGTTTTGATGAGAAGCACACAACGTGGAGGAACATAACGTGGAGGTTAGGGGACCGGGGAGCATGGTTATCAAAATCGCAATTTTAAGTGTATGATCATTCTATTCTATGATCCTGACAACCAAAGATATATCGGATTGTATTTAGGATTGCAAATAAATAAGATCTTACTCAGGATCGTTCATTAGATCGTAGGATCTATACACGATCTTAAAATCCCACATATGATATTGTGTATAACAAGTTCATTGGTATTTTTCGCTTATTACTATTATTTCACTCTATTATTTTTTACATTTTGTGATATGGTCATCTTGTGTTAAGAACGAGTGTTGACAGTTTTTTACTTTAAGCTCATATCATAATTTTAATTTTTCTTTCATCATAAAAGATAGAAGTTTACAAGAGAAAATATTTTATTGTGGAATAAACTACAAAAAAACAGCTCTTGATGCACCATATATACTTAGATTTATTGATTGTGTTAAAAGGATCCTGTAAGATAAACAAATTGATTTTGGCGGAATTTATTTCCCTGGACTGTTGGATGTATAATATATTAAAATTTGAAGTTTCATGCTTTCATTACAATGCTAAAAATTTGTTTATGATAAAAATTACATTAAATACCCGTCTGATACACGGGTTGGTTTAAAAAATAATAAATATTAAACATTAATATAAAAAAGTTAATTAATAATTATAAAACATGAAAAAAATGATGACAGATGACATTAATACCCAAACTAGCGATTGAAGCTTCGACGTGAATGGAATAATAAACGTTATGACAGAAACGTAGTATCATGATATGAAGAGATATAATTGTGTTTTCTTATAGAAGTCGTTCATCATTATTGTTACAATCAGGAGCAATGAGGTCAGTTATTTATTAGTTATAATTAAAAAGAATTTAAAAGGATTATAAAAATTCTTGAAATGATAAAACTAAGAATTTGATTAAATATAAAATTTTAAAATATTATAAACGGTAATGTGATATTTCTTAATCAAGGTGGGAAAATAAATATTTTAAAATTTAAGAAGGTTTTGTATGAAATATTATCTAATAGTTTTGATTCAAATAGCTAAATGATATATGTATATTAATATATAAAATATTTTATATATTATAAAATATATTTGATCACTTATATAATATACTTAAATTTTAATATTATTTTTATAATACATTCTATAATACATATTTATCAAAATCTATATTATAGATTTATTATTAAATAATATTTAATATAAATTAATATTAATCGTTCTTAAAAAATGTAAGAACCCGTAGATAAAAATTTTGATTAATGTTTTATAACTTATTAAATATATCACTCAACATTTTAATTTAATAAGTCAAAATATTAAAGTAATTAACTTATTATATTTAAATTCGACATATAAAGCAATGAGTTCTTTTACCGAAAATCGAAACCATGAAAAACACCCTAGACAAATGGGTTATAAAAGATCCGTGCATTTTGTGTTAGGTCTGCCTTAGTTTGCGTTAGTTTGACATTTAAAAGTTAAAATTGATTCTTCAATTTTAAATTAAATAGATGGTTAAGATAGTATAATTTAAATTAATTTATTAAATAAAGAGTTAGGATCATATAATAAATTTAATCTCAATTAGTCTTTATTAATAATAGAAGATCATAACACATAAAAAAATAATAAAGTGTTAGCGACTTGTAGTATGACTTTACAATCTCAATCCTAATCTTACGGGACCGATCTTAAGAAGACGAAAAATATTCTAGATAAGATCACGATTTTAATGATCTTGCTAGGGAGGAAAACCACACCTTCAAGCTTCAACCACACAAAACCAGGTATATAATAAGTGACGACCATTGACCTAATAAGAAATGATGATGTGAGGACAATTACATATAATTATAACAAATCAAAAAATTTGTCTCTTAAAATAAAATAGTTCATTCAATGCATTGTGAAAAAAATAAACCTAAAACTTTATTAATTTATTTGTGTTAAAGACATATTTTTCGTACCATGATATTTACTTAAGTTTTAGTTCACCAAATGTATTCAATTTATCACGTTTTGCTATTTTATGTATTGAATTTTAAAGTTCTTATTGTGTGTATCAAACTTTTGATTTCTTGATATTGTATGTATTTTCATTACATAAAAAAGGAATGGTTTACTTCTCCAAAATGCATTAAATTATACCCCAAATGTTAATGTGTGTATCAAACTTCCAAAAATGTTATTGTGTGTATTGAACTTTCAATTTGTTGTTATTGTACCTATTTTGGTTACATAAAAAAACAAAAGAGGTATAAGTTTAGTACAATAGAAAGTTTAATACACACTATAACACCTTTTTTGAAAGTTTAACACACACAGTAATATTTTTGAAAGGTGGATACACACATTAACATTTGAGATATAGTTTAATACATTTTAGATAAGTAAACCCAAAAAGGAAAGACTATACAAGTTTAGTACATACAATCAAAAGTTTAATACACACAATAACGATAAATTAAATCTTTAATACACACAATAAAAATTTTTAAAGTCTAATACACACAATAACAAAACATGACAAGTTAGATATATTTTGTAAACTAAACTAGTTATTAAAATAGAGTCTATTAAATAGTAGTAGTACGTAAGCTTTTAATTAGAAGCTATAGTAGGTAGTTGGTAATCCAATAATCGACTTTCAAAATCCATCTAGTTAAACTATATATTATCCTTTTTAATCAACTTTTAGGTTTTTCTTTAGGATTATCATATTCACGTGACTTGGGAAAATCCGAACAGAGAAAATCTCTTTTTAAATGAAAAATGTATAGGTGTGTTTCTAATTGTTATAATCCAAATTTGATGGTAAGATGTTAGGAAGTTGTTGCATAAAAAATAGTTCTAATATTAAATTTGTTAAATTAAAATGTATATCTTTATTATATAATAAAATGACATATCAACATAAAACTAAAATGCAGTCATGTGAAGGTTTTGCGACAAAAATGAAATATAAAATGGTCGCAATGTGATAGAGAAAAAACTCTCTAATCCTTCGCACAACTTGCAACGAATTTGCACTAAATATATCACAATTGCAACAAAAACAAAAAGAGCCACATGTAAGCACCATATCAATATTTCGGCCTCAACGTAAGCATGTCATCTATTTTATACGCTTATAAAACGGTACATGAAAAAAAAGTGAAATAGAATAGAAGTAAAAGTAACAATCTCATGATAATCTATCGGGTAGATCACATGTTCAATCATACGAGTGGCCAAGGTTTGAGTTTCACAAGGGTTTCAATCAAGAGTGATCGAGGGATGTTTCAGAGACAGTTAAGGGTAAAACTGGTATCGCTTGTCACCACTATTGCCTACACTACCACCACTTATAAACACCGTCGATCGTGGCGATGGAGGTGACAGATGTTGGTGATAGTGGTGGCGGTGCTATTTTGTTAACTATTGTCATAAACTAATGATAAGAAAAAATCTGAATCTAAACATATTTTTTACTTAATATTTTTTAAAACTATTCATTTTGACCTAAATTCATTTAGTGTTGCTTCTATAACCCTTCATTTTAGCCTATTATCTAATCTAATTTGACCCAGTCGTTTTGCCAAGCTTGTGTAAAACAATACATATACATGCTCTAAGTCAAACTCCAATGAGATTTTATTTAGATAAGAGTATGACTATTTGACCTTCATTGGTAGTCTAATTTGACCCATGTGATATGATATATATGATGTATGACATGTATTGAAAAGTATAATTGATTGATGTGATATATCTAGTATATGAGAATGAAAATTTCAAATAGGCGCAACCTTATATAAAGAGAGGTTATATATCATCTTACTTATAGGATCATGACATACATCAAAATCAAAATCAAGTGTGAATATGATAAAAAAAAGTATTATTGAACGACACATGTTAGTTTTTTGTGGGTAGAATGATGCTATAAAAGGATATATATATATATATATATAGAGAGAGAGAGAGAGAGAGAGAAAGAGAGAGACAAAAGTTCAAACGAGAACTGTTTTTTAAACGAGAACTGTTTTTCATACGAGAACTGCGAGAAACAATCTTAGCCGTCCAATTCTCCTCTTCAGTTGGATTGTCCACCCATGAATTGCTTAAATGCATCCTACCACACTTAATCCCCTACGCTCTTCATTCATGAATTCCATTATCCAAAATGAAGGATTAAGATTGGTTCTCGCAGTTCTCGTACGAAAAATACTTTTCGTTTGAACATTTCCATATTATATATATATATATATATATATAATTTTTCTTTAATAAAATCTAAAAAATTTAATTTAAATGAAAAATATATAGAGAGAAGGAAAATGGAGGAAGAATAAAAAAGAAGTGGAAGAATCAAGTAATTGTGTGGAGAAAGCAAAGGTACCGTACACGCATCAAAAGGGGGCGCGTGGACCATTTAAACCCTTTTTGATTCTTTACTTTGGTCTCTCACTCTTCTTTTTCTTCCTAAAATAACTAACATGTATTATTATTATTATTATTATTGTTTTCTCAATGTCAACTGTATCAAATTTACTTGCAAAAATAATTAATTGCTTTTTTACTTATCATTATTGCTTTAGATTATATTATGTTTTTATATTATATTTATGTGGGATGCAAGAATGATGAAATTGTTTGCTCAAACAAAATTATAAAATTGCTTTGATATTAGACTTAAGTTATATTTTCTTATTGATATACAGATGACAAGTTGTTAAATAAAAATAAGAAACCTTAATCGAAAGAAACAATTATTTTTAATCTTCTAAACTACCCATTCTTACATGATTTTTAACTAAATTTTTAATCATTTTATGAGTATCTAAATGTTTTACAACTTTTCCTATAATTGCATAATACATACAATTCAATAAAATATGCTTAAAATATATAATTATTGGCATACCCTTTTGACATACTTTATAACAAGCGCTCACAAGTCACAACAAGAAGTTTCATTTTACATGAGTTGATAAGTGGCAATATTATTCATGAAAAAATGTGTATAGTAGATTAATAACCTTTAATTGAAAACCCACACATAAAGATTTAGGACTAAACGATATCACAATAGAAACCCTAACCAATAACATAATACCGAGTTGTACTTACGAAACCCGACTTACATACAAAATCTAGAGGATTTAAGGGTTTAATTTGTAATCTGGAGGAATAAGGGGGGTATGTAAGAATGAGGTTGAGATCGATGGAGAGTAGACATATGGTTCCTCGTATCTACACAAACCACAAAAATCATAACATGCATTTCAATCCCATAGTGTCTTCTATACCATCAAAGAAACATGATGTGTATTTAAGTGTTTATGATTATGATTTTTTGAATAGAAATGTCATATCAACATTATATGACTACTCAACTTATAGTTATTTAAGTAAGTTATCATAGGAAAAATACTATATCTTTCTAATCATAAAAAAGTGAAATTCAACATCTGTTATCTCTTATCATCTCAGTTATTATTGTATATAACTAACTTTTTTTTTCTTAAAGACAATATAATCAACTTTTATAATTCCTCATTATATGTAAACAACTTTTTTACAGTGTCTGATTTTTAGATGAGAAAAGAATCTCTGCAGCTAAAAGCATGGTGTTTCCACACACAAACACTTAAATAAGTAAACTTTGAGATTATTAACATATCCATCATTTAATCATTTGTGAATGTAAAAACATATTACATAGGTGTTGCTATATGTATATTTTCTATCCTTTTTTTTAGATATCATTGTATAAAATGAAAATTTTCATACTTTATATTATATACAATTATAACTAAGACAAAATTTAATGTATTTTTATGCAAATCTTCTTAAACTTTAACACTTGTTTTTAATAAAACTTATACAAGAAAATGAAAATGTTTTTTCATTAAATTAGTCTATTTAAAGTAAATATAATTATCAAAAAAACCATTAAGGAAAGAAGGATTTTTATCCTATGAATCAATATTAACATGATATACGACAAGCAATGCCCACTCTCACACCCCATCCGTATATATTCAGAGAAAGTTCTGATCGTGTCCCCTCTTCTCCTCTACAAATCTCTCGATCTCCATACCTTAACTAAACCCCTTCCAATTCTTCTCTCTAACCAACCCTCCACTGCACTCCACACTTTTCCATTTCCCCTCCATCGCCATCTTCAAGGTTTTCTTCCTTCCTTACATTTCCCACCTCGATTCATCTTCTAACTCCTCTTTTCCACTTCTGATCGTTTCTTGATCTCCATACAAACCATAAAGTTTCTTTCGTTTTACTCTTGCTTTTGCAGGATGTTACGGGCTTCTATTTTTTTTGTTTGAAGGACTTCTATTATTCTTCTTCTTCTTCTGTGGAATTCTTCTATCGTAAATGGTGAATTTAGGAATTAGGGTTTTGTTACAAAATTGAAACCAACGTTGTGTGTAATTTGGGGTTTTGGTTGATCTTGAATGGGGAATAAGCTGGGTAGAAGGAGGCAGGTGGTGGACGAGAAGTATACAAGGCCACAAGGTTTGTATCAACACAAGGATGTAGATCACAAGAAACTTCGTAAGCTTATACTTGATTCTAAGCTCGCTCCTTGTTATCCTGGAGACGATGACTGCAGTTGCGATCTCGAAGAATGCCCAATTTGCTTCTTGGTCTGTCTTTTTGTTCAAATTCGTTATGTTTCTCGTTTTCAAACTTTTGATTTCTTCTACTGAAATAGCATAATACCTGATAGTGATTGATTACCAATCTTGTACTAGTGAAAAGACTCTATTGAGATGGTATCTTGAAGTATAAGTATGCTATGCAATTGATGGAGGAGAATTTTTGTTTATTTAGAAGCGCAATTGCTTCAATTATGTATTTCTGACTTTCGTCCTTTTCAAACCATTTTCAGTATTATCCAAGTCTAAATAGATCAAGATGTTGCACTAAAGGCATCTGTACAGGTAAATATTGTATATCTGTGTCATTCAAGTGAATCTATTTGAAAACAATACGATCTTAACATGTCTATTGTTCAATCAGAGTGTTTTTTGCAGATGAAGACACCTAATTCTACACGCCCCACGCAGTATCCTCATTGGTGTATCATTTTAGTTGTTTTCTTATATTGTCTTGTTGATGTTTCAATTTCTGTGCTTCATGTTATCAATTCTTAACAATACTAAGATGTCCCTTTTGTAAAACTTTGAACTATGCTGTGGAGTATAGAGGCGTGAAGACTAAAGAGGAAAAGGGGCAGGAGCAAATTGTGAGCACTCAAACTTTATGCAAGATGCTTAATTGTTGTGGTTTTGTATTGTATACTTTCTGCATATTCTCGTGTCTTACTGTCTATTACAGGAAGAACAAAGGGTGATAGAGGCAAAAATAAGAATGAGGCAGCAAGAAATTCTAGACGAAGAGGAAAGAGTGCTAAAACGGCAAGAGATGAGCTCTTCAAGCAGGGTAATTGACCCAAACGAGGCTGAATATTTCTCTACAGCAGGTATAAATAGGATCAGTTGTTAGTTCGGTGAAAATTTTGGAATTTGATGTCAGTATAAATCATGAAGTTGTTTTTCTTGACTTTAGAAGAGTTTTGCTACTGTATGTATGCTTAATGTGGGTTAGTATTTATTTTCTTTCAATATAGTAAATGAAGCTTTATGTATGCAGCAACCTCTTCTTCTGAAGGTGAGGAAATTGTCTCTCATCCAAACCCCTCGACAATTGGACATCCTCCACGGTCTAGGGAGAACAGGTGTGTGCTTTTCTATTCTATTCATTTGTTTTCATGCCTTTTAATGCTAAAGTAGGGTTCTTCTTGCATTTTAGAAGCTACCTGATGATCTTGATTTATGTTATTCCCTGGTTACTGTAAGTCTGTAAAAATTGTTCTCTGCAGACTTTGAATTACAGTTCTGTCACTTTTTATGTATTTTTTTTGAAAAGAATTAAATCCACATCAGTCTTAGAGTCGAGAATGGTATGTGTGATTTTGAAGGTCAAAAGAGGACCATGTAGTAGGAATGGAGCAATGTTAAGGTATTATAGTTATAGATGGGCCAGATGGCAAGGTGGGTGGGTTGAGAAGAAGGATTTGCGGTAAAAGCGGGTTGTTTGAAATGGCTCATTAGTTTACGTCGAAATGGAGTCCGTAAACATTTCTTTTGCCCAACTCTGTATTTTTATGAATTAATTAATTACAAAAACACCGTTATAATAATAATCTAAAGCTTTAAAGAAAATGACTTGGGAAGTTATATGTAATAAAAGTAGAATTTGAGTGACTTTCAACTTCCATTAAACTGTGGGAGAGAGTGACAGAAAACATGTCGCTTAGCCATACTATGAAACTGTGGGAGAGAGTGATAGAAAACAGGCTGTGACGGGAAACAATTGTGTCAGAAGTTTAGTTTGGATTTATGCCAGGGCATTCTTTGTTAGAAGTAATTCACCTGATTAGAAGCCTCGTGGAGCAACATAGGGAAAGACAACTGGAAATGCACATGGTGTTCTTAGATCTAGAGAAAGCGTATGATAGTGTCTCTAGGGAGTTAATATGGAGGACTTTGAACGATAGATTGATCCCAGGGAGGTATATTAGGGTCTTAAAACACATGTATGATGATGCGTTATCTTGCGTGCGAACCCAGGTAGGGCGGTAGGCGACAATGAGTACTTCCCTGTGCTAAAAGGCCTCCACCAAGGTTAGCACTTAGCCCATTGATTTTAGCGGTGATTCTTGATGAGTTATCAAGGGGGGTCCAGGGTGTATGCTTTTCACTAACAACATTGTCTTGGTTTTAGATTCGAAAGAGGTGCTAAATAGACTATTAGATTAGTGGAGGGATGCATTAGAGGACTTAGGACTTCGAAAAAGTAGAAATAAGACTGAATACCTTATTTGCGACTTTAATAGGACCGAAAACAATGACAACGGGGATATATGCTTAGGGGAACACATTTTGAGACCCCAGGAATCTTTTAGGTACTTAGGCTCCCTTTTAGACATGAAAGGGATGATAGACGAGGACGTTGCCAACCGTATTCAGGCTAGGTGGCAAAAACGAAGAGCGGCGACATGAGTTTTATGCGACAAGAAAGTACCGTTGAAGCTAAAAGGTAAATTCTACCGAGTGGGTGTTAGACCGGCTATGTTATACGGATTTGAATGTTGACCTTTGAAAAAGGCACATGCGGAGAAGATGAAAGTGGCCGAGATGAGGATGATGCTTAAGTGGACCTGTGGCAAGACTTTGCTAGGTAACATTCTAGTTTGGGTTTTTGGAACTGAATTAGGAGTGACGTCTATTGTCGATAAGTTGAGATAAGGGAGGCTGTGTTGATTCGGTCACGTTAAGAGAAGGCAACCAAATCTATTTATTTGATGGCACGAGTAGGCTGGTCGCCCATCTATGAGGTGGGAGGATAGAGTGCGGATGGATTTGTAGGAGCTTTCTCTCTCGGAGGACATGGGATAGGTTTTCTTGGAGAAGGAAGATTAGGATCCAGGGGTAGGAAGGTAAGAAAGTTGCAACTTGCAATTAAGAGATTTAGTTAAGGAAGGAAATGGTTTTATAAACTAATAATTATCTAACTAAATAAATGATCAATTAAACCTAATAGTTAAAACTATACCTGGATCTTCATTTAAAGGTTTTAGTAATCACCGTTATTTATTTATTTATTTTTTAAACCATTTTAATCTGTTTTTTGTTTTGTTTTTTCCTTTCCTTTTATTCTATTCTATTTCATTTTATCTTTATTTATTTTTAATTGTCTTTTTCTTTTTTATTTTGTTATTTTTTCGCTGCCAGAGGTCTTTCGGGAAGAAATCTCTCTACCCACGGGTAGAGTTATGATTGTCTACATCTTATCTCCTCCATACCCCGCTGATGCCGGATTGGGTATTGTTGTTGTTGTTTCAACACCCATTATATGTTTAGCTAATATAATTGATTTTGCCTGTTTAAGATAAAGCACAACTCAAATTGACCCATTCGTAAGTTCATGGATCAAAATTGCCACCTCTAAGTTCATAGCCATTGAAGGTATTTTGTTTCGATTTGAGCCAGATTCATTCTCTTGCATCACTGATGGCTATCCCTTGAACTCTCAACCTCGTAAAAGATTTGAGTTTCCTAATATTGCTTAGGGCAGTTTTGTTCTAGGAAATTGTAAGCCTTATGTTAACGAAAAGAAGTCCTTAATGAGTTTAACTCTTTAAATTGGCTGATGTTATGATTTCAAAACTACCAATTTAAACCTTTTTGTTTGAAAATGTACGGAAAGCGCATATTTCCATCATAATTTTATTTAGCAACTTCTAAAGGTCCAACCATGATCAAGCAAGAAATATAAGGAAACCCCCATATTAGCATGGCTTATGAAGGATATTGAATGATGTACATAGTTTTTCTCTCATTTTAGAGGTTGCATTTTGGACCCATTCACTCATAAAAATGCTTCAATTTGGGACTTTGGGTTACTTATGTCTTATTCTAAACATGTCAAGTGGCTCTGACAGTACTTTTTATAGCTGAAATGGGAATGGATCAAATGATGGGTTGCAATCATCCAAAGTGTACTTTTGATGCAGACAACCCATTAAATCTCCATATACAAAGATTTACGTTATTTTTGGTTTTTGTAATCATATTTTGATCTCATTAGTAAATTTTAATCTTTTTCTGAAAAGGGCAGTGTTGTAAAACTCCTTTTCCAAGGCCAAGTACTCCCCGAGTACTCGTTACAAGGTTGGTGACCTTACCGAGTTGAGGTGAATCCGAGTACTGCAAAACTCGACCCCAACTCGGTCAAACTTAAGATAATTCGGTCCTAAATGTTTTTATAAAATACTTGGTCTCCTTGGCTCCCATAATTAAAGTCATTAATACATAACAAGTTTCCTCGTGTCAAGAGTTAACAGCTTGTTTGAGTATTTATTTTGTAATTCTATAGTCCCATGAATGTGTCATACCCCATAATTTTGAAATTTATATATAAAAGTTTCAACCCGAATACTCCCCGAGTACTCCCCATAGAGCGTTTTCAGGTCAACCAAACTTGACTCAACCCGTTTCATTCGTACTATAAAATGACCAGTTTCAATCCGAACTTGTTACCCAACTTGCTTATCTTGTCATATTCACTCCCAAACATGGTATTTGTTGTCATGACCAGGATTTCTTGCATTACCTTGTTAGCATCTCGAAGGCTTCCTGTAATTTCGCATATTAAGCATATTTTATAATCTCAATATCCAGCTTAACAAGTAGAGGTTATATGAGCACATCTGATAATTTCCATGGGCTGTGTCATGTGAATGCAGAGACGATGAGTTTGACCTTGATCCTGAGAACATAATGCTTATGGAAGCCATCTGGTTGTCATTCCAGGTACATACAAGAGTTTATGGTTTACAAGTTCTTGGTTCTTCACAAGATAATATCTTGACTCTTAAATTTCTTGTACTTCATCTTAAATTTCTTGTTTTTTATTTATCTTAAAGGTGGTAAAATGGGTTTTTCTTTTTGTGTGTTGTTGAGGGGTTGGGGGGAGGGGTGGTTGGTTAATGAGCACTTGGTACGGTCGGTCGACACAAAAAGACTATGTCGAGATATGATTTCAAAAGTTCATATTGCTTACAATAGCCTTGGCTGCCTTCCGGTTTCCTTTTTAAGTTAATATTTTTATATGCCTTGTTAGAGATAACATAACCTGAATCGACCCGTTCATAAGTAAATGGGTTGAAAGTGCCACCTTTAGTTTTATCTTTCTTCATTTGAAGTGTTCTGAATGTTGTTGGTATTAATATAGGAGGATAACAAGCGTCAACACCAACACCATAACCCTAATTACGGTGATGCCGCCCAGTTAGCTAAATATGCAACAGAAGTACGTGTTTTAGCATCCATGGCCCCACAAGCCGAATCCTCAGCTTCATCCTCATCACCTTCTGGTGGTCTAGCATGTGCCATAGCCGCCCTGGCTGAACGCCAGCAAATGGTAGGTGAATCATCAACTAATTACAACAGCTATAACGGGAATCTATCAACATATAACGTGCACCCAGACCATAGCCAAACAGGGTTATCACTTGATAGTCATCTGCAAATAAATCATGAAGAATTGGGCGAAACCGCATTTGGGTATGATAATAATAATAATCATAATAACATTAATAATATGAGGGCGGTTGATGATGGTGGGGTTGGGCAAGAAGATGATGAGATGGAGAATGGTTATGGTGGTGGTGGGAGTTTAGTTCCTGAGAGCTTTGAAGAGCAGATGATGCTAGCCATGGCGGTTTCGCTGGCAGAGGCTCGAGCTAGGACGAACACACCAGAGATTGCATGGATTTAGTGTGTTTGAAGGTGTAATTTGTGATGTTAGTATACAGTATGTAAAACACAACAGAGAAGTGTAGATTTGTGGGTTGAGCTTTGAATCATGAAGCATACAGAATCATCCCTCTTGAGATACTGAAGTCTTGTATGATGATTGTTGTTTAATGGGGGAGAATTCAAGTTTGGGTTTGAAAAGTGAAATTAAACATCTTCTTTCACCATTTCAATTTGTACATGCTGTTGTTTATCTATCTGTGTACTATTGGGTAACTTTGCATATTCTGCTTAGATTGAGATTGAGTATATCTGTTGTTATTTATCTGTTTATTTTGATTAGTTCACTAGACAAATTGTTACTTTTTTTGTTTTCTTTTCATAAATATTTAGACCTTGAAAATTCTAGTTTATACCTTATAGGCAAAATGTGAGCTTCCACAGGTTTAAGTTAAGTGTGTGCAGACAAATGAAGCTCTAAAATTTTCTTAAAAGCACCTTAAAGAAAAGAAACTGTCACCTTTTTATGATAGTAAGTAAATGTTATCACATATTTAGACTTTGGAATTTACTTATGTTCTACATGATGTTACATGCAGCATTAGTATTCTCGTCGCTGAAGGCAGCACCAGTTTGGTGTCCAATTAAACCGGATGACTGAACCGGGTTATAAACATACTGATCATCATAACCATGCTTGTAGTAGTTGTACGATGATGCAGAAGATGGCTGTCGGGTGTAAAACGTCCCCGCTGGGGCGGGCCCAGAACCACCATTTTGTTGTTGTTGAGTCAGTTGATTAACGTTGTAGTTATGGGTACGAATGTCGGGATTGTAGGGTATGTTCCATATCTCGGCTCGGCGGCCGGTCTTTCTCACCGTTTTCAATACCTTCTTCTCGTCGGCGTATCCAGTGACTGTCACCTTCTGTAAACCCATGTCTATATCTATGTTCTCCACCCCTAAATACAAAGATTGAATGAAATCAAACTGAGATCGATATACCGGATTTAAGTGTATGTAAATTGATTTTTTTTCATTATATGCAAGTAACCTTGTATAACATGTTAAGTGATGATATGACACACCATGGGGATATCAACGAAAAAATTGGTATCACATAAAAGGTGTTACATTTAACGACGTATCTATCTTCCAAACAATAGAAAGAACATTGTTCTTGTAACGAAGATTATATTTTGATTCAATAAACCCTTTATAGATACATGCATGTATGTACCTTTGAGTCTCTGAAGGGCTTTTCGGATCTTGTTCTCGCATCCGGGGCAATCTACATGTACTCGCATTTCTATGATCTATATATAATCAAAAATTGATTTGTTACTGTAAAATCGATCGACATGACTCTTTGAAGGTGAGAAAGAAAGCTTACTTACCGCCATAGTAGACTTATGTTACGGTTGATTTATGATTAATGGCTGATCAATCTTATGTGCAGATATTATGATCAAATGCTTTGAGCCTTTGAGTTCTTCTTGAATAGTTGAATATATACGTGTGTTCTTATATCTGTATAGATAGATATACATATACGCATATATATATATATGCATGTGTTGGGACCTTGATGTGTGGCACCGGCTTGTTCCTTGACTTTCGTTTGCAGAAACCTTACAGAGTAAAGCAGATTGATGCTTGTATTTAAGGAAATCATGGAACACCATGTTTGCGAGCTATACAAGCAATAAACATGTTCATGGGACATTAATTTTGAATGGTGCGACTAGAATATATGTTTTAACTTATCATTATTTACTGGGAAAATGATCTGTAATGTTAATATTACCTACCTTAGATGATGTTACACTCACAAATCATTTTAATAAAGGGTAATTTAGTCATTCTCGTATTTACTCATTTAAATGGTTTGTGAATGTAATAACACCTAAATTAGGTAATATGAACATTACGGATTATTTCCCCTTATTATTTATTATTAAAAGGTAAAAAGGAGTTTAACCAACAAACTCTACATCCTATTTTATAAACTCTTTTTGAACGGTTTAATACTAAAGTAGTTTTGTTTTAATTAAGGATGAGGTCTGGTTTGGTTTGGTAAACCAAGACCAACCAAAAATTTTGGTTTTTGTCATGGGCTTTTTATGTCTGGCAAATATGGGCTGGGCTTCCCGTGAACCTTTTTCTTGATTGGGTTCAGACCCAATGACCCAAAAGGGCTTTGGCCCAAATTTGAGCTTTCTATGATCCACCCCAGAAAAAGAGTGAGAATGTGTTGCAGCTTTGGCCCAATCATTTATTCATTTTAGTTGAACTCGTTAGAAAGTGGAAAGGAAAATAAATTATTCTTCTTGCGTCTTAGTAACTTGTTAGAGTCCAGGAGTATGCAATTTAAGAGGGGCCAAGCTTGAAATAGAGAAAAAGTATATTTAAGTAATAGTTATGAAGTTAATGAATAAAAGATTTATAGATTAAAAATTATAAGGAAGAGGTATATTTAACTAATTGTTGGTTAAAAAAAATATTAATAAATTATATAAAAATACAATAAACTTAACTAAGTTACCATTATATATATAATAATTTTTTTTCTTAAAAAAAATAGAAAATTTTTTCATAAAGTTTTCTATTGTATTCATGTGGTTACCTAAAGTGCACGTAACAAGTAATTTCTTATTTTTATTTTAATTTTTTCGTTATGATATTTTTATGTTGATAACCTTCAACAATGTTCTTATCCACCGGTACCACCTCTTTTATAAAATTGAATTAAATGAATGGAAAACATGAAACTGATCTGGAAATTACCCTAACTCAAGAACACAAAACCCTAACTTAACTTAATATGTGTTACTCAAGACCTGGAAATTACCCTAACTCAAGAACACGAAAACTTGAAATTGATCTGGAAATTACCAACGAATTCAAGAACACGAAAACCTAACTTCAACACCCACGAACGTAACTCATGATAGTGGTGGTCGACTATGAAAACAACAGCGGTGGAAGGTTATGTAGGCGGCGGCTCAAACCCTAACCTGGGAGATAACCCATCTCCAAACAAATTGTAAATCTGAAGGAGGTGGTCGACTATGAAAACAACGGTGGTGAAGTGTTATGAAGGTGAAGGTGGTAGCGGTGACTCAATCTTGACAACCCTAACCTATTTGAAAACCCGTCCCTAAACAAATCGCAGATTTGAAGATGGCGGCGGAACAAAAATATATTGAAAGAAGATCCTAACCGGATATGAACAGGCATTGGAAATTGACTAAACCGGATACGATCATGGATTCAATTGCATGCCTTTGAACTCATTGCGATCTAGAAAACGAGTCACCAAAATATATTGAAAGAAGGTATCGATATTAGTTAACAGAGGTTATCGACTCGCCATATACACATTCTTTGATTGTAAATGGCCTGAGCCTGGATGGCAGGGGAAGAGACGAGGAGAAAAAAGCGATAACAATAAAGCCAAGGGATAGAGTAGACATGTGGCGAAAGTATAATAAGAATTATTAAGCGGGAAATAAAAGAACGATGCTTAGAAAGAAGACACGTGGCAATTCATTTACTTAGCGATGTTTGTTGTTAGCTCATATTTGAAATTGGAAAATTATATATTAAAGAAAAGTGATATGTCCTTGTTAAATTATCATTCTAAGTGTGTTTACTATTATTAATTTTATATACATGTTAAGTGTAAATTTAACATTTCAATCATTTTCATGAAAAAGACAATCAGGAAAGGGAAAAGTTTTATTGCTATTTATTGAGTTTGTAAGATCTTTGGATATTGCTCCAAGGGGTGTAAACGAGTTAAGCTAGACGCTCGTTTAGGCTCGTTTAATATTTATGAAGCTCGGGCTCGGCTCGGCTCGTTTAAGCTAGGCTTGTTTAGGCTCGGGTATTATTTTGATATTTTTATTAAAAAGATATATATAATTATTAAAAATTAAATATATAAAATATATATATGAAGCTCGTTTAGGTTCTTTTAAGTTCGCGAGTCCACTCTTTGGAGCTCGAGCTCGACTCGTTTATTAAATGAGCTTTAATATAGGTTTGAACTCGAGATCGAGCTCGTTTCGAGGATTTAACGATCCGAGCTCGAATAGCTCGCGAGTAGTTCGGCTCATTTACATCCCTAAATTTGCTCTAATATTGGAGAGTTGAAAGTGTAGCATTCAAGAATAATAAAATGAAGGATGCTGCTAGCCTGCTACCTTTAGATACTGACTTTGGCTCATTCTCTCAACTCCAAACATCAAGTATGATTTAGGGGTCTTACATTTATTTTCCAATAAGTCTTCTTCTTCTACGATTTTTTATAATCTTCGTAATCACAATATCAATACAAGTGTCAAAATCAATGAAGAAGATGAGAAAAGAGAATTGAGGAATTCCACATGTCACCTTCGTGTGAGTAAGATGATGAAGTATAAAAAAATAGTAATAGCATATATAACGGATCCGTAATTTGCTCCTGTATATATTGACCTCATATTTATCCATTTATTAGCTTTTTTGATTAAGTATGGCTAGCCGTCTTTTACTCCTTGATTGTTGTAAACCTTGGCTATTTTAATAGCCTATATTCTCTTGTTTTTCAATATACGATACCATCCTATGATTGCCAAATCTTTATGGTATCAGAGCCCCAAGATGTTCCTACAATGGCTGTTCATGTGAGATGGGGAAGAAGTTGGTTGATTTAAAGAACAAAGAAAAACTCTAGGAATTTCTGCTTGGTTTGGATAATGATTTTTCAACCATCAGAACACAAATTCTAGCTATGAACCCTATACCAACCCTAGGTATGGCTTATCACCTAGTGTCTGAAGATGAACAACAAAGGACTGTGGCAGCTGGTAAGAAACCTACTACTGATGCAAACGCTTTCCGGGTGTTCATTCCATCGAAACGTGACAATTATCAACAAGCAAGTAAGCACAACCAAAAGGATAGAAAAAGAAACTTTGGAGGCCAATTTGAGCATTGTAGCTTCTGTTGCAAGGACAGTCACAAAAGGACGAAGCGAGAAAAGACCAAACCTAAATCAGCTGTCTGTGTTGACTTTGAAAACAATCCTATACCAAGACTAACTGGTGAGCAATTCCAACAATTCTCGATTTTTTGCAGGCGCTGATAAAGGAACAAAACCTGATGCGTTGCCCATTGCAAACATGGCACTCGCCGGCTCCTCTACACATACAACAGGTAACATTGATAGAAGAAGTAATTGGATAGTGGACTTGGGTGCCACATATCACATTACCCACACGGCTTTGGTTCTTGAAATCAAACAAAAGAAACTAACGAACTTCCTGTCAACATACCAAATGGTGAATGGATGCCGTGGAAAGAAGGGAGACTACACCATGAAAAATGGGACGAAATTAAGCAGGGTTTTACATGTTCCTAAATTCAATTGCAATTTGTTATCAATTAGCAAGATATGATCAAGGGACGTTCAATTTGTCATGCAGGGCTTACACTCGAGGACATTGATTGGGACGGGTAAGTGCAAAGATGGTCTTTACCAAATGGGAATGGTTGAAGATAAAACAAGCTATATATGATGACAACTATCGAAATTTTGCACAACTGTTTAGGTCACTCTTCGTGTTCAAAACTTTCTCAAATCGATTTTGTTAATAATGTCTCAACTAAGAATAAAGATTGGTTTTGTGATTCTAGTGATAAGGTTAAGCACACGAGGCTAACTTTTCCAATTGGTTCTAAGAAAAAGGAATTTAGAAAGTATATTTGCATTATTAATCATATCCAAAAGTATAATGTTTATTTAGAAATAAAAAAATCTAATTTTGAAGGGTGTTTTTTTAGTAGATTAGGGGTGTTTATTTACCAAATCCTTTTTTTTTATATTAAAACACTCCCCAAGAAGGGATAAAACCACAAGGAGCGAGATGTATTTCCATTTAAGCTGCTGGATTATGTTTTTTTTTAGCACAGTTTACTACTTTTATCTCATGCTCGACTTTCACTTGCCTTCTTTTTTTGGCCGCTGTTAGCTTCGGTTTTAACTGCTATTCTACAGCTTGCAGAATTCTGATTATTGTAGTTGTATTGTACATCTTCTTTGGGAGTGTTTTAATATACATTTTAATTTGATTTCCTTGCAAAAAAATTTAATAAATAAAAGAATTAGCTATATTTGTTTACAACTAGCGTTTTCTACCGCGTGTTGCAACTGCGTTTGATAAAATATTTTCTAAAAAAATAAAAGAATGTTTAGAATTGTCCTTATGAGTATAAAAAAAACTACGGACACAAGCGATGATATTACTATATGGGAATAATATGAAGAGATTACGAGAACACAGGTAATCAAAACGTAATATAAACTTGCGAATAACAAATAAAAGCTAAAGAAATCTTGATTTCTAGGAATGAAAACCAAAATCCTCTAATTGTTTCTACTCTCTCACGGTGCACACCAAACACACACACACACACACATATATATATATATATATAATAAAAACTAACCATAATATTAGTTAGAGTCCTAATACAATTTCTAAAGTAAATGGGTCACGGGCCCACTTGTCAAAATTCAGATCATATCCAACAATATTTACAATTTCATATTGAGACGAATTTACACTTATAGCTAATAAGATGATAAATTTTCATTGAACTCCCCATCATAAAAATAATCGGGTGCCAACAATCCTTTGAAATTAGATTGTTATATCAACCAAGCCTGAGCAAAACTCAAACTTAGTTGCTAGAACACAGCGATCAAAACCTCTCCATAAAAGTTTTATTCGGCAATACAAGAAGCATTCGCTTTTAAAACCTCTTGTAAAATATTATCAGATAAATTGAGATGAATATAAGAGAGCCTAACGATTTTTTCTTTCTTTCTCCTCATCTGACCAAGCCACATATATATTTTCAAGACTTAATAGCGCATCATCAAGATCAGTTTGAGCCAATATTGCTCGCATCTTCACTTAGCATAAGAAATCTTGTATCTCTGTCCAACAGCAGAAGAATGTATTTCAAAGTAGCCATGTTAATAAAAAAACCCCAATAAATTGAAAAAGAGTAATTAATCAGGAAACAGCGTGGCTCTAATACCACTTGTTGTAAGATAAATATATATCAAGCCACGTCACATAGAAGTGATATATGAATATATAATAGAAAACAAGAACACCAAGATTTAACGTTGAAAAATCACAGACACAACCGATAATATTACTATATGGGAACAATATACTTAGATTATAAGAACACGGGTAATTAAAACATAATATAAACCTACAAATAAAAAAAAACTAACAGAAAAGAAATCTTGATTTCTAGGAGTAACATCCTCCAATACCATTAATATATAGAAGTAACGCAATGAAGCCAAGAGGCCCAAAATTTCCATGAGACTTGGAAAGATATAGAAGTAATATATATTAATTTCCTATATTTTTAGAATAGAGTGAATATTATTGTACAAAACATGATGCAGATTGAATTTGGATTGGTCCATATATAGCTAGATGCCATCACTTCTAATCTCTACCACGCATGCATGTAACGCATTATCCTTTTTTTAAATAAATAAATAAAACACTATATATGATTATGGGCAAATATACAAAAGAATGGAGACTTACTTGACATCTTGCTGGCTTGCGTTACTCCTTTATATATATCCTCAACTACGTACGTACATGATCGATCGATCGTATTCATGAAGTCTGTGAAGTTTGACGTGTTTGTGAACGACGAAAACAATGCTGCCAAATCATGCATCCATTTCGATCCCAATTCACTAACCCAAGTTTCTATTATTGTTAATTTACGAGATTTACATTCCAGAATCAATAAGTCAAACAAAATTTCTAATCAATTATTTAAAACTTTCGCAAGTGCATACAATCGAGGTACACGTCTTTCAACACCCAAACAAGTGCGAGCGTTAACTTCATGTGAGGGGGAGGTCAGACATAGCGATATATGCATGATAGCATAATATGAAGATATCGATCATTATTATTACAATTAGTGAAATTTGGCCAAGTCTTAGTTGGTTATAATTAAAAATAATTTAATAATAAATATTTTAAGACGATGAAATTAAGGATTCGGTTAAATATGATATTTTAAACTGTTATATAAGATAAATATGATATTTTAAGGTTTAAAAAAGACATGAAAAGTTTCTAATAATTTTGATTCAAGCAATTAAATTTATTTTATTAAATAAAATATTTTAATTTTTTAATAATTTTGATAAATGTTAGTATTTTACTTATATTAAAACATAGAGCGGTATTTGCTTGACAAGTTTTAAAAAATTAATGTAATAATAATTAATGGAAAAGTAGATAAACTTGTTCACTGATAAAAATGAAAATATATTAATTTCTTAACAACCTAGATTTAATTAAAAAGAGTGAAAATTTTCTTTTTTTCTATAAATAAAAGCGTTTTTTTATTTTCTAAAGGTTGAAAAACATATTTAAATTAAAGGGTGGAATTTTTATTTTACAATAAAAGCAGAAAACGTGTTTGGTGGTATTTTTTTTTTGGAAAAGTTTATAGGAAAAAAGAGGAGTTTGGAATAACTTGAGAAAAGGGTAAAATGGGAAAAAGTAGAAGAGTTTTTATTTTCTTAAAAAATAAGGTTTCATTTTAATTTCTTTGAAACAGATTCTACAAAAATAAGATATTTTTCTATAAGTGAAAATTTTATAAAATACGATGTTCCAATCTCAATAACTATATTGTATTTATGTTATAGTTGTTGTGCCTGATCACATATCGTATGAAGTTATTTTTGTAACGTGTTTATTAAAAGTTTTGAGATACTAAACTCATAGGTCATAGTCAATTATTTTGAGTTGAAACAGTACAAATTTACAGAGTATTAGAGCTAGACTTATCTATGTTTAGTCAAATTGTCACACACATTCTACATAACTATAAATATCTACGTGTTGTGCCTGTTGACACAAAAAACGCTACACATAAGAGGACATGCTAAGTATTATCCTACATCGGATGAATGTAACTTTGAAAATTACAAGATGTAAGACGATGTTTAAAAACTGAAAGCAAACCGTAAGAGATATGAAGATGGAGGATGAGGATGATGATAGGAGTGATTGTCTTCGTCGTTCAACAAACACCTCAAACTTGATTCGCTTCTTGGTGTTGAAGGAATTGGATTGAACAAAGAATCTACTTATTATTGGAATGATGTACTTTTATGGTTTGTACTTTGTACTACATATATGTACTCCAATCTTTCTTATGTTTATCAAACGTACCTACAATATTATTCACTTCTATAAATTAATTATTACTTTTAATCTCTATAACGAGTCTTAAATTTATTTTTGTTTAAAATCTAACATACTTTCAAGAGTTAGTTACAAAAATGGTCCATGTGGTTGTTACTGATTTTCACTTTTAGCACTTTAACTTTAAAAATTACGAAAACAGTCATTATGGTTGTCATTTTGTTTCACTTTTGGTTCTTTACACTAACTGATGTTAACTTTGACCGTTAGTTAAAGAGTATTTTGGTCAATTTCCTGTTTATTCTCATTACCAAACAGCCTTTAAACTCTTTTTACCCTTTTTGTTAAAATTAATGATTAAATTTCAACCTTTTATCAAAATTAATTAATAATTAATAAATTTTAATAATGTTAAGTAATATTTGTATACATATTGATTACTGATTGTTTTTTTAGAAATATTTATTTTTAATTTTGGTAATGTTCTTAGTATTATTCTTTACTGTCTTTTATGATATAAATCTTCATAATGTTCATCCAAAACAAAACATATACAAATTAAAAAAAACCCTAAATTGGATTCAATCACAATCAAACACACCTGGTTCTTGATTTACCACAAACACAACACATACACACATGGATCTTGATGACTTGATTACAACAAAAACATAAAACACACATAAAGAAACCTAAATCTGGGTTCAATCACAATCAATACACATACCCAAATCTGTTACTTGATGAAAGATTCAAAAAACCAAAAATCTCGAAAAACCCTAACCTAAATATGTCACTCGATACACAGACAAGGAACCGCACATCGAAGAACACACACCTGAACCATTAGCATCGGAGGTGGGGATGTGATCTTACCGGAGTGGTGCTTCAGAGTACGGAGGTGTTGGTGGTGGTTCCCTTATAGATCGATTTGGATTTTTAGAGTACGGAGGTGTTGGTCGTGTAAAGCCAACTTACAGATCATGAACAAAGTCGGTTGGATTTGGCTTCAAAGACTGACGGCGGCGGTGGTGCAAACTAACTCCGATAACCGATTGTAAGGGAACCAAACCAAATCAAACCACATCTGTGGTGTTCTTCAGCGGAGGTCCTAAATCAACTATGATAATCGATTTTAAGGGAACCATAGCGATGATCAAGGGAACCACCGGTGGCGACCTTCTTCAAGGGAACCATAGCGATTCAGCAAACCATCAACGGCGACCTTCATCAAGGGAACCACCGGCGGCGAGAGAGAAGAACGTGATGATGAAAACATGTGGTTTAATTTGGCGAACCATCATCTGCGACCTTCATTCGGCGAACCATCAACCATCGACGTCGACCTTTAAATCACAATTTGCCCTAATGGAGAGAGAGAGAGAGAAGAACGTGATGATATAAAGATGAAAATAAGAAATGCAAGGTAGATGGGGAATTAATAAATGGTTGAAGGTTGTTTGGTAGCCAGATTAAATAAGAATCTTTGAAAATAGGTGTTTAGAAACAAATATAATAGGTATAGTGTGTTTGGTAACTAGAATAACTATGGAAAAGACCTAAATGCCCTTTGACTAACAGTCAACTTTAACTAGAGTTAGAATAAAGGATCAAAAGTAAAACAAAATGACAAACACTGTGACTATTTTCGTAATTTTTAAAGTTAAAGAACTAAAAGTGAAAATCAGTAACAACCATAGGGACCATTGTATACATTGTAGTTTATTTTATATAAAAAATAATACATGACAGACAAGGAAAAAAAATACAATACAACAAACCAAATCAAAATCAAAGAACAATATCATAAATCAAAATTTTGATTCTTGTAGTTGTATTGTATTGTGGAGTGTTTTATATACATTTTAGTTTGCTTGCCTTGCAAAAAAAAAGAAAAAAAAGTAATGCTTGTTTACAACTAACTTTTTCTATTGTGACTGATAAAATATTTTTCTAAAAAAATAAAAGAATCACCTTATGAGTTCAAAAAAAAAACATTTTTCACAGATGAAGAGACGACATCTTAGATAAGTAGTACATTAAGAGTAAAAAAATACTCAATGTAGATAAATAGTCCTTAGGAATAGTAACATTTAGTTGCTAAATGTTAATAGTCTCAGACAACAAATGTAAACATGTCAAGAATCAAGACGTAACCGAACATAAACCGTAACCAGACTATGTGACTTACTGACTTGTATTTGTTTCTTTTAAACCGCTAGTTAAATATTGTGCTTCTCAAACTAGCCAAATCGGCCGACTAGTCTCGGTTAGACGATATGATTAATTTACATTGTTTCATGCTCACCTCGAATTGTATTCCATAAGAAGCATATACACAAATAACAAAACACTCTCAGAAGTGACACAATGAAGCCAAGAGGCCCAAAATTAGAAGGCTATCATAATCAAGTTGCGCCTAAAAATGAACATACATATATACCCCAAGCAGGTGACATCAATGAACATTTTAATATCGCCATAAATCTTCAACCGGATTGTTATGTTGCACCATGAATGCCATAGCATCTCAACTATTAAAACTTTTTTTTATTTCTTTGCATCTTATTTTATAAAAAATATGTAGAATTTGTTAACTTTTCGCACCAATAAATGGGTACAAGATGAATACATTTTTAAACGAAAGGAGTATAACATTTCATACTATAAATGCGTACAAATTATAATGGATAAATTGCTTTAAAATATAATGAACTTTAGCTAAGATGTTATTTAATACAATCAACTTTAAAATTTTAAAAATAATGCAACAAACGTACTTATTCATCTCTGTACAACCTTACCTTTAAAAACGGGTAAACAACCAGTTGCTTGATTTTTTTATTTTTTTATTCTTATAAAAATATGAAATTTTGATTTAAAATTGGTGCAACTATCTTTATCTTCCTAGATATTTTATCCTCAACGTACGGTCTACCCGCTTATTTTTATTTCTCTCCGATATGGGTTATCATAGCCACCGGCCCACTCCACTGCCATCAACCCACCACCATTGTCGCTGTCGCCGCCTTCAAACCACCACCAATATCTGTTTTTGGTTCCACTACAAAAAAATGACCATCTAATGGCATACAAAAAGTGTCACAAAAAACTAAAAAATGTGCCACTAAAAACCACTTTGGGAATCACCGGCACACAAAAAAAGTGTCACTAGAAACGCTACCACTAAAACCTTCTAGTGGCACTTTTTTTGTGTGCCGCTGTAAACTTTTAGGCTTTTAGTGGCACTTTTATTTTACCACAATAAACAAAAAGACATTTGTGGCACATATTTTATGCCGGTAAAAATAATTGCTATTTTAAAATAGTACTACTTTTAGTGGCACTTAACTTTTACCACAAAATCACATTATCAATTTAAATGTAACTATCAAAGATGTTGTTTATGGTGCTATTTGTCATCTATTATAATAATTATTTATTCACACTATAAAATGAAAACAATACTATAAGACATAAAAATCATTAATACATCACCTGAATTAAAAGTTCAATCTTATTCCAAATATCTATAAACAAATGTCTAGTAAGTGCCAAACAAGTCTAAATATCAAATATAAAACACATGAAACTAACAAATGTTTTTTGAATAAAAACTTGAAACTTAAAAAAGCTCGTGAACTACTTTCTCGATCTTCATGCATGCTAAATGACCCTTCTTATCAATGGTACTAGCGCTTACCTGTTTACAAAATAAAAACATTTTAATAAGAACACGACATGCAAATAATAAATTGACTACTAATAAAATCTCCGGATAGCTACATCTAACTACACATCAATCTCATTACATGAAGGCACAACAAAGGAGTACACCTACATCTAACTACAAGTCTACAATTGAAAAAATTGACCCGTTAGTCAATTGGACCCATTACTGGTATAAGTAAACCTTTTATTATACATAACCGACCAGTTAGCCAACCCAACCAAAATTGAATTGCACTCTAGTCAGCTATTGAATTATCAACATTAACTCAAGCTCACCATGGTTTATAATATTACTCCCAAATTACGCATGATGATGTATTTAGATGTTATAAAAGCTTCATATAATAAATTAATTTTAGATAGGTATATGTATTCATCTTGTATAAGTTAAGATTATTACCTGAATTTGCTTCCTACACCATGTGTAAAGGACTCCACTTCATCTAGTAGCATGAGCAGGCTGTGAGATTGTTGATTGGTGCCAAAGCCAACTTTCTAAGTAATTATCATCATACCTAGCAGATATAAGTTTACACTTGAACTGTAATAAATCCATTTCATAAACCTGCAATAGCAAAAAAGGGTTGCTAGATGATACATATTAAGAATCTCATGTAAACAAAAGGCTAAAAGCAAATAGAGTGATACAGGCAAGTCATGAAAGGCCCCCAAGCATGGCCGGTCCATTGGTTTTTCATGCCCTGTGCGAAGTGGGCTAATAGTACCCCCTATGTCTAAACTTTATACACTGTATTAAAGAAATATATAACATAATTTTGAAACAAAAAAGTTTGCAAAGTTGAAATTTAGGATAAATCTACCTTTCTACTTTTCAAATTCACTCGATTAGTTATGTATCATGTAAATGCACAATACACAATGACATCAAAATTATAACATAAAAGTACATATAGAACAACAAACATAGTAATACAAAACAAGTCATATTATCACACAGAACAATGGCAGCAAAAGAAGTTTGTAACTTGAGGGACCATAGTACTACCAAGTGGACTTGCTTGAATTAGTTGAACATCAGATGTGAAAGTTAAAAAGCTTGATGTTAGTTTACAAATTAAAAACATCTAAATTGTTTGAAAAGTCAAGCATAAATTATGCATCACGTCTTATAACTCAAGAATACATTTAAGTTCTTGGATTCATTTTCAACTTACATCAAATAAAACTATCAGATGATACAAAATTGATGCACAAATACCACATGTTTTATACATAATAGATAATATTTTACACATAGCAAAAAAATAGATGTATAGATCTCGATAAATTGATACAGAGATAGAAAACATATCTTATAATACTGAACTACAAATACAGATTTATTAGTCACAGTCTCACGGACAAATACTAATGTTAGCATTTATAAAATGTAGAAACAGATTAAAAGGAACATTCTAATAAACTAAGAAAATCGGTAAACCATTTTTTAGAGGTCACATTCAGATATCACATTCAATATACAGAAAGAACAAAAACATATTATTGTAGAGTAAAGAACAGTGAACAAATTCACACACATAACTTTCAAAAAAACTAACACAAAACAAAAATGAACAAAAAAGTTAAACCAAGCCGCTGTTCAGTACTTGGTTTTCCCTACTTGATGGATTAGAATCCAATGTCAGACCTAATGTGCCCCTACTAGATGCAAAACCTAATGTGCCCCTAATCCTCTCGATGGAATTAGAATCCAATCTCATTCACGAGTCACGAATTGTGTTTTGAATTTAATTTTAGAAACTCGATGCCTACTGTACATCTCTACAATGGATTTATGGAATTAGAATTTAATCTCAGAAACCTCAAACCTGAATGCATGTGTTTTGATCGATGCCTTCTCTTTCTACGACTGCCATCTGCAGGCCCTGCCCCTAAGAAAAAAGTCCAGTAGCAGATATAACATACGACATTAAGGAATTTTAAAGATAAAATTAAAGCATATCTTACAAGGTTAGCCAACTCTCCAAGAACATAAGTAACTTTTTAACAAACCTTCTAATTCCTTACAAATACATAACCACCGTAATATGCCCCCGTCAGCTGATATACTCCATTACAACCTGCAAAATATTAACCCATAGGCGTTGTCGAGCATATACCGGCTGATCTCCACTAGAAAATAGCAGCACCATCACGGCCACCACGAAACACCGTAGATAATAATATAGAACTTTCAATGAGGACACTATTCAAGATGCAAATAATAAAATATTAGTTAGTAATGTAGGTTAGACAAGTTTAGATCTAACTGGTAAGTTTTGGTACAGGTCAAAATCGGTTGGGACAAATTCATCAGCTAACTCCTTTCAAAAGCATTCCAAGTAACTAACATGTTACTTTTTTGGCAATCGCAAAGAGTCACTTATATCTAAGTACATATCGACCTCAAATTACACAAAGGCACAACAGAGAAAAACCTACATCTAACATCTAACCAACTGACAAATAAATATTCTCTGAAAAATACAATAAATTTGACCTGTAATCCATACCTTGAATTTTTTACCTGAATATAACTACTTACAATTTTCAAGCAGGCTTCTATTTCCAAGTTGAAAGTAAGTCAAGTAATCCTACCCTGAATTAGAAAAAAGTTAATTACCATAAGCCATTTACATTAGTTATAGTTGTAAACTAAGTTTCTAGTTAATTAAACATAAGTCCATAACAAAATGTCAAAATTAGCATACAATGTGCTTACATTACATAATCATTTGCAATGTGCTACGTACTCTACCACTCATCAGCAAGTTCAACAAATGATAAATCATATATTTCCTCTCCTTCCATAATTCCATGTTAGCAAAGTTAAAATCAATGTGAATATGAAATTATAAACTAATGAGAAAGTATTAGTTGAGAATCTTACCAAAGTTGCATCAGTGGCCTTCTGTAGTTCCTTGTTTACGAAATACCATCAATTAATAACACTAGTTGAGTATTAGCTTTAAATGTAGTATAGGTTTTAACAAACCATAAGAATAAGAATACAGTTTACTTATATATTTGCATAATAGTCTGATACAACTTACTAAATCCAAAGCAAGTTTTCACTAACCTTAATTCAAGATTCAGTAACCCTAGCTCGAAATGAACAAACCTTAAGACTTATCAAATGTCGTGATAATTCAAAGACTATATCAAGATAAAGACTAATATGAGCAATATCAGATTGGTTTTAGCAATAACACCATTAGCAAATTAAAACCCTAAACTGCAAACTTCTAATCGATTTTTAAAATGCTAAACAGTAAAATTTAAAGAACAAATCAAAACCCTAAATTACAAAAAGCTACAAGAACTTACTATGGAGAAACACTGAAATTGCAAACGATTGAACCATATAAACCTCTTCGCCACTGAATAGGTTCATGACGATGGCTGGAGTAACTGACCTGCGGTTGATCATGATGGTTGTAGGCGTCGACAGAGTGTATAGCAGTTGCAGTCGCGAAACCTAGTTACCTAGGTCATCGTCGATTGAGGAAAAGTACAGGGTAGAAAGACACGGCTAACACAGAGACGACCGGGAACTAGGAAGATTTCAGTGGTAGAGAGAATGAAGATTTTAAACCCTTCCTTGCCTATTAGAACTCACGAGTGGGAAAAACGAAAAAATTGAAAGATTACCGCCCTCAAGAAAAAGAAATAGCGCCATCTAAAAATAGTTACTTATTTCTTCTAGTGGCAATTTTATAGATATAATTAAAGATGGTTTAAAATGAATTAGTGGCACATGTATTATTATGACATTAAAACTAGGAACATATAATGGTTCATTACATTTTTATACCACTAGTAACTATACATATTAGTGGCATAAAATTAAAACGCCACTAAAACATGTTTTTTCTTTAATGGCATATAACTAAGTGCCATTAAATGTGTTAAACAATGGCACAAAAAGTAAGTATCACTAAAAAATGTGTGCCACTAAATTTGTAGTTTTTTTGTAGTGTTCGATGTGCGATTTGAAGCCCTTGAAGGTTCGATTTGTGTTCAAACCAACTTTGTGATGTACGATTTGAAGCCCTTGAAGATTTGATTTTGCACATTCGGGGTGTAAAGATTTCAAGCCCACCATCACTGTCGCCGCCGCAGCCTTCGAACCACCACCACCACAATTGGTTTTTGGTTCTTGAAGGTTCAATGTGCGATCTGAAGCACTTGAAGGTTTGATTTGTGTTCAAGCCCAACACTGTCGCCTTCAGATTTGATTCTTCATCTAGTTCGTTTTTTAGTTTTAGGGTTCATGGTGTTTGATGGTCTGAATCTTCATTTAGTAACCACCACTGCCGTCGAGTTCTAGTAACCACCACCAGCGTCGACGATCTTGTTCAACCACCAACACCGACGATCTTGTTCATTATTTAGGGTTTTCATTTTTCTTCATCTTTTTCATTATTTAGAGCTTTCATTCTCAGATGTGCAAGTTTGTGATTTAAGGTTTTTTTTATTGTTCTTTTTCTTCATCTGGTTTTAAGTTTGATTTCTAGTTTAAGTTGGTTTAGATTTCATAAGTTGTTATATAGGTCATTCTTCATATAGTTTAAGTATGCATTACTCTTCATAAACATCAAGTTGAATATTTGGATTTAAAGAAATCAGAAAGATAGAACTCATAATACATCAAGAACAACTAATTAGGAAATAGAAAAAGTAAGTTTGTTGTATTATTTTTAAAATTTTAAATTTGATTTCATACAATGGTATCTTAGCTAAAGTTTATTGTATTTTGTAGTAGTTTGTCCAATTATAATTGTATACACATAAAAGTGCAGAGATCAATTCTTTGTACTAATTTTCTTCGCGTTTCTCATTTCAAGAAATACGTAAAAAAATTTAGCATAGAGAATTACTCTTTAGACTTTTAAGTGTATTAAATCCTTAATTTTGTAAAAAAACAATCACAAGTGTGAATATAATTTCAAAACGCAAACATTATTGTAATATTATATATATCTCTGCGCGTGAAAATATAAAAAAGGTTACACATTTTAAAAATGTGTAGAAAAAAATGAGTAAATTGAACGAAAACACAAAGAAATACTATACATTTTGTACATATTGCTTTTAGCTACTAGTTTTCATGAGGTACTATCAGACAATTCTGCTAAATCTTCTAATATATATAAAAGAATCTTAGCACTTTATTTAATTAAATTTAAATCTTGATCATTTATTTTCATCAAAATTGAAACTCAATTTTGACTTTAATTAGTCTTAACTAAAATTTGACTTTAAATTAATAAGAAGTATTCAAATAACTAAAGTTAAAAAATAAAATAATTTTATTAATTTAGATTTCACATCGTATATGTAGGATTTAGTTCATATTTTATTAATATTTAAATATTATTTTTTTATCTTTTATCTCTTATAATAATACTAATACTAAGAGACTAATATACATCATTATTGTTTTACGTTAAAAAATTACCGTCGCCCGTGTAATACACGTGGCAATTAACTAGTACACACTACAATCCTCACATCAATGCCTTGCAGATCATTTTGTTATGATTGCGAATAGGGATGAGTATAGAAACCGAAAAACCAAACCCAAACCAATAAACCCAAAATTAAACCAATAAAACCAAACCATTTTAAGACTTCCAACATAATAGTCATATAATATGGATAATGTTTTAAGGTTTCTTTCGATTATGTATTAAGTGTTTATTTCTTTTGTTTACAGAAAAATCTTAATTTTTAGAATAGAGTGAATAGTATAACTATTTATTGTACAAAACATGGTGTAAATTGAATTTGAATAAAAAATAGAAACACTATCTATATATATATATGATAATGGGCAGATTAATATATGTATATATATATGTATATATATATATATATATAAAAGAAGATATATGGAGAGTTACTTGACAATTAACTTGCTGGCTTGCGTTAATTAGTACTCCTTTATATATCCTCAACTACATACGTACACGATCGATCGATCGTATTCATGAAGTCTGTGAAGTTTGACGTGTTTGTGAACGACGAAAACAATGCTGCCAAATCATCCATCCATTTCAATCCCAATTCATTAATTAACCCGGCAAGTTAATTTCTATTTTTGTTAATTTACGATATTTAATTACTTTCAAGTATCAAGTCAAGCAAAATTTTAATCAACAAATGGTAATATATATAGACCCAACACAAGTCAAAACAGATTCATATTCATATTATAACTGGTTAAATTGAAATTTTGCAGTTAACACAGATGAAAGAATACCAATTTTTTAATTTGAAATATCAATTAATTTTTTAAAAAACTTTTTAAGATTTAGTCATAAAAACAACCAAGGATCAACTGAATAAGTTAAAAGATATATTCTAACACTTTATAATGAAAATTAATTAATACTAGCTAGTATACCTGTAAAAAGAAACGGACAACGTATTATTCTATTTTATTTTAATTATATGGCTTATTTTTAAAACTTCCGTAAACAATGTAATAACAATTAATGGAAAAATAGATAAACTTGTTCGATGATAAAAATGAAAAAACAATTTTCTTAGCAACATAGATTAGAAAAAGAGTGAACTTTTTTCTGTTTTTCTGTAAAAAAATAAAATTGTTTTTATTTTCTAAAAAATGAAAAGCATATTTAAGTTAAAGGGAGGAGTTTCAGTTTATAGAGAAAAACGAAAACGTGTTTGGCGATTTTTATTGAAAAGTTGTATGAAAAAAAAAGAGTTTAGAATAACGTGGAAAAATGGTAAAATGTAAAAAAGTAAAAGAGTTTTTCATTATTTTTAGAAAAATTGTAAGTGAATAATCTTACAAAATACTCTATTCCAATTTTAATAAATATATTTGTATTTATATTATAATTATTGTGTATATATAGTCCTACACCAGACACATAATTTTATAACATGTTTAGTAAATTATGTATTATATTTATAGCCAATTAGATTTAAGATGTTCTACATGTGATTGGTCAAATAACTTCACACATTCTACATAACCTATAAATATTTATATGTTAGGCGTAAAAAACATCATACAAGAAAAGACATATTAAGCAATGAGCATTATTCTACATTGGATGAGTATAACCGTTTAATGTGGTTAATAAATGTTTGAACTACTTCATAATGTCAATTAGTTCTGAGTTTGAACCCTAAAAATTTATAATATTAAATACAAAAAAAATATATTTATTTGGAGACGTACGTGTGAGATGCAAAACTATCATATAAAAAGGTGAAAGCCAAGTACCGTAATAAATATGAAGATCGAGGATAAGGATGATGATGATGATGATGATGATGATATCAATACATACATACATACGTACGGGCAGGCATAGTCTTCGTCGTTCAAGAAACACATCAAACTTGATTCGCTTCTTCGGATTGAAGGAATTGGGATGCACAAAGAATCTACTTATTGTTGGAATGATGTACTTTATGTTTAGTACTTTGTACTACATATATGTACTTCAATCTTTCTTATGTTTACCAAACGTACGTACATTTTTTTCATTTCAATAAATAATTTATTACTTTTCATCAATATAACGCCTCTTAAATTTATTTTTTATAACAAATTATGCAAAAATACAATGAAATTTTAATAATTATCATCGTATACATTGTAGTTTATTTCATATAACAAATGTAACTTATCTTTAAATTTGTTTTATTGTATGCAAAATGTAAATGCATGTTTTGTACATATGTATTTTTTTGTTAATATTTGTGTTATTAATTATGTCGTTATTCGTGTTAATTGTAATATCAAACAAAATCTTGAAAACATTCAAGGATGAGAAATTAAAAAACACTTTTGATTCGGGAACAAAATCAAAATCGATGAATCATGAGAATCGAATAACACATGACAAACAAGATAAAAATAACAACAATGATACTTCTATATATATACAATCATAACTTCATAAGCTTGTACTTACCACAACAACAATGATGCTCTTATTGTTTTGAAAAAAAAACAAGCAAAATGAATTTATAATACTAACAATGATAAGTGGTTTTAGTGTTCAATGCTTAGTAACATCCCAAACTCTATAATTTATTGACGATCAAAAGAACAATAACTTGGTTTGACATCTTGGTAAGTAATTAGGCCCTGTTTGGTACAGGGAAATGAGGCCTGAGAAATGGAAAAAAGACTCAAATCTCTTATTTGTTTGCAGGTGAGAAATGGGTAGGTGAGAAAAGTTTAATTTCCTTTTCCTCAGTTTACTTTCTCTGCCAGAAAGAGAGAAAAGGGGGGAATCATGTATTATTTCTCAGTCGAAAAAAAGGGAGAAAAGGAAGAAGCATTCTCTCTCGTCTCGCTCCTTCGTAGCCGTCTTTCGCCATCTCGTCTCTTCTGGTTGCCTCTCGCTCTGTCACCGCTTCTCGCCGTCACCGCCTCTTGCTCCGTCACCGCCTCTCGTCGTCTCCTCCTCTCGCCTCTCGCCCTCGCCGTCTGTTGCTGTCGCCTCCTCTCGCCTATTTCCGTCGCCGTCTGTCCTCGTATTTGGTATGTAATTTTCTTTCTCCTGCATCTCCTTTCTCTGCTTTTGGAAACATTACCCACTTTGTCGATGCTTCTGGAAACATTACCCACTTTCTCTCATATTTGATATGTATTTTGCTCAATTTATTATGTTTATTCAGTTCAATCGCTCTGAATTTGTGTGGTTATAGTTGATTTATGTCCTTAATATAGAAAATGTGAATTGGAATACAATATTGGAGATGAATGTTAAAATCATTTTGTTATGTACTGATTCTCTGTTATAATCATTTTGGTATAATTCTCTGTTGAAATCTCTGTGCTACCAAACAAGAGAAATGATTCTCTGTTACATTTCTCTGCTGAAATCTCTGTGCTACCAAACAGAAGATTCAATTCCCATTCTCCAGACCAATTCCCTTTCTCTGCAATTCCATTCTCTGTAATCATTTCTCTACAATTCCATTCTCTGTATCAAACGCATCTAGGGTAGAGAATCGGAATTGTAACATCACTTTTGAATATTTCCATAACCTATTTGTTTAATCAACCAGTCCCAAACAAGCAGCGGAAATTTTAAACAAAAACTCTACTGACTATTACAAATTTTAAGCCGGACTTGGCATATAATATAAACAACACAAAATTATCAAATCCAAAATCTTTGGTGTTACTCTAACTCAACCGACCATATAACAGTAAATGGTGTCAACAAGTGTTCATCAAAAAGTCATGTACAAAACAACATTAGCTATAAATAGCTAGTGAGCACAGACTAAGCACAAACATCAATAAAGCAAGCCACAACATACGAATAAGCAATCAATGCTATCCTAACACATAAAGAAGTGCTGACAAGATGAGTAGGTGTCATATCTCGCGGGAAATAGGTACTCGAATAAGAGTTTTTGTTATCTTGATGACGAGTGCAACAAGATCTTGAAATTTGGTACCGTACTCGAATTAGAGTTTTTGGTCCGGTACTTGGTACTTGAAATATTGCTAAATCAGTACTTGTTATTCGGGACTAGTACCAAACCAACTAGGTAAAATAGGTACTCGGTACTGGTACCGTATATGAATATTCGGTACCGTTTTTAAATCAAATTCGGTATTCGGTTAAATCGGTACCGGTACCCGTCCGGTACCATGCTCACCCCTAGTTATATTCACTTGTAAAGGGTCATAATTGCTATGTATGTGTTATATTAACTTTCAACAGGTCATAATTAGTATGTATGAGTTATATTCACTTTTAATGAGTCATAATTGGTATCTATGAGTTATATTCACTTATGACGAGTCATAATTGGTATATATGGGTTATATTCACTTGTAACGAGTCATAATTGGCATCTATGAGCTATATTCAATTCTAACGGATCATAATTGGTATCTACGGTTTATATTCACTTGTAACGGGTCATAATTTGCATCTATGAGCTATATTCAACTCTAACGGGTCATAATTGGTATCTATAGGTTATATTCACTTGTAACGCATCATAATTAGCATCTATAAGTTATATTCAATTCTAACGGATCAAAATTGGAATCTATGTGATACATTCACTTGTAACAGGTTGTAATTGGTATCTGTGTGTTATATTCACTTGTAAAGGAGTCATAATAGGCCTCTATAAGTTATATTCACTTCTAATGCGTCATAATTGGTATCTATGTGTTATTCATTTATAACGGGTCATAATTGGTATATGTGTCTTATATTCACTTCTAACGGGTCATAATTGGTATATATGTGTTATATTGTAACACCGCCATTTCGAGGACCAGATTTTTCTTTTTAAAACATTTATTTATCTTATTCATTTGAAAACACGCAGCGGAAATAGAAAACACGTGGCAATTATATTACAAACCAAAAGATGTCACATACAAGTTCGGTGATACTGTTACTTATCCGGTCGACCATTATTAAATACAAAGAAACATTATATCAGAGTTATTACAGACAAAGTGTTCCTCCTATGAAAACAAACTACCCGCAGGGTCCCAAGCTCACTGAGGATCACCTGCACATGTAGGGTGTAGCATCTGTTAGCTATAATAGCTAGTGAGTACTCAAATAGCATATGATTAACATAAATATATCACATATCATCAATCATGCTCAGATAATTCTATCCTAGCATCTCGCGATGAGTTGGCGTAGTCAGGAGGTAACATATCTTGCAGGGGAGCTAACCCGGCTCAATGCACCAAACTAGGGTACCAAACACATCAACCGCCCCGGTAGGGGAGCTATACAGCGTCCACCGTTGCATTTTGGAATCCGCATATTCCTCTGTTGTACAGCCGCAGCTATACCCAAAGAGGACAGCTTTGTCCTTAAGTAGAACAGCTTTGTTCTTGCAGGACAGCTTTGTCCAGGACAACTTTGTCCATAGGATCCGGATCAATCACAAACAAACAATTGATTCAATCGAATCATCAGTCAATGTGCGCATATATATTCAATACTCATCATAGCATACACCTAATCAAGTGCATACTAGATTGTGTCAACATGGTATATTCTAGCATCATCATGCAATCCTACACTTAAACAAGTGCGTGTACAAATCATGGTTTACAATTCTATAATCGTTGTTAATATATGTTATAGGTATATTAATCGTTATGTTATTAGGCACTCACCTGTCGTGTTAGAATACTTCTCTTGACGATACTGTAGCTTCTGGATCAATCGGAATACCTAAACAAGGTTTACAACTATTAAAACCTTGTAAAACAGATTCTGCCAGGGGCAGGGCACGCCCGTACCTTGCCAAGGCACGCCCGTGCCTGGCGTGGCACGCCCCGGGTACGCCCCGTACCTGGGTCTCAGTACACCCCGTGACTTCAGGGTACCCCCGGGCTCGCTAGGGTTAGGCACGCCCCGTACCCTTAGGAGGTACGGCCGTGCCTCTTAGGTACGCCCTAAGATACGGTCTGTTCTTGAGAGGCACGCCCGTGCCCTTCAATGTACAACAGCAGGTTCGTGCAGAACCTGCTGTTTTCCCATCCAAAACATACCAAATCACTTCCAGAGTATTACCAATCGGTTTCTAAGGTTCACATATGAAAATAATCATCAAAAACAACTCAAAGGTACCATTTTTACATACCAAAACATCAAATTCAGAGATTGGGACCAAAATCTTCTTTTTGACCCATTTGACACTTTAATTCTCAAAATTCATTCAAACCTTCAATTTAGTTACAGAATTTGATTCCTATTAGCTTAGAAACCATTTATAAACAGATTGGCAAACTTAGAAACACAGATTGGGATCAAAATCAATGAAACCCAATTTAGAACCTAACTTGAAAGTGAAGAACTTGGAACATGGAACTTACAATTGATAAGAAGGAAGAATAACTGATCTTGGACGGATTAAATCTTGAATCAGCACTTGGATATACAGCAAATCAGATTGGTACTTGGATGATCTTGAATCTCTTCTTCAAACCATACAAGAGCACAAGGAACACAAAGTCAAGAGAGTAAACACAAAGTCTGTGTTTTGCAAAGGAGATGTACACGTGGGCTTCTCAAGGTGCCTACTTGTGGGTTATGCATATCCACAAGTGGGTATCTTGTTCTCCTTTCCAACTTACAACTTAACGCACTAGTACCCGTTTTAACCAACGGGAATATTTTTGGAAACCTCGTTCTAAACCATTTAATAATTCATTATTATTATCTATTTTCAATAATATTTTTAATATTATCATTTCTTTATTATTTTCCTTTATTTTCTTATTTAATCAACAATATATATTTAATTCCTTTTATTCAATATTTAATTAGAAATTCTAGACGTACCAGATTCGAACACGGCTAGGCCCATTTTGAGGTTGTTACATATATTCACTTCTAACTGGTCATAATTGGTACATATGAGTTATATTCACTTGTAATGGGTCATAATTGGTATTTATGGGTTATATTCACTTCAAACGGGTCATAATTGGTATCTATGAGTTATATTCACGTCTAACGGGTCATAATTGATATCTATGGGTTATATTCACTTGTAACGGGTCATAGATGACATTTATGAGTTATAATCACTTCTAACTGGTCATAATTGATATATATGACTTATATTCACTTGTAATGGGTCATAATTTCTATGTATGGGTGTTATTCACTTCTAACGGATCATAATTGCTATGTATGGGTGTTATTCACTTCTAACGGATCTTAATTGGTATCTATGGCTTATATTCACTTGTAATGGGTCGTAACTGCTATGTATAAGTTATATTCACTTGTAGCGGGTCATAATTGATATCTATGAGTTATATTCATTTGTGACGGGCTATTAGTTGTTAATAATTAATGGCTTATGTTTATTTTGTAGCCGGAGAATATTGATGCTATTCTTTGCAATCCGGTGTTTATAGCGAGAATTGTAGAGATATTCCGATTGTTGGTGTCTCATAGTGATAATGTGTTGGAGTATGCGGAAAACGAGGACGCTGATAACGACAATGAACCGTAGTTTGTTAAATAAATTAGACTTTGTTGTGTAAAACTACTTTACACAAGTATCATATTATCTTTTGCTTTTTGTATTATGAAATTTGTAGGTTATTTTATAATATATGCAAAGTTATTATATATTTATGGATATAGCAGTTATCAATGATTTTATATTATAAACAACATTTATGCGCATTTTAGCGGAAAATGTTGTTTTTTGAAACATTAATAGTGGTGACACCAATAAGGGCGACACCAAAAGGGGCTACGCAATAAGCGTGACATTTTGGGCAACAGCGGCAAGGCAATATGGGTGGCTCAATAGTGGCAACATGTCACCCCTATTGCCTTTAGCGGTGACTTCCAGGGGTATTAGGCGCAACATTTGTCGCCCCTTATGCCCTTTTTCTTTGTAATGAGAATAGATATAGGCATGCTATTCATGATATTTAACAGTTACATCTAATTTGACTTCCAATAGCTAGTCACCAATATAATAGAATATGCATGTATAATTGGTTTATATGAGTTATATTCATTTGTAATTGGTATGTATGGGTTATATTCACTTCTAACGGGACATGATTGACATTTATGAGTTATATTCACTTCTAACGGGTCAAAATTGGTATGTATGAGTTATATTCACTTGTAATGGGTCATAATTGTTATGTATGAGCTATATTACTTCCAACGGGTAATAATTGGTATGTATGAGTTATATTCACTTCTAACGGGTCGTAATCGGTATCTATGTGTTATATTCACTTTTAAGGGTCATAATTGGTATGTATGAGTTATATTCACTTCTAACGGGTCATAATTGGTGTATATGAGTTATATTCACTTGTAACAGGACATAGTTGGTATATCTGAGTTATATTCACTTGTAATGGGTCATAATTGGTATCTATGGGTTATATTCACTTCTGACGATTCATAATTGGTATCTATGGGTTATGTTCACTTGTAACGGGTCATAATGGGCATCTATGAGTTATATTCAATTCTAATGGGTCATAATTGGTATGTATGGGTTATGGGTCGTAATTGGTATCTGTGTGTTATATTCATTTGTAACGGGTCATAATTGGCATCTATATGTTATATTCACTTATAACGGGTCATAATTGGTATCCATGTTCTATATTCACTTTTAATTGGTCATAATTGGTATCTATGAGTTATATTCACTTATAACGTGTCATAATTGCTATCAGTGTGGTAATTCAATTGAAACAGATCATATTGGCATCTATAAGTTATATTCATTTCAAACGGGTCATAATTTGTATCTATGAGTTATATTCATTTCTAACTGGTTATAATTGGTATCTATGGGTTATATTCACTTTTAACAGGTTATAATTGGTATCTATGGGTTATATTTAATTCTAACGGGTCATAATTGGTATGTATGGGTTATATTAACTTGTAACGGATCATAATTGACATCTATGAGTTATATTCACTTCTAACGGATCATAATTGGTATGTATGACTTATATTCATTTGTAATGGGTCATAGTTGCTATGTATGGATGATATTCACTTCTAATGTGTCATAAATTGTATCTATGGGTTATATTCACTTGTAATGGGTCGTAACTGCTATGTACAAGTTATATTCACTTGTAACGGGTCATAATTGGTATCTATGAGTTATATTCATTTGTGACGGGTTATTAGTTGTTTAATAAATAATGACTTATATTTATTTTGTAGCCGGAGAATATTAATGCTATTCTTAGCAATCCGAAGTTTACAACGAGACTTGTGTAAATATTCCAATCGTTGTCATGTCATAGTGATAATGGTCACGCAGACGCTGATAATGATGATGAACCGTAGTTTGTTAGATAAATTAAACTTTGTTGTGTAAAACTACTTAAAACAAGTATCATATTATCTTTTGGTTTTTGTATTACGAAATATATAGGTTATTTTATAATATATGCAAATTTATTATATATTTATGGATATAGCAGTTATGAATGATTTTATATTATAAACAACATTTATGAGCATTTTAGCGGAAAATGTTTTTTTGAAACATTAATAGTGGCGACACCAATAGGGGCGACACCAAAAGGGCGACGCAATAGACGCCACATTTTGGGCAACAGTGGCGAGGCAATAGAGGTGATTGAATAGCCGCGACATGTCGCCTCTATTGCCTTTAGCGGCGACTTCCA
The DNA here is from genome assembly GCA_038502395.1 of Dittrichia graveolens. Classification (NCBI taxonomy): domain Eukaryota; kingdom Viridiplantae; phylum Streptophyta; class Magnoliopsida; order Asterales; family Asteraceae; genus Dittrichia; species Dittrichia graveolens. Next base: position 83,514,059 of record JARJIL010000005.1, on the reverse strand, counting down.
GGGGTATTAGGCGCGACACTTGTTACCTCTAATACCCTTTTTCTTTGTAGTGAGTATAGATATAGGCGTGCTATTCATGTTATTTAACAATTATGTCTAATTTGATTTCCAATAAGCTAGAGTCACAAATATAAGAGAATATGCATGTATAATCATGCATGTTTAAACTTAATTTCAAGAGAATCTCAATATTCATAATTTTTGGAGGAAATTATATTACTCGCTTGCCTGCCTTTGGTACGTAGGACACTAATTAATTTTATTGATTGCATAATCTTATTGGAAGTACAACGCATTACATGGCTAAACAAGGTACGTACACACCAAATTACGCAAATTAATGCTATTACATTATTTAATTATTAGGGCTTAGCTAGGTCGAAGTAACATGCGACAACTCGATCTTGATTTCCGCAATGGTGAGATCCTCGCAGCCTGCCCTAGCCACTAATGTCACCAATGCATTGTTAATTGTGATATCAAATATTCCAGAGAACTTGATACTTTATTCTTCCATGGAAGCTGCTATATATAGCAGAATAATACAACAGAAAAATGAAGAAAACAAACACGTGCAAAGCACAACAACCTATCCAAGAGAATAGGTTAACTCCTAAGACTAAGGACCCACTTATTTGAAAAACAAAGAATCAATTAGCAGCTACTAAACAAACTTTGAATTATTCTCAACACCCCCTCTTAATTCAAACGTTTGTCAATCCAAGTCTTCCTCTGAGATACACAAATTGCTCCGTTCCTAAAGCCTTTGTGAGTACATCTGCGACTTGTTCTTGTGATGAACATGGTTGTAATTTAATTTGTCTCCCTTCAACCAAATTTCGAATGAAATGAAATTTGATATCTATATGCTTGCTACGGCCATGATATGCTTGATTCTTTGAGAGAAACACTGCTGAAACATTATCACAAAAAATGGGTGTTGCCCCCTCTTGCTCATGACCCAACTCGAGCAAAATCTTGCTCATCCAAGTGGCTTGACAAGATGCTGCAGCAGCTGCAACGTACTCCGCTTCTGTAGTAGACAAAGCAACCACCTCCTGCTTCTTAGAGCTCCAAGCAACTGCTGCACTACGTATTGAAAAAACATTTGCTGAAGTGCTTTTCCTATCATCCACTGAACTTGCCCAATCACTATCAGTGTAACCCTTCAACTTCACACAATCTGTTTTTGCATACCATAAACCAAAATTCAGTGTACCTGCAATGTATCTCAAGATTCGTTTAGCAGCCCCCATATGGTACACTGAGGGTTTATGCATATACCTTGAAATTAATCCCACAGCGAATGAAATATCGGGTCGTGAATGAGTAAGATAAATCAGCCCTCCAACAAGACTTCTATATGTGTACTCATCTGCAGCCTCTCCTCCATCTTCAGCTTGAAGCTTCTCATTAGTATTCATTGGTGTAGACACCGATTTGCATAGTTCCATATTGAATCGTTTCAATAGATCTCGTGCATATTTCTGTTACGATACAAATGTTCCCGTTGACTTTTGATTTACTTCCAAACCAAGGAAATAATTTAACACTCCAATGTCAATCATCTCAAATTCACTTCTCATCTTATGCTTAAATTCAGCCATCAACTTATGTGATGAACTAACATAAACAATGTCATCAACATATAAACATACTATAATGATTTCACCTGGACCACCCTTCTTGATGTACAAAGTTGGCTCACTTTGACTTCTCTTGTATCCGTGTTGCACGAGATAACTATCAATCCTACTGTACCAGGCCCTGGGGGCTTGTTTTAGCCCGTAAAGTGCCTTATGTAGCTTAAACACTTTATCTTCTTGCCCTTCAATCTCGAACCCAGGGGGCTGCACTACATAAACCTCTTCATTCAATAAGCCATTTAAGAACGCTGATTTAACATCGAATTGATAAGCTATCCATCCCTTTTGAGCAGCCAATGCCAAAACAATCCTAATGGTCTCGAATCGAGCAACCGGGGAGAACGTTTCTTCATAGTCTATTCCACTTTGTTGAGAATAGCCCTTTGCAACAATTCTTGCTTTATGCCGCTGAACACTTCCATCATCATGAAGTTTGAGTTAAAAAACCCATTTAAGGCCAATAGCCTTCTTACCCGCTGGAAGCCGCGTTAAAGACCATGTCTTGTGATGTTCCAAGGCTGCAATCTCCTCTTTCATAGCATTCTTCCATTCGGTTATTTTGAGAGCATCTTGATGGGAACTTGGTTCTAGTGTAGAAAGAGCAAATTGACATGCTTCATAATCATGGAGTTGTGTAGTATGTTCATAGATATCTATGAGATCACGAACTCGAGAAGCCGGTTCTCCTTCATCGGTGTCATCAGCTGCTTCAAGACTTGTTTCACCATCACTTGGACTTGAGGAGGAACTACTTGGGTTACTACTTGAGCTGCTACTGCTAGATGATGTATTTACTTGAGTGGCTTGGGCTTCATTGACTTCATCAGGGAACACAAACCCTTTGACAAAAGTAACATCATCATGAGTGGTATTATCTTTGACACTTTCATTCCAAGCCCCCTGTTCATAAAACACTACATCTCTACTCGTTATGATTTGTTTCGTAAAAGGATCAAACAACCGATAGGCCTTTGAGCTAGGTGAATACCCAACAAAAATACATTTCTTTGATTTTGCATCCAATTTTTTACGAACCTGTGAAGGGACCAAAGCATAGGCAATGCATCCAAAAACCTTTAAATGACTTACCGAAGGTTTAGACCCATACCACATCTCGTATGGCGTCTTACCGTCAATTGCAACGGTTGGTGATAGCGTGATGAGGTAGACGGCTGTAGCAACTGCTTCACCCCAAAACTCATTTGACAATCCTTTTGACTGCAGCATGCATCTTGCCATTTCCACAACTGTTCGATTTTTTCTTTCTGCTATCCCGTTCTGCTCGGGTGTGTAAGGGGCTGTAAGATCAAGATGTATACCATGTTATGCACAAAAATCATTAAACATATTCCCAACAAACTCTCCTCCCCGATCTGTTCTTAAGGACCCAATTAAGCAGCCACTTTCTTTCTCTACCTTTATCAATTTTTTAAACAAGTTCAAGCTTTCATATTTCTTGTTTAAAAAATAAACCCAACTCATGCGTGTAAAGTCATCAGTTAATAAGAAGAAATATGTGTTACCTCCCAAAGATTTTGTTTGCATTGGCCCTACCAAATCTGCATGAACTAACTGAAGAGGAGAACTCGTCTTCATGGTACGAGTGGGAAACGATCTTCTAGTCTGCTTACCTAGGATACACCCTTCACACTGCTTTAAAGCATTTATAAATGGAAGACCAGTGACCATGCTACCTTTACAGAGCTGTTGTAAGGCCTGCTCATGCAAATGTCCATATCGGTTGTGCCATAATAAAGAGTCTGTCTCATCAACAATCAATGCAGTGTCAACTTGTTTTAAAACATCAAAAGGGAAAGTGTTATTGTCTGCCATGGGAACTATACAAGTCACTTTTCTAGTTGAATTTTGGATAATGGTACAAGCATCATCATCAAAAAGGACTTTGTACCCATTCCTCATTAATTGCCCTACACTCAACAAGTTATAACCCAATGCAGGAGCATAGTGCACATCGTGTAGTACCTTTCCTTGCCCATTACCCATTATGAATTTAACAGCTCCCTTTCCTTCAACCTTAATTCCCTTTCCATTCCCCATTCTAGCATCTACTTTTGTCTTTTCATCTATATTTTTGAAGATACTTTTGTGCCCTGTCATATGATTTGAGCACCCACTATCAACAAACCAAATACTTGAATTTTTGTTATCCTTACCTGATGCTGCATGTGACATGTCTTCACTATGAGCCATAAATAGTTTGCATTCATCTTCATCCTCTTCTTGATCAACAGCTGCATTAGCTTATGGCTCGAACCAACATTCAAATCTCACATGACCAAATCTGTTGCAATTATAGCATTGAACACCACTCTTTCCACACCCTCCAAATCGACCTCTACCTCTACCACGACCACCACGACCAAAGGATCGTCCTCTGCCTCTACCAAAGGAGTTATCTCTCTCATTTGCTTGAAAGGCCTTCTCTTCTTCAACTACTTCACTGCTACGATTGACTCTTACCTCATGAGACTGCAATGAACCCATGAGTTGATCGAAAGTAAGAGTTGACAAATCTTTTGATTCTTCTATTGTTGTCACCACATGATCCCATTTTGTAGGCAGGCTTCTCAAAACCTTCTCCACAACCTGCTGATCGGAAACCTCTTCACCGTATGCCCTTTTTTGATTGAATATACGCATAACTCTTGATAAAAAATCAGCAATAGCTTCATCATCTTTCATCTGAAGTGTCTCAAATTCTCTCCTTAATCCTTGTAACTTCACCGTTTTTACTTTTGAATCACCTTGATACTCAGTCTGCAGAAAATCCCACGCATTCTTGGTGGTCGTAGCAGCAGCTATTCGAGAGAAAATACTATCATGCACAGCATGTTGTATGAGTGCTAGGGCTCGTGCATCCCTCTTGTGGTTTTCTCTCAAACGAGCAGCATCATCATCCTCTTCTGCGAAACCCCTGGAGACAATCTCCCAAAGCTCCTGTGATCGCAGAACGGTCTTCACCCGAATGCTCCAAAACTCGTAGCCTTCTCCCTTAAACACAGGGAGAAGAACTTGACTGTTACTTGCAGACGACATCACTCACGTTTGAATGAACACTCTCTTCCCTCACAGATCTTGTAACCTGGCTCTGATACCACAATGTTAATTGTGATATCAAATATTCCAGAGAACTTGATACTTTATTCATCCATGGAAGATGCTATATATAGCAGAATAATACAACGGAAAAATGAAGAAAACAAACACGTGCAAAGCACAACAACCTATCCAAGAGAATAGGTCTACTCCTAAGACTAAGGACCCACTTATTTGAAAAACAAAGAATCAATTAGCAGCTACTAAACAAACTTTGAATTATTCTCAACATGCATACTCTTCATCTTCAGTGTTTGTGTCCTCCAACAGCTCTGTTAAACCGAACCTTGCTGCACTCGTCATCAACATCTCATTCATATCGTTATGTGGAATCTGCGCAAAACCACCTGCGTACTCAGGATCACATGGCGTGATGTTCTCTTTACGATCTTTAACATTGTCGTTAAAAAACACATCAAACTTCACAAATGCCTCACTAATGTATTTTATTCCGTTTATCATCAATATCTCGTTGGCTTTCGCCTTCTCTTCCACAGTTCTGTTAACAGCCGGCCTCTTCACACGAACCTTTAGGACTGGGTCTACTTTCGCCGGGAAAGCCAATTCCTCCACCGTTTTAGCTTCTTTGATCGAGCTTGTTGCAACTTTGTTACGCCGGGCGGGTCGGCTGTTCCGCCAGCTGGGAAACTCAGTTGACTCGGAATTCTCGAAATTGTACTTGAGATCGTCGATGTTGACGCAGTCTTTGTTGTAGACACGCACAATCTCTTCATTTTCGTCGTAGAACACGTACGAGGCATTTAACCAGTCTGGGTCTGTCGGTTCTACGTGTCCGGGAATGCCAAGATCCTTCCATAGCTTCCACATACGGTCTACATTTGCATGATGGACATAGAACAACGGGTCATACCCGGCGGAGTAGAAGTTACCCATGTCCTCTCGATTTGGTTGTTTCGAGTCACCTACCCATATGTGTACAGCAGTGTGAGAACCAGCTTCCACGGATCCTGCCGACTTGCTCCCTCGAGTGGGTGGCGGAGGATTCCCAGCTTCGTATTCTCCTCCAAAGAAGCTCTTTGCATCAGTTGCGTTTCTGATTAAATCTTTGTATACAATACTAAGATTGCAGGTTTCTTGTTTTTCACTTGTGGTTTCACGTTCAGATTTACCGTGGTAGCTCAGATCCACTATTGCTGGTGGGAGATGACGGGCGTCCCTGTAAACGTCAAAGAGAGGTTTGGGTCGTCTTTATCGCCTTGCGATAAAAAGATTTCGGGAATCATCATCCCGTCGGGATTGTCCCAGTTCCAGTAGGGTAAGGCGAAAGTGGGATCGTTAATCAACTTTCCGAGTATTCTTTCGTAGAAATAAAGGTACCAGCGATGGAACGGAAAGAATAGCCATGAGTTGTGAACCTGAATATCGATATCTGGGCAACCACTATCGATTTGAGTGTAACCTCCGTTGCAGTAAGCACAATGAATTTTAGCTTGACTGTTGAAGCTATGCGGGTGATCTTCTGGTAGGTCCCTCATTGCTTTGATGGCTTTCTTATAATTGTTCACCTGCTCTTTAGTCCCCTTATGTGCCGGCCATCTTATCCTAACCTTTTCCTCTTTTTTAGGAAAGACGAAAGGATTGACGGTCTTTTTGACGGTCGGAGGGCAGCATTTGCGAGTCCTTACGGCCTTTTCCACGTTGCGAATGTCGGAACTGACGATGGTCTTGCATTTCGAGATATCATTTGGAGCCGTTTTTGCCGAGGGCAAGGAAGTGAAGTTAGCGGCGGTGTAGAGGCCGCCAAGCCCCACGAGCAAGTTCCGCCGGTCTACACTGGTCGGCAGAATAAGGTTTTGGGTTTCCGGGAGTATGAGTTGGTTTTCATTGTGGTTATCTGCTGGTGCAACGTTGCATGAGACTCTAAACCCGTGGTTGTGGGTGGTTCGAGTCTTAAAGGATCTTTTGGAGATGAATGTGGTTGTAGGTGGAGGTAGAGAAGACATGATATTCTACGTAGGTATTAAGAAAGTGATCGATCGAAGGGTTAATTTGTGAAGGATTACATTAATACTGTTGAAATCTCAATCTAATTATGAAATTAGAAATTATTATCCTTCCTAATTTAGTTGCTGGATTTATGCAAATTAACGTTAATATAGGAAAGGAGCGGTTGGTGTTAAAAGGCAAGTGTGGAAGAAATTTATATTTGCTCAAAAGTTGAGGGACCTGGATGCAATACAAGCTTAATATTTAAGGGGAACACCACCCACCAGTTGAACACACGAAGAGAAAGTTTCCGTCAAAACCACACCCATTTAGGGTTTTTCTGCTTTATATCTTTTCATATAATATTGCTCTCATACAAAGGCAATTGTTACTGAGTGCTCTTGGGTGTTCATCTGTTACCTTGGCATTTATAGCTTCCGACTGTAATCGTTTGGTCATTGTGGTGTTTGAATAAAATCTCTATTTCATCACAAGTTGCAATCTCTAATAGTTTCTTCATGGTATCAGAGCACTAGGTGCTCAAATTGACATGCGTTCGAGTTACTTGATTGCACGTTCTTTTCCGGGGTTGGATCTAGTTTCGGTGGGTTTTTTGAGACATATTTCTGACACACTCGAATCTGCTCAAGATCCTGTTGCATACAAACTGCTTCCGCTGATTATAAAAAAACTCAAATTTGCCCTCTGTGCTAGCTTACTGCAGACCCACTGTAAGTTATTCTTTTTCATACCTTGTTGGCGGGAAACTTGGTTGAGACTGAAAAGTTGGCTCATTTACCCTTAATTCAACTTGTTTTGCCCATTAATTGGTACGTCTATTTTTTTGCTTTTTGATTACTTGAAACTTATTTTCAATTTCTTTTACTTATTATTATCATTCACGTTTCACATCTACTCGTTTTGCTTTAATTCATATTATTGTCTTTGCTTTAATTCATATATTCTTTGCTTTAATTCACATTTACTTGAGTGATTTAGCAGCCTAGTCATATATTGTCTTTTTAATGGAAACTATGGAAGATGAAACTATTCTTACTACTCAAATTAGCAAACTAGACTTTGGAGATCCTTTATACTTACATGCTAGTGATACATCTAGTATACCTCTAATAAGCATAAAACTTAAAGGAACTGAAAATTATAAGGTCTGGGCATGTGCTATGGAACTTGCATTAGAAACAAAAAATAAATTGGGTTTCATTGATGGTACATGTGTAAGATCTATAACAAATGAAACACTTGCCAAACAATGGGATAGATGCAACTCTGTTGGGTTAACTTGGATTTTGGGTTCTGTCACAGAAGAGCTTTACCTTGGACAAATATTTTCAAAAAAGGCTTCTATTGTTTGGCAAGAACTTAAAGAAACATATGACAAGGTGGATGGATCTATTACATTTAACCTTCATCATAGAATTAACTCCTTGACTCAAAATGGAACTTCAATTTCTGAATACTATCACAAACTGAATTCATTATGGAAACAATTTGATGCTTTAGTAAAATTACCTTCTTGCACATGTCATGCTGCAAGAGATTTTCAAGAACATAATCAACTTTTAAAACTTATGCAATTTTTAATGGGGTTGGACGATGTTTATCTACCCATAAGAAGTAATATTTTAACCAAAGACCCGCTGCCTAATGTGAAAACTGCGTTTGCTATCATCTCTAAGGAGGAATCCCATAGGGGTGTGTCCGTAAATAACAATCTTAAGGATAAAGCACAAACCTCTGCTTTTATGGCTAAAACTTTTGACAATCAAAAGAAACAACTCACAGCTCCTAATCCAAATCTCATTTGCAAACATTGTAGGCGGAAAGGTCACACTAATTCTAGCAATAACTCGTTCGTTCAAGCAACAGAATCTGGACCCTCTTCAAGAAATAACTCTCTTCCGTTCACAAATGAACAACTCTCAAAACTCATGAGACTCTTAAATGAGAAGAGTTCAACAGAAGGGATTAATGCCAATATGGCAGGTATGTTGTACAATAACAATAGATTCTGTTAGAACCTAGAGGGGGGTGAATAGGTTATATGCCCACTTTTTAAAGTTTTTAACAATATTTGCAAATAATTAAAGAGTTTAAGGAAGGAAGATATCACCAATGAAGTAGTTTGGACACCATGATTTATAGTGGTTCAAGCAAGGGTTAACAACCTTGCTCTACATCCACTCCTTGGCCTCACCCACCAAGAGTTTCTCCACTAACTTCTCTCTTTGAAGGTAGAGATAAACCTTTTACAACTTCTCTCTTTAGCTTACAAGAATTACATTTCACTCTAGCAAACAAGGTTAAGATAAACCTCACTTCACTCTAATTGGAAAGGCTAGAGTTGATCCTCACTTCTCTCTAATTCTATAGGCTAGAGATGATCCTCACTTCTCTCTATATCTAAGGCTAGAGATGATCCTCACACAATTATAAATATATAAGAAGGTAATGTAGTGTTTGAACTTTGAAGGCTTTCACCCTTGCTTCATTCTTGATCTTGAGATGTTGAATTTGTATCAAGAATATGAGCTCACAAGTTTTTGTATATGTTTTGTGTTTTTCAGATTGCAATAGCTTAGTAAAACACAAGACTTGAGTTGCCTTAAATAAGGAAAAAGGTGCAAGCTCAAAAAGTGTCCAGATTGTCCACGGTCGATCCATGGTCGACCGTGGCATCGACCATTAGCCTGCTGGAACTTTTTTAGCCTTGTGAATATAGACGTTGGCCTTTTACCAAAACCACACACAACCAATTTTTACCATAAAAATTTACTGAAAAGAAGCTTTAGAAAAGTTGGGTAAGTGCCATACTTCTTAAGTTTGAATTTAATCATGAAAATGGTAGTTTGGAAACCAAATGCACAAAGCATGTTGGAAGTTTACCTCTTTGGGAGATTCCTTTTGCTAAATATGGTTTTGGCTTATTTCAATAGAAGATTGTGTTTAGTATTTGCCAAAATAGGAATTTCATTTGCTTTGACTACCAAGCTTGTGATTTTATAAAAAATTGTCTCAATTTTTATAAAAGTTTTTATAAAAATTATTTTATAAAAACTTAAACTCATTTGATTATTTATTTTGTAAGCTCATAAACTTCAAACGTTTATTTGTAGGAATCTTCGACATCGGCTTCTACTTGAACTCGGATCTTGACGATTGGAGCTTGGCCATTTGATGAAGCTTGTTTTGTAGATTATAGATGAGAATATATTTGATTGAATATATATATATATATATGTATATGTGCACATATGTTAATGTTAATACATACAATTATATAAACAAGTTGTATATTCTTGTGTCAACAAAAGAGGATATATTTGTAAGCATATTTTTCGCAACAGATTCTTTAACTTGAATATTGATAAGTTTTTTTCTTTTAATTGCACCTCTAAGAATATCAGTCATGGTTGGATTATTGACTCTCGGGCAAATCAACACATGACCGCCTCAAGGCATAACCTTGAAAATGTCATGGATGTTTCTAACCTTAATCTCAAGGTTAGACACCCAAATGGTACTGAAGCCAAAATAAAAGAAATTGGAAACCTAAAACTATCAAAAAACATAGTGTTACATGATGTCCTAGTGGTTCCTCAATATTGTGTCAGTTTGCTATCCGTTAACAAACTTGCCAAAGACAGCAAAATGATGATAAGTTTTGATGATTCTCACTGTTATATACAGGATTTGGATCAACGGAGAACCTTGGGGACTGGTAGTCAAAGTGGTGGTCTTTACTTCTTTGATGAACCACTCAGTGGTAAGTCCTTTCATAGCAATAATGCTACCTCAAATCAGATAAATAACTATTTATGGCATAGTAGACTTGGTCACCCTTCTGACCAAGTGCTACATGTGCTAAAAACCAAACTTAAACTTGAATCCTCCCCTACTATATCACCTTGTGATATTTGTCATGAGGCCAAGAAAACTAGAGAACCATTTCCCCTAAGTGATCATGTATCTAACATAATTGAAGACCTTGTTCACTTGGACCTGTGGGGACCCTATAGAGTTAGTAGCAAAGATGGCCACAAATATTTCCTAACTGTTGTCGATGACTACTCTAGAGCTATGTGGGTATTTCTGCAAAGAAGCAAAGATGAAGTTTTTTCTAACATTGAAACTTTTTACTACATGATAAAAAACCAGTTCAACATAAGTATAAAAGTTTTGAGGAGTGATAACGGAACCGAATTCTTAAATAACAAAATGGAAATTTTTTTAAAAGAAAAGGGTATTCTGCACCACACTTCGTGCTCCTATACCCCACAACAAAATGGGATAGCTAAGCGAAAACATAGACACCTTTTAAATGTGGCTAGGGCTTTAATGTTTCAAGGAGGGATACCTCTATATCTCTGGACAGAATGTGTTCTAACTGCTACTTATTTAATAAACAGGCTACCATCATCTGTTCTTGCTGGAAAATCTCCGTATGAGTTAGTTCATGGTTTTGAGCCAACGCTCTCCCACCTTAAAAACTTTGGGTGCCTCTGTTTTGGAACTATACTTAATAATTCTGACAAATTCAGCCCACGCGCTGACAAATGTGCCTTTACAGGCTATTCAAATGAGAAAAAAGGATACAAGTTATTTAGCTTAGAAAGTAAAACCATTTTTTATTCAAGAGATGTGAAATTTTATGAAAATGTTTATCCTTTTAAGCTAAAAACAGATTTTAAAACTTGGGAAAATGTTGACAAAGAGATTAATGTTTTAAACTTTTTTGATAAATTCATGGATAGAAATGAGGCAATCCCAACACCAAGGCCCAATGATGAAGGGAGAGAAAACCAAAGTGGTGATGGCAGTACTGCATCATGTGGCAGCACAATTGATGCTACCCATAATGTAGAAAATATTGCAACACCAATTTTTGATAATCAAAGTGGTGATGGCAGCAATGCATCATGTGGTAACACAACCGATGCTACCCATAATGCAGAAAATGTTGCTACACCGAATTTTGATACACAATCTGAAACTAATATCCCTGAGGGCCTAAATGGAAATTCTCAAGATAAACCAACTCATACTTTCATGAGATATCCAGCAGAAATACAACTCTTCCCACAAAATTAAATGATTATGTTGTCGAGGGAAAAGTTAAATATGGTCTAGAAAAAGTTGTAAATTATTCTAATCTAAGTCAAGAAAATATGTGTTTTGTTTCAAACGTAAATAAAATCTTTGAACCCACTTCTTTCTTGGAGGCATCTAAAGATAAGAATTGGGTTAATGCCATGAACCTTGAAATGGAAGCCTTAAATAGAAATGGAACTTGGATTCTAACCGACCTTCCTCCGGATAGGAAAGCCATTGGATGCAAATGGATTTATAAAATTAAATATAAATCTACGGGTGAAGTAGATAGATATAAGGCAAGGCTTGTGGCCAAAGGGTACAATCAAAGAGAAGGTCTTGACTTTGACGAAACCTTCTCTCCTGTTGCAAAAATGGTCACTATAAGATGTATCATTAGCCTTGCTGTTCAAAATAATTGGGGGTTATTTCAACTCGACATTAACAATGCTTTCCTTTATGGTGATCTTGATGAAGATGTTTACATGTCCCTTCTTCCAAGAGTATGTAAACTTGTTAAATCTCTTTATGGGTTAAAACAGGCCCCAAGAAAATGGAATGAGAAACTAACCGGTGCTCTTATTGAGAACGGATTTAAACAAAGTGTTAATGATTACTCTTTATTCACGAAATCGTCAAATAATGTGTTCATTGCACTTCTTGTATATGTAGATGATATCATAATTACTGGTAACAATGAAGAAGAAATTCAAAAATGTAAAGAATTTTTAAGTTCTAAGTTCTTAATCAAAGATCTTGGAAAATTAAAGTACTTCCTTGGAATTGAGGTGTTAGAATGTGATAAAGGTGTTTGTCTTACTCAAAGGAAATACTGTTTAGACTTGCTTTCTGATTTTGGTCTCCTTGGGTGTAGACTGTCACAATCACCTCTAGAAACAAACCAAAATGTTTCTGGAAAAGAAAATCAAAATGATAACCCTTTAGAGAACATAAGTGAGTACCAAAAACTAGTTGGCAAACTAATTTACCTGACTTTAACTAGACCTGATATCGCTTATTCTGTTCACTGTTTGAGCCAGTTCATGCATGCCCCACATCAGTCACACCTCAAATTAGCGATGCGAGTCCTTAGATATCTAAAAGGATCTCCAGGTAAAGGAATTGTTTTTTAACAAGTCTTCCAGGTATGTTCTAAGTGCTTATGTTGACTCTGATTGGGCAAAATGCAAAACAACCAGGAGGTCAGTAACAGGTTTCTGCCTTTATTTGGGTGATTGTTTGATATCATGGAAGAGTAAAAAACAATCTACTGTCTCAAGATCCTCTGCTGAGGCAGAATACAGAGCACTTGCTTCAGTCACATGCGAAATTATATGGGTGCTCAAAATTCTAAACGACCTTAAATGTGAAAATGTGATTCCTGTAAATGTTTTTTGTGACAGTAAAGCAGCAATACAAATTGTTGCAAACCCAGTATTTCACGATAGAACAAAACACTTTGAGGTTGATCTTCATTTTGTAAGGGAAAAACTTAATGCAGGGATCATTAACACAGTGAAAATTGAATCTGCAAACAACATTGCAGATATCTTCACAAAAGGGTTGTCCATTCTACAACACAATTCACTTTGTGAAAAACTAAAACTTTTTGATTTATTTCACAATTAGATTGTGGAGGGTTGTTGAAATGTCAATCTAATTATGAAATTAGAAATTATTGTCTTTCCTAATTTAGTTGCTGGATTTATGCAAATTAACGTTAATATAGGAAAGGAGCGGTTGGTGTCAATAAGGCAAGTGTGGAAGAAATTTATATTTGCTCAAAAGTTGAGGGGCCTGGATGCAATACAAGCTTAATATTTAAGGGGAACACCACCCACCAGTTGAACACACGAAGAGAAAGTTTCTGTCAAAATCACACCCATTTAGGGTTTTTCTGCTTTATATCTTTTCATATAATATTGCTCTCATACAAAGGCAATTGTTACTGAGTGCTCTTGGGTGTTCATATGTTACCTTGGCACTTATAGCTTCCGACTGTAATCGTTTGGTCATTGTGGTGTTTGAATAAAATCTCTATTTCATCACAAGTTGCAATCTCTTATAATTTCTTCAAATACTGAACTTGAATTTATAGGGGTTTTGTGTGAAGAAGACAATCGATCACTAGGTACGTAACACATGTTCAATATATAATATATTATATAATAATAAAATAATATATACTTTTTCTTTCTCTTTCTTTTCCAGAGGCTTCAAATATATTTATTTAAAATGCTGTAACATTCGAAATAGTAGCAAGCTAGAAAGAACATATATACATACTAGTAAGACCTCAAGGTTGTGCTAAGCACAGCCCATGACGTTTTATGTTGACTTTTTAATCAAGATTTATTGCCAAATTTAAGTGATTTTATAAAAACAATACAAAAGGTGTGTGATTATTTTAGTCTAATAAACCGACAATAATAAAGACATATAAGTTGTAGGTTTATTGCCATTACCAAAACCCAAATGAACTTTATAAACACCCCTCGGTTACTAATTCGCAGTCTTCTAATTAGCAATTCGGCAACTTAAATCTAAGAGGATGGTCACACTTATCCTTATATTATGGAAATTGAAAAGGAACTAATTATACATGAATATATGATACATATATGTCATTCGAATTTTTTTTAATTAAAAGTATCCTGCATATAATAATGCACAATCACTTTTTTGTTAGATTTCCATGTTCCCTTATCCATTATTTCATTATAGTTCCTCTAGAGAGCTTTCTTTTGCTACATAAGCAAGTGAAAAAACCAATAATTTAAAAAATAAGTATACAACAATACGAATTATTATCTTATGCTTTTAGAAAGTGTTGTTGAAGTAATGTATGATTTTTGTTATAGGAAATACGTTTAGGAGGTTTTACATGTTTAAAAAATACAACACTACTCTGACTTTCCACTGGGTTTCAATCATTTGATTTATTCCTATTTACCTATGCTAAATTGGTCATTTGAGGCCTATAGATCACAAATAATGACAATAACCTAAATCAACCCATCCATGAGTAAATGATTGAAATTAACACCTCGAGTATCAAGGAAAATATCTTAAGCCAGATAGAATGGAAATTAAAGAAAATTATAAAGGTTAAAAGATAGAGGGTACTTTGAGACGCAAGGTTGCTTCTAGTCTTCTAGACTCAAGATTTTTTGTTAGGGATTGTACATATATAATTGTCACATTTAACATGCGATGTCTACATACAAAAACAAGTAGCTTAAACCTATTTAAAGATCTTATAATAAATGGAAAAATATATTAGGATAAGAATTATCATGATTCATACGAAAACTAATTTAAAAAGAGAGTCTTATTCTTACCTCGAAATTAGATATATTAGTCTTCACAGAAATACTCACGGTTTGGAAATCTCCATTTACCTACACCAAAGTAAAAGACTAATGACAATAACTATCATGGTTAATGATAACAGCAAATTATGAAATATTCATATAAGTTTTTTTCCTTCAAATAAATCTTCTATAATCTACATCCACAATTGACACACCCACATAGAACATCAATATAATTTCTTACCTTTTACAAAAATTGTCTATTATATCGGATAAATGGCTCCTATGTATCTAGATCAATATTGGCTTGAGCCAACTCAACAAGTAGATGCCAAAACAAAAAACAACGATCATTTTGGCTCGAGCCAATTAAAACCTCGTATGGCCTGAACAAAATGGCTTCCATTGACCCGAATTCATCAAAGAGTAGTAAATAGTATATACATAGCACATAGGGTTCTATTAAATTTATAAAAATTCAAGAACAGTTCATTTAGGTATTTGTTGAACACTTGGTGTGTGCAATGTATCTAACACTTGCTATATGAAACCAAAAAAACATATGTCAAGCTTACGAAAATGAAGAAAAATAATTTCGAATTGAAGGGGAAGAATGCTATAATTATTATCCCACAGGATAACATACTTTGAACTACAAGATTGAGAAACACGGTGGCGTAGGCGACAAGGACAATGGACATCATAGCATTGAAGGGTCAGCTAAGAGTCATTTTTGACGGTTTGAAACAAAAACCAAAAAAATTGATGTTTGTCAAAGGGATAAATCCAGAGGTATACGTTTTTAATCGAATGGAAACCTAAAAACCCATAATAGACGCTTTTAATCGAATGTAGTAATGTTACCGGATGTTGTAGAACTCGCTAAGCGGTAGTCGAGTTGTCGACTGGAGTGTAGCGAGTAATCGGTCGAGGCGGGGAGTACTTGGTTTGGAGTTTCTAAAAGAAATTTCATATTTATGTATAACAAATGGCTAAAAATATAAAAATACTATAAGTTTGATTATCTAATGAAACAAATCTCAAAATTTCATGATAGTTATTTTTTACTGGATCTAAAATTTAATGTTTGAACAACTGTAGAACTGTCAGCCCAAACATTGGGCTATAAGCTTAATAAAAAATTAAAAAAATAGACACTATAGGTAAGTAAATGACATAGTAAGGAAGGTTTCTAGGTTAAAAAAAAGCCTCCCTCCTTATTTCATCGTAGTTCCTCAACCCCATGTCCCTTTCCACTAATTTATTTTTCATCGTAGTTCCCTCCTTATTTCATTGTTTGCATCGCCGGTCTTCTTTCTCACCCACATCAGTCTATCTGATTTGCGTTGTCTCCCGCCTCACGTCTCCATCTAAATCGCAAGAGGTATCACTCTCACTCTCATTCTCTCATGCGTCTCTTCCATCTTAATCGCCTCTCTTTCATAGGTAAAAAACATGAATTTGTTGTTAACTGGTTTTGACCAAGGAGACCGGCTAGGACGGATAGGCCGAGTTGGACCGGCTTTGACCGAGTACTGAGTAACGGGCCAGTTTTAACCAAGGAGATGTTACCTATTGTAGAACTTGAGAATGAAGGTGTGGGTCTCCATAATTGGTGTTGCAAAAACGATTAAACAAAAGAAATCACCGCACGTCTTCAATTGATTATGAAACAGATCTCTTGCAAGAAGTTTTATGAACACAATGATAAAGCAGATGAATAAGAATTTACCAAAAAAATTTTGATGCAAAAAGATGCATGAAGGAGATAGGAATGGTGATTTTTCATGGAAGGCCTGTGAAGATAGAAAGAATGGATTAAGTGAAGCAAATATATTCTTACACTCTCACAGATAACGTGTGAAGATGAAAAGAAAGAAAGCAGGTGAAGCAAGGACAATGAACAATACTGTCTTATTTAGTGCACACGTGTTGATTTTTTAGGGATAGTGGTCTTTTTATATAGAAGATAGATATTGGGTTTATAATCTTTTTACCAATTTTAGAAATTTAACTTAGACTACGGTATAAATCCCATGTTCTAAATTTGTTTTACCCGATCTTTTTTTTTCTTCTGTTTTTACACCTTTCATGTGTGATATATATCTATACGTGGTTGATGTCGTCATTAGCGGACCTATATGGTAGCTTAAGGCTGTCTGGGTAACCTCTCAGCTTCTCGCACATAGTGCTAAATGTTGTTTATTTTTCTTGGTTTTATATCAATAATACATACGGCTAGAAAATTGTCTCAACCCCTCTAATTTTTTAGTGCAACCACATATAATGATAACGACCCAGTTTTAGTTGTTTAACCCAATTGAATTTAAGATTTAAACACAATGACAGTAGCTTGTTGATTAAAAACTTTAAGCAATTAAACCCACATTCCAATATTTGTTTTTTAATCTCATGCGACTCTTGTCTAATAGTGAATAGACCAAGCCCAAATCCAACTTGATTTCATAAGTACGTTCGTGTTTGACAATTAGCTTAATGCCGACCTTTCTTGTTAGTGGAAGTTAATTTTGATTTATTTACTTATGAGTTGTTTATTAATTGGGTCTCTTAATGGTGATGATTGAGTGATGCAGTCATTAAGAGACCCAGTATCTATGTTTTCTTTTGATCTTTTCTCCTATTTAAAAATTATTGAGTTTATAGAAAAGTTGTAATGAAAAATCATCACCCTTATATAATATATTTGCCTTTAATCTTGGTCTATATATGTTCCTTCATCTGGTAGAAGAGCCCATTAAGTTTTACTAGAATGTTCAGATCATCACAAACGTCTGTTCCAATTTTGGATGGAAAAAAATACAATCGGTTGAGTGCTCAGATGAAAGTATTGTTTGATTATCATGATCTGCTCGAAATTGTGGAGACTGGTTTGCCAGCGTTAGTAGATAACACAAATGATGCGCAAAAGACTGCACATCGAGAATTGAAGAAGAAGGATAAAAAGGCCCTATTTTTCATCCATCAAGGAATAAGCAATGAAACGTTTGAGCAGATTGAAGCAACATCAACATCAAATGAAGCTTGGAGTATTTTATTGACTTCATATCAGGGAGATGAAAAGATAAAAAGAGAGACTTCAGGACTCTCAGACGAGAGTATGAACTTATGCAAATGGGAACATCAGAAACATTGAGACCTATTTAGGCAGAGTGCAGGCCTTGACGAATAGCATGAAAACTTATATGCGTTATACGTACTAGTTTTAAATTTATAAAAACCGATTATTATTTACTAAAAACAGCACGAATAAGCAAGATAACCTAATCGTATTATAATATAGTGAATAAGTTGGGTGTCAAACACAAGGGGAACGACTATGATTCTGATTTTATTAAATTAATTAAACTACTAAAAATAATAAAAAGACAATTAAAGCAAATAAAAGGGAATTTTTGGGAATTAATCACTAAAGATGCAAACTTTATCACTTAGATCACCTACTATCACTAGCAAACACTTAAAACAAGCCAAAGAAAATCAAAAGCAAAGATTTTTATGGATTAAACTATCAATTTGAAGCTTTCCCTCCCTAGATTCAATTTCACCTCTTTTTTAGTTAGTTAATTCAATTAACTCGTGCAATGGACAAATAATTACCATATACTGATTTCTATATTGGTTAGACTCTTGGTCAGATTATTTAACCCTATAACTAAGTGATTTTATCAACCTTATGGTCATTGGGTCAATTAAAACAAAACGCTAGCTAATTTTAAGTTCATGTCAAGAAAGATTCAATTTTTATGATTTTTAGGTTAACAAATCATGTATTAACATATAAGTGGTCATTAATTATACATTAATCACACACATTAAAGTTTCCTTATTTAGAATTTAAGCCTAGGATTGGACTATCACTAATCTAGATTGTCTATTGGTCCTAAACAACCAAGATTCAAGTCACACAAGTGGATTGATCATCCAACTCATGCAAACTCAGTTTATAAACTTCAAAAACAAAAACAAAAACATGCATGTATCATCAATTGAACTAAACAAGACAAATACATGGCAATCATGTCCAAAATTAACTTAAATTAACATGTTTAAGAGGTTAATCTCCTCAGGGAGGAAAACAGAAAGAAACTAGCCTAGAATCATCTTTGAGTACTGAAAATCAATAATGAACATGAAAAAGTAGGAAATAGTGTTAAAACCATGAACAAGCTATGATTCAAAGTCTTGACTTTTCCAAATTAAGCCCCACTCTTCAATCTCTAGCCTTGAACTCCTCTGGAATGCTTCTGGCAGTGTTTTGGTAGGAGAAGTGGGGTGATTAACCCCGAATTCGTTTTGGAGTTGAGTTTAAATAGAACTACCGAAACAGGGGTTTCGCGCCACGACGGGCTATTGTCGCGCTGCGATCCCCAAAGTCATCGCGATCTTAAACTCTTTTAAAATTTGAATCCGGCTTTATCTTCATGTCGCGCCGCGATCTCGTGAATGATTGCGTCGCGATCCTTAGATGGCGTTCACGATAAGCACTATCTCCAAGGTAGTCTGAGCTCGATCCTAACACTTCGTCGCCCTATGATCCATTAATTGGCGGGCTCACTTTAATTCTTTATTCCTTTTCCTTTAATTCTTTTAACTTCCTTTTCTTTTTGACTTTTCCTTCATTTCTTTCCAATAATTTCTTGAACTTCTTTTCTTCATCTTCAATTATTTCTTTCCTAGATTTCTTTAATTATTTTCATCAAATATTCAATCTTTCGTCTTTTTAGCCTGCAAAACAGAAACAAACGGTAAACGTACCTTTTTACAATTAAACGTATACTTTCCGGCTAAAATCAACTGGATATCGCTCAAAATATATATATAGTAAATGCGATATCAAAAACGTTTGGAGAGATTTATTCTGACCAAGCAAAGGTGGAAAAAGTCTTGAGAACCTTGACTCCTAGGTTTGAGCATGTGGTGGCAGCAATTGAAGAAGGCAATGACATATCCCAGATGACTATTAAAACATTGTCCGGATCATTACGTACTCATGAGCAGTGAATGAACAGAAATAAAACGGATAAGCAGGTCGAGCAAGTCTTTTTGGCTCAAGCTTCTGGTGATGATAAAAAGCAAAAAGGTATTGGATCTCGTACTAGAGGCCGTGAACATAGTGGCAATATTTCAAATCAAGGCCGTGGTAGACAGAATTATGGTTTTAGCAACCGCAGTTTTAACTCAAGTTACAATAACTCGGGGAACCATAATTCAAGAGGTCGATGTCGTGGTCGTGGTAAAGAAAAGTCTTACCCACCAAGGTATGACAAAACTAATATCGAATGTTTTAACTGTCATAAACCTGGGCATTATTCAAGTGAATGTAGATCGCATAATGATAATCATGCTGCTAATTGTATGCACGAAAATGGTGATGATGAACCTGAACATGTTGTCTTGATGGCATATGAAGTATTGGATGATCACACATGGTATTTAGATATGGGTTGTACCAATCATATGTGTGGAAAGAAAGAGTTGTTCTCGGAGCTTGATGAATCATTACGGTCATCTGTGAAGGTTAGAGATGGAAGTTTAGTCCCTGTGGTTGGCAAAGGACAAATTCTCATCACAACAAAGGGTGGTGATCATAAGTACATTACTGACGTATTTTATGTGCTTGCCATGAAAAATAATCTTTTGAGTATGGGACAATTGGTTGAGAAGGGCTACACGATGAACTTGTCTGGAAATCGTTTTTCTTTTTATGATAAGCAAGATATTCTAGTAATTAAAGCTTGTGTGTCAAAAAACCGTTTGTTTCCAATAAACATTGTTAAAGATGAATATAAATGCTTGAATGTTGTTGAAAATAGTGACTCATGGTTGTGGCACTTAAGGTACGGTCACATAAATTTTCGAAGTCTTGGAAAAATAGCCAAACAGAATATGGTGAAAACCACACATTGATCATCCTGACCAGTTGTGTGAAGCTTGTGTGCTAGGAAAAAATCACAGGTTACCATTTACAGGAGCAGCCTGGCAAGCTCGAAACCCTCTAGAACTCATTCATATCGATGTTTGTGGTCCAATGAGTGTTAACTCAGTTGGGGGTAGCAGGTATTTTCTCACATTTATTGATGACTTTACAAGAAAAACATGGATCCATTTATTGAAAAATAAGAATGAAGTTCTTGATTGCTTTAAGAAATTTAAAGTGTTTGTGGAGAAGCAAAGTGGGTTTGTATTAAAGAAGCTAAGAAGTGATGATGGAGGTGAGTACACATCAAATGAGTTTGAAAACTACTGTAGTGAACATGGAATACAGCACAACACAACTTTTCCATACACTCCGCAACATAATGGAGTAGCCGAAAGAAAGAACCGAACTATTTTGGATATGGCAAGGAGTATGTTGAAGTCGAAAGGTATGCCAAAATCTTTTTGGGCTGAAGCGGTCACCATCGCAGTTTACTTGTTGAACATGTCACCTATTAGAAGGGTGCAAGATGTAACTCCCATTGAAGCTTGGAGTGGGTTCAAGCCTGATGTGAAGCACCTGAAGGTATTTGACTTAGTTGCATATGTTCATGTACCTTCACAATCAAGAACTAAGCTTGATGATAGAGCTGGAAAGTGTGTTTTCATTGGTTACTAAGAGGGAGGTTATAAGCTATACAATCCAATGATAAAGAAGGTGACTGTAAGCCGAGATGTAACATTTTCTAAACATAAAGCATGGAACTGGAGTGTGGACATTCATCAAGATCCACAAAGGTGTGAAATTTATGTTTGTGATGAAGATTGGGAAGTTCCAACAACATCTGAAAATCCGGCTAGTACCTCAGCTATGAACTCAAGTAGTACAACTGATGAACCAGAAGCATAAAGCCACCTCGACAAAGGCGACAACCAGCACACCTGCAATATTATGTAGTAAATCCCGACATTGAAGTATATGATGATGGTGAGGTGGTCAATTGTGTTTTCTTTACAGATATTGAGCCAATAGCTTTCGATGATGCTATTCATGACCCAAAATGGGTGTTTGCTATGAATGAGGAATTGATAGCTATTGAGAAGAATGAAGCTTGGCAACTTTGTGATCTTCCACAAGGGCACAAAGCCATTGATGTTAAATGGATCTATAAGATCAAAATGCAATCTGATGGAGCGATTAAAAAATATAAAGCAAGATAGGTGGCGAAGGGATTCGAGCAAAGGCCAGGATATGATTACGGCGAGATTTTTGCACCTGTATCACGTATGGATATAGTGAGATTGTTTATTGCACTTGCGGCCGAAAAGAAATGGCAGATTTACCAGATGGATGTCAAGTCGGCCTTTCTCAATGGACCACTTGACGAAGAAGTATATGTAAGACCACCACCCGGTTTTATAAAAAAATGGAAAAGAGGAGAAAGTGTTTATGACTCAATAAAGCTTTGTGTGGGCTCAAGCAAGCCCCGCAGACATGGAACAAGAGAATTGATGTGTTTCTGCAAGAGAATGGTTTTCAGAAATGTCCCTCTGATCATGGATTATATGTGAAGACTAATAAAGCTGGTGATGTACTTATTTTATGCTTCTACGTTGATGATATAATTTTTTCTAGAAGCAACTCTCAAATGATTGAAGAATTTAGAAAGCGTGTTACCATGGAATTTGATATGTCTGATCTTGGTCTCACGTCCTATTTCTTTGGAATTGAGGTTATAATGTCAGGATCAAAACTTCACAAAACTCATAAAACTAAACTTAAACTTGTAAATCTTCATTATAAACCATAATCTTGAATCTGTATATCGGGTTACAAATTTTGTACACAAATGCCCTATTTATAGACTCGTTTCCGGCGGTTACTGGCGGTTCTCCGTCACTTGACGGCGGTAGATGGCGGCTGACGGCGGCTCACGGCCGTCGGCGGTTATCTCTGGTGGTGGGGCTGTGGTGTTAGTATAAATTATATCATTATTTCCAACATATACAAAGCCAAGATGGTATATTTATTAATCAAAGTAGATATGCTTCTCAGCTTTTGAAGAAGTTCGGGATGCATGAGTCGAACCTGGTTATGTCTCCTGCTGAGATTGGGACGAAACTAACGACAGATGGTGATGATCAAAATGTTGATCCAACCTACTTCAAACAAATTGTAGGAAGCCTAAGATATCTAACGTGCACAAGACCAGATATATGTTATGTTGTGGGTCTAGCTTGCCATAATATGGAGTCACCAAGGCAGTCACATTTGCAAGTTGTAAAAAGAGTTTTATGGTACATCAAAGGAACATGTGACTTTGGTCTTTTCTAGGGATGTAATCGAGCCGAGCCGACACAATGTCAAGCTCGAGCTCGATTCGGTTCCAAAGCTCTGGCTTGAAACTCGACTCGAGTTCGGTCGAGCTTTAATTTTCAAGCTCGAGCTCGACTCGAGTAAGTAATCGAAACTCTCAAGCTCGACTCGACTCGACTAAAATTAATTTAATAAAATTTTGAAGCAACAAATGTTAAAATACATTCCTGAATTCAAATTTCACATTTTCGAACAACAATTAACAGCTAGCTACTAAGAGTATAAAAGTAAATGGTGTATATGTAAAAGGGTAAAATGGTAATTTAGTACAAGCTTGATTAGGCTCGCAAGCGTGGCGAGCTGAGTATTACAGAGCTCGAACTCGGGTCGAAACCCTAATCGAGTAGCTCGAGCTCGACTCATTTCACCTCTAGTCGAATTTGGTTATTTTTTGAGTCGGTCTCGAGTAACTCACGAGCTATTTTCACCCCTAGTCTTTTCTATTCATCATATGGGGATCACACTCTTGTTGGTTACTCTGATGGTGATTGGGGCAGAGATTTGGATGAAAGAAAGAGCACGAGTGGTTACTGTTTCATGCTCGGAAATTCAGTTTGTTCGTTGTCCTCCAAAAAACAGTCTATAGTTGCGTTATCAACATGTGAAGCTAAATATGTTTCAGCTGCTTCAAGTGCATGTGAAGCAATCTGGATAAGTAATATGTTGAGTCAAATCGGTTTTGAAGAACAAGGACCGGTAACGATTTACGTGGATAATACTTTTGCCATTGATTTAGCCAAAAACCCGGTGTTTCATGAAAGGAGTAAGCACATTGATATTCGATTTCATTTCTTGAGGGATCAGGTTGGAAACAAGGTTATTAAACTAGATTACTGTTGTAGCAAAGACCAAGTCGTAGATATTTTTACTAAACCATTGAAGACTGATACATTCTTGAAGCTAAGGAAGCTACTTGGTGTAAAAACTTTGAATCAGAATTAAAAGGAGATGTTAGTGGAAGTTAATTCTGATTTATTTACTTATGAGTTGTTTATTAATTGGGTGTCTTAATGGTGATGATTGAGCGATCCAGTGTCTACGTTTTCTTTTGATCTTTTCTCCTATTTAAAAACTATTGAGTTTATAGAAAAGTTGTAATGAAAAGTCTATCACCCTTATATAATATATTTGTCTTTAATCTTAGTCTATATATGTTCCTTCATCTTTCTAACGTACAAGAAATACGTTTGTCTAATAAATAGATTTGATTTATTTATGGAAGCCTGTTGATATTTTTATTTTTGTACAATTAGTTTTTTATGTTGGAATTATTTAGGTTTCTAAGGTTTTGATTATGGTTTAGTATGATCAATGAATTTGGTTAACTAAACCGGTTTCAACTTGTTACCCAATTTAACCCAAAATGCTCGTTTGGTCAGTGATCATACATGCATGAATGGATATCAAACTGAGTCGATAACATTTCATTTTATCGAGAAATAAAGTTTGTAATTCTACATCCATGAAATTTTACCTTTTTTTTTCTTTTTTGCAAGATATTCTATATGAATTCTTTTTAACTCAGAAAAAGTGATTATCTACTAATTCTACTAGTAGATTAGCTAGGGAAACCTACCGCAAGAATTTTCATGTCTGTATAATTAAGCTTACATTCTTCTAAGGTCGTGGGGTATAACTAATGGTGCACAAAATCAGTTCTCCGGTTTTTGGTTGGGAATTTTTTGGTTTGGTGTAGACATTTTTGGTTTGGTATTTTAAGTTTTGGGTCGGAGTTTTTTGGTTTGTTTTTTCCGTTTAAGTGTTTTCGACAATTAATATAAAAATGAATGTTATAAAAATATATAATTGCTGAAAGAGTAAACAATAAATTACATATAGTTGAAAATTACACTCGGCGATCTTAAGAAATAAAACTATATATTGTTCAAAATATATAACAATAAAAAATATTGTGATACAATTGTTGTAATGTGAAGTCCTGAGTGGAATTCCATTAATAGTTGTAGCAATCATCGTGATATCCATATTGGATGCCTGTGATTGGGGTGGCATTGGACTTTGTACTTACGTGATATCCATAATTATTGTATTTTCCTAAGTAAACTAATTTCAACTAAACTAACTCCATGGAAGTAGATTAAACGAAAATTATAATAACTTAAACTAAATTAAATATAATTAAAAAAGGACAAATTGCATAAAAATACAATGAACGTTATCTTAGTTATCATCGTATATAATGAAAACGGTTCTCAAATTAACTTTTCACCATATATATGTTGTAAAATAAATATATATCGAAACCACGTAGAAACGAAATACGAATAAATAACAGAAAAACGAGAACACCAAGATTTAACGTGGAAAACCCTTTAAGGGAAAAACCACGGGCACTACCGATGATATCACTATATGGGAAAATATGAGGAGGTTACAAGAACGCAGATAATCAAAAGAGAACCTAAACCTGCGAATAACAAAGAAAAGCTAACAAGCTAAATTATGTATTCTAAATCTCTCTCTCTAAAATCTCATTGTGAAGCTCACGATCAAGATATATATATATATATATATATATATAGATATAGATATAGATATAGATATAGATATGTTGAGTCATATCTTAAGTACATATCTTAATTTTAAATTTAAAATACTCTTAATTAATTTGGATAGATCTCAAAGTGAAACTTGAGTCTCACGGCTCATATACATATATATATATATATATATATATATATATAATAATCCTAATATTAATTAGAGTTCTAATCCAATTCGTGAAGACAAATTCGGATCATATTCAACAATATATATATATATATCTTACTCTTTTATAATACATTTATAACCTTAAAAACTATTAATTTTAAGTAACTTGAATGTACTAAAATACCCCCTATTAACCATTTCATTCTCTCTCCTAATTTACTTTAACTTTTAAAATACCCCTTTTTAACCATTTCATTCTCTCTCCTAATTTACTCTAACTTTTTATCTATTTAAACGCAACATATTATTACATTTTTAAAAGCAACATGATGCAAAATAGAAATTATTTGCTATCACAGCATTGCGTGGGTACCTTACTAGTATATATATAAATATATATGTGTGTGTGTGTTTTCAAGTTATAATTATTTGATTAGGATACATGTTCATGTGAGGACATATATCCTCAAAAACTTCAAGATATGATGCAAGCTATATATGCGTTTAATTAAGCAGATGAAAGATGTTACTAATTAACTATATATAGTATATATGTTTCAATTCCCCTTTTTTCATATCTTATATATATGACGTCATTTGTTTACCATTTTCAATGAGAAAGTAATTTGTACACAATATAAATTAGTCATACATAATAAAAAGCGAATGTTTGGACTATCATACCCTTGAATTAGTGGGTGACAATAAAAGATAATAGGTTGGCAAGAGCATATGAGTTATAATTTTCATGTATGACTAATTTATGTTGTGTACAAATCATCTTCTTTTCATTGAAGTATGTTTTCCAAGTTCCAAGCATGTTTCTGTCAAGGGGACCACTGAAGTATATGCTTAATTTGATCGAGAGAATGTAAAACAAAGTTAATGTTCATATAAACTCCATTGCATCAGAAATTAACTATTACTTTGGATGTACAAAATCTATAATGATTTGTATATATATTGTCCCATATATATAGAGAACGGAGGGTTCAAACGAGAACTGTTTTTCGTACGAGAACCAATCTTAGCCGTTGATTTTGGATAATGGAATTCATGGACGAAGAGCGTGGGGGGATTGAGTGTGGCAGAGTGCATGTAAGGAAAACGGTTCTAAAATGAACTTTCCTATATATATATATATATATATATATTTCATGAATTGAAGTTGTTTGAGCTTGTACATTTGTAGGATAAATTAAATACCAGTCCATGCCTCCATAGGCATATATGGTGCTAGCACATGTCCATGGAAGAACAATAGTTAACAACAAGCCTATATATGCTCTTGAAAGAACTTGAATGTTTTTTACATGAGAACTTGAATATTGGATGAGGTTACAATGATTAATTAATGACCTTTTACCTAATTGTTTTTTATATATCACAAGTCATCTGAAGCTAGTCCCATTTAATTAGATCATGCATTAGTTCATACTATATATTGTTTTGTCTTTTATATGTTGATAATTAAGAATTTGGTTGTAGTTATGATTTTTTTTATGACCATTTTAATTTAACTTTTGTTGTTTATTAAAAAAAAACTTTTTTTAACCTGAACCCATTTAATACACATTTGAAAATTACTAATTATAACTGAACCCGTTGCTATCCGACTTGACCTGACCTTTTTGCTACCTCTAGGTATGACTAACTATATCAAGCTCTTCATGACATATGTGGCCATTAAGTAACACCATCCCGCACCCTCATACTTCACTACAATGAAGCCCTTTGTAGGATTGCAATCAGGGAATCGACTAACGATATTGTCCGCTTTGTGTTGCCCCTTACGGATTTAAAACACGTCATTTAGTACGAGTAAGATCCACCCTCCTTATAAAGAAGAATGAACCCCCCTTGCCTCACCAATGTGGGATGATCCTGCATTACTACATGAGCGGTAGGTTTAAGCATCGCGGATTTGACCGGCTTAAGGGAACGATGAGCCCTAAAAACCCAACACCCTTGTAGCATTCCTTCAGTGCTGACCACTGTTTAAAATTACTCCTCTCTGTCTCACGTAATGTTGAAAAATGGAAAGCGATGAAAATTCTGTATTTCTTAGAAGGCCAAAATACGCGAAAATATAATAAACTATGTCAACATTGTCATTGTATGCCATCAACTTTATTTTGTACCTAAAAATACAAACAATTTACAATTTTGATTCAATATATGCAGTCGGTGACCTGATTACCAGGTTACCGGTTATCGATTATATGCAATAAACAAAATTTGAAAAATATTTGTATTTTTAGGTACCAAAGTTCTTTTATTTTTTGCTAGTTTAGGTACCAAAGTTCTTTTATTGTCTTAGGTAACTTGCATACAATGAATCAAATTTGTAAGTTGTGTGTATTTTTATGTACAAAATAAAGTTAGTTGCATACAATGACAATATTGGTATAATTTGTTATATTTTCATGTAATTTACCCTTCTTAGAATGAAGTATAGATAAAATAAAATAAAATTTACTAAATGAATAACGATGATATACCCTATATATAGTATATATGCTCTAATTAAAGAGTTCTGTGGCTAGATCTTCTATATATAAGTTCCTGAAAAATGTTCAATACAGTCCTAATTTAATTTATAATCCCGAGGGACAAGTTATAGCCATTAAATTTTAAGATTCAATAGTTCAGATTTAATCTTAGATTATAATCTAAATTGATATATTTGTATGAATGAGGACATTTATGACTTTTTAACTCTTGGTTATCACTTTCTCTCTCCTCTAATTTATTTAAAATTAATTATCTCACAAAGCGTTAATCGTTAGACACGAAAAGAATTATACCGTTGCGATCCTCGTGTTCCCCTCTTTTATTAGAGAGGTCACTTGATATACTTTTGACAAATTTTTTTTTCATTTTGTTAGATTGAACTTAAATTTTATTAAAGTATAATGACATGTGATTCATAGAGGTGTGATCAATATAGTTTTTATAAAATTATAGTTTGGTGTTTGATAATCCGGCGAAGTTCTATGGTTTTGTAACACCGTGCTTTTGAGAACCAAATTTTTCTTTTTAAAATACTATTTAAGTTTTCAAACCGCGTGGGTTTGACTGTAAATAGAATATTTAAACCTGTCTTATAATTTAAAAATGCAGCGGAATTAAAAACACGTGACAAACTGTATAAACAGTCAAAACGTTGCCACATACGACATTTGGTGTTACGGACACATAACCGGCCGACCATTATCTTTAAACAAACTTAAACATATTATAACAGAGTTAAACAAAATCCAGTGTTCCTCCTAAAAACATGCAACTACCCGCAGGCACCCGAGCTCACAGCCTAAGGAACACCTGCACATGTGGAGAGTAGTATCTGTTAGCTATAATAGCTAGTGAGTACACGATAGCATGCAATCAATATAACCATACCACATATCATCAATCATGCTCAAATAGTTATATCCTAGCATCTCGCGATGAGCTGGCGTAGTCAGGAGGTAGCATATCTCGCAGGGTAGCGAACCCGGCTCAATGCACCAAACTGGGGTACCAGACACATCAACCGCTCCGGTGGGGGAGCTGTTAAGCGTCCACTGTTTGGAATCAACCGATTCCTCTGTTGTACAACCGCAGCTATACCCGAAAAGGACAGCTTTGTCCGGGGCAAACCTTGCCCAATAGGTAGGACAGCTTTGTCCGGGGCTAACCTTGCCCAATCACAAACACATAATCTGATTCAACCGAATCATCAATCAATCAATAATCATGTCCATATAACATACACCTAAACAGATGCATATTATTTATACCAATCAAATATCTAGCATCATCATGCCATTCATTCTTTACCTCATTGCGCGCACGCAATAATGTATATATATCTATCATCATAACATACACCTAATCAAGTGCATACTATTATGTATATCAATAAGTTAAGCCTAGCATCATCATGCTATACAATCTACACTTAAACAAGTGCGTATCATACTGTGTCAACATGTTAAGTCTAGCATCGTCATGCTTTACAAACTACACTTAATCAAGTGCGTATAATATCCTGATAATCATTTATCATACATACTACAAGGTATACAACCTTTCAACAACATATTCAAACGCTTAATCAATTGCTTACAAGTCCGGGTATTCAATTCAATTCATTGTTAATATATGTTATAGATATATTAATCGTTATGTTATCATGCACTCACCTGTTAGGCTAGAATAAGCAAAGACCTTGCTTTGGTGCTCACGGATTGTCAATCCAACCTATAATACCAAGACTTACGCATCAATCATATGAACACGCGAGAAACGTCTAGGATACTTGAAACAATACCCTAATGGTGTTTTTAAACCATTTATTAACTAACTATAGCAGTCCAAGCAACAACACGCGAACACGTAGCACAAAACAGCAAAGAAAGCTGTGTGCAGGGGTGTCGCGCCGCGACCAGTCTGCAGAGCTGCAGCAATTGTTTATTTTGTGCACAACAACCCCATTTTGGCTCATTTCAATTCCAAATCAATTTTGGTAAAATTCTAGTGTTTCATAGGACCATTTGACACTTGTGGAAGCTTTCTAACATCAAAAACTCCTATCCAATTAATTCATACGAAAATCCCATTTAAATGGACAAAGACGTGCGCATAATGGCCAAAACTTGGTGTAGACCAATTCCAACCCTTGCAACACACCATATACACCTAATATGATGTATTGAAGGTGTTGCAACTGACCAAAACCTTCAAACTTCTTGTTTGGTATCATTTTCCAATTTCTTGCCTATTTAAGGCTTATTTTTTCACTATTTTAGCCAATTCAAGCAAAACAATCATTCCAATTCAAAACCAATGTTCTAATCAATTCATACAAATCATATGAACCTATTAGAACCTTAAAAATCAGTTCTTGATGTGTAAAAACAGATTTAGGCCATTTTGGTCATTTTGACCCATTTAGGCTAAATATTGGATTTGTGCAAAAACACCACTTCTAATGCACCAATTGAGTTCTAATCAATCCTAACAAGTTATAGGATCATTTAGAACACTAAATTTTAGTTCTTGAAGGTCAAAATCAGTTTGACCCGTATTTGACCAATTTTGACCCATTTGAGCCAAAATTCAAAACTCATCAAGAACACTACTTTAATTCATGGAATTGATTCCTATACACTTATAAATGATATTAGAACCTATTTCAATCATAAATTTCAGTTCTTGATTGCTAAATCAAAGAACCCACTTGAAACCTAAAATTTCAAGTCTTGAAAGATCAAAATCAAGAACAAGGATGAATTGGAACTTACAATGATCAAAGGATGATTAGGAACTACTTGTAAGACCAATTAGAAGCTTAATTCTCTGCTAGAACAAAGGTTTGTGAGTTTTCTTTCAAAAACCCAAATTCAAGATTGAAGAACACAAGTATGGAGAAGATGAAGATGAAGCTTACCATGGAGAAGGTGATGATCTAGGGCTGATTTAAGCCTTGAATTGCAGCTGGAAATTTGTATCTTTGATGAATTCTTGCTAGCTTCTTTAAAGGATTCAAGAACAAGAGGTTGTGTGTGTGTATACGTATGTGTGTGTGTAGTCTGTGTATTCAAAAGCCCAAAACCGACTTGTTGGTATTATTATCCACAAGTGGGTATTTTGTTCCCCTTTTCAACTTACAACTCATCTCCCGTTTAACCGTTTCAACTAACGAGGATATTTTTGGAATCCTCGTTTGAAACGTTCGACATTTTATAACCTTTATCTATTTTTATTAATATTTTTAATAACCCATTTATCTATTATTTTCATATTTTATATCATTTTCTAAAATATATATTTTTTATTTAATTCAATTAAATACTCGACGTATCACGACCGCACACGTTTAGGCCCGTTTTGAGGATGTTACAGGCTTAGTAACAAAAAATCTATAATTGAAAGTGATTCTAAGTTATTAGTTGTTTCATAACACATATGATTATCTATCTCTTATATATGCACATAATTACAGGTGATTTGATTAAATGTAGTATTTTTATGTCACATATTTGACAGAATCAATCACATTTGATTGCGTATTCAATCACATGTGATTTTGTACAGAATCACATGTGATTGAATACCAAAAACATAAGATTTGGTATTCAATCACACATGATTGCATATTTAATCAACTATGATTTTGTAAAGAATCACACGAGAGTTTGTACAGATTCACATGTGATTGAATACCAAAAAACATGAGATTTGGTATTCAATCATATGTGATTGCATAGGGGGATTGTTCAAACGAGAACCATTCTTATTACGAGAACTAATATAAAAGAAATCAAACTCGAAGGAGAACACATCTGGACCTTTGATAGAGGGGATAGGGTGTTGCTAGTACACAATATATGCATTCATGAGTAGACAATGCAATTGGATTGGGTGAAATTAAATATGTACATACATGTATAAACGGTTTTAAGTAAACGTGGATTTTTTAAGCAAGCATTCAAAATTTATAAATGTTAAATGATTTACAATTTAAGAAGATAAAAAATTTAATAAAAACATATGTAATGTTGTTATAAATCACATGTGATTATACATTAATAAAATTTAAATCCAACCTAACAAAATGAAAAAAAAAGTTTGTCAAAAGTATATCGACCTCTTTAATAAAAGAGGGGAACACAAGGATCGTAACGGTATAATTCGTTTCGTCTAACGATTAACGGTTTGTGAGATAATTAATTATAAATAAATTAGAGGAAAGAGAAAGTGGAGACCAATATACAATAAGTTAGAATTGTCCTTTCTCATATCAATTTTAATTATTATTTAAGATTAAATCTATATCATTGATCTTGAAATCTAATAGATAAAAATTGTCCTTCAAAACTGATTTTAATTAAGACTATATTAAACAAAACCCATAATTTCTTTTGACCATTAAGATTAGTATATATATATATTATATACAACATTTTTTTATGTTTTTGAACGGGCTTGATTAATTAATTAATACTTGTCGTTCATAAAACTAAGTAGGTGGGTTTTCAGAGATGGGCCAGTAACGTTAATTCTTATAAAAACATAAATCCAAATTTCATGTATCTTGTATCTTAATTTTTTTTGAACAACGAAGTTATGTTAGTATGTTAGTGGGCTGGGTCCGCAGTGATATCCATATAGGGCAGTATGCAAGGCCCAAGCCACGCGCCAAGTTAGTAATTAAACGCCTTTGCCTAGGTTTGAATCCAGGACCTCTAAGAAAGACTTTACCTTCCACCTCCCTCTTAACCACTAAGCCAAGAGATCATTAACATCTTGTACCTTAATTGTTTTTCAATCTGCTGTTCTACAATCAGAATATATTTGGCTTTAATTAGATAGATCTTCAATACTTACTCTTTATTCATTAATTAGCTTATTTAATCATCAACTCCTCCAAATTAATTAATGAAGACCTAATTAAAATCCAATTTTTTGAAAAAGTACTGCAGTACGTGCTTAGGCTATAGCAGCTAGAAAAGCACATATATTGGGCTTAATTATTATGTCTTTTTAATTACTAGTTTTAGAAATTTAATATATATATATTACTATCAAAATTACATTTTACTTGTTATATATATTACTGGCTAATTAATTAACAAGTTAACCGTGTAAATCATACATATGTTATTTAATTTTATATTTTCATCATGGCAGGCATTCATCGTCAGAATATACGTCTTATTAATTGTTAGACTATATATATAGGGGAAGGTTTATTTAAGAACCGTTTTTATTGCGAGAACCGCGAGAACCAATCTTAGCCGTTGATTTTGGATAATAGAATTCATGGATGAAGAGCGTGGGGGGATTGAGTGTGGCAGGGTGCATGTAAGGAATTCATGGGTGGACAATCCAATTGAAGGAGGGGGAATTGGATGGCTAAGATTGGTTCTCGCGGTTCTCGCAATAAGAACGGTTCTCAAATGAACTTTTCAATATATATATATATATATATATATATATATATATATATATATGCCTGTGCGTGATAACATACATCGTCAGAATGAACGGTTAAGATTGGTTCTCGCGGTTCTCGTAATAAAAACGGTTCTCAAATCAAATTCCCCTATATATATATATATATATTATATATATATATATATATATATATATATATATATATATATATATCCTATTTATACATACACTAGGTGGGTAGCTAGTAACGTATAGAAATCTACAAGCTTCTACAATATTCTTCCAAGGAGTTGTACTCTAGATCTTCCTAATTAATTAAGCTCCTTTGATCGTTAAGATTAGTGCATGTGTAACCCTTTTTAATACAGGAACGGTCATTAATTAACTAATTAGTTAGTGTGAAACTTAATTAATCCTTAGGAGGTGATTTTTTCACTTATGAAGTTGATTTATCTACCAAAACTATAATATCCTTAAAAACAATATTACAAGCTAGTGAAACATATATTTTTCTTTGACGAATCAATTAGATGTCGGTTTCTTTAATCCAAATTTCTTGCATCATGTACCTTGTGTTTCTTTTATTGTACAATCAATCAGATTTTCCTTTAAATCTTCAACATGTGTAAGTTCCTTCATTCATTGGCTAAAACTAATTTATTAACTCTTGCAATTAAAGACCTAAAATCCAGCAAACTTCAATTCCTTCATGTTATATGCGATTAGGAATTCAAAACTGAGATATAAGATTTAATCTCGACAGAAGTATATAACTTCGTACGTGCCTTAAACTCCTTAATTAAAAGTTAAAACCAATAACTTCTGGTGTTGTTTATAATTTTACTAGAATGCATTTTCTACTTTTATGAGCAGTCCATTTGAACACCTTCGAGAGTATCTTCTCTTGGTTTCGGAAGGGATTGCTAATTAAGCAGTTGATAAATTAAGTTGAGAAGGAAATATTTCATGTTTATGCTCCAGCTCTTCCTCTATGAAAGTTTTTCGCGACGACAGGTTGTTGCCAGAATCTCGTTTGTGAAACTTTTTAGGCAGGACATGTCGTCGGGGAAAGTGGGAGACCCTTCACCGGGGACTTTAGTCATCGCTAAAAGTCATTGTTAAAGAAAATTCAAAATTAAAATAAAAAAGGTTTTTGCCATGACAAGATGTCTTCGCAGACGCTTTTAGCGACGACAATGTCGTCGCGAAAACTGTTTTAAAAATATATTTTAAGTAGTAAATTTTTTTTATTTTTTGAATTTTATAATATTTACCTGCTAATTATAGTGAATTTAAATGCTAAAACTGTTTTGGTACAAGTTTTTTAAGAACAAACTACTTACACCAATATAGTTTTATACAAAACAATAATATATTTTTTACAAAATAGTTTAATGTAATTAGTTAACAAGATATATAACTAATACTCATCATCATCCAAGTCTTCCTCATTCACATCATGATCGTCTTCGGTTACATTCATAGGAGAAGCAACTGGTTGAAAGTCGGGAATATCAAAATTCGCTCATTTTAATGCATCAAATAATATTCCAAAATATGCATTGTTTGTAACGTCATAATTTCACATCATTTTATCCACTTCTCTTTGTGTGTATACCATTTATTTTGATGGTTGATAGTTTTCTAGGGCCATTTGGCATCATTAACATAAACCAACACCAAGATTACCACCTATATAATTTAAAACATCAATCTTGCCCTAAATCACTTTTGACCATCCAATTGGGTCTTTAACCTAACTTTGATCATATCTTCATCAAATCAGTTCTAATTAAGCTACAAATCACTAGAAAACAGTTTAGTAACACCAAAAAGGTTCCAATTTGGTGTTATATACACCTATTATACCCTCTTAATCAATCATAGCTCAAAAACACCTACAAAAGGAGATGAACACTTACTTGGTGATTCATATCTTGGTATTTTAATCACTTGATACTGTTTGAGAATGTTTCTTGCTTTATTCTTGATTTGAATCACTTATAACACAATTTGGCTCTGGTGCTTGATCTTGATTTCCTTCCATGGAGATAACACGAGAAGTATGTGTATGTGGTGTTTGCATTATGAGAGACAGAGATTTCTATGGAATAAAAGTTGAGGCCGGCCTTGAGTCAGTCACCTCTAAAATACGGGTAAACCCTCTCTTATATGATTTACAACTTGTCCATAGAGTTACCATTATATCTAACGAGGATATTTTTTTAAAACCATTCAATATTATGTTGATTGCTGATGAATTGACTCTCCCTTTAACATTCCACAAATATATAAAGAGTACAAAGAAGGCCTTGAGCTCGGAAACAGATAACAAAGAGCTAAGCCCATACAACACAATAAAAACGCTATATATAAATATACATATGCACTATAGACTATACATTAGCATATTATATCAATTTTAGTTATTTTAGAAACTAACGCCATTTGGTCCAACTAAACTTTTTAATTACGACTTCTATAAGTTCTCACAATTACGTGTTAACCTTTTAATAAGTTAGGTTCATTAGTAGACCCAATTTCAAGGTGTTACAAGTTTTTAAGTAGCATGGCCTTGTTAGCCCTTAGTTAGTGCTTAGGTGTAGCTAAGCCATAACCAATAAAGCCGGTTATTAAAAATTTCCAATCAAATAGTTGCGGTTTCAAACAGGACGGTTTTTGGTTATAACGCAGTTGGGCAGACTAGTTAAAAAAAATTAAAATTAACAAATATAATCCAACTTAATTGGGCCATGAGAAATGGACTTAATACCTTATCTCGCAACTTTGTTTTTGAAAACCAACTTGGCAATTTGAAAGTTGCCAAGTTGCAAGTGTGCATCACATTAACTAAGCTCATCTGGCCACTTTATTTTTTTCTTTTACATTGTTCGCTCCCACTTGTAGAGTACAAGTCAAGAATATAATTTAATAACTATTGTGTTTGGACTTTTATGCCCTCTAACATATGAATAAGAAATAAAGTTGATAATTAGATAAGGGTATTATTATCCTTTTTGTTAATTGTTATGTATGGTTAAAATGTGTTGTGTACAAATCTATTTTCGTAATTTAATTGGAGCAAAATATACAATGACGACAATCTTTTACTTTTACCTAAATATATACTTTAAAAGAAGTTCAACCATTTTCGCGGTATTTGATGTAAGAGAGCTTCTAAACTTGTCAATAACCCGGCCGGCCAGCGGGTTTGCAGTCGTTTGTTTAGTAAGAACCAATACCAAGTAAGAAAGAAAATCAAGTAAATATTTTAGACATTTTGGGTTCAGATTGTGGGTTTTGTGTTAATTTGAGGATTTGGTTTTGTATATATATATATATATATATATATATATATATATATATATATGTCTAAATTGGTTAAATTGAGTTCTTACAAGTATTATTGGTGTAAATGGTCATCATACATCTTATTTGGTTATGTTGAATTCTTTTAATAGTTTATATATGATTGTTTATATGTCAAATTTGGGTTGTAATATGTACTTATTATATTTAGGTACTCGAGCTGAAACAACAAGTACGAGAGTTGCGTGAACGAGAACAAAGACTTTTAAAGGAAATGGAAGAGTCCCGCAAGGAAATAGAAGAGTCTCGAAAGCGAGAGCTGGAAGAGTCTCGCAAGCGAGAAGAAGAGATACGAAAGGCTACTGATAATCGGTTTAATCAGTAACAAGAGATGTTGCTTTCACATTTTCGTGCTAACCCTCCCCCTCCTAGTTAGTTATTTAGTTGTATGTTAATGATAACTTAAATTCCAAACATTATTACTTTATCGAATAATAACCTAACTCCAAACACTATTATAATTGTATTGAATGTGATGGGATCTCTTATTTTCGTATTAAATATAGTGTTATGTTTATATTTGTATTGAACAGGTGAATTTTAAAAAATACAAAAAATATATAGCTGTAATATTAAAAATGTGTCGCTAATCCGTCGCTATTTCTACATGTATTGACAAATTCCGTCGTTAATCCGTCGGAAAGGAGACCGTCGCTAATCCGTCGGAAAGGAGACCGTCGCTAATCCGTCGGTAAGTCGCGTGTCAAGTGTTTGATGAAAACCGTTGCTAATCCGTCACTAATGGCCGTCGTTAATCTCCAACCTTTTAGCGGCGCCCATATTCCGTCGCAAACTTATGGAGACTGTCGCAAAAAATCGACACTAAGGTTTTAGCGAGGAACATATTACCGACGAACTCTTTCCGTTGCAAACGTGCTTAGTGACGGTTTTAGCCGTCGTAAATCTGGATTTTCTAGTAGTGAGGTGTCTATGTCTTTAAATCGATGCATATTCTTTTTTTTGTTTTAATTAATTTTATAGTAAAGAAGAATTATTATGTTATCACTAGACACACTAAACAATGTTCTTTTGATGTTATAAAAGATATCCAATAACGTACCACCATCTATTGCATCCTTTTTTTAAGTTAATTGACTGTTAATTAATTTCTAAAACATTACCGACCCATATATATATATATATATATATATATATATATATATATATATATATATATATATATGTTTCTACAAGTTTAATATGTCTTCAATTTTTATTTTAAGCAACTGTTTTACACACACATATGTATATACACAGGAAGAGTTATTGTGAGAATAGATATTTAGATGAGAATGAGAAAATAAATCCTAGCCATCAATTAATTAGATGTTGATCTATTAGATCTAACGATCGCAATTCATGGTCGGATAATGAATAAAATAAATGGTCAAACGTAGACCATCCGATCAATCAAATGAAAGATCGAGATTAAATCTCTCATTCTCACCTAAGTAATCATTTTCATTTAAACCTCCCACTATATATATAGGCAAAAGTTCAAACGAGAACTGTTTTTCGTACGAGAACCGCGAGAACCAATCTTAGCCGTCCAATTCCCCCTCCTTCAATTGGATTGCTCACCCATGAATTCCTTACATGCACCCTGCCACACCCAATCCCCTCACGCTCTTCATCCATAAATTCCATTATCTAAAATGAACGGCTAAGATTGGTTCTCGCAATAAAAACGGTTTTCAAATAAACCTTCCCATATATATATATATATATATATATATAGTGAAAAGTTCATTTAAGAACCGTTTTTATTGCAAGAACCAATCATAGCCGTCCAATTCCCCCTCCTTCAATTGGATTGCCCACCCATGAATTCCTTACATGCACCCTGCCACACCCAATCCCCTCACGCTCTTCATCCATAAATTCCATTATCTAAAATGAACGGCTAAGATTGGTTCTCGCAATAAAAACGGTTTTCAAATAAACCTCCCCATATATATATATATATATATATAGTGAAAAGTTCATTTAAGAACCGTTTTTATTGCGAGAACCGCGAGAACCAATCCTAGTCGTTCAATTCCCCCTCTTTCAATTGGATTGCCCATCCATGAATTCCTTACATGTACCCTGCCACACCCAATCCCCCCACGCTCTTCATCCATGGATTCCATTATCCAAAATAAACGTTTAAGATTAGTTCTCGCGGTTCTCGCAATAAAAACGGTTCTCAAATGAACCTCCCCTATATATATATATAGAGAGAGAGAGAGGGGGGGGGGGGGGGGGGGGAAGGGGGGCAGGATGATAACATATAGACATTTATCTTTATTTTATTTGTGATGTGATTCTCGCTATACATTAGCTAGGTAGGTTTTCATTATATTTTCACTGGTCATCAACCAACATATATCCTTACCATTTTTTGAATGACATAACTCACACCTCTAAATTTAATTCTAAATCTAAACTAAATAGCCGTACGTACCCCTCGTTTTAAATAGTTATGTTCATATGTTTCCTCTATATATAGCACAACTCGAAAGGGATGATAGACTATATATAATAATCACACATACACAACACGCACCTACTTTGAAGCCGACTTGTCTATATATGTCATGGATCCATTTGATGTACGTGATCCTATTGCTCCATGTCATCATTTATTTTCTTATCTTAATTTGTTAGTTTAATTAGTTGATATGTTAAACTAACTCACTTGACCTTCCATCCTAGGAATCTTTATATAAATCTACTATGCATGGTACACTACATTTAACCATCATTAATTTTTCTCTCACTTTTACTTTCTCTCCCTAATTAAAGAATGTTTCAAAATCATAGGATTATTATGTAAAACACGGCACATGTGATGGGGAGCCAAACACAGCTAGATATATATTCGTGCTATTAAAATATTTAAAGTTAAAGTTCAAACAACATGAACCAACTCAATCTTGATATGGCCAAGGGTGAGGTCGTCGCACCC
The DNA here is from genome assembly GCA_038502395.1 of Dittrichia graveolens. Taxonomy (NCBI): domain Eukaryota; kingdom Viridiplantae; phylum Streptophyta; class Magnoliopsida; order Asterales; family Asteraceae; genus Dittrichia; species Dittrichia graveolens. The sequence continues at coordinate 83,473,676 of JARJIL010000005.1, read as the reverse complement.
TGTCTTTGGCACCAATATCACTATTACATACTCTTCGCTTTCGGTGTTAGTATCTTCTAACAACTCTGTTAGCCCTAACCTCACTGCACTCATGTTGTACATATCCTTGAACATCTTGTCTAAATAAGGGCGTGGGAGTTGTGCAAAACCACCTGCATAATTGGGATTACATGGCTTAGTCACATCACACTCTTTAAGAATGTCACCCACGAACACATCGAACTTCACAAACTTGCTACTGTTGAATGTTATTTCGTTTATCACCAAAACCTCATTGGCTTTTGCCTTTTCTGCTTTGGTCCGGTCGACAGTGGGCCTCTTTACACGAACCTTCAGGATCCGATCAAGATGCAACGGGAACTCCAGTTGCTCCACTTTTATCACATCTCTAATGGATCGTGAAGTGACTTTGCACTTTTCACTAAGTTTGGGTGGCCTAGTACTCGTGCGCCAGGGAATCCTTGGGTTGGATTCTTGATAATTGTACTTGAGCCTTGCTATGTTAATGCAGTCTTTGTTATAGACACGTACAAGGTCCTCATTCTCATCATAGAAGACATATGATGCATTTAACCAATCTGGGTCAGTAGGTTCTATGTGTCCTGGAAGACCCAGATCCTTCCATAGTTTCCAAATACGGTCCAAATTTGCATGGTGGGCGTAGAACAAAGGGTCATATGCCGCAGAGTAGAAGGTGCCCATATCCTCTCCATTACGCGTTTTTGAATCACCTACCCATTTGTGTACGGCATTGTGAGAACCCGCTTCCACGGATCCAACCGATGAGGACTTAGTGCCAAAGGGGGCATCCCCTGCAATGTATTTTCCGCCAAAGAAGCTTATTGTATCACCTCCATTTCTTACCAAATCGCGGTACACTGTACTAAGATTGCATGCTATCTGTATATCACTTTTAGTCTCATGGTCAGTGCCATCGAAAGTTAGATCAACTATATTTGGTGGGAGATGATGCGCGTTCCGGTAAACGTTAAAGAGAGGGTTTGGCTTGTCTATGTCGTCTTCTTCTACAAAGAATTCGGGAATCATCATTCCGGATGGATTGTCCCAATTCCAATAAGGTAACGCAAAAGTGGGATCATTAATCAACTTTCCAAGTATTCTCTCATGGAAATAAAGGTACCAACGATGGAAAGGAAAGAAGAGCCATGAGTTGTGAATCTGAATTTCGATATCAGGGAAACCACTATCGACTTGAGTGTAATGTCCGCTGCAATAAGCGCAATGAACTTTAGCTTGGTTGTTAAAAATGTGCGGGTGGTCTTCCGGGAGGGCTCTCATGGCTTGGACAGCTTTCTTATATTTCTCCACATTCTCTTTAGACGCTGTATGTGCCGGCCATCTCATCCGAACTGTTTTTTCTTTAGGAAACACAAATGCTTTAATCTTCTTTCCAATGTTAGGAGGGCAACATTTTCCTGTCCTCACCATACTTTGCGGGTTGTTAAACCCTGAATCTGGGTCAGTGCGTAGCGACGTGATATTAGGAGCTGTTATAGGATTAGCGGATGCCACCGACAAGGAAGTGAAGTTCGTGGCAGTGTAGAGGCCACCAAGCCCCACGAGCAGGTCCCTTCGGTCTACATTATGCGGTATAAGCTTTCGGGATTCGGGGAGTATGAGTTGGTTTTCATTGCGATCATCATCTGGTGCAAGGCTGCATGAGGCTGTGAACCCATGGGTTTGGTCCGTAGGATTCTTGAAAGGTCGTTGGGAGATGATGAATGGTGTGTTGGTGGATTTAGCTATGAGTTTGGAAGGAAAGGCAAAGAATGTGGAGGTAAGAGGAAGTAGAGAAGACATAACGAGTAATTTAGTAAAAAGAAAGAGTGGGTGGGTGTTTCACAACATATACTTACTTTGAGCTCCTATTTATAGTTGGTTCATGTTCATGTGTTTCTCACGTATATTTTGAGTTCCTATTTATTTATTCTTTTAAAAGCTTTATTATTAAGCTAAATATATAGCTCCTATTTATTTTGCATGTACTGACTTCATAATATCTTTTTATCTTTATTTTTCTTGTGTGTTTGAAAGTTCCATTCTCCAAATTTTACATGAAAACAACATTTTTAATATTTAATCCAAATTCACTACAAGAAATCTGGACAATAGAGGCGACACTACTGGGTGTCGCCCCTATGACCTTCTATCGTGCCTTATGCTGTCACACCTAATGCCCATAAAAAAACGTCCGGCAAACATCCCCGCCGTTACCTACGGTCCGTATTCTTTTTACACACATATTCTTTCTCCGGTTCCATGTTTTTATACAAATAATACAAATACTCATAGCAATTAATAGTCTAATCAATCAGCTTCTCAATTACTTCAACTTATTTATTTATGGTAATTGTTGTTTAACAATGCATTAAATATAATTATATTTTTTTCTTATTTTGTTGTTTTTCAAAATTTACGATAAAACCAATGAAAGAGTTGAGAAATAAAGAAAATTGAAAAAGTTTAAAGAAAACGAATATGTTGTCGAAAGAAACTATTTGCCCACATAGCATTCCGCAAATAATATACCATTACATTTTTTGAAACCGAATATATTGTCGAGTACAAAGTATGCTAGATTGCTAGTAATTAATAAATAGTATTTGATGACTGCAATAGATAGTTATGATTTCTCTTATAATAAATGTTTTAATAAACAACTAGCATGGTACTCGGGTAATGCCTGCCCTAATGGCGAATAGTTTATACCCAATAACATGCTTTAAAAAATATAAATAGTATGATATCCTACGAATAGTTTATACGGGGTAACATGACATTTCATTTCTTTCTCTTTTCTTTACATCAACTCTTTTTTCATTTTCAAAACAAATTTTAAATACAACAAAACAACATTTTTTAAAAAAAATTGTGGGTGAGAAAGTATGTAGCTATGGAAGTGTATGTTTATTAGTGAGTATGTAAAATAAGAGAGAAATGGATGTTATTTAAAAGATAAATTAGTAATTTTGGATTGCTAATATTTCAAAGGATTAATAAAGTAGGATAAATAGTGTCAAATATATTATAATTTAGTATAGATAATATTATGAAATTACAAGATAAAAAAAATTTTAATCTTGAAAAGAAGGAGTTTTTGACTAAAATGGTGTATTTGATAAAAGTATTTATCAAATAAGTGTAGCTTTAAACATATTTACTAAAACAATGTACTTTTACAAAATAAAAAATTTTGAATCTTCAATTTTTTTATGTTTTTACTGATTTCTTATACCTTTTCTTACTGCTTGTTTTTCATGCCTTTTTACTTCTTATACCGTTTATAATAATGACTAACTGTTGTATCAATTTTTCTAACTTATAACTATCACATGATACATAACTAAACAGCTTTAATTATGACTAACTTTAATATCATCATTTATTTATTTATTATTTTCGTTTTCAATTTTCTACCTAACATATACAATTTATAAAATAATAAAAGTAGATTAATATTTTTAAAAAATAAAAATAGTCCTATTTACAAAATGAGAGCAGTACAAATGTAAATGCACAAAGTACAAGCATGCAAATACATATGATTAGTTTAAAGCAATGAACTCTATTGTTTCTCCGATAAAAAACCAGTAAAAATGAATCGTGTAAATAATCTAGGATATTTATTAGATTCGAGCATTATGTTATTATTATGTTATGAGATATAATAAAAAAAACAGTATAAAAAAGGTAAAAATACAAGCAGTAGAAAAGTTTTAAAAAGCAGTAAAAAAAGGGGGGAAAAGTCAAATTATACTAAAAACAGTAAAAAGAAAAGATAAAAGTAAAAGCTATAAATATGTTTAAAATTTCACCTATTTAATAAATACTTTTCTCAAATATACCATTTTTATCAAAAACTCGAAAAAGAGTCCATTGTCTACGCGTTGTCCCTTACTTCCTAATCACAATGGATTGAGATAAGAGTTTTTTTCTAAATGAGTGTTAATTAAAACATATTTACTAAATAGGTGTAGTTTTAAACATAATTACCATATAGGTGTACTTTTTGTTTTTATTTGCTTTTGTTTACAGTTTTTTTTTAATTTTTTTACCACTTCTTTTTAACTGTTTTTTAATGTTTCTTTACTTTTTTTTGTTGTTTTTACTGCTTCTTGACTTTTTTTTTCTGTTTTTAACTGCTTTTTAATTATTTTTTGCTATTTTTAACTGTTTTTTTATTATATCATATATCACAATTAAAACAATTATTCAATATTTTTTAATCATAATCAAGAACACAAATCTGAGTTACAGAAAGTGATGTAAGAAACAAAAAAAAAAGAAATGGATTGCATGTAAAAGAAAGTCTACAAATTGGTGACCGGTAGTTGTATACAAAAAACAGAATGGATTGCATGTAAAAAAAATTACACAAAGAACCTACAAGGCTATGAAAAATGCAGCCTCTTTCAACAACAAAATAGTAAAAAAATCAAATATATATATATCTATATATATAAAAAGACATTCCTTCTTATTTTGTTGACATGTGTCCATAATAGTAACAAACTATTAGCTTTTTTAATTTGTTATATATATATATATATATATTATATATATAGATACACACACAAACTATTAATTTATTATTTCCAAGCAAACTTTCTTGTATATATATACATATTATTATTATTTTATTAAGGGTTTACTTCTCCAAAATATCTACCTATATATATAAAAAGACATTCCTCCTTATTTTGTTGACATGTGTCCATAATAGTAACAAACTATTAGCTTTTTTAATTTGTTATATATATTATATATATATAGATACACACACAAACTATTAATTTATTATTTCCAAGCAAACTTTCTTGTATATATATACATATTATTATTATTATTATTATTGTTATTATTATTATTATTGTTATTATTATTATTAAGGGTTTACTTCTCCAAAATATGTTAAACTATATCGTAAATGTTAATGTGTGTATCCACCTTCTAAAAATATTATTGTGTGTATTGAACTTTTAATGTGTTGTTATTTTATGTATTTTGATTACATAAAAAAAGCAAAAAAAAATATAAGTTTAGTACATACAATATGAAGTTTAATACACGTAATAACACATTTTTTGAAAGTTTGATAAACACAATAATATTTTTGGAAGGTGAATACACACATTAATATTTGAGGTATAATTTAATACATTTTGGAGAAGTAAAAAGCTAACAATCTTATATCTTTTTCAGTTAATTACTTAAACATATATGTATCTAACAACATACGTACAAGTTGCGAGGGTTGTATATATCTTACGTCTTTAAGATCTTATTTGATTCTTTTTAAGTTTGTGATACATACTAATAATCCTATGTAACGTGTTATGGATGAAGCGTGTGTGTATGTGTTGAAACAAGGAAAATCATTAAAATGGTTGTGAAATATGAATTGACGTCCTCTTAAGTTGTCTTAAACATAACCAATCATGTTTTCTTATAAAAATAAGAGTGGATTCTTTGTTTTAAATCAAAACTCGATCTACTTTGTAGATATGATTCTCATTTATGCTAGAGATCATAATTAATTACGTTTCACCAAAAATTGATAGGATCTCAATACGAGAAAGAGAATCGTTTTTTACTACAAGATTTGAAGAACAGAAAATAAGCATGAGACATGCATCATCATTCAATTACTATAAATAAACTCTTATCTATAATAATTAATTGCTTGGAAAAGGCAATATAGGATGTCAAAAACAACTATGTAAAATTGACATATTTTTGGAAAAAGGAATGACCAATAAAAAACTAATAATGGGTTCAATTCGATACTCAATTAATATTTTTCATGTTGATTTATAAATTAATATAAACATTGTCGATACTAACATGAAGCTTTTCAAATTTATTATGGTTAACTTCATATCATATGCTAAATATATAATTTTTAAATACAATAATTGATATAAATAATATTAACATTTTTATGACGCTCTTTCTACCTAAATATATGTTATTTTGTACGCATTCTTGTTCTTTTATACATATTCCTGTTCTCAAAACATGAAATATCCATTTTGAATTCCTATTATTCTTTTAGTGATTCTTTTTTTTGTTTGGAAATTCGATATATGAACTATTATCTATTTAGCGAGAGCTCTTATTCTTGAATTTACGCGTGTTACATATTTGATATTTTGGTTACATAATTACGTATTTGAGGAGAAGTTCATTTGAGAGGTACTCTTAATGCGAGCACCACTTGTAACAATCATTAATATTCATTAATGACTTATTAATACAAGTAATTTGGTCATTTATATATTTAACCAACTATGAATTATAACCGGTTTATTCGTTATTAAACGAAGCTTGGTTTTTTCAAAATGTCTCAATTAATGAGCTATTAATGAATCATTAGCATTATAGTCATTGGTTTAATTTAATTAAGGGTCAAGACCGATTCTAATGGTACTCGTATTCTCAAATGAATATTTTTCTACGTATTTATGTTTTAAAAATAATCATAAAACGTCGTGGGCTGTGCATAGCACAGCCTAAAAACTTTACTAGTATATATATATATATTAAAAACAGCCTCCTTCAACAAATTGTTTTAATTGTGATTTATGATATAATAAAAAACAGTTAAAAAACAGCAAAAAAATAATAAAAAGCAGTAAAAACAGTTAAAAAGGTCAAGAAGCAGTAAAAACAGCAAAAAATAGTTAAAAAGAAGTGGTAAAAAACAGTTTAAAAAAGCAGTAAAAGAATAATTAAAAAAGTAAAAAAAAAGCAATAAAAACAAAAAGGACACCTAAATGGTAATTATATTTAAAACTACACTTATTTGGTAAATATGTTTTTAATTGACACCTATTTAGAAAAAAAACTCTGGATTTTAGCACAAATCCGTACAAACCAGACAGATAGGATTGATCATCACAAACATCCATCTCTTTAACTTCTTGTATCATTCAATTAAAAAAAATGAGGTCCTAAAGTATAAATTTTTTATGCATAAATTACAAATGGTTTTAAAATATGCTTTTGATATATACTAGCTTAAAGTTAATTATAAATATTTTAAGTTTTTAAGAGTACTAACATATATAGAAAATATAACTGTAAAATATACATAGTAACATAAAACGTATTCTGAACATAATTGTCTTCTATAAAATTTCTTAATCGCGATTTCTATGTACGAGTTGAAGATTGTTCCAATAAAGATCTCTTTAAAAATGATGAAGAGAGTTGTTAATTCTTCTTAATTGATAGATATCAAAATGAAGAACAACCAGAGCAACATGTGTGATATCGAAATTCAACAATGTTTATAAAATTAAGATATAAAGTCCTCCAATTAATAAACATCTATTTTTAAAAAGTAATTAATAAACATCAATTCATGTGGTGGTAGTTTTAAACATTTTTAAAATCAACCCAATGTTGATCACTTTAGATCAATGATTGTGCTTAAAATAAGAAAACCTCAAGGAACAAACTAGCAAAGTAAATGAGGATGAATGGAGGCGCCTTAAATGAGAGGGTAATAAAGAACATGGGCTAATCTGTACTTCTGGTCAAAACACAGGGATTAAAAAGAGAATTTACCATATTATTCTATTGAAAGATAATAAGACTGCAATCTGGAAGAATGCAAACACTTGTACAGTTGTACGTATTTCTGATCCACACAATCGCTATCCAGCCATCTAATTGGTTCTCCTATGGATTGCGCAATTCTCGCTGTTTAGACATATTTTCAATCTTTGTTTTATTTTTTATTTTATTTTTCAAAATACGAAACTATTTATTTTGGTTTATATTGTAATAAACTGATTTTTAAAGGGCAAAAATAGTTAAGGAAGAAAGACACTTGCCAATTAATTTTATTGATCACAGAATCTTATTGCAACAATGCACTCAGCACACATTTTTTATTCAGCAACGTTCAAACTAGATGGATCTCGCTAATATTATTAAAAGACTAAATAGGAATCAACTTGATCGAGATTTCGCCGACCGTGAGATCTTCACACCCGGTCCTTGGCACCAATGTGACCGTCGCATACTCTTCACCTTCGGTGTTTGTGTCCTCCAAAAGCTCACCTAGACCGAACCTTGCTGCACTTGACATAAACATTTTCTTCCTATCATTATGCGGAACCTGTGCGAAACCACCAGCGTATTCTGGATCACATGGTGTCGTGAAGACACCGTCTTTAAGCTTGTCATTCACAAACACATCAAACTTCACAAACTTGTCGCTGTCGTATTTGATCTTGTTTATCAGTAGAATTTCATTGGCTTTGGCCTTATCTTCTTCTGTCCTGTTGACAGCTGGCCTCTTCACACGAACCTTCAAAATCTTGTCTAGGCTCACCGGGAACTTCACTTGGTCCACTGTTTTCACCTCCGTAGTGGTTTCAACTTGGGAACTCTTGCTACGTCTTGCAGGTCGACTCTTGCGCCATGGGAACACTTCCTTGGACTTTTCATAGTAATTGTACTTGAGCTTGTTTAAGTTGACCGCGTCTTTGTTATAGACACGTACAAGATCCTGATTCTCGTCATAGAATACATATGATGCGTTCAACCAGTCTGGGTCGGTCGGTTCAGTGTGTCCTGGAATGTCAAGATCCTTCCATAGTTTCCACATACGGTCAACATTTGCATGGTGAACATAGAACACAGGGTCATATCCCGCGGAGTAAAAGTTACCCATGTCCTCATTGTTAGGTTGGGTTGGGTCACCTACCCATCTGTGTACGGCTGTGTGACTACCGGCTTCCACAGATCCGACTGACTTGGCGCCATTGGGAACTGGGACATCACCGGCTACGTATTCGCCCCCGAAGAAACTTAGTGCGTCACCTCCGTTTCTGACCAAATCTCGGTACACTGTACTAAGATTACATTCTTTCTGTATTTCATCGGTTACCCCACGTTCACTACCATCGTAGGCCAAATCCAGTATTACTGGTGGGAGATGTTTGGCATCTCTGAACACGTCATACAAAGAGTTTGACTTTCCGTTTACAGTTTCCGGTACAACAATTTCAGGAATTGTCATTCCGGATGGATCGTCCCAGTTCCAGTAAGGTAAGGCGAAAGTGGGGTCGTCAATCAACTTCCCCAATATTCTTTCATAGAAATAAAGGTACCAGCGATGGAAAGGAAAGAAGAGCCATGAGTTGTGAATTTGAATATCGATTTCTGGGAAACCGTTATCGACTTGAGTATAACCTCCATTGCAATAAGCGCAATGGATTTTAGCTTGGCTGTTGAAGCTATGCGGGTGGTCCTCTGGGAGGTCCCTCATTGCTTGGATGGCTCTTCTATATTTATCCACCTGCTCTCTGGTCCCCTTTTGTGCCGGCCATCTCACCCTCACCGTTTTTTCTTTAGGAAATACGAAGGGTTTAATAGTCTTGCCGAGGCTAGGAGGACAACACTTTCGTGTCCTGACAGCGCCGTCAAGATTCCTAATACCAGAACTAGCATCCTTGCATATGGACGTGATATCAGGAGACATTATGGGTTCGGCCAAAGCCGCAGGCAATGAAGTGAGGTTGGCGGCAGTGTAGAGACCGCCGAGACCCACAAGCAAGTTCCTCCGGTCAACGTTGTTAACTACAAGCTTTTTAGTTTCAGGGAGTATGAGTTGGCTATCATTTTGATCCTCTGGTGCAGCGTTGCATGAGACTCTAAACCCATGGGTTTGGGTGGTTCGAGTCTTGAAGGCTCGTTGGGTGTTGGAGGAATGATGGGTAGTGAAATTGGAGGTAAGTGGGAGTGAAGAAGACATAGTAGTCGAGATGGGTGTTTCTCAACTTCACCTTTAGCATCAATTTATAATGGACTCATGTGGAATATCTTAAGGATCGATTTTTTTATCTAAAAAAAGCAAGAGCGCAGAAGAGATTAGCTGGACCACTTTATTTGTCACATTCATTACTTGTCCACTTTCCTCGTTCTTTATTATTATTATTATTATATTAATAGTAATTTAATTGTTAAATGGTAGATTAAATATTCATTGTAGCAACTTTAATACACTTTAACAGAAGGTGTGTTGTTTAGTGATTAAGCACTTAATACACATCACGCATTTAATGCAAAAAGATACGATCGTTGCACCCATAAATCCATCTTATCCCGCTCCATACCTCCATAGCTAGCATACAAGGCTGGCCTGCCCATCTCCATTTTAATGGCATCATTTTTTTTATTATAAAAATTATATTTCTTACTAAAAAAAATTTACTGCTTTGTTCTTTTATCTACTAAATATTTACATGTGAAATCTGTTAACGTTTTTTCGTCATCTTGTCTCTTAATGAATAAAAATATTTAGTATAATTATATATAACGTACTTCTCTATTTTTTATTATTTTTTTGAGAAACAAAATTGACCACAACTCTATCTACAATTTTTTAATGTATATAGATTTTATTGCATGTTTGGAAACGTTAAATTTAAAAAGAATCATAATGGAATAACTCTATCTACAAAAAGATGCTCGAAATTAACCTCTACAATAATTTAGAGTTAAATTTTCTTAGGTATTTAAGGAATAATAATGATTAAAAAACAGTAATTTTATATTACACTTTTTAATCATGTGACGTTTCAGTGTTTATTAATTAAAAGATAAAAATATATAAAGAAACATAAGCTTTTGACAAAGTTTGTTTGAAAAGTTTGATCAAATCCATTAAATGACAAATTTTAGAGCACGTTACATTTTTGTACATGTAATTTGCATGAAATTTCACTTTTTATCCCTAAATTTGAATATTTATGATTTTGGTCTTGATTGAGAAAGGTGTTGCAATATTGATCTACAAGTCAATTAAAACTAAAAGAGGTTTAGCTTTGTTAAAAAAGTACCATCTTATCCTTTTATCTTATTTCAGTCTTAACTCCCCTTATTTTTAATTTAAACATCTACACAGTCACAAATACACCCACAATTTTAAACTCGCACTCTTATTATACTCATTTACTTAAATTATCTTTTTCCTTCCTCTTTTACCACTCACCGTTATCCTTATACTTTGTAGGTCATCGCTCTTTATATCCACAAAAACCTATAATCTTCGCGATAGGTAGTCCCACATCAACCTCGAGCATCAAGCAACCACCAACAATTCGCCTAACACTCCATCACCAACAACACTCTATCATATATAATATCTTACAATCGAATCAGACGTGTGGGTACGACTTCATTTGAGGTTGGAATCATTAATTATTGGAGAAAATTTAGAATGAGATTGGAAACAATGAGTGTTGATATAGATCTTAGATATTGTGTTATGTTGCACACTTGCACTTTTATTTGGCATGTGAAATCACAGAGGTGTTAAACTCAAATTTGTGGTAGGGCTAAGTTTTTTTTTTTTTTTTGGGTGTTTAGATGTGTTTGTTTTCATGTATATTATAGTACTCAAATATTGAGCAAAATTTATGTGCTTGGTTTGTAGGACGTTTTGCTATGTGGTGTGAAACTCAAGATGTACGTACGTGTGTAAGAACCTCAACCCCTTTATGTGAAACTTGACGTGTTTATGTTTAGAAAACATTCAAGACGATAATGAAATAAGAATATAAGTGTAAAAATTTGTATTATTAATTTATTGGTTTGTTAATAAACAATTATATGATAATTAAATTTGATTTTAACAAGAAGTTATATATATATATATATATATATATATATATATATATATGGTTTGAAAACCGATTTTTTTACACGAGTTGCGAGAACTAATTAATATTGAGATTTTATTAAATCAATCAATTGTCTCATTAATGGATTCTAAATCAAAGTTCTTAAAATAGTACGTAGTTATAATTTGGAAAATCGCAGGTTTTTAATTTATTTATTATTTTTCGAAAATAACTATTTTAAAATTTAAACACGTTTTTTTATTTCTCTATTTTTTTGTTAAAACATTTTTCTAGAAAATATAATAAGTTTTTCATAACTAAACTTTAGATTTCGGTGCGTGTATCTTGTGTGCGTTTGTTAGGTAGTGAGCGTTGTATCATGTTTTGGCCGTACTTACTACGTGGTGATGGTTGAAGGATGCAGTGGTAATAGTCCCATGCTTTGGGTTGGGGTAAGTAAACCAATAATTGGGTTAAAATTTTCATAGGTTTTTACATTTATCAAACATATATGAATCTATTTAGAATTATTTGTATAGCAACCGTGTAATGCAAAGGCCTGCAGCAACCGTATGTGTAATGTCCGTTTTAAATAATCAATTGTCAATAAAATTTTAAGTTGAATGTAATTAAGTTTTCATCTAGTGTGTTAACATGAGAGATTATGTTAGTATAGGTGAAGAGATATACGTGTTGATGTATGAGAGTGTATTTATCAGCTTGTTATACTTTTGAGGGTTGTATAAGTCTTTTCTCAAATGTCATTACTTAACACATATAGTTTTAAAAGTTGAGTACGTAGAAAAGAATATTAACTAAATTATAGATATGCTGAAATTTAATTTGCATTTACTTGATTTTTTTAAAATTTTGTTATAAAAGGTTTAACTATTAATATGATATATATATATATATATATGTATGTATAAAGATCTAATTGATTCTATATTTCTATCAAACAGTATCCATTTTTTTATAAAAGGGCTAATTAGTAATTTTAAATTATTTATAAATAAAAGATTAAGATAATAGAGTAAATCAGCGCATCGTAATTCTATTTCATTTTGATTATTGAGTCATTCAAAAAAATTTAAATATGTTTATGGATTTAGCTTATAGGTTATTCATGTTCATGCGTTCTATTTATACGTATTTTCTGATAATCAGATTAAAATATTTATTATGTTATAAAATATTCAAATGAAAGGTTTAGTTGGTGACAAACAATTTCAAATTGTCTGAAATAAAAACTTAAGAACGTTCCCGCTATTCTCTATTTCCTTGAGAAAGATGCCAGTAAGATTGAATCAAATCCGGGATGGGGTTTCTCTCGCTTTTGGCATAGTAGGCCCCCGGTCGGTGCTTGTCTTTCTCTAATTAAGGAAGAGGCAAAATAGAATCAACTTGAATTCGGGAATATTTTTTTAATAAATAAGTTAATTTGAATTGACTTGATGTATTTAAATATTTTCTTATTATAAAAGATCTACTTATTAAAATGATAAATAAAAATCTTATTAACTACATATGATAACTACTTCCACTTAATTAGTTTAATTTGAGGTAAGTTTGGAATTTTAAATTGCTTAAAATTAAGAGATAAAGCCAAAGACTTTAATATTTTATAAAACAATCTATAATAATTTTTGTGTTTATAACAACGATTAATTAGAACAATAATGATTTTTTGTTTATAATTAAGCTAGGCACGTAGGAACAAAATAATTTTATTAGATGTTAAAATACTTGCAGATAGAAGAAACATATATATTTAATTGGCTTTGCATGTAGCTAGGCCAAGTTTATTTATAACATAATAATTAATCTTTATTGGAAGCCATGCAACGCAACCCGCGTTAGCAAGCTAAACAACGTACACCACAAACCTCGCAAATGCTAGCTATCACATTAATACTTTGGTTTTAAATAGGAATCAACTTGATCGAGATTTCTCCGACGGTGAGATCTTCACACCCGACCCTTGGCACCAATGTGACCGTCGCATACTCTTCTCCTTCGGTATTTGTGTCCTCCAACAGCTCGCCTAGACCGAACCTGGCTGCACTTGACATAGACATTTTCATCTGATCGTTGTGTGGAACTTGTGCAAAACCACCTGCGTACTCAGGATCACATGGTGTCGTGAAGATACCATCTTTAAGCTTGTCATTCACAAACACATCAAATTTCACAAACTTTGAACTGTCGAATTGAATTTTGTTTATCAACAAAATCTCGTTGGCTTTCGCCTTGTCGGCTTCGCTCCTGTTCACCGCCGGCCTCTTCACACGAACCTTTAAAATATTGTCTAGGGTCACTGGGAATTTCACTTGGTCTACCGTTTGCACCACTGTGGTGGTAGTGACTTGTGAGCTTTTGTCACGTTTGGCTGGTCGACTCTTGCGCCATGGGAACACATCCTTGGACTGTTCTATGTAGTTGTACTTGAGCTTGTCTAAGTTGACTGTGTCTTTGTTATAGACACGCACAAGCTCCTCATTCTCGTCATAGAATACATACGAAGCGTTGAGCCAATCTGGGTCAGTCGGATCCACGTGTCCTGCAATTCCCAAATCCTTCCACAATTTCCACATGCGGTCAACGTTAGCATGGTGAACGTAGAACACAGGGTCATATCCAGCCGAGTAGAAGTTACCCATGTCCTCGCCATTAGGCTGATTTGAATCACCAACCCATCTGTGAATGGCAGTGTGAGTACCTGCTTCCACCGATCCAACTGATTTGGCGCCATTAGCAACGGGGACGTCGCCAGCTACATATTCACCCCCAAAGAAGCTTAGTGTATCCCCTCCGTTTCTTACCAAATCTCTGTAGACTGTACTAAGATTGCATGCTTTCTGTATTTCAGGTGTTGCACCACGTTCAGTGCCGTCGTACGCTAGATCCGCTATTGCTGGTGGGAGATGGTTAGCATTCCGGTACACGTCATATAAAGGGTTTGGCTTGCCATTCTCAGTTTCCGGTACAACAATCTCAGGAATCATCATTCCAGCTGGATCATCCCAGTTCCAGTAAGGTAAGGCGAAAGTAGGATCATTGATCAACTTTCCCAGGATTCTTTCGTAGAAATAAAGGTACCAGCGATGAAATGGAAAGAAGAGCCATGAGTTGTGAATCTGAATATCGATATCCGGGAAACCGCTATCGACTTGAGTGTATCCTCCGTTGCAGTAAGCACAATGAATTTTAGCTTGGCTATTGAAGCTATGCGGGTGGTCTTCTGGGAGGTCCCTCATGGCTTGTATGGCTTTCTTATATTTCTCCACTTGCTCTTTCGTCCCCTTATGTGCCGGCCATCTCATCCTCACCGTACTTTCAGTAGGAAACTGGAAAGATTTAATCGTCTTCCCTAGGCTAGGAGGGCAACATTTGCTTGTCCTTACGGCTTTATCAAGATTCCCAATGCCGGACTTCGCATCCTTGCATACTGACGTAATATCAGGAGCTGTTATGGGATTAGCTAAAGCCGATGGCAAGGAAGTGAGACTAGCGGCAGTGTAAAGGCCCCCAAGCCCCACGAGTAGGTTCCTCCGGTCTACATTGGCCGGTAGTACGAGCTTTTGGGTCTCGGGCAGTATGAGTTGGTTTTCATTGTGGTCATCTGATGCTACGTTGCATGAGACCCGGAACCCATGGGTTTGGTTGGTTCGGGTCTTGAAGGCTCGTTGGGTGAGGGATTGTGTGTTGGTAGAAGGAAGGGAAGTGAACGTGGATGTGAGTGGAATTAGTGTAGAGGACATAATTGGTAAGTTTAGAAAAAGATCGACGAGGAATGTGTAGATGTTTCTCAAAGTATAATATAAGCTCCTTTTTATAAGAGATTTCATGTGTACCACATAATCATTTACTAAAAATAAAAATAAAAAAGAGGTAAAGCTAGAAGACAAAGTTGTGGACTTGTGGTACCACTTTCGTTTATCACGTTCGTCTTCCAGTTTCTTCAGGTTAATTATTTTCTTTCAACTTTTCTTATTTACAAATTTTCTTTTTTTCAAAATAATAAAAAAAAAGGTACGATCCAACTATTTAAAAAGAATATCGGAATATCCTTCTTATAAAGAAGGTGCCATTTTAGATTTTTTATTTATTTACTCAAAATGACCGATTAAGGGTAATGATGTTAATTCAAGTTTGGTTCATGTTATCGAGTTTGTGATGTTCGGGTAAGTTTTGTATCGACCCACTTATTTTCACGTCAAGTGCTTGCCGTGTCAATTTTTTCGTGTCAGGTTCGTATTAACCAATTTCAACCAAATGTGATCGACAAGTATCTTTTTTTTGTTTTCGGATACGGATTTTTGTTTCAACTACTATACGGTTTTTTTATCAATTATTCAAATTCTATGTTTCTTTACCAATATTTGGTAAGAATTTCAAAAATAATTTTCGTTTGTATTCTAAATTCAATATTCTCGATTGTATTCATAGTTTAAATTCAGTATTTGTTTCAATTTGATTTGAAATTTGATTTTACTTTTCTATTCAAATTATCTAATGAATAAATAAAAAATATGATGTACTACTATTCTATCAAGTAGCAATAGATAATGTCATTTAAACAACTGAATAATTTAAAATAATTCATCATTAAATAGGATTATGAATCGAATTCAAAATATCAAAGTATCATCTATCAAATAATCAAATATCAAAGTACAAAATCATATAGTCAAAATAACAAATATCAAAAGGATGTACTATTGTTTTAACTATAATCTTTTATTTTTAGTTTTAGTTTTTACCGTTTAAGAGTTTTGTGCTTTTGCTTAACGATTTTTGACTTAAGATGCCACTTCGTTATTTGAAGTCACAATCCTCTTTATTTATATTTTTTAAATATTAAAGAAAATTTTATAATGTTACGGTTTTACTCTTAAATATGTCACTTTCAGTTTGTCGGGTTTTGTATCGGCCCAAAAATTGCCCGCCTTGATTAAGGGTGCGTAGAAAAACCAAATAACCTAACAATGACCAAATTAACCGACAAAAATAAACCAAAATAACTGAACCATTCATAAAATTGACAAAGTGGTTATCGTTTGTTATCATAACCGATATTTTTGGTTCAGTATGGTTAATGTTGTTCAGTTAACCAAATTAATCAAACCGAACAGAAAATCTTAATTACTAATATTTAATATACTATTTTGTATAATATAATATTAATTCTTCTATTAATTTGATTGTAAAGTAGGATGAGGTAGGGTATAAGATGGGGGTGGGGTAAGGTGAGTAAAAGTGGTGTAGGGTCGGATATGGGTAGAGTAAGGTGAGATGGGATAGGATAGGGTGGTAGGTGACATAGATAGGGGTGGGGTGGGGTGGGGTGGGGTGGGGTAGGGTTGGGTTGGGGTTGGGGTTGAGGTAGTAGACAACAATTATGTTTAGGATTCTTTTCGAAGTTGTAGAATCCATTCATTTAGGGAATATTCATTGGAATGATCAAATTCCATTTCACTAACTGTGTGAAACAAAACCTCTTATGATTTAGGTATTGTCGGATTCAATTCCACCTAATTTCTATGAACCAAATGCCCCCTTAGAAGAATAAAGATATGTTCATGCTAAACCTTTGTTGAAGTACTTTAGAAAGTAGCATTTTGGACCATCGATAAAGTGGTTATGCGTTAATTGTTTTTCGACTTCCGCACGAGGCCTATTTATAAAAACATCTATTCTTTGGTGCACATCTTGAACTTTTATCTTTTTGTTGACGCAATTCTTTTATATACATTGTACTAATGCTTCAATACAATATATAAAAGTGTCTCAATTCTCCATAGACAATGAACTCTCAATTCTCCATGGACAATGAACTAGAGCTTAGACAATTTTTAGGTGAAGTATACAAGGTTGGAAGGAAAGAATGATTTGGGAAGTTTTTTAGTATTATATGGCATATTAGAATATAGATAAAAAGAGGTTTGAAGGAATTAATCACCACCTTACCTTTTCTCTCTATCTCACCTACTTCTCAATTCTCACACACACAATATTTATTATTCAAAGGTAAATGAACAGAAAAAAGTTATTCCTCATTAATTAGAGGAATATTATTGTGTAGTTCTCACGTAACAAAAAAGATAGAAATTATACTCAATTATCGTATAGGTTTTATGTCTATAGATTTCATAATCATTTTTAATTATTATTTCAAATCCATTAAGGAAACAATTAGTATCGTATTTAATTTTGATTTTATTTTTTCAAAACATAAACAAATACATCTTTAGTCTCACCTACCCGATTCTTTCCCCCCATTCTCCAAATTTCTAAAAGTATTTTGACCCTTTGCTTCGAGCCTGTCTTTATTGTCGTCACACATCGTGCCTTCCACCGATTATTTTAGTTAGTAATCAATGGTTACTACCGTTGATCTTTGTACGAATTAATCACTATATTATGACTAGTTGCTATTGTTTTATTATTTTTTAAGTAAATTACTGATTGGGTCCCTGTGGTTTATCAAAAATTACTGATTTAGTCATTTATTTTAAAAAATTACTAAGATGATCCCTTAATTTGATAATTTGTCACAATCTAGGTCTTTTAGCCATTAAAAATTTAAAACTAACGGCGCAGGTGTTATAAATTTTAAAATGACCATTTTAACCTTTTACAACATTACAAACTTAGTATCTGTAATTTTCAAATTGTTTCGAATTTAGTCTTTTAACCTTTTTTTATTTTAGTACTTAAAATTATAATGTATTCTTATTATTATTTATTTTTTTATAATATTAATTTATATTTTTTATCGTACAACAGCTCATTAGAATTAGTGTTATAATACATTATTATATACTACTTAATTTTTTGTTATTTACCATTTTTCAACGGTCAACATTATTTTTATTTTTTATTCAAATAAATACATATTTAATCTCAAACTTTATTAATACAACTTATCTTTTTTTCTCCATCTATTATAATCTTTCACATAATAATATACAATTTCCAAATATT
This sequence comes from Dittrichia graveolens, assembly GCA_038502395.1. Taxonomy (NCBI): domain Eukaryota; kingdom Viridiplantae; phylum Streptophyta; class Magnoliopsida; order Asterales; family Asteraceae; genus Dittrichia; species Dittrichia graveolens. Next base: position 83,455,029 of record JARJIL010000005.1, on the reverse strand, counting down.
AGTTGATAATGTGTTATCTTATTTAATAGTCTAATTATATCCGAAATTAGATAGTTTATCTAAGGGTTTAGTATCCAAAAGTGTACTGAATTTGTCACTTTTTGCTATTGTGTATACCCATCTTTCAAAACTACCATATAGTGTATCCAACTTTCTAAAACTACCATTTTGTGTATTCTAAAACCTATTCATCAAGTAGCAGGTTATTTTTTCCTTTTTCATTTATTTTTAATTCCACATCATTTACCACATCATCAATTGTTGCCACATCAGTATTAATTTTAAAAACTAAAATCCATAATTCATACAAGGATAAGAACTTGAAGCATGTTCATAACATAAAACCCAGATCAAGAAACCTTCGGTTGACCAGATCAAGAAACCTTCGGTTGAAACACTAAACCCTCTTTGAAGAACATAAACCCTCTTTGAAGATCTGATTATTGAAAAACCACACATCGAAGAACATAAACCCTCTTTGAAGAAAAATCGAAGAACATACAGATTAATCCATGGGTTTCTGTTTGAAACCCCCAAATCAAAAAACATACAAACTAAATCGAAGAACACAAACATGTCTGTTGAAACCCCCAAATCAAAACCCCATCAAGAAAAAGTTCGAAACCCTAATGTATGTAATCATAATACAGATCTGTGAACAAAAAAATCAAAACCCTAAAGATGAATCGACCCTAATCAAGAACTTCATCGAAGAACTCATAAAAACCATTCAAGAACTTCATAAAAACCCTAACCCTAATCGCCATCGAAGAACTCGAATGATGAAGATCGACTAATGGAAACAAATTCGATTGCAACACAAAGCAAATCGGCTAATGGAATCAAAATCGTGTTTAAGTCAACACCTTTCACATACCTTCGTAAACGATTGATGAAGATCTTGAAGAAACCAAGAACACAGATCCGACTCAACCCTAGTTGGAGAACCCATCAATTGTAACAAAGGCAGAGAGCTTCGAGTTCTTCGATGGTTAGAAACCCATAGATGTTCCTCGTCTTTTTCATGTATACCCCAAACACAGTGGTGGTGGTCGAAGGTGGTTGCCAGATAACACAAACATAAACACAGATGTTCTTCATCTTCTTCATTTTATTATTATTATTATTATTATTATTATTATTATTAAAAATAAATAATCAACTTATTTGAATTTTTTAAAATTTAGAAATCCATGTCACCTACCACATCAGCCTTCAACCGGAGACACATCAGCCTTCAACCTGCTATAGCAGGTTGAATAAATCATTTGGTAGTTTTTAAAAGTTCAGTATATTAAATGGTAGTTTTGAAAGATGGGTATACACAATAGCAAAAAGTGACAACTTCGATACACTTTTGGATACTAAACCCTTTATCTAATTAAGTTTAATACAATATCAATTATTACGTAATTAAGCTAATTAAGCAATTAGAAAATTCTTTCCATCTTTCCTTCTTTCTTTGTGTAGACGAAGAACACCTGAATCGAAAGTGTATTAATTGTTATTAAAGGTTCGATATTTAACAAAGATCATTTAGGGTTTTAAAATGTTTAATCTTGATTTGTTAAAAAAAAATTTCGCAGTTTGATTTTAATTAAAGTTTTTTTTATACTTGAGAAAAAATTATTTTTGTTAAAACGCGCGTGTTCCAGTTTATGAATACAGTTTGTTTTGGACAAAATGTATGAAAATACAATTAATTTTGTATTAATTATCATTGTATACAACCAACTTTAAATTCTTAAAAATAATACAATCAACTTTCATAATTCTCTTATTGTATACAAACAACTTTTTCCTGTGTCTAATATTTAGCTACCATTGTATATAATAAGTTTTTCTATAATTTTCATAGTATACAGCAACTTGTATACAATGATAATTAAAACGCGCGTGTTCCAGTTTATGAATACAGTTTGTTTTGGACAAAATGTATGAAAATACAATTAATTTTGTATTAATTATCATTGTATACAACCAACTTTAAATTCTTAAAAATAATACAATCAACTTTCATAATTCTCTTATTGTATACAAACAACTTTTTCCTGTGTCTAATATTTAGCTACCATTGTATATAATAAGCTTTTCTATAATTTTCATAGTATACAGCAACTTGTATACAATGGGAGGATTATAAAAGTTTATTGTATTTTTATATAAAAAAAGTAAAGTTGGTTATATACAATCATAACTAAGACAAAGTTCATTGTATTTTCATACAATTTACCAAATTATTTTTCCCATTAAAACCCAACATGAAATTGTACAGTAATATATAAAGTAGTTAATATTAGTGATATAAATAGAAAATGAGAATCCTTGCATTCCATATCATAGGATGCCGTTTAAGATAGAAATATTAATGGTATGAATCTTGAAAATGTAATATGTTGATGATAATGTAAGAGAAAAAAAAGATAAGTTGTATAAAAAATTTAAGAATAAAGAGGTATCTATATAAATTAAATAAAAAGTAAAAATAATGTTGATTATTGAAAAACGGAAAGAATAGAAAGTTAAACAAGATATATAGCAAATTAAACAAGATATATAGTAAAAATAATGTTGATTATTGAATAACGGAAAGAATAGAAAGTCAAATTTAGGGATCATCTCAATAATTTTATAAAATAAATGACCAATTATTATTGATAAACCACATGGACCAAAGCAGTAATCCACTCTTATTTTTTTATAATTTTTATGTTAGGTTGTGAGATCTATTCTCCCCGCTTTTGAGCGGGTTCTATGCGCACTCAAGATTGAAAAGGGAACGCAATCCTACCTACTCTCTTCATCTTCGAAAGATAGACTAAGCAGTTCCTCACCTTGACATGCTTCTTTTCTTTTTTTTCCTCTTTTTTCGCTCACACTCTATGTCTCTCTCTCTCTCTATATATATATATATATATATATATATATATGAGGATTCATTTGAAAACCATTTTTATTACGAGAACCGCGAGAACCAATATTATATATATCTTCTCTTTCTAGTTAGAACATCATCATCTATCTCACTCTTTTCATACTCTCTCATGTGCCATCATCAACTTTCCTTACATCTGTAACATCCTCAAATATGGCCTATTCGCGTGCTCCATTTGGTACGTGAGATTTATTTAAATGAATTAAATTAAATATATTTGTAAGAATTAATAAAAATTAGTTATTGGCCAGATAAATGTGAAATTAAAAATAATAATAAAAATAGAAAAGAATTATAAAATAATAACTGGTTTCAAACGAGGTTTCCAAAAATATCCTCGTTAGTTGAAACGGTTATTCGGGTGTCGTGTTGTATGTTGAAAAGGGGAACAAAATACCCCTTGTGGATAACTTAAAAACCAAAGTCGGTTTTAAGATTACCCACACACACTGGTTACACACACACATACGAAATACACACACACATACCTCTTACTCTCTTCTCTTTTGTGTTCTTGAAGAAGTCTCATTCAAAGCTCAATCAAGGCTGAAGATTAAGCTATAATCAAGCTCCCAATCTGTTCTTAAGCTTCAACACATCATCATCATCATCATTTTCTTTTGTATTTTGAGGCTCGGCCTCTTAATGGAATATATGAAGTTAATCTTAAAAGATCTCTTGATGATAATTCTATATATACCACTATTACCAAACGACCTAAGCATGACTTAAGTCAAACATACCTATGGCATTGTCGACTTGGTCATATAAACAAGAAACGCATTGCAAAACTTCAAAAGGATGGAATTTTAAAATCAAACGATTCTAGCTCATTTGAAGTTTGCGAATCATGTTTATATGGGAAGATGACTAAGGCTCCTTTCTCCGGTTCAAGTGAAAGAGCCAAAGATCTATTAGGAATCATACATACGGATGTATGCGGTCCTTTTAGATCAATGTCTAGGGATGGTGATAGATACTTCGTTACATTCACAGATGATTATAGTAGATTTGGTTATGTTTATTTGATGAAACATAAACATGAAACATTTGAGATGTTCAAGCTGTTTCAAAACGAAGTACAAAATCAACTCAACAAAACAATCAAGGCCCTTCGTTCCGATCGAGGTGGTGAGTACTTAAGCCAAGAGTTTATGGATCATCTTAGTAATTGTGGGATTATCTCACAACTTACTCCTCCTAGAACACCACAACATAATGGTGTATCTGAAAGGAGGAACCGAACTCTACTAGATATGGTTCGGTCTATGATGAGCCGAAGTACTCTACCCTCGTCCTTTTGGAGTTATGCTTTATTAACTGCTGCGCGCATATTGAATATGGTTCCAACCAAGAAGGTAGATAAGACACCATATGAGATGTGGTATGGAAAGGTTCCAAACTTATCTTACTTGAAAGTCTGGGGTTGTGAGGCTCATGTACGAAAAGAAGCTTCAAGCAAACTCGATCCTAGATCTATCAAATGTAATTTTGTGGGATATCCTAAAGATTCATTAGGATATTATTTCTACAACCCAGCTGAGAACAAAGTGTTTGTTTCTAGGCATGCCACTTTCTTAGAAAAGGAGTTTCTTTCGAAAGAGGCAAGTGGGAGCAATGTAGACCTTGAAGAAATTCAAGAACCACAAAATACAAGTCAGGTTGACACTAGCACTCAACAAACGGTTGTTGAACCTGAACAAATGGTTGTTCAAGAACCTACTGAAACACAAAGTGTTCGTAGATCTGGTAGACCTCGTCAAGAACCGGAGAGATACGGATTTCTCGTGTCCAATGATGAGATTTTCTTGGTAGACTCTTTTGAGCCTACTAACTACCAAGATGCTATATCGGATCCGGAATCCGATAAATGGCTTGATGCCATGAACACTGAGATGCAATCCATGTATGAAAATCAAGTATGGGACTTGGTTGATCTTCCTCCCAATAGTAAGACTGTAGGGAGCAAGTGGGTCTTCAAGAAGAAGACAGACATGGATGGAAATGTACACACATTTAAGGCAAGGCTAGTGGCGAAAGGTTTCACTCAAACTCATGGTATTGACTATGATGAAACTTTCTCTCCGGTAGCCATGATTAAATCTATTAGAATACTTATTGCCATAGCTGCATATTATGACTATGAGATATGGCAAATGGATGTCAAAACGGCTTTTCTAAATGGACACTTAAGTGAAGATGTCTATATGGTTCAGCCTGAAGGTTTTGTAGATCCTAAGTATCCTAATAAGGTGTGCAAGCTTAAAAGATCCATCTATGGACTAAAGCAAGCATCTCGAAGTTGGAATCTTCGATTTGATGAGAAAATAAAAGAGTTTGGTTTTATCAAATCAGAAGATGAACCGTGTGTTTACAAGAAAACTAGTGGGAGCGCAGTAGCATTCCTTGTCTTGTATGTTGATGACATACTACTCATTGGAAACGACATCCCGACCTTGCAAGACATCAAGTCTTGGCTTGGGAAGTGTTTCTCAATGAAAGACTTGGGAGAAGCCGCCTACATTCTTGGAATAAAGATCTATAGGGATAGATCTAGGCGTCTTATTGGCCTAAGTCAAAGTGCATATATTGACAAAATCTTGAAACGATTCAAGATGGAGAATTCTAAGAGAGGATTCTTGCCAATGGCACTAGGCACGGTTTTGAGTAAAGCTCAAAGCCCTAGCACAAGAGAAGAGCTAGATAGAATGAGTGAGATCCCATATGCTTCTGCAATTGGATCCATCATGTATGCCATGCTATGCACTAGGCCAGATGTCTCGTATGCTTTGAGCATGACGAGCAGATACCAGCAAAACCCAGGAGATAGCCATTGGATGGCAGTCAAGAACATTTTAAAATACTTGAGAAGAACCAAAGACATGTTCTTGATCTATGGGGGTTTGGAAGAAGATCTTTGTGTAAAGTGTTACACAGATGCTAGTTTCCAAACGGATCGAGATGATTCTCGATCACAATCGGGCTATGTCTTCGTTATGAATGGAGGCGCGGTTGCTTGGAAAAGTTCTAAGCAAAGTGTAGTTGCACAATCCACTACAGAATCTGAATACATTGCTGCTTCTGAGGCTGGACAAGAAGCTGCATGGATGAAGAAGTTCATTGCTGACCTTGGGGTAGTAACAAGCATTCAAGACCCCATAGAAATATTTTGTGATAATGAAGGTGCTATTGCCCAGGCAAAAGAACCTAGATCACATCACAGCACCAAACACATCCTCAGGCGTTTCCACTACATACGGGATATAGTGGATAGAGGAGATGTGTGTATTCGCAAAGTTCATACAGATCAGAATCTTGCAGATCCTTTTACGAAACCTCTTGCCTCGACTAAGCATGAGTCTCATACTAGGGCAATAGGTCTTCGCTTTGCAAGGGATTGGATTTGAATTGTAATTTAGTATTTGGATATTTTGGAACATTATGACAATATCTATTTTATCTGAATGATGTATGGGATATGATCACTTCATTAATATATATTGTGTTCTTTATTAGCATGTTTAAATCCATGAATAATTCTTTATTCTAAAACGTCCATAGTCGGTTATAACTATGAGAATAGTTATGAATTAAGACTAATGTGAATAAGTTGGTTGACTTTCATTCGTGATGAAAGTAGGCAAAAGGGTTTGCAGCCAAATTCACTAATGTTTGTTAGGGAACAAACATTGGACATGACCCGCTCTTAAGATCGCTTCATGGATCAGTGTCATAAGTAAATCTTGAGAAAAAGGTGGTATCTTTGTATCCTTAGACCTGAGACACATATTGGGACTCGAGTATGAGGAGTATCATGCTTTAATGTGGTTAAACGCTATCTTTAACCGGGTAGTTATAAAGGCCATTATTAGGTATGATATGAGTCTTATAAGAGACGTATGTGGTCAAGATGGAATTTGTTTCTCTCATTTAATTGGGAGTATAATATCTCTGGGCCCTAAAACAAGTTGAACATTATATGAGAATTGATGACGATCCATGTCTCATGTTCAACGAGATGTTAAAACAAAGGGATAATTGATGACTTACCTATAACAACGATTTGTAGCTAGTGAGTTAACTTTGTTGGTGAAAGTGTTGATCAACACACTTTATTTATTATTAGGGGCAATGGGATGTTGCTAGACGTTCTTACCATTGTCTATATCGGCTTAAGTTGTAACTTGTGCAAGTGGGAGATTGTTGGTTCTATGTGCACAAGACACAAATTAATACGATATTACTGATAATAAATAAACCCATAGGGTCACACATTTACAATCAATGGACACCAATTACATATTTGAATATGATTTAAATATGTTTCCAACTCATTATATATATAAGTATATATATATATATGCATTGTTGCATATTATTATTTATGTGAAATAATAATAACACTCTTATATATTGATATAAGGTAATGCATATCAAATACATAAATATAAACATATGATTTTATATATATGTATGAATATATATATATGTATATATATATGCATAAATATATATTTGTTACAAGTAAATTGTTACTAGTAACAATTATATAAATGTATGTATATCCTTGTTACAAGTAAAAGGTTACTAGTAACAATCAAGTATGTATATAAAATACATGTAGATGTATTTTATACTTAGTATGACATATCTAGTATACTCTTTTATATAAATTGAAAGAAAACTAGAAATTCACACATTAATCCTTCAAAGGGGCCATGTGTTGCTTCTTGATTGGAATGGACCAAGGCATGGACTAGATGTACAAGCATGGAAGGAAGACAAGAGGGGACCCTCCCCCCTCACCCATTTTTGGCCGAAAATGGGAGCCAAAGGGGGCCTCCCCTTGTTGCTTCACTTCTAGATCTTATTTAGTACATGCATGGCTCTTTTGTGTATAAGTTTATGCTACCACCTTTCCTTGAGTTCTTAGAAAAGTTCTAAGTGTTTGATACTTGAAAACATCCTTACTTTGTAGTATTGGTGTTCTTCAAGTGAGCAAAGTGTGGTGTTAGAATACATACTCATATACTTACATAGCAAGTTCAAGAAGAAGAACAAGAGGTTGTTGCTTGCTTGCTTGAATTTCAAGGGTTGGAGAGACTAGCATCTTGGAGGTGTTGGACTCATTGATTTTGTGGATACCTTGGAGGAAGTCTTCTCTTGGCTTCTCATAGATCAACCACTTCATCAACAGTTTACTCACGCTACAAAGGTTGTAGTTCTAAACACCCTATGGTTGTTTTGTTTCTTAAGGCTTGCATATGGATCATTGGTGGGGAGTTTTAAAAAGTTTAAAATTGTTGTTCATGCTTCCGTTGCTAAAATATATTTAGAAAAACCGAACAAACCCCAACAGTAATCTTGATTGTGTTTCAAGAATTTGACCAAATGGGTCAAAAATGGAGAATTGATGAATTAATCTTGAATATGATGTTAGAGTTGCTTATTTAGATGTTTATGAACTCATTTTGATGTCCCAGACTTAGTATATAACTTAGAATTAACTAAAAACATGTTGAAATTGGGTTTGGATGGAAAACACAACAGATGAAGCTTGCTGTTCGTGGCCCTTGATGAGTGTCGCGGCGCGACCCTTAAGGGTGTCGCGGCGCGACCAGGTGTGCAACAAACAGAAACTTGTTTTTCATAATTCAGAGTATATGGACTATAGTTGAATCACTTTTGACCATTTTAGAGGTGTTTAGGATGGTTTGAGCACTTTGCCAACTTAAACACATAAATAGGAATATAACACTAGTTTTAGTATATGTGTATATATGTGGTGATCTAAATGGAATTATATGTAAACAATAGGTAATTAAGCACCAAGGAAGGACAAACACATATTTGAGATATATTTGAGCACCAAGGTGAGTACCGACTTGTATGAATTCAATAAAGGAAGTTTTGAATGCTATTTGGTTTAAACGAACATGGTATGCTAATTCTTGCATATAGACTTGTTTATTTGTGTATATATGCTTAGAAAACCATTAATGACATGATGAATGATATATTTGACATGTATATAATTACATGTATATTTATGGTGACATTTTGATATATATGATAGTATATGTGAAAGCATGCATGCTATGATCTCTTTTATGAGATAATGATGAGCTATGTGAAAAGTCCGGACATATGTGCATGAAAGGTCAGCTTCGGCTGGGTCTCAGGGGCCTTCGGGCAATTGTTCGGGACTAATGGTACTCGAGGCCATTCCTTTAACATTAGGGGTGATTGCCTTAACTGGCTGAGCTTAATGAGCCTTTGGCTCCGTAACGAGCAGGTGGAGTCACTTATGTGATGATACCAGCACGGTTGGCAGTGTTTGATTCCCCCGGTGGTTGTTATTGAGCCAGACTAGCTATCTGGCAAGATATAGCACTGCTGGACATGTCAGCATTACCGCTAATTGTTAGGATAGCATTGTATGCTCATATTTGATTCATGACTTGCTATTATTGCACTTATACTTGTTTGTATTCACTAGCAATTTTATATAGCTAATCCTGTTGTTGTTTCCCTTTTTCAAACAAAGTATAGGCAGGCCTGGTGAGACGGGAACCTTATACTTTTGTACGGGATTTGAGGAACACTACTTTTTGGTATATAATATATACAATGGTCGGTTTAGTTTAAAGTAACACCGGTAGTCGTGTTTGGCAAGTTTTGTTTTGTATATTTGTATATATGCCAAACACGTGTTTAAATTGTAATAGTTTAATAGGCTTGGGTTTGTTTATTGTTTTTGAAAATTCCGCTGCTTTGGGTTTTGAAATTCGGTTAGGATAACTAACAGGTAAACATTTAATTTACAAACGGACCATGCAGTTTGAAAACTCAAATTTTAACTGATTTTCAAGGTTTCAAAGGCGGTGTTACAACATCTCTCTTTCAAACCACATCTTCATTTTATTTTTTAGAAAGAAAATAAATTAAAAAAACAATGAGAGAGATAAAGAGAAGGAAAAGAAAGAAAGCCTCTACGGGTTCACCAATTAGCGGGAGAGACAGGAGTCGGGGGTAAGAGGTGGACAATCGTGTTTCCAATTATCTAGTGGTCATCTCACCCTTTCCCATGGGTTCGAGTGCCCAATCGTAGGAAGACTGAAAATAGATGAATGAGTGATAATGACGTTGACGTAACAAAAACGATAAGAGGGAAATGGGAAGAGTGATAAACCCCTTGGCAATAATAGAAACAAGCCGAAATCGTTGAGAGAAAGGTGACTTAAAATTTTGATTGCAAATTTTGAGTCAAAGATGGGAGGGAAATGAGAAAGGTAACATACAACTTTTTACCATAAATAACAATTAGGATTTTTATTCTCCTACTAACCATCTCTTGATTATCCTCATCAACAAATTTTAGAGTTTAATGATCTAAACAATAAATTTTTATTAGATATAACAAAAACTTATTGTATACAAACAGCCACTCATTTATAAATATAAAAACTTTGTCTCCTTGCTTATAAATAATGTTAAATGATAGCTATTTTAACCTTATTTTATGATACCGTTTATATAATATTTTAATTGAGTCAACCTTATTTCTGTCATTAAACAAACTTTATATATATTTTTTAAATGTTCATAGATGAGGATACCAATGCCATGTGTGATATAATATAATATAAAAAAATGAATAAATAATTCGAAGTTCTAGAAGAAGATTAAATATGTGATAAGATCAACATACCTAACCATATATCAAGTATCAAATAACTTAAGGTTTTTTTTTTCGGTTAGTTTATTATATACGAGTTATGATATATGATGTCGGTACTCGGTAGTGATTATAATTTGATCATGTTGTCGTCGTACTTATAAAATTTTGATCAAGGTATCCTAGTCACTTATTTTTTATTCATTTAATATATATATATATATATATATATATATATATATATATATATATATATATATTTATAATAGCATCTATAATGAATGTTACTACCTGCATAAATGTATTATTTTGTAAAATAGTAATTAAATACTTTAAAAGATAGAGTCATGTTATGGTGAGCACGGAAAAATGCAAAAACACGAAAAATTATACCGACAAAACCGAACCATTAAAAGAATCAATGATCTTTTTCAATAGACAAGATTCAATGATCTTGGTTGTTAACATTTTCAAAAATTGATTTTTTTTTTGTTCGCTTTGGTTTGGTTTTATGTTGTAGAGTTGAACCATAAAAGCCGAACCGAACTAATAACCAAATACACACTACATACACACATACATTCATATATGTGCATGTATATTGACAACTTAAAAACCAAACTAAAAAGATTCAAAATTGAACAAAAAACCGAACCATAAATGTTACTGATTTTGGCTTTTCCAAAACTGGAAATTTTCGTTTTAGCTCCGGTTTTATACTAAAACCGAACCGAACCAATTAAGCTGTAGATATTGAGCTTGGATAAGTCATGTGGTTAAAAATGTGTGCGAGTGTTCATATTCCGGGTCTTCGCATCACCTATCCTTGTAGCAAATTTCGCATGTTTTTCCCGCTCCTTTTTTTTATTATTAAACCGGATCAGAAAATTGGGGACCTTTTTTTGGCCCACGTAACCCGGAAAAGCACATGGGAAATCTATTCATTGATATCTGCCCACCAATCATGATACTGCATTTGTCAACATCTCATTACTTTTTTATCTTAAAGCATCTTCTTTTGAATCTTAGTTTTTACTATAAAATCATTCACGTTTTACAAATACTGATTTAACATTTGCTTTTTTTAACGGTAAAATCACATTCTTATTTTAATTTATGTTTATTTTTATAGAGAAACTCGTATCCTTGATTTTAAAGAGGAAGGAAAACACTTTGAAATCATCTTGAATGATGCAAATTATCATTTCAACTTTAATAATAATATATTATATTATAAGATAAGATATGATCGTTTAACACGGTCACGTGTGAAAAAAAAGTATTAGGGTAAAATACTTGGTGCTTAATAATTCATAACGTGCTTTAAGATAGAATGATTCAGCAATGTCCTGTTTCATTTTACACAATCTTCATTCAAAGTCAGCAATCAAACACGCTGAATAATTAACGATTCAACATCTACCATTGAATCATTCCAATAATTAACAAACAAACCGTCCCTAAGTCGCTTTGTTTATTAATACCGTAAGTAGGTGTAAAATTGAAGTAGGTTGATTAATATAGTTGAGGATGGGTGGAAATCTTATCCATGGGGAGCAGCGTGTTAGAATTAAATATATATATATATATATATATATATATATATAAATTGAAAAAAATTCTAAATTGTGTTACAACATTATTAAAAAATAGTACCTTGTATGGTGTTGGGTCTATACGAAAGCTATATATAGGTATAATATTGTTTTTTTGTCGGAACTAAATCTTAATATATAACGATTATAGTTGTTAACGGACTTTGTTTCAACGACATCTAGCATTTACTCTCCAGTTTTGAGTTCAAGTCTCGTATTTAAAAAGATATATATTCAGAAGTAGTTATGACTTAAGAGATGTGTGTGAGTTCTGTTGTAAAATAAATATTATAACAAATATATTATTTCTTCTAATTTTATGAAAAATATGTAAGAACTTTAAAAGTTTTCACACATATGATTGTAAAAACTAGTTTAAATAAAGATATTGTCAAAACTAACAAAAATCGTACATTTAAAAATGTGTAGTGTTGATTTTAAAAGTCTATACTTTTAAATATGTAGATTTTGTAATGAAGTTCACATCTAAAACTTTAGAATTGTGTTTAAAAGTGTGAAAATTAGATAAAATTGTCTATACCGATAAATGTGATATTTTGATCAAAATATTCACAATTTGAAACGTAAAGATTTCATAGAAATTCGTCGCGCCAAAATTTTCTATGGTTGTTAATAATTTTTCATATTTGAAGTATTATAATTTTTGTATTAAAGTATAAACGCTATATCTATTTCACGAGTAAGCACATGTTCATAAAAAAGATTATATTTGTTCATGAAAAGATGGATGTCTTCACTTTAACTTGTTCATACCGGGCTTTTCCCCAAGCTCGACAAGGTGCAGCTCTCTCTTGAACCCGTCTACGCATCGACATGTTTTGTAGACACGATGGATGTTGCCCTTAGGCTCCACTAAGAGCAATAACTTTTGCCCTTGGGCTCCATATATTTGTTAGAATATGTAGATTACTTTTGTCCAAAAACAATAAAAATATAAAATAGCAATAAATATTTTGACAGCTAATATTGTAGAAAGAAATAATTCAATGATATATCCCACGTGCTATTTAGTTAAATCATTCGCTTTCGACAAACTCATCAAGAGCTGTTCTTCATATATAAAAATACTACGATTAGTGAGATTGTGTATTCCACCAAAAAATAAAAAAAATAAAAATTCACATGCAAATGAGATATGATATCATGGTCGAAATATCTTTTGAAGCACACTCGTACAATTGTGACATAACATATCGTATAATTACGATATATTATACATATGTATGCATCAATTAAAATATAATTAGTTTAAGAGTTAATTGATCAAATCGTACTCTAACTTAGCTATTTCTGTTACTTTAGGCGGTCCTTTAAAAACTAATTTGTAACCAATTTGATATTTTTTAACGGTGGACGTTTACCAAGTCTATTAAATTCAACCTCATGTGCATTGCATACGAGGACGTTTAAGACTTTTTACCTTCTTTTTTATTTTTAAATCATTTTACATTATATTTAATTTTAAAAATAATAAAACACTCCATCTCTCTCTCTTTCAGCCAAACTCTGACTCTGACTCTCTACCGGACACCACCACCAACCAGCACCCGAAACTACAACCACAACCACCGTCCTCCTTCGAAACCACCACCGCATCCCATTTTACCCACCACCGCACCCATCACCCAACACTGTTCTCTTTGAAAACCGTTGCCACCGCACAAATCACCGCCACCACAAACCACAACTCACAACCACCGTTCCACCACCGCCAGAAACCAACACCGTTTTCTCTAAAAACCACTGCCGCAACACACACCACCGCCACCACAATCACAACTCGCAACCATCGTTCACCACCTCGTATCTTCGTTATCTTCAACCAAACGACCACCCTAGAACTGAAACCCCCTCCAGTAGACCTTAAATCAAATCCCTCATTCGTAGAAAACCCTAAAAACAATTTTGAAGGGATCAAACCCTATAATCTTTTCTGATGGTCCAAACAACTTTAGATATAAAACCTCATCACAATAACTCGAAAGTTCACTACCACCAGTCTCCTCGACATTGGAGGCCGGATATCGCCTCAGAGGAGTCAATCACAGAGTGGGTGTTTGTTTGTCGTGTTTGTGTGTGAGAGCGAGAGAAGGGAAGGAAGAGATCCGGATGGTGGTGGTAAAGACTAGGCGAAGGCGACGGTGGTGGTGAACCGAAGTCAATGGTGGTGGTCGGCGGAGAGTGCAAAGTCGTGGTTTTAAGATTTGTGAATAGAGATTTTCCAGACTTCTTTTTATGTTTAGTTATTTAGGTTTTATATTTATATTTTAGGTTTTATAGTATTTAAAATTGGTAAGGTTTTCTAAGTCTTTTATGTGTTATAGAAAGGGTAAAAATATCAATTTGACATGGTTAAAGGAGTTTTTTTACGTCTATCGTTAAAAATGATCAAACTCGCTACAAAATGGTTTTTAAAGGACTCTCTTCACTGCTTTTGAAGTTAAAGGATTAAAGTGATAGAAATAGCTATGATAAAAGTATTTGACCAATTAGCTATTTTTTAATATAATTAAAGACTAACGTAATAAGATCTATTAAACAATCTTACCTATTAAGTTAAATAAAACCTAAACGTTAATCATCCATTTTGCTAAATATTGAAATCCATTTTTGACTTTGGTCAAACTTAGATTCACTTTTGATTTTAATTTGAATCAAAATTATTTGAATCAATTTTGATAAAAACTGAAATTCAATTTTGACTTTTCTTGGTTAAAGTTATTTGAATCAATTTTGACATTCTTAAACCTTTATCGTATTTATCTACCTTAATTTATAAATACCATATTTACCCTTTATAACATTATAAAATATCATATTTTACCAAATTCTTAGTTTGTCTTAAAATATTTTATAATTATATTCAATTCTTTTTAATTATAATCAATAAATATTTGACCTTATTGCTCCTACTGTAACAATAATGATCATCAGTACACTTGTACTGGAAATACAATCTTTCGTATCATTATACCATATTTCTGTCATGACATCTGCCTCCCACTCGTGCAACACTTTTCACTGCTGGTCTAGGGATTGATGTCGTTTGTTGCCGTTTTAAAATTCTCATTTCTTTCGAGTTTTTTAATTATTTAATATATTATTATTAATGTTTAATATTTATTATTTTTTAAAAGAATTCGTGTACGGTGTATCATATAAGTTTTTAATCTTGTAACATTATATCTCGCGATCATAGATACATAATATATTTATTACTACAAAAAAGGAAGGTAGGAAACAAAAAAACCACGGGGCTAGTTAGAGATGGCAATGGGTCAGGTATCTCGTTATCAAATAATCATCAGTGTTACAGGTATATCCGCGGGTATCAGAAATTTCATTTATATTCTTAATCAATTAAACTTTTTCTAAATAAAAATTTGTTCCCTATAACTTCATGCGAATCATGTCAAGCAATGAGTTAGATTTTTTAAAACTGTCATTTTCTAGCAACATTCAACTAGTTTGGCGTTAAATAAATGTATACAATCACATACAAGGTTTAAACTATCTGAATTTCATGATAATCTAATTTAAATCGTTACATACTTACATGGAAATGAAACGACGTTATTAACCGAAGTGTCAAAAAGAAGTGGGGAGTATTAACTTCTAATGTCTATTATTTTATATGTTAATAAAATTGTAATATATATTATATTATATTATTAATAAATTTATAAAAATATAAATGGTTCGTGATTGGGTAGTTAGGCGGATATCGACTAAAATCAAAACTGTTCCAAGCCTGCAATTTTTTAAGAAATTACATATCCGACCTCATAACCATTTACCTGTCCTAGAAGTTTCGGATTCGAACATCCCTGTCAGGATCCGTTATTTTGACATCTCTAGGGCCAGGCTCTATTATCTTAAGAACAAAGTTTAGTTACTTAGACCATACGTTATGCTGAGCTCGAAGACGAGCGGATACCTTCGGGTGAGCTCTGGAACACCATTTCGGGTGTCTCGGGTAGCCCCATCGGGCTTTCTTACTCGATGAGAACCATGACTCCCCCACCCACCCATCCCCCTCCACACAGACACACACACACACATATATATATATATAGGGTAGAGATCAAGTAAAAAGAAAATTAAAGTAAAAAGGGTAAAAGGGTATATCAACTGATAATCGTTAGTTCATCATCTTTATTGATTAAAATTAGTTCTTCATCAATTTTCTTTTTGATGAATCCAACATATTCATCACTTTTTAGATGAAAGCATTTTGTTCATCAACAAATTATTCCAAAATTTTGTTTTCAAAATCTGTATTTGAAATCAAAAAGAAATTGATGAAGAACTAGTTTTAATCAATAAAAATGATGAACTAACGATTATCAGTTGATATATATACCAAAAAATAATCAAATAATCATCCCTTTTACACTTTTTACTTTAATTTTCTTTTTATTTGATCTCATCCCTATATATATATATATATATATATAATAAAATATGAAAAAGGTTTGGGTAAGGAAAGAAAAGTTATAACACTTGTTTTGGATAGGTTAAAGGAAATGAGAGAGGAAATGATGTGACATTTAGATAAGGAAAAGGTAAAGGAAAGGTATAACTAAAGGCCTTAGTAAAGAAAAAAACTACGCCAAATTGCTATTTTACTAAGATACCAAACTTTTTTTTTCAAAAAAAAAGCAAAAATTTATTAAAATTAATGTCTCAAAGATGGATACATCCCTATATCAAAAATCTCCAGCAAAAAAACCAAAATACAATTTAAAAACCTGAGGACTGATGGAGATGAGACCAGACTATATTCTTAAAAATAACAGAGCCTTTTTTTTAAAAAAAAATATTTAAATATGATTTTCTATTTTCTATATATTAATTTCAATGTCAATATAATACGAGTCCGTTTCAACTTCCTTTTCATATACTAATAATAACAAGGTATATTAAGCCCGCACGTTATGTCGTGTGATATTCAAATAATTATATTTTTAGTAATTTAATTTACATATAATATGATATATAAGATGGTTGTTTAAAGTTAGCATACGTAGACAATATTTAGGTCAGGGTAAAATACGTAAAAATACAAAAAACTTTACCAATATTGTCATTGTATACAATTAACTTTATTTTGTACCTAAAAATACATACAACTTACGAATTTTGTTCATTGTATACAATTGATAACCTGAATATCAGGTTACCGGTTATCCATTGTATACAATGAACAAAATTTAAAAGTTTTTTATATTTTTAGGTACCAAAGTTTTTTTATTTTTGTTCAGGTTACCAGTAAGTTACCTGTTATAACAAGTAACTTGCATACAATGAACCAAATTTGTAGTTGTGTATATTTTTAGGTACGAAATAAAGTTAGTTGCATACAATGGCATTATTGACATAATTTGTTGTATTTTCGTACAATTTACCCTTTAGGTTAACATATTGCATCTACTATGTTTGCTGATTACATTATGTACATAAGACTACATGCCTACATTACCTATTAGAGCAAATGGTGTACTCACCTTGAAGCATTCTATGCTTCAAGCCATATCAGCATAACCCACCCCACATTTTATAGTCACGCTTAAACACCAGCACTATCCATGCTTCAAACTTTATTTATTTATTTTTTAATACTAAAATTAATATATTTAATAAGCATTAATTAAATTACGAAATACATAAAAATAATAAAACGTAAACAATCAAAACTTAAATAACCACTAATTATTTATTCAATTAAATATTACATAAAGAAATTTAAGATTACATTAAACTCCTAAATATATATATATATATATAAAAGACTAAGAATTTATTCGTCTCTCGTCGTCAAATACTAGAGTGCTTATATGCTCAACTAAATCGAAACGTAAATTATTATGCGTTTTGTGACAATGTATTTTGCGAAAATTCGTGTTTGAAATTTCGGCCATATCTGGATACCGGGGATGGTGGTAGATCAGTTTCATCAAAAGTAAAAATCGCTTGATTTTCATCTTGTAATATTACACTCGCGTACATGATATTGCGTATCTTTTTCGTAGACTACGGTCATGTCGGATTTTGCAATGCTCTATCAACGTCCTTTTTTGTCGACTCTTGAGCTTTTTTGAATTTTTTACGCTTGTCATCTTATGGATATTGAAATGAATTGATAAATGTCGCCTATTTTGAATATATTCCATCCGCACTATGAAAGGACACACGGGAGCTTTACCACTGAATACGTCGTTGAATATCGGAGATTGATTAAGAACATTGGCATCGTTGTTCGAACTAGCGACCCCGAAAAACGCATGCCAAGTCCATAAATCTTGAGACGCGACCGCTTCGAGCATAAGTGTTGGATGTTTGTGATCACCCCGCATGTATTTTACACGCCATGCAACCGGACAATTAGACCAAGCCCAATGTGTGGAGTTGGTACTTCCTAACATCACCGGGAATCCATGCTTGGATTCGTGATGCACGTATAATTTTTGGATGTCGAAAAAGGTAAGTCTCCGTAAATTCTCTTTGCCATAAACTTTAATCACCCATTTACAAAAATTTTATAACACTTCACGTGAGATCTGCTCCGACATATGTAAGTACTCGTCAAGACCGTCGGGTGAGGTTCCGTAAGCTAATTGACATATTGCGGAGGTACACTTCTGTAGCGGAGTAAAACCTTTTCGCCCCCGCGCATCCCATTTTCGTGTAAAATATGGGTTTGCAATTTGCAAGTCATCCACGATCTACAAAAACAATTTTTTGGACATCCAAAATCGTCTCCTAAATGAACCTTCACCGAAAACACAATCCTCGTCAGAGTAGTAATTCATGAGCCGTGATGTGCTTCGTCACGCTGCTTGTTCGCCACCTTTCTTGTTTTTCGTGGACCATTTGGCATTCCCGCTTCATCAATCTGATTTTTGATATATAAAGCCGCTCGCGCAAATATATCATAAATCATTTTATATCGTATGTTTGGTTCCTCTTCAAAAGATGATGAAGAAGATGAAATAGAATTTAATAACATTTTTTTGTGTTTGGTTAAGAAAGAGAATAGTTTATAGAGAGAGAAGATTTGTTATAAAGAGAAGAATTTTTGATGAGTTTTGAAGAAGTGATATATATATATATATATATATATATATAGACTAGAATGATACATGTGCAATGCGACGGTAACGAATAATTTCTAGTCGTTAACATGTCCGTTTTCAAGACGTATGGAGTATAATATTCATGTAATACGGTGATAACGATAATTTTTGTTTGATGACATCTCTATTTTCTTTATCTTTTTTCCATTTCCTTTACTTTTTTGTTATCCATAATTGAAAAAAAAGGTTATGAAAATATTATTTAATAATTAAGTTAATTTGTATTTGCTTTGACTTTGAAAAAAATTGTATTGACTTTGATTTTTCTTAAATATGTAAAGTTTTAGTTATTAAAATGGAATATAAGAGTCTTATTAACTATATCTAATAGTTACTCAATTTAGTTTATATGAGTGGTAATTTAGTAATTTCAAAACACTTAAAATTTAAGAGTTTAAGCAAAGGCCTAAATGCTTTATAATATAACTAGGGGGTACCCGCGTAATGCGGCGATGGTGAATAAAAATGGTTTGTAAGGAGTTGTTTTGGTAGGTATTAATCAAGAGGACACACAAGACGTAATTTTGTAATTTTTATTTAGCAGGTGAAAAGAAAAATGAAATTTAGATATAATTTTGTAATTTTTATTTAGCAGGTGAAAAGCGAAGATTATATATTTTCCCTTTCTGGAATTTATGGAATTTATTAAGTTTATGGAATATTTCTGTTTCGTAAGTTTTGCTATGGAATTTATGGAAAGGGAATATTCTAGAATTTATGAAAAATGAATGTTATTAAGTTTATTTTATGGAATTATTTTTTGGTAGATGAGGGTAGAAAAGTAATCTTAAGTGACTTAAAATTTAAGAGTTTTAAAAAAAAAAGCTTAAATGTTTTATATAATAGTATATATATATATTGAGTAAATTTTTTTTTCAACGGTCAAATGACCGTTTGGGTTTTGAAAATGGTGAAAGTGTCTCGGCAATGGAATGCCGAGGATTTGATGCTTTGGTCGGTACCCCCCCCCCCCCATGAGGGGTGGTGTTGTGGTCGGTACCGAGTGTACAACTCAGCATGTCGATCGCATGCTTAGTGTACACTCTTTGCTCTTAATGTTGTGAGATCAAATGTAACTTATACAAGTTCAAGGGTAAATATCATTTAAGCTTAGGTTGAAAAATTGAAATGTTGTATAACATAAATTGAACCATTAAGCTTAAAGTTGAAGTCATACCTTAATACACCTTGATATCGCTAGACCAAATATCATTTAATTTGTAACCAATAGTAAGTAATTTTATTTGATTAATTGTAACTCATATAAACTTAAGGGTATACAGTGAAAATTTTTAAGAGTTAAATTTAAAAAATAAAAATAAATAGTGTCTTTACTTTGTGAATCGATTACAACAAGGTGTTCATACACGCGCATTGCGTCGGGTTAGATTTTTAAATAATCAAATTCATATTAATTTATATTATATATAATATTATAGATAAGATTGTTGTTCGAAGGTAATATACATACATATTATTTATAGGCCTAGCCTCATACATGTTCAACCTATGCCCATTAACAGAGCCCAATATATAACACAGCCCCCATATTTTTTACCCATCTCCAATAGTACCTACACCCATTTAGCCAAATTAGTTTTTAGGTTTTAATATCCATCGTTTTTGGCACTAAAAATCACGCATCTGCCGGCGTAAGGACATTTAATTCGCTGACTCAACAATGAATCAATCGAAAAAGACGATTCTTTTTCTCCATGAATCATTCATCATATCATTTATCTCTTCGGTGATGGCAAGTTGCAATCCTGATTCACCTTTTCTCTCTTTGAGGTTCCCGAATCCAGCAGACCAAGTGCGATTTTTCTCTACTTAACAACTTCATGTTGTGTGTTTGAGCTTCTTGTACGGTGAGTCAAAGCTTAAGTTAACTAATTTATCAAAATATATAGTACTTTGTGATTAATCTAGCAAAGAAAAGAAATCAAGGGCATTTTGGGTGAAAACAACCAAGTTTGATTTTTTTTCATTCTTCCTGATTCGTGAATCCAACATTAGCAATAAAAAAAGATCATTTTCTGTTTGTGTTTGAGGTTAGTGAATCCAACAACCAAGTTAAGTTAATAGATAATTCTTAGATTCCTTTTACCTTTCTTATTTTAAATTCTAATTTCTGAAATACTTTTTATCTTTCAGAATTTACAGACTTTTGTTCACGATATTTCTAAATTTTAAAGACTTGGTTGTTCAAAGTAGGAACTCTACAAATAATTAACTAAACTTGAAATTATCTTATTAGGTAAAATGTAATATAAATTGAAGGTAAAAAATAAAAATTTATTTATGGGTGAAAATTAAAAATTGAAGATCAAATTTAACTTATATAAATTAAAGGGTGAAAAATAGAAATTTATCAGGGGGATAAAATTAAAATTAAAAAAACAGTATATTTGTTTTTGTAATTGATTATAAGGTGTAATGAAATATAATAATAATAATAATAATAATAATAATAATAATAATAATCTT
Source organism: Dittrichia graveolens (assembly GCA_038502395.1). NCBI lineage: Eukaryota > Viridiplantae > Streptophyta > Magnoliopsida > Asterales > Asteraceae > Dittrichia > Dittrichia graveolens. Next base: position 83,433,177 of record JARJIL010000005.1, on the reverse strand, counting down.
CAAATATATATAAAAGACTAATTAGATAAATTTATTAAACTATCTAAACCCTTCATTTAGTAAAATATTTAATCTTGACCATTCATTCACTTAAAATTAAAAAATTAATTTTGACTTTTTAGAGTCAAATTATCACATGAAGACCTTTAAATACAATATTAAATATCCATTTATTTAAACTTGAGAAATTAATTTTTACCTTTAAAATTTAAACTAAACTAATAAAAAATTAAAAACTAATTCATGTGATTCAAACTTTTTAATTTGAAATTGGTTTCTTTGCTTATCATAACAAAAAAATATAATATGCCTTCAATAAAAAAATTTCCTAAATAATAACCTATTTAATAACAACAAACTATTTTTTGATAATTATAAAATCAATATGGCTTTTAAAATATATATTTATACGTATACACATACATGCAAACAATCTTTTAATTTATTTATTTATCTTCTAATATATAAAAGACTAATTAGATAAAATTTATTATACGATCTAAACCTTTTATTTGATAAAATATTTAATCTTAATCATTCATTTACTTAAAGTTAAAAAATCAATTTTGATTTTTTAAAGCCAAACTATCACATGAAGACCTTTGAATAACTCATATAATCATATGACTTAAATCAAATCTTAAATAAAAATAGATAATAATACACGATTGTACATGTGGATACAAATTTAAACTAATTTATATTAACCACTACCTTAACATATTAAATTTAAAATAAATACCATATTAATGCCTATTCACAAATTTACTTTACATTCATATATATATATATATATATATACACACACACGTGGATAATATGAATTATGGACATTATATGTATTTAACTAAAATTATAAAAAGATAAGGAATAGTTATATCTATTAAAGAAAATCAACTTATGACACATTTAAAGTATTTATATGTACTTATTTATTTACTATATATTTTTTAAATCTTATCATATTAATTTTATCCTTATCGTAAATTAAATCTACATCTTTTACACATTTTATAACATAACCAATAGTTATATTTATTAAAGAAATTTACTATCTTGATTATTTGCTGTAACGAATCTTTTGTACTAATACTGGTATTATTATTGACTTAATTTAAATTTACATCTTTTACCTATATTATAAGATAACCAATGATTATATTTATTAAGGAAATTTAATTACTATCTTGATTACTTGTAACAAATCTTTTAAAGGAATACACGTATTATTATTGATTTTAATAAATTGAAATTTACTGTCTCAATTTTTAAGCATCAATACATTAGTTATTATTTAACATCAATTATTCCTACTCACCCAAAACACTTATCTAGTAATAATAATATAATTGTAATATATCATCCACGTCGTTCACGTTTCGATCGAGTCTCATTCAATAATTCATATGTACTTGTAGATAGATGTCAGTCCTCGTGACAAATCTTTTTGAAATGTGTGTAATCCCTCTAAATTTCTTGTTTAATTTCGCTTGGTTTTTAAATAATAGTTTTATTTTATTTTCAAATACTCTAATAACTTGTAGATACGCGGTATCAAAATGTTATAAATATGTTCTTTATGATAAGAACAAAACATGTAAATTTAGGAGTGAGTTTTAAATGTACATGTATTCTACTGTTAAAAAAATTGGGGATCCAACACCAATTTGGGTCCCTACGGGTTGCCGTGTTTGTAACACTTTTTTGTGTCGGACTCATGTCGCCCACTTTTGAGCTTTTCCAAGTTTGTATCAGTTTTTCCGGATCGTCTTTGTGCAGAGTGAAAATTTCGCGTACTTTTTTAGCTATGTTAGTTGTCAAAAAATCTAGTGTTAGCAGTCAATATTTTGAATGTTAAAATGTGAATAAAATTGTTAATTTATCACCGTTAAAACTTATAGTGTCGTCAATTTGTTAAGTTTTCATTTATTTATATATATATATATATATATATATATATATATATATATATATGTTAAAAACACTAATGTTCATGTTAAAGCATTGTTTTTTTTTTGTAAAATTTTAATTTTTTTTACCAAACACTTTTGATTCGAAATTTAGTTATTTTTATATATTTTATATACTTGTGATTATATTGTGTCTTCAATGAATTTTTTTTACAGATTTGCTTCTGGTTCTGTCTACCCTATTTAGTATTTAGACAATGAACAATAAAAATAGTTAAAACATAAGGTATCTCAAGTAAGCAGATTAATTATATTTATTTTCTAGTAGAATATATCAAGTTTACCATTATATTAACTTGATAGTATCATGTACAATTTTATTATATTGAAATGAAATAAATGGATTTTGTAAATTCAAGCATATATTAATTAATGAACTATTATATTAAATTCAAAAAATGAACCTTCAAATTATATAATTGATAATGGTTAGGTGGCTGACCAAACCTAAAAATACTACTAATCATGTTTCATGTGATAATAATAATAATAAAATAATAAAATAATAATAATATATTAGTACGTGATTAAACTATGTTTGTCTCTTCTGTTATTAAAAGCATATGCATGGGCCCGTTGAAATTTGTTATTGTTGCAAATGAGAAACTCATTGTCATATTCACTTATAATTTATGTTATCAGTAAAATTGGAAATTAAAGATAACAATATATAAGATGGAGCGAGATTCATGTATTACAATATATTATATTAATAATTTATATTTATATTATATTATATTACATTGTAGGACGTTTCAGGACTAAAATATATATGCAATTAAAATAAATATGGTGGAAGTATTGTCAATTCGATCAGGAAATAAAAATGACAGAATTTCAAAGGAGTTAGATCGACGGTGGATTACGCAGCTATTTAATACATGTACAGGTCCAATAGTATCAAGTATCAATAAAGAATTAAAGCAATCATAAAATGATTATGATCTTGATACGGTAAATATATGTATATGTGAGATGAACCAAGAACACAGAATATTTATAATAAAATTGCTTAGTTTATTATGGTTTGTAGACATGCATATATACTCGAGGTATTTACTAACACCCTATTCTCGATTTTCTTTAGCGAAGGAAATAAAAGGATTTGGTAGGAAAACTAGAAGAGTTGTGTTCTTGAATTCTATTTAACAAAGGGAAGGAAAGTGAGTGATTTGGAGGGGGAGTTTAGGCTTATTTTGCCTCAAAATTTATCCTTCAAAAAATGAGAGGATTTGGAAGGAAAGGATTTCGTTCCCTTTTCTTTCTTTTCCTCTCTTTCTTAAACTCGAAAACAGACCGTAAATCTACATGTACTATGACTAAAAGGAGCAACATGGTTTTCAACTACAAGGGGCAACATGGTTTTCAAAGATAGATCCGCGATCGGGGTACCATCAATTGAAGGTTCAGAAGGAGGATATCAACAAAACCGCATTCTGGATAAGGTACGGGCATTATGAGTACATGGTTATGCCATTTGGTCTTACTAACACGTTGGCAACATTCATGTATGTGATGAACCGCGTGTGCAGACCTATGTTAGACCATTCGGTGATTGTATTCATCGACAATAATTTAATCTATTCCAAGACTCGGGTAGAGCATGAACGACATCTTCGGGAAGTTTTAAAGACCTTGAAACAGGAGAAGCTGTACGCGAAATTCTCCAACTGCAAGTTTTGGCTGCAAGAGTTTCAACTTTTGGGACATCTAGTAAACAAGGATGACATCAAGGTAGACCTTGCAAAGATCAAAGCAATATTAAAATGAGAACAACCGAAGAACCCAACAGAGATTAGGAGCTTCAGGGTTTGGCAAATTATTACAAGCGGTTCATCCAAGATTTTTCCAAGATAACAATACCAAATATCAAGTTAACCAAGAAAAGCACGAAATTTATTTGGGGACCTACACAAAAAACATCATTTGAAACACTACGACAAAAATTATGTGAAGCACCCGTGCTGACGTTGCCAGAAGGAATGGATGATTTGGTGGTCTACTGCGATGCGTCGCGCTGCAGATTAGGGTGCATTTTGATGCAAAGTGGGAAATTTATAGCTTACACTTCTAGGCAATTGAAACCCCACGAGGGTAACTACCCAACCCATGATTTAGAGCTTGTCGCCATGGTTTTCGCGCTCAAGATTTGGAGACACTATCTTTACGGAGTGAAGTGCGCCATCTACACCGACCACAAGAGCCTCAAGTACCTTGTAGACCAGAAGAATCCAAACATAAAATGGAGAAGAGTGATAGACCTTGTTAAAGATTACGTTTGTGAAATACTTTACCACCCAGGTAAGCGAACGTGGTGGCGGATACGCTGAGTAGAAATACGGGTTGTATGCTACTAAAGGTGCAGTGTTTGAGACTAACTGTGACCACCTCCTTATTCGATAATCAATATGATACGATTGGCCCAGTTGGAAGCAATTAAGAAGGAAATCACAGCAAAGAACAAATCAAGGTTCAAGTTGACTCGTTTGTCTAAGATAGCCGGGATCTATTTACACGATATGGACAAATTTTAGGGAAGATGTCAGAACGAACTTTCTGAGTGTAGAAGATATCTGAGGTAGCCCGGATGTACAGAGATGTACAGAGACTTAGGATTAGATTACTGGTGGTCGGGGATGAAACGGAATGTGGAGAACTGTTTGACTTTCCTTAGGGTCAAAGCTGAGCTCTAGATGCCACACGGGAAATTACAACTGCTGGAGATTCTAGAGTAGAAGTTGGAGCATATAACGATGGTTTTTTTCATTAAGCTACCCCGAATCCCAAGAAATTTTGATACCATCTGGGAAATGGAATACAATACTTGTTCTTGTGAAGATTAGGTTCTTTTGACATGAACTCGTGGTAAAACACTATACAGTTACTTCAAGGATTGTGTTTTGTAATTAAGTTTCAAAGTAATAAAAATTTCGACATACTGTTTCCATAAAGGAAAACAAAAATTGTGTGATCGAACCATTATATTCTTAAGAAAAATGATATATCCTCTTATTACTTTTTTTCTACTTCATTCTTTTACTCACCACAAGATAACATGTGTAATCCACCAATTCTTTTTTCTCATCTCTTTCATTAACTTTAACACTTGTGTTACTCTTATGAGTAAAAAGATAAATAGAAGGATATATCACCTCTCTATATGGACAGGATAAATTGATAAGGGATTTATAGAACATAAAAATCGTAATTAGTATATATAGCCATTTTGTAATAATAGCTTTTCAACTAAGTAAGTTAGTTTGATGTATAACACATACTATTTGATTTGAGAGATGATATATCCTCTTATTTTTTCTTCCTATTTATCCTTCTACTCAAGATCAACACAAGTGTCATATTCAATAGAAAAGGTGAGGAAAGAGAATTAATGGACTCCACATGTTATTTTGTGGTGCGTAGTAGGATAAAGTACGAGAAAAAAATAAAAAGATATATCATATTTCATCGGATTTTGACGAGATACATTCAACACCAAGTTTGGTAGACTATTACGACACATTATTAAATTAACTCAAAAGTATATAACACATATCTATTACTTATATTTGTCTCGTCAATTACTCAATTTTATACAAAGTGTTCTTCGTCAACAACCTCCTCTAAAATTTATTCTATAAGCTATTACTAATAAGTAAGGTTAATTTATAAAAAATATATAGTGTTTACTTCTCCAAAATATATTAAACTATATCCAAAATGCTAATGTGTGTATCCACCTTATAAAAATGTTATTGTGTGTATTGAACTTTTAATTTGTTGTTATTGTATGTATTTTGATTACATTAAAAAACAAACTGTATAAGTTTAGTACATACAATAGAAAGTTTAAACACACAATAACATGTTTTTTGAAAATTTGATAGACACAATAACATTTTTGAAAGGTGAATACACATATTAACATTTGTGATATAGTTTTAAACATTTTAGAAAAGTAAACCTGAATATATATTCCACTTTGCATTAATTGCTATTTTACATATTCAACATTAAAACTTACATTTTAATGTATTAAACCATTAAATGTAACAAACATGCTATAACAAGTTAGATGACTCGAAAGAAGTTTAAAACTCACCTAACTTACTATTTAATATATAAAATTTATCAAACATATCATTTTATATATCTAATTTACCATTTTTTGTGTAATACCTGTTTCTCAAATGCAAATAAATTTATTATTGGTGTATCGAATTAAAATAAGGGTTTTCCTTTTTATTTGAAAATTTGTGTTAAGGGTGATTTTTAAGCAAATAAAGGGTGTTTGGACATGAGGCTCGTATTAAGAATGTATAAATACTAAGATTAGGGCACAAAACCCTAGATGTGTTACGGTAGCAGTTTTGAGGACTGTTGGATGTGTGTGTATCAAGGCCGAGAGGGAGATCTTTAACTTTTCTTCACCAAGTTGATTGGAACCAACTGAAGATTTATCAAGTATAAATCCTCTCTTCTTAACCATCATTAGGGTACTGGTTTCATCTCAATTGATTGAGTATTGAATGGGGTTGGGGATTGTAATCTACGTGCGAACCAACACGTGAAATCGTGAACAAAGATGAATCATAGAACGCAATATACTTAATGGAAATGGAATGAATTGGTAAGGAATTATCTAGTTGATGTTTGGAACCCATTGCAAGTGGTAATTTATAATTTGATTAATTTTTTAGTAAGGTTTAATCTCTAGTCATAGACTGCATTGTTGGAATCGAAAATGTTCTTGGCAGGTTTAAAATCATAAATCTTGTGAGTGTTAGAATTGAAAACTAGAATGTAGGTGAATCGTAAATCCGTTTTGGAAGCACAATCGTAAACTGTGGTGAAACGGGATCCAAAATCTTGTGAGGGTTGAGTCCTTTAAAGGATTCCCGTGAATCGTAAATCAGAACCATAATGTTGAATCGTAAATCTCCAATAGATGGAATCAAAAAACCAATGAAGTGTGAACGATCAAAATCCCTCAATCACAATTTAACCCTTAACCTTAATCATGAATTGAAAAGCTAGTTTGAATCGAAAACTCTAAATCGCATATCTAAGTCGTAAAACTAGAATCGCGTTGGGAATCGAAAACCCAGTGACCATTTAGATACAATCATAAATTTCTCATGGGATTGAATTGTAAACATTAACCTAGGGCCAATCATAAATAGTGATCTTGACTTGAATTGTAAATCAAAGCAGTGAGTTAATCGTAAATCTGAATAGGAAATCATGATAATGGGCGATCGCAAATGGTTATAACTATTGAATCTCAATTAGGGGTTAACATAAGGGTTGGGAACCAATGTTGTTAGTGTTAAGTGTATAGTGAACTGTATCTGGTGTTTAATGTAGTAGAACAGTATTTGTAGATTCTTGTCGGTAGACATTGTTAGCTTTCAGATTTGAGCTGCTTACTGTGATTTCACTGTGCTGTTAATCAGGTGAGTTATCACTAACTTATTCCTTATACTGTGATGACTATTCATGTGTGATAATGTATTGTGATATGTTGATGTGAAATTTATACGCAACTAGGCGCTTATTATTGCAATTTTGGCAAATTATGTGTTGATGGGCACTTATCCGCCTGTGTAGCGTTACTTGATGATGATGTGTACTTGTTTCTAGATTATGTGTTATCTGGTATAATGTGCAAATACTGTGTTAGCTCACTAAGCTTTGTGCTTACCCTTGTTTATTAAATGTTTTTAGGACCGTCTCATGAGGACAAGGGCAAGGCACCTGCATGTCAGCAATTCTTTTACAAACTTTCAAACTCTAATTTTTATTAAACAATGATACACTTAATACCGTAAGTTCCGTGTGACGGGGAGGTGTTTCGTATTGAAACTTATTTGGATATTTATGGAATGCTATGGGATTTTATATATATATATATATATACATATACATATACACACACAATTTGGGGGTTTACATTTTGATAATAATAAAAATAATAATTATAATTATTGTTATTATTATCAAAGTTATTTACATGGATGGTCATTTAAGATATACTCAAATCACACTTTTAGTTCTTTATTTGAAAATTTTGCAAAGCCCATCTTTAAGTTTCAAAGTTAAACATAGAACACGCATGATCCTTTAGTTGTTAACTTTATCGGTGTTGGTGTTAAACTTTTTTTAAATGCCTATTTTACCATTTCTAATATTACATGGACGGTCTTTAAAAAAACAAAGTATATAATTATTTAAAACAAAGAAAATAATAAAATAAAAACTCATCCACCCCGGTTTCATGATCTATGGCTTGCTTTTCTTCTCCCCCGCCCTTATCTTCTTAGTTTCTCTCTTGTAATGTTTAAGGGTTCATTTGTCATGGTGTCTTCCTTCATCAATGATGAGTTCTACTCATGTGTTGTGGTTCTTCTAATTTTGTTTCTTGTTTCATCTAGCATGAAAGGTTTCGACTTGGCTAGCGATTTTCGGTTGATAAAGATATGCGATTTTGGGTTACAACTTGAGCACGATTTTGAGATCTACGAAATGGGCTTAATCGATCTCATGTCCATCGACATTTCATCTTCATCTACGAGTTTTGGGTTCACAAAGGTATGCGACTTTTGATAGTTTCTAGATATAGAAAACCCTAAAACCTATTATTCTTCATGGCTTTCATTTTTTGTGTTTTATTCTTCATAGCTTTCATTCTAGACCTGGGAAACCCTAAAGCTGATTTGTTTGTTTTGTGTGTTGCATTTAGATTTAGCGTGTGTGCTCATATGATTTTGGTATTGTTATATGAGGTAGCCGGAAAATCGAGTGGGTTTAGTTTTTAGGTTTCAAAATCATTTTAAAAATTTGATTTAGGAGTGTTCATACAATTTTGGTGTCACTGGCGGAGGGGGCCGGTGAAGGATGCAAGATAGAAATTGAAAGTAGATAATGTTTAAGGTGGGGGTGATGCCGAAGGTGGTGTCACTGTCGATGGAGGGCGGGGTTATTGGGTTTTGGGTGAAGTCTGTAGAAGGTCATAAAATGTAGAAGGATATATAACTTAGTCATAATCATAATATTAAATAACATGTTAAAATTTAAAAGTGTTTACAGAAAATTATTCAAAAAAGTTTATCAATTTAAAGAGTTTAATATAACCATTTAATAATAAAATAATTTAAAATTAAAGAAAATGTTTAACTAATTGTGTAAAGGCTAAGATAATCATTTTAAAGAATTTAACATTTATTAACAGACAAAGGATCATGCGTGTTCAACTTTTAAAATGAAGGATCGTCTTTGAAAGAATTTTAAATAACGGATCAAAAGTGTGAAATGAATATATCTTTAACTCATTAACTCGTGTCACCTTCAAGTTATTGTGTTCGTAGCGTTCGTGTTCCGTGTCAATCCGTTTTGACCCATTTATATTCGTGTCATGTCATCTTTTCTAGTTCCGGGTTCGTATCATGTTTTTGTGTTGACCAATTTTTCGGCCAAACATGTTGGACGAGAATTTTTTGGTCTTTGAATATGTGGTCAATAAAAAGGCAATGAATTACGAATGAAAAATGTAAGGGTCTGTTTGGTTGGATGAAAAGGAATGATAAAGGAATAGAATAGACGAAGGAATGGAATGGATAAAGGAATAGAATAGTTCATTATTATTCCATTAGCATGTTTGGTTACTTTCATAGAATGGAATGAATCATTACTGCAGTATGTTTGATGGACAGAAATAGACATTAGAATAAAATGAAATAAATGAACGACCAAAATGCCCCTATATTAAATAATAGATATAACTTAAATTTAAATACTTTCATATATAAGAATTTATTTTAAATACACTTTACACATCTTTAAAAAATTAATAAAAATCAAAACTATGAAATTATCATTAACAAATAAAAATCAGATTGATGCTTCAGCTACTCACGATTAAATTGGAAACGAAGCAGGAACAATGGACTGGAAATATAATAGAGAAGATAATCTAGGGATAGGATCGTGGGTTAGTTAGAGGGTATAATGGTCAATTTTCATGTAGACAAGGAATGGAATGAAAAAAAATCAGGGGGAGTGGATGGAATGAAAGTGAAGGAATGTGATTACTTGTGGAATCATTGTTTCCTTTCCGTTGTCTCAAACAAACAAGTTTTTAACAAATGAATGGAATGGGGCATTCCATTCCCTTCCTCATTCCTGCATAACAAACACTGACTAAGTTCTACTTACAGCTTTGACAACCCAATAAATCACACTACAAAAATGTTCACATGGTCAATCAATCCACGTGAAATGGTAACGGAGACGCCAAAGATAAGATTCAAGATCTAGAGGTGAGCGACAAGAGAGATAGTGCAAGCAACGACATTATTCACTGTAATACGAGAATGAGAGGGAAAGAAGTCAAGACACCAAATAGTTGAAGCATATGAACTTGGACCATATCATCATACATATACCATACTTACATCAGCTTCATCATCATCATCACCATCATCATCAATTCTGCGAACAAACTCTTTTGATCCCTGAGTTATATTCAATGATAACATGTCATGCAAATAATTTTAAGAGCTCATAAGAAAGTAGTAACATACCATGATGGTAAATAAAAACAATGATGATAATACTAACTTGAAAAATAGATTTTAAAGAGCTTCATCCTCTTCTTCAAGTTTCTCCTCCTGCTGAACAGAGATCCAGAAACAATGTAAACAATTCTGTGGTATATTTACACACTATGGTAAAAGCATGCATAAGTATCTAACATTTATCTCTAAATCGATCCGGCCTAAACCTCAATCCTATAAGCAATACAATAGATTGAGCAATTTAAATGACACAAACACCTACATCACCACCTCACAGTCCTCATGGAAGAGGAGGGGGTGGGGGTGAAGATGCAAGGGATTAAGGGATGATTATATCACTTACATGTGTTTTAAGAAAAACAAAAAACAAATGGGTCGATATGTTTCTTGGATGTGCAGGATGCATTGGAAACAGATATAATGCTGGAAGTGGTCAAAAAATACTATTTAGGAATGCTGGGGGACGAAATCAGACAAGGTCTGGCCATGTAAAAAAATTCAACTTTCTCATAACTTACTGGGAATTATTAGAGTTCGATCCAACTTACTCATTAGCAGCTTTAGAGGGGTTACAACACATCAAATGTTGCTTTCATTCCCAAAAAGAACGTTCCTCTTATTTTGTTCCGATTTTCGTCGAATAAGTTTAACTGGTGGTGTACAAAATGACTGCAAAGAAGTTTGTCGTTTGGCTAAGGCGATCTTAAAAACTGTATTCACCTTGGGTATACAATTTTTGGACGGCATGCTTGTCGCTAATGAGATTGTGGATTATGCTAAAAAAGCTTGGTTTGGAACATCTATTATTCAAATGGACTTTGCCAAAGGCTTTTGATAGTGTTTCTTGAAAGTTTCTCCATAATGTAATGATGTGAATGCTTCAGTCCAAGTCAGTGTCGATTCATGTTCCTTCTAATACCATTCATGACTGAAGCTTGTGAAAAAAGGATTCTTTATTAGTATATCTTTAGCAAACGACTCTAGTATTTCTCATTTTCTCTCCTCCAATATGTAGAATGCTGCACTTTTTTTTTGGGTGAAATGGTCACCCTCTAATGCTAAGAACCTTTTTCTAATACTTAAAAGATTCCAAGAGGCTTTGGGGCTTATAGTTAATTTTGCAAGGAACCAACTTTATGGTATTGACTAATATCTCAACAGGGCCATACATGTTGGTTGCCAATTATGGATCACTCCTACCCAATCTAAGTAAGGAACTAAACTTTTCAAGGTGTACGATTCACTAACTAATGGGTCAGATCATAATCCATTAGTTGGATCGAGGGTCAGATTGTAACACCCCGTTTCCGGAGGCTACTCATACGATATAAAACATAGCAGACTCTAAGAATTAATACCTCAACAACTCGTGTTTCACTCTCTAATGCTTGCACCTCAATCCCCTGTTTACCTGCCGCATGGAAAGAAAATGCGCTGAACCAAATACCCACTGAGTGGATATATAACATAATAAACAATAACACAAAAAAGACATCAGATAATGAGACCAACAATAAATACTAAACGAAAAGTAAAGCGGAACAATAACTCAATGGCGTGCGAACTAAGGCTAGCAATTTCTGGGTCGACCCGAAACCCGACACGAAAAAAGGACACGAACCCTAAACGGGTCAAAAGCGAAATCGACACGAAAATAAATGGGTCGGGTTAGGGTCAACCCAAATATGACCCGTTTATAGGTAAAACTATAACATTTTAAAAAAAATTTAATACTTGAAATTTAAATTTTGAAAAGAAGATTATGAATTCAAATAGGAGAGTGACATTTTAGGACAATAAAACCCGCCAAACAAAAGTACAAAACTCCTAAATATTAAAAACTCAAAATAAATAATCAAAGATTTACAGTTAAAACAATAGTACGTTATTTTAGTATTTGTTATTTTCACTATATGATTTTGATACTTTTACATTCGATTATTTGATAGGTGATACTTTTGTATTTTGGATCAATTCATAATTCTATTTAATGATGAATAATCTTAAATTATTCGGTTGTTCAATGACATTATTTATTGGTATAGAATAGTAATACATCATAGTTTTTATTATATTCATTTATATAAGTGAATAAAAAGGTAAAATCAAAATTTCAAACCGAAATATACCGAATTTGAAGTTCGAATACAGCGGAAACGATCTTTGATTATTAAAGTTAGAATATAAATGAAAACCGTTTTCGAAATTTGTGCCAAACGTTGGAAAATAAACATGGAATTTGAAATATTCATAAAGAAAATCGTAGTTGAAACAGAAAACCGTATTAAAAAATCGTACTCGAAAACCGTATTCGAAAACCGAAAAAATTCTCGTCGATGACACTTGGCCTAAATGGGTCGGACACGAACGGACGAACCTGACATGGAAAAAATTGACACGACCCGAACCTGGCATGAAAATAAATGGGTCGAAATTGGGTCGACACGAAACTGACCCGATCCCGAATGACACAAACCCGAGTGAAATTGACAGCCTTAGTGCGAACAATCCGAGCTCAATAATACCGACACTTGTATAAAACAAGCACCAGCCAATATACAACGGGTACATGCACCTGCAAATCCAAAGTACCAAACAATGCTGGATGAGGTGTTGGGCACTACAGCTCCATCCACAAATGATAGCAATACAATAACTATGGTTAACCAATATGCCTCCTAAAACCCTTATCACACCACAATGAGGAGACGCCGTAATAAATCACACCACTACAAAAGTGTCACGCCACCGATGCCACAATGACGCGCCTATAGTGCCCCCATAGGTGGTTAATAGCTCGCATACCCAAAGTAATAAAAAAAACCCTAAACAATAAAGAAGTTACAATAAAATGAGAATGATGATGCTAAAAGTTCTTACAATAACAGTGAAACTCTATCTATAGGCAACAGTGATAAATCTATATACGTAACACTATAACAATGAGACGCAACAAATAATTATAGTCAATAAACTAACGGATCGAGTCCAATAAACCTAACTCATACAACAATTTAAAATATTCAAGGAAGAATATCTGAACAACAATCAAATAATTGTAATATGATAGACAAGAAATCCGTACCTTAACTCACTAGCGGAGTCACCGAGCAGCCTACTAATAGTTCAAAGTTAATTTATCTTTACACTATAATAAATATATTTCATTAGCACTCATAGGTCACTCCTAATCCTTTGTCTTTGTGTTTATATTTTCTTACATTAAATATCCGTAGTTAACTGTGTATATATCAAGTCTCCTTCCTTTTCTTTTCTTTATACATATAAGATCACCTACATATTCTCTTTATAAGTCCAAGTTACTTGTATCAATATCTTACATATACAACCATTAAAAAAATGTAAATAGAATTCCCAGCAAATAATAGTATGAAAATCTTTCTGATAAAAATCTAGTATACATACATCTATTTGATTGTGTATGTATATTCTGATGGCTGATCATATGTTTACAACTTGCTTTAATCTCCTCTTCTTAAAATTAAATTATCTTCCTTTATCATAACAACGACAGTCTCTATGTTTGTCACTCTTATCAGTTATAAATGCATAGTTTTGCTCCAAAACCCTAACCTTGCCATCTCATTAGCAATCGATTTAATCAATCGTGAATAGACATTGAATCCTAGACCACATGGCCTTCCTCCAATTTACGATTTCACCCTCGCATTTAGCAAAGTAAATTTAGCTATTTACACGGATTCAAGCATTATTTGTTGTTTCCTCATTGTAGTATATATGAATGATTCGTTTTTTTTAATCAAATATCGTTTTTTTTCCTACTATAGAATCCAGAACAGGTTTAGACATTCCCAATCCCATTCCTAAATCAACGAACTCTTCTATAACCTACAATATCTACAAATACTCGATTCAAAATTAGAAATGATTGTTACCTTAGATGAGAACACACACAAAGCTTAATCATCACCAAAGTTTTGAACATAATCTGAGTTTTGAGGGTCAGTCTTTATGGTAATCTCAGCTGAACACTTGATACACTTGAAATAGAACCTAAGTATCTGAATGTCAAGATGTCTGCACGTGTAAGAAGTAAGTGTCAGGTAAGTATATATTAATTGTTGACCTAAATGTCATTATATGACCTCATGATAATCAAGGGTCTTTCACAAACTAAAGATTAAAGAATAATAAAAAGCTCTCAGTAGAATACTCGCACAAACACAACATATTGATAACAAGTCCTACAACACATCTATACCGAAAACAAATATATCTTCAAGATCTTAACTCAAATGAGAATAGCAGGCGTAAGAAAAAGAGTTCAAAGTGGCAAAAGAATAGTGTGATGTGAACTAGTTAAAGCCTAAAGGTCATTCATTTTATCCCTCTGAATGTCTTCGAAAGTCAAAACAAACAGACTATTCTGCATCATTGCCTTTCTAGTTTCTATGTCAAAATTGCTAGAGTTTTTGCAGATATTCAACCAATCTATTGAACTATTGTATTGTTATATCAAGAAACCCACATGAAACCATACATTTGTAAAAAAAATAATAACACACAAATATATGGTATAAACTGTAAAATACAAATGCATGTAGTTGTGTGTTCACTAGTAGAAAGTTAGTATCAACCCACACAGAAGTGAGAACCACACGTTTCTAAGAAAATTAATAACACAAAAATATGTGGTATACACTATAAATGCATATGCATGTAGTTATGTGTTCACTAATAGCATACCTCTCCAATAACGTCTTCTTTGGGAGAACTAAACTTGGTACCCTTATAAATATAGTTCCAACATGTGCTACAGCGAATTCTCATTGGAAGCATCATCCAACCCTTAATCTGTTGGTTTTTAGGTCGCGTGATCGCGTCCTTGGAATTAGCCAGATCAAAATCCAGCGGATAGTACTTATTCAGCACCTTTCTCTCTGTTCTTTATGTCTTACAGATCAAACTGATGGAAATAGATCGGATTATCTAATAATTGTCTGTTCAAATCAACCAAATATTAATGAAAAATCAAAAGGAGAAAAAAATGAACACACTTCCAAGTTCCAAGAATATAGGAATTATGGTATCCAACTTTTCTCAATGCGAATGATATAAATTGCAAGTCTAACAATGGGTTGATTAACAACTGACAAAAGAGCAAAGTAATGTCATAACCAAGTAGATAGAAACTCAATCACAAAATTCTTAATAGATTCCAAGTCCAGAGCTTCAATATAAGGCTCCATTAACACAATCAATCATCACTAGGTCTATCTAGCCATTAACTTATATTGGTAAGCTCGTAAGCCCTAAAATTAGTTTATCAAATTAAGCTAATCCAAACACCCCTGAATCCACAACAAAATCGTAGAAAACCCTACTGAGAACCATAATCAATCGAAACCCTATTGAGAACCCTAGACACAGAAGCAAGATCGAAAAATTAATCTATATCGAAAACAAAAACCAAGGAAGCGCTTACCTTTGAATGGCACACAAACCTACTGAAGTCGTTAATCGCCGGGAGTTGTCGAGTGTTTTACGAAGACAAAACAAAAATCGTACTCTTGAACGTATCTTGTACGTTATGCCGTTATGACAATAGAAAAAATTACAAGTTATTCTCCGATGAAAAAGCTTTTTATTTGGTTATCGAAAATTATTTTCAGTTTTATAAAAAAAAAAAAAATGGTTGAAGTTTTTCTTTTTAATTTCGAATAAATTGTATGAAAATGTAATTAATTTTAGCTTAGTTATCATTGTATGTAACTAACTTTAAAATTTTAAAAATAATACAATTAACTTTCATAATAATCTCATTGTATGCAAACAACTTTTTAATATGTCTATTGTATAGTTACCATTGTATACAATGAACTTTGTCATAACTTTCATAGTATACAACAAGTTGTATACAATGTGAGGATTATGAAAGTTGGTTGTATTATTTTTAAGAAAATAAAGTTAATTGTATGTAACTGTAACTAAGACAAAACTCATTATGTTTTAATGCAATTTGCCCTTTAATTTTCTATAAAAAATATAGAAAACGTGTTTCGTAAAAACGATAGAGTTTTCATTTTCTATTTTATAAAATTAGAAAACATGTTTAGAAAAAAATAGAAAAGAAAGGATATGAATTTTTCTAAATTTCCATAAACTTGGAAAAAAGAAAACTCCTTTTTTTAAAAGTATTTTAGAAAAAAGTATGAGCTAAACAAATTTTTAAAATTTCCACTTTCTATAGAAAGTTTTTCTACAAAAATAGTTTTTTTTTCTAAAACCAAACACACCCTTCAAATCCTTTTAAATAAAAAAACTTATAACAAAAGCTTCTTAAAGTAACTTTTAAAATTAACTGAAAGCTTTTTATAAACCAAATTACTTAAATACCCTCTTTAATTCTTTTATAATTACTCCTATTTTTATAATTTGTCCTTTTTAATTATTTTACACCATTAAACTCTAGTTACCAGCTAATTTATCAAAGACATATATAACTAAAATATACAGCTTCCAGTTCCAGCTTTCAATTATTAACTATTTCAGCCAAACATACCCTCAATCTTTTAGCATGCATATTGAAATCAGGATTAAATATAGTGTAACTTTATCGAGTATCGAATTTGGTCTAAACACAAAACCGAATATTGTACCAAATATTTATATACGTTATCGGTAATACCGTACCCGAGAAATAATCTAGTAATCAATATTAAATTGAAATATAGGTTCATCAAAAGCGAACTAAAAAGTAGAAGGGAAAAATAATCTTGAAATCAATATTAAATTGGAAATCAAAGAAAACGGACCCGGGCTGAGATTGCCATACTTTATTGCATTTGGGCTTGTTAAGGCCGGAGAAATCATCCAAATTAGATGGGAAAAAGATCTTCTAGAAACCATTGGTAAATACTTATAAATTAATTAGCATTGTATTCACGTAATATTGCGATGGTAAACAGTTTATATTTTACAACATGTTTTTAAGGATGTAATGATATGTTATCCGTATCACTTATTGTTACGAAAAAGTGTAACACCCCAATTTAATAAAATATATATTTGATATAAAATCACATCTGAATATTTTACGTAAAAGTTTTCATAAAAGCTGAAGCGTAACTGTTGTAAAATCTGTTTGTATCAAAAGATACTCACATATGTACTAATACCAGTTTAAAACTAAAACTTGACATTTACAAATCTAGCGTTAACTGTCTCTAAAAAGTTTATCAAAATGCAGTCAAACCGGAGCTTTACCCTTGTCTTTGCTGAAACCTGCAAAATATTTTAAAATAATATCTGATAAGCTGCGAGATCTTAGTGAGTAAACCAGACTGTCAATCATATCAACTCACGTATAAGATCATATATAAAGATACCACACGTATGTAAGGTAATCAATGCTAGCCTCTGGTTCTAGAACTAGGGTAGCAAACTGAGCCACAGTATTATATCACATCTGAGCCTTACTGCAAATAGCAGGAAGCTTAACAACACATATGAATAATAATAATACATGAATAGTATTCTGATAGGATAACACACATGCTGTAGATATGAAGAATAATCTAGAAGACTCACCTTATAATTAGTAATGTTGTATAATAGTCCACAATTGACAATAATACAATGAACACGCCAATGACAAGTCTCTACATGAAATAATACCAATAATATATTAAACACATGTTGAAACTGAATACTATCAAACTGAAAGATAGGGGCACGCCCGTGCCTAAGTATTGGTGCGACTTCCTCATCCGACTTATAGATCCGACTTACACATCCTAAATCGTACAACTTGCAGTCACGCCCGTGTTAGGCTTGGTATGCCACTGCCCTTACTCCAAAGCACGGGGGGTACCTCATAAGCGAAGGTCGGTCACGGGGCAATAGGCACGCCCGTGCCTTCGCTGGTCTGAACTAGTTAAGTCGGCCAGCTTGCTATTCTTGGCCAAAACTCACTACCAATTCACATCTGATTGATTTTAACCACAATATGGGTGTTTTCCTACACCCCTTACAGCTTTAAACAACATCAAATTCATACAATAACATGCTTTGATCCTAATACATTAAAAGCTTCAAAACCATAAAACAACCTTACCTCAAGGTTTCTTTGAAGGAGATGATACTTTTGGTAGCTTAACAACATTGATTTCTTGATCACAACTTGAAAATAAATCTGGCCAGCTTGAAGCACATATATGTGAATGTTGTTGTGAAAGTGTTTATGCAAATTCTTGACTTTTGAAAGTCAATATATATACAAGTTTTCTAAAATTGCATAAATAGTCCCTTGACTATTCAAGTTTCGTTTTGACGGTTTTGGCCTCTCTATTCTATAACCACATCTTATCACACATATGATCACTTATAACACTTGTACATTACTCATATCAATTTAATAATAAAAATTTGGGTGTTACAACTCTTCTCCATTTGAAAAGATTTCATCCCCAAAATCAACTACTAAAGTGTTCTGGATCTCATCATTTCCTATTCAGGTTCTCATGTGTAATTTAATCCTTTTTTGTACTTCCATTGGACCTTAACCAGTCCAATTTTTATAACGTAAAATTTGTGTATAACGTAAGGCTTTACCCATTCATTCTAATATTCTTATATGTTGCTCCACGTAGTATAGTTTATCATCAATGCTAACATCTTCTAACCGTACAACAGCAGACTCACCTGCTAAACACTTTCTGAGACATAATACACGAAAGGTGTTATGAATCTGTGATAAATCTTCTGGTAACTCCGGTCTATAAGCAACCTTTCTCACACACGTGAAATAATTCTGAATAGTCCGTTAAATCTCGGACTTAGTTTCCCTCTCTTTCTAAATCTAATCACATCTTTCCACAGTGACACTTTTAATGATACATAGTCCCCTACTAGAAACTGAAGTGGTGATCTCTATTTGTCTGCACAACTCTTTTGTCTACTCTGGGCGGCTAACAATCTATTTTATATCTTATGAATCTGTTCTGTTGTTCGTTGTACCAATTCTGTATTACCCAGCTCTTTCTAACCCACATCACCCCATACACTGGAGAACGACATTTATATTATACAACATTTCATACATTCGTTGTACCATTTCTGTATTACCCAGCTCTTTCTAACCCACATCACCCCATACACTGGAGAACGACATTTATATCCTACAACATTTCATACATTGGCATCCTGATGCTGGACTGGTATCTATTATAATACGAAAACTTTGTCAAAAGTAAATATGCACCCCCAGTTTTCTTCTGAATCAATAACACACTCGTGAAACTATGTTCTTACGTTTGTATATTGTAACGCCCCAATTTTCAAAAACATAAATAAAACCATATTTCAAGTTCTTTTAGAATAAAAGAGTTATTTAACAAATAAGCGGAAGCTACAAAACTGTTTTGAACCCTCGGGTTCATATAAAAGCCCGAAAGTTACATATTTACATCAAAAGATGCTTTCTCACTAAACAACTGGGCGTTAAGTTTAAAAACACTGTTTTACTTAAATACATAATAACCGTCAAACTGAAGCTTTGCCCCTTGTCTTTAATAAAACCTGCAAAACATTTTAGAAAATAATATCTGATAAGCTGCGAGTGCTTAGTAAGTAAACTAGACTGCCAATCATATAAACACATGAATATAATCATATGATAAACACTAACAATCACTGATAATAAATCTCTGAGTAATTTACTGAGCCACTACTGCCCAAGGCAGTATGCTTACTGATTCACATGATTAATTAACTGAGCCACTACCGCACAAGGCAGTATGCTTTCTGATATCTGATTAATTAACTGAGCCCCAGTACTGTGCTATTTCTGAGCCACTACTACACAAAGCAGCATGCTTATTATTACTAAGCCTTATTGTACATAGCAGTAAGCTTAACACACATAATATATATATATATATATATATATATATATATATATATACTGTAACACTATTGTAACACTACTGAACCTTACTGAGCATAGCACCTACATCTGAGTGATCTAACATACCAATAACGTGATATAATAACATACATGCCGTAAATATGAATAGTAGTCTAGAAGACTCACCTTATAGTCTGTGATGCTATAACAGTCCACAATCAATAATAATCTAGTGAACGCGCCTCTGATAAGCCTCTACATGAAATAATACTGAATATACATCAACACATGCATCCGCTGAACTGAACGACTGAACAAACACTAGGCACGCCCGTGCCTTACACAAGGTACTCCCGTGCCTTACACCCAGACCACCCCGTGGTCTCTAGGCACCCTCTGGGCCTTTCTAGAACAGGGCACGCCCGTACCTCCTTAGGTACGGCCAGGGGCACGGTTGGATCTTGAAGGTCACGCCCGTGCCCTTCAACTGGTAGCAGCAGTTTGGCCGACTTACTTGCTGTCTCCGGCCAAAACACCCCAAAAACCCAACTTTAATACATAAAAACGCTACTGGGATGTTTTCCTACATCCCAAACAACTTCTAATCCATAACTAACAACAATAACATGCTGAAATCTGTGATTCACCATTGGATCACTTAAAAACCCATAAAACTTCAAAGTATATAATCAAGAACCCTTACCTCCACTTGTGATCAACTGAAATCTGTTGTAGGCACTTGTTCTAGCTCCAAAGATTCCAAAATACTTCTGCTCCAAAGCATAAATGAAATTACAAGTGAGTTTTATGAAAACTTTGACTATAAGAAAGTCAAAGTTGGCTATTTATATTAAAACTATGGACTAATTGCACAATTAGTCCCTCAACCTTTCCAAGTTCCGTTTTAACGGTTTTAGCCCCTCTAGTTTATAACCACATACTATCTCATATATCCATTTTGTACATTTCTCGCGTTAACTTAATAATAGAATTTCCGGGTGTTACAACTCTTCCCCACTTGAAATGATTTCGTCCCCGAAATCAACTGCTGTAAAGTTCTGAATAATATCATCATTTCCTGTACAGGCCCTCATGTATATTCTGACCCCTCTTCTATACCTTTACCGGTTCCTTGACCCTTCTACTTTGTTTATTAGATTCAACTGCTAACATCTGCTGAAATATAACACACGAAAAGGTGTTCTGAATTTATAACAACTCTTCTGACAACTCTGATATATAAACTGCTTTTCCCCACATGTGCAATAATTCTGAATAACTGATTGAATTCCGGGTTTAGTTTTCTCTCTTTTCTGAATCTGATCATCACTTCCACAGTACCACTGTCAATAATACATACTTCTTCACTGAAACCGATGTGATGATCTCTGTTTATTTGTATAACCCCTCTGTCTATCCTGATCATCTTACAATCTATTACATATCTTCTGAATCTGTTCTGTCTTTCGCTATACCATTTCTGTACTACCCCACTCTGTCTGACTCACATCACCCAATACACTGAAGTTCAATATTAATATCATACATTAGCATCCTGGCGCTGGACTGGTATCTGTTATAACACGAATTTCTGTCAAACAAATTTACACCCCCGGTTTTCCTTCGGAATCGATAACACAATCATAACATATGTTTTTCATCAACTGCATATTCCTTTCATTCTAACTGTACTAAAATAAGACTTATCCCTCAACTCAATATGAAATCTGTTCCAAATTCTGAAAACACAACTGGCATCCCTGTCTGATTAAGTAGAAACTGATGTAATACCACAAGATACAATTTCTTTCGCACATACCTCTGTTAACTGTTCTGCATAACAAGTTTTCTCTAATGAAAACAAGTTATATATCTTTAAGGATATTTCCCCACTTGTCTGACTATATCTCATTTTACCTCCAGCTATCAATAATTCACTCTTAGGTATTCATACCCCTAGTAACATCTAACTACATTATCACTATAAACTTATGAATTTCATATAGGTGTGTCTTACACGCACCCCATAATCTGATACTCATATACGACCATATCCGATTAACATATCATAACTGTTTTTAAACTGATTAACTACTTGTCCCCTTTAATCCCTTCGTTATAATATTTTTTCACCTTTGATCACCTTTCACTGAACTGTTCTCAACACCTCTGAATAAGAGTGTCGTCACTATCATTTAGATAATTAATTCAAATAAGTATTATTTCTGGTTTCCTGTTTAAACTGTCGGCTATACCATTAGCCTTACTCTGAATAACATAGTATTATATTCACAACCCTCCACTGATTCTGACCACTGTTTTTGTCACCTTTACAGGTCTTTCTTACTCAACAATTATTCCCAACTGTTATAATTTAGTGTAAACAACACTTCACATACAAACACATAATCTCATCATACCATACTGAATGCTACTGTAACATACTAACGGTAGTCTTACATCTACTCATCTCTAAATGCTATCGCAGCGCACTGATGATAGTCTTACATCACCTATGAATGCTATTGCGGCGCACCGACAATAGTCTTACATCCACATATCCACCCACTATCGAGGTATAACCATCACGTATCATATACATAACATGTCACATATACTACTATCAAGTGCAAGTCGGTGTATTCATCCTCATCCTATTTTAACTGTCTAAAAGTGTAAGCAATAATTCTGCCCCTCTGCATTACGACACAATCCCTGCCGCTGTACAAAGCAAACTCAAACCACTGTCATTTCTTTAATCAATTCAGGTAGCGCAAAACTGTCGTTTCACAAAATTTCTGTTAACAATCCCATAATGATACTGACCACAATCTGCCTGTCTGATGGTAACCCTGGGTACTTCCTCGGTTTACACGTCGAATATTCGTATACTACTTTCGCATCTTCAAAACTCATCAGTTTCTTCTCTAACTAATACTCGTAACACAAACTAAAGAAATAGTATATCCATACTGAGGATACTTCCTATTTCTATAAACTAGCCATATACATAACTTTTTGGTTTTTGGTACTAACACATATATATAGTTCTTCCCCACTTGGGATATGAACTCATATCACTTTCTGTTCACATAATAATGCAACCTGGTTACTATCAAACCAGTCTATTCCAATTACTGTTTGGAATTCTCTCATAATCATGGCTATAGTTTCAACAAGAAATCTAACTGTATCTAGTTCTAGCATACTTGACTGAAATCTTTACAGAATAACTAAATGCTAACAATTTACTTGTAGCAGAATCAAATAACATACGAGCAGACAAACTGTTGACAAGATATATACCTGGAACTACACCTGGCTTTGTTTATACTCCTTCTCCCTCTTCATCTCAGAATATGCGTAGACGGTAAAGTTGAAGCAGACTTGAAATCGGTAAGCGCCGTTATTGCGGTTGGATTGGGACATTCAGACCTCTGATGACCTGACTGATAACAATTATAACACACTTTGATCGGATTCTTGCAATCTCTGCTCCAGTGATCAGGTTTCCCACATTTATAACATACCAAAGAACCAACCCTGCATTCTCCCAAACGATGTTTCTTGCATAACAAACAAACTGGATATGTCTTCTGCATCACCATCTTTTCTTGAGTTTCAACTCTCGGTTTCTTATACACTGGCGTCGCCTTCTCCACTGGCTTCTTCTTTGTTTCCTGTCTGATCAACTCTAACTCTCTAGCCCTTGCAGCATCCATCATGGATTTCACTGTTTGATGCTTACTAGCATCAATAAACTCTTGAATGCTAGGCTTGAGCACCATCATGTACCTATACATCTTCATCTTTTCATTTGCCACATAGTCTGGGCAAAAACGAGCTTTCTCCATAAACTTTGCATTAATCTCCGGTACAGTCTCCTTTGTCTGTTTCAATTTGTGGAATTCATCCACAATCTTATCAACTTCTGTCTGTGGTACAAATTGTTCAAAAACAATTTCTTTAAACTCTTCCCATGTCATAACTTCTATCTGAACATAACCTCTTTGTTTTACCTCCATATCCCACCAATCCTTAGCTGCACTTCTCAGTTGATTGGTTGCATATCTCACCTTATTCTCAGTGCACACGAACAAGTGTGAAACGCACCTTCAATTTTCGGAGATCCATCTGTGACTGACGACTGGATCAGTTGCCCCATGAAACAGTGGTGGCTGACAAGCTGCAAAGTCTCTGAACGTACAACTTTTCGGTGCTTCACGTATAATAACCTGAGGTTGAAGATTAACCCCAACACCTGCAGCAGTTAACCTAGCTGCGACTTCCTGCCCAATCACTTCCTTATTCTGATCATTTACCTGATCTACAACCTGTTTTATGATATATGGAATACTTCGTTCCAAAGCTTTACTAATTTCCCTCGCTACAATTTCTCTAATTGCAGCTTCTGGTATTTCCTGATTTATCTCTGGGGCTCCTCCCTCCCCATCATACTGTGTTCCTAACAGAACATGCTCATCTGTCACACTGGTCTCTACCCCTTCGGGTCTACGACTAGGACCACCCTTAACATTATTAACTGCTCTTGAACCTCTTGTATTAACCATCCTGGTAGTATAGATAAAGCATTTAGAAAAGGTAGCTCTATCACACCATCCTCTATAACAAACAGTTACTAGTACATCCAACATATCAGTACACCTATCATCTGATCCAAAGTATTTCTGCATATACTAAGGCATTCTATACATCTATAATCTCAGGTGTACTACTTCTACAAGTACCCCTCACCCGATTCACAAGATTCCTCATGATTTCATTAAGTTCCAACACGTATCACATGTCTGTAATAATATGAGCTCTTATATTATTATAAACACATTACACACGTTCGATCTTAACTTTACCACAAAAGTCCCGATTCACAGGCTTAGGCCATGTATCTCTAATAAAATATATCACATATTCATGTCATAATTTATCTCATACTGACTGCACATGTAAAATCAACTCTTAACAGTTGTAAGCACACATATCATTTCTGTCCTAAACACATCATGCACTGACACATAATGCTCGCATAACACATATCAATATAATTACTAGTATACTCACTAAGCTGCAAGCCTCCAGTTTGACTAACTTCGCGGAACCATGGTTTAAGTCTAGACAATGCATAACACACCTCCAGATCCCTCAAACCGTGGCTCTGATACCAAGTTGTAACGCCCCAATTTTCAAAAACATAAATAAAACCATATTTCAAGTTCTTTTAGAATAAAAGAGTTATTTAACAAATAAGCGGAAGCTACAAAACTGTTTTGAACCCTCGGGTTCATATAAAAGCCTGAAAGTTACATATTTACATCAAAAGATGCTTTCTCACTAAACAATTGGGCGTTAAGTTTAAAAACACTGTTTTACTAAAATACATAACAACCGTCAAACTAAAGCTTTGCCCCTTGTCTTTAATAAAACCTGCAAAACATTTTAGAAAATAATATCTGATAAGCTGCGATAGCTTAGTGAGTAAACTAGACTGCCAATCATATAAACACATAAATATAATCATATGATAAACACTAACAATCACTGATAATAAATCTCTGAGTAATTTACTGAGCCACTACTGCCCAAGGCAGTATGCTTACTGATTCACATGATTAATTAACTGAGCCACTACTACACAAGGCAGTATGCTTTCTGATATCTGATTAATTAACTGAGCTCCAGTACTGTGCTATTTCTGAGCCACTACTACACAAAGCAGCATGCTTATTATTACTGAGCCTTATTGTACATAGCAGTAAGCTTAACACACATAATATATATATATATACTGTAACATTATTGTAACACTACTGAACCTTACTGAGCATAGCACCTACATCTGAGTGATCTAACATACCAATAACGTGATATAATAACATACATGCCGTAAATATGAATAGTAGTCTAGAAGACTCACCTTATAGTCGGTGATGCTATAACAGTCCACAATCAATAATAATCTAGCGAACGCGCCTCTGATAAGCCTCTACATGAAATAATACTGAATATACATCAACACATGCATCCGCTGAACTGAACGACTGAACAAACACTAAGCACGCCCGTGCCTTACACAAGGTACTCCCGTGCCTTACACCCAGACCACCCCGTGGTCTCTAGGCACCCTCTGGGCCTTTCTAGAACAGGGCACGCCCGTACCTCCTTAGGTACGGCCAGGGGCACGGTTGGATCTTGAAGGTCACGCCCGTGCCCTTCAACTGGTAGCAGCAGTTTGGCCGACTTACTTGCTGTCTCCGGCCAAAACACCCCAAAAACCCAACTTTAATACATAAAAACGCTACTGGGATGTTTTCCTACATCCCAAACAACTTCTAATCCATAACTAACAACAATAACATGCTGGAATCTGTGATTCACCATTGAATCACTTAAAAACCCATAAAACTTCAAAGTATATAATCAAGAACCCTTACCTCCACTTGTGATCAACTGAAATCTGTTGTAGGCACTTGTTCTAGCTCCAAAGATTCCAAAATACTTCTGCTCCAGAGCATTAATGAAATTACAAGTGAGTTTTATGAAGACTTTGACTATAAGAAAGTCAAAGTTGGCTATTTATATTAAAACTATGGACTAATTGCACAATTAGTCCCTCAACCTTTCCAAGTTCCGTTTTGACGGTTTTAGCCCCTCTAGTTTATAACCACATACTATCTCATATATCCATTTTGTACATTTCTCACGTTAACTTAATAATAGAATTTCCGGGTGTTACATATATTTCTTCCATTCTGACTATGAATCTGAGGATGATAGATTGTACTGAGATGAAGTTTTGTTCTCGACTATGTATGAAATCTGTTCAAAAACCTGGAAGTGAATCTGGTATCCCTGTTTGATACAATAGAGACTGATATGGTATGACAAGACACGGCCTCTTTCACATACACATCTATTAAACGCTCTGAGGAATAAGTCTCTCTAATGAAAACAAACTATACACTTTTAATTAACCTGTCTACAATCACCCTTATCACATTATAACCTCGTGGGGTTTCGGGTAATTTGGTATTTAGGTCCATAGTAATATTTTCTCGTTTCTAGATTGGTATCTCCACATATAATAACTTCTCATATGGTTTCTGATGTTTAGCTTTCACTTGTTCACATTTAAAAACGTTTATTCACTTGTTTGACTACATCTCGATTCACACCTAACCACCAACAATCTACCCTCATGTCTTTATACTTTTGGTAGTTCCTGGCTGAATAGAAAATCTAAACATGTGAGCTTCATTTAGATGTATCTGGCGCGCATCTCATAACTTGATACTCATACACGATCATATCTGGTCAATACATCATAATTGTCTTTAATAAGATTAATTACTTGCTCTATATTATTTTCACTTTTGATCACTTTTGACTGAGATGTTCTGATCACATTAATTAAGGGCATTGTAATTATCATTTTGATGGCTAATCCTTCATAAGTATTGTTTCTGACTTTCTTGTTCAAAACGTTGGCTAATTAGGAGAGAGAGTGAAATGGTTATAGATTGAGTGGATGAGATTAATCTTTACTACTCTATAAAGCATTTAACTCTTTTTTAAGAGAACTTTATAAGTTAAGTAGTACAAGTAATATAGCATGCTTTACAATAAATTTCAGCAATAATCTTAACACTTTTAAAATAGTACAACTCAAATATCATTATTTACAATATGTTCAAAACACTTTAAAACTGTCAAAAAATTTAATTACATAAGACTGTCATAATTTAAATATATAATTAATACTTTAAAATTGTCAAAAAATTAATTACAAAAACTGTTAGAATTTAAATACATAATTAATGCTTACTATTTTCAAAAAGTTTTATATTTTACCATGCAACATCACAAATAACATGTTGAATTGATATGTCAACAAATGAAACTATTTTACCCCGCCGCATCGTGCGGGTAAATACTAGTTTAAATATAATGAAAGGCTAAAATTTTGTCTTGATTGAATTTTAAAAACTCTTAAAATTTAGGAGGAGAGTGTTAAATGATTTATATAGTAGTATAGATATAGATATTTACATTTAATTACGTTTTTGGTCCCGGTAGTTAGGTGATTTTAGCGGTTTTGGTTTCTAACCTTTTATTTTTATGATTTTATTGCATAAACAACTAAACCTCTTACAAATTGGTATTTGGTCAAAGTTGAATGACCAAACTACTCATACCCTCCTTTTTTATTTCATCCTTTAATTTTTATTCAATTTTTAAATTTGTTTTAGTAATTAAAAAAATTAAAAAATTAAAGTAAAAAGAGAATTGATGGGTGTTATTTCATCTGGGTTGCTTACATTTTTTAGAGTTAATTTCATAAATGGTCCTTTAACTAACCACAAATTGCAAGTTTAGTCATTTTTTTAAAAAAGTTGCAAGCTTGGTACTTTAACTACCATTTTGTTGCAGTCATAGTCCTTATTAACAGAATCTGTTAGTTTGTTCTGTTAAGTACCCTCATGTGCACTACACATGAGGGCATTTTTATCATTTTATCTCTTTATTAATTTTCAATGTTAAATAATATTTTATTTAAAAAAATAAAAAAACTCCTTTTTCATCTCTCTCAAGATGTCTCTCTCTGTCCCTAAACTCTCATACACCCTCCCTCTCTCCTCTCCTCTCTCTATCACTCTCTCTCAAATAGATTCAAAGAATGAGTATAGATTCATCATAGATAGTTAGGTTCAAAGGATAAGCATGTTCATCTGACAGAACTCAGTTCAAAACAATTAACAACTTCAAAGATGAACCTGTTAGTCTCTCTCACTCACTACTATCTGTACAAAGCACCACTACCACCACCAACACCATCACGAAATCACCATGAACCACCACCACCATGAGACCACCACCAACACCCTCATCTGATCACAACCGTAAACATCATCAGATCTATAAAGAACTCCAAAGAAATAAGATTTAAAGATCTGGGGGAGACAAGAACTCAAAAGAAAATGAAATTTGAAGATTTGGGGAGACAATATTTAGATCTGGAATTTGAAGATTTGGGGAGACAAGAACTCACCTTAAACTTAGATTTGAAACCTTAGATCTGAAACACCATATTTCTCCTCATCATCGACTGAATCATATATTGAAGAGAGAGAGAGAGAGAGAGAGAGAAAGATGAAGCACCGGTGATGGTAGTGGTGATCTTCGACAAAGGCAACGACGGAGGTAGTGGCGATGTATGACAAAGGCAACGACGGAGGTAAGTGTTACATCCGACGGTGGAGACTTGTTGCCGGAGAATGCAGTGGGTGGCGATAGTGGCAGTGGGAGGTATGTGTCTAGGGAGAATGTGTGAGAGAGAGAGAGAGAGAGAGAGAGAAAACTGATAAAGTAAGTTTGGTTTTTTCATTTTTTTAAAAAAGTTAAATATTATTTAACATTGAAAATTAATTAAGAGATAAAATGACAAAAATGCCCTCATGTGCAATGCACATGAGGGGACTTAACGGAACAAACTAATAGATTCCGTTAATAAGGACTATGACCGCAATAAAATGGTTGTTAAAGGACCAAGCTTGCAACTTTTTCAAAAAAAGGACTAAACTTGCAATTTATGATTAGTTAAAGGGCCATTTATGAAATTAACTCCATTTTTCATGTGAAAATGATATTATTTGCATTTAGATTGCATTTGATGTGAAAATATTGTTATTTGTATTTTAGATTGCTGTTATTTGCATTTTTATGTGAAAATACCGTTGTTTAGATTGTCGTTGCTTGCATTTTTGATGTAAAAATATTGTTGCTTGCATTTTATATTGTTATTGCTTGCATTTTATATTGTTATTGCTTGCATTTTTTATATGAAAATGCTTTTATACTTGTGTTTCTTTTAGATTTTTTAATGCATATGGATTAATTAACATGTAGATGTTGGTAAAATTGGATTTTGATTTTCATCTAATCTATTTCTCTACTAGATCTGTTCTTTTTTCATTTTCGAAGCATTTGCATATTCGAGACCACTTGCATTTTCAGAAGAAAAAAATCAGAAATATATCAAGTCTAGTATTGAATTAAAAAGAATGAAAAACGGAATCGATTGGTATAATTTTTTTTCTAAAAATCTTAAATATGATGAAAATATAGTTAACTAAAGATTTGATGGTATTAAAAAAAGGGTCTAGGGGTTTTTGTGAGGGTGGGTGAGTTTAATTTTTGATAGTTTTTCTCATTTTAGCCTTTTAAAAATTGTCACATGTCATTACGACAAAGGTTCTATGGGTTTTATGGTTAAACATGGTTCTATATATAATCATATCCCGTATATCTATACTATATTATAAAACATTTAAGCCATTGAAATCTCTTAATTTTAAGTAATTTGAAATTACTAATTTACCCCTTATTTAACCCTATAAGGAAACTATTATATAGAGTTAATTAGATTTTTAAATACCATTTTCATAACTAAACCTTCCATAATAAATAATATTTAAAAAAGTTAAGTAAATGCAAATTAATTTTCAACCTACATGATATTAAATACAAATTAAAAATTAAATAAAAAGAATCTTCATAAAAATAATAGTTTTAATATTTTATCATATAACACATATTTAATTTAAGTATTAAAAAATACGTATAGCTAGAACTTATAAACCTAATAACATGTAACATAAATTTATAGACCTTTCCAGATTACTCGTGTAATTAAAACAAAAGGTTTAATTTATAATATATTAAATATTCTTTTTGTTTCTCATTTTATTGTTTTTTAAAATTAATAAAAGAGTTATAAGGAAAATAGAAATAAAAGAAATGGAAACATGAGAAAGAAAATAGATACATTACAAACGAAAATTGTTCGATGTCATTATAATGCGTGGTATAATACTCTTACGTTATTAAAAACGGACATGTTATCGAGTATAAATTATTTATAGCCGTTGCATTGCACGGGTACAATGCTAGTATATATATGTATATGTATGTATGTATGTAAAAATGAGAACTGTTTTTCGCCTGAGAACCGTTTGTAACATAATTAATGACTCGTTAATAGGGGTATTTTGATCATGTATATATTTACTTAACAGGTGGACCGTCATTAACGAGTGGAATTTAATTTCCTAAATTATTCCTCATTAATTCGTTATTAATGAGCGCATTAAAAATTATTAACACGCCCTTATAGTTAATAGTCACTGATTTATAAATTATAAGTTTCAAGATTAGTTCTCGCATGAAAAATACTCCTCATTTGAATCATACTTTATATATAATATAAATATTTTATATGTTTAATTTTTATATTTATGTATAGCATTTTAATGAAAATTTCAAATAATACCCAAGAGCCTAAACGCATTTTTTATATATAATATATTTTATATTTATATTTGTATATAACATTTTAACAAAAAATTTAAAAAATACTAAGACCAAACAAGTCAAGAATAAACAAGTTTAAACAAGCTCAAGTTTTAAAAACCTTAAATGATTCTGATTCGATAAGTATGAGGTTCGGGTTTGGCTAAATTGAATAGCACCTCTATAGATTTATTTTTACCAGAGAACTTCCATAGTTCCGTACGTACGTTATCGGTTTCAATCACAAGCTTCATTTCTAGCCTTGAAACGCCAATAATTGTCTTATTTTTCACGTCTTTTAGGTCGTTAGGTTATGATAAGAATAAGATGGTCACAACTTTAACTAGTTAATACTATATATATATATATATATATATATATATATATATATATATATATATATATATATAAGGGAGGGTTCTTACAAAAAGCTCTTTATTTGCGAAAAATACGAGAAGCAATTTCAGACACTCATTTGTATTTGATCTAGTGGTGTAGATTAATTATGTTTTTTTTATTTTTTTTAATTTAAAAGAGTATAATAGTAAACAAAATTTTTCTCTTTCCAATTTATTTTCCTTTCCTATTTTTCTCTCTCTTAATTTCAAATAAAAAATAATAATTTAAAAATAATTTATTAGAAATTATTAATTTTACGGAATTCACCATTCAATAAACCCAAAAAATTTATAAGTTTTTCACCGATGTTTTATTTAACAAATAAAATTCAATATTGAACAAGACTATAGATACATAAATTTTTCTATTAAATAATACCCATTCACCAATAATCGAATAATTAACTATTCATAGTTGGAACCTTAAAATGTGTCGTGTTACACAATTTACAAGTTTTTCGCTGATGCTTTATTCAACAATGAACATATCCAAAATTCGATAAGCCGTTGTTTATTATTGAACGATGTAGTTACTCAAAAAAATACATTTATTTCTTTGATAGTGGCAATATATATATTTAAATAATACCGAAAGCAACCAAATTAATTAATTTAATAGGAAAATTAAGAAAAACAGTACGTAGTTGGTGCCAATTTTACAATCTCATCCCAACAAAACCATAAACCGACGTTAATAGCCCCTGTTATATTGTTATGTATGTGTAATTGGTCTTTGGTTTAAAAGACGATGAACGGATCTAATCATCACGGTGAATGAGAAAACAAAAAAAATTGAATAGAAAAACCAGAATAGATCGGCGCTGGTGTTTCGGATCTGCAAAAAATTGGGTTTTACGTGTGTTCATCGGCTTCTGTAGCTTCGGATCTATGAAGGTAGTCAAGGGTTTTACCCATGTCCATCGGCTTCGGTGGCTGTAGTGGTGTTCACAACTGGGCAGCGACTAACGACCGGCGACTAGGCGGATAGGGGTCGGCGGTCTGTTCATCGGGTAGTTGGTGATCGACAGACGTTGGGTGGTTGGTGACCGGCGACCGGCGACTAGGCGGAATGGCTGCGATCGACAGATGTTGGGTGGTTTCTAGGCGGACAGAGCTTGGTGATGGTCAAGGAACACTCCCTTCTCCGGCAGCCATTGAACGTCGACCATGGTGGTTGTTTTGAGGGCGGCGGTTAGAGGCACCACCGAGAGAGATTTAGGGCTAGGTTATTTTTGCTTTTTTGAGATACCTTCTCCGGCAACCGCAATGGTTGCTCCGACGAGGGGGGAGGGGCGGCGGCGGCGGTTGAGTTATGGAGAGAGAGAGAGAGAGAGAGAGGATAGGGTGTTGGTGAAACTTGAAATTGTGATAAATACGTAGGGAGGATGGAGATATTATATATATATTTAAATTATTGGTAATTAATTTCTATTTAGGTAAATAGTATTTGAGAGAGATTATAGGAAAGAGATGATAGGAGAGAGAAGGTTATAATGACTAGATTATCCTTTAATTAATTTAGTTGATAATTTTGAATTTTAATTTATTTACTAAATTGTCATTGTTAATCTTAACCATCAATTAATTAATCGTAGGGTTCATATTGTTTCTCGCACTTTTTGCAAATAAGATACTTTTCGCATGAACCTTTCTCTCTCTCTCTCTATATATATATATATATATAGTGAAAGGTTCATTTAAGAATCGTTTTTATTGTGAGAACCGCAGGAACCAATCCTAGCCGTTCAATTTGCACTCCTTCTATTAGATTGCCCACCCATGAATTCCTTACATGCACCCTGCCACACCCAATCCCCCACGCTCTTCATCCATCAATTCCATTATCCAAAATGAACGGCTAAGATTGATTCTCACAATAAAAACGGTTCTCAAATGAACATTCCCCTATATATATATATATATATATATATATATATATATATATAGGGTTCAAACGAGAAATGTTTTTCGTACGAGAAATGCGAGAATCAATCTTGGCCGTTTATTTTGGATAATAGAATTCATTGATGAAGAGCGTGAGAGGATTGAGTGTGGCAGGGTGCATGTAAGAAATTCATGGGTGGGCAATCCAATTAAAAAAGGGGGAATTGGACGGCTAAGATTGGTTCTCGCGGTTCTCGTATAAAAAACAGTTCTCGTTTGAACTTTTGCTTATATTTATATATATATATATATATATATATGGTAGAGATCAAGTAAAAATGATTTTATGGTAAAAAGGGTAAGAGGTAATAAAAAAATCCTTTTTATTGATCAAAACTATTTCTTCATCAATTTATTTTTGATGAATCCAACATATTCATCACTTTTTACATAGCAAAAGAGATTTTCAAATGTAGATTTTGAAACCAAAATTTTGGAATAATTTGTTGATGAACAAAATGCTTTCATCTAAAAAGTGATGAATATGTTGGATTCATCAAAAAGAAATCGATGAAGAACTAGTTTTAATCAAGAAAGATGATGAACTAACAATTATCAGCTGATGTATATACCGAAAAATGATCAAATAATCATTCTTTTTACACTTTTTATTTTAATTTCCTTTTTATTTAATCTCATCCTTATATATATATACAATAATTATATATATATATATATATATATATATATCAATGTCAATTCTTTAATCATTGGTTTTTATAAAATAAAAACTTTTCCAATTATTCTATATCTCATACAATGATGATATCCAAGCTAGAGAGCCCACACCATACTGTCTTTTTAATTGATTAATTAATTAATTAGTTCCAAAACAATATTTATCAAATTGACAGACTGTTGCAATTGTTTATCCAGAAAAACTCAAGAGGTCCCCAAAGTGTAAAGCCTCAAGTAACAAACTCATGTGACAAGTAACAAACTTAGATGCAAAATACACCAGCATGATCATCAACCTAATATATATATCCTCAACAATAAGTTAAAGTGGACCTTTAGATGTTTACATAACAACTATAACAATAGCTCTATAAGTAAAATGTAAACATAAACCGTAATATGTTTCGATCTCATAACATGGTTTTGTATTCGATCGGTTGTTTAACTTTAGTTTCATGTCGAAGGAAAAATCATAAATTTATGTTTAATGTGATGAATGAGACGCCTAAGTGTTGTCTTGATCTAACTACAAAAACCGTACGAATAGATCTTAAATTGTTTTTCTTTCTTTTCAAAATGCCGTTGTTAATTCTTTTTTCTCCATAACTATGATAGGTATGTTGGATTGTTCAGTAACATTGATTTAGATCCATGCACACCCTATCAACATATGTCTCGGAAAAAAAGGCTACACATGTTATTTACGCATTCTAGAACCGACCATAACGAGTACAAAGGTGGTACCGTCAAGCCAATGTCAAAGGGCAGGACCATTAGGTTCATGGTCCATATGGTGTGACCGATCAAGGTGCATCAACATTGGAGGCAAGACGCCCCGGCCTAGTTAAAATATGTGGGGAGAAGATAACGAAAGATTTTGTGTTGTCATGACATCATACATTCATACGGTACCACAAGGAATTCATAACCGATTGTTTGTATGATCATTTGAATTGGGCCTACACCCACAAATATCATTTTCTAACCCTAATATTGAAAGAAAAATTAAAAAGAATTACATTATTAGTCCTTTAAGAAATAAAAAGTGGTTATATGAAGTAATCTAGACACCAAGAGTGAAAGTTCCATTAAAGTGAGTATGAACCAAAAGCGAAAAAAAAATATACAACTAGTTACTAATGTTGTATAAGTCATTACATCATACTTACTATACCGTGTTTCACAAACAAATCAAACAAAGAACAAAGAACACAAGGCCAAAACCCTAAGATGCGATAATTTTCTCAAACAAGCCGAGTCTGTTATCAGATAATCTTGAATTAAACGCGGATTTCTTATACTCGAACCAAGTGAATTCCTTGTACAAGCTATCCTCCTCTCCTTGCATAAGCGATGGCAATGGTGCTATTTTCTCACTCAATGGTGGTCCACCAAAATATATCATTGAGACTCTACTCTTTGTACCATTTGCCACCACCCTATGCTTCACACTCTTGAATCTTCCATTGGTCATCACCTACATGTCCAAACAAACTTTTTTATAATCAAACTATTGAAAAAACATTAATCAAAACACATGTGATTAGTTTAAGATAATTATTAATATTGCTAAATAATCTTTAAAGGTATTAGAATATATATATATATATATATATATATATATATATATATATGTTTCTATTATATGCACATGATGTTGTACATAACGAGGTAACAAGTGGTGTACGAATTACTTTGTGTCATTAAATAGAAGGATGATTTGTGCGAAATAATTTATTGATGCATACAGTAAAAAAAATGGTTGTTTGAACCGTTATATCCTTAAATTTGTGAATAAAAATAATAGATAGTGCATTAATACTAATGAAATTTCCTTACCGTTTAAAAAAGGATAATAAATTGAAAAGGGTATAAATGTCCTAATAATTATATATATAAAAAGTTATTCCGTACAAATCATTCGGTAGATGCTACGTAGGAAAGATAGCAACTTTTGAAGTCTTTCTTTGATAAACTCGAGATTTTTAAAGAAATATGACCAAGACCGTAGAAAAAGAAAGTGACTTGCTGGATTTGAGAAAAAGATTGATTTTGACCTAGGAAGCAAATACATCGATGCTGATGGAGAATCTACACAGATTCATTTGACTTCTTACTTCGTTTTTTCTTAAAGTTTTCTAAAAAATTGTATTAAATTGTACGTCTTTTGATACTACAAGAAAAGTAAAGCCAGTTGGTCAATTACCTGTAAAGAATCGCCAACATTGATGAAGAAAGAGTCAGAATCTGGAGGAACAGACATCCAGCTTCCATCTCTCAATGAGATTTCAAGCCCAGATGTGTTGTTAGATCGCAAAACTGAGATGATTTGTGGGTCTGTGTGTTCTCCAAACCCCACCAATTTCTGGCCATTTCTTTCGTTTTCTTGAAACTCCGGGCACGGTGGGTAATGATTTAGCCGGAAAACTGAGTCACTCTGTTCATCCATCAACAGCTTACTAAACACATTCCTTGGCTGCAGTTTCATTTCATCTGCTAATAACTCAAGAATATCACACGCCATCGTCTTCACTGATGTCACGTAATCATTAACAGCATCTCTACAAAAGAAAAAACAAAGAAACATATTTAAGTTAATTGGTCGAAGAAACAGAGCATGACTCTTTGGTTAACAGAGCATCGTCTTACTGGAAGTTTTCTGGGTAATCCGAGCCGGGTTTCGCATTGAGAAGAAGGTATTCGACCCACCCAACATCCCCGTTTCTACCAATGCTTTTATTCCCGTAACCAAACGGGTTGGGTGGTCCGGACTGTTCTTTGACAGAAAGAGGATAAGAGAAGAACTTGACCGCCTCTCCTTCGAGTTTAGTGATGAATTTTGTAGGAATTCCATGATTAACGACCTTAAAAAATCCGAAATCTTGACAGGCCTTAACAAGATGGTGTTTTGATTCTGGTTTTGAAAGGTCAATGAGAGGGATATCAGGAATGATTAATGGGTTTGTGTTTGGTATAACGGTTTTGGGGAAGAACTGATCAATCGGAGGTTTTGAGAGAACAACCATGGTTGTAAAACTTGATAAAGATCGAGTCTTTGAAAGCAGAATGATTGGGTCTTTTTCAAATTGAAAAATGAGGTTAATGTGAAGAAACAATGAAGAATGAAGGGAAACAGAGGTGTATATATACATGATATATCTATATGCATATATATTTATAGACTTTGAGGCTATGGATATTGCTGCGTGGTTTCGTGGTCAGAGAAAGATAGTCAAATTTGACTTTATGAGTTTATGACACAAATAATTAAATAATAAAGCAGGGTTTTTTTATATTTTCTTTTATTGAAAAATGCATGGTCAAAATCTATGTGTTTGACAAACCACCACTAAGAAAAATAAGTAAACTTGTTGGATATTTTGTGAATATTCAATTCACAATTGGGGTTTCATTTTCAAACTTCATGCTTTCAAGTTTCCCCAAGGTCATTAGGGTTGGCATATTATTTTAAGATTCTAGAAAGTAACGCATTTTGAGTTTTCTTTCTTAAATTAAACATCTCGTCGTATAAAAGGGATTTCTCGTTTTACCAGATATTTTGATTACAAGACTAGTATATTCGTTTCTATACATACGCAAGCAAGCGCAGTCATCTCTCTTGTTCATGTAAATTCGGAGTTACTTTACTCACTTTTACTACAAAACCAAAGTCCATTCAATAAAGCTGACGACACAATAAGCTAGTTTCATATAACCGATCACCAACAAGAAGCTCGGCATTGCATACATTTAAGAAGTTTGTTATAAACGTGACAACAATATGACGTAAAGATGTCCTCTTATGGAAAGAAGAAGATGACAACGTCATCATGATCTCCTTATCCACGACGCTCTTATCATATAAACTCAATACCGATAACGGCAACTATATGCATATTAAAATTTGATTTTCAAAGCCGATGTGTATATGAACATTGAGCATTAATTTTTTTAGTGGTTGGTGTGATCCCTAAGTTGTGGGGTTATTGGTTGTTTGTTCATAGATGTTAGGTGGAATGCACAAGTTGAAGACATTGTTAATAGTTAGTCTATGGTTAGACCATAATTGCAAACATTGGTAAAGTAATCTTACAATGGGGTACCAAACTTTACTCCATAATATAGAGCACATAAAATAGAAGCCTTTTATTACAGGATAAGGTTAAATATATCTTTTGGGATAAGGTTGAACTCCAATCCACCTTTTCAAACATCAAAAAGAATTTACTTACCATATGCCTAAAGTGAATTTATCACTAGGTGAGTGGTTGGCTATCCAGGAAAGAAGTTTGCATATATAATTGTACTAAAAGGAGTAAAATAAGAGATGCATGAATGTAATGCATTTGATGAGGAGAATATGCAAAAAGAGATTTCACAAACATATTTTTTATAGGACATTGAATATTATACATGATAATACAAACAAATTTGATAATGAATTCGATGTTGAATCTAAGTTGAGCACTCATTGAAGCTGTCTGAAACTGATTTAATGCATTTCAGATCAACTACTGATCATGTGATTTTTCTAGCACTCGTTAAAGCTACATGTGTTTGTTTAGTACTTGCTGAAGTTTTTGACCCTGTTACATAAGTGTTTTTAAATAGCGGTAATAATTCTGTAACTATACATAACTGAGTTAGATAATTATTGTTAGTAAAATAAACATTTTTGGGTGACTCTAAATGGAATAAACCAACTTGAAATTTTGATATATGTCACTAAACAATGTTTTATGGATTATCCAAAATTGATATTCATGATACTTAATAAGAGTCGAATGATCAATACAAGAAAGTAACTCCCACATACACAATCATTAAACGTTTGAAGCTATTGATTTCCCCATACCTTTTACAACTACTCTCGTAACAACTTTGGGCTCAAAAAGGTGTAGAAAATAAGTTTAACTGCAATTGTTAAGTTGTAAAAGCTTAGATTTGTGGTTTATTTATCAATCTTTTAAGTAGTGTCATCTCGTATGTATGGTCAGTTATAGATGGCAACAGGGTCGCGAATGTCAGGATTCGCACTCTCGATCCACATCCCTGTTCCTCATACCAATCCCCATCCTCGTCCCCATCCCTGTAAAGAATTAACTTCCATTCTCATCCCGCTTCCCCGTTGGATATTAGGGATTCTCGCGGGGAATCAAGGATTTTTTCTTCATTTACAAAACAGATTTTTCTAAATAGATATATATGAGAATTTTTAAAATAAATCCAACTTGATCCTTCAATAGTTTAACATAAAAAATTAATCAATCAAGTATTTATAATTTCTAAGATAGATAATTTTATTGATAAAAGACATATTTATAATTACTAAATCTTTCAATATTAAATGTTATTAATAAAAAAGATGATATTTATATGTACATAAAAGAAGTTTCAAATATAATACATTCATAAAATTATGTTAATCATTTCCTCGTATTAATTTTTTACATTCTCTATGTTTAATTAGTTACATGAAAACTATCATTTTTATTCAAACAAGAAAACAATCTTATTGTTATGTATATTGACGTAGAAAAGTTAAATTTGATACGAATTCTTAATCATATAAGAAATTTTATTTAAAAAATTATATATATATATATATATATA
Organism: Dittrichia graveolens; assembly: GCA_038502395.1. Classification (NCBI taxonomy): domain Eukaryota; kingdom Viridiplantae; phylum Streptophyta; class Magnoliopsida; order Asterales; family Asteraceae; genus Dittrichia; species Dittrichia graveolens. The sequence continues at coordinate 83,392,748 of JARJIL010000005.1, read as the reverse complement.
TATATATATATATATATATATATAGGGGATGGTTCAAACGAGAAATGTTTTCGTACGAGAACTGCGAGAACCAATCTTAGCCGTCTAATTCCCCCTCATTCAATTAGATTGTCCACCCATTAATTCCTTACATGCACCTTGTCATAATCAATCCCCCCACACTCTTCATCCATGAATTCCACTTACCACTTGAATGACCAAGATTGGCTCTTGTACGAAAAGCAGTTCTTGTTTGGACCATCACACACACACACACACACACATATATATATATATATATATATATATATATATATGTGTGTGTGTGTGTGTGTGTATATGTGTGTGTGTGTGTGCAGGGTTGGGGTTATATATGGGTATGGGGACCTGAGGGTAGGGGTGGAGCTATATATATACGAGAGAGTTCAATTGAATCTGGTGAATAAAAAAAATTCCAAAGCATTTTGTTTACAAAAGTTATCAATCTTAACTTTGAACCCATCAGAGAAAGTTTGTGACTCCGCCTCTACCCAAAGGGTATCCCCATCCCCGCATCCATCCTCATTTCTAAGTTTGGAAAATCCCCATCACATCAACTTGGGAATTCTGGGTAAATGGAGGAGGTTCCTACGCAATGCATGTATTATTGTTAGATATTATTTATATCTGAAGTAATGAAATAAGTGTAGAACAATAACTAAGTGAGTAAAAGATTTTATATAATATCCAGGTTAGGTTAGATTTTTAGCAAGACTCAACAAGTCAAAAGGTAGCGTAATAACTCTTTAAGAGGTATTAATGAATTGAATTGTTGTCGAGTCGGGCAGGCCAGGCAGAGTCAGAGGCAGAGTCAAAGGCAAAGGCAAAGGCAAAGGCGGGCAGGCCGGCCAAGCTGGCAAAGGGAAGTGATAAATGCAACAAATGGCAAGTGGAGATAGAGGGTTTACCGACGTCGAAAGGGACGAATGTAAGGAGGCCACGTGGTTTGACAGTAACAACGTAGTCCCCCGGCTGTAACACGCGTCTAGTCGCTTGTAATATCCGTGTGTGGTGTCGTGGCCATTTTTTAAACACGTGCTTTCCTTCAACTTCGTACATTCCTTCACTTATTATTATTATTGCAAATAAATATATATATATATATAGAGAGAGAGAGAGATTTTTTATTTTATATTTTATTTTATATAAATAATAAAGCGGCAGTAGTACGTACGTAGTGCCCACCTACATTCAATTCACAGTACGTCATTTTTACCACGACTATCTTACTTTCCAATGGATCACGCCTTATCCCTTTCCTACTCATTAACCACTTTCCATGTAATTTTACAATTCCAGAAACAAAATATTTCAACAATTATATAATAACTAAGAGGGGTTTTATATATTTCTATTTTATCATGACAAATAACAAAATCAAGCAAATGGAATTCCATATATAGAAATTATTGAATAGCAAGGAGGATAAAGTATTAAGATAAAGTAAAAGAAAACATAACTTGTAAATAACTAATAATATTATGAGTATTCATCCCTTCATCCCACTAACTCCTATATCCATCTCCCTCAACCAATCTTTATTTTTTTTAAAGAAATTAAATATAGAGAGATGAGAGAGAGAGGGGGGACCAGGGAGAGAGCTTGAGTAGGGTGATAATGTTAATTTGTATCACTCTCCATCCAACTCCTCTCCTGAATGGATGCTCATAGTCTAAAGAAGGTCATTTTATTTGGATTAAACTTTAAAAATGAAATATGATTAAAAGATGATATAAGAGTTAATATAAAAATGACATTATTTATATTTCATTATCATATTTAATTATTTTTTAAATAATCTAATTTAAAGGAATATAAATTACAAATTTGGTAAATATCCAGCCTCTATTATTTACTACTTATACTTATTATGAATTTAATTAATCACTGGATTCAAAAATTCACAAGTTCAATCCAATCTTAACCGACTTTCTTTTACTATTGGTTGTTTCTTAACTTGAAATAACTAAATTGACCCAACTACATTAATTTATACATATTCCTTTAATGCTAAATTGTTTTGTGTATTAAATAATATTTAAAATTTTAAAATAATTAAAAAACAATCGCCACCCTACATAACCTCACCGGTCACCACCATTGCGAGCTCATCGCCTCTCTGCAAACGCCACCATGCCATATCACTTTCTAGTTGACACCCACCACTTGCAATTCAAATGCAAAGCCTGGAAATGATTAAAAATCGATAATCCACAAAAAACAAGTGAGTTTGTGTATTGTGTGAAGTCAAGCATGTTTGTATGTGTTAAAATCGTTTAAAGTGTATAATTTGATTTTGGTGTAGGTTTCTTGACTTGTTTAGTGATGACGCACCCACCTTTCATGACTTAAGACTGGGTTCATCTTCGCATCCTGGTTCAAAACGGTTGCCTTCTTATAGATTTCTCCCATATAAATAAGGGAAGTCACCACCTCATTTGAAGACCACTTTCTCTTATTCCCTTACTTAGAGTTTCTAACCTCCTCACCACCAAAAGACCAACCAAACTCGTCACTCTTGTCGCCGTGGACACTCGATCCTGGCTAGGGTTTAGCAACCGTAATGAGATACAAATGACATGACTCAACTCTATCATATTAAACGTAATTTAAGGATCAAGGATGATGTAATAAGTGTCTGGGGTTGTCTCAAACATTTTCAGGGCCCAGGACAAAACTAAAGAATGGGTCACTAAAAATACTAAAATATACAAAAACAAACTAAATATATAGAAACATAGAATAATAAACCTATAATTGTTTAGGTTTTTAAATTTTTTATAAATTTATTCATCGACCCTCTTTGAGATCGTTTTAGGTTGGGTTGTAAACGAATTGAATGAACACGAATGAGACTTGTTAGTGTTCATTTCTTTAACCTTAACCGGACAAATAAACCAACACGAACGGAAATTTGTGTTCGTGTTCGTTCGGTTAACTTTAACCAAACAAATAAACGAACACGAACAATAAACAAACGAGCTTTTTGTGTTTAACTGTTTAAGAGATTGGTTAGGTCATGAACATTTTTGTGCATTCATTTAACCGATAAACAAACGTAAACGGAAAAACACACTATAATGTAAATCCAATATTATCAAACACAAATAAACACTATATATAAACACACACACACACATATATGTAACGAACAAATAGCCGAACGTTCATGAATATAAGTAAACAAACGAGAGCTCTGTTCGTTTAAACGAACGAAAAATCTTATTCATGTTCATTCATTTATTAAACAAACAAAGATAAACGAACTTCCTGTCACACCGTTTCACGAACAATTTATAAACGTTCGGTTTGTTTATAGCCCTGGTTTTAGGTTTTCAAATTCTTCTCTTTTCTTTCTTTTTTTGACTATAGGATAAATGCATTTTGAAAAACATGATTTATTAATTAACTATAAAATGATTCAAGTATTCAAGTAAACAAGCCGATTTACTTGATATCAAGAGATTCAACTATTCAAGTAAATACCTCAATCAACATGGTATCAAATGATTCAAGTAATCAGTTTAACAAATAAACTAAATAACTACTAAACTAATTAACCAATTATCAAGACTATTCAATTATTTTCAAGTGTTTCAAGATTTCAAATAAGTGACACTAACAAACTTGATAGTTGATATCAAGTGATTTAAAGTAATCATTTAACAAGTGACTCGAGTAAGTAAGTGATTTCAATTTTCCAAAACAAGTTAATTAACTAATAATCAATAAGTGCAAAAGGATAACTAATCACAAATGATGAGACCAATCGTCTCTACTCTCTCCCCACCCCTCGACTTCTGATTCATAGCCATATATTTTGCACCAACATTGATTTCACTTTTCTTTTTCCCCATATGCGGTTGCTACCGGTCCGAGATTTCCAAACCAATTGCTATTTCAATTTTTAAGTTTGTGTTTTAGATTCGGGCCTAAGAATTAGGCTTTTTCCTTATCTCTATATACATTCAAACTTAATAAACTTGATTACATATACATATATACATGACACTATACTAACCATGGGCCCCAGACGGTTGCCCGAGTAGCCCGGACCTTAAGACGGCCCTATAAGTAACATATCTCAGAGACCAAATATGTAATTAACTCTATCATTTACTTTAAATAATAAAGCTTTATCAAAATTTTCAAATTCCGTTTGTAGTATATTATCCCATCTTTAGCAAACTTATTGTTGTTACGTTTTGTGTAAACCTTAAGTTTTTAGTTTTGTTTCCACACTCAAACTTATTGTGCATGATTCATTCTTTTAAAAGTAGAAGTAAGTTGTATTTATACACCATGACTTACTTAGCATATATAGTGGATATGCCTTAGTCATTCAAAGACTAGTTCCATTTATTTACTATATACATTGGATATATATATATCAAGTAAGGATCACATTCTTTTCCATTATTAAAGTACAATTGTACAATATTCAAATCTTTGAGTACAACTTACTCATGCATTTAGTGTAAAGAATCTTCAAAGGTTGCTTTCCAAATTTCCCACAAAGTTTAACTACCTAGCTGGTGCGCTTGTGGGTTTTGATGATTTTCATTCAAAATGGCATCATGTACAACACATCAAACATGGTGAAAGGAGTCCCAAGTGTGAAGAACTTGAAGATTTCTATAACTTAGAAGAATTTTATGTCATAAAAATACAAATCCTAACCGAAAATTTAGTTCAATTATGGTTATGAGTGTTAGATTAAACATTTTAACCCAACCAAGTCATTATATATATAATACTATAATATATATTTTTAATTATAATATTTTATGTGTATTATAACAACTTAAGTATTGGATAATTACTGTTAATATTTTATTACTTTTTAATTAAGCAATCCTTGTTATCTATCTATTTTTCTGGTTGATTTTAAAAAATATTCTAGTTTTTAACTATTTAAAATAGTTACATGATAACATGAAAAATGCTTATATTTTACAAGTGGCAAATAAATATTCATCAATTATATTCAAAATCAGCTTTGGTGGAACAAAATTTCTTTCAAGACACACTTCGAGTCAAACCGACATTAAAAACTTAAATTTTTTTTATATAAAATGACGGTTAACCGATTTAACCGAAGTTAAGAAGCGAACCGTATTTTGTAACCGAAAAACGAGATTGTCAATAACCAGTGATTAAACAATTAATGCTCATCCCTCAACTAAATTTGCAATGGGTTTAATTTTTTTAATGGAATCTTGTAATGAAGTTATAGAATGGTGGATGTTATATTAACCTGCAAAAAACATTCTCATAGTTTAATGTAATGATTCGAAACTATATAGCGGTAGAACAATACATATATGTTACGTATTTTGTAAACCAAGATATTATAGATAGATGAAAACTTTGTAGGTACTTATATTATAACTTTTATAGAGCACAAATAATACACAGAAATCTTAATGAGAAACCCTAATAGATCTTAGTCTATTCTATAATCGGGCCTATCTATCATACACTAAATCCTAACATAAACACCTCTATTAGATGTAAGACGCAAGAATCGTGAGTGTAGTGGCCGGTGAACAGAGATTTGTCTAAGTTACCGTCGGAACATTGAAGGAAAATTAAGGAGAAGAACTTTCCTATGGTTTCGATCAGAGTTGAAAATGTCGACTCATGGACGTACATAACGGAAGTAAGAAAACTACTAGACAAAGGAGTTACAGATGCTTGTGGTTAATTATCTTTTTGAAGTTTCTAGTACTTTTTCTAATCTTCATTTCTTGACATTTGTAACATTTCACAGTAGATATAGAAGGAACATTCTTGGTTATTTATTTACAGATGAAGCTCGATCGATCTGTCATTTACAGGGTTATAACCAAGTATCCTTATTGTTATCTTGGACATATACACTTGTATAAATATTCAAGGGTTATTTGAGCAAATCGCATGCAAGATTCTCTCTCGATCTCTCTAGATAATTTGAGTTAGAATCAATCTTGACGAGTCTTGTACTTTAAGGTCATCGATTTTGTCTGTCGAAAAAATGTATTAAAAAACGACGCCTTTAACATGACCACTACATTCTGCTAGGATCAGATTCAATCAGAAACACTATTTTCTAACACATTTTTGACATATATTACCCGGCCAAATAACATGTTTGTTGTAAGGTATAAAATTATGAATTAAACTTGAATTGCTTTTAAGGTATTATTATTGTCCAATTATTTATTAATTATCTTGCTTTTATTATTATTATTATTATTATTATTATTATTATTATTATTATTATTATTATCACTACTGATAGTACCATTAAATATTATTATTTTTGTATATATTATATTACATTACAATACATGTTTGGATTTTTAAGCTTCCCCAATAACGTAACGTGTGTATGCAAAGGGCGTATTAGTAAAATCATTTGATTGTAATAAATATTATAGACTACTAATTATACTAATACATTATTAAATTAAGTATTCGAATTAATTAAATTGTTTTTTTATTATATTATACTAGAGCATATTTATATTCGTCGCCTAACACAATACCTACCCTATGAGTATTAGCTTTCTAACACATTACCTATGTATTATAATTCTTATTTTAATGAGTTTCTTATCAAAAGTCGCGCCCTCAAATAATAGTTGCTTATGAATACGCGTAATTTGCGTAAATATACAACGAAATTTAAATATATGAGTGCCCCTAGTGAATTTTAATTGTAGCATAACCAAATTAGAATTCAAAAGGATGTATATAAAAACTATAAATTATAGTTCATTGTTAGCTTTTTTTTGTAAAATACCTTGTTTTGGGGTTAAAAAAAACTATTATATCTATTATTACCTCGTATAAATATCAAGTTGCAAATAATTTTTATTTCGGTTATCTATTTAATAATAAAAAACTTGATTAACCTTAACCAGAAATCTAAAATTTATTGAAAAACACCTCTCAATTTTAATTATTTTATTTTTATTATTAAATGGTATTATTAGTTACTAAAAATCTTGAATCCACCGCTAAATAACACGCTGCCTACCACATTCTACATTCACGTAAGTCATACGTATTTAATTAAAATGTTCAAGTCAGTGATACGTATGTAAAATATTAACATGCAAATTATGTATCATCATGTAACACACAAACATGTCATGCATATCTTCATAAATTACATATTGGTGAAAGAAATCTTTAGTCAAGATTCAAGAATATGCATATCTTCATAAAATTATATGAGGTGGTAGCTAGGATAAAGTATTAACGGATTTGCAGGAGCTTTCTCTCTTTAAAAATATGATCTTAAACCGGTTTTCTTGGAGAAAAAGAATTAAGATCTAAGGATTAGGGATGGCAACGGGGTTGGGGGTATCGAGGATCACTCTCTCCATCCCCATCCTCGTTTCCCACTCCCTGTCCCCATCCTCGTGGGGGAATTGACTTGCATCCCCATCCCCGTTCCCGTCGGGTATCGGGGATCCCCATGGGGAATCAGGGATTTTCTTCGTTTACAAAATTGATTTTCTAAATAGGTATACACAAGAATTTCATACAAAACTAGAATTACAAATCTAGCTTAATTGTTCCAAGGAGTTCACATCAAAATGTTATTTTAATAGTTTCATAAGATAAATAATGTTCTTAATAAAAGACAATATATTACTAAATCGTTATATAATACAAATAACATATATTATCAATCAAATAGATGATTTCTCTAACATATATGTCCACGAAATATGCTTATAATACTTTCATAGACGATTTTACTAAAATTATATTAGTAATTTTATCGTATTAAATTTTTTTGTTATTTATGTTTAATAAATCGTATGAAACGATCATGTATGTTCAAACAAAATCTTATTGATATGCATGTTAATATAAGAAAGTTAAATTGGATACAAATGCATATTTATATGAGAATTTAACTTTAAAATTATATATATATGTATATATATAAAATATGTGCGGGTTCGGGGTCGAGTACGGGTTCGGGGAACTAGGGGGCATCCACATCCCCGTTTCTAAGTTTGGGAAATCCCCGTCCCCATCCCCATCCCGAGATCGGAATCGGAGAACGGGTTTCCCATCGAATACGGGTATTTTTGCCATCCCTACTAGAGATAAGAAGATAAGAGGCAATCAAAAGATTAGAGAATGAACTTAGGTGCCGTTTGGTTCGCAGAATGTTTCTGAGGGAATTGGAATCTGTGAAGGAATTGGAATTTGTCAGGAATTGGAATTTGAATCTGTGATCTGTTTGGTTGGCAGGAAATGGAATTGGAATTTGGTTTCAGTAATGTAAAATGATAGAATTGTCTTTCTTGTTCTTTAACTTATTTTTAGTTTATTTTATAACTTTTATATAAAAATATATTATATAAATTATAAAAATATTAAAATTTCATTTTATTGATCGAACATTCATATCAATAAATTATGAAACTTACGCTAATAAACATCATAAGTTAATATTATTACAATACACATCTGTATAAATTCAAGTATTACCGGTCTTAAATCATCTGTTTGACATAGTAAGTCAAAAAGATTCAACATTGTGGAGGAAAGCAGCGAGAGAGATAGAGAAGGGATACTCATATGAAGCTAAGGCGGAAGCCGACGATAAAATGGTGAAATCTGGTGACTACGAACTGATGAAGATGATGTTCCGACAGAGGGTCCGGAGGCGGCGGTAGAGGAAGGCGACGGCGGAGGAAGGTTGCGACAGAGGGTCTGGAGGCGGCGAAGGAGGAAGGCTGCGGCGGAGGCGATGGCGATGGAGGAAGGCTGCGGCGGAGGGTCGGGAGGAAGCGACGGAGGAAAGTTGCGGCGGAGGTTCCGGAGGCGGCAATGGAGGAAGGCTGCGGTGGAGGGTCCAGAGGCGGAGGCAAAAGCGTTGGTTTTTGGAGGGTAAAGTCGACTCACGTGTTATGTCGATAGAATTAGATAGATATATTAGGGCTATAGAAATGTTTAAAGATAACAAGGTAATATTCCACATTCCCTCATTCAAAGGATTTTAAAATCCCTCCATCTAGTGATGGAATTCACTTTCCCTCATTTGATGGATTCTAATTTCTTCAGATTCCCTTATTAAAGTGAACCAAACACAGGAATCCTTAGGAATTGGATTTCAATTCCTACAGAATCCCAAGGATTCCTACCAACCAAACGCTACCTTATAATTAAGCTAATAATTATCTAGCTAAATAAATAATAAATAAACCTAATAATTAAAAATATATCTTGCTCAACATTAGAAGTTTTAGTAATCACCCTTATTTATTTTTTTAAACCATTTTAATCTTTTTTTCTATTCTTATTTCATTTTTTCTTTATTTTCTTTATTTTTAATTTTTAATTTTTCTGATCTTTCGTTGTTAGAGGTCTTTTAAAAAGCAAAATCTCTACCTATGAGTAGATGTATGATTGTCTATATTTAACTTTCATCATACCATGCTGATACGGGTTGGGTATGATTATTGTTATTGTTGTGTATATATCATAATGTTACCATAGGTGAATGCAAGTTATACCTAGTGGGTGTGTTGACCCAAATTAAAAAAAGAAATTAGACTAATATACATTTTTTTTTCTGGACCACCGTAAAATACAGAAATGAATCCCTGCTGATTTTGGGCTTCACGTACGGTGAGGAATAAGAATTAAGAAATACGCTAAAAAAATAAAAACTAAAACCTACCGTCTACGGTACTCAACAAGTTGCCCCCGATTCCCATTCTCGACAAAAACTAAACAATCACCGCCGAGTCACCTGCTTCTGCGAACGCTTACTGGACACCATTTGCCGTTTGTGGCTTTGCCAATGCCCTCCACTTGAAGTTTCTCCAGTTCAGCCCTCTGCGTCCTTGCACCTTTCGATTGAGCAAGTGTGAGTACGTATGCAAATCCGTTAATCACCGGTCTTGTGAACAATCGGTCAAGATTGAGAAAGTAAGGTTTGGGAGCCCACTTGAAACTTGAATGTAGGTTTGCAAACTTATCACTCTCCTATATCAACATTTGATTTTTTTTTTCAAACCTACTTTTCAAACTTAACAGAGTTGAGGACAAAAGTGAGACACAATTTTGCTATTAAACTATATTGAATCATATTTGTGTTTATGCTTATACACATTAGGTTATAATGCTGGTAAGTTCTTAAAAACATGGGTGAATGTAACACCGCCATTTCAAGGACCAGATTTTTCTTTTTAAAACATTTATTTATCTTATTCATTTGAAAACACGCAGCGGAAATAGAAAACACGTGGCAAATATATTACAAATCAAAAGATGTCACATACAAGTTCGGTGTTACTGTTACTTATCCGGTCTACCATTATTAAATACAAAGAAACATTATATCTGAGTTATTAGAGACAAAGTGTTCCTCCTATGAAAACAAACTACCCGCAGGGTCCCAAGCTCACTAAGGATCACCTACACATGTAGGGTGTAGCATCTGTTAGCTATAATAGCTAGTGAGTACTCAAATAGCATATGATTAACATAAATACATCACATATCATCAATCATGCTCAGATAATTCTATCCTAGCATCTCGCGATGAGTTGGCGTAGTCAGGAGGTAACATATCTTGCAGGGGAGCTAACCCGGCTCAATGCACCAAACTGGGGTACCAAACACATCAACCGCCCCGGTGGGAAAGCTTTACAGCGTCCACCGTTGCGTTTTAGAATCTACAGATTCCTCTATTGTACAGCCGCAGCTATACCCAAAGAGGACAACTTTGTCCTTAATTAGAACAACTTTGTTCTCGTAGGACAGCTTTGTCCAGGACAGCTTTGTCCATAGGATCCGGATAAATCACAAACAAACAATTGATTCAATCGAATCATCAGTCAATGCGCGCATATATATATTCAATACTCATCATAGCATACACCTAATCAAGTGCGTACTATACTGTGTCAACATGGTATATTCTAGCATCATCATGCAATTCTACACTTGAACAAGTGCGTGTACAAATCATGGTTTACAATTCTGTAATCATTGTTAATATATGTTATAGGTATATTAATCGTTATGTTATCAGGCACTCACCTGTCGAGTTAGAATACTTCTCTCTACGATACTGTAGCTTCTGGATCAATCGGAATACCTAAACAAGGTTTACAACTATTAAAACCTTGTAAAATAGATTCTGTCAGGAGCAGGGCACGCCCGTGCCTGGCGTGGCACGCCCCGGGTACGCCCCGTACCTGGGTCTCAGGTACACCCCGTGACTTCAGGGTACCCCCGGGCTCGCTAGGGTTAGGCACGCCCCGTACCCTTGGGAGGTACGGCCGTGCCTCCTAGGTACGCCCTAAGGTACGGTCTGTCCTTGAGAGGCACGCCCGTGCCCTTCAATGTACAGCAGCAGGTTCGTGCAGAACTTGCTGTTTCCATCCCAAATCATACCAAAACACTTACAGAGTATTACCAATCCGTTTCTAATGTTCACATGTGAAAATACCCATCAAAAGCAACCTAAAAACAACATCTTTACATACCAAAACATCAAATTCAGATATTAGGACCAAAATCCTCTTTTTGACCCATTTGACACTTTAATTCTCAAAATCCATTTAAACCTTCAATTTAATTACAGAATTTGATTCCTAAACACTTAGAAATCATTTAGAAACAGATTGGCAATCTTAGAAACACAGATTGGGATCAAAATCATTGAAACCCAACTTAGAACCTAAACTTAAAAGTGAAGAACTTGGAACTTGGAACTTACTTGGAGATTGGAGATGAGTAGGAATTGATTACAGCAGAATAAACTTGATTCAACACTCAAATTCACAGCAACAGAAATCAGATTGCTTGAATCTTCTTGAATCTCCCTTCAAAGCCAAACAAGAGCACAAGAACACAAGTCAAAGTGAAAAACACAAAGTCTGTGTTTTGCAAGGGAGATGTACACGTGTGATGCCCACTTGTGGTTTATGCATATCCACAAGTGGGTATCTTGTTCCCCTTTCCAACTTACAACTTAACGCACGAGTACCCGTTTTAACTAAGGGGGATATTTTTGGAAACCTCGTTCTAAACCATTCAATAATTCATTATTATTATCTATTTTCAATAATATTTTTAATATTATCATTTATTTATTATTTTCCTTTATTTTCTTATTTAATCAATTATTTATATTTAATTCCTTTTATTCAATATTTAATAGGAGTTCTAGACGTACCAGATTCGAACACGACTAGGATCATTTTGAGGTTGTTACAAATCTACCCCCCTTAAAAAGATTCCGTCCTCGGAATCTACTTTAAGTAAACAGGTGGGGATAGCGGGCCCTCATATCCTCCTCGGTCTCCCACGTCAGGTTTGACCCGAGGTTGTGCTTCCATTGACCAAGACTAGCTGAATAGTCTTCTTTCTCAGCCGTTTGGTCTTCGTGTTCAGAATCTCGACGGGTTCTTCCACAAGCCGTGTAGAAGAATCAACTTTAAGATCATGCAAGGGTAGAATCTGATCTTCATCCACCTTGCACTTACGAAGATAGTAGACATTAAAGGTCTTGTGAATACCTGATAGCTCTGGAGGTAACTCCAAAGATACTGTCTGCTCGTTGACTTTCTGAATAATTCTGAAAGGACCAATATATCTTGGACTCAGCTTTCCCTTCTTGCCGAATCTGATAACACCCTTCCAGGGAGAAACCTTCAAGAATACCTGATCACCAATTTCAAAGGTAATCGGCCTGCGTTTAGGATTAGCATACATCTTTTGCCTGTCTCTGGCTGCCTTAAGCTTCTCACGTGCAAGCTTAACTTTATCTGCTGTAATCTGGACCAGATCAGGTCCAGCATATTGCTTCTCCCCTGGTTCAAGCCAACAGGTAGGTGTGCGACAACGCCTACCATAAAGCATCTCATACGGTGGCATATCGATACTAGAATGATATGAGTTGTTATAAGCAAACTCAATCAAGGGCAAATGAGAATCCCACGAGCCACCGTATTCAAGTACACATGCGCGTAGCATATCTTCAAGAGTTTGGATAGTCCTTTCGGACTGTCCATCTGTCTGCGGATTGTATGCGGTACTCTAGTGAACCCGAGTACCGAGCTCCCGTTGGAGACTGCTCCAAAAGTGTGAAAGAAATCGTGTATCCCTATCAGAGACAATAGATAGAGGAACACCATGTCGAGCGACAATTTCATTGATATATAACTGAGCAAGTCTAGGCATAGAAGAAGATTCATTCACAGCTAGAAAGTGTGCACACTTTGTGAGTCTATCAACAATCACCCAGATCATGTCATGCCCTTTAGAAGTCCTAGGCAATTTAGTAACAAAATCCATGGTGATGTTGTCCCATTTCCATTCAAGAATTGGTAATTGTTGCAAATTACCATAGGGTCGTTGGTGCTCGGTCTTCACCTGTGCACAGATCTGACATTTCTCCACATAAGAGGCAATGTCACGTTTCAGAGTAGGCCACCAATAAAGTGCCTTAAGGTCATGGTACATCTTCGTGCACCCAGGATGAACAGATAGACGAGAACTGTGCGCCTCCTTCAAGATAATATCCCGGTTCCCTCCGATGCTAGGTACCCAGATTCGGGACCTGTATGTCTTCAATCCCCTGCTGTCATCTTGTAGCTGCTCCTTCAATTTAACCATAACTTCCGCCTTTAGATTAGCATCTAATAAGGCTTCTTGCTGAGCCTCCTTTAAACGAGTGATAAGATCAGAAACAATAGTAATTTTCATGAATTTAACGGTTTCTGAGGAGCCCTTTCGGCTTAAAGCATCAGCCACCACGTTAGCCTTGCCCGGGTGGTATTTGATTTCACAATCATAATCATTAATTAACTCGATCCACCTGCGTTGCCTCATATTGAGCTCCTTCTGTGTAGAAACATACTGGAGACTCTTATGATACCACACATTTGGTGCCATACAATTAGTGGCACCATAGTTTCAGAGCAAAGACAACAGCTGCCAACTCCAGATCATGAGTCGGATAGCTCTTCTCATGTGGCTTCAGTTGGCGGGAAGCATAAGATATAACCTTGTCCTTCTGCATAAGGACACTTCCCAAACCTGCGTAAGAAGCATCACAGTAAACAATAAAATCTTCTGACCCATCAGGCAGAGTCAGAATTGGAGCTTGACATAAGATGGAATGCATTGTCTTGTTCATCAGACCACGAATAAGGAACATCCTTTCGTGTAAGCTTCGTCAAAGGACCTGCGATCTTAGAAAATTTTTGAATGAATCGCCGATAGTACTCGGCAAGTCCTAAGAAGCTACGAATCTCAAATGGGGTTTTGGGAATTCCCCAATTCATCACCGCCTCAACCTTGGCTGGATCAACCATTACACCATCCTTGCTTATCACATGCCCAAGGAAGTTTATCTTTTTGAGCCAGAACTCGCATTTAGAAAATTTAGCATATAATTGTTCTCTCATCAACGTGTCGAGAACTATGCGAAGATGTGTCTCTTGTTCTGCTTCAGATCTGGAATAGATAAGAATGTCATCAATGAATACAATGACAAATTTGTCAAGAAAGGCACGACAGACACGGTTCATAAGATCCATAAATATGGCTGGAGCATTTGTCAATCCGAAAGGCATCACAAGAAACTCATAATGCCCATATCTCGTCCTGAAAGCCGTCTTTGTAATATCTTCATCGCGTACACGGACTTGATGATAACCAGAACGAAGATCTATCTTTGAAAAGCATTGTAGCACCCTTAAGTTGATCAAACAGATCATCAATACGAGGAAGAGGGTACTTGTTCTTTACAGTTCACTTATTCAGCTCCCTGTAGTCAATGCACATCCGCATCGTCCCGTCTTTCTTTTTAACAAACAATACTAGAGCTCCCCAAGGCGAAGAGCTGGGAATGAAACCTCTATCAAGAAGTTCCTGTATCTGGGTCATCATCTAGCGAACCTCAGATGGTGCAAGACGATAAGGAGATCTTGCTACAGGCGTAGCACCCGGTACAAGATCTATCTGATATTCAACATCTCTTACCGGTGGCAAACCCGGTAATTCATCAGGGAAAACACCCGGGTATTCAGAAACTACCCGAATGTCATTTACAGCTTTCTTCTCTATGTGTGTATCAATAACATAAGCCAAATAGGACTCACATCCCTTGGCTACAAACTTGCGAGCTTTCATCAGAGAAATCAATGGAGTTTCAAAAGTTCTTCCTTCACCACGAGCCACAACATACCCATCAGAGAAAGGAATCTTAATAATCTTTTTCGAACAAATAATCTCAGCATTTTGTTTGCTGAGCCAATCCATCCCGATTACTACATCAAACCCAGCAATCGGCATAACCAGAAAAAAAACAGGGAAACTAGTCTCGTCAACATCAATCAGTGCAATAGGAACTCTATGAACAACAGAGACTATCCTACCACTAGCAACTTCAACACTTAACGGATCAGTCAGTGTACAGTTAGGCAATTGCAGTTTAGCACATAAGAATGCAGAGATGAACGGATATGTTGCTCCTGAATCAAATAAAACACAGGCAGGAGAATTATTAATAAGAAAGGTGCCAGTGATAACATCACCTGCAGCCTTAGCCTCATCGGCTGTCATCTGGAATGCCCTGCCTGGAGCAACATTCTTTTCCCGACCCGAGGAAGATCCACCAGCTCCTCTCGATCCGGTGTTGGAACCTGACCTACAATCAGCCGATCGGTGTCCCGGCTTGAAGCACTTGAAGCATACATTATCTTTATGTTTACAGCTTTCAGCTGTATGCCCCTTTTGACCACATTTAGGACACCTTGCAGTATCCTTGGTACAATGCCCAGTATGCCTAGATCGACACGAAGCACACCATAGATCATCAGACGGATTATACCTGGAACCCCCTTGTTGCTGCTGGTGTTGCTGAGGCTGTCTCTGCCATGATCCTCCACCTGAAGCCTTCGACCCCGAAGATTGTTCAAACTTCCTTTTGGAAGTTCCCCCAGCTTGTGTAGCATGATCGGTCTCATACCGGCGTGCAATATCGAATGCCCTATCAAGAGTAGTGGCAAACCGGACGGATGATCGATACTCTGGTGGCAGAGCAAGTGCAAAGTGGTTAATCTTTGCTTCTTCGTCCGGTAAGGAACCCTGCACAAAACGAATCAATTCGGTATACCTGGTGATGAGTTCCTCAACAGATCGATTGCCTTTAGACAAGGCTCGGAACTCATTATCCACAGCTTCTACCGCCTGGGCTGAACAGTATTTAGCCCTCATAATCCTCAGAAAATCAGACCACGTCATAGAGTTGAGGACAGCAGCCGGTGTAGAAGCTATCACCGTATCATACCAAGACACCGCTCTACCTCGCAACATCTTTCGTGCATATGCCACCTTCTTGGATTCATCAGCCTCACATGTCTCGAAGGCCAATTCAGTATCGCGGATCCACCGCTCTACGATCACCATATCCATATTACTTTCAAAGGTCGGTGGTGAACACATCATGAAGGCCTTTAATCCCATGGCCATCTTCTTTTCGGGAACACGCTCCTCAGAGGCCTTAAGACAAGCCTCCAAGTCGCTAATATACGCCTCCCGATCATCATTCCCAGACATAATCAATCTCTAAGTTCTGTTAGATCATTAAAGTCAAACATACTTAGTATACTTTTCCATACTTTATTAATCATGTTAAACAATAAACAAATAATCAACAACCGTGTTAGTCATGTGAATCATATCAGTCTCTCTCACACCCCAACACCTCCCGAGGAACACTTTAAATAATGGTCGAGAACCTGAATTTGAGACTGATTACTTATTCAAGTACCCAATTCACTCAAACTTAGGCTCTGATACCAGCTTGTAACACCGCCATTTCAACGACCATATTTTTCTTTTAAAAACATTTATTTATCTTATTCATTTGAAAACACGCAGCAAAAATAGAAAACACGTGGCAAATATATTACAAATCAAAAGATGCCACATACAAGTTCAGTGTTACTGTTACTTATCCGGTCGACCATTATTAAATACAAAGAAACATTATATCAGAGTTATTACAGACAAAGTGTTCCTCCTATGAAAACAAACTACCCGCAGGGTCCCAAGCTCACTGAGGATCACCTGCACATGTAGGGTGTAGCATCTATTAGCTATAATAGCTAGTGAGTACTCAAATAGCATATGATTAACATAAATACATCACATATCATCAATCATGCTCAGATAATTCTATCCTAGCATCTCGCGATGAGTTGGCGTAGTCAGGAGGTAACATATCTTGCAGGGGAGCTAACCCGATTCAATGCACCAAACTGGGGTACCAAACACATCAACCGCCCCGGTGGGGGAGCTTTACAGCGTCCACCGTTGCGTTTTGGAATCCACAGATTCCTCTGTTGTACAGCCGCAACTATACCCAAAGAGGACAGCTTTGTCCTTAATTAGAACAGCTTTGTTCTCGTAGGACAGCTTTGTCCATAGGATCCGGATCAATCACAAACAAACAATTGATTCAATCGAATCATTAGTCAATGCGCGCATATATATATTCAATACTCATCATAGCATACACCTAATCAAGTGCATACTATACTGTGTCAACATGGTATATTCTAGCATCATCATGCAATCCTACACTTGAACAAGTGCGTGTACAAATCATGGTTTACAATTCTGTAATCATTGTTAATATATGTTATAAGTATATTAATCGTTATGTTATCACGCACTCACCTGTCGAGTTAGAATACTTCTCTCTACGATACTGTAGCTTCTGGATCAATCGGAATACCTAAACAAGGGTTACAACTATTAAAACCTTGTAAAACAGATTCTGCCAAGGGCAGGGCACGCCCGTACCTTGCCAAGGCACACCCGTGCCTGGCGTGGCACGCCCCGGGTACGCCCCGTACCTGGGTCTCAGGTACACCCCGTGACTTCAGGGTACCCCCAGGCTCGCTAGGGTTAGGCACGCCCCGTACCCTTGGGAGGTACGGCCGTGCCTCCTAGGTACGCCCTAAGGTACGGTCTGTCCTTGAGAGGCACGCCCGTGCCCTTCAATGTACAGCAGCAGGTTCGTGCAGAACCTGCTGTTTCCATCCCAAATCATACCAAAACACTTACAGAGTATTACCAATCCGTTTCTAATGTTCACATGTGAAAATACCCATCAAAAGCAACCTAAAAACAACATCTTTACATACCAAAACATCAAATTCAGATATTGGGACCAAAATCCTCTTTTTGACCCATTTGACACTTTAATTCTCAAAATCCATTTAAACCTTCAATTTAATTACATAATTTGATTCCTAAACACTTAGAAATCATTTAGAAACAGATTGGCAATCTTAGAAACACAGATTGGGATCAAAATCATTGAAACCTAATTTAGAACCTAAACTTAAAAGTGAAGAACTTGGAACTTGGAACTTACTTGGAGATTGGAGATGAGTAGGAATTGATTACAGCAGATTAAACTTGATTCAACACTCAAATTCACAGCAACAGAAATCAGATTGCTTGAATCTTCTTGAATCTCCCTTCAAAGCCAAACAAGAGCACAAGAACACAAGTCAAAGTGAATAAACACAAAGTCTGTGTTTTGCAAGGAAGATGTACACGTGTGATGTCCACTTGTGGGTTATGCATATCCACAAATGGGTATCTTGTTCCCTTTCCAACTTAACGCACGAGTACCCGTTTTAACTAACGGGGATATTTTTGGAAACCTCGTTCTAAACCATTTAATAATTCATTATTATTATCTATTTTCAATAATATTTTTAATATTATCATTTCTTTATTATTTTCCTTTATTTTCTTATTTAATCAATTATTTATATTTAATTCCTTTTATTCAATATTTAATAGGAGTTCTAGACGTACCAAATTCGAACACGATTAGGCCATTTTGAGGTTGTTACAGTGAATCTAGTTCAATACTTTAATCGATATTGTCGTGATTAATCGTAAGAACTTTATAATTTGTGTTGTGAATATATGTTTACTTATTCGTCAGTGTTGATAATGTTGCTGATATATAATACTACCCGACCCGTAACTAAAAACTATTTTGGCCCATTATGTACCTTTTGATAGGCTCATCTTGTGACAAAAGGTATATTGGACATTTGGACCCCGTGTGTTTCAATTCTGAATTCGCCACCGAACGTTACTCGTAATTAAATCAGTGTTCAAGCGCTTTTCATCGCTCGTTACTTCTCAGACTTGGGCATTCTGAATTAATAGTACATGATCAAGATGCAAAACAACAATTCACGTAAGTTCACATAAACATATATTAATTTAGACGTATCTTAAGCATGGATTCATAAAAATTTGCGTAAGCATTACCATGAACCTCAAGTCTTCTAATCACGTGCAAACGCAACATATAAGCTTCTATAAATTCATATATATAATTTACATAATTAAGAATATGGAAGGAACTGACTCTGATCATGAGTGGTGAGTATGTAATAGCGGCGGTAGTGGTGGGTGGTTGGAGAAAACGATTGAAGGAGAAAATTTCGGCAAGAAGCACTTTTTTTATTTAAGAAAAACAAACAAACTTTTCCACTAATTAATGTTTGTCTTGAATCCATGACCATAGATCGTGAAGAACAACTTTCAACACCGTGATACCGCTAGGCTATATGCCATTTTATCCACATATATAAGCTATTAGAAGTACTTATTTGTTAAAAAATATATATTTAAAAATCGCTAGGTGAGTCCTTTTCTTCTTTAGAGCCTTATAATTTTACAAACAAATACATGGTACCAACTTTCCACGAGTTCCCAATTATTAGCAAGAAATGTTGCATTTTTTTACCCAATTTGGTTCATGATCTTTAACAAGGTGGATGGTTTTCAAACTATATCTTTCTTAATCGGTAACATCCATTTTTTTAAAAAATCTTGAACATAGTTTCCTTTGAACCTCTCATTGTTCTAGGAAGTGATTGCCTCTCAAAACTTCTCACTAATATGAGTAATAATCATTGATGCCGCCACATTCGTACACAGTTTCGTATAGGGAGATGAGTTGTGTATTAGTCATACACAACGAAAATATTGTGTTTTGACAATAATACATTTAAGGGTAAATTGCATGAAAATACAATGAATTTTGTCTTAATTATCATTGGGAGATGATCTGTACACAACAGATTTTTACAATACACAACAATTAGTTGTTATTTGGACCATTATACCCTTAAATATGTGGATGAGAATAAAAGATAGTGAAATTCTAGGGGTATAAAAGTCACAATTATTGTGTATGGTAAAATCTTGTTGTGTACAAATCAATTCCCATTATCATTGTATACAATCAACTTTATTTTCTTAAAAATAATACAATCAACTTTTATAATCCTCCCATTGTATGCAAGTTGTTGTATGCAATGGAAATTATAGAAAAGTTTATTATATACAATGGTAGCTAAATGCAAGACACAGAAAAAAGTTGTTTGCATACAATGAGTGAATTATGAAAGTTGGTTGTATTATTTTTAAGAATTTAAAGTTGATTGTATACAATGATAATTAAGACAAAGTTAATTGTATTTCCATGCATTTTGCCCTACATTTAAACATGTGAATGAGAAGAAAAGCTTACAGTTTTTGAGGATAAAAATGTATGGTTGATTCTTGTTGTACACAAATCATCTATCTTTCATATACGAACACTTTGTTTTATGATTATTCGATTATTTATTGTGCAAAAGCTTTGAATAATTAAGTCTCCTTAATTAAAAATTGAAATTGGAGAAGTAGTTTGAGAAGAAACAGTGAACGCTCAAAAAACTTCGATCAAGTTAAGGTCCCGCAATTGATGGTTGCAATATCATGAAGTGAAAGTTTTACTTTAGAAACACTAGTTTAAACATATCTTGTTACAAACTAGTGACAACTCTTAAGCCTTCGAGTGAGGTGTCATATCGAGACCTAATTATAAGTCAAACAAACAAGGGATTCGAACGATCACTTGATGCTTTGTGTTGAAGTAGGATTCGATTTGATCTTTATTTTGCCATTAAATTGACTTGCGGGCACATTCTGGTAGTATAACCCTAAAAAAATAATATTTCACGACCTTTTAATTATGATATATGTGGAGGTATGTTTACTAAAGCTATACATGGGTTCAGTAGTGTGGTCTATAACATTAGGTGGCACGTAATTAGGGATGTAAACGAACCGAGCTACTCGAGCTCGGATTGTTAAAAGCTCGAAACGAGTCGAGCCTTAACAAGCTTGAGCTCGAGCTCGAGCTTGATTAAAACTCATTTAATAAACGAGTCAAGCTCAAGCTCCAAAGAGTGGGCTCGCGAGCTTAAACGAGCCTATGGTTCTTTCTTTGAGACTATCAAAACAATTCATCAAATTCTTAAAAAGTGATATTGTGTTATTACACGAAAATTGGACAGAAGGTACTTAATATCTTCGTTTGTTAAATGTCATTTTGAAAAGGTTTAGTTGGAGCGAAAAACGAGAAAAAAATCAAGTTTTGAAGAAAATCAAAGTTTATGAAGTTCGTGCAATACGAATTCTTGCGATATTCAACGCGATGCATCAAGAGGAATCCTAGTTGAGAAGGACAAGCGAAGTTTAAGGAATGCAACACTTCTTCTATAGTTAGGTGACGTGTTGGCAGTCGAAGTTCAAATCTTTAAGGACCTATCCAAATTCAATTAAGAGACTTCTAAGCACTTAATCGGCCCTAAAGTTTCCAGAGACACAGAGGACAAAAAACAAGACAGATTTTGGCTTTAGACTTGAAGATCAAGCTTCAGGGTTGAAGATTTGAAGGTTACACCATTGTTTCTTTAATACAGTATGCTTATTAATCATGTCTAGCTTATTTTGTTTAGATGCTAGTAGTTGTTCTTTTCTTATTATGGGTTGATAACCCTTATATCTCTTCTTAGACAAGATGACTCTTTGAATTTTAGTTTAATTTCAATGATTTGGATCATATGAAGTTATATATTTATTATGTTTAGTTTTTTCAAAGACTCATTCATGATTACTATTCTGAATTTATTATTTATTGACTGAGTTAGCATAGGTGACATGACCTTTCTACCTATGTTTGCTTGAGATTTTCTATAACCATTAGGGATCATGACTAGGGATGAATCAAATCTTAGAGTTAGATCATATTTTGAGTGAACTTTAATGTGCTTGACAATTGCATGAGACGACCATTCAGTGCTAATTGTTTGATTTTGTGATCAATACAAATCAATAGATTAAGTCTAGCATAGTACAAACTATTGACTAATTATAGGAATAATTAATGTCATGACAATTGGGTTAATGTTTCTATAATTATAGTGCTCGTGAGTCGGACCGAGAGATCTTGCCAGCGTAGGAATCAGTGTTTATCAACATATTAGTCTATTGTAGTGTCATTGAAATGTGTTAAAATAAATAGTGAAATCGAGTCTAAGTAAGGGGTTCTTCACATTTTGATAGTTTTAATCCGAAAGTTCTCTGCTTTATTATCTTTCATGTTTTATATTTTTGTTCATCTGATTCTTTAGTTTAAAAGCTAGTTAGCTAGTTCAATTTAGTTTTAATATATAAAATCCAAAAATTCTCCTTTTTTTTGCTTTTTTATTAGTTTAATTATATCTAAAATCATATGCATTCCCCTTGTGTTCGACACCCAAACTTACTAAAAATATACTACGATACGATTAGGTTTTCTTATCTATTTGTGTTGTACTCGGTATCTTGATAATTCTTTTTTATAAATTTAAAAATAACATGCAAAACACACATCAAAGAAAACCTAACATGACACTGATGTGACAAGTGAGATTAAAGGATAGAAAGACACTCACTCTCGCCACCCTTGATCATCCGCTTTTAACCCTCGGGTAGGGATGGGTTATATGTGGGAACACCGTTGTCCCCTCTCCTCAACCAATGAGTTAAAATCATTGATGGTTCCTCAACCCACACTCTCTCTTCTTTCTCTCTTTTTCTTATCTCTTCTCTCTCTACCTTTTTAAATAGATCAACAATGGCTAGGAGGAATGAATGTCGAGGCTTGAGGATTGGATGAGAGATGAAAGAAAAAAAATAATATAGTGCTAATGTGATAAAAATAAATAAATGAGGATTGTGTCGGATAAATATAGAGGTGATGGTTTTAAAGAATGAGTTGCGGGTGGCCACCATAGTAATAGACTTTTTAACCCTTTGCAATGCTGGTTTTTAGCAACCCACATACAAATGGTTGTTAACTTGGTGGACCCCAAAATTGGTTTTTAGCATTGTAGGTTTTTCAAAGACATCAAAAGTCCTTTTACACGGACAAAGGTGGGGAGAAAAAGAGAGAAAAAAAGTCTAGAGTGAGAGTCCCCTCCCTGCTACAATCACTCATCTATATATAACAATTTCTCTTTTAAAACTTTTTAAAAATACTTAATTTTAAATAGTATATGTTTTTATATAAATTATACACGTGTTTAAAGTAATAGTCTAGTTAATCTTCTTAATTACCTAAACTAATTTATGGTAACGGTTGTTTAACAACTTATTAAAAATAATTATATATTTTTTCTAATTTCATTGTTTTTCAAAATTATGCTAAAAACCAATAAAAGAGTTGATAAGAAAAAGAGAAATAAAGAAAATTAAAAAAGAAGGAAGAAAACAAATATAATGTTTAAAAAACTATCAGCTGACACCGTATTTCGGAAATACCATACCCGTACATTCTTGAAACCAGACATTTTATCGAGCACAAACTATTCGCCTTCGTCACATTACGTGGATACTATGCTAGTTTTTTTTAAATAAGCAAATAACTAAAATTTAAATATATTTGCATAGAAACGTGGGCCCATACAAATTTTAAGTACTTTTAGAGTGTATGCAATGGTTACATCTTATCACTCTCATCACACCGTCACGTCGTCTTTTTTCTCTCACCACTTAACCTATCACTTAATCACGTAGTGGTTACTTTTTATCACATCAAATTTTGGGACCCATATAATACTTTATTAATCAATTAATAATTAAAATAATAAAACAAGAAAGGAGAGACAGACTATGGACACACCTCCCTTGCATTGCTGGCCCCACAAATTAATTACCACATGCTTTTCACACTATGGAAATATCCACACAATTTGACATCCACACCGTGGTGGAGTGGGTTTCAATGTTTTCTACGCAGTCATTGCTAACCACTTGGGAAAAAATGTTCCCACTCCATATACTCTTATGAAGTACAATACACTACGGGATAAAGTTTTAGAAGATGGACAAATCAATGCGGCACGACGTGTCAAGGTGAAGGTCGAAACTTTAGGCTGCGTTTAGCAGAAGAAAAATTTTCTATTTTTCTGTAAAAAATGGTGGAGTTTTTATTTTATGAAAAAAAATAGAAAATGTGTTTAGATTAAGGGGTGGAGTTTTTCTTTTTCAGAAAAAAATGGAAAACATTTGTGGTTGAAGTGTTTTCTTGAAAATGTTGTTTGAAAAAGTAGGGACGTTTGAAAAAATTGAGGAGTTTGAAAAAATGTGAAAAGGTGCGAGAGTTTTTTGTTTTCTTGAAAAAATGTGCAGGTAAACATGTTTTCTAATTTTTAGTTTTCTTAGAAAATTTTTCTGAAAAAATAAAAAAAAATTCTCGAAGTAAATGCAACCTTAGGTTCTAAAGGGTTGTGCACTATGAATAGTGCCTAATGTGTCGGAAGGAGGGATGTTTAATTATTGGTTAAGGTCACTAAATAGCTACTTTTCTAAAAGAATTGATATAGGTAATTTGTTTTTTTTATTACCCAAATAGGTAACCTAGTTTACTATTAAAGTAAGTAATTGATTGAATTTTTCTATATGAGTTTCGGCTCTAGTCGGAGTTCCCAATGTTGGATCACCACCAAACTATGGTGACATGACCGGAATCCTTCCTGGTGGTGATAGTGGAGTCTGGTCAGCCTACTTCTCTCATGTCAGCCGTAGTTGCAACGGTGACTACTTTGTTGTTTTCTTTTATCCAGCAATAATGACCGACAGGAGACCGATCAAATTCCATCATACCACTAGGAAAAAATTCTGATCTTGTTACCAAGTTTTGGTGATAATCTAATAATGAAAACTCTGGCTTAGGCTAAGTGCTTACTTATTTTAATAAGGGTTTACTTCACCAAAATGTATCCAAGTTGTCATGTTTTGATATTGCATGTATTGAACTTAAAAAATTTCTATTGTGTGTATCGAACTTTTAATTTGTCGCCATTGTGTGAATTAAACTTTCTATTGTATGTACTAAACTTGTAACTTTTTTACATTTTTATGTAACCAAACTACATACAATAACAACAAATTAAAAGTTTGATACACACAATAAAAACTTTTAAAGTTTAATACACACAATAACAAAACGTAACAACTTGAATACATTTTAGTAAACTAAACCCTTTTAATAAATCATCACAAAATATGTTACCTTTTTTAATGATAACAAAAATTATCTAGAAGAACTCTATTAAAAAACAGGATATTATGACTATTACTTTAACCCTTAAAAATTTGGACAAGAATAGTACGGACATCAGATGAAAATTTTTCACTCCAATTATGTAGGGGAGGAACTGGATGTTAAAGATGGGCCCTACAATTAATTTATCTCTCATTTTTTTATTTTCTTTATATATTTTTATTTAATTAATTTTTAATTGGCTAATAAGTACTTTAAATGAATCCCATAGTTTAAGTGATGAGTTAAATAGTAAAAAAAAATTAATACGACGATGTGATAAGTATGAATGTTACCAATATTTTAAGTATTTGGGTTAAGTACATCGAAATGTAATGAACTATCCAATTTTAATATTGTATGTAACAAACTAAACTTTCTTCGCTAAAATGCAATAAACTACCCGAAATTTGCAATTGATTTAACGTAACCTTCTATTGAAGGTTACCCGGTCATCTATTTTTTTAATATTTTCTTTTCTTTTTTATTTACATTAATTGCAGTTTTTGGGTAGTTTAATGCTTTTTAGCAAAGAAAGTTTAGTTTGTTACATACAATATTAAAACGGAGATATCATTACATTTCGGTACACTTAACCCTTTTAATTACTTTATTATTATTATACATGAACATAAGTGAGACGAACATCTAGACAAACACCACTACCACTGCTACAACCTTCAACCACAGCCACTACCACCACCACCACCACCACCTTCTTCTTCAACCACCACAACCGCCGCCACCACCTGCTTCTTTAACCACCGCCGCGGCGACCTTCATCTACAATAACCACTCCATCTTCAACACCACAACCACCACTTACAACAGATCGAGATGAAAACCGTAAAAACATTCAATCACCACCAAAGATCTCAACAAAAACTAATTTTCTCAGATCGATGAAAACCCTAATTTTTTCAACAAAACAGATCGATGAAAACCCTAATTTTTTCAAACGATAGAAGAAAACCTTAAAATTTTCAAACAATCGATGAAAACCCTAATTTTTTCAACGATTTGAAGTCTGGTTCAAAACAGATCTAATGAACTAAAAAGAAACTAAATACACATATGGGATTTTTGAGTTCTTCGCTTTAGGGTTTTCTCACTTTTGTTTTACCAAGTCCGGCAAGTATGAGGTACCCGGAGCATCAATCGAATGAGGGAGATTGTTCCTTACATCTTCACGAGTAGCTTGAGGGTTAAAGGTGATGGTGGCCGGTTCTCGCACATCGAGCGACGGTTGAAGTTTTTAAGAAACCTAGAAACCGATTGAGTCGAAGGTGGTGGCGGCGGTGATTCCATAAGACCGAGAGAGAAGAGGACATCACATAGTGGTCACTTCTCGGGCGATGGTGGCGGTCTTCTACTCAGGCGATGGCGACGGTTGAGGAGGCAGTAAAGATGGAGGTGATGATGGGTGGTCGGCCGGCGCATGTCATGTTTAAAGAGAACCCAGTTATAAACTTAAAAAGAATAAAAAATCTTATAATAACCCTAATAATAATAATAAAAATAATAATAAAGGTTAATTGTACCGAAATATAATAAACTATCTATGTTTTAATATTGTATGAGTATTACCGGTACTCTAAGAAGTATTATAGTACTATTGTGGAAGCCTAGATGCACACGATGGACCATTAATTGTGGAAGTCATGACATGGTGGACCATGTTAGACATAGCGTGTGAGGATCATAGACTTCCCCCACCTACCTACTGCACTAGACCCAACCTAGATCAGCAACCCGAGACATAGTGTGAGATTATGGGCAATTGATCGGAGCCATCAGCCAGGCAAATGAAAATTTCATAACATATGCTTTGTTTGTTACTATTAAAATTTTCTAATCGGTACTCTTACAATTATTTATCCACTAAATAATGACATGTATGTTGTATTATTTTTAAAAAAATAATATATGTATGATTCTTTAATGCTATCTCTTATCTTTTTTCTTAATCGTAACACTTATGATATCTTCTAATCTAAATAAAATACTAACATGCATAAAACTTATCACACCTTTTTAACCATTCATTTTTAAAATATATTTTTTAGTTTGACTTCATATAGACGGACTTTAAATTAGTTAATTCTAAACGATTTTGTTTTAACTTTTATAGATATTACTGATGGTAGATAAAATATAACAAAAAACATATTCCATAACGTTTTTAAAATTATTGTACTTAATCACGACATGAGAAATTTGTAACATAATGCATACGTACATGTGAGTTACAATGACATTAAATAAATTTCCCAGTAATAGTTAATAAGTGAAAACAATAATATATTGATTTGAGCAACTTTCCAACAAAATATAGCATCGATCTAAAAATAAGTGAAGAGGTATATAAGAATTAAAGACTCTCATACAATATGATACCTCTTAATATATTAAAACAATAATATTCTTCCATTTAATTAAAGAATTCTAATATTTCGTTTAAGCAAATTTAACATCATTGTTTAATTGGGTAATTTTAACCATTCGTTTATTCAAATTAAAACTCAATTTTGACTTTAAATCAGTTTAGTTTGCTTCTAAATAGATTAACTAAATTGTGACTAAATAAATTTAAGAACGTTTCCACTCATTAGTTTAATCTACCAAATAAATAAACTATTTTTAATAGGGTTTTTACTTCTCCAAAATGTATTAAACAATATCTCAAATGTTAATGTATGTATCCGTTTTATAAAAATGTTATTATGTGTATCGAACTTTTAAAAAAATTATTATGTGTATTAAACTTCCTATTATATGTACTAAACTTATATTTTTTTGTTTTTTATGTAATCAAAATACGTATAATAACAACAAATTAAAAGTTCAATACACACAATAACATTTTTAAAAGATGAATACATACATTAACATTTATGGTATAGTTTAATACATTTTGAAGAATGTAGATCATTTTTAATATTAATAAAAAACTAACCTCTTCAATTTAATTAAAGAATTTTAACCTTTTATTTAGTCAAGATGAACCCATTCTCTTATTGACTACCTACATATTTACACTAACATTTAAACTAATAATTACTATAAGTCTATAACAATCAATTGTCTAAGAAATCATGAATTTAACTAAAAACATTATCAATATAAATTCAAAATAAGAGGAGATGAATGACATTTCAACACAAAATACTCTAAAGCTTAATACAACCAAATCATTATCGACACTCATATCATTATATAAGAGTTGAGTAAACATTTTTAGGGTTTGGTGTTGGACAAAATTAAAGGGTTTACTTCTCCAAGATGTATTAAACTATACTTTAAATGTTAATGTGTGTATACGTCTTTCAAAAGTGCTATTGTGTGTATTGAACTTTTAATTTGTTGTTATTATTTGTATGATTACATAAAAAATAAAAAGAAGTATAAGTTTAGTCATACAATAGGAAGTTTAATACATACAATAACACATTTTTTAAAAGTTTGATACACTCAATAGCATTTTTGGAAGATGGATACACACATTAATATTTTAGGTATAGTTTAATACATTTTGAAGAAGTAAACCCAAAATAAAAAGAGGATTAATAATATTATATATGAAATGGAAAAACTTGGTTTTCGTTTAAAGGGTTTAGTTTACTAAAATATATCAAAATTGTCATGTTTTGCTATTGTATGTATTGGACTTCAAAACTTTCTATAGTGTGTATCGAACTTTTAATTTGTCGGTATTGTCTGTATTAAACATTCTATTGTATATACTAAACTTGTAAGTTTTTTACTTTTTTGTGTAACCAAAAATACGTACAATAGCAACAAATTAAAAGTCCGATACATACAATAGAAACTTTAAATTTTGATATACACTATTATAAAACGTGACAACTTGAATACATTTTGGTGAACTAAACCCTTATTTAAATTGTTTCCTATATGGTTCATTTTTATTTATGTTTATAAAAAATGTTATACTATCTAAATACATGTAATTATAGAATCAACTATTGTACACATAATAATAAATTAAACGGTATGAGAGGTGTCTTGCACATCTCTCCAAATATCGCGTAAGTCACAATTTTTTTTAGTTAAATACCTTTCTTTTTATAATATCGTTTGCACCCTTGATCTATAGACTCAACTTTTACTTAACTTCTATTAAAAATATAGAGTTGTATTTAATAAAGTCTATGTAAAAATATAGTTTTAAAATTTTAATATTTAATCACAGATGATTTAGTATACAATCACACGTGATTTGTAAAAGCATCACATGTGAATTATGAAAATGTCACTTAGCCCAAAATTTTAAAATGCAATGTGAACCATTGATACTATTTATCTAAACACTAAAATTAGTCTTTTAGAACTATAAATTAAGTATGAACTATATTGAACATTCTTTGATGAACAATATATGAAAAAGAAGAGAAAAAAGTTTTGAATAATTAACCTTAGATATGTAGTAATGTACTTATCGTAGGCGCGTTCGCAGGCTGTTTACAAAACAAAAAAGCAATATTATTGATTCAAATAAATAAAAAAAAACAAGTCGTTAAAGGAGAAAAAAATAGAAATCAAAAGCGAACTCACCCACACACATGATGCCTCTTTTTCTCGTGATCTATCTCACTCATCTTACGTATCTGTGTGTAAGTCTCACACCCTAGTAAGCTCTGTGTGCGAGTCTCATGCCCTAGTAAGTGGCTCCCCCCCCCCCCCCCCCCAACAAAACTTACGTATCTGTCATGCTCTCCATCACTCGACCATACCGTTTATGCTAAATGGATAGGAAGATTATTCGTATACAACAATTTTTAGTCATACACAATAAGGTAAAAATATTTATTATACATGTTACAAATTGATGATGCAATATAATTGTTGTATATAACTAATTTTGTTATGTACAAATCACTTCCTAAATAAATAATTATAAAGAATTAAACAAAAATAGATAATTATAAAGAATTAAACCGAAGTTATAGTGATGCAATGCCTGACATCAAAAAAATATTGTATTTCAAATGTGTTTTAACTATCAAATTCTGATATGACTTGTGATAACTGCAAATCATATATTAGATTCTCCAATCAATATCTATTCTTAAATTGGGAAACACAAAGGAAAAATCATTAGCTTGATGTAACATTTAATAGGAATTCAATTAAAGTGTTTGATATTAATTTTTTTCTTAAATCGTGTGTATCTATTTCTCTTATTTTTATTGTCATGTAAGTATTACATCATTTTTTTCTCTCGCTTTTCTCAATTCCACTCCTATCACTCTAACTTTACATCTGTCTCCTCAACCATCCATCTTCACCTATGTATACACACACACAATCAACAAAAAAAAAAAAAAAAAAATTCAATGTGACCATAAACCAGCGTGAAAGGTCATAGGGGGAGAAGGCGATGGTGTACACGGGGTCACACACAAACCAGCCACACACCAGCTGGTTGGATGCGCCCCTCCTTAAATGAATGAATAATAACAAAAGAGATATCACATAAAAAATTAAAAAATATTAACTACTAATCAATTAGAATATAAATTATAATACGAAAATACATATAAAAAGATTCTTAACTACCTTTAGATTCTCATGCTTTAATCACTTGTAACTTATGGATGAAAAACCTATATACTAGCTAATGTTGATGGTATATGACTTGTTCTGTGAATTTAATAAAAATAACTTGGTTGTTCAAAAAAATACATATAAAAAGAATAAGTAGAGCATTGTTCTCTAAAAAAAATCATAGTAGGTTCTTGCGAATAGCATCCTCAATCTTTACAACCCATCACACCTATTGTACCGTCAAGTTGTTTTCTCATTCTTATCACTCAGTTTTGTAGTGACTACTCATCAACACATAAAATTGTAAGATCCATTTAATACCTACTAACAATCAAAAACTTTAAAAAATGATAAAATAAGAGAGACAGAGATGCTACAGGCCACTTCCTCACCACCACTTTTACGACCGGTTTTTGAGTTTAAGAAAGAGAAGGAATAAAGAAAGAAAATGGAATCTTTTCCTTCCAAAGTTTTTCGAAGGACAAGTTTTGAGGCAAAATAAGTCTAAACTTTCTCTCCAAATCTCCTATTTTTCTTTCTTTTTCTTTATTAAATGAAACTCGAGAACACAACTTTTCTGGTTTTCCTTCTAAATTCTTTCCTTTCCTTTCCTTAGCTAAAAAAAACCCGAGAACCTTCTTCTATATGCATCATAAAAGAAACATAACATATTATTAGTGTTTAATTAATAAAATTAAAAAATTTAGATAGAATATGTGGGAAGGATATAATTTAAAACGCAAACGCATAAAATACTAAAGATCGAGTGGATCTCTTTGATAGTCATTGTGATATGACTTGCTAATCAATATTAGTCATAAATCTCTACAAAAACGTTTAATAACATTTTCTTTTTGGTTTGGAGGAAAACCGGATATGAAAAGGAAGTAGTAGATTTCATTTCATGCATTATTATGGATGGATATCGATTCTCCTAGTTTTTGTGGTCATATAATCTTGTTGGATTTGGACTATAGTTTGGTCTCCAAACCAAGCCCCGCTCCAAACATCATCTATAAATTAAGAGCGTATTTGACACAAATAACTGATAGTTGAAGCTGAAAGTTAGAAGCTAGAATATTTTATTATAATATGTGTTTGATAGAGTAGATGATAATTTTAAAAATTGAGTAAGGGTATTAATGTAATTTTATAAACAAAAGCCTCGTAATTGTTACTTCGACTAGTATTTTGATTCGAAGCTTCTTCTTTGAAATTAAAATTTTCAGCTCCTAAAAATTTCAAAAGGCTCCGAACCAAACATACTCAAAGTTTTCGATAATTGGTCTTTATTTCTTAGGAATTTTAGAAACAAGTAAAAGTATGAAACGGACGAGGAAAAGGTGTTACTTCAATTATTTTAACATTGCAATATATATATTTTCATTTTCTTTCTAGTATTTTAGTAGTGTTTTGAAGTAAGTAAAATATTTTTTATAAATTTGACCCTTAAAAAATTCAAGTTTGAGAAATTAAAACGACTACGAATAGTCCAATATGTTTTTAAAATAATAGAATATCTTATATTATATTTATAGGGTTATGTTCAAAAATTTTAATATTCAATCACAGGTGATTCAGTATATAATCACACGTTGATTTGTAAAAATATCACATGTGAATTACGAAAAATTACGAAAATGTCACTACGCCCAAATTTTTAAAATTTAATCTGGACCATTGATGTCATTGATCCAAAGGCTAAAATTAGTCCCTTTGGCCTATGAATTAATTATGAATTATATTGAATATTCTTCTATATTTATAAATATTTTAAACTTTTGATCTTTAATCTTTAATATATATTAAAAAACGGTTATGATGTCATCATTCTATTTTTAGAAATTTTACATCATCTCTCTTTATTTCCTCAAACGGCTTACGAATAAGTTGCCTCAAATGACATTTTTAGATGATTTAGTTTGTTAATACTTAAATATCTTAACAAAAATATTTATTCAAATCATCTATTAGATAAATATACGACATATATCTATTTTCGTGGTTATTAACACCTAAATATTTAAACAAAAACATTTAGTCAAATCATTTAGTAGATAAATCTATCTATTTTCGTGGTTATTTTTATAAACACGTATACCTATTGAATTAAATTAAAAAAATCAAATTTGTTTATAAAGAGCTTCTACAAAAAAAATTTGATGATGATGTTATGTATGAATTTCTGATTTATAATAGATTTACCATTCTTTTAAGAGATTTTATATTTCTATATATGTTTCAATGAGTTGTGTTCAATAAAGTCCATGTAAAAAACAAAGTCTTAAAATTTTAATATTCAATCACATGTGATTTAGTATATAATCACATGTGATTTGTAAAAGTATCACATGTGAATTCAAAAAATTTATGAAAATGCCACTCCGCCCGAAATTTTAAAATGCAATATGGACTATTGATGCTATTGATCCAAATACATTAGTCCTTTAGGACTATGAATTAATTATGGACTATATTGAACATTCTTCATGTTTCAATATAGTCCATACTTAATTCATAGTCCTAAAAAACTAATTTT
This sequence comes from Dittrichia graveolens, assembly GCA_038502395.1. NCBI lineage: Eukaryota > Viridiplantae > Streptophyta > Magnoliopsida > Asterales > Asteraceae > Dittrichia > Dittrichia graveolens. The sequence continues at coordinate 83,359,128 of JARJIL010000005.1, read as the reverse complement.
GGCCTTTGGATTTATGAAATCAATGGTCCATATTGCATTTTAAAAATTTGGGTCTAAACTGAACCGAAAATATCCGAACAAAAACCGGACGGGTCTGAACCGAAATTGGACCGGTCCAAATGAGGACTAGTCCGAAAAGACACCGGACTGCCAAAAAACCGAATGGTCTTACATGAGGACTAGACTGGCCCCAGACCGGACCGCCCAGGATTGGTCCGACCCCGAAAGAGTCCAAGACTGAATTTGTTCACCTCTAATTTTTATGTTCAAAAGTAATCCTAAAAGTTAGGATTAGGGTAATTACGAAAACAAAATTGAACAGTAGCGATTTTTGACCGGCAGGTGGTAGTGGGTGGTGGTGGGGAGGAGACGGGGAGAAGTGGTGGAGGTGGGGTGGGAAATGTATTAAATATATTATTATAGAAATAATAATAAGCAAATATAATAGGTTGCCTCAAGATTATTTACTATTGAATTAAATTCAAATCCAATTAAATGACTCTACTGATCGGGTTAGATCTTTAGAATATTGGATCTGATCTGTCTTATTGACAACCATAATTAACACAACATCAAATCCCTCCCTTATAATTTTAGTTTTACCATTCTCAATCTTATCCTCACATTTTATTTTATTATGTATATTGATTGATATTGATAATGATTAATATTGATTGATTCAAGAGTGAAAGAGGAAAGAGAGAGAGGAGGAGGAAGAGGAAAGAGAAATGAGGGCGGGCGGGCAGGTCTTAAAGGACCAAGAGGAATTTGCATTGTAATGTTCCTTTTGGTTACCTATTTGTTTTTGCATCTATTTGCCTCGACTACATCTACGTTTCGTTAGATACATCCAACTTTTTCTGCATCTTCGACTTTTCAATGCATTTAAGCTTCTGTCACAATCAATTAGTTGAAATTTTTATTATTTCACGCCAAATTCTACTTTTTGTATAAATTTAATTAATAATGCTATCATTCTATTGTTACACCAGTTTCATAATGTCTGTATTGCATTTTTTTGTACTGTCTGCATCTACAAAAAAATATTTATGGTAAAGCATATAAATATTGTTCTCAACTTAAAGAGTACATAAAAGTAAAATACCGGAATTTATTTTACTAAAATGTTAAATATTTAAAAGATTCTTTAGGTTATTATAATATCCGTCACACATCGGTTAGTGAGCGGAACGAAACATAACATGTAAGGGTGTGGATACCCTAACACGAGATCTTTTGAGTGAAACAAGTGTTTCGTACTAGAAGCAAAATCGTTTACATTTACCCTTTTTTTGTTGGCGAAGTTATTGACGAATAATTATTTTAATGGTCAAATGTGTCGCACATGATCCTTATTATATATTTTGATTGATTGATTTGATGTGGAAATGAGAAAGGTTTTTTTTTTTTTTTTTTTTTTGAAAGAGCAAAAAGGAAATTATATATTAAAACTCAAACACCAAAAGAAAGGTTTTGTATTAACACCCATAAATTCAAAGATATAAAATATTATTAATTGAAACCAAAAACTCATTCATTGAATTACTGAAACATGATAAACCACATTATCTTCACACGCTAATTTCACCGAGTTATCTATACTCGAGTCTCTTCCCCTTAATATCCTTAGCTTCAACCATTTTTCTCACTTAAGGACGCATAATTGAGTTATTACCAACTCTGGAGCGAGCTAGCTGACCGGTCCTCGCACCACACCAATTGTTCGATGATGCTGAAACATTGGTAAGAAATTACAGAGTTACGTCGTCCCATGGACTTTGTACTTGAGAAAATGGCAATCGAATCAGCTTTTACTGTACCAGTTGGGAGGATAACCATGGGCTGGATAAGTGTGACATCATTAGTACAAGCAAGGATGATCATCCAAAAATGAAGTTTAAGAGTAGGAATACTAGTTGGAATTTTGAGATCAGGGTTAGGATTTAAAAAGAAATCTAGACGAGGATCGATGCCACGGGGTTCTATTGGTTTGTTTAAAGAGACCTTCCTCCCTCCCTCCCTCTATGTCCAAATATCTAGCAAATCTTCTAAGATGAAGGAATGGTGATAAACCAGTGAGAATGAAAGCAATTCCCCAGATCTGCAAAACTCATGCACATTATCTTGCTCTCCTTATGGTCCTTCTGGAGTACACCACTTGATCCTTCTCATGGCCCTTTCAAACCTCATATTTGTTATATATATCTCCTCTGATCCTCCAGACCCGCCATCACTGCTCCTTCACCTATCACTGTTCCTACTTTGCTACCAGTCAGCTAGGACAAGAGACCCATGGAAGCCAAGCCCACAATGGCAAGCAGTCAATGACTTGAATTGCGACAAAGGAGATGCTTTTCTTGACTCAATTCACTCCATGCCCTAGAATAACAACCTAAGATTTTATAACTTTTAGCAAGAAGTCCACATAAATTATGTTATCATTTGATTAACCTCAATAGCGATTTTTCCTGGTTCGATGGAAATTTCTTTTGTTGTCAGTCTATGTTAAAGTTTTTTGACTTATTGATCATGCATTAGCGTATGATTCTCCCCTGTTTTGGCTTTGATTTTATATTGTTTTTGACTTATTGATCAATGTATGATTCTGTTAAAGTGTGCAGATTTTGAGGTGGTTGGTGATGGTGTTGTTGAAACCTGAAAGTGAACATTCAAGAAATCCAGAAACAATGAAAAACATTCTGAATCATTAGATTGAAGAGTATTATGAAGACAAACCTGCCCCTTGGCATTTATGCCGGACGCCGAATCTGGAATGAAACTTAGTAGACTTCTTATTGAAACTAAACAATCACCTCCTGATGACATGGCTCGTGGTGCCATTGTTTAGTTTCTAAATTTTTACTTCTTCGGAACAAATTTTTCCCAGGCTATCGTTTTTACCCAAGAAAAAAATGATCGACCCACTTCGAAACTATTCACATTATATCTACGACAAAAATATTCTAAGAAATCGAGTAGTACTACTTACAAAATCATCTTAACCAGAAGCCTCATTTCCTTTCTCAATGATTGATTGAGTCGAATCTTGATGTGCCAAATCATAAGTTGCATGAACCCCAACAAGGAGATAGTAAACCAGCATCACACCACTGCATATAAAGAACCTCTTAAATGCCATACTCCCTAAAGATCCAATCAAAAACACATTCATCAGAATCGACAAAGCAGGCAGCCATGGAACCAGCGGGACCCCCCAAACTTTTGGCACCCTCTGCTTTCGAATCAACATCATTCCTGTAGTACCCACAAACCACAACCCGCCACCTACAGCATACCCAACCCACCCCTTCACATCTGCACCCCAAAGTGCAGTTATTCCAATAGACGACCCAATTACAACAAATAAACAAACCATGAACTTAGCCAAATCATGTCTAGAGGTACTTTCCTTCACATAATATCGCCTAACAAGCAATGCAACAGCCATGAGCATGAAAATAAAGAGAGTGCTAAACGATAACACGCTTGACAAAACATCAAGGCTTGAGAATAGTGCAACAATGCAGCTAATTGTGGTAACCAGTAGAGTAGCGTAAATAGGGGTTCCAGTTTTGGGGTGGACCAAAGCAAACCATGGTGGGATCATATGGGCTCGGGCTATTTGAGTGGTGTATCGGGCTTGACCCATTGACCCGATCAGCATACTTGTAAGCATTCCCTTTAAAGCACATAAACTTACAACATATTTAGCCCATTTCATCCCGATTTTCTCAAATGCAACTGAATACGCAGCATCTCTATCTATATCAGTGTATTTCACCATCATTGTGAGAGCCAATGCCATCAAACAGTAAACCACACTGATGGTAGACATTGAACCAACTAAACCTAATGGTATATCTTTAGCAGGTTTTCTTGTTTCTTCAGCCATGTTAGCAACCATATCGAAACCAGTATAAGACCAGTAAACAACAGCTGCGGCTCTAAACACGCCTTCAGGTCCATACGGAAAGAAAGGTTGTAAATTTGAGGTTTTAGCATGTAGAAACCCAACAATGATTATGAAAACAATGATTAAAGAACTAATTAGTGAAAGTATCATGTTTGAAAATGATGTCAGTTTAGTTCCCCTCATTGCAACCATGTTAGCCATGAATAAGATTACCACGGCCATTGGGTCTAATAAATTAAAACCTTCTGCAAACGAATCAATCCGAATACGAAGAAAATCTGGATTAGAACTGAACATACTGGCAAAGTATGATGAAAATGATCGAGCTAAACCGGCTGCCCCCGCAACAGCCTCCAATAGAATGTTACCTGAATTAAAGAAAAAGGATCAAATTAAACGGTGTTTTTCAAATTTCATTGTGTTTTACAAGTGAATAAATGATACAGAAAATTCATATTAAGGCTCAGTAACTGTAAATAATCAACTGTCTATAAGGGATTGATAAAGTATAATTACTTAAAGATTTAAATCTTGATGTTTAGGGATTACCCGCAGCAATAAAGGCGATGAAATCGCCCAATTCGATTCGTAGGAACGAAAACGAACCGCCGGCGATTGGAATTTCGACGGCAAACTCTGTGTAACAAAAAACAGAGAAGAGGGCAGACAAACCGGAAAGAACGTAAGAAAGAACGATCGCCGGTCCGGCGTCATCCCGGGCTTCAAGTCCGGTAATGGTGAAGATACCAGAGCCAACAACAGAGCCGAATCCAAGCCAGATTAGATCAACCCAAGTGAGACACTTTTGCATCTCGTTTTCACTCTGTTTTTTGAGTTCGATGAGCTCAGTGGCGTCAGTTGATCGGCCGAGGCAGCGGTCGCGGAGGCGGTGGAGGGTTTGGGAGAATGCTGACCGGTAGGCAGTGAGGTTTTGGAAAGAAGGTTCAGGGAAGAAGTCTTGCTTGCTGAATCGCCAGTAGGATTTCGGCGTCTGAGGTGGTTTATCCATGGTGTCGGCGGCAGTGATGGCGGCGGAGCCGGGGTTAAGGGGAGCGAGGAGACTTGTAAGCGGGTCGTCCAGACTGGATTTGGGTTGGGATTCCGGGATCGATTGGGTCGGGATTCTCATCTGTTTTTTCGCTCCGGCGAAAAGATTGTGTGTCGCGGGTTGCACGGTGGTTAGTGGAGGAGGAATCGGAGCTAGGTGAATCCAAGTATCATGATTGGGATCAATGGAGTATATTCATTTTGGAATTAAATATATAATTTTTTAAATAAAATGTAAAAAAAATAATTTTTTTAAATAATATTAAAATATCAAGTTTTTTTTAGGTATCTCATGCAAATTGTTGAAAAAATGACATATATATCAGAATTTGTCACTAACATCATGTTCTCGAGTTTAAGTAATGGAGGAAAGAAAAAGAAAGAAAAGAATTTCATTTCCTTTCAAATCATCCTAATTAGGATAGTTTTGATATTAAAATAAGTCTATATTCCCTCTCTAAACTCCTCCATTTCCTTTCCTTTCATTGCTCGAGTGAAACTCAAGAACATCTTTTTTAAAATTTTCCTTCCAAATCCTTTCATTTCATTCTTAAAAAAAACCCGAGAACAGGGCGTAAAAGGTAGTGTAATGTTTTGTGTTGAAAAATGATTAAAACTTTCAAGTCATTATAAAGAAAGGAATGTAAATCTCAATTTTGCATAAAAAAAGAGATTGTAAATTTTAAATTGTCGTTAAAAATAGTATCATGACATGCCAACTATTCAAGGTTATTAAGATTTTCTTTTGTTAGCAAACTATAAATTTATGTCCAACATAAATTTACCATTATTAACAAAATTTAAAATTTATGTTACATTTTTCGACAATTTACCCGGACATAAACATCCAAGTTGAAAGCCAATTAAATCTTGAATTATGGAGTAAAGCTGTCTTGAATTGGGATTAAAGAGAAAACAAAAAGAAGCCTTTGTCTTCATTTAACATACCTTTGTCTTGAGATACAAGAAGATAGTAAATCAGTTCCTTTAATATGTTTTAAATTGCATTATTAGCAAAGTCTTTGTTATACTCTGATCTAGGAATCTGTGTGTGAAAATGAAGGTACCTTGTTTCTAAGACCATGATTTTATTTACAATTAATAATCATTTGATACTGGTTTAGTTAACATTTTGATTCATGTTTTCTCATCCAAAGTTTATATGATGTCTTTGGAGGTCTCTTATAATAAATTGGTATGGTAATTTCAATACATAACAACTGTATCATGTTTGTTTGACTATAGAAATTTATTTAAAAAAAAGAACACTAGCTAGGAGTATTGCAGATTAAGTGAGAGATTTTGAAGTAATATTTCCTTCATTCACCTTTTTTTTTGTTTTGCAAGATTTGTGGACACTTTTGATTATATAAAGTGTAACACTTGTTGATAGAAATGTTTTAAAATCCGGGTTTTTAGTTGATCTGGTTTAAGAAACTGGGTCTACTTGATTTTCAATATATATAATATATATGTATGTATTTGTGTCATTGTATGTATTAAACTTGTGTTTTCAAATTAACAATTTTGTCAATTTAATATTGATATCACAAATGTGACTTATTCCCTTATTCACTTAATCATTACAGAAAAAAATTAAAAAACCCCAAAACCAGGTTGATATGGCCGGGTCATTGTTGAATCATCTCCCGACTAGTTCGTGGGCCAACCTAGATTTTAAAACACTAGTTGATAGCATATGTATGACCAAGCATGTTTATGACTTAATTATTTAAATAAATAAATTACTGATCTTTCTTGGTACGTATGACATGTCTTCTTGTCTAATTTTCTTATAATATAATATATATATATATATATCTATACTACTATATAAAGCATTTAACACTCTCCCTCCTACTTAATTTTAAAACTTCTTAAAATTCAATCAAAACAACATCTTGGCCTTTCATTCTATTTAAATTAATCTCATCCACCCAATCTTTAACCATTTCAATCTCTCTCCTAATAACTTTAACTTTTTAATCAATTAAAATATACCCTCACACAAACATAAATATACACCCATAACGACACAATTTCTAATATCTTATTAACTTCTCTATCCTTATTTCGCAAATATAATTTTTCCTTATTTTAATATCTTTTAGATTTTATTTTTAAAATTTATAAAACAGTTCGTGCAAATAAAAAAAAATTCAAAAAAATGGGACATGTTGCTAAAGAAATTTTTTTTTGGTGACATTGAATTTTGCGAATAACATATCATTACATTTTTTAAAGCGACATATTACAAAACAAAAACTATTCAGATCCGCAGCATTGCACGGATACGATGCTAGTATATATATATGAGACAAAAATAATTATCACGTCTGTATACAACGTACGTACATGGAGAGTTGACTCGTTGATTGACAACAAATTAATACACAACTGCAATTATTTGCTATCTAATTGTCTAATGATTAAAATAACTTCTTCCTTAATTAAATAAATAAGAAAAAGTCAACCACGCAACCATCTCTAGCTTAAGCTTGGTTCTTAATTACTTCACCAAGGATTCAGTAGTCATCATAATGTTCGAGAAGAATGGAAGATGCTGCTATCACGATCATAGTCTTCATTTTCGTGGTGTTAGCCCTTACGGTTTTAATCACCCTTTTTTATAAAGCAAACGGTGATGGTGGTGGCGGTGGTGGTGGCCGGAAGAAAATCCACAAAGGACATTCAACCGCGGTCGTTGAACAAACAGATCGTTCCAATTTGGAAAGCGGGGTAGTGACAACTGATAATGGTATGGCTACGGCGGTGACAGTTATTACTGTCTTGAACAGTGACACATGCGGTGGTGATGGAGGCGGCAATGGTGGTGGTGGAGGAGGAGGGTAGGAATGGAAGAACCTGATAGATGTTGAAGTCAAAGTCAAAGTAGAGGTAGCTTGTGTTGTATGTCATTTTCAAGTTGTTATATACTTATAATATATATAAAATTTATGATTACTAAAGTTGTAAGTAAAGTGTAGAATATATGTTGATTATAGTGTGCGTGTATTGATTGTAATTATATATGCTGGAATTTCATAAATTTGTCATAAAATGTTGTATTAATTCAATGTTTACTAATACATACATACATATATATATATATATATGTATGTGTGTGTGTTTTTCCCCATAACCACACTGTTTTAATTTCTTGGAGAAAAGAAAATGAGGAAATAGAATAGCGGTTTATTTTGTGGATGTAATGTTGACAACGTGCAGAGCAGAAACTACAAAACTTTGTAGTCATTCTTCTATATAACAAGTTTCTTTGGAAGGAATTGATAGGTGTATTACTTTATTAACAATATTTAACTCTCATCCACGGGGCGGATTTAAGATTTTTAGAAACGGGATATATTATATAATGATAAAATTAATATTAATCGGGTCGGGGTGATGAGGTTTCAGTTGTCCTGGTATTTTAAGGTCAAAATAAAAAAATAAAACACAATTTACATGAAACACTGTTAATTAAATTGTTATTTTGAAGGTAAAAATCAAATATTGTATTATAATTTATCATTTTCAACAGGTTTTGGTGACATCAAAAAATCACTTGTGACACCCAAAATTTTTTTTAGTAGCACCGGCTAGAAAAAGTCAAAATTTCCACTGGGGCTGCAAAATTGACTGATTACATGTGCTACAGCCGGACCCTTAGTTGGTCCGCCCCTACTCACTCGTGCAAATATCAAACTTCAATTTAATTATGAGGGGTTATATGAAAATATACATGAGTGTTTGCATAAATTATATATTTTATATTTAATAGATGTATTTAATTTTATAGCTTTTCTTTTATAACTTTTACGCCCTAATATCGAGTTTAAGTAGAGGGAAGAAAGGAAAGGAAAAGAAAGGAAAGGATTTCCTTTCTTTCCAAATCATCCCAATTTTAGGAGGATAGTTTTGACATCAAAATAAGCTTACATTCCCCCTCTAAACCCCTCAATTTCCTTTTTTTTTTCTTCCTCAAATGAAACTCAAGAACACCCTATTTAAAGTTTTCCTTTCAAATCATTTCCTTTCCTCCCTTAAAAAAACTCAAGAACAGGATGTTAATGTATAATTATTTATATAAATATAATTATATATTTATGATTATCTTATTGTTATCTACGTTTTGATATAAATGTTACCATAATTTAACACAAAAATTAATAAATAATATTTTTAAATTTTTTAGGAAAAAAGTCTATTTCATAATGACACTTAATCTTTTCAAATTAGTTATTTTCTCTATAAATCTTTAAACCAATGAATATATTTATACTTAATTTTTTATGTTCTATGAGTCACTAAATCATTAATCTCTTTCTATGAGATATTTTTTATTTAAGGTATATCATATGAGAATATCTATATACAACCGATTAGCTGGGTACAATCCCTTTTTGTGAAGTAGTTTATGTTTATGAATATCTAAGTCATTTCTCTCTTTCGTTGATATAATCATACAACGTTAAACTTTTAATCTGTTTCTCGATGCCAAGAACTTCATAATAAAATATTGATTAACTGTGATTGTTTTAATAAACACGTTATTGGTATGCCCAGATTACATTCTTTGTTTGATGAGACAGTTTACTTAATAATATCGTTTCGCTTTTTGAATGATTTATGTGACTTCATCGAAATCAAGTCCAACTTACTCGTATTATTAAAATTTAACATTACTTAAAAGCATGTGATAGAACAAACAAGGGTGCTTGACTTTTAAGCATGATAGATGGTGAATTAAATTCTTAAATAAGAAACCATCAAAATTTGGTTCATAACCTAACTTTTTTAGAATCCAGTATCCACAGGTTTCTATCAAGTTAGGCATGTTATTATTTATTTATACATTTTATTTATGTTTTATTGCAGTTAGATGTTTAAGGTTTTTTAAACTTCTCCATACGTGCACGTGTTGTTGTAACTAGGGGTGTACGTTCGGGTGGATTGGTTTTATTCGTTCTGATTGAGTAAATCCAATTGAACTTCGGTTTTGAAAAGTGAAATCCGATCCATACAAACAATCTTAAGATCCAAACCAAACCATCCAAATTACAATTTGGTTGGATCAGTTTTTACAATTCGGTTTTGATTATTACGTAAATACATGTTTAAAGAGTCAAGATATCGTAAAAACTAGATTTGATATATATATATATATATATATATATATATATATATATTAAAGATTAAAATATAGTTGTCCAAGTTACAATAACTAGTAGGACTAGTAGCTTTGGCATAAATATATAATTAAAAATAATAAATTATAAATAAACATAGAAATGACATGTATAGATAACTTTGTTCTAGTAGTGTTTTAAATATATATACATATATATTATATATATTCTTATTCGGTTTATTTAGTTTATTCGGTTTAGATAATAATAACCAGAACCAAACCGAAATCCATAATAATTATTCGGTTTTGATCCAACCGAATCTAAAAATCTAAAATATCCGAACCAAATAGTTCGATCCAGAAGTTTCGGTTCGGTAATTCGGTTTTATCTGATCTGTGAACGCCCCTAGTTGTAACTAGTGTATATTAGACTTTCTTAGTAAGATTTTATCCACCAAGTCCAGTTATAATAAGCCCAATAATCCACATTTTCTGAGCCCGATTAACAATAGAATTAGTTTGGGCCAATTATACTTAATTGTTTATTAGCCCAGATATGTATAATTAATAAGCCCAATAGACTAATTAAACGCGAAAAGCGGGAAAGACGATGCAGGGTAGTTTGGGACTGAGGTCCTGACTGTCCGAGGGACACAGCGCACAGTAGACGACCGGATTTTTGTGAAAGTCGACTCGACTCGACTCAGGGTCAACGTCTCCACACACGCAAACCCAGACGCAGTTATTTACGAAGAGGTTCGGATTTATTATTTTGGTTTTAGTTCTTGCCTAAAACCCTAATCTATGAGAGGGTTTTTGTATAAAATTTTTGGGTTTTTTTTAATAATGTATTAGTGCTTTGCCATGATATATTCTTGAAGCTTTTTGGTATCATTTATATAAAATCGTATAGTTGTTTAGACGAGGTTGTTCATCGACTGTAAAATTATAAAATTGTTCTTGAATATAGATAGATTTTTAGATGACTGATCAGACTTGTCTTCTTGAAGCTTGTTGAGTTGTTGGTTTATTTAATTTCATGAAGCTTGTTTTGTAACATGTATCTTTTTTTGTATGCATTTAATAACAAAATTATTGTTTTGGTGAAAAAACTTGATTTAATTTTGAATACAATCTTGAAGGCAGGGCTTGATGGAAAGGTCTTTGAAAAGAAAAGTATCATGTGGTGATGGTGAATCTTCAAGTGAAAATGCTTCCAACAATATTTCACAACCTAACTCTACTTCAAAACCAAAGATAATGGATGTAACTAATAATCCTAAAGATCCTGTGGAGAGGCTAAGAATATATAATTATCAACCTAATCTAAGTGAAGCTTCAGGGGAAGAGTTTCAAATTATGTTAGATGCTTCAGTTGATGTTTGTAGATTCTTGTTGAAAACTGGATTACCGTATCGTTGCCATGATGATTCAGCACACTCTATTTGTGAAGGAATTTTCTTGGAAACATTAAAGTTACTCGAAAAGTATCATGAGGCTCTTCATGAGGTTATGTTGGGAGAAGCTCCCGGGAATGATCAAATGATGTATCCAAGAATTCAGAAAGAGATTGTTAATTGCTTTGCAAAGGAGATACTCAAATCCATTTTTGATGAAATTGGTACGGATGTGTTTGCCTTGTCAGTTGATAAGTTTAGTGACGTCTCTAATGAAGAACAAATGGCTGTGGTGTTAAGATATGTTGATGCACGTGGACTTGTGAAGGAGAGATTTGTTGGCTGTGTTCATCTGATGCAGTCGTCTGGTTCAACTCTTAAATCTGTTCTTGATACCTTCTTTGGTGAAAATCGAGTGAGTTTGAAACAGGTAAGAGTTTAAACCTATCTACTTTATCTCTTAAATCATATATTCATAATTTTTTGTGTTATTCTAAATAGTTTCATCGAAACTTTGAAATAGTTAAGAGGCCAAAGTTATTATGGAGCAAGCGATATATGTGATGAGTTTAATTATTTGAGATCCTTGATCTTGAAGGATAATAGCTCAGCATATTATGGAAATTGTTTTGCTCATCAACTTCAGTTGGTGGTTGTTGCTGTTGCAAAAGAACATGATGGTGTTGAGGAGTTCTTTTATATGCTAGACATGATGATGAATGTGGTTTGTACTTCATGCCAACAAAAAGATACTATCCAAGAATGTAATAAAGACAAAGTGCAAAAAGCGATGGGTAAGGGTGAAAGCGAAACCTGCAGAGGGTTAAACCAAGATCTTTCTCTTATACAAGTCGAAGATACACGTTGGGATTATCATCACAAGACTATTATTAGTTTGATCTCTTTGTTTCCGGAAGTTGTTAAGGTTCTTGAATATGTTGAAGAGGAAGGAGATAATGGTTCAAGCCGACTTCAAGCATCCGATGTTCTATCCTACTTTGAAACACTTGATTTTGTGTTTTGCTTGCATTTGATGTTGCATATCTTGGGTCTCACAAGTGTCCTGTCAAGAGTTCTTCAAAGAAAAGATCAAAGTATCTTGGAAACGGTTTCATTAGTAAAAGGAACCAAACGATCATTGCAAAAGTTTAAAGAAAATGGTTTTGGTCCCCTTTTGGAGAAAATCGATTCTTTTTGTCAAGAACATAATCTTAAAACGTTAAACATGGATGAAGCTTATGTCGCTTCAAGAAACCGGAAGACAAACATCACCAATCAGCATTATTTTGAGGTTGATGTTTTTAACAAGGTTTTAGATATGTAAATCCAAGAGTTTGGTGATCGATTTAATGAGGCAAACATCGAATTGCTTGATAATATGTCGGCTTTAAGTCCACGTGCTTCATTTTCTATGTTTGATGCATCAAAGTTAATGAGGTTGAGTAAGTTGTATCCATATGATTTTAATCATATTGATCGGCATTACCTTGAGTTTGAACTTGAACTGTATTATGATACTATATGCCAAGATGAAAAATTTGCTAACTTGAATGGGATAACCGACCTTGCTAGATTGATGGTGGAAACAGAAAAACATCTTTCTTATCCTCGTTTCTATCGATTATTGAAGTTAGTTTTGGTTTTGCCTTTTGCAACCGCAACAGTTGAAAGAAGTTTTTCTAGAATAAAACTTGTGAAGTCGGAATTGTGCAATCGAATGGGTGATGATTATTTGAACGATTCTCTAATTTGTGCAGTGGAAAGAGAAGCCCTCGCTAACGTTACTGATGAAGCTGTACTTGCTCGCTTTCAAAATATGAAAGAACATAACGAACAATTGTAATAGGTAACTTTCTATCATTTCAGCCTTTGTATTATTTTTATTTTATTTGTTATTTCTGTAATTATTTTGCATCATAAATGACTAAAAATCTTAAATCCAATGGTGTTCAAGATCTTCTTAATGATAACTTCAAGTATTCTAATCTCATATTCTTCAATTACTTGTCAACATGTATGAGATGATATCAAACTGATGAACAATCAAGATGCTGAAACCATGCTGTAATTTTAAATTTAAGTTAACAAACTGATCTCAAGATCAAAACAAACTACATAGTTTAGTAATCTTTAACTAGGGTTAGATTATACTGTGACAATTGCTTCGTTCACTATCAAATATGCTTCATGTTAAATTCGACTTGTATGCATTTAAAAAGCCAAAAAGCTTCATTCAAAATCAATGGCAGGAAACTGAAATTCCTCCTGGTTTGAGGGCAAAAAGATAAAAGCATCAAAGCTCACAATTCATTTGTTTTTTGTTGGTATAATGAGAATATATCAGCACCTTTTAGGAACAAGTTCTACATCTCTGCAATTAGATGTGAGCTAAGGTCCAAGTAGATGATACTTTTGGAAGTTAAAAAGCAAAAGATGCAAAGCATTTGAAGAAATGATAAATGCTAATTTGACTTGTACCTCACAATTGTAATTGCAGATTCCCACACCATATATTTATCCCAAGCATATAAATTCTTGCTTTTCTAAGGAACAAATGCTAAAGGGGGGCTTGTAACCAAATCATGAAAAAGGATCTAAGCATAATTCTAAAAAAATCATCAAGTTGAGTTTGAATTCAGTAATACAGCTGAGTTTAACTTTAGAGGTTTGAAGACTTATAAGCAAGTGTTTGAATGGATTTGACCAATAACTTAGAGAAATGGCATTTATAGAAAAAATCACTATGTATACTATATTATAAAGAATTTAGATCATTGTAATCTTTTGATTTTTAAGTAATTTGAAATTACTAATTTATCCCTTATTTAAACTTATAAGGAAACCATTATATGAAGTTAATTAAATTTTTAAATATCATTTTTATAGCTAAACATTTCATAATAAATAATGTTTAAAAAAGTCAAGTTAATGAAAATTAATTTTCAACTTATATGATACTAAATACAAATTAAAAATTAAATAAAAAGGATCTTTATAAAAACAGTTATTCTAAAACTCATAAACCTATAACATGTAACTTAAATTTATAGACATTTTCTAATTTTTTAAATGACTTATGTAATCAAATCATAAGATTTAATTTATAGTATATTTAATATTCTTTTTGTTTCTCATTTTATTGTTTTTAAAATTTTATTTTAAAAATTAATAAAAGAGTTATAAAGAAAAGAGAAATAAAAGAAATAGAAAAAGGTGAAAGAAAATAGATATATTGCGAACAAAATTGTTTGATGTCATCATAATGCGTGAATATAATAGCCTTACGTTATAAAAAATGGACATCTTATCAAGCAAAAATTATCTCTAACTGTTGCATTGTACGATCCATTACATCATTTAAGACAAATCGAAATTAATTGCGTACAATGATATTTTAGGCAAAGTTCGTTGCCTTTAAATCCACTTTGTCCTCTATTATCTTACTCCTATATAATGAATTTACCACCTAAAAAACTCTTAATTTTAAGAAGAGTAAATTTACTAAAATACCCCTCCTTTATACCTTTCTTTTACCCCTCTTTTAAGTCCACAATTAATGAATTTAAACAAAAAAATATTGAAAACATAACCGACAATTAATAAATTTAAACCAATATACTTATATCTTACTCCTATATTGTAACACCGCAACTTCTCAAGCCATTTTTTTTAAATCGCTGCGAAAGCGTTTGCTGATTTCATTAAAACAAATACCCACAAAGTACAAAGTACTATTCACAAACTTTACAACAAGTTGTGTTACAAAATATTTATAAAATACGGCTCGTCTCTTATCAAAACATAATATCAGAGTGTTGGTCAAATTTTCCTTCCCCACAAACAAGGCTAAACAGCCAAACCTGCAAAAAGCAATCAACCGAGGGGAATTAGCACAAAGCTAAGTGAATGGAAGCTACAAACAAGCATCCACAATCAACAAGCACAAGCAATCACCATCCGATCAAACAAACAGATCTCAACAGATCAAACAATCATCACAAACCAATCCAACCTCTAGAGGAACGGCGGTTCTGCAGAACCTGCAACCGATGCGGGCCAAAGCAAAGGTTTACCGATAGCTATTTTCTACTTGGTACAGTTAAACCCCTTCTACTGCAACAAATGCATTTTAGATATAGAACTGTGCAACCAATAGCAGATAGCCCAGCCCAACACATACGATAGCTGACCCCTAACCATGTACGCATATCGTTAACCATACGTACAGGTCTTGCCACATGCACATATCATTAACTATGTACACTGGCCACGCAGCAATCCAAACGATCTCAATCAACAAGCAACAATCAACTACCAACGAATAACGGTCAACACAATCTATCAACACATATCAAGTAACGCATTCCATACTTGCAACTCAAACTTAAACAGTTTATCATGGCATCTTGGACTAAACAGTCTAGCATGGCATCTTAGACTAAACAGTCTAGCATGACATCTCAGACTAAACAGTCTATCAAGGTATCTCAGACTAAACAGTCTATCATGGCAAATTCAACTCATAAGAATATCCAAATCATAAAACCATAAGAGTTACCACCAACACCACTCGTGAGTACACTTCCACTCACCTCAGTCCTCGTTCCCGTCTGCTCAGTTGTCTAATATCACTGAGTCTTTGCAATTCCTGAGAACACAACAAACTGAAATCAATCTCTGATTCATTAATATATCCATAGATATATTTATATCTCTATATAACTTGTAAACAACATGTAATAATCGTACAAATAATAATCCATCACATCCCACACAAATACAAAGCAAAACAAACAAGTTTCCTAAAAATGGCCTGTCGCGCCGCGACCAGCCCTTGTGTCGCGCCGCGACACATTCGGATTTGGGTGTCGGATTTTGAGTATCGGATTTCGGGTTGCGGATTCCTGGGTTCCGGATTTGCATTAGTCGGATTTTCAAATACCCGGATTTCATGGTGTCGCGCTGCGACGCGTCAGATTTTAGCTTCTTCTTCCTTTGAACTGTCGGATTTCCAGCCACCATACTTTCATATATCACAACCAACACCAATTTTCTCAATTCCAAAACACCTCTAACACCTATGAAACTTCATATAACATCTCTACACACATCATGAACATCATTAACCTTTTTAAATCATCAAACACATAAAACCCATTTAACACTTTTGAGCTTTCAAGCTCCTATCATGGTAGTTCACCATTTAAACATGTATCTCAGCACATAAACACATCAAAACAATCTATAGCATCATATAAACACATACTAACCTTCAGTTTGATTTATGAATCACAAATCCTCTAACTTGAAATTTCAAGTCTTGTTCTTTCTAGCTTTCTTCAACAGGAAGTTTAACACACAAACACACACTTCACCTTTACTATGAGTTGAAGAAATAAACCCCACGTATACATATTTCATTTATTCAAGCAAAAGGTGTCCTTCACTCTTTATCCATTCAATTTCTCATTCTTTCTTTCATGTAAACATATACCACATACATCCATGCATTCATATTACATACATACATACATACTTTTCATTCTTTTATTTCTTTTAACCCCAGTATCACATTTATATATATATATATATATATATATATATTCTCCTCATTTAGTTAATTAAATTAATTAACTTACTCTAAATTTCCACTTAACCAACAAAAGCGCAATAAACACAAAATAGTGTGCCATTAACTCGTAAACCAACTAACCCGGATTTACGGGTGTTACATATATAATGCATTTATCACCTAAAAAACTCTTAATTTTAAAAAGAGTAAATTTACTAAAATACCCCTCCTTTATACCTCTCCTTTACCCATCCTTTAAATCCACAATTAATGAATTTAAACAAAAAAATATTGAAAACATAACCGACAATTAATGAATTTAAACCAATACTTATAATTTAATTATTTCTAACCATATATTTTTAATATTAACTTTTGATTCATGAGATCACCATACTTATAACTGAATTAAGTCTAATCATATATTTTTAATATTAACTTTTGATTCATGAGATCACCTAAATTCCTGTTTTCAGTGAATCAAGTTCAAGAGATTTCACAAACACCAAACAAATGAAAGAGTCAAAAAGTTGAAATTTATGAACATTGCATTCTAACTCAATTACATAATAATTGAAACTATAAAACATTACACACACATATACATACATATATATATAATCAGCAACTTCATGATTCAGCCATGCGATAAAACTCTTCTAACAAACTGAAAGACAAATAACTCAGAGTTAGCAATTTAATTCTTAATTTCAAAGTGGCTCTCGCAAATAATCTTCACAAACTCATATTATTTTCGTCTCGCAAAGAATCTTCACAAACTCATATTAGCTCTTTGTGATTATTCTGCACAAAACTCATCACGACCTCCTCTTTATTCGCCGTCGTTGCATTACGCGATTACCTCACTAGTTTTAATAACCCATTTAACCGAATCACTCTACTTTTGACGTTATTCTGGAACTATTATTTATTATTGTTTCTATTTATTATTATGATTATGATTATGATTATTACATTAGTTATTGTTAGTGTAGTTTAAAAAATCATTTACTTCATTTACAATAATCAAAATATTATTATAAATACGTTTTTTAAAACTTATACTTTTTTAAATGAAAAGGTTTGATATTAATTATTTTTATTTAAAAAATCATTTATAAAGATTTTTAATATATAAATACTCACTAGTTTTCTTTTAGCCCATTTATATATTAAAATTTACGTTTTTTTAATAATCTGATTGAAATTATAAGTTTTGTTTTATTTAATTATCTATATGTGTGACATTTTTTTCTTTATTTTCTTAATAATCTATACTATTATATAAAGCATTTAAGTCTTTTGTATCTCTTAATTTTAAGTAAATTAAAATTATCAATTTACCCTTAATTTAAAATAAATGAAAACTATTAAATAAAGCAATTATTTAGTGGATTTAATAACAATCTTATACACCATTTTAATAACTAAAGCTTTCAAAATAAAAATTATTTAAAAAATCAAATCAATACAAATTAACTTAATAATTAAAATATTAATAATTATTTTTTTCATATTAAATATTATATCATATAATAAATATTTTAACTTAACTATTAAAAATTCGTATAATTAAAAGTATTAAACTTAAATAAAATACAACCTAAATTTATAAAAATTACTGGATTTTTTAAATAGGTAATAATTAAAGTAGAAGTATTAAATTTAAATAACATACAACCTAAATTTAAAAATACTCACTATTTTTATTTTAGCCCATTTATATATTAAAATTTAAGTTTTTTAATATTCTGATTGAAATTATAAGTTTTGTTTTATTTAGTTATCTACATGTGTGACATTTTTTCTTTATTTTCTTAATAATCATCAAGTTCATCATCAATAGTTCATAATATACTTTCGAATCTAGGACATCAAGTTCTTAGTCAATATCTCATATCGATATCGTTGAATTTGGAACTTGATCGTCCGAGTATCATTTTCAAGTATGATACATTTTGAACACCAATCATTTTCAACCCTAGAAAAATATTGAAATATAAAAAAACATCAAGAACATGATACTTAATATGGAAATCAAAACAAGAATTTCAAGGTTTAATCTATGAAAATATGCACAAAACTCGTATACACATAAGAGCACATACTCACCCACTCCAATAACAAACACTCATTACACACTAAGAACACACACATGCACCGATTTCTAGATCTAGGAACATACACGCGCCAAGAACACACATATGCATCATCAAATTCTATGTCTAGACACACACACACACACACACACTGATAACATACATAAATTCACCAAAAAACACCCACATACAACATCTAGATTTAAAAAGTGGAAGGAAAGAATGAGGTTGTCAAGCAATGTAGTATGAGAGAGAGAGAAAGAGAGATAATAGTCTTAATCCTGGTTGCAATTCTAGTGAGTGTAGATTAATTCCAGTTGCACGCTCAATGATAGCAGCGTAGTGAGTGATATAGAGACATAGAAAGGGAGGGAGAGAGAATATGGTATAATGGGAGAAAGACCGTTCGATTGGTTTAGGGGGAGGGTTTTTTTTTGACATTATTGGTAATAAAATCTAAGTTATTTATAATACGACATTAAGCAAATTAAGATGCTTTTACTATCAGTTACCCTCACAAGTATTCAATTTATGAAACAAACTCCCTTTCGTTTTCACTAGGCACTTACACTTGTAAAAACTGTTTCAATTAGAAGGTTTTACACTCAAAAATTTTTAACCGGTAAAACTCATTACATGGTACCTATGTGGTTTAATTTTGATGGCATGAACTTATTATACATTAGCATTATTTTTCCATCTAAGATATAATTCCTTAAATGGTTTATTATTCCATAACAAAAACATTGATTTAAAGGTTTTATCCTCAAATGAGAAACCTCTTAGAGGTTGGACATAACCAAATTCCTTTAATAGCCTGGAATCCAAACTTTGATACACATACTCAAACTGTAACTTGCCCCAAAATAGGCAAATCAAAAATTCATCTATAACTTGCATCATAGTCCTCTTGCAAACCCATTTGATTCACCTTCTTAGCATTAGAGATTTCCCTAATTCTACATTGTTTCAGAGAATTCTAGCTTCACCCCCTCAATATTTTAAAGGATAATAGATTCCTTTGGAATGAGATGAATTTCCTAACTTCATATTGGGAAATTTGATACATATGCCCTTACAATTGTTCATCACTTGAAGTGAAAGTCATATAACATTTCATTAATATGTTTTTGCCTAAAATTTGGTGATTTGGTGGTTATTAGTTAATTTATGTGCTTCAAATTATGTTGGCCTAAACTAGCCTAATTGTGATTATTAGCAACTTTTAATTAAAGATTATAGGTTTTAAAATTGGCTTTCTTTTGTATTTATTAGTCGAGTTTATGTTTGCCCTATTTTGCCTAGTCATATTCCTAATTTTTGTTACTATTAGCAAAGTTTAGTTGTGATGTTACACACATACACAAATAAAGAAATATTATCCATTTTCTCTATACCTTAATATAAAACTTTACATCAAATTAAAACTTCTGCAATTAAAGTTTACCAAAACAATTAATTGTAGCATGTCTACGCAATGTAGTTGCTATTTATACAGTTGGCATGATTATAATATTTTAATATATATATCAATCAGCTAGTTGATATGATCATCACAAGTGACCGGTCTATATAAAATAGGTCATTTCAGTATCAGGATAGCCAAATAAAATTTTTCTTTTTTTCATATCTACTACAAGAGATATATTAGGTCTAACATTTATCCTTGCAAGCTTAGGCCATCTACTTTGTCACTTACTATGACATGTGTGTAACCTATAAAGCTTGAATCTTAAATAAGAAACCAAAATGATATTTCTAAACATATCATACTATATAAAATAATCAATTCCCATATAAAGCCATAAATCCATATTGATTATAATTGGTTAACCAAGAAACCAAAGGTTGAGATAACAAGTTTAACTCAGAGATTAAGCCTAGTAGAATACCTCTAAAAGCCCGTACACACAAAGTTCTACTGATCCGTAAACAAGTGCTAGTCAATCTTGATCTACAAGTCTCTGTATATGGAAACCAAACCTAGATCACCTTATGAAAGTTGAAAAATAAAATTCAAACACCCCTTAGAGGTTCTTGGCCGTATACAAATCGAGGGATGGAGAGGAGAGAGAAAAATGTGATTAGATTGTTTTTAGTTTGGAAATAAAACTTGGATACTTAATCCTTCAATTCTTAAAAATCTCACGGGTCCATAATGAGTATTTTAATGAATAATTTTTAAGCTCCAAGCCTAAATAACAAATTAATCTAATACATTAATTACATGGACTCGAAGCCTAAAACCAAAATGCCCGATATGTGTGTGTAAATTAATAATTACGGTCTCGGGTTTTTTTTTTTTTTTTTTGTGCGACCCTATACGTCCATGATCAATAAGCTATATGGTTTTTCGGGTAGTTCTATGTACATATATCTAACAAACTTCCATTTACGAAAGTGATAAATAGAGTAAATATAATGACATTATGAAAGCTTCTAGCAACATGTTATTCTCTACATCATGCCCATAATTGGTTTCAAAAATTAAAAATTTTAATTTGATTATATGGTAAGGATGAAACAGTTTTCTTAAAATGCGCAACTGTAAAAACAGTGCATCTAGTCTATAAAATCACTACATCTTAAAATTATTACATCTCGGCTAATAAACAATGCATCATGTAAAAAAAAACCATTGCATCTTGTGAAAATTGAAGGCCTCATGTTGTGCGGTGTGCTCCACGACGTGGAGTCCAACCGCCATTTTTCGATGCCTCACGTCATGCGGTGTTGCTCCACGACGTGGAGCCATTCGCACTGTGCGAACGTTTCTATTTGATCCCGGTTATATATATAGGACGGTTCATTTGAGAACCATTATTATTGTGAGAACAACGAGAACAAATTTTAGCTTTTCAATTAGTAAGTGGAATTCAAGGATGAAGAGCGTGGAAGAATTGAATATGTGAGGGTGCATGTAAGAAATTCATTAGTAAACAATCTAATTGAAGAAAGGGAAAATTGAAGTGCCTGCTAGTAAAACAATCACTTTTGCTTAATATAAAGGTTCCATACTAAAACCAGTGATGATTACTTTCATATGTATTAATTACTGTTTTTCTCGTAGATTAAAATTCTATTCTTTATAAGTTTTTAATTAGTATTATACACCAGCCAACTTTCTTGAAGTTATGATTCTTACTTTTGATCTGTAAAATCTGTAAGTTTGTAAGGTTTCAACTTAAAATTAATTGACTATAAGTGGAAATCGACATCGTTTTATGGTGGATTTGATTATAGAAATTGACATATCCTTGTGGGATATTTTGTTGTTCCGAGTTTTTGTAGTCAATAGTCAACATTGTAGTCATCCTCGGAAGAATTGGTGACAAGTGCTTCCTAATGAATTGATCACCTTATATATAAGGGCTTTAGAATATTGGACCGAGTCTTTAGAATAGTGGATGGAGATGTCATGTGATTATCATGATATATAATACGGATACGAGTATTCATTCATATGTTAAGATTATATAATAATCATGTATATGAGTATGTTATAACGAACTATCAAGTTCACGATATTTTTACTTGAATTCCAGAATGACTCCTATTAGATCTTGAAGACTAAAGACCAATAAGAAGATCTAGAAATCTTCTCCATGTTTCTAAGTATTTGGAAACATGTGGAAGGGGAACATTGTATATATTTTAATAGGAAAGATCTAGATACACATTATAGACCCACGGATTAAAACGATAATGTCCGTCGGTTTTCGTAGCTTGGTAGTATAACTAAGGGTGTCATCATTTATTGCAAACCACCTTGAAAGTGAGTTGTAATGATCTCTTGTAAATCATGTTTGTAATTAAAACAATATGGTTGTATATCTAGCGTTCTCTAGTCAAGTTTCCTTGAATTTTAATACCTAGCAAAGGGTGGTGATTGCAATGGTGGCACGTGGTTGAAAACCATCCCTGATTAAGAGAAGTGGAATATAATATCGTTGTATATCGAAGCACTAACTAAAATGGATTTAGTTATCAACCTATCAAGAGAAGATGAAGCAAGTATGAATTGCAAAGGGGTGGGTTCGGGTGGGTTTTAGCATCTCGTCCCCGAACATGATTTCGAAAACCATCCCTGTCCTTGCTCTAATCCTCATTGGGGATTATATCGTGGCACCTGGTCTACGTTATTGTTCAAACCATCCCCTAACCAAAACCAAAAACCCTAATCAAGAATTTAACAAAATCAGTTACCGTAATCAGTTTCAACATACTCAATAACCTAATCAAGATTTTACCAACTCTAATCAAGATTTTAAAAATCAAATAAAAAATTCGAAACCCTAATGAAAAACTAATCGATATGAAGCTTGCTACATATATTTCAAGATTTCAAATCAAATTATAGCATACATACCAGAAGTGATATGTTACGATGACCCGAACCCACCAACCCCCCCCCCCCCCCCAAATAATGCATCATACCAACCTAAACCCAAAAATAATCCACAACCCGACAAGAACATAACGGGTTTCGGTTACCCTGATGGGTTTGAAGCTTTTTTTTATCCGTATATCCAAGAAGATTGTTGTTGAAAGAGAGAAAGAGAAAGTTGATGAATGGAGCTTAGATATTCTTGCAGAGTTAGATGAAGTTAAATGTGTGCACTACCGTGCAAAGGAAACAAATGGCATTGTTGTACATTAGTTATCAATTTGTTTTCTTTTACACAATTTAAACAAAATTGCAATTAAGAGTTTACATAATAAGGTTACCTATGTTTTGTTTGTCAATATAGGAGAAATATATGTATAAAAGGCCCTTTATCTATCGAAATAAAAAAAATTCAACTTTATGTATACGTTGTTGTGAATGAATGAGATGAATCTTTTGATGTTCTTGATGAGGTACTACTTTTGTTTACAAGTGCCAATGAGTAAATAAATTAATAATGGCATTTTTAAGATTATAGATTAGTAATAATTTGTTATTGACCCTTGAATATTTTAATTAGAAACTTAAATTGACCGAGGAAAGATGATCTTCATCGGTAAAAAAAAAGGGGAATAGCAAATAAAGAAAGGTTAGAAAAAGAAATACACTTTCATAGCAAAAATGACAATTGCGTTTTTGCACACAATTGAAAATTTAAAGTTGGATACTTATTTATAAGAAAAATGGTTCACTTACGTGGTAAATTCAAAAGTACGTTTGATCACCCATTAGTCTAATTACTTTTGTTTAATCATAGACATTTGAATTAGTCCAAATAGACTATGTTGTGGTCATGCTATGGATCATATCTAAAGTTGCAATTGATCTTGGATGTGGATCACATGATTCAGTTTTGTAAGGATAAATTCATTATTTGTAAGGATTGAACGTAAAACTTTAACAATAACATGTTAGAATATGCGAATTACAAAAACAAGATAGAAAAATACCAAGATATAGTATGGTTGTCAGGGTCACGACCTATGTCTACGGGCAGGAACCAGAGACTTCTTAGTTATGACTGAAAGTGTTTACAACTTGTCACTTTAAGATGTATAGGTTGAATGAAACCTAGCTAGGATATTGATAGACAAACTAGAAAACCCTAATTTGACTCGAACTAAATCCTTAACGCCCGTACACGATAGACATAAAAAATCAAATCCGACTCCCATTTAAAAAACACTCCATGACGTGGATCAATATCTCACGTCATGGAGCCTTCGAGACTTTCACATGTCCATGTCGAGACTCGAGAACAATTTAACTCACAAAGACTAAAAACCCGGCGATTTACATTAACGTCGAGCTTCCATTGCTTCACGGTGAACTATCTTTCTCCATGCCGTGAACTCTCTTGATCAAACCAAGATTCGACATCATAGATTTCACATCAAGCTCCCCATTAATTAGATTCTAGTTTCAATATCGTACCGCTAATTTTAAATTACACATAATATAGCCATATATAGTGAAAGAATCATTTAATTTGTTGATTTATAATTCTTTTATTATTGTTAAAGGGAAACTTGTACTTCTTATCCATCTTTGAGTAAGGAAGCATTAAATTGTGTTATATATGAGTCGAAGCTTCACTTAAAAGAACAAAAGGGCAACAGTGATAAAATTCCTCCTAGTCTTTTAAAAACATTATTATTATTATTATTTCTTCCTATCATATCTTTGATTCACAGGTGACAAGAAAAGTCAGATCATAACCTTTATGCACTAAATAGCAGGATACAACACAATTAATCGCAAAATAGAACTACTAGCTAGGCAAGTACTTTTGGTAACAGATTATAGGTGTTGGTATGGGACAATATTTTCGAAATAATTCAACTCATGCACGACCTAGGCTACTCAATATATAAGAAAGAGGTAGAGCCTTGACCACCAGAATTTCCTTTTGACCTAGTGGTAAGCGCCTTGATCCTAACAATAGGATAACAATGCATAAATTTGATATTTTTCTGGATTACAGGAAGCATAGTATATAGATAGATTTATTGCAGAGTTCATATTGCAAAGTTAAACCAACATTTCACATGCAAAGTTAAACCAATTAAGTTATTCTGAGTGTATAGTAGTCTTGCAGATTATCTCCAATAACAATAAGAGTGATATACCCAACTTCATTAACAACCTATTTGCTATCCTTTGTTGCTATCCTTCGTTCGCAACCTGGTTGGCTCACCGCCTAACAATAGGGATTAAAATAATAATAAAACTTGGATAATTTTATTGGATCATGTTTATAACATTTTTTGAAATCTGTAATTCAATCATATATATGTCCGGCGTATCACGAATTCAGATGTGGGATAATCCCAATAAATCGATTTGAATTACCGGCCTTATTCAAATCATAAACACATAATACCTTTGTTTTGATTCGCGTAACTAAGACCAAATTCCGACAGAGTAACGATATGGAAATCAAATTTTTTTCTTTTCCAGCACCAAAAACGTGAATATATTGATGGAGAAGATGGCGGTAACAGTAGTTTGGTAGGAAAATAACGGGACCATCACGAGGGGCTTAGCCCCTAGACCCGGCTAGGGGCAATGCTCCTGGAACCCCACTATGGGCGCGGCTCCCGGACCCGTGTTCTCGAAATTAAACTTATTTGAATGTGCGCTTCACACCTCAAGATTTGAACTATAGTTAAGTCTAATTTCAATTATTCTCACATTAATCCCATGCATGCATGGTCACAAGTAAACTTACTTGATATGATAGAATCAATTTGCTTAATTAGTGTTTGATGATGAAGCAATTGAATTGGAGTAATGATGCGAATTGAATGATGGATGATTTCACAAGTTATTGGTATTATTTACAGAGAATCTTGTTTAATTAATTTCCACAATATACAAAAAAAATATTCCAATATTCCCTTAACTTTATATATATGTTCACATGATATATGATGATTTAATTTTTCTATGAAAACATGTAATCATATATAAGGATAAGGATGCATTATGTCATTAAGGCAAAGTTGAAGCCTAAGGGTACCCTCATTACTGCTAAAATTTATCAAAATCCTATTGCCAAATTACCTAAGGTCACACACAAGAGCAAAAATGTTTCCATCAATCACACCAACCGACAAGGTGGATGAGCGTTAAGTGGTCCACTATACATCCTTACGAGGCACAATTACACGACTCTACCTCTCTGGCCCATTACAAGGATATGCCTCCACTCATAGAACTGGGTCCTATAGTATTCGAGACCTTCATAATTAAGATCATTCGTTAATGTTGCATGTCATCTTAGGACCGGTTGAATTAACCATTGACCGGCTTCGAGTATTTGACTGTAAACATAGTCCACAGGTCATCTGGACCACGCAGTTCACATATAAGCATGCCAAGTATGGAACTTGTGAACATGCAACATCACATAATAATGCTCATAAATAAATTCATGTGAACAAATATAAATAACAAGCAGGCATATATGTTTATAGAGGAAGGTTCATTTCAGAACCGTTTTTATTGCGAGAACCGCGAGAACAAATCTTGGCCGTTCATTTTGAATAATGGAATTCATGGATGAAGAGCGTGGGGGGTGGCAAGGTGCATGTAAGGAATTCATGGGTGGGCAATCCAATTGAAGGAGGAGGAATTGGACGGCTAAGATTGGTTCTCGCGGCTCTCGCAATAAGAACGATTCTTAAATGAAATTTTACCTATGTTTATGAATTGCCCTGCCCCATATGAACATAAACATATGATATAAATTAATATGGTATAAACATCTCCAAATTTACCCACTTGATCTATTAATTTACCAAAACTTGATCATAAGTTGAAAATGGATAATGAATAAAGGGGATCAAAGTCAAACGGGATTTCATACTTTATTTTTTTTTTAATTTGATGGTTGAAATAAAAAGTGCTTTTACGAAAAGTTGATCCCTTTAAGGTGCCCGACAATTTTGATTCTTTCTCTGTTATGATCTCATATCGGCCAAAAGTAAATTAAGTTGATAGCTTATAAGTCTAGGTATTCCCTCCCCCTACAAGCTAGCTTTTGGGGGTGAGTTCTACACTTAGGCTTATGGCATGATAGGAGCCTAGTGTGAAATCGGTTCGTATCATTCTCTCTCTAAAAATTTCCATATTCTGGTATAATCGATTTGCATAGTAGGCAGCCAATTTCTCATGAGTTATTAGAGAGCTTTTGGGTAAAGTATTTATTTAAACGCGATATTTCTTCCTTTTTTTTCTTTTTTTCTGTGTGTAGCTGATAGTAGCTTCTCCCTCTTTCTCTCTTCGGTTTGGTATCTACACACTCCTTTATCTAATTTAGAGAAAGAACCATTGAAAGAACTAAACAACTTTAACTTTTAAGCCAAAGTCATCAAGGAATATGTAAGTAGTTTTTGTTTTGGTTTCAAGGGTTCAATCATATTTCTGCTAAATTTAAAGCAATTATTCAGAGAAGAGAATTAACCGCGCGTCTTGATATGGGGCTTTCGAATCGACATTAATTCTTATCTCAAATAAGTTGTGACTGTTCTTCGACAGATGACATGAGCATGATGTTTACTCAACATGTAAGAAAATTCAAAAATAGGTGATATCTATGACCATCAAGGTAATTTCATAAAATCATGAAAATCAAACTTATTACAACTTTTACCTATGCCGTTCAAATCGGAATGCCTTTTCTTTATTACATATGTCATATTTGGTGTTTTTCTCATACTTGAATGTGACATCTTACTTTTTTAACTTACATAGATTCTTTTTAAAAATTGATAAGTTCTTATTTAAATTATTGTTAAAAGGATAATTATAAGTATGGAAATAGTCAAAGTTAAGGGGACTAAAGTGTTGTTTTTTGTTCTTGTAGGCATTAGAAGAAGTGTGGGCTGGTGGATTGTTTTTGAAAGTTTTAGGGTCATGTAGAGAGTTTGCCAATACTTCAAGGACTAAAATGAGAATATGGAAGTTTTTTAATATTTAAAGAAAAGAGATTTTATATCCTCTTATTTTGTAGTTTGTATTTCTACCTATCCCCATACTTATAAGATCGAGACAAGTGTCAAAATAAAGGAAGAACATAAAGAAATAGAATTAGTAGATTCCGCACGTCATCATCTAGTAAGTAGGAGGAAATACAATTTTCCTATTAGAATGTAGATATAGATTAGGGTTTATTATATGATGGTTCAGCCTTATTGTATAGATAGACCATGACCCATTAGAGTTTAATATTAGGGTTTATCTTGTACCATTTCTACTACATAAATTTTGAAATCTTAGTGTGTCACGTACCTTAATTTCCTCATAACTAGAACACAAGCATGTAGAGGTGAGCATGGTACCAGTACCGGTACTGATTTTAACGATACCGAATTTGATTTAAAGACGGTACCAAATACTGTACCGAATATTCATATACGGTAGTGGTACCGGTACCTATTTTACCTAGTTTTTTCGGTACTAGTCTCAAATATCGATTAAACAATATTTCAAGTACCGAATACCGGACCGAAAATTCTAACTCGATACCGGTACGGTTCGGTATTTTCGGTACCCATGTTCAACCCTACAAGCATGTGACGAGGTTAATGGCCTTATTGTATAGCAAATGTTGACATCAAGAGCTGAGGATGTACGTACGTTGCAATCAATGATACGCTTGCTTTGATGTTTGATAAAAGGGAGTAGACAATCTTGCTTTTTATATGTTTGTTTATACATGATGATTGGTGAAACAAAATAAATAAATAAAGTAACAAGTGTTATGATATTTATAGAATGAAAATATTTACTTTTTTAATATAAAAGAAAAAGGATTTGATTTTTAGCTCCAACAAATCAAAGTGATATATGGGACTAAGAAGTAGATCAACATTTATTATTTTTCCTTGAGTAATATTAAATATTAGAGTTAATTACATAAATGGTCCCTGTGATTGTCATGAAATTTCATGTTTAATCCTTTAACTTTAAAAATTACGAAAATAGTCACCGTGATTGTCACTTTGTTTCACTTTTCGTCCTTTACACTAACTGCTGTTAATTTTGACCATTAGTCAAAGGGTATTTTAGTCTTTTTATTTCTTGTCCATGTTTCCAAACAATCTTCACCTATTATTATTGTTTCCAAACACATTTATTTAAATGTTAACTTTGTTACCAAACAACCATTTTTCTCTTCTCCTTTTGTCACTAACTCTCTCTCTCTCTCCTTTATCTTCTCAGTTCTCTACTTCTCTCCATCTCTAATTCTCTCTCTAAGATCAGGTGGTAGATCTTGCCATCACCGTCAAATATGCAAGTTACCAACAACCACCATGGTCCGTCGCTCACCCAGTGTCACAAGCACCACCGCTGCCCGCCGCTCACCCGGTGTCACAAGTACCATCAGATTTGGGTGAACACACCATGATTTCTCTCTAATTCAGATCTGGAAGAACAGAAGTCGAATTCGTTTGTAAACTCTTCTCTCTCTAACAGATCTGGAACAACACAAGTTTTTTTTAAAAGATGGAAGAACACGACTGATGAAGGGATGTGCATAAAGTTTTCTTGTGTGGAGCAAAAGGGAGATGTAAAAATCAAGATGTTGGGACACAGTAGGGTGAAACCTTTATAGGTGCTAATGTCCATTTGTAACAAATTCTAAGTAGCTTTTGATTTTAGTTCCTTTTTAAAAAAGAGCATATTTAGACTATGTTGGGTTTTGCTCTTTAAAAAAGAACTATCAAAGAACACTTTTGATTTTATTTGGGTTTAGCTTCTGATTTCATTTGGTTTAGCTTTCCAGATCTAATTTGGGTTATATTGTGTGAATTTTTCTGCTTTTTATTCAAGTACAGACACACACATACGAGAAACATATCTTTGATTTTCTGTGTTCATCCTCTGTTTTCTTTGTATTCATGGTGAATTTGAAGGTTAAAACAAATTAACATCAATCACTTAGATATTTTGATGAATCAATCCGTTTTATCCTTTAAGTGTACTAGACAATGGTAGTGGTGGTGGTTATTGTTGGGGATCAAAGGGGAAGAGGGTTAAGGGGGTTTGGGTACTGTTTTTATTTTTTTTAATTTTTAATAATATTTAATTAATGAATAAATGAGTAATAATGTTTGGTAACATGGATAAAGTGTAAAAAGACTAAAATACCCTTTGACTAACGGTCAAAGTTAACAGCAGTTAACATAGAGGACCGAAAGTGAAACAAAATGACAACCACAGTGACTATTTTCGTAATTTTTAAAGTTAAAGGACTAAAAATGAAATTTTACAACAACTATAGGGACCATTTATGTAATTAACTCTAAATATTAAATTTGTAAGTTTTTCGGTTTTAATTAAAACTAATTGATTATAAATGAAATAGTCCATAATTTTTATTAAACACATTACAAAATCACTTTTCAATTTAATATATAACATTACTTAATAAAATTCTCTTACTATATCTTATACGTATTTATATAAAGAAAAACACGTCACCATTGTTAAATAGCTCCTTAATATCATTTATTTAGCAATAAAAATTGGTTTGACTTTAATCATTTAGTAATCTCGATAATGACATATATGGAGACATACACGTATCAGTAACCTATTAAGTATTAACTTAAAAAAATTGTTTTATTTTAATTAGAAGAATGATAATCATAGTCTTTAAAGTCGTGAATAAGAATAAAAAAAGTAATTTTAGTTTTTCACAATTACAATTATAAATTATTTTTTTATAGTTAACTTTCAACAATTTTCGAACTTACCTTTTAATTAGGTTTCATCTTTATATATACGTAACAATGTTCTCATTTTTAAAAATTAAATTATCTTTTTTTATTCTTATCCACAAGGGTATTTTAGTCATTATATATTTACTCAACCGTAAATACATCCAGATGAGTCGTCATTAATTTACAAGATTTGATTTTTTCAAAATACTTTCATTAATAAACCATTAATAAGTCATTCATGAATTATTAATAATTCATCATAAATTTTTAATCATTGATTAATTTTATATTCTGTGTGCAATATACTTAATTAAATATAATTAGTCACTAAAAGATCATCATTCATTCCACTCGGTTTATTTGGTAACTTGATGAACAGTTACAATTGCAACTTGATGTGTTGTTGCCGAAATGAACCTAGTAGAATAGAAAATTCATCTTCCTATAATTACAAGGAAAAACAATATAGAAGGATGACCATAAACGAACCAACTCTTTATGAAATATTCAACGAACCATTTGTGGAATGTTTGATGAAAAGTTCATTTAATAAATATACAAACACGAACTAAAAGTTTTGTTTATTTAGTTAAATAGACAAATATGAAAAAAGAAGTCTGGTTCTTTTAATTATGTTCGTGAATATTATTTTATTCATTCGTTTATTTGTATGTATTAGCGGGGTACCCGCGTAATGCGGCGACGGTGAATAAAAATGATTTGTAAGGAGTTGTTTTGGTATGTATTAATCAAGAGGACACACAAGACGTAATTTTGTAATTTTTATTTAGCAGGTGAAAATAGAATAAAATTTAGATGTAATTTTTATTTAGCAGGTGAAAAGCGAATATTATATATTTTCCCTTTCTGAAATTTATGAAATGTTATTAAGTTTATGGAATATTCTGTTTCGTAAGTTTTGCTATGAAATTTATGAAAAGAGAATATTCTGGAATTTATGAACAAAGAATTTTATTAAGTTTATTTTATGGAATCATTTTTTTGTATATGAGGGTAGAATAGTAATCTTAAGTGACTTAAAATTTAAGAGTTTAAAAAAAAGCTTAAATGTTTTATATAATAGTATAGATAATACTATAGTGTGTGCGTATATAGATACAGTGTTTGTTTGTACTTAATAATGATAGATTTGTATTATATTATAAGATTTACTTTTTTAAAATGTATTAAACTATAGCTAAAATGTTATTATGCGTATTAAACATGATGATGTAAGTTAATTGTGGTTAGTAGCAAGTTAATAGTGATTAAGAAAGTTATAATAATAATAATAATTAGTATTATTATTATTTTCTTTCATATTCATCATCTTCCTCCCAAACGAAGAACACCTTAACGATGTGTATAAATCTAGGGTTTTTTAACATCTTCATTCAGTGTGGGTTTAAATCTCAAACAATTGGTACAATGAGGTTAATTTAGAAACTCAAACGTCTCCATTCAAAAATGATATGCGATTCATTTTGGTTTGTTTGGATCTTTTTGGTTTATATTTGCGATTCAACCAAAAATGACATGCGATTCAATAAAAAAAAATCATATTTGTAAAGCATTTAGGGGTTTGCTTGTTATTTGAATGATTTTGGTTCTGATATCTCCTTACATGACCTGCGTTTTATCTTCTTCAGTTTGCGATTTTGCTGTTCTGAACTCGATTTAGGGTTTCAAACAGATGAGTTCGAAGAGATGATTTCAAACCGCAATTAACATTCCTATGATTTGGGTTCGATTACGTGAATTTGGGTTTATTAAATTATAGATTGTGTGTTTCATCATCCGATTCTGTTCTTGAGTTCCATCATCATCCAAACAGTGGGTTCTTGACCTTAATTTTTTGTTTCGAAAATCCTAAAAGTACAGATCTGTGAGAGGTTCTTGAACTCGATTTATGTTCTTGGGTTTCGATTTTTTCATTCTCTAGTACAAAGAAAATCGATTTGTATGCTGTTAATGATGAACACAAGAAACCCATATATGTGAACACATATGAAACTCTGGTATAAAACCCAGATATGCGTATGAAACCCAGAAAGGTGTTCTTGTTCTTCATTAATAATATATTTTAATAATAAGAGTAAATAATCGTAATAATAATAATAGTATTAAAAATAAATTAAAAACAAATATTTTATCATCACCCTTCTCACAACTCACAAGTAAGACCATCTGTATCTAACTCATGTTACCCAACTTATCACACTGTCACATCAGCATTTACATCATTTTTCACCTTCAACCCAACTTACCCTATTAACCCCCACATCCAACTATATCAACCCACATCAAATATTAATAAAATATTAAATGTGAGAGTGAAGAAAGGAGAAGCCATCGGGTTTGGAAACCCGATTTGAAACCCCACCATCATCAACCCAAAGGGGTGTTATGGTGTTTCCATCGGGTAGAACCACAACACAAGCCTTACCCGATGACCGATGCGGAGGGTCTAACAAGTTTGCCCAATACACACAAGTGCATAATTTTTTTAAGTTTGATATATTAAAAAACAAATTTAAAAGATGAATACATACAATAATATTTTGGATTAATATATTTTAGAGAAGTAAACAATATATTGTATTTGTTCATTTATGTTTGGCTAACATTATACTAACGGACATGAACATAACAATTCGTTTGTTTATTTGTTTATGTTTGTTTACTTATTCGGCTAAAAAACAAGCTTTACGGTATTCTTTTGGTTTTTAGGTCCTTAATAATTGTACCGGAATAATCTTCCTTTCTCTTTTGAAAAATTAATTATCTGCATTTTAAAGGTAACAAAACGCAATTATGAGAAACTACTCTGATGTTACTTTCTCAAACCAATTATCTATTGTCATTTTAGCTATCAATCAATTGACCGACTTTCCTAAACACTAAACAACTTATTATAAATATGAAACATTATAATCAAATCAAATCTTATTATTTTATTATTTCTAATTATTCAACAAGCATAATTTATTTTCAAAACATACCAAAAATCCACCAAACCTATTGATAAAAGAAATGTAGACACTGAAAATTAAATAGTTTAGCATAAATAATTTAACATGGTAAAATGGTTGTGTTGCGGTGACCACTTGGGGGTGGGTGTGGTACCACTCCGTTAAGGCGTAGTGAAAGAGGAAATGTGGTATTTATCATATGTCGATGGGTGTGTGATGGGGAGAGGTGGACAACTTAGCTTTTTAATTTTTTTAATTAAATTTTGATTTGTTAGTTGAGTAATATGTGAGTCTCATAATTTGGTGTGCTGAGAATTAATGATTACGAGACTAAGGTGTCGTTTGTTTAATAAGAGGTTCTGAGTCTGAATCTGAATACCATGTCTGAATATTAAGAGATGATTCTGATGTCTGAATGTTTATTTATTTTTGCTGTTTGTTTTTTGAAAGATCTGAATGATTGTAATGATCTGTTTTATAATATTTTATATTTAAGTGTAACATATTTAACTAAATTTAAACTTTTTTAATTATAAAGTTATTAAAATATTTTAATAACAAATATCAGACCATAATAATAATATAATATAGAGAAGTAATATAAAAATATATATAAGAGAGATGTGCGGCGGCGTACGGTGGCCGACGGTGACCGTGAAAAGTGTTCATGTATGTAGTCTTGTAGAGTATTGAAGGAATAGATGTTGACGTGAATTAGTGAAAGAAGAAGTCTGATTGTTATAGGATAATGAAACATAAATTCTGTTAAGATGTTATAAGATGTACTTTTATCTCTGATTCATTAAGGGATTTTAAGAAGTTTTCAGATCTTAATAAAAAGCAAAAACAAACAGTTCTTACATCTTAATACCTCTTATTAATTCAGATTAAGATGTATTAAGATATTTTTTAGAAAAACAAACGACCCCTAAGTAATTAGTTAAATAATAGAAGAAAAAAACAAACGTATATAAAACCAGGATAGAGATCAAGTAAAAAGAAAATTAAAGTAAAAAGGGTAAAAGGGATGATTATTTGATCATTTTTCGGTATATATATCAACTGATAATCGTTAGTTCATCATCTTTATTGATTAAAACTAGTTCTTCATCAATTTCTTTTTGATGAATTCAACATATTCATCACTTTTTAAATGAAAGCATTTTGTTCATCAACAAATTATTCCAAAATTTTGTTTTCAAAATCTGTATTTGAAATAAAAAAGAAATTGATGAAGAACTAGTTTTAATCAATAAAGATAATGAACTAACGATTATCAATTGATATATATACCGAAAAATGATCAAATGATCAAATAATCATTCTTTTTACACTTTTTACTTTAATTTTCTTTTTATTTAATCTCATCCTCATAAAACCGCTCCTTGTACTTTAATAATGATTGTAAGGAGGAATTAATGGATGCGGGGTCACATGGGTTACCCGTGGGTTGGGTACTTGGGTATTTGTATATGTGAAAGATGAACCAACCGACTCCACCCAACATGTGTTATTGGTGTACCAATTTGGGCAAAGCCCCACCCATGTGCACTTCATTTCTAATTCTCAAAATTAAAACAAGACACGAATAAAATAATCGGTAGATACCATATGTTATCATTTTTATTTAATACGACCAAATATAAACATAAAGTCCAACCAAATTTTCTATCATTTTTCTCCTACATAAATTATTAACACACATGACCTTTCTTGAAAAAAAATATATTCAATTTTTATGTCATAAAAAATTATTTTCTCATATTTTATCATCTTACTTCATCGTCCTACCTACTTAAAGATTGACATGTGACACGTACTAATTTTCTTTCCATGTCTTGATAATTGATTTTAACAGTTGTATTAATTAAATAAATAAAATAATAAGTAGAAATATTTAGTAGAAAGGTATATAACTTTTTATGTCAAAATTGACAATTTTAGACTTATCATTTAGAACATGCAAACAAAACTTACCCAAAAAAAGGATAATGTTTATAGACAATCTACTTAAGATACGCATTAAAACAATATCATATCATTATTGATTTACTTATGTCTATGGTAAATTAAAACAAATTTTTTTATTTTATCTTTCAAACAACAAACTTTCAAATGTTATACTTATGCCTTTGTTCCATATGAGCCTTAAAATTCCTAACTACTAATTAAATGACATCTTATCTATACCGATACTTGTCTCAAATTAAAACCGGGTTGTTTGTAAACTTACTATTTTTCTGAAGTTTGGTGCACTCAAAAATCAAATCATAAATGAAATTAATTAGTGGTCATATAGATTAAGAAAATGACTTTTAGAGCAGTGCGTATATTCTCAGTAAAGCATCGGCATGTCTTATGTGACATGTAGTATCTTCGTACCGATTAGCACACCATCCATCATGGTTTGATACTGAAAATTTGTAGTTCGTCTCAAACATTTTAATACAGAAGGAGATAGATGAAAGAGAAAGAAGGGGAGATGATATAGGAGAGAGAAATTAAGCATGGATGAAATATTGATAATGTGACACTGATGTAACATTAAATATGAGAAACATGAAAGTGGGTACTCCCTACGCTTTTATAATTTTTTAAAAGTTAATTTCATAAATAGTTCTTTAACTATCAATGACTTATTTATTTGAAATATTCTGAATTTAAAATGTCATCGGTATTGGTTAATAATAGGGATGACAAAACAACCTGAACCCGCCGGGGAAAATCGAACCCGGCAAGTTTCGGGGTCGGGTCGGGTCGGGGATTATAATTTCGGGTTCGGGGCGGGGCACACTATCTTCGTCCCGCCCCGATATATGTTTATATATATATATATATTTTTATATATTTATGTATATTATAATGTGTATGAATATAAAAAGAGAACGATTGGATATCTATTAATGGAGAAGTTTCTAAAGTGATGAAGTTTTTTGTTAAATTTTGAATTTTAATCCCCTAACTTCTTTTAAGTTCTACTTTAGTTAAGTTTTTATTTAAGTTAATGATGATACTTACGTTCTTATTTATAAAATGATCATCTCACGTTCTTATTAAGTTTTTTGTGTAGTTTCATACTTCACTAACATGTTTTTTAGTCGGGTCGGGTTTTATGATCGGGTTTCAGGTTCGGTCGGGGACGGGTTTGGCAGACACCCCGACGGGGCGCCCCGAAATAATCCCAGACGGGGAACAGAGCGGGGACGGGGACAGGGCGACCAAAACCCGCCCCGAACCCGCCCCGTTGCCGTTCCTAGTTAATAAGGTGTTTTATATAGCTCAAAAGAAATTGTGTTTTATGTTTGTAAAAGAAATTAGAGTATATCATAGATAAATTGGAAATTTATTATTTACAAGAATGATTATAGTTATTTAATAACATTTAGCCATGAATCATAATTAATAATGTACAAGGTAAAATTGACTAAAGCTTCAAATATTAGTGATGTAAATGTTATGAGTTAAGTGTTATATGTGAGAATTTGGTGAAAACTTTATGGGTTAAAAGTGTCAATCATTAAAAATTGAAGGGCTTAAGGTGTTATTGTGTGAGTGAGTGTATTTGACTCAAAATTGGGGTCAAATATCCCATTTGTGGCTGGAAGAAGGATCGAGAGAGGAAGAAAGAGAGAGCTAGAGTAAGGGTTTGTAATGGAAAAAAGGAATCATGGACAAATCTTGTGATTGTGAAGCTTGAGAACCTATTTGGTGATCTTGGTAACTCTTCTAGCCTTAGAGATTGTCTTGAGCAAAGAAAGGAAGTAACATAAGTTGGGTTAGGAATCAAAGTAAGTTCTAACTATGATTTGTGTTTGATTTTAGCAACATATGGTGTATTTGGTGATCTATGGTTTATGTATGTTGAAAATGTTAGTAAATGGGTTAATTTTGAGTAAAATGGTGAAATTAGGGTTTAATTACCCAACTTAAGTTGGATTGTACTTCAATGGTTGTTTTTGGGTGTGTTATGAAGTTAAATGAGTTGCTTGTTTCCTGTAATTGAAGTTTGGCTTGAAAAGAAATTGATTTTGGTCGATTTGGCATAGAAAACAAGCAAGACAGTTGCTTGTTTGCTGTAATTGTGTGATCATAGGACTATTGATCAAGTTTTGTGCTTTGGTTTTGTTAGGAAGTGATCCTTATCATTTCATCTGGTGAGTATACCCTGCGGATACCTAACTTTTGTTAAAGTTTATAAGTCATCACAAATGTGTTTTATATGTTTGGCAGAATGTTTTATGAAACTTATTGAATTAAAGGATGTGGAACTTGTGAAATCTTTCTATGTTAATGAACATCATTATGGAAACAAATAAGGCCAATGCTCCACTTAGGGGAAGGTCTATGCTAATGTTGTGTTTGTACTTGATAGTTTCTTGAGACATGATACTCCATAAAGGTGAGCTATGATCTTGTAATAACACATATGGTTTTGAGTTAATGAATTATGTTTACACTTAGAGTGTGTTATGGGCATTGAGATGCCAAATGTGATATTGTTTGTTGAGCATTTATGCTTAAGAGCTATGCGTTATGTGACACCTACTTGCTTTTTGATAAGCTTAAATGCTAGAGTTATTTGGCCTTTATGGCATGTGATATATGTAACCCTTATGGTATGAGTTTTGGTCCGGACCTGTGTTTGAGATATAGTACTTTGTACCATGTTGGTTCCTAACAATTAGGTGACGTGTATTGGTTCATATGGCTTCAGCAATGGAGAACCTAGATAGACCTGTGGTTGTGGAATTGGTGCAAAGAGTGAAGGGGGTGTTGGAATATGCCCACTGACACACACGAGTTGGTATCATTGCCGATGAGGCATAGGCCTATTGGGTCACACGCCAAGTATTGATTCCGGCAACACCTTTGAACAAGAGAGAGAAAAATACCAAAATGGGTTTTTGTTAGGCCGGGCACGGCCGTGCCTTGTGAAGGTACGGGCGTGCCTTATGCCGGGTACGGGCCCAAGGCCGGCGTGCCGAGGGCGTACCCATTGGGGCCGGCACGGGCGTGCCTCGTGGAGGTACGGCCGTGCCTAGTGCGAAAGCACGAGCCCAAGTCGGTCGTGACTTGGGTGTGCCCGTGGGCTGGCACGGGCGTGCCCTGTGAGGCACGGCCGTGCCTCATGCTGGAACAACCTATTAAACTAGCTTTTTAAGACTAGTTTAATGGGGTATTCATGGATATTGATAGCCATTAATTCCTAAGTCGGTTATAAACGTTTTAGGCTTCAATGTGGAGTCTATATAAGTTTAAATGAGCTTATGGAACATGTTTGGTTACTACTAGTTGCTACTAGTTGTTTTTGATACATGAAATTGTAACTTATTTGTTAGTTCATGCTCTCTCTCAAAGCAAACACACTTGAAGATTAGTAACACGGTACTATTGATATTCAAGTTGTTGTAAGTTATTGGTGGAGCTTTTGGCGGCGTCCAAACATAGCTAGCACATGAGAATCATCAACACTTGGTGTGGATACCAATAGTGGTACACTATTTTGTGTACAAACCTTCCAAGACAACAAGGAGATATTAACTTGTATGGTATAATTTCGTGTCCTTGTTCTTCTTCTTTTAGTTGCATTGCTATTGTCTAGAGTTTGCTCCATTGGGTGGTGTGTTGGTGGCATGTCAAAAAAAATTTGTTTTATACTCGTTTTTGTTTCCGCTGCGTTTTCTAGATGCCACCAAAACCCGACAGTGGTATCAGAGCCATCTCTAACATGGCTTTGCACTCTTTGTTTGAAAACCGGAATTTTCTGTCAAAAATGAGTTTTCCGGTGACCGGGCACGGCCGTACCTTATGGGGTATGGGGCGTGCCGGCGGCCGGGGCACGGCCGGGGGACGGCCGTACCGGTGAGGTACGGGCAGTGCCGGCAGATTTCTTTTAACCAAATTAAAAATGTTTAAATCAGTGTACTGGCACACGGAGGGCACGCCCGTACCCTTCATAGGGTACGCCCGTGCCCCGTCGTGTTTTGGCCGGAATCTGGATTTTTGAAACCGTGATATTTGGTGTTCTTAAAATCCGGTTTTTGATTGTGTTGGACCAGTCTTGGATCTGGTCATTCCCCACTATATTTTGATTCCTTGAATTTATATATTTTGTATGTCTTGGCATGAAGTACATAAATATATATATATATATATATATTTAAAGGTGTATATATGAATATGTAATTTTAAAGGTGTATTAAAATTACTAATGCATATGTACAAGGATTGCCTTTTGTGCCTTGGGTGTTTTGTTGGCAATCTTAATCAAAATATGTTTGACATGGTTTTGTGGCACACCATGGTTTTGCTTTGGTTGTGTTTGGTTGTGGTTCGGTAACGAGATGCCCTTTAGACCTATGTGTTGTGGTTTTTGGTTTATTTGGTTTTGGTGGCCTGTGTACCGTATTGTTGTAATTTTTATTATTATTATTTGGTACGGCTTGCATGCCGTTTATTTATTCCTTTGTACTTGTATTAGTAGCATAGGATTGTGGCTTGCATGCCATTTCTTCTTCTATGTATTTGTAGGATAATATAGAAGTTGATTTAGTATGTAATAAACCAACGGGAATCACGGCGTTGATGTCTCGGCAACATGGAGTCCGGATTGCCTTCTGGAGATGCCGGCTTGAGTGGGAGCACACCCGGCTAGGTGCTTTGGATATTGGATTCCTTAGTTGACCTTGTTTTCCTCGTATGGCTCACGGGGAAAACGCATAGGATTTGGGCATGTTACCGAACTATTATGTATGCGTGGTTGTTTTATATATTTTATTATTTTGCATGGATGTGTAGGATATCGCATGCTAGATAATTTTTTCAAAATATATAAAAACAAAGAATTATAAAATTGGTTTATATTTCTTTCCGCGCATATACGATTAACAAGATAATATAAATTTGTATTATATTATAAGTGGATAAAAATTGTATTTATCACTTGATTTGTTAATTCACAAAATGGGTTAAAATTGTTTTAACCGGAAAAACGAAATCCTATTTTTAAAATGTAAATCACGTGTCATCCGTAAGATGACACCACCCGAATCTAGTGAAACTTGGATGATTGTCGAGCTTTAGCACGAGTCATGCCGAGTGGAACTGTGTGGAAGGTGAGTGTGGTAACTCGCAATATTGTTTGTCGAGCTTAGCACGAGCCAATTATTGGCGAGAGTTCCACCGTGTGTCTTGACGGACGGTTTACAATTTTTTTTTGTGACACTTAGGTGGCGTCGAGCTCTAGCCGAGTCATTTAAGGGGATCAAGTTAGAATTGGTGCGAGAAGGGATCAAACATGCCAAAAGACATTTTGATGTCAATGGATCCCGCAAGGATCTAGAAGTTGCAAAGTGTTTGCAATCGGTAAAATGGTTACCGGCCTAAATAGCTTTGCTTTGTGATCCGCGGTAAACCCGTCATAAGGTAAAGTGAAATATGGTTTCTAGCCTTGTTTAAATAATTGGTTTTGAAAACTATTTGGGTAATTATTTATACAAGGATTATATCTAAATTCACTAAAACGTGTACTCTAAAATTGTAGATGACAAACGTTAACAACGCAACACCGAATTTATCTCTCCGTTCGTTCCAAGAAAAAGAGAAACTCGTAGGTGTGAACTTTGTGGATTGGTATAGGCAATTGCGAATTGTCCTTCGTCATGAATCTAAGTTGCACATCTTCGAGGAACCTCTTCCGAAAGCACCTGCTACCAACACAAGTTAGGCCACTAGATACGCCTTTGAAAAGCGTGTCGAGGATGCAAAAGATGTTTCTTCTTTCATGTTATCGACTATAAGCTGCGAGCTGCGAAAGCAACTCGGGCATATGAGTGCGTACGACATGATTAATCGGTTGAAGGACTTGTTCCAACATCATATTAGAGAGGAACACTTTATGTGTGTCAAGGCCCTTG
Organism: Dittrichia graveolens; assembly: GCA_038502395.1. Lineage (NCBI taxonomy): Eukaryota > Viridiplantae > Streptophyta > Magnoliopsida > Asterales > Asteraceae > Dittrichia > Dittrichia graveolens. The sequence continues at coordinate 83,316,901 of JARJIL010000005.1, read as the reverse complement.
TCGGTTGCCGGATGCAGGAAGGTGGGAAGGTTAGTGTTCATGTGCTTCGTATGAAGGCATATATTGACCAAATGGAAATACTAGGATTTCCCATTGGGAGGGAGCTTGCGGTGAATATGATTCTCCAATCCCTGCCCACGTCTTGTGATGAGTTTATCAAAAACTATCAAAAGGACAAAATGGTAGAATCCTTAGACGAGTTGCATGGCATGCTTAAGATTTTCGAGTCTAACATGGCCAAACGCAAGTTCGTTCCCACCCGGTTATTTGAGGAACGTAAAACCGAGAAAAAGAATACAACTCCTAAGGGAGAAGTTTGCTATTTCTGCGGTAAATATGGAGATTGGCGCCGCCACGCTTGTCCTGAGTGTTCGGAGGAGTTAAAGCTTCCTATGAGGCAAGGGAATAACTTCTCGTCATCAGGTACATTCATGATTAGCTCCATGGCTTTTCTACTTCTTAGCTAGATTTGTTGAAATGCTGGCTATAACACTCACGTTTGTTGCAAAATTGTTTTGTTACAAAGTGTAGGTGTTAAACGGAAGAAGTAGCTGATAAAACATGGAGAGCTAGAGCTCAAGATTGGGAAACTTAGACGTTGTCTCGATTGAGAGGATTGGGAGTTTTGATCTCGCCATTTCATCTAGCCATTTTATAACTTTACTAGATTAATATATTATCTACCCTGCGTGGCAAGCGAAATATTAAGTCTATTATGCATTGGTTGACGATGGATATTACTTTGTATGTGATATATAAATTGGAGGTTTATTTCAAAGTTTATCCATGTCATGGCATTTATAAGCTTTTGCTTAAAAGTAATAAAGTAATCATGAATAATGTGTTTAAATCCAAAATTGGTTTGGATTAGTTATCCAAGTGACAAGATTATTTAGCTATGTAAACAAGACTTACTTCACCAAGTTCCGTGTAGTTTGGAATCTTGGATGCATTTGATAATTGATCAAATGTTGAGTGCGAGAATTATTTATTAGGCTAAATGACTTGTACATCTTTCATTGGCGTATGTAAGAGGATTGAGAGCTTGTTGTAATTGGTTCACACTTGTCTGTTTAATTCGTTCAAGCAAATCCATGGGGATTACTACATGCACTTCGTTACCTTTACCCGTAGTGGTAGTAGGGATAGGTATATTTGAAACCTTTGAGGTGTTCATCGATTACCTTAACGAGGTTTGTGGACAAAAGGTTAAGTTACTTAAATCTTGTAAAGATGTTGAGTATCTTAATATATGAATTTTGTGATCATCATAAGAATTGTGAGATTTATCTCATAAATTATTTCTCCTAGGACACATTGGCATATGGGTCGCGTAGAGGAGGAACCGAATATTCGGTCTTGATGGATCGCAAATTCGTACCCAATGTGTTGGGATGCTTAAGTATGGCGGGCAATGTTCTATATGCAAAATCAACAAAGATGGTTTAGTACGCATATTAGGAGAAAAGACTTGAAAGAGTGTCTTTGCTTGTCTATCTCAAAACCTAGATTATCCAGCCTACGTGTAGACGTGAGGTGGTAGAATCCGGGGACAAAAGATGCTACTCCATTAGACATGAGAAATTTGTTTCACGAACTTTTGAGGACAAGTTTTGTCGCTCAATAGCAAGTGGAAGTCTAATATCTATGGGAGCTAGTGGGAGTAAAACCTGATGTTGACACTAGCATACAATCAGTAATGATTGGAACTTAGCATTGCGATGCTGGAGTACCTGTCATAATTCGTTACTCTTCATATTTCTTATAGGAGTTGTCGTAAGGCCGGATAGATATATGTTTTATATCTAGAGGAAGATAACTCGATGATGGATTAATTGAATTCATCAACTATCGGAAGTCGTAGTGGGCCTAGTGTCTACTAGAAGGAGAGAGGTAATGAGAATGGGATGCAATCCATGTAGGATATCCAAGTATTGGACTTGGTTGATCCGATGCCTTGGTGTAAATCTAAGGGTATGCATGGATTGAGATGTAGACAACTTCAAATGCCGACCGGTGGTAAAAATTCTAATATGATTGACTAGGAGGACGATATCATAAAAGAGTTTTTCCTTGGTGGTTATGTTGAAGTCTGCTTGGATGACTTATGGTGTATCACTGCCTTTTCTTGATTGTGAAGGTATGATAGTGAAATGGAAAAGACTCTATTTCGTTATAGGAATTTTGAGGAAGTGTTTTAGTACTCTCCGAGAGTCTCGTACATTAGTAGTATCCTCGTATGGTCTACAAGCCCAAGAAGTCTATTCATGGACTTGAACTTCAAATACCAACTAATGATAAACGTTCCGTTATGATTGACCATGGGGATGGTATAATAAGGAAATCTTCTTAGTGGTTATGTTGAAGGTTACACGGATACATGTGTTTATCACTGCAATGTAAAGATCGTATTCCTTCATGGGAATTTTGAGGAAGAGTGTGTCAACACTATCCGAAAGTGTCTTGTATATTGAGAGTGTCCTCGTAGACTTGGATAAATATCGCAAGGTTGTAATCTTCACTTTAATGAGAAAATCATAGATTTGAGTTTTCGAAAAGGGAAGATTAAACTTGGATGTATGCCAGAGCTAGTGGGAGCGCTTGTGTTCCTTAAATTGTGTATCCATAATATACTTCTTATTGAAGATAATATCCTGACTTGGCGGTTCATAAGACCGGAGTTAAGAAATTATTGCTTCATAAGAAGAATTGGAAGATACGAACGTGAAGTTTTCGGAGTGACAAAACTAAGAGAGTGATATTGAAACATGATGAACTAGTGTGTTAATTTAATTAGAAACTTGGTTTATCACATGGTTTCTTTTCTCTCAATTTTGACATACTTGGAAGAACTCTTGGTACATTGTTCTTCAAGTTGATGTTCGGTGGTAACAAGGAAATTTGAGTAATATATTACTCTTGGTGAATTGTTATTGTTGTGTTGTTAAGTGGAGCGTTATCGACTACAATGGTTCTTTAAGCATCATTGACTCTAATTGGGTTCTTTTGATAAAATAAGAGTATGATGGCTTATATGAACCATAGTCTTATGCATTGTGACTCCATTTGGTTCCTTGGAACGATGAGAGCACGAAGGCTTGGACAAAGGACCATAATCTTGCCGGCGCACACTTTATAAGTGTTTGGTCGAGAGAAGATATGGTGATTGTTAGAGTACACATGGATGTCACTTTGTGAATCCGCTTACTAAGTTTTAGTTGTGAGCTAGTGATGAGTTTTCATACTAGGCTTGCATACACTTGGTTTACAAGTGGCTTTAGCTTGGGTTTGTTTAGTTGAATTTGATATATTTTGAGTTGGGAACATTAAAGCAATAATGTGCTTTGATTGTATCGATTATCAAATGGAGATTTGATAATGCGCGCGGAGCGGGTACTTTCGTTAGCCTTTATTGTGTTCCATCTTAGCATGTTTAACTACTTCCTTGAATAAATTTATTTATTCTAAATGCTCCATGATCGTTCGTTCTTCATTGGAAGGAAGAAGTGAATTAAGATCGAGGCAAGTGGTTGGTAAAGTATTCATAGTGGATTGAATACATGTTTTCGCAACACTAGCCTGTACTTGATAGTGATCAAGTAATTGGAGGACCCGCACCTGAGTTTACTTCATGGACATGATCACGAGTAAATCAGGATGATAATATTGTTTGTCCTTCTACTGGAGATACATGCGCTTCTTGATTAATGATATGGTCTTGTTTAGATTGCTTTCTAACGCAGTTCGTAACTGGCTGTTATAAGGGAAGTTTTCAGGCAAGAACTTGTTATTATGATGGAACGATGTAGTCAAAGGTATTCGTTCCTCTTTAGAGAGATATCCCTGGGCCCCTCGTTGACTGAACTGATGACATCAAAATGCATGGCCATGCTCAAGTTGAATTGATAGTGGATCAATTTTGCAACTTGTGTTGTTCGTCATAGTTAGTCTAGATCGAGAAACATAATCGTGAATGATTTGGGGTTGACGGTGTTCCATGACCTGCATTCACAATGGATATCGTGAACGAAGGGATGAATAATCACTTATCTGTAGGACCATTCTTTACAGGTTGGTACTTGTCATGGGCGACATACCCTATGCTGACTTGGGGGCATAGATGCCTTGCTAGAGGCTGCTCTATGTCGGTGTTACCTTTCATGAGTGTGTCATGTTCGAGTGGGAGTTTGTTGGAATATGTCCACTGACACACACGAGTTGGTATCACTGCCGATGAGGCATAGGCCTATTGGGTCACACGCCAAGTATTGATTCCGGCAACACCTTTGAACAAGAGAGAGAAAAATACCAAAATGGGTTTTTGTTGTGCAGGGCACGGTCGTGCCTTGTGAAGGTACGGGTGTGCCTTATGTCGGGTACGGGCCCAAGGCCGGCGTGCCAAGGGCGTACCCATTGGGGCCGGCACGGGCGTGCATTGTGGAGGTACGGCCGTGCCTAGTGCGAAAGCACGAGCCCAAGTCGGGCGTGACTTGGGTGTGCCCGTAGGCTGGCACGGGCGTGCCCGGTGAGGCACGGTCGTGCCTCATGCTAGAACAACCTATTAAACTAGCTTTTTAAGACTAGTTTAATGGGGTATTCATGGATATTGATAGCCATTAATTCCTAAGTCGGTTATAAATGTTTTAGGCTTCAATGTGGAGTCTATATAAGTTCAAATGAGCTTATGGAACATGGTTGGTTACTACTAGTTGCTACTAGTTGTTTTTGATACATGAACTTGTAACTTATTTGTTAGTTCATGCTCTCTCTCAAAGCAAACACACTTAAAGATTAGTAACACGGTACTATTGATATTCAAGTTGTTGTAAGTTATTGGTGGAGCTTTTGGCGGCGTCCAAACATAGCTAGCACATGGGGATCATCAACACATGGTGTGGATACCAATAGTGGTACACTATTTTGTGTACAAACCTTCCAAGACAACAAGGAGATATTAACTTGTATGGTATAATTTCGTGTCCTTGTTCTTCTTCTTTTAGTTGCATTGCTATTGTCTAGAGTTTGCTCCATTGGGTGGTGTGTTGGTGGCATGTCAAAAAAAATTTGTTTTATACTCGTTTTTGTTTCCGCTGCGTTTTCTAGATGCCACCAAAACCCAACAGGGGGATGATAGTACCCATTATGACCATGTGGTTCAAAGGGCTAACGAGCCACCGAACCTAAGCAAACACGAGTGGACTTGGGGAACAGGTCATTCACTCATGACAACCGTTGTATGGTGGACTGCTTCGTGCTTCCCCTACCTTGACGGGGAGATGTGGTTATCCCCCATGTGGGCACGTGTTGACCGTGGTTAGCTACTACGTGGAGATACTGTGGCTCAATGGAAAGACCCACATCCTTATACGCTTTTATGTGAATTCTATTATAGTATGTATATTGCAAAACTTATGTTTTCAAAGATGGTAACTTGGTTTTGAAAGATTAAAGTTTTTTGTTGTACTCACTAGCTATGTTTATAGCTAACTCGGTGTATTATGTGTCTTACATTCGCAAGTAGATTGAAGGCCTTGTGAGACGGGTAGATTCATTAGGCATTGTTTTGAATTGTTTTAGTTACTGGCAATCTTGGATTTCCTATTTGTTTGTCTATGGTCGTGAGATTGACTATGGTAATACCAAAAGCTTTTACGACGATGGAATTTATTGTAAAAATTTTCACTGTATTTTGTAGAAATGTTGTAATTAAATTTATAATGTATCCGCTTTTAGTTTAAGGGTTTTATATAAACCATGTTTTAAAACAAGTTTTGAAAAGTTTAAATTTGGGCTGAAAACCAGGGTGCTATATATTTGGTCATTATTTTTAAAAAAAGTTGCATTTTTAGTTCTTCAATTACCATTTTCTTACAAGTTTGGTTCTTTCTAACTGATTTCGTTTGTCAAGTCTATTAAGTCAAAAGTATTTATGTCTTTTTACCATTTTTTATTTTTTAATTATTTTTAAATAAGATTTTATCGTTGTTAAATATATCTCACACACTCTTTCTCCCTCCCATTCTATCCTCTATTAACTCTCTCTCTCTCTCTCTCTCTCTCTATCTCTCTCTCGCATTAGAATCACCACACCTCACCATCCTCTGCCTAGAACAACCGCCTCCACCATCCTCCACTTAAAACAATTGCCCCCACCCTCTTCTCCTTTTACTCTTTCCGGTTTCCCCTTAACCATTAACACTACCACCGGAACACTTTCATCCTACAACCACCACCCGATCAACACCAGCCACCATTGACATCACCACCAACTAGAAATCAAACCCAAACATAAACATCACTAACCATCATCGACATCACCACCACTAAGAAAATCAAAATGAACCTCTAGAAATCAAACCCTGTGACCTAAATCAAAACCGTAAATTGTTAAAACACACACAAAAATTGAAACCCACAAACCTTAAATCTAAAAACACACATACACAGACACCTAGAGAGAGAGATCTATGGGTTTGTCATTGTGAGGAGATGGCGATAGCGACACTGATGGTGATGGTGGTGCACGATGGTGGTGATGTGAGCCGCTAAATAGATCTACACACACACAAAACACCTAAAGAGAATGACGATGGCAATAGAGACGATGACGGTTTAGAGATTCCAATAACGGCTCTATCGTCACCATGAAGATGGTTATGGTATCTTCTCCGACGAGGTGGCGGTGGTTAAGGCAAAGAGAGATTAAGAGAGTCGGGTATCATTGATGGAATGATGGTGGTGACATGGCGAAGGGGAGATGGTGGCTTGCCGTGGTGGTAGTCTCCAACGATGGAAGGTTAGGCGGTGGTTTTTTTTCTAGCAAGAGGGGGTGGTGGTAGTATGGGTGAGAGAAAAGAAGAAGAGAGAAAGAAAAAAAAGGGGAGGAAGACGGCTGATAAAAGAAAAGGTGGTCGGGGATTTTAATATGTAAGATTATTATTTATAATAATAATATGATTTTATTATTTAGAAAATAAATAAAAAAGAAGGATAATGGTAGAATAGTCAATTTAACAAAGTTAACCGACCTCTTTAACATAAAACATTATAGGACATTTTCTGAAATAAAATGGTAGTTAAATGTTAGAGTTTGTTACTTTTTTTAAAAAAATGACCATATTTGTAGTTGGTTTAAAGATCATTTGTGAAATTAACTCATTTTTTAATAAAGTTTTTTTTATGATGTGATATAAACAGGAAGATGATTTATGCATAAAAAAGATTTGTCACGTATACAAAGATATGTCATATATTTAAACAATAATACATTTAATAATACGGATGATAAAAATAATTTACAAATTTACCAAAACAAAAATATCATAATTATTATACCAAAACAAATTTTTTATTGTGTAAATCATATCCTTAAAAATATGAGTGAGTTGACCATGATATTTCCAATAATTTGAATAGAATATAAATGATGCATCTCATTGGAAAGAACTTGAGCGTTATTATACGTTTTTTATATCCTTTGAAAACTTTATCATAAAAACACTCGAGTGTTATTATACATTTTTTACTTTTTTTTAGTGTTTAATTTGATTTATTCTAAAAAAGAGAATAAAAAAATGTGGTCTATCTTTTGAAACTTTTGTTGACTGATCTTATAGTTTATATGAAATGGACGGTGATTCTTATATAATAAAATTATTCATATACAATAACTTTATGTAACAACTTATATCTTATTACTATGAGCTATTAACTACTTATACATGTTATGTATAAATCAGTTCTCATATAAAAAAATCATGTAATCAAATGTTAAATAATATATATCTGAGATTGATCATTCACCATATATATATTCTATGTCCTCAATCGTTAAACTCAATCCTGGAAACTCAAATAAAAAGATAATAACATATGTGTACACGTATTTCTTTTGGAAAAAAACTATTTCTTCCTGTTATATCCTTCTAATTCATCATTATACTCACTAGAAGATGAAATGTAGAATCTATTAACTTTTTTTCTCATCTTTTCTATTGATTGGACCTTTATTTTGATCTTATAAGCCATAAGATAAAGAAAAACACTTTGTAGAAGTATATAAAACGTTTCTTTCTTTTTATTTTCTATTTTTCACTCGTAGTCATGACATGAAAAACTGTCATAAAATGACCGATTGACATGTCAGTCCTTTCAGCTTATGACTAACTCATGAATAAACAGCCCTAGTCATGACTACCATGACTAACCTCCACATCATTATCATTACCAGACCCATATCATATTAATTTAAATCAATATGATTGGCCCAAAAAAGCAACGAGCAACCGTGCTCATCACCATGACAACGAGGTGCCGGACGAGGAGCCACACGACAAACCCACCCTAATCCATGACTAGCCATTGACAAGCAAATGATGAGATCGTTATTTAACCGTTATGTGTAGTCTTATACCATTTAGAAAGATAATAATGAATTTTTTAACGGTAAACATACACCTACTAAACCTATCTTTAAATTTAATTCATTGTTCACAACAGAACCTGAATCCATAACCTCTTGAAATAAGACATTACTTCACAACGCCAGATAACTCTGAACTACAAGTGATTTAGTCAATAATAATTAAATCTAAAAAGTAGGACATAATTGTACGAGATATATGAATATTATAGATAAGTATTAAACACCATCCAATGAGATGCGACTTTGTGTATGATTGTACGAGATACCCGCAGCATGTGTAACACTTGGACCATTGCTTTCCAAGATGCTTCCTTGTTTTGCAATAATTATTATGGAATTATGAATGAACCGCATTATTTGGTGGATTTTGTGGGTGGATAAAAATAAAATAAAATTCCATTCGTGAGTTGTATTTTTTTATTTAAATAGGGATTTTTCCTATTGAGGTTCATTTGAAGGGGTGAATTTTTGGTTCTAATATATGTTTAACCGGTGTTATATGTGAACGTTGAATCACTAATTCCGAAAACACAAATCGTTTTTTGCTCACTTTCCTTTATTTATTACTGTATACGTTTTTATCATCTATCTTCTCATCTCTAGAGAATACCTTGACCTTTTTAAAGCCATAACGGTTTAATTGTTTTACAATCAGAAAATACAAACTACTAAAAAACGGAGAATTAAAGGACGTGTGTTTAATTATTGCTTGGATATAAATCAGGACCGGTTTTCAAGCATAGGCCGTGACAGACTTGCGAGTAATCAGCTTATCTTTTTGGTTGAGATTTTTAATGTCTTTGGATATGCAAATTTAAGAATTCAGTAATCGTTTTAGTGAGATGACCACATAATCAATTGCTAGAAGAAATGTTTGCTTTGATTCGTTGTAATTTGATTTCTAAGTTTGGAAAATCAAAATAATGAAGTTAAGAAATTAAATAAGAATGAGAAATTAAATAAAAACGGGAGACTCAATCTTAACCGTCTAATTGATAATGGTTAAGAGTTTGACCCTTGCATCTTATGTTTTTCTTGAATTTCTTTCTTGGCGGATCAAGTGATATCTACAATCGAAGATATGCTTTTCTTGCCACACCCTCATTTAATTTTATTATTATTTCATAAAAATAGTTGATTCTAAATCTTATTTGTTTCCACCGATAACTTTTAACACATAATGTTCAGTATAAATATAAATACATATTTATGTCTGTCTCATTTGTTTTTATTATTTTTTCTTAAATATTACTGCTATCGTTGTTAGTATTATTCGTTTCATTATTACTCTGTCTTATTATTGAAAGTTGGAACTATATTTTATCGTATCGTTTTTCCGTGCTTATTTGAATTGCATACATTTTTTTTACTTTGATGAATATAACAAACATAATTGGAAATCATATTTATTTGGATAAAAAGTACTTAAAACATAAATTGATAATAAAAAAGATTTCATGTATATAACAACACGTATAAAATTTAAAATTTCGCAACGAAGAGCGATTACTACATCCTCATTTTAATGATTCAAGAAAGGTGTACTTTTTGGAACTTGAGATCATACTATCACACTCTATGACCGGATGACATATTTTTTTAACTTTGATGAAAACACCGACCTTGCTTTTTGAGGGTGAATATAGGAGAATATCATTCTTTTCTTTTCGTTTAACGGGTAGTAAAGCTAACTTCGGTTTTACTAATTACTGCAACAAATAAAAGATATCTTTAGTAATAAAACATTAGAAGTCCCATTTATGCAATCAAATGAGTGATTTGTTCATAACATGAGCTCTAATTTGTGCGAATAGGAAAGAACGTAAAGGTAAACTTTGGAAAATAATTTAGTCTTGTTTATAGTATTTAATAAATCATATTTTCTAACAAATTTTCAATTTATGGTATTACTAATTGTAGAATATCTTCTATCTTCTAATATAAATAAAAGACTCACTTCAATAAAATCTATTGATAAAATATTTCTAACCATTAAATTTAGATAAAAATTTTAATTATTAAATCTTAACCACCCATTTTAATAAAAGTTAAAATCCAATTTGACTTTTCTTATGAAAAATGATGCAATTTTGACTTTAATTTAAATCAAAATTATTAGAGATAATTTTATATATACCCCTCTTAAACCCTAAAATATTGTATTTGTCCACCTAAATTTACAAATATCATATTTATCTGTTATAATATTATAAAATATCATATTCAACCAAATTCTTAGTTTTATCAGTTTACAAAATTATATAATCATTTTAATTTTTTTAATCAATAACCAATAAGCACATAATCTTATTACCGCGAATTATAACAATATGATTGATGACTTGTACAACAAATACAATCACGTCTCTTCGTATTATGATACTACGTTTATATCGTCACATCTGCACTCCCCACGAGTTGACGTTTCCACCGCTGCTCTAAGTGTTAACATCATCCATCGTTATTTTTTTAATTCTAATTTCATTTGCGTTTTATAGGTATTTAATATTTTTTATTAGTGTTTAATATTTATTATTTTTTAAATTAACATATGTAGCGCACGAAATTTTAATCTAGTTTATTCTAATACACAAACCATACAATTAGAGAGAGAGAAAATTATAGATGAAGTCAACATGAACCAGGCAATAAAAAATTATATATTTCAATTCATACCATAAAACAATCATCGAACAAATGGATACCTTTTATTATTTATAAAAGTAAATTAGAAGAAATAAATAAATGGCTCGATTGTTTTCTATCTTTTTAGGAAAATAATACATGTTTTTAGCAACACATATTTTAGATGGTTTCATACTTACAAACAACTAAAATGAGGAGAATGTTGGTCATTTTATCATTTAATTTTATCATTTATTGATTTAAATATATGTAAGTGTAAAAACACTTAAAATAGATGTTTCGAACTGCACATATCATTTTCCTATCTTTTTAATAATGTAACGGATGTGACATAAAAATAAAAATATATTAATAAACAAGATGTTTTGTATCGTTCTACAAAATGTATATTCCTACTTATAAAATCAACATTAAATATTAAAATTAATTAAGGTGAAAAAAAGAAATAATAAATTACATGTATAGTCTTGTGATAAATAAAGAGATAAAAAAAAATAGTAATCACAAATAGAATTTTTCATAATAAACGGTGTACATAAATGAGAGGAGAGCAAACGGTGGTGGTCAAAGATAGTAGAGCGTGACATATATAATTGAGTTTAGCCAATGAATAGCCGACATACTAAGACATTGTATTTGTACTTGTTTAAAGCTGTGCACGAATATGCGTGTACGCATGTGCTACTAGACCCTCAAGCCTTGATTCCATACGTATACGTACTCTCTCTCTCTATATATATATATACACACACTAGACTAAATGCCTGTGATATACGCGGTGGCGAATCCAGAATTGAAACATAGAGGGGTCCAACATAGTTTATGTAACTCAGGAGGATTAAATAACGGGTTAAATAGTTTTAGTTAATATTCGGAGCATTGATAGTATGATATAAATCAAGATAATTATAAATACCGACATAAAAAGTAAACATATATTTAAACAAATAGCATAAAGTATTTGCAATTTACCCTGACGATATTCTAACCTGATCGTTGCTCCATATAGCTAGAAAGTGAACATAGGTCAACTTTCATATACTTTGAAAAATTTTCTTGCTTATTGGCTTAAACAATTGTTTGTCAATATTTTTTGTCTCGGTTATATCACTTGAACTAGATTGTAAATTCATCAATTCTTTTGATATATAATCTAATTTAACATAAACATTCAACAAAGGTAATACAAAATTAACACAACATACCAATACACCGCTATTTAGGGATGGCAATTGTCACTCGATCCAATGATCATCCATCCGATCCGATCCATCTGTAATCGATATGGACGAAGTTAAATGGATGAATATCGGATATGGAGTGGATATAGATGTTTATTGGATCGGATATGGATAACGATTTTCCATCCATGGATGAATCCATTAACCCGAATTAAATATGATATAATTATAATTTTATATAATTAAGTATAATTTCGTATATGTCTTTTAATTTTAAAACTTATATATAAATATATTAATAAAGATATATATATATAATTATGTAGGTTAAATTCACACATTCTTCTATAATATTTTTGTACAGTTGTATCAATTATATACATGTAAGTGTCATAGTGAAATAAACTATGATTACTATATTTTTTTGAAAGAAAATATGTATTTATATCAATAAAGATCATAAATTATATATAAAAATATGGTATTTTCTTAGGGGCAAAAATTATTTTGACATCCGATGGATATCCATTTACCCGTTTAATCCGATGGATATAGATACGGACGGACGAAATTATTTTAAATGGATATGGATGATGAAAAATTAAATGGATGTGGATATGGCATCACCCGGTCCATATCCGATCCATTGCCATCCCTACCGCTATTGATACAAATATAACAAAAATCACCATTCATCATAATCTAATACAAAATTAAAACCTTATAACCTAACCAAAATTCAAAATAAAAAAAGAATTAACTAATACACTTAACAATTTCTTTGAGCAAATTACTACACTTAAGTAGATCAAATGAATAAATAAAACTCAAACGAGAAAAACTAAAGAGGATAAAATTTTAAATACAAAAAATATAATAAAATATGACACTTACTTGGCTAGTTGTATTCTTTAATTGATGTATTGACATGACAATATAGGGTTTGACTTTTAGCTTTTAAGATTGAGAACTTAAGATGATAAAGTTATGATTTTTTCAATATTTTTTTCATGTTTTTTCTTCTACCAATCTAGATTTGGGGTCTATTTTAAAATTTTATGGTAGTCAAAAAATTATTTATATATACATGTATAATAAAAAATTTCTTTTAGGTGGGGTCCACACACCTCATTTGGTTGTATATAAATTCGCCTCTGGATATACGAGTTGATTTAAAAAATAATAAAAATTAAATATTAAATAAAAGATATTTTATAATTATAAAACGTAAATAATACGAATAGACGTGATTGTACTAATTATAATAGTCATCGATCATTATTTTTATAGGCATTAAGGTTAAACGTTGATTGGTTATAATTACAAAATTAAAACGATTATAAAATATTTTATAATGATAATTCTAAGAATTTATTTAAATATGATATTTTAAATATTATAAAAGAAAAATATGAGTTTTGAATTTAAGTGGGCACATATGAAATTATCTTTATGAATTTTGATTTAAAGTTACAATAACAAATGAATCCAGTTTTAACCAAGAAAAGTCAAAATTATATTTTAATTTTTATTAAAATTAATGGTTAAGATTTAATAATTAATATTTTTATCTAAATTTAATGGCTAAGATTATTTAATAGGTATAGTTAAAATTAGTCTTTTATTTATATTAGAAGATTAGAAGATACTTATGATTTTAACAAGTATAATTAAATGGAGGTTATAGTTATCTTTTAGCCAAATAAATTAAACGTAGGTGATAACGGCAAAGGATGTTATAGAATGACTATGTTATTATAGATCTCTATAGATGTTATAGTGATGTAAGTAAACATTAATTAATATATTTGAAAATCAAGAAAATAATTAATACGATATCCAAATTTCCAAACCGTAAAAATAACCATAGTGACTGTTTAAAGAACCAAAACTGAAACAAAATGACAATCACAGTGACCGTTTTCGTAATTTTTAAAGTTAAAGGATTAAAAGTGAAAATCAGTGATAACCACAGGGATCATTTTTGTAATTAACTCTATTAAAATAAAAAAAACATCAAGTTGTTAGGAGATATAACAAACTACATGATATTCTATCCTGATTGCATTTTACATTAGACCCATGTTAACTAAAACTCGCAAGCCACCTAAAGACGGATACCCTATTAACTCAGAACACGTCAGTCTCGACCTTAACACCAAATAAGGAGCTTCAAGTAAAGTGCCGACAAGATCACGAAGAAAAGAGAAAAACCAACAACATCACCCCTCTCAATAATCTAGGGATGAACGTCTTCGCTTCATCGTGAACTTTAACACTTTTAGTAGTATGATTATTTGTATTAGTTAGTTAATTAATTATTTTAATATGTTTATATTTTTTTAATTAAAAAAGATTAGTGGGTGGTCGGGTAAAAAGAGTTCACTATTAGGTTTCATTTGCGTATAAAGAAAGTCAAGAAAAATTGGCATAACGTTTAAGTGACAATTAAGGTGGTGGAGTGAAAAGATACCCATATTCTTCGCTTTAGGGCGTCATCATTTTCTAAAGTTGAAAATTCAAGTTTTATTTTAAACACGTATGAAGTAGAAAATCTTCGTGTTAACCTTAAAAAAAATAAATAAGCCAAGTTTGTCATCCACTTTGAAAATCATTCAAAACTATACTTAGGTGTTTATAATTTCTAAAGATCTATTTAAAGTTTAAACTATTTGAGTTATTATTCTATTAAAAAAATGTTAATGGATCAACCATACGTTCATATATATATATATATATATATATATATATATATATATATATATATATATATATTGTAACACCCTGAATTTTGGTACAAATTTAAACTTTTTAATTTTACAGAAAACAATATAGTTTTGATATTCATTTACATACGTGTGCGGAAAATGTATCAGATTTACAAAAGGTTGGTGTTATTTGTTGACTTAAATACACGACCATTAATTACAAACTAGTGGGGTACCCGCGCAATGCGACGGCGGCGAATAAAGAGGAGGTTGTGATGAGTTTTGTGCAGAATAATCACAAAGAGCTAATATGAGTTTGTGAAGATTCCTTGCGAGATGAAGATAATATGAGTTTGTGAAGATTCTTTGCGAGAGTCACTTTGAAATTAAGAATTAAATTGCTAACTCTGAGTTATTTGCTTTTCAGTTTGTTGGAAGAATTTTGTCACATGGCTGAATCATGAAGTTGCTGATTATATATATGTTTGTATATGTGTGTGTAATGTTTCATAGATCCAATTATTATGTAATTGAGTTAGAATGCAATGTTTATAAATTTCAACTCTTTGACTATTTCATTTTTTTGGTGTTTGTAAAATCTCCTGAACTTGATTTATTGAAAACAGGAATTTAGGTGATCTCATGAATCAAAAGTTAATATTAAAAATATATGATTAGACTTAATTCAGTTATAAGTATGGTGATCTCATTAATCAAAAGTTAATATTAAAAATATATGGTTAGAAATAATTCGGTTATAAGTATTGGTTTAAATTCATTAATTGTCGGTTATGTTTTCACTATTTATTTGTTTAAATTCATTAATTGTGGACTTAAAGGAGGGGTAAAGGAGATGTATAAAGGAGGGGTATTTTAGTAAATTTACTCTTCTTAAAGTTAAGAGTTTTTTAGGTGGTAAATGCATTATATAGGAGTAAGATAAATAAAAGAGGTAAATAGTCATGTATTTCCAAACATATCACAAGGCAACAAGACTTCCCAAAAGCTTCTACCCGGCCGCCGCACCAAGCTACTATTTATCTGCGGATACGAAAACATTGACAACAGAGTTGTTAGCATACGCTAGTGATTGTACCAAAACAATTAACTAAATAAGCAAGTCATCAACACATTTAAAAACATCATGGCATCACTATACTAACCATACAAGATGTGGGGGACAAGTCCACTTGTGCTTGTATCTTCCATAGTGGCCAACCATGGTCAACAAATCCTAGTGGGGGTATGTCCACATCTCCCGTCAAGCTGGGGGAAGCACGAAGCAGTCCACCATACAACGGTTATCAGGAGTGAATGACTTGTTCCCCAAGTCCACTCATGTTGCTTAGGTTCGATGACTCGTCAGCCCATTGAACTACACGGTCATAATGGGTACTATCATCCCCCTCCACCCTTTGCACCAATTCCTCAACCACCCGTGTATCTAGGTTCCTCAATTGCCAAAGCCACATGAACTAATACACGTCACCCAATGGTTAGGAACCATATGGTACAAGGCACTAAATCACAGGCATAGGTCCGGACCACAAGGTTCAATCACAACGCAAGCAAGTTATACACATATGGTTACTAACTTGCAAGAAACAACACATAGCATAACATGCCTTCAAAACTTGTAAAACATATACTTATGCACATCTCATTATCATAATCATGATAATAAACAATAACCAATCACATTGATGCCATATTTGTATCAAACATAGAATACAAGAACATTTGATGACTTATAGGTTTATAAATCAGTTGTGTATCCGCAGGGTACAACTCGTCTGATTGAAATGATGAGGATCACTTCCAATCTAAATCAAAGTTATATCATTTGAACAAGAGTCCTATGATCACAAACATAATGTTAACTTAGTTAAGTTAAACAAGATTGAGGTTCTACAAGAGCATAGATTCAAAACCAAGCTTAAACACTCATTTCAGGTCTTTAAGACTGTATATAAACATCATATAATCACTAGAATCAATCCCCAATCAAATACGAGGTCAAATGGGGTCAAAACAATGATTTTGGTGGTTTCAGGGTGCCTCGCGCCGCAAGAAAATCGCTGAAAAAATAAGTGTTACTGAAACATGCACGTCACGCCACAACCCCGCTGTGAACAGTGACCTTTGCTGTATGTTCCAAATTTTTCATTTTTTAACCACCCAAACTCTATTGCAGTAGATATAAGACTCAAAACTCAACCAAAACATCTTCATAACAAACACTAACACTTTTAACACCTTAAATCATCAAAACCCTAACTTAACCATTTTTCCTAAATTTTGACCCATTTATTAAACCATTCTCATATTTCAACAATAATTCATCAAATACAACATTTATAACTAAAATCAAACATAAATATAAGTTTGAACTTACTTGATCCAACACCCAACTTGTATTTTGGCTTTCTTGCTCAACCACACTCAAAAGGTGAAGAAAACAAAGTCCAAACAACCAATTTTCAAGAGTTAAGCACATAAGCTAGCAATTTTCCTTTGATTTCCCTTCCTTCTTCTTCATAAAACCCTTCTAGACTCTTCCTTTCTCTCTCTACGTTTTTCACCAGCCAAGAATGAGAGTTTTGACTTCTATTTTGACTTAATAACACTTACACACATATTACACTTCCAATCCTCCTACTATCTAAGTTATTGCATTTGTTTACTAATTTTTATTGCCTTATACTCAGACACAATATGTAGCAATAATAAAATATCAATAACATATAAATTACTAAATCTTCAATTAAACTTGTATTTTTATATAATTTTATAAAATTACAGATATTATATATATATGAATATATATATATGAATATATATATATATATATATATATATGCTAAAATTAAAATGTCTTTCACCCAATTAGTTGTAATCAGCCAGTCATAGCAATAAATTTTAATAAATATACACATAAGTTACCTTTGACCATTGTATTGAAAACCGGGTCAGTAATCAAATAAATTGCTCTACCAGTTTAAACATTTGGGTTTGGGTAGTCTCAAGAACAGAATAATGTTATAGTAATTTTAAAAACATGTAAAATACCAAAAAAAATAAAATATTCTTGTTTAAAATTTTTACATATCTATATCTATACTACTATATAAAGTATACAACATTCTCTCTCCTCTTACTCTTAAAACTTCTTAAAATTCAATCAACAATACATCTTCATCATTCATTTTATCTAAATTAATCTCATCTATTCAGTTTTTAACTATTTCACTTTTCTAATTTACTTAACTTTTTATTTATTTAAAATATACTTTCCCACTAACACACTCTCTCACACAAACACAATTATCCACCCATACCATCATAATTTTCAAAATCTTATTAACTTCTCTCACCTTATTTCATATATATAAATCTTTTTTTTATTATTTTAATATTTTTTAAAATTAATAAAATAGTTGATACAAATATAAGAAAATTTGAAAAAAAATCAGACATGTTGCTGAAAACTTTTCATGATATTGAATCACACAAATAACATATAATTACATTTTTGAAAACGACATGTTGTAAAATAGAAACTATTTGCTGCCGCAGCATTGCGCGGATACAATTCTAGTATATATATATATATATATATATATATATATATACACACACACATGTAAGTCTAAACAAGGTAAGAACAATATGTATTAAAAAACCATTAAGTAAAAATCAAATGTGAGCATATATTTAAATCTAAACACACTAGAACAAATGAAGAACAATCTAATACCACATATATTAATGAATCACTAAATCTTGATGAAACTTTTCCAAAGAATTTATTAAATCTCACCTTGTCTCTTAAATATTGATTTATCAATTTATAAGCGTAGGGTAAAAATAAACAAAAACATATCTCGTTTCTGTTTTAGGGTTTACGGTTCAATATCCTGTTTCACCGACATCCACTACTTCATTCACAAGCGATTTTGAAAAAATTTCAAATTAGACCGGATGAATCTTCCGGTCCAATCGGTTTCTAAAACAATGCCCTAAACTTTATGATACATGGGTGGTGTGTGTGTGTTTTGATTGAAAGGTAATTTAGGTGTGAAGATATAGTTGGTTTAGAGTTATAGATAAAAAGGAAAGATGTTATAAAGATTAGTTGGAGATGGGGTCACCCCATTAAAACATAGGAGATATAGTTTCCCAACTCAATTCCACTTTGGTTCTACCATATCTAACACAATCTTAAATGCTCCATTATTTGTCTCCTTTTTGTGGGCCTTTTTTCCACTTACATCATTCATGTTGAGCTACCTTCTCTTACCTAATGTCCCTTCTTCCTATCATTATTCTTTAGAAAAAGCACCAAACATGTATAACACAATTCAATTTCTACGACACCTCATTTCATTCTTGGTATCAAACTTTCAAATTTAATCAAAACTAACTTTTATTCTTCTTTTTATTCTTTCTCTCTCCTCGATTTCCACGCTCGATATCACATTAGTTTTTTTCCTTCTATCACACTAGTCATTATACATCCATTTTACCAGATCCATACTACATCATATAAAAGGAGCGGATAACAAGAATAAGCTATAACCCAACTTTAACCAACGGGAACCACTTCACAGCGAGGATGATCACTTTGTGATCGAAGTCCTTCACGCCTCATCTACGTTGTGTCCCAATACCAATCGTATATTGATGGTTATATAATTTATTATGATAATTAAACAAAAAAGTTAGAGAACTGATCAAACCAAAATGATACTGTCGCAAATTTATTCCCTAATTGCCTATACTAGTAAACGGATCAAACCCGACTCATATCATTGCGATATCAATAAAAACTTACTTGTTTAAGACGTATCGGATTCGGTGTGTCTTGATTGTTTTGACACCTATAGTAAATTCCAAAGTGGGAAAAAAGTGGTGATTATGATTTTGGTGATATGGTCCATCCTACTCAGCAATCTCTTAGTTGTAGATCTAAAAGATAATTGTACCATCATTCGTATCTCTAGGGCCCACTAGAGAATTGATCTATTTGTGGGATCTTTGCCTATAAAAACACATCCTCTTTCCTCAACTCTTCATTGTGCTCTCATATTCTCAACTCTATCTATCTTCCTCTTTTTATTATTTTCTTCTCATTAATTTCCACCCTTTTGAATTGCTTGATGGCATCTTTGATCCAAGAAAAGTGGGCAACCATCAATGAGCAAGATGATTTCGAAACCTTGGAAATCGATGACAACCTTTTGATGTCGATACTCGAGGAATCACACGGTGAAGACGAGTGTGACGACGAGAGATTATCGAGTGTAATCCAATCTTTAGAAGCGGAGATTAATCCAATTGTAATTGATGACCATGATATGAGTCTAGAGCTTGAATGGAAAGTTGACTGGGAAGGTAGTCAACAGAATCAAAATTACTCAAAATCACAAGATGTGGAGTATAATTGGATGGAGATGGATGATATGTACATCCAAGGATATGAAGATGGGATGGGTGGAATAATAGAATTTGGTGGTGTTAAAGATTATTATTCCCAAATATCTTATGGAAATTACATTGAGGAGCATGGTTATGGTGCTTTGTGGCAAGAAATTAATTAATTGATTATAATCCTCTTAATTAATTAATTAAAGCTTATGCTAGTCCATATATTTTAATTAATGGAACCTTTTTTGTAAATCAACTTGTAATGTTTGTGGGTTTCAATTTGCCCATTTGGTTGATCTATTAATTGAATATCCAAAAGGAAAGTAAAACTTAATTAGCTTCTTACAATTATTTATATATATATATATTCCCTAATTTTTAATTAATTAAATTAAATATATATTTCATTCATGCAAAACAAGTGGTTATGTATATGAACTTAAAAATGGATCATGATTTGTAAGATGTGTGGATGTATAGTAAGCATAGGAGAGAGAGAGAGAGAGAGAGAGAGAGAGAGAGAGAGAGAGAGAGAGAAAGCTTGATTCTCATTCTGTCAAATTTTGTTCAAAACGTTTTAAAAAAGTATTCTTGTTTTTATTTTTACAGGGGTTATATATATACTTATATATCTTCTTATTACATTTTCTTTAAAAAGCAAGATCGGTTTTTTATATATCAATATTTAATTTAACATTTTAACCATTTAATTGGTAACAATGCGAAGTATGACGATTTAACATGAGTGAATAAGATTCTTCTTATTTTTATTTGTTTTGGCTTTTAAATCCTGTTGCATGTTCGTTCCCACCGGTTCTTGTGTGAACCTTGGAGACGATCAAATTAAATGCATTAGAAGTACTTTGATTCTGAACTTTAGATACAGATGTTTGCTATTTAATATATAGGGATATAATATATGCTTCTAGCAATATTTATTATAAATGTTTTCATGCTCACAAACACTATACGGAGTATGTTAGCAATTTCATTTTTACTCATTTAAGTTTTTGTGATTGTAAAAGTATTTATCATAGACAGAGGCAATTCCATTCTATAGGTGATGGAGTGTTTTGACCCCACTTAGAGAAAAAAATTATTATTATTATTATATATGATTTTTTTTGTGTTGTACCACCCAAAAATATTAAAACAGACCCCTCCTTTATTTTGGTCTACATATAAGAACCATTAAAGATTTAAAAAAAAATACCCAGTAAAACTCATTAAAAAAAATACCCATCAAAACACTGGGATATAAGAAAAACCCTACGGCCCTACCTGCTAGTCGATTACCTTGCAGTTCATCGCCTCTCAAATCCTCGCCTAATCTTCTTCCCAATTCGCACCGTCAGCCGCACACTCTGTGATTCTGTGAACGAGTCGCCAGGACGCCGGCCAGTATTCGTAGTCGCTGACTAGTGACCACCAACCATCTGTGAACAAGAACAGTCGCCACAACACAAACGACAAACCCTTTATACTAATTGAAGTCGACCACCAATGGCCGGACGCACCCTCCTCTTTATGAACTAAGGATAAAGGAACTAAGTTAAGTTTTCATTTTGATTTTCGAAGCCATTGAGAGAGGAAAGTAATACACTGCCAACCCTTTATACAAATTTATTGTTACTTTTCCCTTTGTAGGCTTCTAAAGACAAGACAAGACAAGTCAGTAGAGGAGGTGAGGAAAAAATCAGAAAAGTGAGATAATATATAATTTTTATGCTACGGTAAAGTGTATTTATTTAATTGTTTTATTATAAGTATTTGAAAACCTTAATTAGTTTAAAATTTCTGTGTTATACTACCATATTAGATCATATTTGTGTTAATGTTTATATATAATTAGGTTAAAATGTCGAGGTTCTTTCAAAAAAATTGTCGAACCTAGTTGAATTGCAATATGTTTTAAATATATGTTTAATTTTTCGTTGGTATTTATAATATCTTTGCTTCAAATCATATTACCTAACCCACAATTAAAAGAATTATTTTGACCCGTCATCTTCTTTCGACCGACTCATCTTCTTACATAAACTAACTATATTGGACCCCGGTATATTTAAATCCTGGATTTGTCACTGATCATAGATGCTTCTAGCTGTACACATCTTTTTCTCTTTATATATATATATAGAGAGAGAGAGAGAGAGGGGGGGAGGGGGAGAGATAAAGAGAGATATGATCAAGCAAGAGAGGTTTTTTTTGTAAGAGGCATAAGATGTAACCACAGTATAACACGTGGCATTCATAATTATTGGACCCACCATCTATAAAGTTCAATCTCTTTTCTTTTTAAAACCACGATGCAGAACCACCATGAAATAGCCACCGCCTATGTGGTCATTGCCGACCACCGCCCCCTATATGCTCATGGCCGAGCACCGCTGCCCATATGACTATTGCCCACCACTTCCACCTATATGACCATCACCAACCACCATCGCTTATGTTTGTGACCCTAAAACAATCGGGACATATTGGCACTTCTTATGTTCTTCTCCGACCACCGTTGCTTCCGTCTATAATTCTCTCTATATTGCACGCTTTGTCTTCCTCCCCTGTTGTTCATTGGACGCTCCCAACCACACACTTTCGCCATCAATTGCTTTCATCCACCCCGGTTTTGTTGACGACCTTCAAGTGTTTGTTGATATATCTGCGCTACAGTGGATTTCAGTTCCGGTAGAAACCTTTTCTTCCATCATCGAAGATCATCAGCGGAGACCTTCCACTGCCGATTGGATCTAGTAAAAGCACCACCTAATCATCGGTATCATTTCCGGAAACGCTTGTATCATCAATTTCTTTGTTTGTCATCAATTAGTAACTACAATTTGTTTGTTGAATTCTTCTATTTTGTTTAAGAATTATGCACCACTATACCCTTTTTGTTCATTAATTTCTAAATGCAATTTCTCCAATTCATCAATTTTATTTCTGTTGTGTTGAATTTGGTTGTTGATTTTTCTTGTTACGGAAAATTGGAATATGTGATTGTATTTAAATTGCCCATCAATTCCTAGCCTTCTATGGCTCTGTTCTTGTTTGTGAACATATATTCATCATTTTTGGAGGAAGAATTAAGCGAACAATTTTTTTTTATGGCTACAAGTTTGAATCATCAAATTTTATAGTGTAAATTGACATGTGCATCACTTTTGTTGTGTACATCAATTTTTAACACATGTTTCTGATTTCACGCTGTTTCCAAAAGCCTAAGGTTGCGTTTAGCAGGAGAAAAATTTTCTGTTTTTCGTTTTCTGTGAAAAATTGTGGAGTTTTCATTTTCTAAAAAAAAAAAAAGAAAACGTGTTCAAATGAATACGTGGAGTTTTTCTTTTTCTGAAAAAAATAGAAAACATGTTTGATTGAAGTGTTTTTTTAGAAAAGTTGTTTGAAAAAGTATGAGAGTTTGAAAAAATTGAGGAGTTTGATAAAATGTAAAAAAGTGAGAGGGTTTTTTGTTTTCTTGGAAAAATGTGCAAGTGAACATGTTTTCTAATTTTCAGTGTTCTTAGAAAAAATTGAGGACTTTTTTAGAAGTGAACACAGTCTAATATATTTATTAATTTGTAGTAAGTATTCCTTTTTTACTCTTTTACCTTCTTTAATTTTGACCTTGACTTCATCAATTTTGACTTTATCTCTGAATCTAATGGCTTATTACCTCTTCTCCATATAAATTTCTCTTACAATAATTCTACCCTATATATGTATTTATGTTAGATCTTGTATATATTAATCAAAAGCTCAACATCTCGAGAGGAACCTTGACCAAGAAAACTCTTTTAAGAAAGCTGTATGTATGTATGTATAAGATCTTTAATTTTAGCTTTTTAAAAAGAATTCATAAATCACCATTTATTAAAATTAAACCGCTAATTAAGTGGTAATATTGGATTGTTTAAAAATAACCAACTTAGTGACGAAAAATCTAACAAGTGGCAAAACTCCCACCCCCACGCAAAAAAATAAACAAAAAAATAAATAAAAAATACTTTTAGTTTCATGGTTTACTCATTTGGGCTTTGTCCTTGACATGACGACAGTTGATTTGGCCCCCCGGTATTCAATTTTAACATAAATTTAGAAGTGTAATAATATCCACGTGTCAGTGTCTGATTAGCGGAAGCTGGATTGGATTTATCTGTTTGGTATTATTTGTGTTGGTAGAGTATCATACGATCTTCGAGTAGCTGATCCGATTTTTCATAAAATCAAAACGAAATCACCTGATCGGAAGCTATCAAAACCATAGAATCTCTTCAAACTCCATCTCTGCACAGAAATTATGAGTGATCCAGCAAAGGACTACAGCCAGCAGCAGTACCATGAGCATCATCAAGATCAGCAGCCACCGCCTCATCAGTATGGAACTTTCCAGGGCGTTCACAACTATCCTCAGCCGTCGGCGCCACCGGTAATCGGTTTTCCTCAGCCTACTCCCCCTCCTGGTGTCTCTGGTGGCCCGTCGGTCAACCATTACGTCCACGGTTATCAGGCTGTTCCAGGTATCCTATTCGATAGGCGTTATTTACTTTATTTTCAAATTGATCAGTTTTTGTTAATCTCGAATGGATTGATGGCTGCTTATGTTTATTACGCTGATACGAAAGATCAGACTGTTAGATAGAAAGAAGTGGGCTATTCAAGTATTATATACCTTCTCAACTAGGGTTTATATTTAAGTGGATGGGTGCCATTTCTTCTGCCAATCGGTGCAAAATTTCGTTTTTGTATTCAAATATATGTGTATAGGCCTCTGCACCCATTAATCATTGTATGATAACTTTATGAGATCACTTTCAAGTGAGATGGATCATGAATTTCTAGATATAAGATGGATCATCAATTTCTAGGGCAAAACCTTTTAGGGGATTCTGTATATGATTATTTGTGACTGAAATGATAAGTTGTATTGAATAAGTAGTTTGAAGTTGCATATAACAAACGGCCTATTTTAGAAGGTAAGCAAGAAGAAGTTTAGTATGAAGTATGGGGTTAGCATCCAATGGCTAATGGAAACTTGATAGGATAAGCAGATTACTACTAAGTTCATACCCCTAGTTGTGATTTGTGAACTTTTAATCCTTTTCCCCATTATATATAAGTTCTTAAAGACTAACCAGGACTTGTGCTAGTGGTATGGAGGGTTTTACCCACTTTGAGTTCATACCCCTATATGGATGTCACTACGAACCCAGCTCACTAACATAACTTCGTTGTTCAAAAAAAAATGTATATAAGTTCTTAAAGAATGAAAGTTGGTTTTCTTACTAGTTTTACATTTTGGTATGGTGTTCCAGGTTATGCAATTGCTGAAGGGAGACCTGTAAGAGAGAGGCGCCTTCCATGTTGTGGCATTGGTATCGGATGGATGTTGTAAGTTATCTTCTTAAATTCAAACAAGTCAAATGCTATTTGGTGTTTTGGGTATTTCAATGTCATTTTCATTTTTGCTGCTACCATCTTTTGGGTACCTTGATCTTTCTTACACATATGACAGAAAGCTAAGCGGACTTTCTTTATATCTCCAAAAAGTTCAACTTGATCATCGCTTTTCACCATAATAGATTAACATCATTGTTCAATAGGTTCATCAGTTATATGAATATGAACAGGGCTATGCTACTTTTATCCATAATGGTTAAGCCAAGTAACAAGGAGTCAAGGACTAATACTGTATAGATTTGATCTGATCTTGGCTAATATTTTTATGAAGGTTCATTATTGGTTTCTTCCTGGCTGCTATCCCCTGGTACGTTGGAGCGTTCATTCTAATATGTGCCAGATATGATCACCGTGAGAAACCTGGATATATTGCATGCCTAATTGCAGTAAGATATTCCCACTTTTCATATTCTTGGGGCGTGTTTTTGATGCTTTTGTTTTATTGGATACATCATTAAGTTTTCTTTTACAGCCTGTTCTCAAGTTTTTAAATTAAGTATAGGAAAGGGGAGGGGAGGAAAAGAAAAAGATGGATGAAAAACTTCCCCTCCTAAATCCTAATCATCCCATTTTTGGGATAGAAGATTTGAAGATGAAATTATCCTATGTTCCCCCCTCACAACCTCTCCATTTTCTTTCCTTTCCTTAAGTGAAACTCTAGAAACACCTCTTTTTTTGGAACATGGTCTTAAGGTGTTTGGATTTGCCTATCCAAACTGCTTATTTGTGAGGATAAGCAGTTTGAGGTTGCGTATTTTAACAAGTAATCAGCAGATAAGCAGTTGTAATAAGCAATCCTAAGCATCCTTTATGTTCATTCAGAAGTTAAAAAGACTGATAACAAATAATGTATCTTTTGATTCATTTCTTTATTTTTGTGTTGCAGGCAATTCTTGGAACAATTGCTGTGATTTGTGGTGTTACAAGTGATGATTGGGACTGGGACTAAGACTGATAGAACCACCCGATCCAGCAAACTCAGCTAGTCAGTCAGCTGTACAGAGTTTAAGAAGTGGATTGATTCATATATGAAATCAGTTCAATTGAATGGTGCTCTTAGTTTCTGTTTTAATGTTGTTAAATTACATTTCGAATTGTAACGTCGATCGTGAATATACGTGACTACTCTTTCTTTGACGATGATTGTTACACATCATTTTCATGTGGAATGTATCAATGTCACAGAATTGTTCTTCGTCGTCTGTGTATACAAGGATGATAACTTCAAACGGCAAATAAATGGATCCGAGGGGAGTACAAGTTAGGGTAGAAGATACCGTAATAGGGTGCCTTTTTTGTGGGTAAGCAAATTAACATCATGAATCATTTCCGTAATTCGTACCGTATAAAATTTTAGAGAGGTTAAAACCTCTTATTAAATCTTATACTCATTAACTATGTCAAGAAAAATGTGAAATTATGAATTAAAAAATATTTATTGGTGGGTTGTAAAATGGAAGTGCAAGGATTTAATTGGAGAAATTAATAGTTTCCTAAATTCTAAAATGCACCATTTTAGTTTCAGAAATAGGTAGTAATTAATTAATTATAATCACCTTTTGTCATCATCCATATGTGTTGCGCTCTTTTTTTAGGTGTACAAAACCGTCATTTTTAACAACTAATTTAGTAGGCTAGATTTGTAGTGACATTTATAGAGGAGTAACATTTATATAGGATAGCATACACCCATGAGAGAGTAATATCTTTCATTATTTTATAGAAAAACCTTCCACTTCACATACTCAATCTTAAACTTTAGAAAAACCTTCCACTTCACATACTCAATCTTAAACTTGAGCTATAAGGTAAAACACCTATACCACTAGGAATGTATACAAAACTGTTACCTTTGATTATACAACTAGGGTATATTTTTGAATAATTGTTGATTATTTATATTCATTTTTACAATCACCACCCTATTGAAATTCAAAATTGAGTCTTTTTAAATCTTTCATAGGCATTGCAAATTCTTTAAAACAATTTCAAGGTATCATTAAAAACCTCTGATCCCCAAAAATTCTAGCAATTCTCACAAACCCTCAATAAAAAATATTAGGGTTCAGGGATCCAATTTTGAAACTCCAAAAAGTCAAAGCAAGTAAGATGTATCAAAACTAGTAAACTTTAGGAATAAAATGATTGATATGTAGGGTAAATTGATATGGGGCAGTTCCCTGAATTAAACACGACGGAAACACAAGAGAACGTGCAAACCCTTGAGTCTGCCCCCATCATATAACCATATTTTGATTTTGGCCGGGTGAAATAGAGATCTCGTGTTCGTATTCATCTCGAGATCCCATTGGATCGGCCGTTAATTTTCACAAAACATCGTAAACAAATCAAAATACACGATTACATTTGGAAGTTGGGTGTTGTGTAAGGCCTCGATTTGAGAAAAAGCAAGTCGGAATCTGGCTTCGACAGTGAAAATTGAGGTCTTTTTGTTATATGCCGGCAACGGAACTCAGACGGCATGGCCGTACGGCGGTCGTCTGGTTCTCTAAAAGGCAATCTGAATTTGAAAACCAACGCTGTGTTTGCTTTTTATAAACATGAGTTTCTCATCGATTCACACGGGACCACAAACCCTAGGCCCAAGTTCCATTTTATGTAGTCGTATTTGGGCTTCTGTATCACTTAGTGGGCTTTTTAGACCTTTTTTACGAGTTTTTACTTTTTAGACATTGATAATTTGATATCCCATAAACGAAATGTTTTTAGCACAAATCTTTTAATTTAATATAAATAAATTACTAACTTTTATTAATTTAATTATAAAATTTTAACTTTTTATTTAGTTAAAATTAAATCTTAATCATTTATTTTTATTAAAATAAAACTCAACTTTAACTTATCAAAAACCAATTTTAACTATAAATTAATTTAATTTATATTAAATTATTTATCTAATTCAAATTTCTTATTAACCATATTAATTTAAGATAAAAAAATTAGATAGTTAAAATGAATTCAAAATTATCAATAGATAAAGAGTTGTCGGTAGATAAGTTTATGAGCTTAAAAAATTATTATTTAATTAATTAAACGTATGTTCCATTTATTTTTAATCAACTCTTAAAATACTATTTTATTACAATGCTAGATTGAATACCCACGTAATACACGAGTTGATTTAAAAATAGATAAATATTAAACATTAATAAAAAAATATTAAATACTTATAAAACACGAAAAAATGGGAGTTTAAAAGATGGTGACAGATAATGTCAATGCCCACACCAGCGACGGAAGTGTCGACGCGAGAGGGAACGCAAACATAATACCAGAAACGTATTATGATTCGAAGAAAAGTGATTGTATTTTTTTGTGCAAGCTATTGATCATTATTGTTACAATAAGAAGTTATAGGATTAAATATTTATTGGTTAAAACTAAAAACAAGTTAAACTAACTTTAAAAATATTTTAAAATGATAAAACTAAATTTTTTCATAAATACGATATTTTGAAATGTTATAAATGATCAATATGATATATCTAAATTAAGGTGGACATTAAATAACTTTGACTCTTAAAACTCAAAATCAAATTAAATTTTCAATTTAAATAGATGATTGACATTTAATTTTCCTAAAATGAACCGATATGATTGTTTAATAGAGATAATCCAAGTTAGTTTTTTATTTATATTCAAAATTTTAAATAATGAAAAGTTGGATTAAACAAAGTTTTGTATACGTCGATGATTAAAAAACAAATTCATGTACTTTAAAGAGTCAATTTAAGGAGCTATAATAGCATGGGGTGTATCCTCCTTTGGACATCTCATGCTTCACACCACATCAGTATAACCCACTTCGTACTTTAAATATATTTAAACCTCCGTATTACCGATGCTTCGTACACTTTAAAGATTCTTTTATTTAAAAATACCCTCTCACCTCTTTCTCCTCTTCTCTCTCCTCTTTTCTCTATTTTTCTCTCCTCTCTCCTCTCTCTTCCGTAACCAAGTACCGATTCTTTTGATTTTTTCAGTACCACTGCTTGAGGGGTGATGTTCTATGTGGTGCTTCACCTCCAACTCAACAATTCAGCATGCCGAGGGATACACCCTTCGCTCTAATAATATGCCTAAAATACAAGAAATAATAAATTTGTATATTGTTATTATTATTAACTAGCATGATACCCGCGCAATGTGGTGACAACGAATAATTTTTACTCGTTAACATGTTCATTTTCAAGACGTAGGGAGAATGGTATTCGTGTAATACGGTGACGGTGAATAATTTTCGTTTAGTGACATGTCTATTTTCTTTATCTTTTTTTTTTGTTCTCTATAATTGGAAAAAAGGTTGTGAAAGTATTTTTTTAATAATTAAGTTAATTTGTATTGACTTTAACTTTTAAAAAAAATGTATTAACTTTGATTTTCTTAAATATGTAAAGTTTAGCTATTAAATGGAATATAAGAATCTTATTAACTATATCTAATAGTTAATAAATTTAGTTTATACAAAGGGTAATTTAGTAATTTCAAAACACTTAAAATTTAAGAGTTTAAGCAAAAAATCTAAATGCTTTATAATATACTAGCATAATACCCGCACAATGCGGTGGCATCAAATAGTTTCTACTCGATAACTTGTTCGTTTTGGGAATTTACGTAATACGGTGACAATGAATAATTTTACATTGGTAACATGTCTATTTTCTTTATTTTTCTGTTCTTAATCAACTCTTTTATTATTTTTAAATAAACTTTGAAAACAATTAAATAAGAAGAAAAGTCTTTACTTATAAAATAAGTTAAATTGCATGAAAATAATGAGTGTAAATTAGTAATTTGAAACTATTTAAAATTAAGAGATTAAGAAAATAGTAAACTAATTTGAAACTATTAATTATATGAGCTATTTAAAAAATTTTAAAATATATGTTTATAAATTCTTATTATGGATTATTCAGGTTTATGAGTTTTACTTGTACACATTTTCTGATAATTATGTTAAAATATTTATTACATGATATAATATTTAATATAAAAGGTTTGATTATGAAAGTATTTTTTAATAATTAAGTTAATTTATTTGAATTTTTAAAGGGTTTAGTTCATCAAAATGTATCCAACTTGTCACGTTTTGCTATTGTGTGTATCGAACTTTAAAAGTTTCTATTGTGTGTATCAAACTTTTAATTTGTTGTTATTGTATGTATTTTGAATACATAAAAAAGGAAAAAATAATATAAGTTTAGTACATAAAATAGAAAGTTTAATACACACAATAACAACAAATTAAATGTTCAATACATACAATAGAAAATTTTAAAGTTCGATACACACAATAGCAAAAAGTGACAAGTTTGATACATTTTGATATACTAAACCTTTTTTTAAATATGGAAGGTTTAGTTATTAAAATAGAATATAAGATTTTTATTAACTCTATTTAATAGTTACTTTATATAATAGTTTCCATTTAGTTTATATGAGAGGTAATTTAGTAATATCAAAAGACTTAAAATTTAAGAGATTAAGCAAAATGCCTAAATGCTTTATATTATAGTATAGATTATAGATATTATTATTATTACTACTATTACTTAATTATTAATAACCCTTTATATTATTACTAGAAAATCATAACCTTTAATTTATTCAAAATTTATTAACCCTAACCATTTATTTTGTCAATAGTAAACTTAATTTTGACTTTAAATAGTCAAAATTAAAACTCAATTTTGACTTTAAATCAATTTAATTTACCCTACATATTTTACTAATCACTACTAGTCTACAACTAGTTATTGCTATGGGCGTAAACATAAATTAGAGTAAAAAATAATAAATACAACAACAACAGTAGTAATAGGGTTTAGTTTCTAAAAGTATATTGAAGTTGTTATTTTTTATTATTGTACATATTCAATTTTAAAAACTACCATTTAATGTACTAAACTTGCCTAATCAACCGATCAATGTATCAAGAAACCTGTTGTTGTATAGGTTGCAGTAAAAATTTTATTTTGCTTTATTTTTAATTTTAAATTATTATTATTCTTATTAACATTCAAGTTTTGATATGTAATATCTAGGAAAATAGAAGATGAACATTCATCTCATGAATTAAAATTCAAGTTTTGATATGTAAAATCTAGGAAAATAGAAGATGAACAATCATCTTCAACCCCTAATTTGATCATGTGTCCATAAAAAGATCATAAGAACAAACACCAAACACCCTATTCTGCTCATGAATTAACCCGAAAATTCGTACAAAACTGCTGGAAATATTCTTCAGATACAATCGATGGAAAATTATAAACCAAAAGTTTCAAATAGATCGGTAGGAAAATCGTATCAATTTCGTTATGATCGGCATGAACCTTAAATTGATTCAGAATTAACCGAATCATAAACGACACTTACCTTAAGATGCATGAACTCTAAATTGTAATATTATACACCCAAATTGAAACCCCTAAAAAATAGAATATACTTGAATACAAATAAAAGAACATATAGATATGGATCAAAAACCTTACCTTTTTGAAACCAAATTGAAAACCCTAAAAAGATATAGATATGGTTGGTTGATCCATGATAATGTCAAAGTCTAACCAAAGTAAAGAAGAAAAGATTTGCAGAATTTTCATAGTAATGGCTACAACAACATTTTGCGAAATTGGTCTCTGACAAAGAACGTTGGTCGAATGGTTGTGGTGTGACCACACCTTTTCTTTTGACATACTTCATTTGTGCTTTTCACTTTATATAATGCTTGTTTTAAATGATGCCCCTGCAAATCGAGTAAAATGTTTCTAAATATTCTTAGACGATCTAAGTATTCTTTGTCTTTCAAGCTGTTTGTTAAAACAGAATGGTTAAGTACTGAATGATTCTGTGGTTACAATAATTCAAAGACTATGTATAAATTTGTCTCTGAATGTGATATGATTTTCGATAAAGGTTCTAAATAAACAATCTGAATGATGCAAAATAACATTTTAACCTTAATAATGAAATATTATATTATAAGATATGATATGATTGTTTAACAATACATCATGTGAAAGAATAAGTATTAAGGTAAAATATTTTGTGCTTAATGATTCAGAATGTACTATAAGGTAGAATGATTCAGCAGTGTTTTTCTGTTTAATTCATCACAATCTGAGACAACAATTAAACACGCTAAATGCTGAACGATTTAGCATTCAGCGCTGAATGGTTCTATTAAGCAGCAAAAAACCACACCCTTAATATATCTTATATTCAAATATCAAGAGGTTAATTCTACATCTATTCTTAATAGGTTTAGTTCACCTTAATATATCCAACTTGTCACGTTTTGCTATTGTGTGTATCAAACCTTAAAAGTTCTTATTGTGTGTATTAAACTTTTAATTTATTCCTATTGTATGTGTTTTGGTTACATAAAAAAAGAAAAAATATATATAAGTTTAGTATATATAAAATATAAAGTTTATAATACACTCAATAGTGACAAATTAAACTTTTAATACATATAATAGAAAACTTTAAAGTCCGATACATATAATAATAAAACTTAATAAATTGAATACATTTAAGTGAATTAAACTCATTCTTAATTTGATGTAAATACTTGTATATACGATTGAAATTGTTTTTAATTTTTTTAAAATATTATACTAGTGACTTGATATTAAGTATTTCCACTCATCATAAAGGAGAGGGTTAAGGTAGTCTTTTTCTTGTAAAAGAGAGAAAAATGTGTTGTGATCTTGTCTATCTTTTATGAGAAAAGAAGTGTGATATCTTCCAACTAAAGAAAGAAGTATCAACGATCTCTTTTCATTAAAGATTAAAAGTTTTGTGCAAAATGATCTCTAGCTTCTTAGAGAAAAGTTTTAGTGAAAAAAGCTCATAGTTAAAAGCATAAACTATATAAAGACCATCTCTTTTTATCTCTCTTTTACAATGCACTTAATATTGAATTGAGTTGCTGTTAGGGTTGAGCACAGGTCGGTTTGGGTCACCTAAGACCTAAAACAGAACAATAACCGATAGTTTCAGTTATGTTTAATTCAAACCCATCGATTTCGGTTTTTTAATGGGGTGGTTAATCGGTTAATGAGACGGTTAACCAATAAGGAAGTTGAGCATTAAAAATAAACTTGGGTAAAATGAACAAAAGTTGACATAAAAATAAATAAGAAAACTTCATGCGAAACGAATATAAATAAATACGAGACGTCGTATAGAATATATATAATAGAAAATGTTTATAAGGCTTAAAAATAATAAGAAAAACTCCAAAATATGACATTTTAAAGTATGCTTTTAATTTAACATACAATAATCCTGAATAAGGTTTCATATTAGTATAGATAAATAATACAAAAATTACAAAAGATTTTACTGGGACGTTTTTCTCGGTTAATTTCATATTAGTATAGATAAATAATACAAAAATTACAAAAGATTTTACTGGGACGTTTTTCTCGGTTACTTTCATATTAGTATAGATAAATAATACAAAAATTACAAAAGATTTTACTGGGACGTTTTTCTCGGTTAAATCGGTTATGATACAGTTAATCGGCTTTGTTTGCTCAACCCTAGTTGCTATTGATTTGAAATTGACAAAAGGTTTAAAATTACAAAAGGTTTGCTATTGTTAATAATAATCTTGTGTGCTTTTATCATCTCCCCTGAATCTAAACATGAAATGGATCAAACATGTTAATATTGTTACATAACCTTATATGTTCAACACCCATTAATTAACCCTTTAGCATATAGATGTGTATTGTGTTTTTGCTGATTTTACTTTTATTCTTTGAATAATTCATTGACTTATCTTTAATTTTCCTCACAAAATGTAACTTAATATCAAAATAGCAACCAGAAATATGTATATACAGCCCAAGACTAACTTGTAAACTAGTTACAATCATAGTTATATACAACACATGATGTTGAACAAGATGATCAAACTGCGTCACAGATAAAGATGAAAATATAAGACCAATAGCCAAATATCGTTCTATATATATATATATAAACCCTAATACTTCCATCTTCTTTAGTATATATTCTCAATTTAATTACACTTAGCACCTTTAAATTCGTACTTTATATACTCTCAATTTAACTACACTCAGCAAAACTATTGACGACATGCTGTCGGGTTATATTTCGTCGCTAAATAAAAATGTCGTCACAAAAATTATCAGCCACGATGGTACAGGGATGAATGTCATCGCAAAAAACTTAGGCGACGACATTTGCCTTTATGTAACGACTTGTGTCGTCGTATAAGGGCATTTTTCTTGTAGTGTTCGTATCGCTGTCATAACTTTCAGCTACTTAAAATCAATAGCCCCTAAGCTTTATTTTCTTCCTTTTCTATTCTAAACCTCACATTTTACTAACCTACTGAAACACAATATTTTCAATTAGACACTTTAAGAATATATAATCCATGTTTTGACCGTACTTTCAACAATACTCTCTTTGAAGGTGAAGACCAACAGTGTCATCACGTGCAAAGCACGTGATGCAGTCTAACCACAGTTCTAGGCCTGGACGTTAATTGTTATCTATATAATATTATATTTCAACAATAACAAAGAAAATATTGAAAGCCTAAATTTCTTCATAAAACATAGAAAAAATTGATCCAAGATGTGGTTGTCAATTTATGGGTACATCTGTTGATAAGTTTAAATAAAAACATCTATAGTTTCTCCATGCCCATCATCTACATATATGAGCAGCTTCCATAACCTGCAAAATAAACAAATTAAGTGTAAAATATATCACTATTTAAGTATGTACAAGTATGAGAACCCTGCAAATCTTTCTTTTGCCTGGTTTATAAAACAATTTATGCATAAAAAACAGAACTTTCGTTCTGTGTCTTGTTTCATTTTTAGCTAAATTTTTTTGCTGAACGGTTTTGACCCGTTTGAGATAAATAAACAATAAGTAAAATGACAGTGAAGTTGATGACTTACTTGGGTCACCAACTGTTATGAGACCAGAGTTTTTAAACTCGCAGTTCCAGTAGTTTCTTCCTTTTGACTGATAATATATGTTCATGGCTATGGATGCATGGTTGTTTAGGTTATCTGGTGTATAGCAAGCACCACCTTTCTGAAGAACACTACAGTCCACTTGTGAGCATGCAAAATTAATATTTTCTAAAAGAGTCGCCTGGCTCGATGATGGTTTAGCCACACACCAAGTTTTCTGCAAACCCATGAAAGAAAATGACTAACTTCAGTTACAGATTACACCATGTTGTTTATCTTGTTCTATATAGAAAGCTTGAAGCTTTAGCCTTCAAGATGTGGATAAAATCAGTCAAAATATTTAAAAACTGTTCTTTTTATGAGAAATGAGGTCTCTTTAGGTTACCAATACGTGAAATCAAGATCTTATGTACCTGTGCATGAACCAATCTCAGAGTCCCAACTGCAGAAGAAGAAAAAAAATTAAAAAAATTAATCAAGATTAGTGATAGTAATGTTTATCACATTATCTACAAACTTGCTGAAAAAATGATGAATTCAAGAAAAGATGAAATGAGAACAATAAGGAATTGCTCAAAATGCAGGGCTGATTTGTAATGTACAAGTAATTTATGCACATACCTGAAAGGCAGGACAGCAGGAGGAGGAAAACAGAAGCAGATAGTGTCCTAGCCATTGATGAATCTTGATCTTCTGTGTGATGAAGCAAAAGAGAAGAGGTATTTATTGGAGGCCTGAGGGTTCTATGGAAAGAAATGGGAAAAAGAAAAAAAAGGGTATAAATGGTTCATTTACTTGACTTTACAGCTCTGAATGTTCCAAAAGATATGTAACTCATGCATGAATATTGGTACTTCCTTGGGTTTTATTCTTATTCACCTTTTGAGCATGATGTTTTTGGGAAAAGGAAGCAACTTTAGCAATGGGGATGCATAAATTTCATGTTTACAAAATCAATGTGCTCTAAAAGAAAGAAATATGGAAGTGGGGGAAACTGTAGCAGTGGGATGTCTAAAACCAAGAAGAATTGAATTGAGATCCTCAATGAATTTGTGCATTTGATGTACTTTAAAAAAGAAAAGGAGATTGAGGTACTTTAGGTCATGTGAGAAGGCCATGTGACTTCTAAATCTAATTTTATACACTGGGTTCCATTGTAAATATACATTATAACAAAGGAAGGATGACTTTTAATAAATATAACCTTAAAATGTAGTTAAGAAGTTGATCACTATTCATTTTTATTGAACTCTTAATCATAACATAATTTTGATCGATAAACTTTAACTTCTAATTATCGTCTTCTCAGGTCTGTCTGATGATTTTGAAGACCCAATGCCAAAAGTAAAGAACGGCCCCCCTAAATAATTATATATATATATATCTAAGTAAAATTTATTATTACTACTGTCATGAACACGGTAGAAATGTATTTTATTTAGTAATAACAAATTACTTTTAGGTTTTTCTACCGGCCCAATGAGCAAGTATATCATTTGACAAATTTACACAATTATGAGTCGTATTTGTTAAATTCACACCATAATAATGACAAGCTTTTAGTTCAAATAGCCTACCGCAAATCTATTTAAAAATAGGTTTATTAGATGTAAAATGTTACATTAGATGTCATCTATTAAAAATTAGGTTTATTAGATTTCAACAAACTAACATCTTTAATTAGCATTCCATCTAATAAAACAGCTAGTAAGTGTAATACTTATACTATAACATGAGCTAAACTCTATAAACTAAGTAACTATTTTAAAAACACGGTCTTAAACTAATTTATATTTTATATTATTAATATATATACACATACATACATACATATATATAGGAAGCTTCAAATGAGAATGAGAATGGGAGACTCAATCTCAGCTGTTCGATCTGGATGTCGATCTAAAAAAACCACGTGATGACATTTTTGTAATTAATCGCAACTTTATAATGTTTGATATGTTTCATATTTGAAATGATATTTGTTTGATTTTTATTCCCCTTGTCATGTTCATATTTGAAATATCATTGTAGTATACTTCTGCACCACCGCTTCACTTTTTTCTTTGATATTTCAGTCATGAAATACTACTGTTTCATGACTGAAATATCAAAAAAAAGTGAAGCAACAGAGTATAAACAAACGTATACTTGATTCATATATGAAATATCAAAATAAAAATATGTATCAATAATTCATATCTGAAATATCAAAGAGCCGCTGCGATTAATTACGATATTGCCACTGCGTGATTTTTTTAGATCGACGTCCGGATCGAACGGCTAGGATTGAGTCTCCCATTCTCATTTAATCTCATATTCTCATTTGAACCTTCCCTATGTATACACACACATGTAAACAGACATTTACTAACGAAAGCTTTATAAGTGTTCCTTCTTTAATTAAAAACGAACAAAAATCTTGTTCATATATGTTCCCGTTAATTTATTAAACAAATGAGTATAGGCAAACTTCCGGTCGAACGAGTTAACGAACGGTTCATGAATGTTTGTTTTTTTTACAGTCATAGGGTTTGCTGCCTAGTTGTGGATGGTGGGCCAAGAATGACTAGCGGCTATAGTCCATGGTTGCCAACGTTGCTATTGACTGACGACAGGCTATTGGGTAGAGAGAGCGTCCACAATGGATACAACCAACCGTAAGGATATATTTTTTAAATGACAAGCACGCACACACACACACCTAACTACACCTATATTCATAATAAGATTTTAATATTTACCTCAAAGAGAAATGGACACCTTAATCATATATTGGATACCACTAGAACAAGTGTCATTTGGTAACGGTAAGGATACATAAATAACCAAATGGGGTGATAAGAAAGATACAGCTCATGGTGGTTGTCGACCATTGTTATTCCTCCTTGGATTGATGGGATAGTTTTGACCCTTGTAGCCAACGATTGCCCATACCAAAATGTTGGAGAATAGTTATTAATGTTACACGGTAAAAGAGAAATAATCAAAAACCATGTTTTGGAATTCATTTTCGAGTTAAATGACACACACATCTTTATTCACGGCCAAACATGTAACCAGGAATACGACGGTTATTAACAACAGCATTTGGTGGTATCCCCTGTTCTTTTTGTTTTTTTGAAAAGGTTTAAGGGGCGTTTGGTTGAAAATAAAGTAACAGGAATGAAAAAGACTATAGTAATACAAAGGAATGCAATAAACATTCTAATCATTGTTATTGATATTGTTTGATTCATACAGGTAATCATTATATATATATATGTGGTGTGAGTGTTTATGGGTCGATGGTGGTGGCGATAATTGCCTAGTTGGTGGCAATGGCAATAGTGGTGGTGATAATTGCCTAGTTGGTGGCAATGGCAATGATGGTGGTCAATGCTGACAACAGTGTTAATAGAAATGGACACCTTAATCATATATTGGATACCACTAGAACAAGTGTCATTTGGTAACGATAAGGATACATAAATAACCAAATGGGGCGATGAGAAAGATACAGCTCATGGTGGTTATCGACCATTGTTATTCCTCATTGGATTGATGGGATAGTTTTGACCCTTGTAGCCAACGATTGCCCATAGCAAAATGTTGGAGAATAGTTATTAATGTTACACGGTAAAAGAGAAATAATCAAAAACCATGTTTTGAAATTCATTTTCGAGTTAAATGACACACGCATCTTTATTCACGGACAAACGTGTAACCAGGAATACGACGGTTATTAACAACAGCATTTGGTGGTATCCCCTCTTCTTTTTGTTTTTTTTTGAAAAGGTTTAAGGGGCGTTTGGTTGAAAATAAAGTAACGGGAATGAAAAAGACTATAGTAATACAAAGGAATGCAATAAATATTCTAATCATTGTTATTGATATTGATATTGTTTGGTTCATACAGGTAATCATTATATATATATATATACATATACTAGCATCGTACCCGCGCAATGCTGCGGAGTCGAATAGTTTTTGTTTTATAACATGCCGCCTTAAAAAATGTAATGATATGTTATTCGCAAAATTCAATGTCATAAAAAAATTTCTTTAGCAACATGTCCCATTTTTTTTTCAAATTTTCTTTTATTTGCATAAACTATTTTATTAATTTTAAAAATAAAATCTAAAAGACATTAAAATAAGGAAAAAAATCATATTTGTGAAATAAGGATTGAGAAGTTAATAAGATATTAGAAATTATGTTGTTATGAATGTATAATTATGTTTGTGTGAGAGTATATTTTAATTGAATAAAAAGTTAAAGTAAATTAGGAGAGAGATTAGAATGGTTAAAGATTGAGGGGATGAGATTGAGTTAAATAGAATGAAAGGCCAAGATGTTGTTTTGATTGAATTTTAAGAAGTCTTAAAATTAGGAGAAAGAGAGTGTTAAATGCTTTATATAGTAGTATAGATATATGGGAGGGTTCATACGAGAAGCTTTATATTTGCGAGAAGTACGAGAAGCATTTCTAACCATTAGATTTTAATAAGTCAAGATCTTAGTCAAAAGGGTATTTATGTCTTGTAAAATTATCATAATTAATTCACTATTAATTTAAATTTGGCAACCTCTAATTTCTCTCAATTTCTTAGAATATGCATTTTTAAATCAAATTCTCAATCCGTTTTTTGTTTTTTCATTTATATCAATTTAATGACTATTAATAATATGAAAAAAAGATAGAGAGCCAATTTCAACGTTCCATACTTTTGATTTTTTAACTGTCATATTAAGTTCATTAGTGAACCATCGAAAGAAGACAAATTTTCCTGCTTGTTCATTATAATTATTTACCAATAAAATATTCTTCTCTTTGTTCACTATTAAACAATTTATTTTAGTATTATAAAAGAGGTTTTGACCATTATAAATTACAAAATGTTATTGTTCACTACTGAATAACACAGAAAAAATATTGATTAGATTATTATATCACTTGTAAACAAACAAGTAAAACACACGTGTCCACGTGATACAAATTATGTTTGCACATGAACAAAATAAGAGATAACACAAATTTAGCAATTCAAAAAATAAACCGAAAAATAACAACGCGTGAGATCTTGAACAAACAAAATAAACAAACTTAATAACCAATACAAATTTTCAAATATAAAAATTAACTAATTGTCAAATTATTTTGAAGAGAGAGTTATGAATTGAAAGTTTGAAAATTGAAAATATAGAGTGACCATAGGAAAACGTGGAATAAAGATTTTAATTATAGTAGTATTATTGTTTCTAAAAAAACATTAGGGGGGTATTACATCCTTACCCTTTTAGATATATTATAATTTCCTTGTAATTTAACTTAATTACTAAACTGCCACAACTAATCTTAACCATTAATTAAAAAGATCAATGGATGAGAATGATTCTTGCACTTCTCGCAAAAATAAAGCTTCTCGCATGAATCATCCTCTCTCTCTCTCTCTATATATATAGAGAGAGAGAGAAAGAGAGAGGAAGGTTCATGCAAAAAGTAGTTTATTTGCGAAAAGTACGAGAAGCAATCTCAACCATTAGATCATTTAATCAAAGGCTAGGATTATATATGGCATTTTGGTAATTAAGTTATGTATTTAAGGATTATTAAATAAAATTAAAAGGGTAAAATAGACATTTTATTTAATATAATATTTACCTAATTTAATTTAATTTAAATAATTCCTATTTTCAAGCAATGTTTCTCTCTCACTATATACATATGTATGAACAGACCCCATCCTCATACCCCTTCATTTTGAAAACTAAAAACCCTAGTCTTTCTCTATACTTCGCCGCACGCCACCGCTGCCGCGCCGGCCATTTACCTCACCGCACGCCACCGTCGTCTCTTGTCACCGCAGCCACCTTCGACTTGCGCCACCGTCCACTTGCACCACCGTCGAATCGCCGACAACTCCTCCGCCGATGACAACCACAACCACCATTGTTCACATCTCAACAGAAACCTAGATCTTCAACAGATCAATTTTCATCATCATCGCACCACTGCCGCTGCCCAAAAACCCTCTTCACCACCGCCAGCGTCTCTCTCTGCCGCCCTCAAGCACCGCCATCACAGCCGCCGTCCTCAAACCCTCTATGTGACTCCGCCACCCTCAAGCACCGTCATCATGGCCGTCGATCCACATGTTGTTCCAGATCTGTCGCCATGAACAGGACACAATAAAAATTCAATCTTTTGCGGATCTGAAGCCATAAATAAATGTTAAGTTGGTCGACCCCCACCACCATAGCCGCCCACCACCACAGCTGCATCAATCACCATCGTTGAACAACGTTTTTTTACTGTTGAACACCATTTTGTTTTTTTTCCAGTTTTGTGGGGTATTGATATATGTTAAATTGGGTTTGAATCTAGATTGGGGTTTTGGTATATACTGTTGAACACAATTTAGTTTTGTTAGACAGAAATGGGTTTTTGAATCTAAGTTGGGTTTGGTATCTACTGATGGGATGATACATTAAAGTGTGGTTTTTTATTTTGTCTTTTTTTTATTATAAAGTATTTGATCTTTTCATTTTTTTCTTTTGTTTTTTTTATTGTATATTGTACATTGTTTACATATACACACGTTTTTGGGTTTTAGATTATGAGTTTTAATTTGTTGTTAACTAGTGAAATAACTAGAGAAAATTGGCCGTGTTCGGTATTGAATATTGTAAAATTTATTATTAAACTAGTATATCAATGAATGTATTCAGTATTGAATGTTGTATATTTATCTTCAAACTAGTATAATTTTGACTGCGTTCATTATCGAACACATAATTAAACAAGAAGTAATTAAAAAATTACAATAGTAAATTTTTTGTAAATCCTTGTATTCGTTAATGAACACGGTACACCTAACGAAAATTTTGTAAATCGTACATTGCGTTCAGTAGTGAACACCGTATTTATTTAATAATAAAATAAAAGTAAATTCTATAAATCTAGGAAAAATTTAATTGGAAAGAGAAAATTAATTTGAGGAGAGAGAGAAAATTTTGTTTACTAATTTACACTTTTAAATTAAATAAAAATATTAATTATGATTAATGTGAACCACAAGATCAAAAAGAAATCAATGACTAAATTTACTTCTCGCACTTTTCGCAAATAAGACACTTTTCGCATGAACCCTCCCCTATATATATATATATATATATATATATATATATGTGGTGTGAGTGTTTATGGGTCGATGGTGGTGGCGATAATTGCCTAGTTGGTGGCAATGACAATGATAGTGGTCAATGCTGGCAACAGTGTTAATAGAGGTGGACACCTTAAAATTATGGCAATGGTGGTGGCCAATGCTGGCAGAAGTGTTAAAAGAGGTTGACACCTTAAAATTATGTTAATGATGGCAATGACGATAATTACCTAGTGGGGTTGCTCATGGTTGTAGTAGGTTGTAGAGGTGGTTGGTGATGGTGGAAGCAACGTTAAGGGTAGGGATGATAATGGATCGGATTATATCATATCCACATCTATATCCATTTAGGCTTTCATCATCTATAATCATATCAACTTAAAATTATTTCATCTGCCTATATCTATATCCATTGGATTAGACGGGTAAATGAATATTTATTGGATGTCGAAATAACTCCTTTCTCAAAAGAAATATCATAAATTTACATATAATTTAGATTTTTGTTGACATAAATACATAGTTTCTTTATTGAAAATAGATACAAATCAAAATATAACTTAATATAATTACAATCAAAGCGAAAAACATACTTTATAATTAGATAATATTATAATTTTGAATATATATCTTCAATATTATATTTATATATAAATGTTAAACATATAGTAAATATATAGATTTATAAACTTAATTAAATAAATATTTAATTTAGGAATATTTAGATTCGGGTTAATGGATTCATCCATGAATGGATAATTGTTATCCATATCCACTCCACTAAACATCCGTATCCGCTTCACATCCATATTTACCCATTTAACTCTGTCCATATCCACCACCAATTAATCTGATCGGGTGAATGATCATCGGATCGGATGACCATTGTTATCCCAAGTTAGGGGTGATGGTCGGTGGTGGTAACGACGGTATTGGTGAAGGAAACAATTAATGGCATTTGGTGGTGCGGATGGTGATAATTATTGGAACAGGTGGATATGGTGGCAACAAAGGTGGAAAAAGTGGTAATGGCGATGGGCGGTGGTAGTATGGTGATTGTTGTTGCTGCAGCTGGTAGTCACAACGGTCTGTGATGGTGGTAAAGGGTGGTGGTGGTGTTCGGTGGTGGATACACAGCTGAACCCATGGCGATGTTGGTGGCTATAGAGATGTTTCCGTCTATGGGTCAATGGTGAGGTAGTAGTTGGTGGAAATGACGATAGTGGTAGTAAGTGGAGAAGTGGTGGTGGTTGTGGTTAGTGGTGGCGGCAACTGTGATAGATGGTAGTGAGTAGTGACAGTGGTGATGACAAAGACGATGTTGTTAGAGGCGGCAATCATTATCTAAAAAAACCCATTTTTTAAGAAAATCATTACCATAGTGACACTTATGTATCCACATGTTCCAAATCTATGGGGACCCTCAAGATATCTGGGTGAAATGGATAGGGTGTGTTCATGTTCAACATCAAACTTGTTTTTTTTAATTTCTACTGATGATTTAAGGACAATTCACAAAAAAGAGATGATAGGTGAAGTTTTAGCAGTACCCAGATCAGTGTATCTTCTTCCCCACAACAGATTTGGATTCCCAAATTCAATTTTAATTTCAACTTTATCAAATCCAATCCCTAGAGATCGAACCCATTTTCCAGAAATAACCAAAATTTCACTATCCAATTTCGCTCTCCAAAAGTTCACTCCAGTCCGCCTTCCTTCATTCTCCACCAAGGCTGCTGCTTCTTCTTCAGGTTAAATTACTGTACATTTCTCTCTCCCAATTTCACATATTGAATCTAAACCCTAATTTACTTTGTAAAATCGTACAACTTGCATGAACGTGCAGTAGGAAATACAGAATATGCCCAGGAGCCTGCAACAAATGTGAAATTTCTGACATCATTGAGTCTTCCTG
The DNA here is from genome assembly GCA_038502395.1 of Dittrichia graveolens. Lineage (NCBI taxonomy): Eukaryota > Viridiplantae > Streptophyta > Magnoliopsida > Asterales > Asteraceae > Dittrichia > Dittrichia graveolens. The sequence continues at coordinate 83,272,004 of JARJIL010000005.1, read as the reverse complement.
GTTGCTCAAGTTCCTTATCATTGATCGGAACAGGTTAACAATTCTTTGAAATCGAAATTCCTCATGTCCATTGACCCAATATATATGATTTCATTCAATCTTTTTATAAAAAATACAGAAATTTAACTCACGCCGTCTCTGTTTGTAGGATTCAGAGAAAAAGTATTTGCAATAATTGGAGTTAAGGTTTATGCTGCGGGGCTATATGTGAACCCTAAAGTTTTGGATAATTTAGACGCCTGGAAAGGACGAACACCATCTGAAATTCAAGATGATTCTTCGTTGTTTGACTTGATCTATCAGGGTAATTACAGTCTACTTGTATTTACATTAGAGATAGGGATTGCTTATTCACACTATTTATCAGATAATTTGCAAGTAGAATAAGGAGTTTTGAGTAAGGGATCTTGAACACAGGGTATGTTACATGAGTTCTCATGAAAATTTAAGTGTATGTGACTGTGGCAGCTGCATACATCCTTTTCCTTTTAATTATTTGGATTGAAAATTTGAAATGCTTACATGAGTTCACATGACTGCAGCTCCTTTAGAGAAATCATTACAAATAGTTCTAGTAAGAGATGTTGATGGAAAAACTTTCTGGGATGCCCTAGATGAAGCCATTTCACCAAGAATTAAATCACCCAATTCAGTTGACAAAACAGCTCTCTCCACATTTCGTGGTATCTTTCAAGATCGGCCATTAAAGAAAGGCACTTTCATATTTTTGACCTGGCTTCAGCCCTCCAAAATGCTGGTTCGTTTGACGCTACTAAATCTTGTTTTTTATTTAATGAACAATGGTTAACATCGTGTTAAGATGGTTGGGTAGGCGGGTTGGTTACAGGACAGAACGGGCTCATGTTGAATTGAGTCATTTCTTAATAGTAGCTGGAATGGGCCTAGAATATAATTTGATCTTTTTTATAAATAGTTCTTGTAAATGATTAATGCGTTAATTGTGGTTACAAAAACAGAAAAATCGAATAGAAGGCCTTTAGGCTAATGTTACTTGGGGCATCTGATTCACTAATGCAAACAATTTACAACTATTTGAGTTCAAGATTACCCTTTTCTGCAATATGTCCTTGCAGAAACAATAGGATCACAGTTTTAATCATAATCTTCAAAATTAAAATGACAGAGGAGGTTTAGTGCATCAAAAATAGATATTCTGACATCTTTCACCAATTTGACCCGTTTCATTTTTCGACTTATTCTTGGTTTGACCTCTTTGATGCAAAAACACAACCTAAATCGACTTGTTCTGAACATGGGATATAAACTTACAATATGATGCCATTGAACAGGTTCATATATCAGCCGATGGAATTCCATCAGCAACAGATGCTACTATTGAATCAGAAAATGTGACACTCTCTCTATTTGACGTATTTTTTGGAAGTGCCCCTGTTTCTCCTTCCTTAAAAACCTCAATTAGCAACGGCTTGGCTTCATCCCTCAAGTAAATCGGTTATCAGTTAGCAACGACATGTCATCATGAATTGAGTCCTTTTAAGTTTTCTTGAATAAATGTAACTACATCTTTATGCTTGAAAATTCTTCAACAGAGTTGTGACCAGATTATGAATTTATGATCATAAAATGTGATCTGGTTTGATTTTTTCAAGCATCTTTAGAACCTCTAACATGTTTGGTCTTTTGGATGGCTCTGTTTCTAGACACATTAGTGCTATAATAAATACATCATTAATTTCATCCATAGGATAACACTGTAATCTGTTATCCAGAAAATACTCTTCCTTCTTATCTTGAACAACTGCTTTCACCTGTTGTTGCATAATACTTCAAATTGCTATATCACTCAAAAACCCTAGAAAAAAGTCAAAACTTTGACTTTAAAGACTTACCCATGTTACAAGCTTGGTTCCCTCCTCAACAAATGCTTCATCTGTTGGTTTTCTTCCGGTTAAAAGCTCAAGTAAAACCACGCCAAAGCTGTATACATCCCCTTTCGTTGTTGCTCTACCCGTGTCAAAATACTCTAAAAACAAAGGTGTTTCATTAAGACATTGAATAAAGCTAATTTCGACAACTTAATGAACAAAGTAAAAAATGTTTGTGGGTCAACCGAAACCGACCCGCTTTGTTCCACATAAAGAAAAAACGTGTTACAAGCAGACCCCGTTTGAACTTATGTTTCCAACCTCAATCATATTGAAAGATAGTTTCTTTATGATAGGTGTAGTGAGACCATACCAGGGGCCAAGTAACCAAAAGTCCCGGCTACTAAAGTGGAGACATGAGTCTTGTTTTGCTCCATGAGTGTGGCTAACCCAAAATCGGAAACTCGAGCCTCCATGTTTTCATCCAATAAAATGTTGCTCGATTTGATGTCTCTATGAATGATATGAGGTATACAATCATGATGAAGATATGATATTCCCCTTGCGGCACCTACCGCTATTTTGTATCTTGCATCCCAATCTAGGGCGTTGTCTAGTGTTCTTCCTGCATAACTCATACTCAATGTAAACAATTTTCATATGCATATTTGGAATTAGAGACGGCAAGATACGTGTGTTGAGTAACAAGTCAAAAGAGTTCAGGGCAAAATAATCCGTTTTAGTATACGCTGAAATCGAATTGTCTTGACCTTCGTGAACACTTTTGTTCATTCTTAAAATTGCTTTAAATATTGATGTGTTAATTAAACGCTAGAAGATTGTATGCATTAAAAATAGAATGATCTACGTTGTATGCATTCGGCTCCGTTTGAGATAAAACGCGAAGGGTAGGAGAATTTAACTATTGAAGTAAAAAAAAACCAAACTTCAACATCAAATTTGAAGTGAATATTTGCCCTACTTAAGAGGAACTTTGATAATAACTTAAAAGTGCAAGTAGGAAAATGTTAGTCTTCCTTTCTTAATCATTAGTTCATATAACTATGGATTTAGAAAGTCAAAGGTTTGACTCAGAAGTCAAACTCTTACCATGTAGTATTGTATCCAAACTTCCATTAGGCATTAACTCATAGATCAGCAGATTAAAATTGGGTGCAGTATAATAACCATGTAGAGTTGCTATATTTCGATGCTTTATATCCCCCATTGCTTCCAATTCTCTCTCAAAACCTCGATCTTGCTCTGTTGTTTCTCTGCTTAGCTTCTTTACAGCGAACGACGTTGACTCATTTATGGACAATCTATAAACCGTGCCATACCCCCCCGATCCAATTCTATCTTTGCTGGTTAATTTCATGGTTTTTCTCAAGAAAATGTTTGATTTTAGGGACTTCATCTTTGGTGACCTGAATAACACCAGCTTCCCACCTGGGAATATGCACATCAAAACATACCGAAATTCTTTGAGAAATAATTGAAAATAAAAACAACAGGAAATTCATACCAGATAAGCTATCTTGAATCACCAACTGCTTTCTTTTCCATCGACGATAGCACAGGATTGCTACTGTGATCTTTGAGATTACAAAAGCTAATATACAGATTGTGATGTATAATCCCAAAAACCGAGTATCACCCATTTTGTGAAACAAGTATTATCCAAACTAGATGGTGTGTTAGGCATGGAAACTTAAATATTACTGCATGATTCAAGAAATCTTTAGTTGGACTTGTGTTTCTTTGACTTTTGTCATGGTTACAAAAGTCAAATCTAATACAGAAATGGTCTGTTTCTTTAATCATGCAAATATGATATTAGAGAACATATGGTGGGGCGCTGGGGCAGCTCATCAAGCAAGCCAATTGGTAAATAAAAGGTAGAGAGTAGAAGATTTTGAGGTATGTGCAAGAAATAGAATGCTTGAAAAGATAATTGAGATCATATTCATATAAATGTTGCTGGACATGATAAAAGATGATAAATTTATGTTATTTCAATATATATGTCTTTGAAATTCTGTGCTACCTTGTGACTTGTGGGACCATGACAAGAGACATGTGTCGGGGTCTGATTGGTTGGAAGGGTGCCGGTTCGTAAAGTCAGGTAGGTGAAAATGTGTGTGCATTTGAAATCATCAAGCGACTCGATCTCTATGAACCTTTTCTTATGGTATGTTATGAACAAGATCCTTGCAAGCATAAGATTACACCGATGTTTTAATCTTAACCGCATGATCATAAATCTTTATTTGATTTACTTTGGTTCGGCTTAAGTTAGTGAATTAAAAAGTGACAAATAAACAAACTTTCTTAAAACTAGCATTGTACTCGCGCAATACAGCTGCGACGAATATTTGCTTGACAATTTGTCCGTTTTCTAAAAATGGGTGTTGTGTTTCTTTTATAAATTATCATATGAGTAAATATAATTTCAATCCAACAAGAGTGTTGACATCATAATTCTATATTATTTAGCTTATTACCCATTTTAAAAATATATAAATGTTTTAAATCCACTAATTCAAGCTATATATTATTTTGATTTATTAGTTGTTCTAATAGTTAAGTTAAAGTATTTATTATATGATATTATTTAATATGAAAATTTTAATTATTAAATTTTTTAGTTACTAATTTAATTTGCATTGACTTGATTTATTACTATAGAAAGTTTAGTTATTAAAATAGTATATAAGATTGTCATAGACTCTATATAATTTCAACTATAATTTTCATGATTTATTTATCTTTAAATAACTTGAGTAGTATCTTTATATTTTGATCTATGAAAATGATCGATCATTGATGTTGTGAACGTAGGCTATGTGTAGGCAGATAAAAGGAGACTCTTTTTCCAAAAAAGGAAAGAAAAAGGGTGGATACATGTGAAAAGTTTGTTGGTTGAACATTGAAAGAAGTGGTGTTTATAAGTAATTTTTGGTGAAAGTTGGGTGGCAATTTATATTTGTAGCAAGATTTGGGACTTTTGTTCAAATAAAGGGTGGCATGCTCCCATCCATATACTTTCTATGAAAATGATTTGTCAACCAAATTTCTTTAATTATTACCCTTCTTGTGTGAAATGGAAGACTTTACATAATTTCTTCAAGAACAGTAACTACTGCACTTTTAATGATACATATCACATACAAAATATGATTTTTCTATGTGAGTTCTCGTAATAGTAACCTAACGTTTAAAGAATATAAAATCTATAGTTAAGGTTTTATGGATCAAATCCTTACACATGTCATTTTAATTCTATGCTACAGAATCTACCTTCATCAACTGAATGGTAAAGAATCTCAAATGGTGGGTTAAATAAGTAACCAACTGACCGGACAATAAGTTTTCGATAATATCTTGGTATCTTTAAGGGTAAATCCACTCATGCAAAACCAAGGTTGTTACAACAATTTATCTCAATATCCTTATTTCAAAAGCTAAAAAGGAGTGCAATATACATCACCAGTTGATGAGTTTCAAGCTGATTAACTCAGCTCAATAAAATAAGTCAACCTGAAAGAGTTTGAATATGTTTTAAACTTTGTAATTCTCGAACCTAAGACTGTATGAAGATTTGAAGATTTTGAAGATCAATTAATGAATTAGTTAGATATTAGATTAGGGTAAGTTTTAGTCTAATATATATCTAGTGTGCTGATAATAAAACGTTCCTTCAATGAATTAAACGAAAGAGATCAAGTCTTGATGAAAATCTACCAACATAGACGAGATTGTGCCCTGCATAAGGGTCTCCTAAAAAGATATGAAGGGCCGCTCACAGTGATTAAAAAGATTGGTTCGGTGGCCTATAAACCGAGTTACCTAGGGCCTATGCAAGGATACATCCAACGTTTCATGTAAGCTTGCTGAAACCATACCATAAAGACCTAGAAGATAAACAAAGAAACATTTCAACACGAGCACCGACACGCATGAGGGATCAATATGAGAATATTGCTGAAGAGCCTCGCCAAGAGAATTAAACAAAGACGAAGGGAGCACCTACCAAGGGGTACTTGGTGAACCGGAAGAATAAACCTTTAAGCGAGACAAATTGGGAGCCAACCAAGAGTTTATGACAATTCACAAAGTTGATCGATGTTTCGAGGCAGAACATGCATTGATGACGATTCCTTATTCAAGTGGGGGAGAATGACACGGCCTAGAAGTTTGTAAAAGATTCTAGAAACCTCTTGAAGCATCTAGAATCGTGTTGAAGAATGAAGATGTTTGAAAAACCTCTTAGAACCTTATGGAAGGATGTGAAGGTGTATGAAGAATTCTAGAATCCATGGCTTTCCTATAAATAGGGTTAGCCATGCTCATTTATGATCAACAAGTTGTAGATAAAATGTGAGTTATCAATACAAGTGTAGAGCATTTATTGAACGAGTCTTGAATGTTCTCCTTAATCTCTCATACAATCTTTTAAAATTAGAGTGAAAATAAGGCTGAGCTAGCATTAATAAGAACTAATGACACAAGGTTTGTAAGAAATAAAACAGCTGAAACATAATGCATCTATAGAAATGAAATAAGAAAGAAATCAAAAGAAAGTTTGAAAGAAAAAGAAAAACTTTTGCATGGTTTTCATGATAACTTTTATAGTTTTTATTGGAAAAAGTAATGATACATTTATTTATTTTTGGGAAAAGAAATATAACTTTTTCAAGGGGTATTTTTCCTTTGGGGCTAATGCATATTCTCAATGTAGTAAAACAAGTATTTAAAATAAAAACTAGTACTCGCCTTTAACGTTAAAAAAAACCCAGCAGTCGCATAATACTGTTCTGAGTAAGGAGAAATGAGCGATGCTAATACATCCAAAATGAGAGTGTTTGGCTTTTGTTTTGTTGAAACACAAACAATCTTACCTGCGTTGTTTAAACTTAATATAAAAGCGATGTGTATCCCGCGCTTGGTTTTAGATAGAGCTTTTCAAGAGTAAAAATGGCTGAAGCATTTCTCACTAGGTTCGGTTTCATATCGATTTATTGTTCCTCCCGTTTGACTTGGTTGATAGCTAGAAGCATTTCTTTCCTATGTTTTAATATTTACATTGTTCGTTTGCTATTTGATTTACTTGATTTACTTTAATGTTGGTTTTCACAATCATCGAAAGCTTAGCTTATAGTTTACATTTGATAATAGCTCGTAGTTTATAGTTTAATTTTGTTACACTTTCACTGAAATGCCTTTTTCATTTCGTGCTAGTTTTGATTTCATCATCATTTTATTGTTCCTTTCATTTGTTTGATTTACTTTAATTTTGGTTTCCACACTATTTTGATCATTAGATGCTTAGCTTATAGTTTAAATTCGATAATAGCAGATAGTTTATAGTTTAATTTTGTTATAGTTTCACTGAAATGGATGAAGCATTTGCTGCTAGTTTCGATCTCATCATCAATTTACTATTCCTCTCGTTTGATTTGGTAGATAGCTAGTAGCATTTTGTTTTGTATTTCGATATTGCCGTTGTTTGTTGTTTGGTTTACCTTAATTATGGTTTTCACACTGTTTCTCGCTTGATTTGATCGTTAGAAGCATTTAGCATATTATTACTCTCGTTTGATTTGGTAGATAGCCGGTAGCATTTTGTTCTATGTATTTTGATATTTCTGTTGTTCATATGTCGTTTGATTTACTTTAATTTTGGTTATCACACTGTTTCTCACTAGATTTGATCATCAAAGGCTCAACTCATACCTATAGTTCAATTTTGAGTTTAATTTTGGTTTTCATAATATTTCTGGCTAGATTTGATGTATTTACATTTGGCAATTTTGTCATTCCCGTCATTGATTTCACCATATTCGTAGTGGTTGCATGCCTATTCATGATTCTTCATGTTGAACATATCTGTAACTTCGATAACCTTGCGGAGCTCCGTCTCGTAACTAGAATCACCGCCCTTCCACTTGTCACATCCACTAAATCTACTTGTTTTGTCTCATTTGAATTCCGTATAGCGTAGTTGGAGGGTATCCACGAACTTTATGTTAGCTTGGTGAACATCTACTTAACTCCTTTTCTTTAAAAAAAATATGGTATTTTTTTAACCTAGAGCAAATGTTTTCTTGCAGACAATGTATTTGTTTCTCAAACTGTTTTTGATTTATAATAACAATGCTTTTCCACAAGTTGAAAACACTTACTTTAAAAACTACTGGCAAATACTTCTTCTATAGTTCTATGTGTAAGTTGTTATTTGTATCTCAAGTTGTTGTTGCTTTAATCATAAGCTACTAAATTCTATATGTTGAATTGTATACAGCGGTCACCGGTGCATATGAATACCAACAAGACGTGAATTTGTGAGATGATATTGATTATGTACATGTTATTTCCCCTTTTTTTGTCTCCTTATTAAAAATGGGTCCGATGATCTTTTCTCTAGACACCATGTCCTTCACAGTCACCTTTTTTTGCATAAAATTTGACGAGGAGTGTGTTGCATTGTACACCTCATTTTCCACCAAGCTTTCAGAGCTGTTCTAATAACTCATAACCCTATTGGAAAGTTCCTTTGTGTTAAGGAATTGTAACGCCCCAACAAAATATTTTTTAACACAATATATCAAGACAATTAATATCTCATAAATCGATAATCAAAAATATAATTACATTCACTAAAACCTTCAGAGTGTTAATATTCATTATAAGGGAAGCAAAACTTTGAACTGTTTAACATAAATATTTTCAAGAAAACGTCACTGTCTTGCCGTCACGCCAGAGCTTTCCCCTTGTCCCTACCCGAGGAATCGAATGAGAATAAACAACAGGTAAGCTTAAAACTTAGTGAACAACACAGTACTCGTAACTTATGACCGACAACTCAGTATCACATAACTGCATAGAGGGACCCTCGGCCACGATGTTCATGGGTATCACTTATAATGGTCAAAGCATTTCGTGTTGTTTCAATTTCGTCAACAGTAAACTGTTCCTTTCGTTTGTTTAATTTACTTTAATTTTGGTTTTCACACTGTTTTGATCATTAGAGGCTTAGCTTATAGTTTGAATTCGTTTGTAGCCGATAGTTTATAGTTTAACTTTGCTATAGTTTCACTGAAATGCCTGAAGCATTTCGCGGTAGTTTCGATTTCATAATTACTGTTCCTCTCGTTTGATTTGGTAGATAGCTATTGTTTTGTATTTTGATATTTCAGTTGTTTGTATGTTGTTTGATTTACCTTGATTATAGTTTTCACACTCTTTCTTGCTTGATTTGATCATTGGAAGCATTTAGCACACTATTACTCTCGTTTGATTGGGTAAATGGCCGGTAGCATTTTGTTCTATGTATTCCGATATTTCCATTGTTCATATGCTGTTTGATTTACTTTAATTTTGGTTATCACACTGTTTCTTGCTAGATTTGGTCATAGAGGCTTAGCTCATATTTTATAGTTCACTTTTGAATTTAATTTTGGTTTTCATAATATTTGTCGCTAGATTTGATGTGTTTACATTTGGCGTGTTTGTCATTCCCGTCCTTTATTTCACCATCTTCGTAGTGGTTGCATGCATATCCATGATTCTCCATGTTGAACATATCCGTAACATCAATAGCCTTGTGGAGCTCCGTCTCGTAACCGGAATCACCGTCGTTCCACTTGTCACATCCATTGATTCTATTTTAAGGATCTATGGTTTTATCTCATCTGAAATTTCCTTAGAGTGTTGTTGGAGTGTATTCATGAACTTTATGTTAGCTTGGTGAATATCTACTTAACTCCTTTTCTTTTAAAAAATATGGTATTTTTTAACCTAGAGTAAATATCTTATGGCGGAAAATGTATTTGTTTCTCAAGTTGTTGCTGCTTTATACTAACAATACTCTTTCACAAGTTCACAAAACTTACTTTACAAACTACCGGAAAATATCTCTTCTATATTTCTATGTGTAAGTTGTTATTTGTATCTCAAGTTATTGTTGCTTTAATAATAAGTTACTAAATTTTATATGTCGAATTGTATGCAACACTCACTGGTGCATATGAATACCAATAAGACGTGGATTTGTGATATGATATTGATTATGTACATGTTATTTCGGCTTTGTGTCTTCTTGTTAGGTAGGTTTTCAGCAACGACCCGGAGGTTCTTGAGCTCACATCGATAGCATTACTCATAGCAGGGGTGTGTGAGCTTGGAAACTGCACGTAGACAACGGGTTGGGGGTGTTGAGAGGCGGTGCAAGGCCAACCATTGGAGCCACTATTAACTTGGGATCTTTTTATTTGGTTGGAATGCCGGTGGCTATCCTCATGGGGTTTGTTTTCAAAATGAGGTTCACTGGACTTTGGGTAGGATTGGTTGCAGCTCATGGACCATGTGCATTGCTAATGCTTTATGTTCTTTGTAAAATAGAATGGAGTCTTTAAGTAGAACAAGCTAAAGAGTTAACTTAATCTTCAACATTGAGGACTCGTGTTAATCAGTTCATGTTACCGGTGTCAAACATAAATTCCATGGATCAAGCTAATTATAATAATCATGAAGATATGGGTATCTGCTGATATCATCATGAAGTGTTAATTTTATTAATCATATCATGAAACAGATCCTCTCATGATGTGTTAATTTTATTAATCATATCACTCGATCATATATGTACATTTTTTAACAAGAAGACAAAAGGCGAAATAACATGTACGTAATCTATATCATCTCGCAAATCCACATCTTGTTGGTATTCATAGCGCTACATACAAATCAACATATAGAATTTAGTAACTTATGATTAAAGCAGCAGCAACTTGAGATACAACTAACAACTTACACATAGAATTATAGAAGAGATATTTGTCGGTAGTTTGTAAAGTAAGTTTTTTGAACTTGTGAAAGAGTATTGTTAGTATAAGCAAACAACAGCTTATGAAACAAATACATTGTCCGTAAAAATACCTTTGCTTTTGCATTTTTTTGAAAGAAAAAAAGTTAAGCAGATGTTCACAAGCTAACATAAAACTTGAATGATTTTATTCCATGAATCTCTGTATAAAAGCAACTAACATAGTACCCGCATAATGTGACGACGGTAAATAGTTTGTGTTCGACTACATATATGTTTTCTTTCTCATTTTTGTGTTTTCTGTATTTCTTTATTTCCCATCAACTCGTTTATTGATTTTCTAAAATAATCTTTGAAAAACAATAAAATAAGAAAAAAATATCTAATTATGTTTATTGAGTTTTCAAAACAACAATTACCATTAATTAGTTAAGGTAATTAAGAAGATGATTGATTAGACTATTACTTTAGGTATTTGTATTATTTGCATAAAATTTTGTACTTCATACAATTAAGTAGTCTTAAAAATTTTATTAGAGAGAATGTTAAATAATTTATAAAGTAGTATAAATAAGAAAATACAGATGTATTAAACAATATCGAATCAAAATCCAAGTTGGTTCAAAAGATTATATGGGTATTTTACTACCTACATGTTTAATTAATTAATTAATTTTTTTAATGAAGAATGGGTCGTTTTCTCCAAAAAAAATTTATTCATAGTGATGTTACCTTTACTTATCTAAGATGAATTTTACAACTTTCAATGATACATCACGCACAAAAATCTAATTTCCTGTTAGAGTGAGTCTAGTGGTTAAGGAGCATGAAATCCATAGTAAAGATTCGATGATTAAATTCTGACACATGTCTTTTAACTCTAAGTTACATGATAACCGGACTGTAAAAAAACCCAAATGGAGAGTTACTGTTTATTTATTTGATTTTTTATCTAACTGCAACATAACATTTTTCCAAAGCTCCAACACATTGGAAAAATGGTAATGAGTACAATTTTCAGCAGCAAATAGTAAATTTAGCTGAACCAAAACAAAAGGGAAACTCAAACCAACAACTTCAGGGTAAATCCACTCATGCCAAACGCCAATTGATACAAACAATTTATTTCAATATCCTTATTTCAAAAGCTAAAAAGGAGTGCAATATACAACTAAAAACCACTGTTGAACTAAAATATAAGGAGACACTTGACTAGTGTGATAAAAACAAGTGGAAAAAAAGCCGCAAACAATAACTCTACGATAGTCCCATATGAACAACACCAACCTCCCTATGAGCAACCGTTGCTGCTCCTGCCACGCCAAATTGAGACTGGGCCTGTATAAACTTTGCGTCAATTGCTACCCGTTCGTTTGGTTGTTGAGCATGTGCTTGCTTGTAATACGGGTTACTGTTGACCACACCGGGGGACAATTTCCCCTCTGTTGACTGCTGTTGACAATGTGGTTGACTCCCACCATTGTTCCTATATGCATAATGTGGTGAAAGACCAACTGTATTTCTAACCATTACCCTTGGATCAAACACTTCTTTTGTATTTCTGCTACCCTCTACTGGAAGAACTGTGCCCACAACTCTTCCTGATCATGTTTAACAAGAGATTATGAACCACACCAACTTTTATGCACTTAAAAGCGTGCAAACACAAAAAAAAAACAAAAAAAAACCTTTGGGCATCCTTGGAGGTGGACGAGCAGCGGCATTGAAAATGTTTCCATTTACTTCTGCATCTCTACCAACATGAGACATGTTAGCCACCATTGGTTTATTGTCAAATGCCGCCAAGCACTGCTGCAGTTTGGGAGCAGTCATGCTTGAAGAAACTGTAGACCTGCCAAATACTAAAATTATTAAAATGCAAATCGAGTTTGTGATTTCATATACGGATTCACCTCCTCATAACTAAATGATATATATTTAAGTTGTAACTGTCTTACCTTGGGACGGAAACATGCTTCCTATCAGGAGGTATAACTGGGCCGCTTTTCCCAAGGTTTTCCTCGAGATACGCAAACTGCCTCCTGAATTGACCGATGGCACTGCACATAATTTTCTTTTATTTTATTTAAGAAAAAAGAAAAGGGACGAATGAAAAGGAGACCAATGGAGAAGAAAGCCAGAAACAATATCAAATATGAAGAACCTAGGATAGAGGAAATTAGCGCGATCATTCCCAGAGATATAATCTTTAAGCAACTGAGGGTGGTATTCCAGAATCTCCCGGAATATCAATTCCCTAATGTCATCTTTTGTAACTCTTCGCCTTTCAAACTCGAACTCAAACTTGGAGAAAGATTGACATGAGGGCTCCCTCTCGACCTTTGATAGACCCTTGAAGTAAGGATCACCAAGTGCCTGTTCTGCAGTTGGTCGGTCCTTTGGATCAAATGCCAACAGCCTTTGCAAAAGATTAAGTGCCAAAGGGTCAACATCTGGAAACTTCTCTGAGAATGACACCCCTTTCTTTTTACGCATATCACTCAAGTACTTTCTTGCTTTGTCATTACGAACCTGCATGAGGTTTAATGAGGATCATACACGATTAAATCTAAACTGATTTCAGCATCAACAAAGGGTAAGAGGGGCAATTTGCATGTGTTTTGAAAACTAATTTTCTGATATTGAATAGGTCACAATTAGATAATCAGTTGTAACAAAATAATGAAATATGTTCCAGGAGGTGACCAACCATTCAAGTTTTTAGCAATTATGACTATTTAAGTAACTAATATATAAAAAGGATAAAGCATAAGTAAGCCATCCACTACTGAAACTAATTTATAGGACACCTAAGTATTCATCCACTTTCAGTTATACCAAATCCAGCCCAAAAACATGCGAAATCACAAAAAAATGTTAAACCTTTTGAAGAAAGAGAAACTTTTTGTTACCTTTTCTATTCTGTAAAGTAAAAAAATTCATATAGACAAAAAAATTGACAAACATTTTCATCATTTCGCATGTTTCTAGACGTATTTGGTTTGAACAAAAGCGGATACATACTTGGGTGACCTATATATTAGTATTAATAATGGGTGGCTCCCCGTACGTTATTCTAAATTTAAATGACAAAACGGCCATTCTTCTACATTATTAAAGCATAGATTTAAAATACAACAATTTGTCTTCTATAGAGTGGTGGACTGAAGTGGGGGTGGAGTCACCATTTGGGGATGGGAATTGCAAGGGTTGGGGTGGGGTGTAGTGAAGGTGGGAAAGGGGTGGAGACCACATGGGGTGAGGGAGTGACTCTCTCTCTTACTCTTTTTAATTTTTAAGTTAATAATTGGGGTATTAGTTGGGTCCCAGAATATGGTGTTGTGGGAAGTGAACACTACAGGGTTGAATGGTGGGAGAAAAAAAATTTGACGTGTCGGTGTGATGGGTGTGAGGTTTGTGTCCACTCTAACTATGATAATGTTCTATATAAATTGTTAATTCAATAAATTCGAAAAAGCAACATCTAAAATGAAACTCAACTATAGTCATTAAATTAATAAGAATTGTAGATGAAAAGCTTTTGAAATAGGGTGAAAGAGAATTAAATAAGGGTGTATTTGGTAGAGAGAAAAGAAATTGGGAGAAATGAAAATGGAAATACGGAAGAAATGGAAATGGGGAGAAATAGAAATGTGTGGGGAACTGGATTTGATTTCCTTGTTTGGTATCGTGAAAGAAATGAAACAGAGAAATGGTGGCTCAAGTCGCCGGACGGTGGTTGCGGCGTTGGCCGCCTTGCCTGACGTCCACGATGATGATTAGAATGCCGGAAACACATCGCAACCGGACATCGACAATGATGAGTAGACATTGGTTGTCATTTCTCTCAATTTCTCCACTATTTGAAGAGAAATGAAAATACAAAGGAAGGGGAGAAATGGAAATGGGTGGAGAAACCATTTCTCCTCCCAAAACTATAACCATTTCTCCCAAACAAGAGAAACCAATTCTCCCTATTTCTTTTCTCTCTACCAAACACCCCCCAAGTATTTTTAGTTTTCCCTTGGGCAAAAAATTTTCAACTGGTATGGAACGGCCTATTTGACCCCTAAAAAACATTATCCAAACACTAAAAAACATATCAGTGTGACCTCAAGTCGAGATAAATTACTCGATCCAGTCTCGAATTGCAATAATCAATTACATAGAGCATAAATGACGCAATGTGGCATACCCTTGAGATGGTATCTGATGATGGTGTACCAAGAAGATCAGTAATAAGCTCCAGCTGGTGAACCACACTTTTCCCAGGAAATAGTGGCTTTCCTGTTAATACTTCAGCAAATATACATCCAATGCCCCATATATCAACAGCAGGAGTATACTGCAATTAACATAGCAGCAGAAATTAGAGAAGTCCCAGAAAAAGAGAACACACACATGACCAAAATAACAATAAAACCCGCCACAAATTGACACAACCCCCAATACAGTTACCTGAAGGAAAGAAAACTCAACTTCCAAGAGAAGTCGATAGATCAATTCAAGGACCTCAAAATCTAAGCCATAATACATGGAATCTTTGGTCATTTATCATAAAGCATGTTATTTTGACTTTCTAAGACACGTTCAATGCTCAAGATACCCTGGTGGACTATTTACCTTTGAATAAAAAGATCCGCATAGCTCAGGAGCCCTGTACCATCTTGTTGCAACATAATCCTGCAAAGTTTAAAAAAGAAACAAATATAAAAGGTGTCAGATTAATGTGCACTGTAGTCTGCAGAAGGATAATGTATAGTAAATAATTAAATAACTTACCGTCCAAAATATTGTTGTTGGGGTATCAGCAAATGCAGCCCTTGCTAGCCCAAAATCACATATCTTGAGTTTGCAATTTGCATTTGCTAATATGTTCTTTGGTTTTAGATCCCGATGATAAACATTTGCTGATGTCATATAATCTGCATCAGTTTTGGTTTCAAAGAAATACAGTCTACCAGAAATAGATAAATTACCAGTTACCTGTATGCATATATTTCAGAGCTCGTAGCATTTGATAGAGAAAAAACCGATGGTGCTCATGTGTCAGGTCATCGTTGGCCTTTATGACTTGGTGAAGATCAGACTCCATGAGTTCAAATACTACATAAATATCTTTAAAATCCCGTCTTGATGGTGGCATCATGATACGTTTAATTTCAACGATATCAGGATGACGTAGAAGCCTAAGCAATTTAACCTCACGCAAAATTCGAATAGCATCGGATGAATGTTCAAAAATGTTGGTTATTTTCTTTATTGCAACTTTCTCCCCGGTTTGCGTGTCAACAGCTGCACAAACAACTCCATAACTTCCCTTTCCTATTATTTCCAGGATTTTGTATCGGTTTGATTCACCGTATTCTGTGAAGAACTCCACATCTTTTGGACTCTGCACCAATAGATTTACAAACAATGATATAAAGAAAAAAAATCGAATAGTTTTACTGCCACAAGTCACAACAAAATTAAATTATCTAAAACATATCTGCTCAGCACTATTTGCTACAAGAAAACTAAAACATGCTTCCACATTGCTATCTTATTGATTACTCGTCAAAATGATTTACCATGACATCCTTGAATTACCATGTGAAGCTCAAAACACTTCATTTCATACAGAGACTCGATAAAATTCTCTACAACTAGCTATAATTCATGAAAAATAATATCCAACTTGCTGCAATTAGTGTCACAAAGAAGAAATAATATATCAATCAAGCTTGAAAGGGTAACAACAGATAACTATCAAAGGCCAGTGAATAGTCATGATAACCTATATTTATTTCAACAACAAAAGCTTTTTCTACTACTGGTAAAATGTACAGTGGGGAGTAGGGGACGGGCCAAGAAACAGTTGCTATCAAGATTTGGTGATTCTAAAAGACAACAAAGCAGGTTAAACCGCCAATTTTTCCTTTAACATTTAGCTTTACAACTGATCCATTTAAAAACCCTAAATTTTAAATAACAAATTCTACTATCCCAAAATTGAGCTCTTTTTAGTTATAATAATTAAAATGGTCCTGAACTATATACTATGGGGTAACATATTTAACTAATATATGTAACAACTAATCCCCTGTGTTAAAAAGTATTCGAATTTCAGGTGTAAAGTTACTTGTATGCTTTATAATCTAGAGGCAAAGAATCCAGAAGTGAAAAATCCCCAAATCAAACAAGTAAATATTTGATCCACAAGTAACAATAGCATCTAAAATTCGTACGAAGCAAGTATAATACTAACTGCAAACAACCAACAACAACTTTATTCTGTGATGCTCATGATTTGAGCTCAAAAATGAAACCAAAGAGATTAAAGTTGAGCAAGTTAAACCTTTCTTCGCCGATCTTGCTGCATCGTTGATAACCTCTCAAAATCTCGTTTCTTATTCTTGGAAACAAAATCAGATCAAAAGAACCCCAAAAACCACAAAGCAAAAGGAAACTCGACACGAAAGGAATGGCGTTGGTTGTAAGCTAGACGGGAATTCAATTCAGAGAGAAATAAACAAGAACAAAATCACCCGCATTTGCCCCACCTACCGCGACTACGAATCACCAAACCGCAATCCTCAGAGATGTATTCGGCAACAAAGCGTGTGAACACCACCACCACCTTACTCATCCAATTCCTGAAAACCCTAACCCTAAACCTAAACGAGTAACGCCACCGACACCGCCTACTTATAGAATATAACACCCCCACACACTATCATCGATACAACCAAAGCTTGATACAAGTTATGAGTAACTAAGAATCGTTACTGAATAGATGGGTGATCAAAAATGGTATTTCGTCTGAAGATCTTGCGGTGCGATGGCCGGCGATATATAGCTGATTTAGAAGGAAACGCAGAGAGAGAGAGAGAGAGAGAGATTGGGTTGGATTAAATAGATGGAAAGCGTGAAAGTGGGTTCGTGGGGTGTTGTACAGTTGGTTGCTTATCGAGTACGGAGTTTGCTGATTTTGAAGGGTTAACCCACCCTTTCGATTCAGTCATTTTCTCCTTGTCTCACCCCTAACTTATCTTTTATCAATAAATACAAAAAATAATAATATAATATTACTTTCATTAAATTATTGATTATTTATTTACCCAACCAATTAATCAAAAATTAAATACAAAAATATTTGTCTTATCTGCTAACTAACACATGATATATGAAATCCATTAAATTTTTTTCATCATCTTCTTTAATACTTTTGATATTTGTTTTGATTTAGTTTTGTAATTTCTACCATCCTCATATCATACTAGAGTGGCTTCACTTCCCTACAAAATTCACAACACCGTGGACTGTAGTCAGCTGGTCTGCTACCACCACCGACTACACGTCCGTTCTTACTCACTATTCAACAACATTGTTGTGAAGCACACATGATACAATACAAGATGTGAATACATATATTAGTATGGACATATGAGTTGTGTTCAATAAAATCTATTTAAAAAACAGTCCTGAAATTTTAATATTCAATCACAGGTGATTCAGTATACAATCACATGTGATTTGTAAAAGCATCAAATGTGAATTACGAAAAATTATGAAAATGTCACTCCGCCCAAATTTTTATAATTTAATCTAAACCATTGATGACATTGATCCAAAGGCTAAAAATAATCCCTCATGACTATGAATTAATTATGGATTATATAGAACATCTTCATGAACATATATATATATATATATGTGGGCGGGTTCAAACAAGAACTGTTTTTCGTACGAAAACTATGAGGACAATATTGGTCATTCAAGTGGTAAGTAGATTTCATGGATGAAGAGTGTGAGTGATTGAGTGTGGCAAGGTGCATGTAAGGAATTAATGGGTGGGCAATCCAATTGAAGGAGGGGGAATTAGACGGCTAAGATTAGTTCTCGTACGAAAAACAGTTCTCGTTTGAACTTTTGCCTATATATATAGAGGAGGGTTCATTTGAGAACCGTTTTTATTGCGAGAACCGCAAGAACCAATCTTAGTCGTTCATTTTGAATAATTGAATTGATGGATGAAGAGTGTGGGGATTGAGTGTGGCAAGGTGCATGTAAGAAATTCATGGGTGGACAATCCAATTGAAGGAGAGGGAATTGGACGGATAAGATTGGTTCTCACGGTTATCGCAATAAAAATGGTTCTCAAATGAACTTTTCAATATATATATAGGGAAAAGTTCAAACGAAAACTATTTTTCATACGAGAACCGATCTTAGCCGTCCAATTCCTTCTTCTTCGATTGGATTGTCCACCCATGAATTCCTTACATGAACCCTGTCACACTCAATCCCCCACGCTCTTCATCCATGAATTCCATTATCCAAAATGAACAGCTAAAATTAATTCTTACAGTTCTCGTTTGAACCCTCCCATATATATATATATATATATATATATATATATATATATATATAGGGTGAGGTTATACATAGAACCTAAAGAACAAACCTGGTAATGACATGTGACATCAAGAGTAAGGACAAAACTGGAAAAGTAAATTACAAATTAATACCCATGCTCTTCTCTCTCATTCAACCTCAAAACTTTCATTTTTAAAAAAGAAAAATCCTACTAAACATCCAAATTATCATAATATATTCATGTTTAAGAATTTTAACAAAAAATATATACCATTAGATTCCGTTTTTTATTCTCTTTAATTCAAGACCAGGATTGAAATATTTTCTAATTTTAATTTTTTACGAAAATGCAAACTGTTTGACGAAAATGCTTATGCTTCCGAAAATGAAAAAAGAACAGGTAACAAAAATGCAAATTGTTTGACAAAAATACAAAATGCAACAAACATAAAAGAAGATAACAAAAATGCAAATAACCGAAAATATAAAAAATATTAAGTCAGTAACATGCAAATAACCCAATGATTTACATTTTGGTTTTCATTTTGCATTTTCGGAAGGTGAAGCCATAAATAGGATTAAAACAGAATTTTATATTTACCCTCAATTATACAGTTACCTAATATAAATTTCATATAATTTACAAATTTGCCACCTTCAAATCTTAACCATTAATTTAGATGATCCAATGGTCCAGATTTGTTCTTTAGGTTCTATGACTAAGACTAGGTTCTATATTGATCATATTTATATATATATATAGGCAAAAGTTCATTGAGAACCGTTTTTATTGCGAGAATCACGAGAACCAATCTTAGCCGTCTAATCCCCCCTCATTCAATTGGATTGCTCACCCATGAATTCCTTACATGTACTCTGCCACACTCAATCCCCCCACACTATTCATCCATGAATTCAATTATCCAAAATGAACGATTAAGATTGGTTCTCGCAATACAATTGATTCTCAAATGAACCCTTATATATATATATATATATATATATATATATATTCTTTTAGGTTTATTCATAATTATTTATTTTTTATTGTTGCATTGCTAACTTACAGCCCATATTTTATGTTCATTTATAATTATCCTTTTTATACAGAATAAAGTATAGTTATTACAAATGATAGTAAAGTTATTATTCTCATAAGTGGACACTTGGCAATCAAGTAGATATTATTTGTCCTTTAAATATAAACCACTCATATTTGATAAGATCGTCTAAAACCTTCTTTTTTTTTTTAAAGATTTTTCGCCATTTAGCAAAAGGTATTTTTTAAGGATTTAACTGCGGTTTGATTTTTTATTTTTCGTCAGTTTATTTTTTAGAATGTTAAACATACTCGCTAAATCTATTTATAAAACTACTTTATTACTCGCTATAAGACTTGAATTTCAATCTTTTGAGAAACAGCACTTTTACAACACCTGATACTACTGAACATAAACCGGCTTTTAGTAATTGCAGTTTAATGTATGCGGTCTATCATAGTAACCGATTTAATACTTCTTCTGGCTCTTCACGATGTTTGTCCTGAAAGAATTAAACGCATGTTTTTTTAAACTTTTAAGACCATCTACTACTAAACATACCACTTTTCCTTTTCCATGTTTTTAATTGTTAATTGATCGTTTTAAATAAAGCCAAACATTTAAAATGACTTGTAGCTTAGCGGTATCAAGGTGTTAAAAAGTGTTCTTTATGACATCTGGTCATGGGTTCAAGTCTCGCTATAGACAAAAGATGTAGATTTATAAATATATTAGTATGTGTTCTATTGTTAAAATAAAAAAGTCAAACATTTACTATCTTGATTGATACATTTAATATGAATCATGTAGTAACACGCTGGTGGTGTTTAAATTTTTTTAAACGTCTCATAAAAGAATAGCAAATATTCTTTCAAATGATAAAAAAAATAAAACTTTATTTCCTTAATATGACCTAAGTATGATGTATAACACTATATATTATTAAGTTTTACATCATTTACACACTCTAATCTCATAAATAATTCTATAATTTATGATACAGTTGTTTTGTTATTATCTTTAATATTTTTTGAAAGGATTTTTATCTTTGGTTAATAATAGCGCAAAGTATCGAAAATACATTGAAATTTGTCAAAATTATTATTGTATACAACTAACTTTATTTTATACTTAAAAATACAGCTAACTTTTAATTTTGATTCATTATATATAACTCACTAGGTTATCACATGTTAACATCCAATTTTTGTGATTTTTTTTAGTGTTGTTTTTTTTACAGATATATGAAGATTCAAACCAAACCGACTTCGTAATCAATATACGTGCTTCCAAAGTTGTTAATCACAACTCATTGATTATACGATATGACCATGGAGTCTTTAATTAATTTATTTACATGTATTTCGGTCATTGTTAAAACATGTATGTATATAAGTATTTAACTTTAAGATTTTATAAGACCAAGAGATTTAATCAAGGTAGTTCAATACTTTTTAAATAATGTATATTTAATCTAGAATGTTCAATATTTTTTTTTGATGATCTGGTTATATATATAAAAAGTTAGAATATAAAGTTGTGTTTATTTATATTTTAATGAAGTTTAATACTGTTATTAACATTAGTCATAGTAAAAAGTATGTTTACTAAATATCTTATGGGTATAAATACATGTCTACAAACCATAATAAACTAGGCACTCACAATTTCGTTTAAAAAAAGTGTTCTCCTCTCTCAACGTTCTTACATATCATACAACACTCATATTATTATATTATTTGCTTCAATTACATTGATACTTGATACAATTAAAAATATACATATATAAAATGATTCGAATACCTATATTTTCACTAATTATACAAAGAATATAACTAGAACAAATGATTATACGTTACATAAATTTAATTTAACATGTCTGGTTGAAATCAACTATGTAATATATTCTTTCAAACCATTATCTGCTTGCTACATTGAAATAAAGCTTGGAGATCATTTTATTGAGATATTACAACCGATGGAGCAGAAAAGATAGATTTTAACGAATATGATTAGTTAAGAGATTTTATTATCATTGTTATTATTATTACTATTTAACATAGCATACATGTTATTGCTAGCAATATATATGATGTGCTATAAAAGTTGAATTTTCTTAATATTAATGAGATCGAGCATGTGGAGTGGGTTTAAGTATGGTCTCAGCATGCTTAGTTGGCATGCGGTATCGTTGCCAAATACCATCCCGTCTTTTTGGTACTTAATCAAACATTGTTTCTCTGGATTTGACTACTGCAGGAGAGTGAAAAGAGTAGAGATGAGAAAGGATTAAAAAATTTTAAAAACCTTTGAAGTATATGAAACATGGGTATTTCCTAGATTTAAGCATATTTCAAGCATAAAGTGAGTTATGATAGTATGACATAAAGCATCTCATGCTTAAGCATGAATACCGCCGATGCTTTGACACCTTCACTACTTTCTTATACATTAACACACACTAATTAATGAGTAATGACAATGATGTGTTTCTCATCATTCATTGTTTAAACTTATAATGGAGAGAAACATAATTTTGTCATTAATTGTTAATATATATAAGAATTATTATATTTAAGTACAAAATCAATATATATATATATAGGTAAAAGTTTAAACGGGAACTGTTTTTCGTACGAGAACTGTGAGAACCAATCTTGGCCGTTCATTTTGGATAATGGAATTCATGGATGAAAAATGTAGGGGGATTAAGTGTGGCAGGGTGCATGTTAGGAATTCATGAGTGGGCAATCCAATTAAAGGAGGTGGAATTGAACGGCTAAGATTGATTCGCAGTTCTCGTTTGAACTTTTGCCTATATATATATATATAATATGTAAAGAATGTGGTTATTAATGAATTAAAGTATTGAGTTATGAATCATGTGTACGTTGTTACGTAGCGCTCCTGTTTTGCTGGTTAAGGGTCCCTTTATAAGTAGGTCTGAAGATGTAGCAATTGGTCCCTTTGACAAGCAATACATAAATATATATATGGACCTCATAAAATTGACCAAGATGACGTCCACCGCAAGCTCCACCGACAATTATATTCGCCCTGCTTCCTTCAGACGACTTCTAATTATACCAAAACACACGTGATTAATTATCTTTTTTATTTTATTTTTTTTGTAATTTTCTTCTCATTTAGAGTTAACTTCAATAATATCTTGTTCAATTAATTCCTCCTATTAAAACTATAAATAACTAATTTATTCCATACTTTTTTCTTGCGTGAATCTCAAACATATTAAGGATGGCGGCAGTGGGGTTGGCTATGGGTGGTGGCGACGGCTAATGGTGGGGGACTGTTGGTAGTGGTGGTATGATGGTGGCAATCGATCACTTGTGAATGTCTAAAATATTTTTTAAAAATTTAATCTTTTTCTTTTACCAGGTTTTAAGTTTATAAAATTGTTTTTATAAACCGAACACAAAGACCATACACCGAGCAACATTAATAGCAATGGTAATATTAAAGAATATTGTTCATTATATGATCCCTAGCATTCCTTTTAACTTTTAATTACTTACAAACCGAACAAACTCTTAGTAAACACATAATAAAATTTTGAAAAATATGTTAGTTAATATAAATTGAATTGTATTTTAATTTTTTTTAATCATGTTATAAAGAACTAAAGAAAAACATAGAGGGCTGAGTGTGTAATTCACTCACAGGTATATAAATAATACTATTGCAAATTAGCAAGTAAAGCCCAATCATTCGGTTATAATGTTAAAAGCTATCATATAAATAAATCCTTAATTAAAATAATAATTTCTTCATGGCTCATGGTTTCCATGTCATTATTAAACTAATATAAACTTATATAACTATCACTTTAATTAAACGATTGGCTTCTTTAGGAATGCATGTTTTTAAAGTGCTTCCGGGTTAACAGGGTGAGTTTTATATATTGGCTTACTTTGTAATATTTTAACCTTTTTATAAAACATGTCTATGATTTATTTTAAGGTATTTAAGGAACTACACAAGCATAAGTTGAAATTTTGCAATCCAACTAGAGATAAAAATATGTCATGACTGACTATCGTATGAAAATAACTGGCTTATGAGTCATGATATATGATTGAAACATCGTATATAGTCATGATAGTCGAATTTGAGACCCTTATGTTTTGCATACAAAATTCAAAAAAATAAAAGAAATCAAGCTATGTTTATTGTGGGGATGACGGAAAGGGGAAGTTAGTGATGGATGACTAAGGAGGCCTAGTGGTGTCACGAGCATGACCACAATGGCATACCCAAATGAGGCTAAAGGCTTTTGTCTTTCAATTATAGTCGGTTATCATTGTGTATTTGTGTTATTACATGTTAAGCTTATTAATCTTAGTAATTTTAGGGAGACATTTATTTTATTTTTTTGCTAAAACACGAATGTAACGCAATATTGGTATCATTCGAGTCGAATACAACTAAAAAACTAACAAAAAAAAAATAGATTCTTACACTCGATAAAATTAGAAAAATATTATTCTTTCTAAAAATGTAAAGCTGTGGAGAAATATACTATATTGTTTCATAAGAAAATTCACGAAAATAGAAAAACTTAAAAATTTGTTTGGTTGATATTTTTTTCTAAAAAAAAAAAAAGTTTTCACTTAATTTTCTGAAAAATTAGAAAAACCCGTATCCCCTCTTTTTCACTTTTTTCTAAATGTGTGTTTCTAAACCTATAAACCATATTTTCCGTACGTATACATACACAAACACATGTCCCTCTCCGACCCAAACTCGTCGGAGTTCCACCATTCTCATCCCAAACTCGTCAGTCGTGTTCTTCTCTCTACTCCTCCACACAGCAATCTTCATCGACACCTCGCTCTGTTGCATTTTCCGGTGACTACAAGTATGTCATTCTCCTATTTTTCTAACAAAAACAAGCGAACCCCCTTTGATTCTCACAATAGCTGCCGCCCGGTTGTGAATTCCATTCCAGTTTTTAGCTTCTTCTTCAATCATCCGTTCACAAGTATCTAGGTTTGGTTTCGTTTTTTCATAATTTTTCCTCGAATCGATTGTTGTTAATAATTGATATTCATATTTGTATTTATTATTCACAAATCACAATGTTTACAACTTCGAATGGTCTGTACATAAGCACAAGTTGACAAATCAATTTTATATGGTGATTTAATAAATAAGTGAAATATATCAAAATTATATGGTGATTTATAAACTCACACGCATATAAGTGAAATATATCAAATTTATATGGTTAAAATAACACATCCAAACATGTTTTTAAAATTTTTAAAACAGAAAAAGTAAACTCCATAATTTTTAACTAAACGTGTTTTCTAAATTTTTTAAAAAGAAAATTGAAAATGAAAACTTTACTTTTTTCCAGAAAAAGTTTCTAAGAAAAATAAAAACAATTTTCTACAACCAAACGCAACGTTAACTTTTTCACTTTTCTCTCTAATTCCTCACAAATTTGCACTTCAAGAAATTAAAC
This sequence comes from Dittrichia graveolens, assembly GCA_038502395.1. Classification (NCBI taxonomy): domain Eukaryota; kingdom Viridiplantae; phylum Streptophyta; class Magnoliopsida; order Asterales; family Asteraceae; genus Dittrichia; species Dittrichia graveolens. Next base: position 83,246,444 of record JARJIL010000005.1, on the reverse strand, counting down.
TACGGAAAATAAAATAAACATGTCTGAAAGAACATTTTTAAATGACGATGGCGGTCGACGGCAAAATTGACGATGGCGGGCGACGAATCAAGGTGGCCGAACAACCAACGTACATAGTAGACATGAGTGACTAGCAATTGGTGAATGTGCATAGCCGACGAAAGACAACAACAGCCAACAAAAATGGCCGTCAATCATGTTTGTTACGACTAATGAAATTAAGTGGGCAGGCATGAGATTTTTTCTGAAAAAACTGATTTAATTATTTCTATTTTTTCAATTTTCTCACAACTAAAGGCATCTAAGATGAAGGCGTAGCTAGCGAAAATGAAGAAGGAATTTCTCAGCAAGCATACCAAAATACCCTTCAAGAATTACGTACGTAGTAATGAAACACACAACCACCTTGGAATCCAATCCAATCCAATCCAATCACATGGAATATATTTCAAACCCTTACTTATACAACTAGTTGAATTTTTATTTTCTTTTTATGTTTAATTTATTAGTTAATTAGTTTTGTTGTTTTAATTTTAATATTATACTAAATAGTTAATTATTTTAACTTGGGTATATTGTCGAGATATTTGTCAATAAAGGTGATGTCCAATTTTTTAGGTCAAGAAAAAATTCTAAATTTCAATTTTTAACATTAAAGGTAAACGGTTACCGTCATAGTAGGTAACAGGTTAAGTCGATGACGTGTCTAATTTTTACATTATGGAAATTGACGAAAACTGTAACATAAATATCAAAATTAATCAATAAAAGTAATGTTTATTTCGTTAAGACTAATAAAGGATGATGAATTCCAATTTGAACAAAAAATCATGTTTGGATCCAAGTTCGTGTTCGTGTGTGTGTGTTTTCTCTCTCCTTTATATAATAATAAAATATTTAAAATTAAAACAATATTATATTATTTTCGTATATGATATTTGGAATGTATTATGATGAAACTTTGACTACTTGCAGTTTGTATTTTGGTACTTTAATATCTTATATTGACTTTATAATTGTATTAAATGAATGTAAACAAAATTTGAAGTTCAGAATTCGAATCAAATTCAAACGAACATCAAATTTGAAGTTCGAATCAAATCAAAATGAGTACTGAATTCTAAAGTTTGAATATAAAAATATCATATACGAAGTTCGTATCAAAACAAAAAAAGAATACCAGTATTGAAAAATCAAAAAAATACTCGTCGAATACATTTGGCCGAAATGGGTCGACCCAGACATGACCGATAAATAAACGGTCAAAATTGGTTGATACGTAATTGACACGAACAAGGTTACAAGAACTCGCCGTAAATTGTCAGCATTAATCAACATACCCCTTTTTACTACAGATTAAAATTTATCATCTTTTTCTTGACTTAAAAAATTAGACATTACCTTTATTGGCAAATTTGGACAATCTTAACCTGCTAACTAAATGTTCAGCGGGTCATTGAGCCATTCAGGTCACCATACCTCTTTTTTGTAATAAATTGAAATTTTGAATCATTTCTTGAACCAAAAAAATTGACATTCTCTTTATTGACAAATTTTAATGTTTATGTTAACTTTCTAGACAATTTTCCTTTTAACTTTAATGTTTGCATTTTTTTTTCTTATTTTTTTAATTAAAAAAAAGTCAATGAGGTGACTAGATGAATTATGATAGCTAAGAGAGCATTATTTGAATAAAAAGATGAAATAGACAGATAATATAATGCGGATTGTAACAATGAAAAGTATTTACGCCCCTTTGCTATATTTGTTCTCAAGTTTAAGAATGAGAGGAAAAAGGAAAAGAGAAGAGAATCATTACATTTCAAATCCTCTCATTTTTTAGAGGTTAAGAATTGAGACAAAATAAGTCTAAACTCTTCATTCAAATCTTTTCCTTTTCTTCATAAAATAAAACTCGAAAATATTTTTTTTCTGGTTTTCCTTCCAAATATTTTCGTTTACTTAGGGCAATTTAACTTGTTATAATATAAAATTGGTAGGATCATAACACCACCTCGTGATAGCACCTCCTATAGAGTTGTTTTCTTGATATATTAAGAGTTATGACCATAATTTATGTGTCTTGAATGTAAAAGTATTCTATCGTGACATGAGTACATTGGCAAAAGATCACATCACAGGGTCATCGTTTTTTAATGTCTTGTGTATAAATATAATAATAGTTAAAGTAAAATTTAAATATTTTTAATGATAAAAGTACTAGTATATAGTAAAAATAATTGTAAAATATAAATAGAGATAAAAACTTAAAAGAGAGATAAATCTAATAAAAATATAACTAATATTATCATCATATTTTTTGTAGAATATCTTTATAGTTAAATTTGAACTTTTTAATTTAATCTATTTGGTATATGTGTTTATATAAACAATCATGAAAAATAGGTAGGTGTACAAGTGTATCTACTAAATGACATGACTAAATGTATTTGTTAAAATATTTAAGTGTTAAAAAACTAAATCACCTAAAAATTGCATTTGAGAAAACAACTAATTCGAAACACATTTGAAGAAATAAAGGGATGAATTTTTTTTTCTAAAAATAGAATAATAACATCATAACTCCTTTTCTTTTAAAATATATCATAGATCTTTACTTATACTTTGTATGGATATATGAATATTATCTATCTATATATATATATATATATATATATATATATATATATAACTCTACGCAAACTATACTGAAATACCGTACAATAAAACATTTCACCTCATTTAGGTTTGCAAGTAACCGAGTTGTTGGATGTCCGGCGATGAGTGGTTTAGGCCTTTAGGGTTATGAATGCTAGAAATAGGTGGTGATTTAGGTTTATGAAAGTTACTAGAGTTTGTTTGAGTTCATCGGAGTTGAGTTTGAAAGTCTGTGGGTAGGCACATGGTCGGAGATACACAGTTATTCTTTTTTACGAAAGTCACCAAGGTTACATACTTACATTTGAAAGTCATTAGAGTTTCGAGGTCGTTTGAATCTAGAAGGTGAGAAAGAAGGTAATCCGCTTCGTTACCATATGGTATGGTAATTAATTTGTTATTGAAAGTACCATTACGTACAATATGACGTTCAATATCCTTGTATTTATAGTAAAAAGTTAAATTTCGTCATATAAATGATAATTTGGAAAAGATTTGTTATATTTTAGTATTATAAATTTTAAGTGTTTTGAAATTACTAAATTATCATCTTTCATATAAACTAAATGAAAATTATTATGTAAGGTAACTATTAAATAGACTTAATAGGAATCTTATATTCCATTTTAATAATTAAACATTCCATTTTAAAAAATTCAAACAAATTAACTTAATTATTATAAAATATTTTCATAACCAAACCTTTTATATTAAATATTCTATCATGTAATAAATATTTTAATATAATTATGAGAAATGTGTACAGGTAGAACTCATAAATCTGAATAATCTATAATCAAAATTTATAAACATATATTTTAAAAAATTTTAAAATGCTCATATAATTAATAGCTTCAAATTAATTTACTTTATTTTCTTAATCTTTTAATTTAAATAGTTTTAAATTACTAATTTACACTCTATATTTTCATGCAATTTACCCTATTTTATAAGTAAAGACTTTTTTTCTTGTTTAATTGTTCTCAAAGTTTATTTAAAAATAATAAAAGAGTTGATTGAGAACAGAAAAATAAAGAAAATAAAAAAAAGATAAAAAAATATACATGTTACCAAAGTAAATTATTCGTTATCACCGTATTACGTAGATACCGAAAACAAACAAGTTATCGAGTATAAACTATTTGATACCGCCGCATTGCACGGATAACATGCTAGTGTGTATATATATGTGTGTGTGTGTGTGTAAAGAAGTTCTATTGAAAACTGTTTTTATTACGAGTACTAGAACTGAGCATGGGTCGGTTTTGACACCAAACCGAACCATAACCGATAATATCGGTTAAGTGTTTTTTCAAACCGATGGGTATCGGTTTCTAATGGGGCGGTTATCAGTTTGTGATAGCGGTTCGGTTTCTGTTATCGGTTTTATCGGTTAACCATTATATTAAGTTGGACCAAATTTAATAGGCTTCATTATTTCAAAATATGAGCTTGGGTTATATTTTTTATTGTTTTGCGGTAGTCACAAAATTGGGCCTAATAATTGATTATTTTTTATGACTTGTTAAGTTCATTATTTTTTATAATAAAAGTACAAAATGGTATCCTAGAACAATATTTAATCCATAAATTTGGGCCTAATGCTACACACTTCTTAGCCTCCACAAATTCACAACTTGTAAATTCATTTTTAATATATTTAATAGTCTTACATAAAAGAAATAATTAAGTGTTCATGGTAGATAAACTCCAAATTTTAACTTTTCTATTTCTTTTGTTTTGACTTTTTAACAGTTAAATATATAAATAATTAAATAATAAATCCTTATCGGTTCGGTTTGGTATTGGTTCGGTTACATGTACAAAACCGAAACCGACCCACTATCTATCGGTTAATGAAAATTTATAAACCGAACCGTCGGTTTTCATTTGGTTCAGTTTTATCGGTTGCGGTTCGGTTTTTCGGTTAAGATGCTCACCCCTAACGAGTACCGCAAAAACCATTGTAAACCAATCAATTATTATCTTATTTTAAATATTTAAATTAAATAGAAAAGGACATTTACGTCATTAATCAATTTTGGCAGCGCCGATTTTCTTTGTTACCTTGTCTTAGTCATTTTCTATTGTATTCTATTTACTTTAGTTCATTACAGCCTTTTTTTAATATAAAGATTAAAGAATATAAATTGTTACTTATTTCACTCTATTGTTAATTTGTAAATCGTATATTATAGATTCAGTCTTTGTTATTCTAAACTTTTAGATTGTTAGTATTTTAAATTGTTTGTATGTTTAATATTTATAAATGTTACCAAGGATAATAAAGCTATTTAAATAATATTATATGATTTTGGGTCAATGGTTATTAAACATTTATCTTTTGATTTTAAATCACCCAAAACATATGGTGTGATTTGTATGATTTTTATTTTTCGATTTTCTGAACACCAAGTGTTTGATGAAATGTCTCAATAAGTCTCGAAAGTAATTTTATTCAATAAATTTGTTCCAATGTCATATTAGCTAAATGGAATAATTTTTAGTTGAAAAAATGTATATAAATATATTATTAAATCTGTATTTTTGAATTTAGAAAGAAACCATACCTTTCGACTCAAACGCAACACATGTCTTATAAATCAAAAGGAAAAAGGGGTAAAGAAACATGGAAAGTTAATAATCATACTTTGAATTTACAATAAACTAGTTGTAACAACCAAGAAAAAGTTAATCCATGTGTTTGCAATTGATTTTTTTATTTCTATTTGCATGTGTGCCATGCACAAGTGCATCTAGGTGTTCTAACGCCCCGTTTTCAATATAATATTTTACGAAAAATGTTTGTAATAAAACAAACTTTATTGCAGCAAAAAGTCCATCCCCTTCTTCTTCTTGCCACATTAGCGACACATCATTTTTCCTTCCACCCCCCTTCATCCCACTAATCCTCACATCCATCTCCCTTAACCATTCTCTATTTAAAATAAATAAATAAATGTAGAATGAGAGGAGAGAGAAGAGAGAGAGAGAGAGAGAAGGGAAAAGTTAGCGTGAGAATCAACCAGCCAAGACCGTCACTTTGAATTTAAGGGGGGTGGCGGCGATGGTGTAGATGTCTCTCACGCACCAACCAGCTCACCACTAGCTGGTTGGATGCGCATAGCCTAACAAGTGTGACGGAGGTGGTTGCTATAACACTCGCGAAGGAGGTTGCTGTAACTATGACAAGGTAGAGAGTGACTTTCTATTTTATGAAAGGAAATATGGGGGAGAGGCAGAGAGAAGGAGATTTTATATATATACTAATAAGATAGCTTGGTATCCAAACTATTTCAATCTTAGAATCATGTCGAGAACATCTTTTGTATGAAATTAAGTAGTTGCTTCACGTGAATCATATACATTAATTAAAATTAATAACTATAAAAATAAAATGTGTTTGGTTATCAATCTCTTGTTAAACATGTCTAGAGAAATGCTAGACTCCTTTAAGATACTTGAATTAAGAAGAATGATAAGTTTGGATCGAAAGATCATTAGCGAACTACAATCCCTTATGACAAACACTCCGATGCCAAAGTCAGTAGTTAAAAACTTGATTCCATGTGTATAGAGTGTAGAAAGAGGGTTACGTTGTAGAAACTTTTTAGGAGAATTTAAACTTACCTTTAACCCGAGTTTCTTTCTGTTTTTATATCTGTATTTGTGATTTTGGGGTCCTCATTCTATGTAACTAGCATGATATCCGCACAATGCGGTGGTAACGAATATTTTTTACTCGTTAACATGTCCGTTTTCAAGACGTAGGGAGTATTTTATTAATACGGTAACAATGAATAATTTTCGTTTGTTGACATGCCTATTTTCTTTATTTTTTTTCATTTCCTTTACTTTTCTAATCTCCATAATTGAAAAAAAAATGAAAATAATTAATTTAATTTATATTGGCTTTGACTTTCAAAAAAATTGTATTGACTTTGATTTCTTAAATATATAAACTTTAGTTATTAAAATGGAATATAAGAATCTTATTAACTATATCTAATAGTTACTTAATTTAGTTTATATGAGGGGTAATTTAGTAATTCCAAAACACTTAAAATTTAAGAGTTTAAGGAAAAGGACTAAATGCTTTATAATATAGTATAGATATGTTATGTTGGATTAGATAATTTCATGAGGAATAACAAAGTATTAATTAGAACCTTACAGTTACAACCTTAGGACATGTTTGGTACAGGGAATTAATGACAGAGAAATGGAAATGAAAACATTTCCTTTGTTTGTTTATAACTGAGAATTGAGAAATGAGAAATAAACCAAATCCAACTCCCTGTTTTTGTTTTTAATTCTCTGCCACAATAGAAGAAATGGGGAGAATTGAAAAACCAATTCTCTACAATAAAAAGATGGAGACTTCATAGAAAGCAAACTCCCCCGATGTCGTTCCTCTCTCTCGGTCTCCATCGTCCTAGAGCCGCTCGTCCAGTTCCTCGATGGAGGTTCCACTGCCGTCGTTCTCGCCTACGTCTAGGGTTCCGCCGCTGCCGCCTGTTCTGTCTAGGGTTCCGCCCCCGACGTGGTTCTACTTCTCACCTTTGTGTAGGGTTTCGCCGCCACTCGTTCTCACCTTCGTCTAGGGTTCCTCTTCGCTGCTCGTCTACCTACTCCGCATGTCTACCGCCAGCAACTGATGGTTCTCGTGTCTGTACCATCTCCGACATAAGGTATGTACCTCTCCACTGTCTCTTTATTTTGAGTCTCAACTGTCCTATCTCTCTCGGTTTCTATTGATTGTACAACACAAGTTAAAGAAATGATCGGTTGAAATTCTTTGTATGCTTTGAAATGACCGATTAAAGAACAATGTTTCTGTATTTGTTGTATGAAATGTTTTGTATGTTTTGAAATCTCTGGCTACCAAACAAGAGAAATGATTATCTGTTACATTTTTCTGTTGAAATCTCTGTGCTACCAAACAGAATATTTAATTCCCATTCTCAAGACTAATTCTCTTTCTCTGCAATTCCATTCTCTACGGTAATTTCTCTACAATTTCTTTCTCTGTACCAAACGCACCCTTAGCTGATTTAAAGTATATGATTGAGATTATCATGACTAATGTTTTGTCTTGTGTTGAAATGCTTTTGTTTGCTAGAATAAAAAATATATATATTAAGATCTAAACAACTTAATTTTTATATTTATATTCTTGTTTAACTATTTATAGTAATATAAAAAATAAATAAAGGAAACACATAAATACAAACTACAAACTAAACCATCGCCAATCGTTTTCAATGGGCTGGTAACGTTACGCTCCCTCCCTCAAACTAAAATTACACCACACCTTTAATTAATAGTGACAGTCTCTTTTAATTATTTGCTTCATATGTGGCAGCATTATCTCCGGATAAAACAATACATTCAAGTGCTTGTCTTTGACAAAATTTCGTTCATGTGCTATTTCTTTCTTTTCTTTTTTTTAAGATATCGTGATGGTATGGTTAAACATGACTAATCATATTCTTTTATAAATATGAAAGTGTGACCTATTAAAAGAATCAATCTTGATTTAAAGTAAGGGTATTACTTTTATGTTTGTAAGTAAACATAACTAGTCATGTTAAACCATAACATAAACTGATCTCAATCTATTTACAAGCGATTAAACCTTAATTGCAATAAAAGGGATTAAAAACGTGTTGAATTGAGTGCGTACGCCTGACAAGCATATTCGAAGCAAACCGCTAACGGGAATATGATGATGGAGAAACATACGACAAGTGAATTAATCATTCTAGACTAGTGATGGAAGAAAAAACCAAAACCGACAGGAAAAATGGAAAACCGACATAAACGGGTGGAAACTTGAAGAGGGGGAAACCCTGATTATTTTTAACGGGGATATGGATTGGTTTGGTGATCCCCTCCCTGATTACACGATTACCCGATACCAGATATTTATTTAATATTAATTTTATATATATATATATATATATATATATCTTTATACAATTTCACACAACCTAAATCTAGTTGCTTTATTTTTATTGTTTGATTTTGATATTTTGTATGCATTTAGACTTTTAAAATTTAATTTCGGTTTAAATATATTTGTATCTGATAATGTTGTATAATTTTAGTATAATTGTTTTCTAAAACCTAGGAAAAATCTTAACCGTGACGGGGTTCTCCACGGTGAAAAATCATCGTTTTACCTTAACGGGTATCCCCATGGTGAAAACTACCCATATAATCACATATTTACATTAAACGGGGATACCCATTTCCCTATGGTTTTCCCCAGTTACTCGATGGGGATCCCAGTTTAAATCCCAACGGTTTTAGCAGGGACATGGACGGTTTTCTTAAACGGAGACAAGGAGACCAATCCTCGTCTCGAACTCGCCCCGTTGTCATTCCTAATCTAGACCTAGTGACAATATGTTCGGTCAAGTAGCTTATTCCATGTTGTTTGACAGTGAGCCGGGTTTACGAACCAACTATTCTAGCCTAAGAGGCTCAGATGTACGATGCATATGCTATAGTAGCCGTGTCCGACGTATAGAGCACTTACGACGAGTCAAGCTATGTTAGTCTGGAGTTAATATGTACAAACTGCAAACTGTATTAGCCTAGAATCATTCTATATATACTACAAAACATCAACGATTGAATCTATCACCAAAAAAGTTGTTAAACTTGACTACTTCTTTAGTGGTACACAATATTTCTCCCCAGAGATTATTATCACCTTTTCCCGGTTTCATGTTATATAATACAATATGAGTAGTTTAAACCCCAGTTGTCATTACTCATAATTATACAATGCAATTTATTGTTAACATAAATGCTTTCTTTATACATATAATCAAATTTGTTGAGCCATGAACATCAAAGACCTGCGACTCTTTCTTATGGAGAGTTGGTGAACGTTTTTTTTTTTTTGTCTTTTTTTGGTCCCCTCCAACGGCCATAAGCATTGCCTCCATGGAAACATTACGACCGACACTTTTGTATGATTATCATCTGGGAATTCACAAAATATAAAGTGAACTATTCCTAACTGTGTGTTAGCTTTCAAAGATTCTCCATTCCCTTTGACCAATTTTAAAGGTGATGTGGATATAAATAAAAACAGATAGCCCCATTATTTAATGTTAAATTATATATATACATATATATAGAAAAGAAGAAGAAAAGCCCTCACAGACCTTCAATTGAAACCATGAAAGTGGCCCGACTTAACCCACTTCCTCCGGTTAACCTGAGTTTGCATCTGCCCGGAGGACCAAAAATCAACTTATTACTTTCATTAAAAATGATGGTGTTTGGGATTTTGCTTATTAAAACTGCTTATCTGTCATCTAAAAATTAGCAGTTTGGAATAAACAGTTTGAAACAGCTTATTCCAAACAGCTTATAATCAGATAAGCAGTTTAGATAAACGAATAAACGATCCCACACACCCTTAAAACAGCCTGTTGTATGAAAACACGATAAGCAGTATTATTTAACACTTTTCCAAATACCCCCCTAACACATTCTAAGCAATACTATCTCTTGAAAAAGCAAAAGAATTGCTCGTTTTATTATTGATCTAAGCGAAAATAAACAAAACAAAACAACAAAAGAATGTCAAGGTGCAGTTTGTATGTCTATATTAGGAACCTCTTCTTTGAAGGAATTACTGATGGGATTTGGTCCTGAATGTACCTCATGCAACTCCATCCTCCTGCCATTGTTATCCTCCATAAACGACTATACAAACAAGAAAATAAATACAGAGTAACATTTAGCATAAAGAATCAAGAAAAGGACTAGAAACAAAAAGATTATATAAACAAAAATGTTACCTTATCGTTTAACTTTAAGGTACTGAATTCACTGATCTCGCCATCTGGTAATAAATCAAGCTTATGTTATCATCAGTAAACAGATATATATTGCACACAGTAAATAGAGCCGATTAAAGATAGATTTTTAACCTTCAAGGTTTGAATGCAAAGATAAATGAGTGTGTAGAAGCATGAGAAGAAATATGAAACATAGAGCCATATTTGTTCGCTGAAGAAATCGTCCAAAGTTGGTAGCTTTGTATTTGTGATGATTGTTTGAGAGTATTATCTAAGCTAGTGAAAGTAATATAGTACACTAATAATGCTCTTAAAAGGGGACATTTAAAAAAGATAAAGAGAGAAAAAGGCCCAAATAGTATCTACTTTTCTACTATTTTTAATTTTTTATTATTTTATTATCTTTCAAAAGAATTGCAGAAGCTGTGTAGGTCAGTGTGTGTGTGTTAATTGGGCACAGCATAAGACAGAAGGACGATTAGTTGATTGTATATAGTAATTAGTAAGACAGTCGGTTCTTAGAGGATGTTTGGATTTGTGTTTTTAAACTTTCTCTTAATGTGCGAATACACATATTTTACTTCTAAATATATGAATAATTAGGAGTCATATAATCAGTTCGATACCAATTGCCACAAAAGTGATAATGTAAAAGTATTTATTTACGCATTCTTTTTAACCTAATTTTACAGACCTTTTTATTTTATTTTTCCCTTTTCATAAACCATCTCTACATCTTTTAAAGAAATGACCATCTCTTCATTTTTTTCAACTATCTTCTTAAATAATCAGAATTTACCAAGTACTCAAATAGTTGACTATCTTACACTTCAAATAGCAAAAGCATATACAAACACTACTCAACACCTAGTTTTATTACAACTGATATCAAATTCTATTTATTCATATCACATAAATAACCATTTTGAAAACTCGCATCCAAACACCCTCTTCACTAATGTCAAGTACTTGGGCAAAACAAATAAACAATTGTGATTTAATCATGTATGACAGAATGGAATTAGCAAAACAAACAACTATGAAAATACTGAATGGTGATTCAAGCCGAAGAGATATCAAATTATACCTTATTTATGTCCAAATGGAAGCTCAATTAAATCAACTTTGTTTTCCCTGAACAGATTGAAGAAGATCCAAGACTGCTTTCCTACGAGGCATGCTTGGGATGGCTCCCTTCACTTGGACACAAAGAGATGCTGCTGCTGCTGCAAACCATCAAAAGAATTCATATTACCACAAAATTAACATTTAACAAGAAGAAAAAGAAAAAGTTTAACATGGAACGAGCCTATGTTCACCTGCAAATCTAAGGCATTCAACTTTAGGTTTCCCCTCCACAAAAGCAACAGCATAAGCAGCAGTAAATGTATCACCTGCACCAGTTGTGTCGAGGACTTTTTCAGCCTCAATAATCCCCTGTCTAATTGGTTCTTTCCCTTCAATGTATAAAACGGATCCTCGCCCACCAAGTTTCACAAGGACTTCCTTAACACCCTGATTATTAGAGATAATGTAGATTAGAGTTTAGTGTAGGATGACCCAGCCCAATTTTATAAATGGGCTAGGTTCCATTAGGGTTTCATATTAGGATACTCTATAAATAGTTATCAATGTAATACTAAATACCTACAACTTTTTCATTATTCTACATTGATAACAATTTTCATAGCATAACAACAATTAACTAGTACGGTTTCAATTCTCTTTTGTTCCAACTTAATGACTAAAAAAACAAACGTCAATTCTATAGACAATATAGCAACCTACAAAATGACTAAACCAATCCTTACATGTTTTAGTTATGTTTAAACTTAAAACTCACCAATTTGTGACATTTAGCTACAGCAAGGCCAATTTGTTCAAACGTTTCAGTTCTCATTCCGGTTAAACGAGCAAGTTCGCTTTCATTTGGACTAAAAATATCGACATGCTTAAGTAGTTCCACAGGAATTGGAGTATCCATTCCTCCTGCATCAAGAATCACCGGAACACCTGCACTTCTTGCAGCCTGTAATCATAATATTATCACAATTTGCAACTTTTAGTCAAAATTATCCGTACAGTTAGTGTTTCATAACCACTACTACTTAAAATCCTCAAAACATAATCAAAAATATATTCATAATCAGACATGAAATCGAATTGCATGACAATTCCACTAATTTTCTTGAATCTTGACGTAAGGAGTTCATCACCTTTGCAACTTGAATGTTGATAGAATCAGGAATCTCCCTCTGAAGCAAAACAATCCCAGCATTTTTCACAATCTCCAAATAACTATTGTCAAGATTCTCAGGCCAACCACACATATTAGCACCCCCAACGATTATAATCGAGTTCTGCCCATCAGATTGAAGCATCACCACAGCATGTCCCGTGGGCACTTGAGAAACTTTGCTCAGATGATCGATATAAACCCCACCGCCTTCGAGCGCATCGATTATCAGCTTCCCGTGAGCATCATTCCCAACCTGACCAACAAAGTAGGTGGGGTACGACAGCATTCCGCCACATACAGCCTGATTAGCCCCTTTTCCGCCAGCTAGGGTTTGTCCTGTTTTTGCAGATAACGTCTCCCCCTCTTTGGGAAGCCTATCAATCTCCACGTAGATGTCGGCATTGGCTGATCCGACTACTACCAGTGGTGGTGTGGTGGATTTTCCGGTGGTTGGACTTAGGGATTCGGCGACACAGTTGATGATGAGAGATGGGAATGGTTTTGAGTTATTTGGTCTGGAATGTGTGATGAAATTGAGAGTTGAGATTTTGGTGTTTGGTTTCAGGTTTACGGTGGATTGGTGATGGTTGCCTGAGCTCCGTGATCGTGCAGGCCACGGTGTGGACGGCGAAATCGATGCCATGCTGCCCCTCATCGCTCCCCCTCTGTAGCTTGTGATCGAGTCAAGAAAGGTCAACTATAGGCTTTACTCCTTGGCATCATGAAGTTTTTTTTTTAAAACAATTTACTATTAAAAGAAAATTGATTTTCCGATGATTCTTAGCATCTTAGGACTAAGGGTGAGCATAAGTACCGAATCATACCGGTATCGAGTTAGAGTTTTTGGTCCGTTATTCGGTGCTTGAAATATTGCTAAATCGATATTTGGGATTCGGTATTCGGGACTAGTACCAAAAAAACTAGGTAAAATAGGTACCGATACCGTATACGAATACTCGGTACGGTATTCGGTACCGTCTTTAAACCAAATTCGATATTTGGTAAAATCGATATCGATACCGGTTCCAGTACCATGCTCACCCCTACTTCAGACTATGATTAATACGATACTATTAACCATGAGATTATTATGATCAAGATAACCATACAGGTAATTAATTATGATAATACATAATCATTTCTTATATCAGCTATCTTATGATGTTCAAATTTTCCGTATATAAGTAATACTTTTAGATAATACGCTTTGTCTTACCTTAGCTCATCCGAACACACCAACACATTTTGAAGGATGATTTGAGGCCCTTGAAGATGATCGATATTAACCAATTTTTAGATAGCTAATGAGTTTATGTGTTATTAGTTACACGTTGGGAAAATGATGTGTGTTTCTAATATCATCTATCGTAAATGTAATTGCTCTCATAAAGTTTAGTATTAACAAAGTTTAGTTCTTTACATAGAATATTAAAATAGTTATACTTCATCATATTTACACTTTTCTACGATATGTGAAATGATTAAAAAACAAAAAAATACGAACACAATACCAAATAGAGTTTACAAATAAACACATTAGGCCCTGTTTGGTTCACAGCCGACAAAACCCTTCATCGACATTTATCTCCTCCGCCTTCATCCCCTTTGCCTTCCTGCCGTCGACCCAACTCCGGCGAAGTCCTTCTCTCGGTAATCTTCTATGCCTCATTAGTGTTATTTGTTAAGATTAGTCGAAGCCCTTGGTCTAAATTGCTTCATAAATTGCTATTGTTTCATAAATTGCTATTGCTTCATAAATCTCTATTGCTTTCTGATATCCAGAATACCCTATAATACAAAATAAAACTATCTTGTCAATCAACAGCATGATAACCTATAAAATGCTCAACTATTGACAAAAATCGAGTCATAATATTGCTGCAACAAAACAATTGTCATAGTAGAGCAAAATTACTTATTCCCTTGTTTTTCTTAATTCTCCATTTTGCTGGTCTCATCTTTATTTCTCCTCACCTCAAGTTAATAAGACACATAAAGACATATGTTCTTTTGGTACCATAATCCATATAATTAGGACATCAAACAGTCAAAAGAAATAATCAAAGAGGACCATAGGCCCTGACATAATAAAAACATGCTTGACATAAAGATGATACATTAATCCGTGTAATTTTAATGGCCTAACTTGTAAGCTGTCCAAGGGCTTTGAAAGCTACATGCAGAGAAAAAAAAACAATTATTCCAAATAGTCAATTCCTTCTATAATAACTTCTCAAAACATAATTAAAAGAAGATAAGAAAATGGCATACCAACTTCAAATTCAGGCAAATTACTTTGAGGCCAAAAAATCAACAAATACTTGGTAGACACTAGTTGACTGTATTAAGAACAAAGATTTACCGAAGTCTGATGTAAAACCCGAAATTTTGTAAAATTATAAAAATACAGATATGCAATATTAAATGAGAAATTGGTGAATTGGGTGTATGTTATGTTATTTAAACGATGTCTATATGTTATATATATATATATATATATATATATATATATATGTTACATGATGGTTATATAGAATGTAAATATGGACAAATAAAGGGGTAACAAATGTAAGGATGAACCAAGATGGAGGACTAGACTTGTAAATGTGAATATATATGTTGGTAGACTCCAATAATTGGAGTCTAACCTCCAAATTTCTGGATCCTTCATCGTGAAGGAGAGCAAGAGAGAGAGTTAGAGATGAGTCTTGCAAATAGAGAAGAATCAAATGGAAAAATGGTGGTTCTTGTGTTTGGAGTCAAGAATTTGGTGCTTAAGCTTCATCCTCTCCACCTATGGTTGATTTTGAGCAAAAGGAGTGAAGAAACCAAGTTGGGTTTTGTGAATCAAGTAAGTATAATCTTTGATGTGTGTTTGATTTTAAGCTTGGAGTGTTGTTTGTGTTGATCTTTGATTTTGATGTTGAAAATTTTAGTAAATGGGTCAAAGCTTGGGCAATTGACAAGCTAGGGTTTTGGTACGATCAAATGGGTTTAAAGTGTTAATCTTTGTGTATGATGGTGATTCTACATGTGGTATTGGTGGATTATTGCAAAACTAAGGTTGATTGTGGTGATTGTTGGTTAATGTTGTTGAAGAACTTGTAAAATGGGTCAAATTGGGGGAGATTGTTGTGTATAGAATTTTGATGATCAAAGTTATGATTTATGTTGTTAATATGGTGTATTGAAGTGTTCTTTGAGTGTTAATATTGCTGCAAGTGAGTGATATTGAAAGGTATGAGTTTTGGGGTGTGTAAGTGGAGAAAATCGGACCCTGCAGCAAAAGAAAAGGCCCCGGATTACTGTTCACGGGGGCTCGCGGCGCCAGCCCCATGTGTCGCGGCGCGAGGCCCTTCTTTGGCGAGGGTGACTTTTCCAGAGATTTTCTCCCGGCGCGAGGCTCCTTGTCTCGCGGCGCGAGGACCCCTGAAAGGTCCAAAAACTTGTTTTTGACCCCATTTGACCTTGTAATTGATTGGGATTGTTTCTAATGGTTTTAGGGAGTCCAAAGTGTAGGAAATCCATGCACGCCAACACCCGTACGCAGCGGAAGCAACGACATCAAAAATCGGGGTTTTCGGGTATCAAAACCAACATGCATGTATTCCCCAAGTGGGGATCGTGACTACAAACGAATATAGCAACTAAAAGAAACGAGAGGGAGGAGAAATTATACCATCACGAGGCTGGAGCTATCCACCGAGCTAGGAAGATCTTCGAGAACTCGAAACCGAGCTCCTCTATTGATAGTCCACACCAAGTAGCCGAGATTCCGTCTTGCTAACGACCCGACACACGAGCCACACCGAGTCCTCGTGCTTCTGGAGCAGCAACAACATGTAGAGGCTTGCCTTCACGAGATTACAGATATACTTAACTTACTAGTAGTTCAAGCACCATATTATGTGTATGTATGTTCAAGTTGGCAAGAGCTCTTTTAGAGAGAATCATGGAGCCTTTTATAAAGGCTGGAGGAAGCCCCAAAGTCACCAGAGTCGGCCACCTAGCCACTCTCTCATTGGACCAACACAAAGGTCCAATAGAAATAAAGTGTCACTTTGACTTCTGCCTTCACGGGCTCTCACGGGCCGTGAAGCACTCGTGAAGGCCTCATAGGCCGGGTTCCACCGCACACTCTCATTGGGCCAACGAGTGGTCCAATTAAAAGAATGGCGCTTGCCTTCACGGGCTCTCACGGGCCGTGAAGCACTCGTGAAGGCCCTGCTCCCACGACTACTTGTCCGGGTGGTGAAGGCTCGTGGAGGGTTTCTCTTCACGACCTCTTCACGGCCCGTGAGGGCCCGTGAAGGTCGCCTGAAACCCTAATCTCATATTCTCTCTTGTTTGCGTTGTGCTGCCGGAATCTACCCTTGGCGTGTGACCCAATAGGCTCGTACCTCATCAGTAGTGATGCTAGTACACGTGTATCAGTGGGCATATTCCAACAGACTCCCACTTGCACATGATACAGCGTTACCAACACCACAGACAAGCAGCGGCTCTAGCAAAGCATACTTGCCCCCAAGTCAGTACGAGTTACGTCATCCTCGACATATCCTGGTAGCCCAGAAAGGCTAAAAGGTCCTATAGATAAGTGATCATAAACATCCCTTTGTTCGCGATACCCTTGTGAACACGAGACATGGAAAAATGTCAATCTCTAGATCGTTCACGATTCTGTTTCTCGATTCTAGATTGGTGGTGACCAAAATAACAAGTTTACAACTGATCTAAAATCATTGTAACTTTAGCACGGCCATGCATTTTTGGTGTCAGCGCCCAATCATCGAGGGGCCCAGGGATATCTCTCTAACTAGAGGAACAAATCCTTTTGACTACATAGCCCCGCCACATGCTTCATACTTTATTTGATAACTCCCTTTATAGCGGCCAGTTACGAACCACGTTTGAAAGTAATCAAAATAAAGCAGACTCATGCTTTGGATACACATGTATCTCCGGTCTAAGGATGAAATGATATTATCATCCCGAGTCACTTGTGACCATAATCCATGAAGTGAACTCAGGTGTGGGTCTTCCAATCACTTGAAACTCATTTCAAGTACAGGTTAGTTTTGCGTCACTTGCATTCAATCCTTGATTAATGCATGACCAAACCCTAACCTCAGTCTTAACTCAAACTTCCTTCCCTTGAAGAATGACTGACTGTGGAAATCTAGAATGCATAAGCACTCTGGGAAGTGGTTAAACATGCTAAGATGGAACACAGTAAAGACTAATGAAAGTAACCGCATCTGCGTATATATAGTCCCCACTATATACCGAAAGCAATCAAAAGTAACGATACTGCTTGCAGTTCCCAAAGCAAATATAAAACAATATTTAAAGCCAAATCATATGCATAAGAAATGCTACATGACCTAGTATGTCAAACATCACTAGTCATTATGATAAAGGCTTATTCAATGGATTTGACATGCAACATCCATTTGTATTCTTGTTATCCTCTTAATTATCTTTTGACCTAACTACTTTATTCAAAGTATCCGTCAAAGAGATCATATAACGAAGCACTAAGGTACTCATATCCTCATTGTTACAAAAGTTCACAATAGGATCAGTGATACTTAAGAACTTCTCTAATCAATTATTAACACCATATAGTAGGATCAAAGACTTCGATCAAGATCGACAGTTATCCTATTAGAAATTAGTATTAGAGTAAAAAACTTACTCCAAGGCTTATTTCTTGTCGTCAAACATTAAGAACATACACAAGTATTTCTTGTGATTCAAAATCTTGTATCTCCTAAGTATTATCATGATACAATAATTCCCTATCTTAGGTTCATAGAACACTTAACAATGGGACATTATCTTCAATCGATACATACTTCTAGGTATACAATAAAAGCTCCCACTAGCCCTGACTTATGTAAAAGTCTTATCTATGCTCCTAGAAAACTCATGACTTTGTTTTTCTCATGAAAGCAAAGATCTTACTTTTATGATGTTAGTATAAGTCCAAAGGACTTATCCACACTTGTAGACTTAATTTGGTACTACGGATATCTAAGACCCTCGGAGAGTGTGGTAAGCACTTCCTCAATACAAAGTTCCATAAAGGAACGCGGTCTTGTATATCCGTGTACTATCCTTTATTGCCGTAAGAAGGCAACAATAGCAAAAAGTATCAAATGATCTTCAACATAGCCACTAGGAAAAGTTTCCACAATAATCATTATGAAACCTTTACCCTTAGTCGGTATTTGAAGTAGTCTACATTACAATCCATGTTAATTCCATTTACACCTTCTCGGTTTGCACCTTGGTATGGAATTAAGCAAAGTATTCACATACTTAAAATGGATTTCATCTCATGATTAATTACTTCTCATAACCTTAGTGAACGCAGGGCCCACCATGTCTTCCGATAGATGGTGATTTGAACAAAACTCACCATTAAGTCATTGCCACTTAGATGTGAGGAACCCATATCTCTTTGGCTACATGACTTCTATCATCCTTGAAAGTAATTACTCATGGTCAGGATAACCGGCATTCTCATGCCGATATTTGATCATATGCTAGTGCCAACATCAAGTCTTTCATTTAAGTTGCACGTTCTTCCACTGGAATGCTTTAGTTATTATCTTCCTTTCGAGCAACAAAACATTGTTCTCGTAAGGTCAAATATCCAAAACCTATAAGAACCTTTTAAATGTATTAGCACCATTTAAGTTCTTCAATCTCCCACCAGATGTAGATTGAAAATCTCCAAACTTTGATATACAAGCAAAGAACTCTTTCAAGATATATCTCATAAGGTGCTAAATAGACTTTCAAGTTGGATTAAGATTAAGGACTTGGCTCGTCACTTTCAATGTGTATACTAACAAGTCGAATACACATATTTGACCCATTATTTACCGGATCATATTCAACAATATCCGGTTTCCTTCAACGTGACACCATGTACAAATGTGTCTATGTTAAGGAACGAATTGTGAGATAATCCCGCAATTCATAATGTAGTCATTGATATAGATTTAAGGTATCTTAGCATCTTAACTAGATCTAAGCATCCTATCTATATGTCCCAATTGATTCTTTTAATTAGTTTCTCTTTGTTATGTGTTTGTACAGATTATCCACCAAAGGTGATCAATATCTTACAAGCTAGCATCCCTCTCACATATACCGTGAAGGGATTCATAATCATCTTACCCTTATAGATAAGATTAGTATCAAATGTTTAACCCGAGGTTAAACTAGTCCAAGATCCTAACCACATGGATCTAGGTGATACTTATCTTATTTACATGGTTAAGTAGATTATGACAAAGAGCCGACTAATCCAAACTATTTTGGACTTATAATCAATTATTCATGATTAATTATTACTTGTAACATGTATGTCTTGACATGGATAATTTTAATTTCTATCAATCAACAAATATTTTTCTAAAACAAGATTCAAATTTCAAGTATGAATTCATCGTCATCAAATGTAGAATGATGCGCCTTGAAGGCCAAAACAAAACATAAGCTATGACATGAACAAACTTCGAAATCGAATAAGTAATGCGAAAAAATCTTTTACAACCCAAAAATTCAAAATCTCATCCATCGTCTTCATGAACATACAACAAAAAACTAAACTTGCCTTGCAGGGCATCAAAAACAAAGTAATAATGAAACCGGTCAGAATAGGCGAGATCAAAACTCCCAATTCTCTTGTAAAGGTCAATCTTCCGAGTTACCTCTTTTAGAGACCCGGTTCTTCATGCTCTTGGTTCTTCTTTTAAATGGTACCTACACTTTGTAACAAAATTAATTTGTGACAAACGTGAGTTAATTAGCTCGGGTGAACAACCTAGCGAAATAGAAGAATTAGCAATGAATCATGAATGTACCTTGAGAGGGGAAATTAACTCTCTCTTTCCTTAGAAGTTTAATATCCTCTCGGCACGATGGGCATGCGTGACGGCCCCAATCTCCAAATCTTCCACAGAAGTAGCAAACCACCTTTTCTCGAATCTCTTCTTGAGTTACACAATCATGGTCCTCAGATTCAATGTGGGGAATAGGCTGGGACACTCCAACCTTTTCCCTTCGTGTTGGTTTCTTCTTCTTTTTCTTTTGTTCCCTAGAACTCGTGGTAGGAATGGAAGAGGTGGATTCATATTTGGTCATGTCAGACTCCGCAATCTTCAACATACCATGCAATTCACCTAAGGTTTTCTCCATGCCATGCATGTGATAGTTCATGACAAACTGATCATATGATGCGGCCAGGGACTGGAGTACCATATCCATAGCAAGCTCCCTCCCCGTAGGAAATCCATGCACGCCAACACCCGTACGCAGCGGAAGCAACGTCATCAAAAATCGGGGTTTTCGGGTATCAAAACCGACATGCATGTATTCCCCAAGTAGGGATCGTGACTACAAACGAATATAGCAACTAAAAGAAACGAGAGGGAGGAGAAATTATACCATCACGAGGCTGGAGCTATCCACCGAGCTAGGAAGATCTTCGAGAACTCGAAACCGAGCTCCTCTATTGATAGTCCACACCAAGTAGCCGAGATTCCGTCTTGCTAACGACCCGACACACGAGCCACACCGAGTCCTCGTGCTTCTGGAGCAGCAACAACATGTAGAAGCTTGCCTTCACGAGATTACAGATATACTTAACTTACTAGTAGTTCAAGCACCATATTATGTGTATGTATGTTCAAGTTGGCAAGAGCTCTTTTAGAGAGAATCATGGAGCCTTTTATAAAGGCTGGAGGAAGCCCCAAAGTCACCAGAGTCGGCCACCTAGCCACTCTCTCATTGGACCAACAGAAAGGTCCAATAGAAATAAAGTGTCACTTTGACTTCTGCCTTCACGGGCTCTCACGGGCCGTGAAGCACTCGTGAAGGCCTCATAGGCCGGGTTCCACCGCACACTCTCATTGGGCCAATGAGTGGTCCAATTAAAAGAATGGCGCTTGCCTTCACGGGTTCTCACGGGCCGTGAAGCACTCGTGAAGGCCCTGCTCCCACGACTACTTGTCCGGGTGGTGAAGGCTCGTGGAGGGTTTCTCTTCACGACCTCTTCACGGCCCGTGAGGGCCCGTGAAGGTCGCCTGAAACCCTAATCTCATATTCTCTCTTGTTTACGTTGTGCTACCGGAATCTACCCTTGGCGTGTGACCCAATAGGCTCGTACCTCATCAGTAGTGATGCTAGTACACGTGTATCAGTGGGCATATTCCAACACAAAGGGAGTCCGAAAGACCCGAAATGAGTGTTTAAGTTGTGTTTTAAGTCCACACTTGTGTGTAACCTCCATGTATGGTTAACTTATGTTAGTTAACCTTGTGTTTTGGTGATCATAGGTTTATGATCAAGTGTTAATCTTTGGTTTGGATGGGGTTGCGATCCTCATCACACCCTCAGGTGAGTACACCCTGCGGATACCCAAAATTGATAAAGTTTTCAAGTCACCACTATGTGTTTTGATTGTTTGGCAATTGTTTGATGAATCTTGATGATTCAAAGGATGTGGATTATGAATTGTTTTGTAACATGAATTAGATGATTTGAGATTGTCTATGAGCTTTGAACTTCTGAATATGGAAACTATGCAATTGTTTTATGATGCGGGTAATATGATTTACAACTGTTTATGTAGTTTTGAACTTAAAGAATGTGTAAACCATGGGTTGTTTTATAATATGGTTTACTTGAGTGGCATGTGTTTTATGAAATCTTTGGGTTTAAACACTGTGGAATTGTGAACTTGGTATAAGAAGTGTTTAAATGATGTTTTACTAAAATAAGACCATTGCTCCATTATGGAGATAGTCAAAGCCAATGACAGTTTTAATTGATGGTTTTGAAACACGTTACTCCATGATGGGGTGAACTTTGATTCTGAAATAACAAACGTGGTTTTGAGAAAATAAAAGATATGTTTTTCACCAATAATGTTATGGGCATTGAGATGCCAAATGTGATTATATGACCCTTCGGGGTATGAGATTTTATGACCCTTCGGGGTATGTGGTTTTATGACCCTTCGGGGTAAGTGATTTAATGACCCTTCGGGGTAAGAGATTATGTGACCCTTCGGGGTATGTGCTTATGTGACCCTTCAGGGTATGTGCTTATGTGACCCTTCGAGGTATATGTGCTTCGGTCCGGACCACTGTGTGATATAACTCTGTACCATAGGGTTCCTAGTCATTGAGACGTACACAGAGGTTCCTGTGGCTTCGGCAATTGGGGGGACCGCGAAGTACGGGTGGCTGAGGGATCGGTGCAGAGAGTGGAGGGGTATGTCAGTAGCCATCATAACCGTGTGGGTTCACTGGGCTGACGAGCCACCGAACCCGTGGCAACACGAGTGGATTTGGTGAACAGGGCATGCACTCCAGATAACCGTTGTATGGTGGACTGCTTAGTGCATCCCCCACCTTGACGGGGTGATGTGGTTATCCCTCATGTGGGCACGTGTTGACCGTGGCTAGCTACCACGTGGATACATTGTGGCCCCATGGACAAACCCGCATCCTTATGTGCTATTATGTGTATGCTTTCAAAAGCTTAATTGATTGCCAAACTTATGTTTTCAAAAGAAGTAAAAGGATGACTTGGTTTTGATAAAACTAATGTTTTTGGATGTACTTACTAGCTATGTTTATAGCTAACTGATGTATAAAAATGTTTTGTATCCGCAGGTTGTACAGAGGCCTTGGTGAGGCAGGTAGATGCCTTGGGCATAGTTTTGCTTGCAATTCCGGTAATCTTGGATTTCCATGATTTTGATAATGGTCGTGAGATTGACTGTGGTAACACCTAAAGGTTTTGGATTATATCCAATGATAAGTTTATTGTTTAAATATACGGTATTTTATTGAAATACTCCAAGAGGATTACGATGCTTCCGCGATAAGTTTACAAAAAATTGTATAAATTGAGTCTTTTGAAAAAATTAAATTTTGACTAAAAATCAGGGTGTTACATCTGATGTGTGGATGCTTCACCATATGGAAGAATGTATATATCCATAGCTGGACGGTCGTTGGGAATAGTTTGAGAGTATATTTTCTGATCAGATGATAGAGCATCATCCATCTTTTGTATGATATCAAAATTGGCCTTGCACAAGGGACATGTAGACACGTTTTTCATAGAAGCCTGTAAATAATAATTTGGGGTGAATATGGAAATAAGTTCAATCTGAAG
Organism: Dittrichia graveolens; assembly: GCA_038502395.1. Classification (NCBI taxonomy): domain Eukaryota; kingdom Viridiplantae; phylum Streptophyta; class Magnoliopsida; order Asterales; family Asteraceae; genus Dittrichia; species Dittrichia graveolens. Next base: position 83,222,519 of record JARJIL010000005.1, on the reverse strand, counting down.
GCATGAAGTAGTTTTCTTATTCGATCCTCTCTCTCTCTTTCAGAGAGGAAAGATCACTTTAGAACTTAAACAAAGTAACGAAATATTGAGTTAATAAAAATTGGTTATTTCAAAATTTGGTTAATGAGTTAATGAAAAAATGGGTTATGTATGTTAAAGAATGTAAATAAAAGATAAAATGATACCATATGATCTACCCAATTCTGTATGCATGAGAAACAAAAGCGATGTCCACATGGCCCAATTCTGATTGCTGAAATTACTTTGAGGCCAAAAAATCAACAAATACTTGGTAGACAAGAATCATAAAAGTCTAAAAAAAATCAACAAATACCCAAATCAAAACACGGGGCCAACTAGACAAGATGAACTTTTCTTTATTGATTGATTGATATTATACACACACATCTGTTTGATTATTTGTTTATATACTTGGTAGATCAAAGTTAATTTATGTTTTATTGTTGGTTTATATACTTGGTAGATCAAAGTTTCAAGTCATGGATCGACTTAGTTTAAACACACGCAAACGTAAAGAAAGAAGAATGGAAGAGTGTTTGGAGTCATGTTATGTAGTTGCCATTGTTGTAGTGTTTTTTCTTTTATCGAGTTGGATGTTAATTGTTAATAGGAAGAAGTATAAACCGAGAATTCGAAATACTTCGTCAAAGGTTGATCGGTACCCGATATTGCATAGATTGGTTTATGAGAGTGATGCGATGGCCATATCGCAAATTAGAATGAATCGAAGGTGTTTTACAAAGTTATGTGACATGTTAGAAACATTAGGAGGGTTACGAGCAAATAGAAATATGGGTATTGACGAAGAGGTTGCCATGTTTCTTCACATTATTGCTCATAATGTGAAGAATCGAGTCATAATATGTCGTTTTTATCGTTCGGGTGAAACAATTAGTAGACATTTTACTCGTGTTTGTAATGCGATTTTACGATTATATTCACGTTTGCTTAAAAAACCGGAACCCATTCCCGAAGACTCTACCTCATCAAGATGGAAGTGGTTTAAGGTGTGTATATATATATATATGTACACTTTTCAATAGTCTTTTTTTTTGCTTTTTGGTCTTTAAAATAACAAACTTTTATATCGGTTTAGAATTGTTTAGGAGCTTTAGATGGGACATACATAAAGTGTTTAGTACCAGTTGAAGACAAACCTAGATATAGAACCAGAAAGAATGACATTGCGACAAATGTATTAGGAGTGTGTTCTCAAGATATGCAGTTTATTTATGTACTATCTGGATGGGAAGGATCGGCAGCAGATGGTAGAGTTCTTCGAGATGCTATTCTTAGACCTCATGGGTTGAAAGTTCCAAGACCGGGTATGTATTATTAACGTTTTAATATAGGTTATTACTTGGTTGACGCCGGATATACAAATGGAGAAGGTTTCCTAGCCCCTTATAGGGGTCAAAGATATCATTTAAATGATTGAGGTATTTTAAGAGACAACTCGTATTATCCTATAAAGTTGAAAAATAAGATCATTATGGCATGTTGTCTTCTCCACAACTATATAAGACAAGAAATGCCAGTTGATCCATTAGATAATGATTCTGCATTGGACGAAGGAACCGGAGACGTTGGGGATGAAGACATGGATAGTATAAATTCTATTGGTACTTCAGACGAGTGGACTATGTTTAGAGATAATTTAGCTCGGTCTATGTTTGATTCTTGGAGGGCTTCACAATAATCTTTGAATTATGTATTGTTTTAATAGTAGTTGAACTTGTTTGAATTATGTATTGTTTTAATAGTAGTTGAACTTGTTTGAATTATGTATTGTTTTAATAATAGTTGAACTTGTTTGAATTATGTATTGTTTTAATAGTAGTTGAACTTGTTTGAATTATATATTGTTTTAATAATTGTTTGAATTAGGTATGTCAAGCAAAATTCGAAATTATCGTCCGTGGACAAATAATGAGGAAGCAAAGCTTGTTGAAGCTTTGGTCAACATGGTGAATAGTGGTGCATTTAAAGCCGACAATGGCTTTAAATCGGGCTATTTACAACATTTGGAACAAGTTCTAAAGACATCACTACCAACTTCAGGTTTATTAGCTAAACCTCATATTGAATCAAAAGTAAGAGTGATGAGACTTGATTGACAAATTGTACATGACATGGTTCATGGGTCAAATACTAGTGGATTTGGTTTTGACCCTCTTACCAATTGTGTGGTTGCTGAACCTACTGTTTGGGAGGCATATCTCAAGGTAAATAGTTTAATAATTATACTTATGTTATTATTTATTATTAATCGTGTTTAAAATATAAAATAGGTGATTAAAGGAGCTAAAAAGTGGAAAAACAAGTCGTTTCCTTATTTTGAAGATTTGTGTACCGTTTTTGGAAAAGATCGGGCTCAAGGAAATGAAGCTCGAGATTTTTTAGAAATGGAAGAGGAGGCCGAGAAAGAATAAACTCAACAATTGGATGATGATGATGATGATGAAGTGGAAGTGGAATCTAGTCAAGTTCCACCAAGTCATTCAACTATGCAACAAGAAGTGACATCAACGTCAAGTAAAGGTAAGAAAAGGAAGAGCCAAGTAGACCCTATGCTTGAGGCATTTCAAAATGTTGTTACCTTTCTTGGGGAGGGTATTGAAAAAATGTCAAACAAAATGAGTAAGGGGTTGAACGAGAGGAGGACTTTGACAAGAAGCGTTCTATGATCACGTTATTATTTATTTGTCAATTAATTAATTAAAAAAATTGTTTAAAAAATAACTGAAGGGCAATTCTGTCATTTGTCACAGAAACAATCCAAATCCTTTGATTGAATTACAAAACAAACAGGATTTCAAAAATGCAAATCCTGACAGATTTTGTCAACCAAACACAAGACTAGATTCACAATCCTGTCAAATGCAAATCCTACGAAATGCAAATCCCTTGACAGAATGCAAATCCTTTGAAAAAATCTGCGAACCAAACGCCCCCTAAAAGTAAGCCAACGTAAATTTTGTACGTGAACTACAACTAAATCGGAAAATTGAGTTCTTGTCTCAAACTGGTCATTGCTTTACATCTAAGGTTTTACTTGTCGTATTTTTGTTGACCGTAATTTCAAGCGATTGATTTCTAATTCAACCATGATTTTAATTAAATGGTACATTTGTTCTCAAAGAATAAAAAATAAATGCAAAATGCATCATGTGTTTTAGTGGAAATAGTATGTTTAGATGTTCAATCCCTTAAAATAAAAAAATTATGTAGATTCTCACGATGATTGTGAATGTCATGACACCTTAACTTTAGTTGTTGAAATACATTAGAATGTTTTAATCATTTTCGTCTTAAAATATTACAATTTTGGTCCTCAAACTTTTAATTAGTTCTATTTACGATACTTGAAAGAATTCAATTAGTTATATTTTTTTTTATCTTTATTAGTTTAATTATAGGAAAAATTACCAAAATAAGAGACAGAGATATAGTAATACCAAAATGAGCAAAAAAATTCGAATGTTATAATTTAATTAAAAAAATAATCAATTACCAAAATAAGCAATTTAAGTATGCAATAGCAAAAATAAGTATCAAAAGATCAATATTACCAATTTAAGCATTATTTAGCCGATAAAAGTGTCCGGTTTCGCTGATAAAAGATTCCTATTCCGCCAACCAATAATATCGCGCCACGTGGAAAAAAATTAAAAAAACCCATTTAGCCGATAAAAGGTGCCAGTTTAGTTGATAAAAGTGCTCAGTTTAGCCGACCAATAAAATCTAACCACGTGACGACGGGAAAAGAAAAAAAATCATTTCGCCGATAAAAGTGCTCGGTTTAGCCGATAAAAATGCTCGGTTTAGCCGATAAAAGCAAAAAAAGTAAAAAGATGTGTTGTCAAATCATTATTGAGTTATCAAATCGTATCGGAAGACGTGTATTTACTGTTGATAAATAGTAAAAATTAAAGTAAATTAGATGTTTTGTAATTTTTTAGGTGGTAAAAGAGGATAAATAGAAGGATAGAAGGAGTAAGTGTAAGAATAAAATCTGAATTCTCTCAAAAATTTCCGGTGACACCTCCGGCGACCAAATACCCACTTTGTTGAGTTTTCCGGCGACTTTTACCGGTGGCTTTTTCGGCGTGGGGACTTTTCCAACATCTCAATTTCTCCATCAAACCTCATATTAGAATGGTAAACCTTTTATTTCAAAAAATAAAAATTATATTTATGTATATGTATGTTTGTTTTATTTTAAATAGCATGTATATTATGTTTGTTAAAAAAGTGTTATTGTGTTTATTTATTGTTTATAAATTATTAGATAACATGAGTTTTAGTATTTCTTTATTTTTCAATAATTAAAAAGTTGTTAATTTGTATATATGTTTGTAATATTGTAAAAAATTAAATATTTGAAAGTAGAGCCGGAAATTTGAACGACTTAGAGGTGAAGTATCTCAATTTCCTAGAACTTGAGTCCGATTATAACTTATCCTCTAGTTTTAGGTGTTACAATCTGTTTGCAAAGATCCACCAAATGATCCATATGAAGAAAGATTTTCTGTCTAAGTTGCATTAACAAATGTATTTGTTTGTGTCTTTGTATTTCTATGTAATATGTTGTGTTTAATAATCTTAGCTTTAGTGAAATTTGTCTCCTCATAGTATACTTTTCTTCAGAACCGAACAGTTGCATTTTGCAAACTCTTACAATAACTCAAACACTATTCTAAGTGGCAACAAGAAACTCAGCTATATATATAAACATTACTCCATACCTTATGTTGAAACAAACACCACACTATTTCTTAAAAAACTATAGCTTCATAAATGGATCAAGATAAGGGCAAAAAAATACCACGAGAAATTGAGTCACAGCCAATGACTGCTATGGACATACGCAATGCTATCACAGAAGATGTTCAACAAACAACATATCGAAATGAAGAGCTAAGAAATGCTGCCAACATCTTCGTACGTGCAGATACGAGTAAGATTGACAAGCTTCAAGCTCTAACTACTAGAGTGGCAAATTTAACTGCAAATGAGATGGAATATTTAAACTATCTTAATAATACAAGGATTCAGGATGAGATCCTCTCACAAGATTGTCTTAGTGTGTTTAGTGAGGTTAATCATCAGATTGAAGGAAAAAAACGCTTTATGTTTCGTTTTGATAAGTAAACCGTTGTATGTTTACATATATTAGTATATGTATTTCATGTGTTTGGAATAAATAATTTTGTTTTCAAATTTTTTCTATGTAATGTTTTTTAATCGATGTCAGTTATTTTTCTCGCCGATAAAAGATGACTTGTCACAATCACTTTTAAGTTTTCAGAAAAGTACCACTCGTAAAGGAATCTTGCCGATAAAAGATGACTTGTTGCAATCACCTTTAAGTTTTCAGAAAAGTACCACTCGTAAGGGAATCTCGCCGATAAAAGATGACTTGTCACAATCACCTTTAAGTTTTCAGAAAAGTACCACTCGTAAGGGAATCTCGCCGATAAAAGATGACTTGTCACAATCACCTTTAAGTTTTCAGAAAAGTACCATTCGTAAGGGAATCTCGCCGATAAAAGATGACTTGTCGCAATCACCTTTAATTATTTTCACAAAAATACAACTCCTCATTGTTTAACAGACCCAATACAATTAACTATAATTGTCCTATAAATATGAACATGTCTAACACAAATAGTCATCAACCCTAAATTTTATCTGTATTAACATCACTGGTTTTCTAAGAAATATGAGCACTTCTGTTCCAATAGTGAAATTTTCATATGTCATTGGAGGTGAGTGGCAATTGGTCGATTGAGTTTATAATTATAGTTCAAACAACGTTATTAGACGTGTTGCACGCCTACCTGCAGTGATAACCTTTACGGACATGATTCAATTCATGTCTAGAAAATGTGGGTTTGATAAACAGATCATGCTCTCATATCAAGACCCACAATACGACTCCCCGATATACATCTGTGACGATGAAGATGTTAATGTGTTCATGGACCACGTCGTAAGGTCCTCATCCCACAATCCTATTACTTTGTTTATAGTTAAGAGCATCTCTAATGATGGTCCAACACAAACTTATGCATATGAACACCATTTTCAGCATGAAAGTCATCCTCCCACTCCTCAATATGACCATTTTAATGTGGCCTCGTTTCACAATGTCCCCGTAGACTATGTTCAAAATGATAGTCCATTCCAACAACAACCCATACCAACTAACTGCTCCCTATTCCGAACCGAATTTATCCGTACTACTGAAAAACCACTGTCTAATAACACAGAAGATAACCCGTTTGCCGAACCAGCTTTTGACGAAGGTGATTCTGAGGAGGATCAAGAAGAAAAGGAAGAACCTTCTAGATCTGGGTTCATGACATTTAGTGGCATGCCACCACCTCTTCCAGATTCCCAGGTTCTGGCATCATCTACATCCTCTTCCAGCCAAAATTCATCCTCGTGTATTATTGAAGGACAGATGTTTGAGAGCAAGGATGACCTAAAGGTCCAGCTTGGGTTGCTTCGAATACAAAGTCAGGACTTCTAACAAGATGAGGTTCGAGGTTAGATGCACAACGAAAGACTGTGCATGGGAACTTAAGTCCAAGAACATTGCAAGCACATGTAACGTCCCAATTTTTTTCAAGTATAAATAATTGTGAATTTAAATATATAAACTATGTCACGTAAATAAGTGCAGTCGTTCAGACAAAAACCCAGACGAGGTCCCGCACCCTGAACTACACGTCATACAATAATGATTCTTAAAGTAATTAATTACAAATATGAGATTCAATAAAATGTTTGTTTAACTAAATAGCGAAAACGTTTGATAGTAGATGAGCCGTCTTCACGCTGCTGGAGTTTTTCCACGATCAGGTCCTGAAAAGAATAAATCAAAAACAGTAAGCATAAAGCTTAGCGAGCACGCCTTGGAGGTCCTGGGTTCAAACCCAGGCAAAGGCGTTTAATTACTAACTTGGTGCGTGGTTTGGGGCTCGCATACTGCCCTATATGGATGTCACTGCGGACCCAGCCCACTAACATACTAACATAACTTCGCTGTTCAAAAAAAATAAAGCTTAGCGAGCACATCCACTTACACACCACACTAGGTATGTACACAACACATAATATTCCATCACCGCATATCAATTCACATAATACCGACGCAGAGCACTGACGATGATTTCACACTTGGGGTCACAGTTGACTATCCAAGCCGTACCAAGGATTTCACGTGTCTGACTGTGCCCGAGTTGCGTTTTTCACCACAATATAACGCAACCCTTCACTTCACATATCATCACATATAAGTTACACTTTCAGCACAAATAATACATGCACATACACTAATATAATGTATAAGTTAGTGTAACTCACCTGACTGCTGCAAACAATGCTCAACAGAATAAATCACGAAATTGTAAGTTTCGTCTCTACGGCTAAACACCTACAATAGCGGTTCCATACAGTTAATATTCCTTAGTCGTTGTACGAAAACGTATTTCATTTATTTATTTTATTTATTTTATTTACTCCCGCAACTGACTAAGCAAGGCTCTCGTCCTAACCCGAACTTAGGCCCAACTAGGCCCAAACCCACTCACATGTCTTATGTTTTCGGTTTGATCCATACGCGAAAACTCCATCTGATTTTGGATTGAAAACCTAAGTCCCCAATTCAATTGAAAACCCAGTTTTCAATCCAGACCAATTGAAAACCCAGTTTTCAATCCAATTGAAAACCTTAAATTTTCAGTCCAGTCGAATGAGTTTTCAGTTGCCATACGAAAATATCAATTAAGGGGAATCCTTTGTGAGGACTCAAACCTAGAGTTTTCAATTCACTTAAAACTATAGAAAGTTTTCAATTCAATTCATCTGTTATAGTTTTCAGTTACTCATCTTCATGATAGGTTTTCAATTCATTATAAATGTTCCTTTCTTCCCTGTCAACGTCTCTAAGAAATCAAAAACCAAGAAAACTCCATGAAATTAATTTTTTTTTTGAACAGCTTCGTCTTAGCAGTAGTGGCACAAGATCGAAACCGGTTGATCTAATCCGGGCCCCGGTTTCTTCTTGGTATACTCTTCTAACACTAAACCATGAAATATCTTCTTATTTAGTTATATCACTGCCAAGCTTAATCAGATTTTTAAGTCAAACTTTTACACATATGGATTTCAATCACATGATTCACTCAACCTTGAACTCTCGGCATTTTCCAAAAACGAATATATTGAACCATAACCTCAAAAATGTTATTAAAAGGAGTTATGATCCCAAGATGTGAAGAGAAAGTTAGCTATGGTGTTTTTTTTCCAGATTAAACCTTTAGATGAAGAACACCATGTCAAAACACACACACAGATACAATCTGCCGATTCAAACAAAACCCAGATTGAGCTCATGAACGACGAATAAGGATCGGGATTTCTTATTAGCTAGATCCTTAGTACCAATCGTATAAACCCTTGAAAGTTAATCGGATTTTCGTTAACATTAGAGACCTCAAATGCTGTTTCTGTTCTCGAGTTACTCACGATCGACTGGTAAAATCGAACCTCGACAGAACCAGCAGGGAAGGAACGATTATGCGAGTGAGGTTCACGGGTATTACCTTGTTCGAGTCCCACCGAGGATCGCTCGAAAAACCGAGCTCGTCTTTCTTTCCTTCGAGTTTTCCTTCGCACACGCAGAGAACAATTTCTGCTTTTGTTTTGCTGCAATCTGTGTTTGGCGGCTACAGTAAAAAGAAAAGACTAACCAAGCTAAAAGTAGTCGATGGTGGCACAAATGGGCCTCGGCCCATTTCTCTTAATCGTTGAACACAATATATATATATATATATATGTGTGTGTATATATATATATATGTATATATATATATATATGAATAGCTTGATACCCCTTGGCCCAATTTAATAAAAGTCTACTACAAATCCTATTGGTAAGAAATGTTGTTATAAAATATAATTTATAACATTAATATCACAACTAATGTGTTAATTGAAAACGGGTATTACAACAGATAACCCATGTTTCATGGTAACGAAGCTGAAAGACGAACACACATGCTCACGAACACAAATGTATCCTACAATGCGCAATGCGGGTAAGAAGGTGTTGGCAAATATCATAAAAGGCCAGCTTCAAGACCCATGTCGTGTTTACCGCGGAGGAGATATTGTAAAAGGCGCGAACGAACGCTTCAAATGTAACATCTCTTACTCACAGGCTTGGAGGGGGAAAGCGTATGCCCTCCAACAATTGCACGGAAAGCATGAGGGTTCTTTCTCCGATCTTCCAGGTTATTGTCATTATCTAAAGCTGGCTAACCCGGGTACAGTCACAGAAATATTGACCGATGATTGTTTCCGCTTTGAGATGTTGTTTTTCGCTCTAGGACCCGCGGTACGTTATTGTCTCTCATATGGTACTTATAGTTTTAACATCGTACACACAAACATTTGTTTATAACGGGAAAACTGTTTTTCAGCTTCAAAGCTTCTCGAATCACCTACGCCCAGTCATTATAATAGACGCGGCCCATTTGAAAGGAACATACCTTGGCACCAACTTCCTGGCGGTTGCAATGGACGGTAATTACCAGATCCTTCCACTCGCGTATGGGATAGGCAAAACCGAGAGTGGGGACTCTTGGACGTGGTTTCTTGAAAAACTACGATCATGCATCCCATACAAGACGTATACATTCGTTTCTAACAGGGCCGCGTCTATTGAAATAGCCATACGCATTGTTTTTCCAGATTCGTACCATGTTCTGTGTTGCCGTCATCTGCAGGTCAACCTAAACCTGAGGGTATCCAAATCCAAAAAGAGTGCATTCTTATTCTGGAAGGCATGCAAATCTTACACCATGCCTGAATTTCAATACTGGTATGTCAAGATTGGCAAGGCTGCCCCTCAGGTTTTTTCTTATCTTGAAAACATTGAGAAGAGCAAGTGGACGAGATCATGCTTCGCCGGTAATCGATACAACATCATGACCTCCAATAGCGCCGAGTCCATGAATTCTCTGTCTCGTCATGCGCGTAAACTGCCGGTGGTCATGCTTATTGATCTCTTCCGGTCAAGTGTTCAGAATAGGTTCTATAACCGTCAGAACGCGGCAGGTAAAGATATTTCGATAAAACTATCCTATATGCGACGTTTGTTTTATTATACTTGATTTTATTTTCATACAGAGAAACTCCAACACCGACTCACGATGTGGGCTGACAATAAGATACGGCGAAGGATGAGGAAGTGCTCTAACTGGCAGATAAATGGAATTACAAACTACCGGTTTCAGATTGTTGATCACAAAAATAACGTCAATATTGTTGATACGGAACAAATGAGTTGTGACTGTCGAAAATGGGAACTTTCCGGATTGCCTTGTGGTCACGCAATTGCTGTTGCTAGTTACCTAAGGCTTACCGATGCAAGTCACTGGGCGTCATTGTGGTTCACTAAAGAAACGTATCTTTCTACGTATACTAGTTGTATAAACAAGTTGTTTAATACCAAAGAGTCTTTGGCTTAGCGGTATTAATGAGTGTTAAGGTTTCCTCCCTTTATGGGGTTAAGGGTTCAAGTCCCTTCATGAACATAGGTGTATATTAAGTGGGTGTGTGAGTTTGTCGTTAAAAAAAGCCATCCTTATCCCGCTATCGGCATTGTACAACCACCGTTAATGAATAAAAGGCAGTCTGGCAGACCAAAATTTGTCAAACGTATACCGTCAAGGGGAGAACAAGTATTGTCTACCCGCTGCTCTCGCTACGGTGAAAGTGGACACAACCGAGATGGTTGCAGGATGTTGTTTCCGTCACAACAATCAAGTACGCAACCCAGTAATACCTCTGTTCAACAACCAACTCAACTGAATTTGTCACAATTTGAGCCGGATTTGTCAAAATTTCAATTTTATCACCAACTATAACATCCTTGTATTATATTTTAGAGTTTTTATCTAGTAGATAAATTCTAATAAAAATTTTCACATGGGTGTTTTTTTGCTTATTTTACTAAGAATATTATTATTTTGCTTAATTAGGCAAGCTTCTCTTAAAATATTGGTATTTAAAAAATATTATTTTATGTAGATTAAATGACCGTGCGATATACATATGTGCTTAAAAAAGTAATAAATATTACAAACTAATAAAAAATATTAAATAATTATAATACGGTGAAAAAGTGAAAATTTAAAACTCTGATAAATAATAAATATTTAAAAATAGTATGTTTAAATAGTAAAGAAATACATATATAATACATAGAATTTAGTTATCTTTTGAATTGAAATAATTTTTACAATTAAAAACAAAATTTAAAATTTTCATAGATTTAATGTAGATTACTCTTTTATTTATATTGAAAGATTGAATTATGTGTAGATATATGGGGTAGATATATTTTAAGAAATTAAAAAAATTGAATTATGTGTAGATATATGGGGTAGATATATTTTAAGAAATTAAAAAAAATTGAATTATGTGTAGATATATGGGGTATATTATATTATAGGGTAGATATATAAAAAATTTTAAAAAATCACTATGCACGCTTTTCAATAAAAAATCGGCGAAATGGACACCTTTTATCGACGAAATGAGGCAATTTTACCGGCGAAGTGGGAAAGCGTGAACGACGGCTACCGATTGTTGTGTCACTTTTATCAGCTAAATGGGTCACTTTTATCAGCTAAACCGAGCACTTTTATCGGCGAAATCAAAAAAAAAATTTAAAAAACACATGTCAGCATATGGTTGGTCGGCGAAATAGAGACCCCATCGGCGAAATTGGTGGTTATTTTAATTTTTTTTGCTTATTTTTGTAATATTTCTTTGTTTGTTGCTTAATTTGGTAAAAACCTCTTAAAAAAATCACCCATTTTGACCCTAAACCGTCACTTTAATTCGGGAAATCACAAACTGATCATAAAGAGTCACGTAATCGTTTTTTATGTTTTTCTAAGAAACGCCTGGCACACCGGTGACTATTAGAAAAGGCGTCAAAAATGAAACATGTGTCAAAGGTAAATTGATCATTCTACAGTTAAAATACTGACATTCGTTGGTTTTAATGAAATTTGAATCAACCTTTCATAATAGAGACTGTAAGTGTAATTAATGAAATTTGTGTTTTTTATAATTTCTTTAACCTTTACTACACCTATGAAATGAAGAATTGACTGCAAAATAAGCTATCTGTTTAAATCTAATTCCATTATATATAACTTAAAAGCTTTTCTTCTATGAAACATAAAAGAGATACCCAACTGACAGTTACAAACTTATAAATCTTCTTTAAATAACAACACATTGAACATTCTTATATTACACAACCCTTCAAAACCTTCATCTTACACATTTGCAATACAAATAAAAACCAAAAAAAGATCAAGAAAATGTTTTATCCACTTATGTGTTATTAGCTTCTGTTCTTCAGACTCTCTCCCTCCTAATTTGGCTTCAATTTCAGGGAAGCACTGCAAAAGGCCAAAACCAAACATTTATTAGGTCTTTGCATCATAAACAAACATTTTGGTTTTATGAACACCCCAAATAATATTACCTATTTATGCAATATCGTTTTCCTGTCGGTGGAGGACCATCATCAAATACATGACCAAGATGGGCATCGCAAACTGCACATACAACTTCTTGTCGAGGCATGAAAATGATCGATAGGTCTAGTTTTGACTTCACGTTGGTTCCTATCGGCTCATAGTATGATGGCCAACCGGTTCCACTGTCGAACTTGGTGGATGACCTTTAAAACCCACAACTCATGTCATCTTCTAACAACATTTACAAAACAAGAATCCTTTTTTATATTTGAAAACTTACTCGAATAGTGGAGTGTCGCAACAAATGCACTGGTAAGTCCCAGGGGTTTTGGTGTTCCAGTATTCCCTGCATATCAAGTTACAAAAACTTCACAAATTAGTACTCGGCTACGTGCATCAATCATGATTCAAGCTGTGAGACTGGTTGGAGGGAGACCTCTACTATATTGGTTACCCAAATTACTTTTTCAAAAAGCTGGACGCGCTAATCAGATAATCTCTTTTAGAATGCAATCGCGAGAACGCGCTAAATATTTACAGATGAACCGTGAACCAAAAACAGCCCGTTTCAACATGAACATTTTGACCAGTTACCCAACCCACACAGGCCCGCGCAGCCCATACATATTACATATTTACATAGCAATAGCATACCCAGTGAAGGCCCTTTCTGTTCCCTTCTGGCGAGTTACATAAAATTGTTCTCCAGTAAGCTTCTTCTTCCATTCTTGATCACTAACAGATTTAAAATCCGTTTTTCCTGCTTCTGCAATTGCTCAAATAGAGAATCTGTTTATGAACACCACAAAGAATCTGAACGGAACCAAAAGGGTGGCGGCCTAGTGGTAAAAGCTTGGTCTCCAAGGTTGTAAACACCTGGAGGTCCCAAGTTTGAACCCTAGGAGCATCCAAATTCCCCTTGTGGCTTCGGAGGTTAACAGAAGATGACTCCAGACTATTCGCAATGCGAATCATCGGTAACCAGTTAATACAAAAAAAAATCTGAACCGAGAAAAAGGGGTTTTGCAGAATTCGAACATATTAGTTCCTAAATCGAGCAAAATACAAGTTTAATCTCAACACACCCGTGAATTACATGTGTGCTAACATGGCATCGTAATTGTTAAATTTGCAAATATACGAATTCGCATTTTTCAGTTAAGCGATTACATAAACACAGATTCCACAAAATTCCGAGAAATAATCAAATAAAAATTGAAGAATAGGGTGCTTCAATTCTATGAAATCAAAACCTAAGAGCATCATAAAAAGACTAAGTAAGATAAAAGAGAAGGAGACCTTGGGTTGTGGCGTCTGGTTTCTGCGATGAAGAAGATGAAGAACCCATAGCGCGAATGGATGAAGAAAATCGGGTGGTGGGTATACTAATCAGAGATGGATTAGATGATTTGAGAACGGAATCCAACTGAGATTTCGAGGGAAATTGAAACCGGAGTCTGAAATTGCTGGTAGTTAAGGAATGGGAAGCCATTAGTGAACAGTAAATATGAAGTCTATAGGGAAAGGAATTAAAGAATAGTCTGGGCCGGTGGTAGCATGTGATTTGTGAACATTGAAATTCAAGAGTTTGATTGTGTGGAAATGGTTTTGACAAATGGTTGAATTTTGACCATGTGTTTATGGATCAGCCCAATTCAAGAGCCTCATGACCAAGTGACTAACCCAACTTCTTATGCTTATTCCCTTCATAGTCCATATTCTTTCATAGCATTCTCAGGCCAAGCGTACTGGTTTCCCGAATGCTTCGGATAAGTGATCGGGTGAGCTGGGTTCCTTCAGGAACACTACTACGCCTACCCCTTTAGGTTGGCATTTGGTTTCCCACACTCGAGTAACCCGTTTAATCGTTTACTTTCTTTTTTTTTTTTTTTTTTGAGTGTACAAGAGAGGGTAATGAGAGAGAAAAGATTGAGTTGATTTGAGTCTTCGAGATACGAGCTACTTGGGTTTCCGGTAAGAAAGAAAAAAAAGAAAAAGTGATGTTATAACTGGTGACATTTCAGTTGGATTTAGTTTGAAAAGACCACTATACATTGTCTCATAATATATCCTGTTAACTTACATGTTCAACATTTTTAACAGATGTTTGATATCAACCCATTAGAGAGGATAGAGTGATTCTTTCTAATGATTAAATATCACGTGTCTATTAAGAGAATGTTGGCCATAATGCCATATGAGTTATCATCATGTCATATAGCATTACTTTTGGAGTATTTCTCCAGCCACCCAACCTTGTAATAATCATACTCACTAACATTAAAATTAAAATCTGTAACTCTCTTAATACTTATTAATCAATCAAAAAACAAATAAATATAGGGTGATTTTATATATCCCTCATTAACTATCTATATAACCCCTCTTAATTTAACATATATGAGTGAAAAAACTACATTGAAAATATAGTCCTCTTAATTTGACATTTGAGTTTGTGAACGAAGGGGACTAAATAGTAGCACCCTAAATATAAAATAGAAAAAGAAAAGGGTGAAAGAAAGAGGCAAGTCTAGGCATTTAGGGGGCACAAATTAATTCTACCACATATCTTTTCTAGTGTTGTCTTTATCCTATATACTTACCTACCCTACAGTAATGGTGTGAAAATCAAATCACCCCACCCTCATCCTATCCATATCCCCAAACCACTCCACCTTCTCTTAATGATTTATCTAATGTATATTTATATGTATTTTCATATCATTTTATTATTTAACAATAAGCATAATAAAATTTGGCAACATTTCTTTATAACCGACAATCATCTTACAATTTCTGTAAACATTATAGCCACAACTCTTAACCAGAAACATACAATGTAAGAGTAGCACTTTATATTTAGTTAATAAAGAAAAAGTTGTCACCGAGATAAATACATCCTTAAGAGAATTGTTTGATAAAAAGAGAAAAAAATCAAGGAAAATCATATATATATATGGGTAAACTGTATCAAAATACAACGAACTTTGGCTAAGCTACTATTCTATACAACTAACTTTAAAATTTTTAAAAAAATACAACCAACCTACTTTTTCCTCCCATTGTATGCAAATGGTAACCTAAAATGTAGGTAACAGGTAATTTTTAATTTTTTTTCATATTTTTTAATTTTAAATTCAAATGTTCTTCAAGTGTTCTTCGATCTTCATGTGTAAACCAAGAATAATGTCCATGAATTAACCAAATTTGTTGTAACACCGGAAAATTACAAGCCATTTTTTAAAAATACGCCACGGAAGCTAATTTTAAAACAACTTAATTACATTAACCAATAATTACAAATGTACATTCATTGGGCAAAAGTCATTAACATCATCTACTACTGTTTGGTGTTACAAAATAATTGGCTCGTCTCTTTTTCAAAATAAGTATCAGAGTATGGTCAACTCTTCCTTCTTCAATCACAAACACAAACCTGCAAAACATCAACTAAGAGAAATTAGCACAAAGCTAAGTAAGTAGAGACTAAACATCAAATGCAAACATTCACAATCAACATCAATCATGTAATCACATATCCTGAGAAGTCCGGCGGTTCGGCGCAGAACCTACAACCAATGCCGGCCAAAGCAAAGGTTTACCGATAGCTTTTCACTAAATTGGCACAGTAAACTCCCCTCTGAGCAACATATGCAACAGAAAGGCTACTACTGTTCAACCAACTAGTTAGACAAGCCCAACCCAAGTCCACGTATAGCTGACTTCTCAAACGCAACTCAAAATCATCCTAAGAGCGCGTATCAACCAAATAGCCATGCAGCAATTATCAACAATCGATATCACAATCAGCAGTTCAATCAATCCAATCTCAATCCATAATCATGCATCACATCAATAATATTAACTGCAATCTTTACCATCCGCGATTAACGTCCACTCAGCTCTATTTCTGCACGTACTCGGTTGTCTAATATTACTGAGCTTTTGGATTGCCTGAAAACACAGCAATAACCAAATCAGTCTCAATCTCATAATTATATATCGATCCATATATTTATAAATCATTCACCAAACAATAACAAACAATAAATAAATACAAATTCAAACACAAAGTATCGGAATTCCCAAAACTAGCGGATTTCCAAGAATCCGCAACTCTGTGTCGGATTTAACCACTGTCGGATTTTCCTTAATCGGATTAATGTCTCGGATTTAAGATGAATCGGATTCTAAGTTATCATTTGCCAAGTTATCGGATTTAGGTATATGATTTTAAGTATATCGGATTTGGGACTAGGTTATAGGTTTCCGGATTCCATCTTCCGGTTTAGGGATCATCGGATTTAAGCTTCGGTTTTGGTTTACAAATGTCATTCTCGGATTCTGAAGCCCGGATTTAAGACTATCGGTTTTAGGCTTTCATCGGATTCAAGGTTTCGGATTTCAATCACTATGATTCTAAACTTCCGGTTTTCCAAACTATCGGTTTTCCCCACAATCAGAATTCCTTTTCTTCCCCAACAACAAAACCGATAGTTCATAAATTCATTAAATCCGCCATCTTCAAAACCTCATAACTCAAACCCAGATTTCTTAAATTTATCATATCATTCCAGAAACATGTTTTAACATCATAAACACATATTTCATGCATCAAAACACCATTTTAACATACAAATCATATGAACACAAAAACCGACCCAAAACTCATGTTTCTTTCAAATCCGATTTGACATGTTTCTTCATAAATTTATATTAGTTCTATCAGGATTCAATCTAGTAATCATTTAATCATAAAACATCTAACCTTGAACTTGATTTAAATACACAAATCTGAAAATCTGATGGTAGTTCTTCTTCTTCGGTTTCTTGGCAGAGAGTGAAATTCAAACACACACATACACACTTTGTTTAGATGATAAATGAGCAGGTCATTTGCATGCAATCTTCAATATTAAACATATTAACACACATTTCCAAGGATGAGGTGGCAAACTCATCTCTTAAAACTCCACGTACACAAAAATATACATACATGCATACATACGGCTCCATACATACAATTAAACACATTAATACTAACACATATTTTAATTAATCAAACAATTAATCACTTAATCATATTAAAACAAATAAGCACGTACAACAAACCCTGCTAATCTCCTAGCCCAGGTTTGCGGGTGTTACATCTGTTCAAATCTTAAACCAAATATGTTCAAATTATAAGTTAACCCTAATTATACACCTGAAATCAAAGAAACCCATAAAAAATTAATCCTAATCTTCGATTGTAGATGTAAACAAGGAACACAAAAGAGATAAAAATATAAATCTGAAATCAACCATGAATATTATCCCAGATCTAAACAAAGAATCTAATCAATCCATGTTAAACAAACCATCAAGATTTTGAAATCAAAGAACCCCAATCATTAAAACCCTAACCGTCAAACAAGAACACATTCAGATGTGTGCAAATGTGAGTTTAAAGGCAAAATGCAACCTTAAAACACATTCAAACCAGAACACGAAAAGCAACTCGAAGAAGAACAAGAAATCAAATCAGATGAAGTAGAGTGGAGAAATAGGAAATTGGAACCTAATCGAGCAGTGGTGGTTTGAAGCGGCGGCGGCTAGGACTGAGCATGGGTCGGTTTGGGTCGATTTTGACCCCAAACCGAACCATAACCGATAATATTGGTTAAGTGTTTTTTCAAACCGACGGGTATCGGTTTCTAATGGGGCGGTTATCGGTTTGTGATAACGGTTCGGTTTCTGTTATCGGTTTTATCGGTTAACCATTATATTAAGTTGGGTCAAACTTAGTAGGCTTCATGTAACGCCCCAAGGTTCGTAAATAATTATTTATTTACCTTATTTAATTAGTCCAGTATGGTCGAGAATTCCTCAAATTTAAATAGGAGATGTTTAATAAACTAGAGGGGTTAAAACTGTTAAATTAAAAAGTTAAATAAGTGCAGGGACTGAATGGTCATTTAGGCAAACTAGTATATATATATATATATATATATATAGACATATATTGACTTTAATAAGTGAATATAAGCCATATTTCTAGCAGATAAACTCAAGAACACAGCTACAATCGTGGGCATCATCTGGAGCAAGGAATTAGCAGCCATAGAAAAGTGGTTTTAGCATACTAATAATCCTAGTAACAATAAAGTATGATTGCTATAGCCAAATCTTAGTTTAAGTGAGTCTATCTTGGTTCAATTGGTTGAATCAATGATCAAAGATTGCTATTTATGTTTTATGTTAGTTCAAGTGTTGTTTAGCAGCATAGAGGGTGTAGGAAAACACCTTCAACTGTTAAAAACGAGTTTGGTATGAATTTTGGCCAAGAACAGCGTCTGTGCAGAAACAGAGTCTGCTGAGTCGGTAGTTACACGGCCCGTGTAGCCTTAAAAAGGCCGTGTAGCTAGCCCGTGTATAAAGAACATGGCCCGTGTAGCAACCTAAGGCGGTGCTAGGTCATGTAGCCTTACATGACCGTGTAGCATGTGATAGACACGGCCCGTGTTCGGTACACGGCCCGTGTAGTAGCAGTGACTAACACTGGCCATGTAGCTAGCCTTGGCCGTGTAGTATTCAAAGTACACGGCCCGTGTATCCCTACACGGACGTGTATGTCCATTCACAGATCAGATTGTACAATCTGTAATGCTTAGTTTGTTTATTTGTATAGGGAAGCAATCAAGTTAGAAGTCGACACTTACCAGGATATCACCAAACCAAATTGTGAGGTGAGTTTACTTATCCACATTTAGCAAGTAATAGTTAAGTAATTTGATGTGCATCATGTGATACTATTATTGTTATAGTTATTATGTGACAGTATCGTTCAGCTATACTATAAATATCAGATTAGAGACAGAATACACGATTACCTTTAGGGCAATTGTGGACCAGAACAGTATTAGATAAGCGGTTGCACAGGCGGTGTAACCGTGTACTAGAACAGTATTAGATTGCTATTGCAGGTAATGCTGCCGGGATGATACACTCTACAGGGAGACCTTGTAATGCATGTTTTATGTATTTATTTCAGTAGTATGCTCACTAAGCTTAGCTTACGCTCAGTGCATTGTTTTGCAGATGACGCTGGTACGAGCAAGGGAAAGGCCCCAGTTGCTTGACTTGTTGGATGGCCCCGATCTTTGTATAAGAAAAACGCTAAAAATGTGTTTTGAGAATACCAGACTACTCTTTGTATAATATTGTTTTTGTCAAAACTCGGAACAGCTAATTATTTAGTAATGTAAATATGTTTGTAAATTATCAGAAAAAGAGGTGTTACAACTTGGTATCAGAGCCAAGGTTTAAGGGATTTGGACACACATGAGTGTGATGTCTGAAGTTAAACCATGGTTTTGAGATTAAGCGGAGCTATCCCTGGGGCATTAACCTTGGTGAGCATACAGGTAATAGAAGCTTTCAGTTAGTAGTTGTATAGTAAGGTTAAATATGAAGTAACTTGATTTGCATGTGAATTAGTTAAGTAGTAAGTGTTATGAAGCGGGAGTTCGATTGGTTAAGTTAAGCATGAGTAAGGTATAATGTGTTTATAAAATATAGGGACCGTATTATTATAAACACATGGTACATACATGAGCTTGGTAAGACCATGACAAACCCTGTGTAATATGTGTGTTAGTAGAATTGATAAGTTATGTAGTTCCAGTTCAGTACAGATACAAATATAGAAAATTGTTAGTATGTGTTAAATCAGAATGTTTGTTTTCAGTATGGAGAAAGTAGAGAAAGTCAAAATGGGACCTACACAGCCATCTGAAACTAGACGATCTCGGGAGACTAGAGATACCACTGTTTCAGATGCAATTCATATTCCAACAACCGGAACCTCCGGTGGTGATACAGAGGACACCCCAAATACGGAGGAGTTTCAGACTTATGAGGATAACACTATGAAAGAAACAGTAGCTATGGAGGTTAGCAAGGCATTGCAAGAAACCGACCCACTATTTATCGGTTAATGAAATTTTATAAACCGAACCGTCGGTTTTCATTTGGTTCGGTTTTAATGGTTCGGTTTTAACAGTTTTATCGGTTGCGGTTCGGTTTTTCGGTTAAGATGCTCACCCCTAGCGGCGGCAGTGGTGATGGGTTGAAAGCGGCGTCGGCAGTGGTGGTGGTTTGAAGCACCATGAACCCTAAATCGAGATCTTGGAGAACTGAACATGAAGGCGACGGTGGTGGTGGTTTGAAGCACCATGAACCCTTAATCGACATCTTGGGGAACCGAACGTGAAGGCGGTGGTGGTGGTTTGAAGCACCATGAACCCTAAATCAACATTTGGGAGAACCGAACATGAAGGCGACAATCGTGGTGGTTTGAAGCAGTGTCGGCAGTGGTGGTGGGTTGAAGACGACGCCAGTGGTGGTGGTTACCATATGAAGTCAGTGGCGGTGGTGGTTACCATTTAAAGCAGCGGTTGTTTGATGAGGCTAGAAGGGGAAATCATAAAAAGTGTTGAGGATTGAAGACCTGGAAAGTGTTCATGAATTGTAAGAAGTTACCATATTTTTTTAATTTTAAGGATAAAAAAATTAAAAAATTAAAAAAAAATCTTTTACCGGTTGTTTACCGGTTTTTAAGGGTAAAGTTGTATACAACGAGATAAATAATCAAGTTCGTTGTATTTTTTAAAAAAATTTAAAGTTGATTGTATATAATGATAGCTTAGCTAAAGTTCAATGTATTTTAAAACAGTTTACCCTATATAAATTCTATAAGTTTAACAATTTAAGAGGGCAAGCCACAGCATATAATTTGGTGTCTTGATGTCAATAAGTTTTTGTATCATTTAATTGATGGATTATGTGCTAAATCATGGTTGGATCCTAAAATTTAATGTTGTGACAAGTGAAAATACAATGGAGTGGTGGAAGTAACCAATCACGTACTCGGTATTCTAATGATCTCGTTCATATTAAATAACCAATTTAATATTACACATGATTGAAATACTATACAAAGTTTTTTAAGCGCTTCTTATGTAATGTTCCAATGCAATCCTTAATCATCTTAAATACAATACTACATGACAAGAACCATTGAAATGCATATCTTAACTCACATTTGAATATCTAAGACATGAATTTTGTATAACCAGCAATATCAATGAAAAGAAACCAAATGCAGCAATGATTTATAAACATGTCAACTAAAAAGACCAAAATATGTTGAATTTGTTATTAGAATCATGATCTAAAATACTAACACAAAAAAAAGTACAATTCATGCTTTTAAAGTTTTGCTAGTCCTATTAAAACTACTTTGAAGCTAACACACAGATCTTTTCATGTAAACAAATCAATCTTGTTCCTTCTCATTTCTTGGTACAATCTTGTACTTCCCTGTTGATTGTTGCTGCAAACAAAACAAGATCCAATTACATCACCACAAATAAGATAAAACAATTCTGCAAGTTTTTACAGACTATACATCTTGGAATACTCAATAATCAACTTTGAATAGACTGTTTTCAAATTGATTATTGACCCAGAAGTCAAAACAAATCATCCAAAATGTAAAAGGAGAAATCTTGGATTACCTTCATCCACAAATCAGTATGGCTTTTACAAAATCCAGCAACAATTGCACCTTTGTTTCTCCCTTCCTTATACTCAATACACAAATCTTCTTTCAACCCACAAGTCACATGAAATCTCAAACAACACTTTTGCTCAGAGCAATCAATAACACAGCCATTTGATTCCTTGCAAACATAACACTTTCTCCCCCATCTTCTCTGCGGAACCACAGAACAATCAATCCCTTCTCTGCCTTCTGGGTCACAAAAAAAGACTTCGGGAATGAACAAAGCACATACAATATGAGCCCAACGACCATCATTAGTAGGCTTCAACGCACCACCAGTAATCGGACATAAACAACAACATAAACCCTTATTTTGATCATTACTCAAACATTGAGAACAGAACCAATCGCCTTCAGGAACACCCTTAGTGAGTGGATCACCATAACAAGTGGTGTGAACCATTAAATTACACCCATCACAGAATACAATCGGATCTGATGGATCTCCATCTGTGCTTTGACACACAGCACATAAAATCCCATCTTCATCCTCATCAATTTCAGTGACAGGGGTTTGATTTTGATCTGATTTTGGGTCATATTCAAGGTTTAGGTCAAATGAAGAAAAGGGTTTATCGGGAAGAAGATTTGGGTGAAGAGCGCATATTCTTTTTTTGGCGGGTAAGCAAACGGTGGCGGCAGCTGCGGCAATGGTATCAAGATTAGGGGAAAACGGCTGCGGGTCTCGGGATTCTTTCCGTTTTTTTGCCGGCAGGCATGAGGAAATCGGAGAATTGAAATGTTGGTGATTAATGGTGGGGTTTTCTTGGTGGATAAGCTTGAATCGTTTGTGAGGAGGCAAGCTATGAACTTTGTTCTCCATTGTTGAGGTGAGGTGAGGTGTGGTGCAGAGAGAAAGAAATGAAGTGACGAATTGTGGGAGAAGGATTGCGGTTTTTTAAATGAACGATTGAAAGAAAGAAACCCGGGAATAAGAAAAAAGAAAAAGGATTCGGGGGAAATTTGAAACCGGCGGGAATGGAAATTAGAGATCCAGACTTTGAATTTTGACTAATTTTGAATTCAAGTTTAAAAGTCAAAGTTTAAGGCTCCAATTTTTTACACTTGAAACTGCTGGTTTTTTATTTTTCCCACATATTATTTTGATTTAAACGTTTTCGGTTTAGAATCTATTTTGAAGTTTGAACTTACGTACCGTATTTTGGAATAAAAATTTTTTCTCTCTTCTGTCTATTTTTCCCACATATTATTTTGATTTAAACGTTTTCGGTTTAGAATCTATTTTGAAGTTTGAACTTACTTAGCCTTATATTTTACAAGCTCGATCTAGTTAGGAGTTATGACTATTTAGTAGATAAAATAAAGGTTGTAGTGATGCTTAAAACACATAATCTCTTTATGAAAATTATTAAATTTTTTTTTAAATTATTAATGAAATATTGATACGTACTAAATGGACTATTAAAAGTTCGTTTCTATTATATTTAGGTGTTATTTGTTTTCGAATAAATAAATATCTTATGTCTTATTTTATGTATTTAGGAGGAGATTAGTTTAGAAGGTCTTAAGCTTGAAAAGATGTGAAAAAAAAGATGTAGTTTTTAACTTCTCAATATAAGCTAAAATAAGATAAAATAAAGTCTTATTATAAACAAACAAGCTTATTTAAAATGTCTGCAGACGCGAAAACTTTTCTTTAAAAAAATAAATAAGTTTATTAAAAGTTTTTTAAAATAAGAACAAACAAAGTCTTAGTGCACCATACATTTAATATGTTGGTGTTTCTCTTTAAAAATAAAATAAAAAATCTTATCTTAGGATATAATAATAAGAATAATGTAATTATTGGGGATAGTTTTTTAGACGGTTTTATCTTGCTACAATGTTCTTACAAATTTCGTAATGGTGTAAGGAGTGGTAACACTTCATTATATCCGTCATATTGCCACATCAGTTTTTTATTAATATCACTTAATCTACCACTCAGTTTCATAATGGTCACTATTCACCACATTAAATTCTGGGACTCACTTAAATACTCAGTAACAATCAAAAATTAAAAAAGAAAAAAGAAAAAAAGTGATAAACTGATTTGGGTCCACCATTAATCAATCACACTACTTTTTAGTATGTGGTAGTTACCACATACACTGTTCCACCACACGGTTTGTTTTCGAGTTTTTAAATAAAAAAAAAGAATGAAAAAACTCTCCCTCTTCCCATCTATACCACTTTAACTTTGAAAGGACTAAAGTGATACATAAAGGACTGTTGAGACAATTAACTCTTGATTTAATATCTTTATTTCATTCTACAAAATTAAGGGTACAATTTTATTTACAATTCCTCTCCAAGTAAGGTCTTATTTTGTTTTGTAATGATTGTGTTGCATGTGTTGACATTGTTGGGTAAGGACATTTTAATAGTTTTGTAGTTATTAAGTACTTAGACACCATTTTTAAGTACTTGAAAAATATTTTCTATTTGATTATATTGTGTTTCGGGTTTACTTGTACAATACACATGTGTTCACGTGTCCTTAAACTAATTCAGCAATTCTTAATTAAACATAGTTCCGCTACAACGATCAAAAATCAAATATCATTTGAGCTGCTAAATGCGACTAGTTTTTAATTATTCTTAGACTTCGTTTACAAGTATTACAGCAATTAACATACATACGACATGACAAAAATACTTTCAAGCATAAAACACACATCTTTAATCTACACATATGTTCACAGTAAGACTTGAACCTTTGACATGAAAAAGAAAATGAAACATCTTGAAATCACTTTAATACTGTTAAGCTATAAACCTTTTAAATATTAAATTCAATTAATTTTGGCATGAACATTCAAAACATATAAGTAGAAATTTTAAATGCACAACTGGCAATATGAATGACAATAATTAGTCTAGCTATGGACGATCTGTCCTTGTCTATAACACGTCGGCTTTCTAAATATTTCGGTATGCTCCAAATTTGGTAATTGGGTGTGGGGTAATTACTTATGTAATAATTGATCCGTTCATAACAGTTTTTAGCCGTACATAACAAGATACAAGTTAATAATACATACAGTTATTATGTATGGTTACTTTTGTTGTGTACGAATCACTTCTATTACGCGATATATAATTCCGTCGATAATTAATTAATTAAAGCATATATGTTATAAAATTTAGGGGCTGTCAACATCTTGTATGCCATCTTGTTTTATTAACCGAGTATAATAAGGGACACCACTGACATATACTAGTGCCCCCACCCCCACCCTCACCTCTCCGGTTAACGACGTTGGCTGGACCACTAACCATATCTTGCCGTACGTCCCACCATGTGACTCGATGAATAGGTCCGACCCCATCGACGCTCATTACTTAGCCGCCGTGCATACACGCACCTTGAGCCCGCTTCATTTTAACCCCCCCGGTCGAGTTATCGAGTCAGTCAACAATGGCTGAAATTGAATTCAGTTCAAGCTAAATAAATGCAACTACTTTTAGTTCTTTTTTTACTCCGACACGTACTTTTATTAAAAATATTCTTAAATCTTAATATAAGATGACAAGAAACCGAAAATCGTGAATTATTACAGAATCAAACATACGTTATACAATACATTCATCGATCCTTTTATTACTTGTTCGATCGATCATGCATTCGTGCATCTTCTTTATTATTTGGGTGTTTTGATGTACGCAAGATTCGTCAAGTTCCCAACTCTCGTCAACGTCTTCAACTCATAAGCAATCCAACATCTCGATCGATCTGTGTGATAGAAGTACCCCAAACACTTGCAATCACTCGTGCATTTACTCTCACACTCGCTTTCTTTCCTTTCACTTCCTCTCGTGTACTTGATCGTAAAATGATCAACACCTTCAAGCTTATAATAATAAAAGTCGGTAGCTTTACAAGATGTCACCTTTTTAGCCTCACAGTCTTTGCTCCAACCGGTTAACCCGTTCGGAGTCGGGCAAGCCACACACTGGTTATCCTCACATAACCCAAACTTCCCACATCTTTCCGGTAACTGGCACTCGCCTACCCTTGAGTCCCTGTCCAAATACGCGTAGAACGGGTCCCACGCGTAGTTCTGAATGTCGGGACTGTATGTGAAGTATCTAAGGTTCCCATCTATCCCGAGTCGAAGATATGTTAACGTATTGTTGTATTTTGTGAACACAGCGTTACTCTGACTTTGTTGTATCGAAGGGTTTGAATTCGTTACATTGAAAAGAAAAGACAAGAACCAAATAGAAAAATCATCATCGTAACGTGGACTCGAGTCAAGAGTTAGAGTGATAAACCTACTCGTGTCATTGAATATCCATGGATTTTCTTCCCAATAAATGTAGCTCTTGTAATATAAAGCTATCCTTCGGGGCTCCAACGTGAAGCTATATGGTCCGTTGATGTTGTCCTTGACCGAACCGCGGCTCACGAGCTTACTCACACCACTGGCTCGGAGAGACTGACCAACTAAGAGAGTGTCGGTAGGTGAATCAAAGCTTTGCCATATGAAGTTACCTTTGGCATCATGAAGAACCATGTTACCATTAGGAAGCAGCTCGAACCCGACGACACCTTTGTTGGCGGTGTTGGTTTGCCAGACAACTTGACCATCAGCTTCAGCTAGGACAAGGTTACCGTCTTTACCCAATGCAAAGGTGGCGTTTTCGTGAACCGGGTTCCCTCGGTTAGCTTCCCAAACCCAGCGCATGAGGTTTTCTGAACGAACCGTTCCCATACGTAGAGCTAAAGTGTAGGAATTCGGGGTGGTGTTGTAGAAACAAAGTTGGAATGGGCTGCGGGCGATGCTAAGAACACGATAGGTTGCATCGTATTCGACGATATAGTCTCCGAATTCGCCTTCATTCACATAAGTGAAGGTCTCAGAAGAAGGGACTGTAGCTCGAGAGATGAAGAATGATAGTTGAAAGCATAGATAGAGAACAAAAATAGAACGAAAAGCAGCCATTTTTGGTTGTGTTTGAGATCATGATTAAAACATATATATATATATATATATAAAATTTGCGAATGGATTGCGAACTGACCAATATTTCAAAACTAGTCAACTATTGTAGGCCATTTGAATATGTATTATTATTATTATTATTATGTCTAAAGATAAGATGCAATATTTTTAGAGAAGATGTAGTGATTTTATATTAGATGTAGTGGTTTTTAAACAAGATGTATTGGTTCTTAAATAAGAATCCACCGATTAATTCGTACATGATGGACTAGTTTTAAGAGAACTTCATGTTTTTTATTATTATGCAATGATTTTAAGTTGGATGCAATAATTTTATAAACTAGATGCAATGTTCCTAGAGTTCTCATTTTAAGAGTTGTTCTCATTGGATCCTCACCCTATATATATATATATATATATATATATATATATATATATATATATATATATAAACACTATATTATAAAGCATTTAGACATTTTGCTTAATCTCTTAAATTTTAAGTCTTTAAAAATTACTAAATTACCCCTCATATAAATTAAATGGAAACTATTATATAAAGTAACTATTAAATAGAGTTAATAAGAATCTTATATTCTATTTTAATAACTAAACCTTTCATATTTAAAAAATTCAAATAAATTAACTTAATTATTAAAAAATACTTTCATAATCAAACCTTTTATATTAAATATTATATTATGTAATAAATATTTTAACATAATTATCAGAAAATGTGTACAAGTATAACTCATAAATCTGAATTATCTATAATAAGAATTTATAAACATATATTTTAAAATTTTGTAAATAGCTCATATAATTAATAGTTTCAAATTAGTTTACTATTTTCTTAATCTCTTAATTTTAAATAGTTTCAAATTACTAATTTACACTCGGTATTTTCATGCAATTTAACTTATTTTATAAGTAAAGACTTTTTTTCTTATTTAATTATTCTTAAAGTTTATTTAAAAATAATAAAAGAGTTGAAGAATAGGAAAATAAAGAAAATAGACATGTTACCGATGTAAAATTATTCGTTGTCATCGTATTACGTAAATTTTCAAAACGAACAAGTTATCGAGTAGAAACTATTTGATGTCGCTGCATTGCGCGGGTACTATGCTATATATATATATATATATATATATATATATATATATATATATAGAGAGAGAGAGAGAGAGTTGTTTTACGACGACTAACTAGGATGGATCATCAAAAGTGTGCCATGCATTGTTGATCTTTGAATTTGCTTACTTAATTTCCCTTAAACCAACGGTACCATGCATTGACCTGCATAAACTTGCTTGCTTAATTCTTAAATATTCAAAGTGTGCATGCGCAGCAGCTCAAGTGTCCGTAGTTCGTAAAACATTATAGTTTTTATTAAATTATGAACTAATCACAAGTAGAATATATATCTAGCTAGAAGTATCTATATAATATGAAATTTTGATTCAAAAATATTATAGTCAAAGTAAAATATATTAATAAAAAATTACTTTTTTTAACATGCTAATTGTATGTGATGAAATTCTATTCCTCATATATAGGCTCATATAAACCAAACATGATAAAGGAATTTCATAGATTATTTCATTCTACCACTCATTCCATTACCGCATTCATTCTATTCCTTTTGTCTTTTTATTCCGTCCAACCAAACACGCATTTAAAGTGTTAAACTCCGTCGGTCTATCATGAAATAATACAAAATACAGTTAAACATATTAATTCATACACTATAAATATACAGGTTTTAAATAAATAAAAATGAAAAAGAATAGTAAATTATAGATAAAACCACCAAACATTCAACTATTATTCCAGCATAACGTATTCAAGAACGATAATATTATGGGATGGAAATATATGTAAGCGAGTAATGTATATATTTGTGGCCCTGTGGGTTAACTCCATGACTTGACTTGTTTTTTCCTAGATAAATACTTATTTTTTAAAAACGTTTGTTATTAAACAAACATATTTAGTGAAGACTGTTACGTATATACGCTGTAAATTTTATTTTTACTTACTTTTTAGAAGTGGTAAGTTATCGCTTCAACCTTGCAAATATTCACATACTTCAAACTTTAAGACCAAATTGATCGATGTAGGTGATTTTTATATTCATAATTTAGTACTTTTTACCACTAAGTTATTAAGTTGTAATCTATACTAATATATAAAGCATTTAACACACTCTCTCTTAAATGTCTTAATCTCTTAAATTTTAAGTCATTTGATATTACTAACTTACCCCTTATTTAAATCTTAAAAGAAAACTATTAAATATCATTTTAATAACTAAACTTTCTATAAAAATAATGTTTAAAAATGTCAACTCAATTCAAATTAAATTTCAACCTATAAGATACTACTCAAATTAAAAATTGAATAAAAAAACCTCCATAAAAATATTATATCATATACCAAATAATTTAATTGAAGTATTAGAAAATTCGTATAACTAAAACTCATAAACTTGATAACATGTAACCGAATTTATAAATACTCATATAAGTAAAATAAAAAGTTTAATTTATAATATATTTAATATTATTTTACTTGAACTCTTAAATTTGAAGTAATAGAAAATTACCAATATAGTCTTAAATATATTTACATTTTTTAAAATACACCAACCCAACCACTAATATATTATTTCATACCTACACAATTTCTCATTCAAATCAACACAATTCACCAAGTCATTGATATGTTTTTATCATCTTATTTTATAAGTAGAGATTGTTTTTTCTTATTTTATTGTTTTTCAAAGGTTATTTTAAAAAACGAAATAGTTGATAGATAATAAAAAAATAAGTAAAATGGAAAAGAAAGAACAAAATGGACATACTGCAAATGAAAATTATTCGACGTCATCATAATGTGTGTATACCATACCCTATGTTACCGAAAACGGACATATTATCGGGAATGATTTTGTTATCGTCGCCGCATTGCGCGGATAACATGCTAGTGTGTGTATATATATATATATATTAGTGGATAAGGCTATCCGAAGATAAAATATTAAAGAGAATATCCAATTTTCAAATTGTCACATATTCGTCTAGAAATACCAGGGTATATATTATTAAGTCAGGACATTAAAAATGAAAAAAAAAACAGTAATCCTTCGTCGTAGAATTATTGTTCACAAACAAAAAACACATATAATCTCTAACTATGCAATTAATGAATATCTAATTAGTGAAAATGCCAATTTTAGCCATAAATTTAATATATTATTGATTTGTAGAAGATGTATTAATGATAATTAAGTTTTTAGAAATTGACAATTATTTTTAAAATAAACTAAAAATATATAGTAGATAATAATTTTAGGACAGAAAGAGTAACTTAAGTTAAAATGAGAAATGCCAATATCAAAATTTCTTATGTTAGCGATTTAGTGTTTTAGTTATGCAAGTGGTCAAATCTATATATTACATTCATCTCTCACATAAGCCGTAGCTAAAGCATTTAGAAGCTACAACTTTTATTTAGAGTTGAAAACTAAAATTTTAGTTATACAAAAATATCTGACAAAGTAATTATAGCTATAGCTTAAAAATGTAAAAAAAATACAGTGACACAAAAATAAATATTTAAATAAGAAACAAAATTAATTAAAGGTTATTTATGTAATTTGGGTATTAAAAGCTTCCGGCAACTATTTTGAAGCTTTTATGAGCTTAATTTTTTAAAAATAAAAGCTTAAGCTCCTACAACTAAACAAAGCTAGTGAAACTTATTTTTTAAAAACTAAAAGCTACAGCTCTTAAAAACTTAGAAAAGCTCCTACAAACATACCCTTTGAAAGAGAGCAAGAAGAAAGACATAAACTCTTGGATCAAATAATTTAATTAACGGATAATATATATAATTTCTTGCTTTTTTAAAAAAAATGAAAAATGGTATACGGGTCACGGGTGTTACTGTATATATTCTCTTTCCTCGATCATTTGAGAAATGGTCCAAATGGATAAACCAAATAACAACTTCAATTCATTCTGCAAGGCCAAAATTAAAGAAATATTTATATTGGTTAGTCTTATTACTAAATAATAATCAATCTAGATAGGACCAAGCATGAGTTGGTTTAGGTTGGTTTTGGATCAAAATTTTTTACCCAAAACCAAACCATAACCAATAATATCGGTTACTGTTTTTCCTGGCTATCGATTTTGGTTTTTATTGGGACAGTTATCGGTTTCAATATTCCAAAAATGATTAACAAAACAAAAATAAATCCATCAAGACCCAGAGCCCTTGTTTGTTTCGCAGAATTCGAAGGGATATAATTAATTTAAATTCCATCCAGCCCACCTACGGAATGAACATTCCAAAGAATAAGATTTCATTCAAAAAACAAATTCACCAAACGCAATACATCACGGAATTTGATTTCAAATCAATTCCATTATTTTGAATTCTGCGTAACAAACGGGACATTAGAGAATCTATACTTCAGTGTCTGTGAACGGAGCTTCTAATCGAATCGCATAACTTGGGTTAAGTTTTTAAAGAAACTTACAGAACAACGTTACTAACTGGAGATTGCAGACATACTCTTTTATTGCCGTTGGGTCATCAGTCCAGTAAGCGTCCACTTGCATACCTCGTTAACGATTAAAAAAACAGAGAGAAATTTATCACGAAATTCGTTAAAGTTATACTTTAAAACAAAAGAAAAGAATATGAAAATGGATGTGAGGACCATAAATGCCTTTATTAATTATTATGACCCACAATACGTTAGCTTTACACCAGAACCGGATGATATTATCCACACACAAATATTAATATTCTTTTAATTTATGTGTATGCCTTTTTTCAGAAGCGATAATATATTGCATCTCCTACAGTATATATATATATATATATATATATATATATATATATAACAATAATCCAAGCATAGGAACCCACCAGCAATGGCAACTTCTTCAGTTATGCTGATTGTCTTCTTCTTCATCCTCTTTCAATTATTTGTATCCATTTCTGAAGCCATTCTTCCTCCCAATCAACACCTTTAATCCAAACACCATTCTCAAACCACCGCAAAACCACCATGGTTCCGACCCGTTCAGGCAGCATACTGACACATGCCCAAGCTTCAGTAATGCGGGATCCAAGGTGCTGACAGAATTGGCAATCGATGGAACTCGAATTGAGATTGTTAATAAAACTGTTTATCTGCCTTCTGGTTTATGAACAAAACAGGTTATTTCATTCAGATGAGCAATTTGAATAAAACAGTTTTGATAAGCAATCTCAAACAGTGCCTTCTCCGAGACATCCATCAAACACCGATTACTAGTCGCTATCCAGGATTTGAAGAGCTGCAAGATTTCGTTTATACCCTTAGCAATGTTTCTTGTGTGTGTAAAGGATGAAGATAAAGAATTCACATAATATCATCCATGTATTATTGAAATGTAACTGTTTGTCCTTCTCTTGTTTCAACTTATTGATCTAACAAATTTTTTAAAGGTTATAACATGAATATGTGACCAAATTAAGCTGAGTCATGATCTAAAATAATCCTTTTGCCTATCATATGTTTCACCTTTGATAGTTCAAGATAGTAGAGACTAACAGTTATATTTATAAAATGTGAGTTGTCTTTAGTCTTTATAAAATTCGCTTTGTATTTCGGTTCTTGGTTCTAGATTCAAAACCAGAAATGATCAATTTTTTTCACAACATAAATGACATCGCCTTCCAGAACTCGCAATAATATCGTCTTAAAAACTATATTTTCCACAGTAAAGACCATCCCAGATATTAAATTGATTCATAAAAAAATATATAGGACCATACTGATTCTAAACCCGAAACCAAACCAGTATAAAATCTATCAAAATTGGTTTGCTTTCAGTTACATTCGATTATAGTGTTTGGTTTCGGTCTTTGCAACATAATGTATTTTTGTAAATATATATTCTGTTTATCTCAAATAAAAATTAAAAGAACAATCAACTATATTTGTCAAAATAAGTCAAATACCACTTATTTTATATTTTGTGATGACAGCAAGCAAAGGTATATGATCTAAATGAAGAATCTGAAACGCGTACAGGTGTTTTGTAACTTCACTGTTTGATTTCGCAGCCAACTTCAAAATAAATGAAGAGCAGTTTGTACAAGGATCGAGAGAGATTTCAACCACAAAAGCAACGGTGACAATGACTAACATTCATGCACGCTCCCTCACTAGATTATGTGCCCACACCTGCTAAAAAGGAAGATTGCAGAAAATCAACCCAAACTTGGAAAATCGAGTGTCAAGAATTAATTGTTGATGCCCAATGAGACAATTTTGAAACCAGAAGAGCGCAGAGTTGTAGATTTGAGCAATCACATCCTTTCTGAAAATAGAAGTGCAATACATTTAATTTCATGGGTCCGGATCGTAGTGTTGGTAATACTCTCATTCGAAAGTAAAGATCAAAGTGGAAGGAAACGAAAAAGGGTCCGGATCGTAGTACTGTTAGTATCCATCTAAACTTGCAAGTAAATAGGAACTTCTTTTTGGGTAGAATTGTAGAATGAAATTGTCATCATCAAAGGGTTCTTTTTCATGGCCTAATGTTGCAATATCTATGGTACAAAGGAAGTATCCCCCTGATATAAACTGTTAAAGATAAAGGTGGAAATTCAACCCTTCTAATTACAAACAAGTTAGGGTTTTTTTTTTAATCACAAAAAGATCAAAAAAAATTTAGCTATAGTCAGAAAAGGGTGGGAAAATCAGCCAGAGTGTAGTTTCATGCATACAACCTTGTATACTGCTTTATTCCAATAAACAGGTATTGTAATCATATGTAACGCTTTGAATTCATATCAAGTGTTTGTGGGTCACCTCAAGCAACCAGTTTCAACCCACGCTAAAAGATCACCCGTTTCAAAATGACCTATATTTAAAGAAAAAGTATACAGATATAAAAATCAGCACCGTTTTTTGTGAAAATGGATGATGACATTCTCTATGCAAGAGTCCTCCAAAATTGATTCCAAAGTAACTCATCCTTCGTTCAAGGTGTAACTCATCCTCCGTTCAAGGTGTCTGTCATCAAAAGGTTCTAACTGATTATTGAATTTACCCAAAATTTATCAGGCGGAGAATTAAATTTTAAAGACCCTGCTAAACAAATGAAGAGGCGTCATCTCAATAAAAGAAAACAAACATAACCACCCATGCACCAAAATATCCCCAAATACAACAGATTTAGTTTAAGAAATTTACTATTTTGGAAAACTATGAAGCATAAAACTACAAACTCAACAACTCATCATAGAAGCCCCAACAATAATTTCATGCATAAAAATATCCCTCAAGAAACGAAAGTTTGTGTAAAGAGCTAATTAATAAAAGCCTTATTAAAGGTAAAGAGGGAATTTCGTTGGTATATATGGCTCTATATTGCTATATATGCCTATACTTATTTAACATTTCATTATTTAGACCAATAACAACAATGACAATGTGAAAAGAGAGAAGGAAAAAAGATCAACTGTAACAACCACCTTTTCAAGATTTCGTTTGTCGAGGCTGGTAAAGTGTTGATTTGCCAAATGCCGAATTGCACACCTAAAACGTGAAATCAAAGTGTCAACAACATGAATAGTGAAGCAATGTAACAAACTGAATAGCAAATAACAACACGTAAATAAGATTTTGAGAACAGAAAAATCTAAGCATCATTATGAATCAGAAAATGGTAATGTAACTGATAAGCACACAGCATAGTTGATGACAAGACCTAACATGATATGGTAAATTGGTAATATATCCTTTTAGAAGTGATTATAGAAAAGAATACCTACACGTCTTCTAAGTTATATTACTTGACCCAACATGCATAAATGATTAAATTCTAGAAAGAAGACTACAATGCTAGTATATCACACCATCTTACAATTTTTAAGTAACAAAAGTCTTGAAACAAAAATGCATTTTCAATGAATGACAAAGGCTCAATTCTTACACTATTATAAGGACAGATCAGTGCATATATATTCACGATCTCTCTTAATGACAAATTGCATCCCTCCCAATGAAGACTCAATAATTATGTTTTCACACCATAACTTAAGTCGATAAATAGCAGCATACACGTAGTCAAGACCACTTCACCTCCGATTTCATTGCAATATCCAACTTTGCTAATCATCTGTAGTTGGATATGTCTTATAGTAGATAAAATAGCTGCCACAAAAGATATCACAGCTTTATGTCTTATATGCATATTAACAATTATAGTAACTGTTACAAAAGCTCCTTAAACAGGAAACAAAATTCCAGAAAACAGAAAGTTTGTTGTTGATCAGAGATCAGGAAGTCTGAGTTAGGATTTTTACATTAAAACTTGAATCACGTCCTAACAACAGCAACTTGACTCCCTTTTATACAAAGCAACTGCTAACTACTAGTCGTAAAGCAACAATACTAACTAAGAAGTAAACGTACTAAAATTCCCCTCTAAGAACTCAAGTCACCTAAATGATAGTTAACTGGTAACTGCATTCTAAACCAATAACAGTGCAGCCTGTGCTCAATCTCCACCCTCTCAAGCCAAAATCAAATAAAGGAAGACAAGCTACTTACGTATAAAGCTGTAAAACCTCCATGTAGAAGAGAAAGAAAGAAAAATGTTTACAGTAGGACAAAAGAGGTAAAGTAGTATCCTGATTTATCTCATCCACTCATTGTATGGCAGCTTCTGGAGTAAACAAGGGTCAAATCACTACAAAAAAATAGGTTTATGTGCTAATCTAACAAAAGAAGCAAATATCTTTTGCGAATCAAGAAGAAACAAGACACAAAAGAGAACAAAAACACTGATTTGCTCACAAAAATTCATCACTTACTTGAATGTCAAACTCATGGGCCTCCACTCCTCCAAATGTTGTAGGAAACTAGGAACCAGCACACCACATGCAATCACTTGAGGCCTTGATATTCGACTGTTTAGAGCAAATTACTGATACTACGCCCATTTATAAAAGCAGCCTGTTGATCACTAACCCCATCCCACAAATACCATGCAGATAAATGAAAATAACTGCATTTTATTTGCACCACTACATATGTGCAAACCAGAGTCAACTCGTTCCTAGATAGTTACTTATCATTACTCAGATGCCCATAATACAAACTACAAAATATTAAATGATAGAAAACTGTTGTTTTCAAAAGAAGAAAAAATACGACTGTTGGGATGTGTACTTGGAGCTGCTGCATATTGTAGATGTGGTCCAGCAGCGAACAATGAAACACACCTAAAAGGTATTATGACAGTTTTCTACAACGAGGAGCTGTAACTCAGCAAGAAACCCACAAAAGAATTTAATTTAATTAAGATTTAAGAGCAGGGTCAATCATAAGGCATACACTGAGCTCAATGTTCCCATCCAACATAAGGGCTTAAAACAAATGACAATTTAGTGCCCTCTAAAAGTTGAGATTTCACGATCCTCCCAGTACTCATAAAAACAAAATTATAATTCTAAAAAATAACTGGAAGATTTATGTTGTAACAGGTAACAATTCTTGTGCTTGAGGACTAATTAATGAAAGTTCTAGTCAAAAGTGAGAAAATGGTTTAAGGGGACTACGTTTGTAAGATGGGCAAACAGAGGGTCGCTACAGTTTTAACACTGAATGTTAACAACAGAATTAACTTCCCTGAATATTAAAAACTACTTTATGATGTCCTAAAAAGAATCCTAGGTAGTTAATCCTCAAAACATTTATTACAAGATTGGTGATGAACTTGTACTCTTGTAGGCAGAAGATGCTTAAGCTCCATTCAGTAAAATTTTCAGCAAACTATATAAAACAGATAAAAGATGAGTAAAAGGAGCTGCATCAAAACAATTGATATGCTCATTTGTAAACCAATTTTTAGCTTTAAGCTAGAAATAAGTATCACAAAAAAGTTGCTAGCAGAGTTCACCATATTAGCAAAACACATCTCATGGTGACAAAAAGAAACCAAACACAAAATTATAGCAGCAATTGTAATGGTGAATGAAGATAAATTATACAGCTAAGCCATGACAATAGGCAGCAATATGATACTAGCAAGCACATAAGCTACTTCAGTAAGTACAACTTCATTCCAAAGATGCGAAACAAGATATAACACACTGACCATATAATAAGGGACGTTTGGTTTGTGTCATTTCATGGGATTCACATTTAAAATCCCATGAAATGACATGTTTTATGGTTGTGGGATTTTCTAAATCCCTTGGGGGTGGGAAAGATTTTAAAATCCTTTTAGTGAGGGATTTCTACAAGCTCTGTTTCTTCACCATAAAATGCACCATTGTATTGTTGCTTCACAGTCACCAGTGTTGCTCAAAATCACCTTCAACCTCGTCACTCAAAATCACCATCGCTGCTCAAAGACCACCTTCAAAATCACCATTACTGCTCAAAGACCACCTTCAAAATCACCATTACTGCTCAAAGACCACCTTCAAAACCACCATCCTCGTCACCTTTCCTAATTGCTGCTCAAAATCACCATTGTTGCTCACTGACGGTTCCATCGGATGTGTTGTCACTCACCTCCATCCAGACCACCATCGCTGTTCTTCACCACCACTCATCTTGCCCTGATCAACGGTTTGATCACTGTTGTTGCTCACCATCGATTGCTCGCCGTTGAAAAACCTTCACCGTCAACCAGACCACCATCAATTGCCTTAATTGTTGCTCACTGTGTTGCCCTAATCTTGATTCTTGAAAACCCATTTTCATTTTATGCCGACCAAACATGGGGCGGGATAGGAGATCAAATCCCAGGGGACTTGAAATCTACACATTTTTAAATCCATGAACCAGATGCCCCCTAAAGATCCAAGATATCCTTTAGACTAACCAACCAAATGTGTATTAATTTAGCCATGGACCTCTCTAGATAGCATATTTAGCTCTAACAGTAGCTAGCCATATCTAGGCTCATTTGTTATTTATCTCAAAGGCATACATACTGCTGGGACGGGAGTATTTACTAATGACAAATTGAAGCAATAATGTGTCCTTAAGCCCGTTGCATGTCGTTAGCGCTTTGGGGCGCTTTACACCTTTTAAAACCAAGAGAGAAGACTAGAAGTAGCCACCATGGGCCATGAGTTATATGCCATTTAAACCATACTATTTTTACACCTAATGTGACACCACCTGATCTTGCATATCTATGTTTCACTAATGAAACAAGTTAAGCTAGAAAAACCACTTCAAAAGATGATACACACACATATATACATATATGATAGACACACACACACATGCTTTGGATGACACACAATCAAACAACAACATAGTATTCCAAGACCTGAGTTCAAATAAACGGGTACCATTTGCAATGAAACAACAGTATCCAAAAGAGCAGGCATATCTTAATAAATGTCTCTTATGAGATAACATTTTAAACAAACCTAGACTTCAATTCAAAGTAGCATCGATCCGATGAGCAATCTAAGAGACCAGAGTCGAGCATGAGATCATCTATCTGTGTCCTTGAGCCCGTTGAATGTCATATGAGCCCCAAGTACCAGGTCCAGGTCCATACTGAGGATAACCTTCTGCACCAGCTTGCACCTGATAGTTTGTAACAGAAGAGGTAAAAAAAAGAAAAAGTAAGCCATAAAAAGAATGATGCTTTTTACAGCAACTACTAGAAAGAAAAAAAACATCTGACAATAGAATGAGATAACTGCGGCAGTGCACACACAATACTACAAATAAAGAAACTAAATAATGAGATAACTTACAGGATTAATTTGATTCGTAGAACCTATGCCATAGTTTGCAGGGTAAGGATTCCCGGCATAGTTAGCTTCAACATTGCCATAATTTGTGTTATAGCCTGTGCATAAACACCCCAAAAAAAACCATTACAATGCAAAACTAGAGAGTTAATAAGGCATAGGGATGCTTTAACGGTAGAACTTGACAAGAAATTTATGACATGTAAGACGATATTTTCAAATCAATGACATGCGCTGGAAGCCCCGGACCCCAGAAAATATAGTGAATCCTCAAGTATCTATAATTAAGCAAAAGACTACTGTTATACCAAAGAATGAAAGTTCATAAAAAGGAAAACACGTTATAAAAAAGTGGTATGTAGATAACGCAACAAATAGTTGAAACAAAAAACGCGCAAATTTGAGAGAAGAATAAGATCAGAAAACAAATTACTGGAGAGCTAGGAAAACCAAATAAAGGGCCGAATACTAGGAAGCATTTACTTAAAACACACAAATACTCAAGCAAGGGCTCAGCTTAACATATACAAAGGCAAAGGACGAATCATGAAGCTTCAAAGAATTATCGACAACACTGAACCATGAGTGACCACATACCTGGATTTGGATTCCCTACTGCTGCAGTAGCACGAGCCCTTTTTTCAGCATTAGCCATCTCAGCACGCAACTTTTCCAACTCTCGAGCCATAGATAGTAAATTCTTCTCCATCACTTGACCATGCTCATAGTTCTCGGCATGCCCCTTCTTCTCATGTTCAATTGCAGCCCTTGAAGATGTGAACATCACATTAATAGACATTCATATGCAAAGTAATATATGTTTCAGATACTATTGAAGAAAGAAAGAGATGTCATTTTTTCATGATACTTCTATCTCTATTTGAATATAAACAATGGAGGTCTATAAGTTCTACATAATAGCAAACTTCAACAGCAATTTAAAACTATACAAGTCAGCGTTGTTGGCTTCTGCTACTAAGTATAACATACCCATGTTAGAACTTAAAGATAAGTGTGATCATGGTTTAGGAATTTTACCTTCCATGCAACAATTATTGGAGTTCATAAGTTCATTACTTATGAAGTTATTAATAAATAATTACTTGTAGGTTCATGAATAAAGACAATAACCAACAATAACTTCACATAACTAATTAAAGGGTGTGTCCGAACAAAAGAAATCACTATAATGATTGACACAGTAAACTTAGTAACTAGAAATAGAGGCATGAAGTTACATAGTTATCCACAGAGTTACCTCGCATGTTGCAGTTCCTGTCTAAGCCCTCCAATTTCTGCCTTGAGTGCTGGAACTTGCTGCAAGTCAGCATTCGCTCTGGTGAGATCTTGGGTCATAGCCTGAACCTGTGCAGTGAGCTTTTGACGTGTGGCAGTCAATTCCTTAATATCAGCATGCAATTGCATAAGCTCGGCCCGCATGCCTTCCACCCCATGAAGATCATGTTCCAATTTGGCCGACTTCTCATACAACTCTCTCATCTGCATATCCTTCTCCATGAGAAAGTTGCGAGCAAAGTGATCTGTTTGCTGAAGCTCATGTTGTGCAGCTTCTAATTCCTGCTTAAGTGCAACATGGGTTGCAGCTAACCGCTGATTATCAACCAATAGCCCCTGAATGTCCTGATGTTGAGCTGCGAGCCGCTCCTCAAAAATAGCAGGGTGAGGAGGTAGTGGTCTGTGGCCCCTTCCAAACTGAGCTTCCCTCATCTCTTCAAGCAATGCAGGATGGGGCATTGGACCAAGATTCCTTCCAAATGGAGGTTCGTGAATAGGAGCCATCCCACCATGTGGGACACCTTTCATTGGAAGCGGAGGTCCACGATTCCTCCCAGACATCTTGCTCGAGAAAGATTCAATAAAATGAAAGAAACTAAGTCCTGGATGAGTATACTAAATCTTCTGTATAAGTAGACCTAAAACATAAAGCCAAAAATAAGCAATTAACAACACAAAAAAAAACAATGTTGGAGTTGTCCTTATGATAGTATGTGCAAACATATATGATATAACCGAAACCATAAGTTTTAAGTCAGAAGAATAATTTATATCCATTTGTTATTAGCGGGGTACTGCATTAAGTAGCAAGTGATACCCATCCACCGCTTAATGTTCAATTATGTACCCACACTCCCACAGAAAAACATAATTCAAAACGAAACGATCTCCCAAATTCTGAATGAGAGACTCAACTTATTACTTCAAGAAATTCAAACTGGAAACTGCAAAGTACAAACAAAAGCCCAGTTACAGAATAAAGTCAGCAAGAACTTGTTAGCCCCGCATAAAAGAAGAATGCATAAAATTTCGATACGTAAACGATAATCTTTTGCGGATTATACCATTCGATCAAAAGAGGAATTCAAAATTTCATAAAATCGTAAAAGCAAAGAGCGCCCAATTAAGTTATTATAAGAAGTCATACGGAAAGGGTTAAAAGCCCTAGTTGACTATAGTCGAAAAGAAGAATCAAAGTAAAAGATTACGAAATGCGAATGTTAAGAAACCCTAGAAAAAAACTAACACACGATTGATAGAACAGAGTTACCTGATGAGCGAGAGAGTTTCGAATCTCCCGTCTTCAATGGAGTGAGGGAGGGAGATAGAGAAGAGATTAACGGATGCTCAAGTGCGTGTAGCAGCGGCAAACTTAACCAAACACGAACGAAGAGCTTTGCGTGCCGGAATGTGTTTTACAAGTTGCAACATCTTTTTTGAGTTGATTATATTTTTTTAGAGTAAATTATAAATTATGTCCACGTGTTTTTTGTACAAAGCTTCCTCTTTTATTCTTTAATTTTAAAAATTATATTGATAATAATCATAGTTTGTATTTCTTTACGATTTGGTCCTTTATGTTAACCACCATTAATTTTTCTGTTAAGGTCCATCATGTTATTTTAGTCATTTTGTCGACTATTCTTGTTACCAAACACTATCTTATCAAAGTCTCATATACCAAACTCTCTCTCTCCCTTGCATTTCCAAAACCCTAAAATTATCAAATCTCTCTCCACCCTC
Organism: Dittrichia graveolens; assembly: GCA_038502395.1. Classification (NCBI taxonomy): domain Eukaryota; kingdom Viridiplantae; phylum Streptophyta; class Magnoliopsida; order Asterales; family Asteraceae; genus Dittrichia; species Dittrichia graveolens. The sequence goes on along the minus strand of JARJIL010000005.1, from coordinate 83,180,527 downwards.
TGAAACCATTGCCACCATCATAACCAACCACCACCACCATCCGAACCAACCACCGCCACCGCTATTCCTGCATCCAGAGGGGAGTACGTTCGACACTACCACCATACGAGCCAACCACTGCCCTGTCGAAACCAACCGCCGCCACCACCGGACAACCATCACCACCACCATCATTGTAAGTTGGACCACCCAACATCGGTGGAGTCCCTTTCTCTCTTTAACCCTCCTACCTCCGTCTCTCTCTTTCTGTCCTCAACTCTCTTTACCAACAACCGCCACCGCCTCTAGAGTCGTAACCACCGCCGCTGTTACCAACACACATGTGGATCCACGACCGTCGCCAACGCCAATGTGGAATGACTGCCATCGCCAACACATATGTGGAACCACCACATGTTGGAATCCCTGTGGAACCACCACCGGCGGCACCATATTTGAAGTCACAACCACCACCGCCACAATCTGAATAACACCACCACCACCGGTCATCTGGGTTTTTAAAAATCAAAGGCTTCGTCGATATATGCATATGGGCTTCATCACTGTGGTTCTATTTTAGGTTGATTTTGGAAGTTTAGGTTTGATTTTAGGGTTCATCGATGTGTGGTTTTTATTTTGTTTGATGCTTTTATGGTCGATGTTCTTGATTCACCCCTTTTTACCAAAATAAAATCAGATTAGGGTTCTATGTTTTTTGTTCATCCCTTTCCTCTCAATATTTTGATTTGGGTTTGATGTTTTTGGCTTTGTTTTTGGTTGATCTAAATGTTTATGTTCTTGGTTCATCCATTCATCATTTATGGTTCTTAGTTAGGGTTCTATGTTCTGGGTTCATCCATTCATCATCTATGGTGCGTTAAAGTTAGGAGAAGAGAGAGATATTTAAGTTTTTTTTTAATTTCTAATTTACTCCTTTTATTTTCTTTAAACAGTTTAAAAATTAAATAAAAAGTAGAAAATGAATTAAAAATGTGGACAATGGCATTTTGTTCATTCAAGTTTGCCCAGGGACAAATTTGTAAGAGGTTTAGTCATTTAGGGATCAAAACCGTAAAAATGAATTGTTAGGGACCAAAACTATAAAAACAACCAAATCACATTGACCAAAAATGTAATTAACTCATTTTAAAGTGTCTATAAAATGTATCAATTTTTAATAAATATTTGTTTTTCATATAGCTTATTTAATAATTATTAAAATGAGAAATTATATGTAATGTTAGCACTATTTAACTTGGGTGATCTTACACTCACAAATTACTTAAATGAGTAAATACTAGAATGATTAAACTACTTTTATGTAAGTGGTTGTGAGTGTAACATCACCTAAGTTAAGTGATGTCAACACTACAAAGCATTTTCTCTTATGGGGTTTTTGGTACAAGGATTTAGAGACGGAGAATGGGAAATAGAAACATTTATGTTGTTTGATTGTAGCCGAGAAAAAAAGAAGTGGAAAAAAACATTTTTTTTCTCTATTTTCAATTCTCCTTCATAAGTGAAGAAATGAATGGAAATGAAAAGGCTAACTCTAAAAAAAACATTTCCATTTATCTATTTTCAATTCTTCTCCATCCTCTGCGGCGTCGGGTTCTTCTTCTTCCATTGGCGGTGGGTTCTTATTCTTCCATCGACAGCGGTGTCAAGTTTTTCTTCTACGACGCCAGTGACATCTCTCCAACGGCTTCAATAAGGTATATGTCTCTATCTCTGTTACATTTTTTTTTTGCTTAAATATCTATGCTACCAAATAGAATAATCAATTTCTATTCTTCAGACTGATTCTCTTTCTCTACAATTCTCTGCTTCCATCTCTCTGCATTTTCATTCTCTATACCAAACACACCTTTAGTAAAATTAGTAAATGTGTTTACCTAGGTTCTTTAAGGAAAGTTTCATGTAAAACAAGAATTCACTGTATTAAGTTAGGAGCAACTGTAACGTAGATGGGTGGATTGGCATGGCTTTTGATGGAGTTTTTGGCATGTGTAGGATGTTTAGCATCAATGTTACATTTTGCGTTAGCGTAAGGGGAATCAACATATCCTTGTTGATTGGCGTAGGTTAAAACCTTTTTTTTACTTCAATAGTCATGTAGCGGATATATCTTTATATGTTTTTTAAACTTCAATACTCCCATGTAATTAACATACTACATCTCATCTAAAAACACCATCTACTCCAACGAAATATTTCTTCTTCATCTATCTAGTCTTACTTAATATTTCTAAATCCTAATCACAAAACAAAAAATCAAACAAACTCAAATCGACTCACCTTAAAGTCTTTTCGACTCTACTCAACACGATTTAACATCGGTTTCTCACAAATTCCACTCGTTTCTCCTCCCGGTCAATATTCTTCTTCAACTATCTAGTCTAACTTGAGATTCCTAATGCCGTGTATTAAAAAGTAAAGAAAACATAAAAACGTGTCACGTCAATCTCCCTTCTCCGCCACTATGACAAGGATAATACCTTGTAGTGTTTCATCCAAACCCCGTAGATTAAATACAAATAAATCACACACATTGCTCATTATGCCGATCGGCAACCACACTCCGAATGAGCGATCCCACCATGGTTTGTAATGTGACGCCAACTCATCCTAACCACCCCGAGTATGTTGAATAGGATGACTCCGTACAACCAAAACCATACTACACAAGCTCTAAGAAAAGTCTTGCTTTTCTTATTAATGAAAAATTGAAAAATCAAAGATGTAACTAAATTAGTTTTTATAAAATCTTTATATAAAAAAACATAAAATTTGATTTATAAAAGAGATCAAACAATAGCTTTTAGATTCCTCTTCCTTTTCTATAAATCTTGTTAATGTTCGTAGTTTTCAAACTTTTTTCACTCGTTATCCAAAATCATGAATCAACCCTCCCCCCACCGCCATTGCCTACCTCCCAGGTTTCTTTGTCATCTTCACCCACCTCCTTTGACCATTGACACAACCTACCCTTTTTGTCATTGATTGTTGTTTAAATCTATTTGTTATCGTATCCGTCTTTTTTTCTCTATTTCCCACCTTTTTATCGGCAGTTGTCGCTTTCCCACATTCAATGTCATCCATTTCTACTTCATGGCCATTAAAGCACCACCTTTACGGCCGTAAATACCTACTCAACAGGCTAAAACTTCTGATTAGTTCATTATTCTTACCTTACAACCAATTATAGCCACATGAAATGGTTTCTAAAGCTAGCATACAATTTATATACATCAACTTAACTTGAAATAGCAACATGCCGCTATAAATTCTCAATCTAATGAATCCTTTCTTCTTATTCAACTTACAAACAAGCAGTCAATGAACTTAAAAGGCAAGGTTACTAACCATTCAATCTAAGTATTCAACTTGACTCTTGCTATCAACACATTAGGATCGACATGCGCAAACCGCATACACTTTCTTGGTCTTGAATCTCCTCCTCTCACTCTAGAAGTATCGTTTTTTTTCTACTCCCTATCTCTTCTTTTTATCTATAGCTCCAACAAAAAATACACATACACACACTATGTGGAGTGTGTAGATTTCCTCTTTTTTATTAAACCGACTTTGATGGGTATATCATACCCCTTACCCACTTATGATTTATCAATAACAAAAGCTTTAAATTAAAAGTCACAAATCCTCTTTTATAAAGTCCACAACCCATAAGTCTATCTAGGAGAGCATTTCTGAACTTGAGGAGTTACACTTAGTGTTTACCTTAAGGTCCTTAATGATTAAATGTGTAGGACTGTTATTATTATTGAACTAACTTTCATATTTAGCCCATTATATGCGATTTATGACCTGAATAGCATACACCAGGAGATAGTCTTCATGTTCTACATTTCAAGAATAATTTGGAAAACAACATTCATTCGATTCTAATCAAACACGCACACCCATAAAATCTTAAATATGTGTCATCCAAAAACTTGTTTTAAACCTAAACCTATAAATCTGTTACAACCTGAACCTCCGTTTTCTTAAAAGATCAGTTCTTACCAACCACATCTATCAAAACTAACTCCATTCTCTAGATTGATGATTAAGGTAGGGTGTGATCAAGGTTCTTACACACCAGATCTTATGTAGGGTTCTTATAAAATAGATCTTCGAAATCTCCTACACCAATTTTTGTTTGTTTTGCCGATGATTTTGAATTTACGTAAAGGTAGGGTGTGATTAAGGCTCTTCAATGTCATGTATGAAATTCCTACATCATTTTTGGTTTTTGCAATTTGTTATTCATGTTTGCAAAAAACAATTGAGGTTTCTTGTTCTTTGTGTCTACAAACCAAGAAAAAATCGATTTGAGTTTTCTTGTACTTGGTAAACCGTTTTATAGGAAACCCGGAACAACTAAAGAAACAATTGAACAAGTCGTAGATACATGGTTCTCCATGTTTTGCATACGAATGACGACTTCATGGTACGATTTAGGGTTCACGATAAACACATCACGTATCTACTTTTTTATAGGTTCATGGTGCAATTTAGGGTTCATGATTACGATTGATTGTTTGTTAATTATGAATCAATTGATTACGTGATGATTACGCACTTCAATTTTGTGGTTCATGTATAAACAAATGAACCGAGATGGATTCGTAAGGGCTCTCCTTTGAAAATTCAATAATTCGCACATGTTCTTGGACATTGTCATGCTCATATATATATATATATATATATATATATATAGTAATGAGAAATACATTGCAGCGAGTTTGAACACCATGATGAACAAGATCACATATGAACATGAACCTCAGAAGACAAGTATTGGATAGTTACATCCTTAATATAAATAAAAAGATTAACCTTAATTAATTTAATTAGAAATTCTTAACTTTTCATTTAGTCAAATTTAAATCCTAACCATTCATTTTGATCAAAATTGAAGCTTAATTTTGACTTTAATTAATCAAACTTGAAACTTAATTTTGACTTTAAAGCAATAAGATTTATTTAAATTTAATTTTTAATATGAGATAAAATAGAAGATAAATAAAGTATTATTTGAATTCAAAAAAATAACTCTATTAATATCTAATCTAAATCATACGTAGGATTTACTTTTATCATAACTCTCTTTTTAGTCAAAATTAAAAGTAATATAAACATAACCATTTGTCAAAATTAAAAACCTTTATTAACTGTAAAATCTCAACTATTTATTTGTTTAAAATTAGAAACCAATTTTGACTATAAAAGTTGTAAAAAGCGGATTTTTATCAAGTCTAAAATAAATCAATTTATTTAAGAGTCAAACTACAAAAAACATGACGTATTTCATGACTGTCAAAACATATCTTTAATTGACGAATTTAGGAATAAATTATAGTTTCATCCTCAAGTGATAAATAGTGATTTGAAAGAAAGAATGAATAAAATTTTAATATTATATTAAAAATTTCATTTTGCAAGTATCACGACAATTATGTATCATTTTTTAGGTTTTCAATTTTTTTATGTGTTATATAACTATTTCAATATAACATTTAGCATTTGTAAACTAACCGTGTATCATATAATATAACATTTTAAAAAGTTGCTAGCATTAGTTGAAACAAATGAGAGTCTATAACATATAATAGTATTTTATCTAAAGTTCATTGCATTTTATTATATTTTTCTCATATATCAAATATTCAAATCATAATATCTATAAGCACGGGTGATAACTATAAAAATAAATGCTTACTGCTAGTTTAAATCACTCTAAGTTGACACGGTGATAAATTCGTGTAGCCATACGTGGCTATGTACATCTTGGCCCCTTCGAACATTATTTTCATTGACAACTTAAAATGATACTTTTTTTTTATTAATAAGACTTATAAAGGGGTAAAATGCATGAAAATATAATTAACTTTGTCTTAATTGTTATTGTATACAACTAACTTTAAATTCTTAAAAATAATACAACTAACTTTCAAAAAAATTTCATTGTATGCAAACAACTTTTTTCTGTGTCTAGTCTTTAGCTACCATTGTACACAATAAACTTTTCCATAATTTTCATAGTATACAACTACTTGCATACAATTGGAGGATTATAAAAGTTGATTATATTATTTAAAAAAATAAAGTTGGTTGCATACAATGATAATTAAGACAAAGTTTATTGTATTTTCATACAATTTACCTCTTATAAAGATACCTAAGGAGTCTAGCTAGGTTATCAAAATAAACAATCAACATATCTATTAAAACGCTGAATAAAGTTTTCTTAGTACCTAAACTTCTAAAGTTGTGTAATGACATGAAAGTTGTCCTAATGTTCTAATATGATATTTAAAATATTTTTTTTACACAGATAACCATGTAACTTGTCAAAAATGTGTTAATATACCTATTTTTTAACCTACAACCGGTTTAGCCGGTAAATTCATGATTTTTAAACTCATTTAAAGTGTTAAGGTATGTTAGGAATCTTGTTCTAATTTTCAAATATGATACTTAAAATTCTTTTGTACACCTTTTAACATCTTTCAAAAAATCCATTTGTCCTTCATTTTTGACTTTAGTAACTTCATCTTTGCCATGTATAAGTTTAATTTCCTTGTAATCCAAAAATTGTTTGCAATATCACCGGACTCACCAAGAGTCGAAGTCTTTTGGGTATCATGGGTTCTTTTCAGTTGGTTTTTTAACTCCTGGATACGGGTTAGGAGTTGAGCTATCACAGAGGATTGATCATTCGGGTTGCCCGAGTGGGGCTGAGAGTGCTGGGTGTGGTGAGAACCAGGATTTCCACCCGGTTGAGAGTGCTCTGGAGGTATTTCATCGCCTCTGGGTTGAACAAACACGAAGTTGTCATCATTATGGGCATCCATGCCTCAAAGCTTGTCTACTACACACATTAAGACAACAACAGGTAGCACATTAAGGCACAAAAATCAACAGTTTGTCACATTTAGGGAACAAAATTTCCCTAACTCTCATGCAACTCTCATCTTAACCCGTATGCCCACCCGATATGTTTAGATCTCATATTAATGGTCGGCCTCGGTTTGAGACCAAACACTCGCTAAAGCGCTCGATTCTCTCAAACCTCGGCTCTGATACCAACTTGTAACACCCTGAATTTTATTACAAATTTAAACTTTTTATATTTAACCAAAACACCATTAAAGTAGTATTTGTTTACAACATAGTGCGGAAGCTTGTCAAATTTACAAAAGGGTGGTGTTACTTGTTGACCCGAATACACGACCATTAATTTACAAATAAACAAAATGTGAATAATCATGTATTCCAAACATATCCAAAGGCAACAAGCTTCTCCCAAAAGTGTTTACCCGCCTCACCGGCATCATACTATAGCTTATCTGCGAATACAAAACATAAACACAGATTTTGTTAGCCGAAGCTAGTGAGTGTGCCAAAACCAGTTAAACAAGTCATCATTGATCATAAAACAGTTATGGCATCATATACAGTTCACACAAGATGTGGGGGACAAGTCCACTTATACTTGTATATTCCATAGGGACCAACCATGGTCAACAAGTCCTCGTGGGGGTGTGTCCACATCTCCCGTCAAGGTGGGGGAAGCACAAAGCAGTCCACCATACAACGGTTCTCTGGAGTGTAAGCCCTGTTCACCAAATCTACTCGTGTTACCCGGATTCGATGGCTCGTCAGCCCAGTGAACCCACACGGTCATGATGGCTACTGACATACCCCTCCACTCTCTGCACCGATCCCTCAGCCACCCGTACCTCGCGGTTCCCCAATTGCCGAAGCCACATGAACCTCTGTGTACGTCCCAATGACTAGGAACCCTATGGTACAGAGTTCATATCACAACAGCGGTCTGGACCAAAGCACATAAACCCCGAAGGGTCACATAGCACATACCCCAAAGGGTCACATAATCAGTTACCCCGAGGGGTCACATAATCACATGCAAGTTATACACACAAGGTCACAACTTGCCATAATCAATACATAGCATAACATGCTTCAAAACAGGTGAATCATATATTCAACTGCATAAATCATTATCATAAACATGATAATATCAATTACAGATCACATTGATGCCATACATATACATAAACATGGTTCATACGAAAACAGTTGATGACTTGCACATTAAAAACATTTTGGGTATCCGCAGGGCACAACTCACCTGATTGAAGTGATGAGGATCACTTCCACTTCAAAACAAGGCCACAAATCACTTTCACAACGATCCTATGATCATAACACAATGTTAACTTAGTTAAGTTAACCATTCAATGAAGCTACACACAAGTATAGACTCAAAACACGACTTAAACGCTCATTTCGGGTCTTTCGGACTCCCTTTGGACTCCCTAAAACCCTTAGAAACAATCCCTAATCAATTACAAGGTCAAATGGGGTCAAAAACAAGTTAACCATTCAGGGGTCCTCACGCCGCGAGACAAGGGACCTCGCGTCGGGAGAAATTCTCTGGAAAAGTTACCATCGCCAAAATGGTCCCTCGCGCCGCGACGCGCCCGTGAACAGTGACTCTGGGCTGTTTTGTTTTGCTGCAGCCCCGATTTTTTCCAATATCATCACCAAAACTCAATGTATCATACCAAAGGCATAAAACTTCATACAAACTACTTCCCAACACCAAATATCACCAATTTTTGGTCATTAATCATCATCAAATCTCTACTACAAGAATCACCCTATTATTTGACCCATTTACCAAGTTTTTAACACAAGTAACCAAGAATTACTTCAATTAACCATATTTTAACAACAATAGCCTATAATACCTCAATTAAACTCAAGGATCAACACCTCAAGCACACTTGATCATACCAAAACCCTAACTTTGACAAATACCGTAATTTTGACCCATTTAACAACACCTCCACCAATTACAACCATAATCTACCATAAATAACTATCAAGACTTAAAATCAAACATCATTTAAGAGTGAAACTTACTTGATGTTCAAACTTTAACTTGTTTTGAGGCTTCCTTACCAAATCCCAAGCTCAAAGGACCACAAAATGCAATCCAACTCCCTATTTTGAACCAAAGTCACCACCAAGCACCAAAATCTCCTTTGATTCTCCTTCCTTCTTGCAACTTTTGAATCTTGAACTCTCTCTCTAAATCGATGGTTTCTCCATAAATTTCTTTTCCTTCTCTCTTTCTTTGACTTCAATTATTGAGGTCAAGTAATATATATACATATTTACCCAACTAGTCCCTAGACTTTGCTTCCCTTTACAATTTATTTACCAACTTAAGTTTATAACACATATACACTACTAATAACACATAAATACTAACAAAACACATAACTTTATTAATTCCCCATTTAATATTGCACATATATATATTTTAATAATTTCACAAAATTACGGGTTTTACAATAGTATACAATAAACTTTTTATTTTAAAAAACAATATAATCAACTTTTATAATCCTCCCATTGTATGCAAGTTGTTGTATACAATGTGAATTATGACAAATATCATTGTATACAATGGTAACTAAAACTTAGACACATAAAAAAGTTATTTGAATACAATAAAAGAATTATGAAAGTTGATTGTATTGTTTTAAAAAAAATATAATTGGTTGTATACAATGGTAACTAAGGCAAAGTTCATAGCATTTTCACACAATTTGCCCTCTTTTTAATTATAACAAATAAAGACTTGATCTTATTGTCCTAATTATAACAACAATGATCTATGTCTTGTACAAGAAATACAATCATATTTCTTCATATGATACCACATTTCTGCCGTCATATATGCCCTCAATCTCTCGTCGACGCTTCCACCGTTGATCTTGGTATTGACGTTGTCTATCGCATTTTTAAAAGGGTAAATTGCATGAAAATACAATGAACTTTGTCTTAATTATCATTGTATACAACCAACTTTATTTTTTTAAAAATAATAGAATCAACTTTTATAATTCTCCCATTGTATACAAGTTGTTGTATACTATGAAAAATTGAAAATTATGGAAAAGTTTATTGTATACAATGGTAGCTATAAACTAGACACAGAAAAAAGTTATTTGCATACAATGACTTTTTTTTGAAAGTTAGTTGTATTATTTTTAAAAATTTAAAGTTAGTTGTATACAATGACAATTAAAACAAAGTTAATTTTATTTTTAAACATTTTGCCCTTTTTAAAAATTCTCATTTCTTTAGTGTTTTATTATTATTTGATATCGTTTTGTTAATGTTTAAAATTTATCATTTTTAAACCAACCCATGTAGCACATGAGTATCTAATCTTCTAGTTTTCTAATAAAAAAGCTTAACTTTCAACAATTATTAAAGAACCTTAACTTTTTATTTAGTTAAAAATAAATCTTTACCATTTATTTTGATTAAAATTAAAACTTAATTATGAATTTTAATGATCAAAATTAAAATTAAATTTTGACTTATATGATCAAAACTAAAACTTAATTTTACCTTTAGAACAATTTAATTTATATCAAACTATTACCCTATTCAAAAAACTTATCCATTACATTGATTTATTAGATTATCCTTCATCCTTCATGTAAAATATAATATGATCTTTAATGCATTTATTGGATGTCGTAACATGATTGAATACGACAACCCACAAGATTTTAATTCTAAACCGTCAAATCAATAAAGGACAAAAAATATAAAAACTTTATAAATATTGTCATTGTATGCAATTAACTTTATTTTGTACCTAAATATACATACAATTTATAAATTTGGTTTATTGTATACAATTGGTAACATGATTACCATGTTATCGGTTACCGATTGTATTAGGGGTGTAATCAAGCCGAGACAGCTCGCGAGTTACTCAAGACCGACTCGAAATATAACCGAAATCGACTCGAGGTGAACCGAGTCGAGCTCGAGTGTAACATTGGAAAATCCAAAACCATTTTTTTTATAAATAAGCTGCGGAAGTGTCAAACAAAGATTTACATAAAACTTGAATATTTACAACTGATTACAAACATAATCCTTAAAACATCTGTTATGTTACAAAACATAACATGACTCGTTTCAAAATAAAAACTAATATCAGAGCGGGGTCAACTTCTCCTTTCAAAAACTCCACAGACACACAAACCTGCAAAAACAAACAATTGTGGAGAATTAGCACAAAGCTAAGTGAGAGGAAGCTAAACACGAAAGCAAACATCATCAATCGATACAAAAGCATGTAACCACACGATCAAGAAGACCGGAATTTCAACACAGAACCTACAATCAATGCTGACCAAAGCAAAGGTTTACCGATAGCCTTCCTCTGAATTGGCACAGTCAAATTCCTCTCTGACACAACGCATCCATTAGTAGGACTATAACTGTTCAACCAATCAGTAGGCGAGCCCAACCCAATTCTACATGTAGCTGACTTCTCAAATGCAACTCAATATCATCCAAAGAGTGCGTATCGGCCAAATAATCATACAATCAGATAATCAATCAACAATCAATCAAACTCAACAGTCTATCAATTACAAACACATGCATCACATCAATCATATCAATCATAACATTTACCATCCATGAGTTAACATCCACTCACCTCTTGTTTTCAAATGCGGCACTCAGATATCTAATGTTACTAAGCTTTTGTGTTTCCTGAAAACATAACAACACTGAAATCAGTCTCTATTTCATAAATATATATATATATATCCACATATATTTATATCTTTATTGATCATATACAACATAATATAATGACATAAATAGTAACAAAGCATAACCAATTACAAACACATAGCAAAAACAAGAATCTTGCTAAAAACGCACTGGTCGCGTCGCGACCATCACATGCATCGCGCCGTGACGTGACAAAGTCGGATCACACAATCCGAAAGTCGGACCACCCATCCGAAAGTTGGATCTCTCATATATTGGTCCGAAGGTCGGATACATAAGTTGTACGACTCATATAAATGTCGCATGAAATAGTCGGACTAAGTCGGGGTCACGCCGCAAACCACAATTCTGTCACGCCGCGATCTTGCTTCTTCCGGTTCATCTTCTTCTTCAGTTCATATACAACCGTCTTAACTTACATAAAATCCATATCTAACATCTAATTCTTAAAACAAAACACTTCTAAAACACATACAACTTCATATATCATGCTATCAATCATCATGGACACCTTAAAACAATTTAAAACAACAAAACTAACAAAACCCACATGCCAAATTTTTCAAGCTTCAACAATGGTGTTCTATACATAATCAGACATTAAACTTAGTAAAAGCATGGGAAAACCATCATAATTCATAAGAAACACATACCAAGCTTAATCTACAATTAACAACCAATAATTTTCAATTCCAAACTTTCAAGTTTGCTTTCTTAAGCTTTCTTCTTCACAAAGCAAGTTTACACCTTTTCTTACACACACTTCACTTTGATAATATGAGGTGATATTCTTCAACTTAGATCATATACACATACACATATTTTCCCACATATCCAAACATGAGGTGTATATATATATATATATGCATATTTATCCATTTAAATATAGTAACATGCATACGTACATATCTATATGTATACATGCATACTTACATACTCACATACAAGCATAAATACAAATTCAATTAATTGATTAACTCATTAATTAATCAACTTAATTTATCAAGAATATTATCTAATCAATCTAATCACCCTAATTATATTATTTAAAATAAACACATAGATACATACCGTCAGACCATTAATTACTAGTCCAGGTTTGCGGGTTTTACATCGAGCTACTCGATTAGGGTTTCAAGCTCTGAAATACTCAGATTGCCGAGCCTAATCGAGCCTGTACTAAATTACCCTTTTACATATACACCATTTACTTTTATATTGTTAGTAGCTAGCTGTTAATTGTTATTCGAAAATGTGAAATTTGAGTTCAGGAATGTATTTTAACATTTGTTGCTTCAAAATTTTATTAAATTAATTTTAGTTGAATCGAGCTTGAGAGTGTCGATTACTTACTCGAGCTCGAGCTTGAAAATTAAAGCTCGACCGAGCTCGAGTCGAGTTTCGAGCCTCGAGCTTTGGAACCGAGTCAAGCTCGAGCTTGGCACTGTGTCGGCTCGGCTCGATTACACCCCTAATTGTATACAATAAACCAAATTTGAAAATTGTTTGTATTTTTAGGTACCAAAGTTCTTTTATCTTTTGTTAGGTTACCGGTAAGTTACCTATTATCATAGACAACTTGCATACAATGAACCAAATTTGTTAGATGTATGTATATTTAGGTAAAAAATAAAGTTGGTTCTATATAATGATGATATTGGTATAGTTTGTTGTATTTTTGTATAATTTGTCCATTATTAAAAAACCAGTCTTAACTATAAAGATACTAAGGAGTGGATCTATAGCAATGTTCTAAAAATAAATAAATTCCTTTAAAATTATAAAATAAACTATAACGTGATATAATTAGAAAAATCATAACGTATTTTATGGCGGCTAAAACGTATCCTTTAATAGACCGATCTGGGATAGACCTTTTTTATCCTCAAATGATTTATAATGAATTCTAAGAAAAGGGTGAATAAAATTTCATGTTTTTATCACAAATTTTCTTCTATTAAGGTATAAAAGTAAAATAACACTGCACAAAACACAATATACAAATTAAAATATAATAATGCAAAAAATTGTAAGGATAAAAAAATTTAGATCCTATCAAAAGTAGCTCATGAGATTTTTGTTGAAACCATGTCGATTAGCATGCTCATTAGTTAATTAAGTGTTATTACCTCTTATTATCAAAGTTTATTTATTTTTTATTTTTTTCAGTTTTGAGATATTCTATATAGATTAATTTTTATTTATTTCACTTACAATTATATAAATGTGAAAGCGATACTACTTTTGTGCAAAACTGAGTTGATTAAAAAATCTATTTTCTTTCTTTTACCAAATCCTTCTACCTATTAAATAAATAAATAAATAAATAAATAAATATATATATATATATATATATATATATATTAGTGGGGTACCCGCGCAATGCGACGGCGGCGAATAAAGAGGAGGTTGTGATGAGTTTTGTGCAGAATAATCACAAAGAGCTAATATGAGTTTGTGAAGATTCCTTGCGAGATGAAGATAATATGATTTTGTGAAGATTCTTTGCGAGAACCACTTTGAAATTAAGAATTAAATTGCTAACTCTGAGTTATTTGTCTTTCAGTTTGTTGGAAGAATTTTGTCGCATGGCTGAATCATGAAGTTGTTGATTATATATATGTATGTATATGTGTGTGTAATGTTTCATAGTTCCAATATGTAATTGAGTTATAATGCAATGTTTATAAATTTCAACTCTTTGACTCTTTCATTTGTTTGGTGTTTGTGAAATCTCCTGAACTTGATTTATTAAAAACAGGAATTTAAGTGATCTCATGAATCAGAAGTTAATATTAAAAATATATGATTAGACTTAATTCAGTTATAAGTATGGTGATCTCATGAATCAAAAGTTAATATTAAAAATATATGGTTAGAAATAATTCAGTTATAAGTATTAGTTTAAATTCATTAATTGTCGGTTATGTTTTTAATATTTATTTGTTTAAATTCATTAATTGTGGATTTAAAGGAGAGGTGTAAATGAGGGGTATTTTAGTAAATTTACTCTTCTTAAAATTAAAAGTTTTTTAGGTGGTAAATGCATTATATAGAAAGTAAGATGTTTAAATTCTTACACCAGCTCTTGATTTTAACCCTTACATTTTGATCTAGTAAATAATTAGTTAAGTAAAAAATAATTAGATAAGTAAAAAGATTTAGAAGGACAGTACAATAAACTTTCTAAATAAATAGTATATAATATGGTTTAGTTTGTGAAAATGTTTCGAAATTGTTAGTTTTACTATTGTATATATCAAACTTTAAAAACTATCATTTACTGTATCCATGTTTGAAAAACTAACATTTAGTGTATGTTAACTTGTGATAGGAGGTTGTAGCAGGTTATTTCTTAAAATATCCCCAACATCTCGGCTTATTGTCAGAAAGTGAAGATGATTTCAAACCCACTTGATAATGTTGGTGCCCTAGTTGACAACCAACGTCTTGTTCTTCAATTAATTGCCGGCCTTAATGAACAATGTGATGGAGTTGCCATGTTGATTGAACAAACAAACCCCCTGCCTGATTTTTATGAAGCACGTTCTAAGCTTATTCTTGAAGAGGATCGCAAAGCTAATCATGCCACAGCCGCCGCCACTGCCGGAACCACCTTACATGCTGCCGCTAATAACGATTCCAAGGAAACCAAACCACAATCATCTCCATCGTCGGCTGTCCCAACTACCTGATCTCAAAACAATCAAGGTCGCGGACGTGGTCGGGGTCAAGGCCGGGGATCTAACTCTCACACCATGTCTCCTCCAACGTAATGGACATACCTACAATGGAATTGGAGCACACAATAATGGACCTTTCCTCCATGTCCATATCCGACTGTTTTTTGACGCACGCCCAACATTTCTCCCCCAGTTTCTACATCTCTAGGACTTCTTGGGCCAAGCCCACCATCATCATATGCTTCTTCAAATGTTGGTTCCATTCAAAACAATATCGAGCAAGCCCTTCACCCTGTGACTCTCAACACTCCGGATCCCAATTGGTATCTTGACACCGGCGCCACTTCTCAAATGATTAACTCGACAGGTAACTTTTCCTCTTATTTTAATAATGGTATTTGTAGAAACTAGAAGGGGGGTTGAATAATTTCTATGTCCTCTTTTTAAAATCTTTTAAATACTATCCTTCTTATAACTTGCAATAATCAAACTCTTTATTATATATATATATATATGTATGTATAGTATATATATAAGTACGAGTATATATATAAGTATATTCTTGAATACGTAATAAATGACTTAAAGGTAAATGCAATAATGTAAATACGAGAAAGTAAAAGCAAGAATATAAATGCAAGTATGTAGAGAGTTTAAGGGTTTAAGAAGGATAACACTGAAATTTATAGTGGTTCGGTTGAACTTCAACCTACATCCACTCCTTGACCTCTGTCAAGAGTTCTACTAGCACAACGTGCAAAAAGTCTCCTTAGAACGGAAGAGACCACCGGTTACAATCACCTTTGATACGAGTATGTGATCACCTCACGATGTTCTAATCCAAGAACACCAAACACAAGTTCTTCACCAAGAACCCGGAATGCCTCCAATAAGAACTTCCTTGCCTACCCCATAGGACTTCTTTGCCTCCACTAAGGTCTTCAACAAGTGCCTTCAAAGGGACTTTTACAAGTGTTCTTCACTAAGAACACAAACCCTAGATCCCAAGTGGGGAATAGTCAAACTCACTTTTAACAACAAGGTTCTTCTCACAAGAACAATAATGAAATTACTCAAACACCAATAATAGTGGTACAACAATTCTCACTCACTAAATACAAGAGGCAAATAGATTTGGAATTGAAGTTCTCTTGTTTTCTCTCTCTTGATCTCTCTTGCTCTCTTTGAATTGTTGAAGAAGATACTCAAATCTTGAAGATTAGAACAACTCAAGAATCACACATATAAAATATAAATATGAAAGATCACAAGTATTTGATGAAATATTACAGAGGATCTTCTGTGCTTACAAGAGATGATTTAAAATGAAAACCCAAAGCTTGAATTTATAGAGAATGAAGAGAGAGAAAGTTGAGTTGTCTAGTGGCCGGACGGTCGCAGGCCCACGGTCAACCTGGCATGTGACCGTGCGTCAATAGCACAACTTTTCAGCCCGATTTAAAAAGTTACCATTATGCACTTGGCTTATATTTGTAATCTGTATTTTCTTAATACAATACCCAGAATATTATATTATTGTATTGAGTACTTTGGTTGACACAAATATCAAGACAATATTATATTTGAAATGGGTGGACCACAAGGTGACACCTATGTACTTTTTGTTGCATAAAGCCCAAGGTGAGATCTTCTCCAAAGATCTCATCTTGTCTAGCCAACCAAAATAATAGCAAAAATATATATTTTCACGTTTGTAAATATTTGTCAAATACAAAATATTTCAATAATCATTGTGGCAAATTGTTTTATAAAAATACAATTCAAAAAATAAATATCTTTAAGATCACGTGAAATTGATTCTATAAATGAAAATACATTTAAGTAAAAATTAATTTTTCAATATATGTAACGTTGTTGTTTAATAGTCATTTTTACTTAATGGGTATTGCAAGCGTTTGGCGTTTTATAAAATTTGTTAGATTAATCCTCATGATGTATTAGTGTTGTTGATCAATGAAAATTTATATTCAACTTCTTATTTTGCCAAACTTATTATTTTCATATTAACTTAGATTTTGTAATATCTTATCTTTTTAAAATAAATATTAAAATTGTGTCATCAAAACATTTATTTAAATATTTATTCGTTGATTGCACCAACAATATTAACACTAATGTCATAGTGAGGAATGACTCCACGTTATCGATTCAAGGTACTGATCACCAAACATTTCCCACTCCATTTCCTCCTTAAAAACTCAATAATGTTCTTCATGTTCCTCATATGGTTAAAAATTTACTACATGTTCGTCAATTAACCAAAGATAACAATATTTCAATTGAATTTGATCCTCTTGGTTTTGATGTGAAGGACTTCCGAATGTGGATTTCTATCCTCAGATGTAATAGCAAAGGCGTTCTCTATCCGCAGTCTGCTCACCTCTTCATCCTTCTCTCACCAAACACCACCTTCTACCTTTGTTGTTTTATCTCAAGATCTTTGGCATAACGACTCGGATATTCGGGGTCTTATTTATTATGTTATCTTAATAATAGTTTTTTATTAATTGTGGCAAACTTAAAAGTTCTAAAATTTGTCAATCTTGTGTCTTTTGAAAACATATTAGATTATCATTTACTGCTTCTACTTCTTGTACATATTTTCCATTTGATATTATTCATAGTGATTTATGAACCTCCCAGATCGTTAGCTCGGGGGTTCACAATTACTACATTCTTTTCTTAGATGACAAGACAAATATCCAATGGACTTATCCTCTTTGCCAAAAGTCTGAAGTCTTTTCTATTTTTCTTAACTGTAGTAATTTCATTAAAAATCAATTCAATCGAAGTATCAAATGTTTTCAAAATGAAAATGAGAAAGAATATGCAAATACCTCGTTTCAACAGTTTTGCAACAATAATGGCATGACTTCTCGCTCACTCCTCTATACCCCCCACCTTTTGGCACCATGCGTTACAGATGACCACTTACTTTTCCAACATTCTTCCTATAAAACCTCTTAATAATGCCACATCCACTTTTATTCTCTATAATCGCAAGCCTTCCTATGAAAATCTACGCGTTTTCGGTTGTCTACGCTACCCACTTATTCCATCCACCACTATTCCACAAATTTGAAAAACGTTCAACGCCTTATGTTTTCCTCGGATATCCCGCCAACTATCGGGGGTATAAGTGTTAAGATCTTGGTAAAAACAAATCATTTTCCCGTCACGTGGTCTTGGATGAATCTATTTTCCCATTTGAAAAACTTTCTAATCTGAAACCCTCTTATGACTTCCTCACTACGGATGTACACCCCTATTTTCTACATCCTTTCACATCGTCAACCTCCCTTACCCCACCTTCATCACCACCATCGCCCCCATCCTAAACCATCCCATCACTACCGTCACATACAGCCCCTTCGCCACCGTCACCTGCTACTAAACAATCCCGACCATCTGCTCGCACCTCAGAATCGTCCACATTGAGTGTAACATCCTCAATTTGGACCTAATCGTGTGCGAATTTGGTACGTAGCTATTTTAAATAAATTAATTAAAAATATTCATGCTATTAATATATATTATGAAATCTAGTTGTGAAATGGATATATAAAAATAATAATGAAAATAAATTAAATTAATTAAATATTAAACGGTTTTAGACAATGATTCCAAACATATCCTCGTTAGTTGAAACTGATAAACAGGTATTAAGTTGTAAGTTGAATAAGGGAAACGAGATACTACTTATGGATAAACTAGAACCATTTAGGCGGTTCCTTTTCTTATTCATAGCCCACACACACACACACACACACACACACACACACTCACACACGTTCAAACACACACACACCCCTTCACCTTCATCTTGGTTCTTGGCTAGAACGAGAAATCAAAAGGAAATCATCTTGCCTTCAATTCCAGCAATAAATTAAGAGTAATAATATGTTCCTAATCCATCTTCTTCATCCTTGTAAGTGTTTTTATCATGTTCTTGGTGATTTTGTTTTTTAGGGCAATACGGGTCAAACCCAAATTAGCAATCATGAGTTGAAATTTTGTGTTCCAATTAGTTCCTACAACATTTACAAGTTGTAATGAGTTCAAATCATGGATTGAAAATGTTGATTTTGGGTGAATTCAATAATTTGCTCAAATGGGTCAAATATGGTGAATCTTGATTTGAATTGTGTTTAGATTGTTTAAATGATGTATATATGTGTTTATGGACTCATGTTAGTACCCCATATGATATACAAACACTGGAATTAAGTAAAACCATTTGGGATTGAATTTGGATGGATTTAGGCGGTGCAGGGCACAGTTGTTCGTTTCTGCACAGACGTTGTGACGCGACGTGTCTTTAGTCGCGACGCGACGCGTCGGTCTGGACAATATAATATGCTTTTTGTTGTTCTTTCCTGTATTGATGCTTGGACTATTGTTATGAGTTAGTAAATGGATTAAGGGCATCATTAGGGGATTGTTTCAAGTAGCTTGGTCGTTGTACTCTGTGTTTTGTTGTCTAAATGTAAGTGATGGTATTATAGGTGCACCCGAAGACCAAGAAGAACCGGAACACTATATTTGCCTACTATAACTCTACGGGTGAGTACCGGTTAACATTAGAATCATAATAAGAATATTATATAGCTAAAATGAATATTAAAACTAAAGATTGAGTTATTGTTCATGTACTGTTAAATTGAGTTGAGTTATGATTTGATATGCAAGCATGTTAAAGGCTTAAGTAGGCCAATTGTGTTATATGCATGCTATGGGCTTAAGTAGGCCAACTTTGTTATACTATGGCTTGAGTAGGCTAACTTTGTTATGTGATGGTTTAAGTAGGTCAAGTGTGTCGTGTCGGCACTTTGTTAAAGTTGTTTGGGACCAGCTTAGTCTGGATTTGATTAGGGCCTTGTGCCGTCAGCTATGATGAACAGTGATTCATTAATCGCGAATCTTTGGTTTTGCAGAACCTCCATCTCTCAACTTGATGATAATGGGCTCTTAATTCCCACTGATCCTGAAGGGGTGAGTTCCCTGTCAACGCAATGGTGAACCGCTATCTGCTTATCCACCGCAGCGGTTGAAGTATTCGGTTTTCCTAGTCAGGTTCATTGAGTTGGGTTAGCTACCTGCCTACCTTGCAAGACGTGATTCCTGCTGACTACACTGGTAGTTCACGATGTGTTATGATAGTCTTGTTTGCTAAGATGTGATATGATATTTTTGTTATGATACTTATGATTAACTGTTGCTCACTAGCTATTTATAGCTAACCCTTCCATGTACCCTTCCTATGTACAGGTAATTAGTTTGTACCGGTGAGGACGGATGTCTGCTATGGTTTACATTACCGGTTTTGGGGAACACATTTGCATGCTTTAAATACTTTATGTATATTGGTAATGGTCGATCAATATTTGGTAACACCGGTGGTTGTCTTTTGTTGCAATTTATATTATAGATTGTAATTGTTTAATTAGAATATGAGATGTTTCCGTTGTGCCGGTTATAAAATATTTTGATTAAACATGTTATGAAAATATTATATTTACAGGCGTATCCACGCCGTTTCAAAACTCGAATTTAAATAAATAAAATAGCTTCTGACTTTGACGGTGTAATATTGAGTACATTAATTAGTAAGATTAATGAGTTTAGTATATTAAATAGTAATTTTTAAAATTACTTAATAGTAAAAGGTAACTTAGTTACAGTTTGAGAAATTAAACCCTATATAATATTACAAGTTTATATAGCAAATAGTAATTTTTTTTGCCATCAGAAAAGCTTAAATGTAGGTTGTTGGTCGTCTTTAATGATCCACCGTAGCCTTTGACATCCCCGTGACCCTGTCGGTGATCGGGTTGAGGTTGATTAATTTCCCAACGGCTAATTAAACGAAAGAGACCGGGACCAACTTTATGCCAAAAATAAATCCCAAATCAGGCCAATTGACGGTGACCCCCCATCCTACAAACTCCAAACCATAAAGGCTATTTCCCATGCAAAACACAACTCTATCTCCATGGAAGCACTTTGGAATTTAGAAGATAAATGGAAGCTTTCAACACAAGAAGCTGTAATCTTCTTCGTTGGCACCACCTTTCTCCTCGTGGTGGTTGTCGGGCTTTGTGCCGCAACGACATTTAGGAAGAGGACTGCAAATACGATTCAAGAGGGTGGTGTTGTGGTTGAACCGGTGGTGGCAAAAGGGTCTATGACTCAATGGCTAAGGATGAAGAAGAGTTTGACCGAGTCGGTTCAATGGAGCAAGGCTAGTAAATGGGATGGGAGTTTGAGCGCGAGTCGGAAAGAGCAGCCCACACCGTTGCTTGCTAGAGGTGGTGGCGAGGTGGGGTGGCCGAGCCATAATGCCACCTCTCCGGTGTGGCAACGGCCCATACTTATGGGTGAGAAGTGCGAGTTTCCGAGGTTTAGTGGGCTCATACTTTATGATGAAAGAGGGAAGCCATTGGATCAGAGTCAACCTGCTAATATCCATGTATGTATACAGTATACCTGATTAAGTTGCTTGAGTTTAAGATTTAAGCTATCCTTACAAATACAACACTTCTTTTCTTATTTCATTTTACACCTTTTCTCAACTTCACATTTTTTTGTTTCATTTCTCTCATAATTTGATTTTTATTTATATCTAAAGTAATTCTATTTTTAAGTATTAACTTATTTATTTAATCTAATTTTATTTTTAACACTAATATTTTTTATTTATCTAAATGAGGGTGAATACAAAAATAACAAATAAGAAAAGGAAAGTAATGTGAGAATGAAATGGTTGTAAGGTTTGAGTGATTTGGAAGTGAAAGTGATGTAACACTAAATGACAAAAAAAAAAGTTGGAAATGAAGAAGTGAAGAGTTTCCTGTGGTCTAAGTAACTGAGTTGAATTGTTGAAATTGTCACCTCAATATAATATGTACAGCACATGCATCAACAATTTTCTGATCTAAAACAGAAGTTATTAGCTAGCTACAGGTGTTGTTTAGTTGAAACTTTGTGTATAAGTTTTATTACAGATCCAAGTATCAAACTAAACCTATTACTCTTTTGTTGGATTGCAGGAACAGCCAGGGGGAGGAACTACTTTGCGAGATCTTCTATAGTACATTCTCATTTTCCGTTCTTGTTGGTATCACGATGAGTGTAATTAATCATTTTTTCTTTAAGATCTAGTAAAAACTGTATACAGTAAGATCATCTGCAACACTCTTAGAATTCGCATATACGATAAATGCATCAAATTTCAAACCAATCAAGGCAACAGAAGAAGAAATAATCAAATTTTATTGATGGGCAAGAAACTTGACATACACAGACAAACCTCTCAACAACAAAATGGGAACAAATATATTACACAGATGAAGTGGACCTCAACTTTACAAACAAATACACAACTCGACAACCAAATTCACACATCAAAACAAATCTAATGATTCAGCAAGCTTTTTTGATGATTTTTGTAGATAAAACTCAAGAACCAACAAGTTCACTCAGGCAAATTAATGATGCGTGTTTTGATTACCTGAGGAAGATGAACTTTGCACTTGATCATGCAACCGACTCTATTAAGGGTGATCTGGTTTCTTGTTTTGATTTATCATGGTAGTAGGAGTACAAACCCAATTGCACGATTCCCAGAATGGTCCCTATACCATTTGGAACCTAAAATTCGAAGGAAAAAAATATATTTTTAAGTTAGTCCATCAACCAAAATGGAAACAGATATAGAACTTTGTTTGTTGAAAGAAACTTACATAAATGAAAGGATCGAAATTAAATATTCCGTATAGCAAAAATGAGGTGCTCATCAAGAAAGTTGAGAGGGAGAGGTAAAATGGCATGAATTCAACACTCCTGGTCTGGATCACTAGATTCTGGGAGAAAAAAATAAATTACCATTTGAAATTATAAAGTTTAACCAAATGAATACGAAGAAGAAGCAATAACAAGCATGATTAATCTTGTAATCTGGATAAAACAAATAAAAGAGTGATTAGACTAAAGAACATACCATTACTGACAATGGGGAAGCAAACATTGATATGAGGGTAGCACAGCTCAAATACCCAATAATTAGATGCCGAAGTTCAAGGTCAGTAACAAGCATACTCCCAATTGCAATGACTGCAAATACACCAAAAACTGCCAAAAGTAATCCAGACATCTTCAACTGCAAATATGAGCTCAAATCATTTACATAATATCTACAAGTTATGGGTATTATGTGCATGTAAGTATACGATTCTAACCTTATTGCGTTTCTCAGCGCATGTTATATAGATGATTATGTATGATAACTGGAAAACTGCACCAACAGAATTGACTGTTGTGATCAAGATATTATCATATGATATTAAAGGGCAGCCATACCAAGCACAGATTAAGCAGTTCAAGAGGGCATATATGTATGGGATTCCTGAGAACTGTTCTGTTGATCGGTTTCTGATAATTCTTCGGAAGGTTGGTCTAGAAATGAAAATCAAACATAATGAGTGCTCATATGTTGAGCTATTTCTTATAAAATTCTTCTCATAAGATCTTCAGTTGGGAAATTTTTAATACTTACATAGGTGACACAAAGAGCCCAAAAGCAAATATGTTCCCTGCAATATTGTCAAGAATTTGCACCATTACACAAGATGTTTGGACCAAGACTGGTATGCTTAACTAAGGTAAATATTGAACAGTTGATTATAAGATTAAACATACAAAAAGGAAAGCCAAGAAAATAAGCGAGCTTATGAAAATAAGGCAAGATTATGACAAACAGTTTCCTTTTTGTGCCTCAGTGATCAAATAATCCTGCAAATGTTAGGGTTCAGCAAGTTTGAAACTTGCAATTTAGATCAATTCTTATGAAATTCAACTGAGTTCCCCTCGGCTCCAACTCCATATCCAATCCCAACCCAGTCAACTATAATGATGGAATCACAAGTTCTTCATCCTAATTCTTTACACATCACAACACGAATCAACCCTAAAAAGCTAAGATTCGGTCAAACACTCAAACATGGCTCCACATCTCAACAACACTATATTCAAAGGTTCTAAATAGCAAACTGAATTGTAAACACGATGAACTAAATGCTACTAATTTTAGTGTTGGATGATTACGCAAATAGCCAAATATGGCTAGTCTATTTGCCACTTGTATCGGTATACAAAGTGCTTACCTCATGAAAACATACAGAATCAGAAAACAAACCACATTGCACATAAATTCCCACACAATTGCACACAAAATCGCCGCAACGAACATGAATAGCAAGTTTCAGGTAATATCTCGATACTTTCAAATCATAAACACTCACAAACACACAAATAGATGGAAGAGAATCGAGAGATACAGACCAGCTATTCCAGCAGCCTGCTTGAACGCCTCAAACGTTTGAGGCGAAACCAAATAAGCCATTGATAGATTGATTCAAACCGTTTTTCTTCAACTCTTAATTTCTGCTTCAATTTCCTCCCTAAATTTCATTACCTGTGTGAGATTCTTCGATAATCTTCGTGTAATCGTGTTTGGAATCCAGTTTTGAATTTGTATCGTTGATTGCTACAAGTGGCGAACGAAATCAGAGCGTAAAATCCGATTGAAATTGAAAGCACGAGGATTATTTTTTACGAACTAGAAGTATCCATTGGCAGTGGCCCGTGCTTGTGCAAGCCTGTAGTCAACTTGAATTCCAGCTGTAGTTGTTTCCATAAATTACAGTAAAGGACTTCAACTTTTTGGTCAACCTTCGTTCAGTCCTTCTACTTTTGAAACTTTACATTTTTGCCGGACCTGTAGAGGATATGGAGTATTAAAAAAAATCGAATCAAAGAGTTAAAGAAAGATGTCATCTTATAAATTGTTATACTATTGCTTTAAAATCTTGTTTGTTTTAAAAAAAAACCTATTAATATATTGTAATCTGATTCATTAAGAGTATTTAAGATGTAAGAGATGTTTTTTTCCATTAATATTTTAAAAAACTCTTAATAGCTCTAAATGAAGAACATATTCATTTACATCTAAAAACTTCTTAATGTTGTATAACGCCAAACTTTAAGAAACCATTGATAATAAACCTCAATTTTCACATCTTAAACTATTGATATTCTATAAAATTCTTAACGCCACAATCGCTGATAACCTCAAACTCCTTGTCGACTCCCTGAAAGTCGTCACTCTACTCGTACTCTCTGATCATTTTCACCGTTCTCACACTCCTAAACTATTACCGTCTTACTTGCAATCCTAAACACTTAGTGTCACGCGCACACTCTTCGATCCTGGTTGTCATACTCACAATCGTAGTTGGCGGCTCTACACCACAAAAGTATTTCGACTCCTCTTTGCCTTGGTTGTTTTGTAATTTTGGTTGAGTTTAAAGTTTGGATATGTTGATTGTAATGAATATGATTATGACTAAACAAATATTAAGAAAAATTCAGACCTTTTATAAAAGAAACAAACAATCAAATAAGATTCAAACATTAAAGACCACCTCCGAAATATATTATTTAGATATTGTATTCAGATTTAGATACAAAACCTTCTAAAATAAAACAAACGAGATGGAAATAATGTTTGAGAGAACATTACGTTTAAACTTTAAAACATAATTGATGTATATATAATAACATGTAAAGGAAAATTTAAGTTATTGATTAGATTTAAATTTTATTTTTTTTGTGAAGTAACTTCAATCAAATAAAGTGTTTGATAAAGTTATTAGATTTAATATGTCCGATTTGGCAAATCATTTCAAGGGGTTGAGCTGTAATAACTCATAACTCAAGGGATCACTTTGAACATTGATTGATTCAAATGATGAAATCCCACCTAATCACCAAATTTCGTGGCTTTCATATCACAAGAATTTACTTAGAAAACATATCTTATTCTTAGGCTTATGATCTGTCAAACGTGATCAAATAAATAAATGATTAAATGCAATAGCAAAAGTATAACGCCGGATATCGGATAATATTCTTTTTTCTCAACCACAACATATATATTATTTAAAACTTAAAATAGTTTCAAACACGTGCATTTTACTTCTCCAATTTCTCAATATACGAATATCCCTTTTATTTATTTATTTAATAAATTTATATGTAATAATATCATTTCAACAAGACGAGAACAAGATTTAGATATTTGACCTAAATACCCAATTTAAATAACAAAACTCACATATCAATTAATTAGATCTACTTCTTGTCTAAACTTGAATTTAAGACATTAAAAATCATCTTAAACATCGGATAGTATTAAGCGAAAGACACTTTGGTAAGTAAGTTTTGTTAGGTGAAGACTTTGGAATTAACATGTGGATTATATATCATACATGGTGGAGCTGTTGTTGTCCGACAACAAAAGGCTGTTACGACATATTCATTTTTGTCCTAATACGAAGAAAATTAAAACCAGGGACCCACACATGATTTTGTGTTAAAAAGAGCCACTCCTTTTTGCTGAAAATTCAAATTTAATCATCAAAAGAAATTAGACACCTCTAAAGGAGAGCAATGAAGATCCGGTTATGCCATTTCCTAGTAGCAAGAATGTAACACACCCCAATAAACATTTTAGAAGTCTATTTAGAGTTATCCGCTCTTTTAAGTCTTTTATTTTTTTTTGAACGACAGTAAAGGAGCAGATTAAGAAAAAGATTTAACATGACCATCATTCCATTCAGCAAACTTAATTAGTATAAATAAAACTAGCAAGACGCTAGAAAGAAATAATACAAAAAGATCCATGAAAGTTACAAAAAAAATAAACACCACCGGAAAATAATACTCCCCAACCTAACCAAAATCCTATACATGAGGGGGCTAGAAACATAACTAAATTAAAAATACGGCTCGGTCCACCAACTTAGAGTCTTCTTCGGGATCATGTTAATGGTTCTATACCCAATGAAAAGGCGATTGACCGAATCAACTTGAGAGTTGCAAAAAAGGAAGTCGAGTGAAGGAATATTTAGGCACCGACTTCTTAGATTTGTTTAGGTTGGAAAATTAACAATGGATCTAGTCTCAAAGCAAAAGTATTGACCTTTTCTCCGATACTCATTGAAGCCACCATTAAGGCCATATATTTTTAAATTACCTTGTTCCACAAGGCTTCTTTTTCATGCAAAACCCTCCACCACCACTTCCCCATAAGACCAAGATTGTTTGATTTGAGGCAGCCGATCCCGAGACCATCCAAATCTCTGGGAGCTAGCTAGAGTTGTTTCCAAAATTATCCGCTACTAATCTTTTCAAGTAGAGAAATGGTTGAGGGGGGGCCTTTAAAATGGAAAAGTAATAAAGGGGAAGCGACAGTAGGACTGTTTTGACAAGAGTACTGAGGCGACATCCTATAGATTAGCCTTTCGCCTTCCAAGTCGACAAGCAACGTGCGAAACTAAAAAAGACCTCATTCCAAAAGTCAACATTATATTGATCTGCCCAAGCCCCAAAAGTAATGGAGAATATTAACTAAATAAAGATATTTTCTGGACCAAGCCCCAAAAGTAACAGGTCTTCTGCATATTGAAGCAAGGAAAGGTTTGGATCGTCAACGCACAAAGAAAGACCGTAAAGTGTCACTAATAGCATGAAGTGCTTCCCGAGCTATGAGAAAGTCAGACTTATGAGAAGTGATGTCACCTCTTGCATAAGACCTTGTTCCATAGAGAATTCCTTAATAGGAGATTTATTCAAAAGAATTGAGACACAAACTGATGAGAGACAACCCTTCTAACTACATCATTTATTTCCAAACCTACCGGAGACAATATAAGGACCAACTTACACTGTCAAATAAAAGATTAGGTGAAGTTGACTCCTAACAATAACAAGCACAATCCGGCTTGGTAAAACCCAACAAATATGTGAAATCCAAATCAAAGAATAATTCAAAATTGAACAAGATAGTCTAGAAATAAAATTAAATCAAAGAAAAACTTAAATCCGCGAATAAAAATTAAACCCTAAATGATTCTTGAAATCAAATCCATAAACAAGATCTAGAAACCTAAATAAAGCTTTGCAAAATCTCAAATCTCAAACCAAATCAAAGGAGGAAGAAGGTGAAGTTGATGATAGATGATGAAATGAGGGAGATTGGTTATGCAGGTGGATGATGATGATTATGATGAAGAAATGAGACAACTGGTTACCAATGGTGGTTAAAACAGTTGTAGTGAAGGGAGTCGATGTTATCTCTTTGAGATGATGGGTCGGGTCTATAGGTGTCAAATGCTGACGATGTTATATCTTTGCTTATCAACATGTTTATTATCACAAGATCGGTGAAAGCATGCGTGCGCATATTATGTTATGCATGTCTTACATTTCAGATGAACTTATAAACAATTATAAGGAACAATAATAAGTATTAGTGTGACTAAAGAAAGTTTGTTTGACCATAGCAATCAATACAAGTTCAACATGCCCAATGATTCCCCGAAGTGGTTACTTTTTTGTTTTTGCATTTATACCTTGACAAACTATGTTCAAAATATTCTTTAGACTAGACATATTAATTTCTTAAATAATCATAATATTTAGACACTCAAATCTCTAATTTAATATTATTACAATTACAAACAGTAAGAACACATTCAAACACTAACTTGCGATCACCCAATCTACTACATATGAGCTCACAATCATGGTTAGAAGATCTAAACTTCTAATTTACACATCATATAGAGTAATAGTGAACTCTTAGAAGTTGATCACCCGAAAAAATGAGGTAAGTTTTTAAGATTGCGCATAAATTAGTGACTCGGCCTACAATTAATTTTTGCAAGTGTAGATAGAACCAAAGAATTGACAAGATTATTGATAGCAACTCAAAATGAAGTACCAAAGTCCAAACTCCTTGAGCAATTGCATTTTCTTATAGCATAGCCCTCCCTCGATACCATAAAAGTATATTTATATGCTTGTTTGGTGGTTTTAAAGGTAAAATTCCAATATGCCCTCAAAATAATAATTGGGATTCTTATAAATTCATATACTAGGGGTGTACGTTTGGATGGATCGGTTTCATCAAATCCAATTAAGCGAATTTGATTAGATTTCGGTTTCAAAAATATAGATAAACTCGTCCAAACAATCTCAAGATGCGAATCAAATCATCAAATTACAATCTATTTGAATCGGTTCACACGTTTTGGACGGAAATAGGACAGGTATGGGACGAGTATTGGTTATCCTAGTCTCATACCCTATTATAAAACCAAATCCCATACCCGATCTTATCCCGCCGAGTATCCCATTACAAAATAACCATCGGGGTTATGGGTATACCCGCAGGTATCGGGTATTCCATTTATATTCTTAGTCAATTAAATTTTTTCTAAATAAAATTTTGTTTCGTAGAACTTTATGTAAATCACGTCAAACAATGAGTTGATTTTTTAAACTATTATTTTCTAACAACATAAACATTCAACAAGTTCGACATTTAATAAATGTAATACAATCAGCATACAAAGTTTAAACTATCCAAGTTTCATGACAATCTAATTTAAATAGTTACATGTAATGAAAAGAAGTTTTTTACCGAAGTGTCAAAGAGAAATGGTGACTATTAATCTTCCAATTTTAAATTATTTTTTTATATATTAATAAAATTGTAATATACATTACATTAATAATAAAGTTATAAAAATATAAATGGTTCGTGATCGGGTAATTGGGCGGGTATTGACTAAAACCATAACCATCCCAAACCCACTAATTTTTTTGAAAGAAATCCCATACCCAGTCTCATAACCATTTACCTGTCCCAAATCACGTTCCAAAAGTTTCAGGTTCCGGTATTCCCATTGGGATCGGGTATTTTCGCCATCCCTACTCGATATCCGCACCTGATTTGACCGGGGAATCCCTGACCCAAACCCAAATTATACATATATGAATATAAAATTAGGTTTGGTGCATGAATATATATATATATATATCATTGTTTCTATGTTTGACTCATAATGTTATCTATAGTCTACAATGCTTATTACATATATTATGGTTTTAATTGATCACATTATATATCTTACAAAACAATTAAAACACTCAATAAATCAACTTTCGATGCAAAAAGGTTAAAGAATACGATTGGATTTGTAAGTTCTTATTTTATACGAAGATTATCATATACACATGTCTGTATTATAATAATAAATTTTAAATTACATATAATTTTTGTAAATGGGAAAAAATCCCCGATTTCCCTTGAGGATCCCCAAACGGGGATAGGGGCGAGGATGGGGATGGGAACTAGCTAACAGGATAGGGATGGAGAGTGCAATCCTTAATATCCCATACCCTGTTGCCATCTCTAGACTTTGCAACTGCCTTTTCAATCTGTTGGTTTCTTGCATGTATGATCCAACTACCAACATGTCATCAACATATAGTAACAACAATGACCCATCTTAAGTAACAACAATGATCCATCTTACATCTTGTATAACAATTCCTCTACATAAAGCTATCAATTTTTAAACATCACACTATCTTGGATCTTGCTTTAATCCATACTGACCTTTTTTCAGCTTGAACACCGGGTTCTCTTTACTATCACCAAAAACCTTCTTTGTGACATGTAGATATCTTTAGTAAGGTATCCATGTAAGAATGTAGTCATTACATCTAGCTACTCCAGATGTAAGTCTTTTATTACCACACAATACCAAGAACCAATGTGATTATGGTGGTGAGAATATCTCATTGTAGTCTACTTCCATATTATCTTGAAACCCTTTCACTACCAATTTGGCTTGTACCTCTTGCTACCATCAATCTCATCTTTGACCCTGGATACCCACTTGTTACACTGCTTAAAGACCAAGTCTGGTTCTAGTCAAGTGAGCTCAACTCCTCCTCTATGGCTTTCTACCATTGTATGGAGTCTTTCATCCTTAAAGCCTCTAGATAAGATTCTAGCTTCACATCTCAACAATTTATGTTTTTAGAATGAAGTGGTAACGTGTTTCTTGTTATGTTATTTCATTTCGATCTCCTATCTACATAGTAGCAATTTAGTTTGATATAAGCTCTAAAGCCGTTCTTGGTGCACTTTGACTTATATCCGATTACAACAACACATTCATACAACCGATGTTCAATTGCATGCTTTTTATTGTATTTAGGTTAGGGTAGTTAATAAGTAATGCCTTAATATTTTCGAAAAACAGCTATGTTATGTCTAAATGAAATGAAGACAATTATAAAAATTCTTTGTCTTAAGTTACGTACATCTATATATTAAACGATGCTTGCTACGAAATCATGAATGAACTTTATTCATGTATACTAGTTCACATAAAAAATCAGTTGATTTGGTTGTCTTTGTAATGTTAGTTCACAAGTGACGAAATGGAAACGATTAAACAAGAGTGAGACAATGACGATGAAAGCAAGCTTTTTCTAAAAGGAAACGATAGTATAAATATTGATGTATAATCAGGGTAATATACTTTTTCTTACAAAAAGGATAGCAGGTTTCTCAGTGGAGTCGAGCCGGTCTAATCAAATTTTTATAGTCTTTTTCTCCACTTGTCATAACTATCCAAGATCCTCTTGTGATGATTATAATCGGATCTGAAACCAACTATTAGATCCTCTTGTGATGATTATAATCGGATCTAACAAGAACTACATGAATGCTTATATATAGAGTTTGTTGTTTATTATGTATCTGCAACTAACATCAAAGATATTGCTTCTAAAACCGTTTCATTATATATGATTACTTTTTTTAACGGCTAAACACACACACTCGTTAAATTTAAATATAATTTTATACCATTTTATTCACTACGAGACTTGAGCCCACTACCATCAAAAGCACATAATACTATTGGGGTATAAGTACTTTGGTTATAAATGATTACTTGATATTCGTTTGCACCGGAATAGAATAAAAAGCCTATCACTATAATTTATGCGATGGACTTTTTCATAGGTTTAAGGCCCAAAATGTCAAAAGGCAACTAGTTTTTTTTTATTTTTTATTTTGGGCTAAGATTGACTATATATACGATATAGACCAACTAATTGGCCTTCAAACTTGATTTGGATGGGTCATCTCCAGCTGTATCAAAGCGTGAAAACTTTTCATAAATAATATAACATTAAAAAAAACTTTCAAAACTAACGCTATTTTTTTTGTTTTCAAACTTATGGTTTTCGGGATTCAAAATCTCAGTATATGGCCACGGCATGAGGCCTTCAAGACTTCATCCGTCGCAAAACCCGTTATTGAACACCGCACGCCGAGCATCCCTTGCTCCACACAGCACACCCCTTTTATTTAGTTTCTAGTCTAATCATACCACTAATTCGAATCAGTCCTAACAAACCCCACTTTTTATTTTATTTAATAATAAATATATAATAATTATTAAGAAAGAGAAAAGAGAATGAAGAGTGAGGAGAGAGATAGAGAGAAGAGAAAAGGAAGAGACCGGGTTGGTGAACCCGACCACCAACCCAAATCAAACCCGAAGAGTGGGCGTATGGGTGTAAGATGCTTACCCGATTAAAACAAATTGGTACCCGAATAGCTTGAGATGAACCATATGCATGGCCTAACTATTACTTTAAAATATGTCTTGTTCATGCTTAAGTAAAGTTGGAATGATATTGAGTTGTTTGACTACATTAACTTTCGCATTAAGTGTTTTAAATGTGTTATGTGTAGAAATTAATTGAATATAGCTATGAGGCAGACAAAATTAGAGTATTTTGATTATTTTTTTATACAAAAGATCTCACACTTTTTATCCTACTCCTTAATTTTATACCTTGTTCGTTGTAACAATTGAATTCAAGACTTTGTGAATTATCTTAAACACCGAATACCACTGAATCAAATACCTTTTTATAAAAAGATTTCGAACGTAATTCATACGTTTGAGTTTGATGTGCCAAATAGTGCTTCAAGTAAGACTATTAATCAGATACCTTTACGATTGATCGGGTCAAGACATACTTTTAGGAGAATAATGGTTTCGGAATCGAACGTACAATGCATCTCTAACTTGAAAAAAAGACCAAGTCATCTTTTATGTAACATAAAAAATTGAGCTTAAAAATACCTAGCTTTTATTATGAATTTTGTATTTTGTATGTAGGTGCACGGGAAAAATAATATTTACTAGCTTTGTTTAATTACAAAAGACGACAATACAACCATACTTATCTCTTAAGTCAGGGGCGGATCCAAGATTTGAAATGGATGGTAGCACCGGACCTAAAATTTGAAATGGATGATAGCACAATCTCGAAAAAATCGAAATTTACACTACACGAGATCGAAATTTACACTACGCGTACAAAATTGGATGGTGTCCCGTGACCCCGTTAGCGAACCCTTGGATCCGCCCCTGTCTTAAGTAATACGTAGTTCACTATTGTTTTGTCTCTTTTATATATAGTGTAAGATGCTTTGTGTAATACATCCAA
Source organism: Dittrichia graveolens (assembly GCA_038502395.1). Taxonomy (NCBI): domain Eukaryota; kingdom Viridiplantae; phylum Streptophyta; class Magnoliopsida; order Asterales; family Asteraceae; genus Dittrichia; species Dittrichia graveolens. Next base: position 83,146,742 of record JARJIL010000005.1, on the reverse strand, counting down.
AACCGAATTTCACATTTTTGGGTGTCACATTTGTTCCGTATATATATTGCTGGCAGGCAAGGGCTTTAGGGAAACATCGTACATGTGCTGATGTGCATATATCATATATCAAAAGCTAGCAGTAATCATGTAATTTCATGTGTTGCCACATGCCATTATACAAGAATATACCAATCTTTTATCTAATACTAATAATAATAATAATAATAATAATAATAATAATAATAATAATAATAATAATAATAATAATAATAATAATCATTATTATGCGTCTAAATGTTTAATTAGGAGCTAAACTTGAGTTGCAGATCCTTCTGGAAAGGAAAAAAAAGGAAGGCAAACTTACATAGAATAACATAAAATTCCCTAATTTTAATTTCAACTACATTTTTTTTCTTTTAAAAATAAGTTTTTTCCGGTTAGAGATCTTTTCGGAGTTTGAGTCTCTGGATCATATTTACGTGATTTAACCGGTTTTAATTACCCGTGATCGTTTTCAAACCATCCCCTGGCTATTGAGATCTCCGTGTGACTCGAAACTTTGACCTCCTATATAAAAACAAGTGATCCACCCTTTAGACCAGCCGAGAATTTATTTTCAACTACATATCTTTGAAATAAATATGTCAAGATTATAATTTATATAGATGACTTTTATTACTCTAGCAGTAAAAACTATGGCTCATGTGAAAGCGATTTGCAAATATTTAATAAGCACTAATTAAGCAGGGCTAAAATCATTAATATAGCGTGACATGTTAACATCCTTGATTTAAAAAACAACGGATTTTTAAGGGTTAGTATTTAATAAAAAGTATGGTATGATGTCATTTCATGTTTCTGAACTTTTTTATTAAATTTTGTTTCTTATGTTGATGAAAGGCTTGTGTGTAAGTTTAGCATTAATCATTTTTTCTCCAACCACACTTATTGATTAATTGTCACATAACAATCATATCGACTACTCTTTACTGATTGATTGTCACATAACAATCATATTGAGTACTCTTTATCACCATCTTACAAGTTACAATCTCTTTTTAATACTTACTTGCGAGGTACACGCGTAATACGGCAACAACGATCAAAGAAGAATGATGGTTTGTGATGCAAAGGACGGATGAGACAATGATGCTTACGAATGAAGCTTGAATGTTACAATAAATTTAAATAAATTACGTAGTATTATTTATCAAATTTATGTCATATGAAAGTTTTTATTTAATAGTGTGGTAATATTGTTTATACGCTTTTACTTAAAAGAAAATTGAAATGTATGTTTTTAGAAAAAAAAATTATAATTTATTGTTCGAGTTATAGTGCCAAATTTTAATAATGAAAACTATAAGGGGTGTTTGGGCAACCCTTGTCAAACTTGGGAGAAGGTAGACAAGTGAAAAATTAGGGCACGACATCCCCATTTTCTTTGTCTTGGCAGCTACAAAGTGCATGTGTTGTGTGTGTGCGCGCCCGCACGTGTGTAAGGAGTGAAGAAGAGAAGCAGCTAGTCAATTTTATGGAGTTTTTGTAAAGATTTTAAAGCCATAGCTTTTTAACCGATTCATGATAGTATCCTTATCTTTTTATGTAGGAGTTTATATTTGAACATGGAGGATTTGGGTGTTTTTCGTGACATAAGACCTTGGAAAGGACCGGAACACTTGTTAATAAGTGAGATGGTGTTTTTAATTGAATTAGCTAAGAGGGTTTGTACATTAGTGGACTTATAATGGTTTGCAATGGAAAACAGTGATTTTTAAACATTTTGATATCAAGATTTGATGGGGCTTAAAACCGAGTCCGATGAAACTTCGTGCAACATATGTTGCGTTTGGTGCAAAGCATTTATTGCGCAAAGTTAGTTTGGCGCACAACACATGTTGCGCAAAGATATATAGTTTACTTCAAGCATATACCGTGCAAAGATAGGGTTTGGACAAAATTACAATTGCACAAATTAAGGGTTTGGGGGCAGTTCGGTTTTTTGTGCAAAGTTGAGGTCGTGCGTAATGATAGTATGCTACAAGCAGTGTCAGTTTGCATAAAGTTGACAATGTGTGTGAGTAGTTGACTTTTAGTTAACCTAATCAATCATGACGTACTCGTAGGTTGTCCCATGTAGCAGTGTGTCTTATATTTGATATTTGATACTTTGATAGTTGATAATTGCTAACATGTGAGTTATATTAAGTTACTTATTATATTAGTTGTGTGTGTTTCTGTGTATCATTGTGGCTATGTGTCGTTATTGATAGTACATGAAAGAACCGTTCTCTTAATGTGTTTGTTTAAAACATGGTAAATTTATTGCTTGTAAAGCCAAGATGCATACAGTTCTTCAAGACAAAGAACAAGGTATAAACCAAATTTGTAAGAGGTTTGGTCGTATGAAACAAAAGTGTAAAAATAAAAAGTTAGAAACTAAAACCGTAAAAACAATCAAATCACATGGATCAAAAATATAATTAACTCTAATTTTATTTTATAAAAAAGGAAATAAAATTGTGGTGAATGCTGTGGACGTCAAATTATTTGATAAAACAAGGAAAATACTCATGAGGCTATGATGTGGGTACGAGTACAATGAAGGAAAAAAAAAATAACTCTGTTAGTCAGTCAATTTTTATGTTTTTTTAAAGCAAATAATATAATTTTTTATCCTATATATTAAACCTTATATTATTAGAACTATATATTAAACCTTATATTATTAGAAAATAACTTCACAGGTTTTTTACCTTTTATATTTTCTTAAAATAAATATTTTTGTTTTTTACCTTATACATTCGTTATCACATTTTTATACTCTTTTAAATATTCACTTTTTGTCACCTTAACACTATTTCTTCATTTTTCACCTGGTAAACAAAGTTTTTGTTTTAAAACCGAGAGGACTTGCCTGATTAAACCGAGAACCGGTTAAGAGAATGGTTGATATAGACTAGAACCAATCTGATTCACTTAAACTGGTAAATCCTTATAAAACATGATTTTATTGTTTTTTGTTTAATAAATTTAAGAAAATTCTTAATCATTGTGACAACCAGATCATACTCGTTCTTCAAATCGGTTCAGGCAAATATCAACTTGTTCTCCGAATCGATTCCTAGTACAACCAGCCGGGTCAAGTCGGTTTATAAGACATTAAAAAAACTTCATGTGATGAAAAAGTGGATACCAAAAAATGTTAAGGTGCTAAGAAATGGATACTTAAAATTACATGTCAAACAATATGTGTCACGTAATTATTTATCAAGTTTTTAATGATATTTTTTATTTTAAAAATAATATAATATTTAGACAATATATTAAAAAGATAAAAAATATATTGATACCTAATGTATAAAGTTAAAAAGTAGAGTACTTACTCTAAAATATATATAAAATTTAAAAATTAGTAGAATCGTTTTTCCAAGAATACACCGCAACATAGTGTGTATATATATAGTGAAAAGTTCATTTGATAATCATTTTTATTGTGATAATTGCGAAAACTAATTTTAGCTGTCCAATTATCCTTCATTTAATTCAACTGCGCACTTATGAATTCATTACATGCACCCTGCCACAGTCGACCCCCCAACGCTCTTTATCCATGAATACCACTTACCAATTGAATGACTAAGATTGGTTCTCGCGGTTCTCATGATAATAATGGTTTTCAAATGAACCATCCCTATATATGTGTGTGTATATATATATATATATATATATATAATAAAAGAGTATACTATGTTTTTAGAAAGACATAAAAGTTAAAAAATCAAGAGGGTTATTTTTCTCTAAAATAAATAATCTTTTGGTGAGTGCACACACTATATATGTAATGTGCAATTATTGAGGATACCACCGACATACATTAATTTATTTATTTATGTCTAGATCTTTTACTTATATATACAAATGGTCCTCTAAAACAAGTTTTTTAATTAGCTGGAATATACTCAAAATAAACAAAATTTTATAAATTTAGTTAATAATATATTAATATGGAAATACAACACCACACTGATTTGAGCTGATTGGTGAACACGAAAATGCAAGGTTCAGGTTGTACACAAACTCGAACATGTGAGGTTGTGCGCAACTATATGAAAATAAACGAGGTCTATTTACGTGTATAAGTTTAATAAAGATTAAAATCAAAATTCAAATCAAATTGAAACGAACATCGAATTTAACATTGATTTTTGAATAAAAAATTATAATTGAAATTTGTATTGAATCAAGCCATAAATTTGAATGAAAAGCATATTCGAAAATCGATAAAAGGTACACAATGAACACATTTGACAACTATGTAACAGGTTGCCACTATAGAAGATCATTGAATATGAGGTTTTTTGGGGTTGCGGATGTTAGAAAGCAAATGGTTGTTGCAGTTTTACAAAGATAGCTGGAATTTGTCTAAGGGCGCCGAAGTTTGTTTCAGGGTCGTGAGAATTGGGTTTGAGGGTTGTCGGATTAGGTTGGAGGGATAGTGGGTTAGAAATAGACAATGATTTACAGTTTATGAAGGTCATCGAAGTTTGGTGGAAGAGTCTTAAAAATTTGAAGTTCTTTAGTATTTGCTAATATCGTTCCACTTAGGTTATCAACTAGTAACCTACTACTAAACTAATAAAGCGACATTGTATACAATGTAACTCTTAAATATGTTGTATTATTTAACACAAAATGTTGGTTACATAAAATGGTATTATGAGGAAATTTCTATGTATTTTCATGCATTTGTCATACTTTAATGACCAAGTAGTTTTCTTCCCTATTCATTTTTGATCGATTAATGAAATATGTGGTCAACCCTTATTTTACTGCTTAGTACATCAAAAGCTATTACACGAATGACCAATCATTTCTTATACTACAATTAAACGAAAATGGAAACATAATAAAAAATCTGAACTCATTCTCCTATTCACTAAAACCGTGTTTGGCTCGTTGAATATTTTTGAAGGAATTCATATTTGTTAAGGAAATGAGGATTTGAGGAAATTCGAATTCAAAAAAATTTGAATTTGAAAAAAATCCTATTCCGTTTGGTGTTGGTAACTATATCAAAAGAATTGAAATGTATTGAGTAAAAGGGTTACAACTATTAAATATCGGTTAAGTTTTCTTATGTTCCATTATGACTCGTCTATTTTTTAACAAATATGGCCGGTTAACTTATAAAAGACATGTTACTATGCTTATCGGTTAAGTTTTCTTATGTTCCCCTTATCTTCTTCACCTCTAGCACTCACGAAATCGAGACTCTAAACTCGAAATTCTCTAAGAATACTTGATGAAAAGTAATAATTTTAAGTCTATAGAAACGTAAGAGAGTTGCCTATAAACTAATACAAATACGACTAAAAACGAATTTAAAATGAGTCAAATCATAAAAAACCCGTAATGATGCTGAAGGGTTTGGTTTATGACATATCCAACCTTAGTTAGCAATTTCTTGGCCTATACTGGATGACAATTTATGAATTTGGTGTCTTTTGAAAGGTAAAAAGATTACCTACATGTAACGCCCCAAAAAAACCAAATTTGAAATAATAAGATCAAACACCTATAAGTGTTCGCATCTCAAAGTTTAACGTAAAAGCGGAAGCAATACTTGATTGAAAAACTGATGTATCAATAGATACTCACATAAATACTGTCATAAGTTTGGTACCAAAAACTTGATATTTACAAACCAGGCGTTAATTTCAAAGAGTTTAACAATTGGAAGTCAAACCGGAGCTTTGCCCTTGCCTTTGATAAAACCTGCAAAACATTTTAAAAATAGTATCTGATAAGCTACGAGAGCTTAGTGAGTAAACCAGACTAACATCATATAAACCCACGTATAAAATCATATGAAGATAATACACGTATGTCTGGCAATCAAAGCTAGCCTCTGGTTCTAGACCCAGGGCAGCATCGTAGGTCACAGTACTGCACCGCATCTGAGCCTTACTGGACATAGCAGTAAGCTTACATATACACATGAATAACATGACATGTCAATAATCTGCTATAATAGCATACATGCCGCACATATGAAGTGAAGTCTAGAAGACTCACCTTCTGATCATACTATCATGAATTGATCCACAGATGTGGTAATATGCCAATCACCTCCTATAAAAACAATTCATAAAATCACATAAGGCATTCTGATCTGAAATAGGGCCTATACGGGCCGTGTAGGGCCGTGTCCCATTAATGCTACACGACCTAAGCTGGCAACATGGCCAGTATGGTCTAGTCACCCTACACGGGCCGTGTACCTCTACACGGGCCGTGTACCACTCATGCTACACGACCATGTAATCCTACATGGCCCTATGACCGTCTTACACACTACACGGCCGTGTACCGCTACACGGGCCGTGTACCTCTTATACTACACGACCATGTAACCTTACATGGCCCTGTGACCGCCATAACTACTACACGGCCGTGTACCGCTACACGGGCCGTGTACATCATAGACCAGCAGACTGTTCTTATCAAGAACTGTCGGATTTCACCAAATAATCCGATAGTTTCCACATAAAATCATCTAGAGGTGTTTTTCTATACCTCCTACAACTGATATACATAATCTAAATCATATGAAGAAATCCTAACATGAATTCACCATTGAATCATGTGTTTACTCTTACAAAACATCAAAAACAAAGGTTAAAACTTTACCTTGAGTTTGATACTTGTTATGTTCTTGTTATAGCTGCTTGATCTACTCAATACCTCAAAGAAATGAGTGTTGCTAAGTCTGTCCTTGAAATCGTGAGTTTGCAGGAGAGAACAACCATTATATACGAAAGGTGTTCTGAATTTATAACAACTCTTCTGATAACTTTGATCTATAAATGGCCCTTCCCCTTATATATAGTAATTTTGTACAACCATTCGAATTTCAGACTTAATTTTTCCTCCTTTCTGAATCTGATCACGTCTTTCCACAGTGATACTTTCAATAATACATACTTCTCCACTGAAACTGATGTGATGATCTCTGTTTATCTGTAAAACCCTTCTGTCTATTCTGGGCGTCAAACAATCTACTACATACCTTCTGAATCTGTTCTGTCTTTCGCTGTATCATTTCTGTGCTACTCCACACTTTCTGACCCACGTCACCCAATACACTGAAGTTTGGCAGTAATATCATACAATTTTATACATTGACATCCCGGCACTGAACCTGTATTAGTTGTAATACGAAATTCTATCAAGCAAATATGTACCCCAGTTTTCTTCTGACTTAATAACATAATCATAAAACATGCTTTCCATCATCTGTATATTTCTTTCATTCTGACTGTACTGAGATGAAGCTTAATCCTTAACTTTATATGAAATCCATTTCCGAATTCTAGAAGTGGATCTGATATCATTGTCTGAATCAATAAACGCTGACATACTATGACATAACACAATCTGCTTCATATACACATCTGTTAACTGTTCTGATGAATGAGTTTCTCTAATGGAAACTACATATACCTTTTATTTAACCTGCCTACAATCACTCATAACACATTATAACTTCGTAGAGTTTTCGGATAATTTGGCATTCAGGTTCATACTAATATTTCCAGATATAATTTCTGACGTTTGGCTTTCTTTCGTACACCTTTATAAGTATTTCTCCACTTATCTGACTATATCTTGTTTCATAACCGGTCACCAATAATCCACCCTCAGGTCTTTATAAAGTTGGTAACTTCTGATTGAATGGAAAATCTAAACTTGTGAGCTTCATTTAACCGTGTCTGACTTGCATCTCCATAACCTGATACTCACATACGGTTATATCTAATCAGTATATCACGACTGTCTATAATCGGATTTATTTCCTGTCATTCTCATCCATTCTTTAATATATTTTTCACTTTGATCTCTTCTGACTGACCTGTTCCCATTTCATCTGAACATAAGCGTTGTAACTATCATCTAGATAATTAATTCATACAAGCATTATTTCTGATTTCCTGTTCAAACTATCGGCTATATCATTAGCCTTACCCTGAATAATATAATATGCTACTCACAATCCTTCACTGATTCTGATCATTGTTTTTGTCGCCTTTAAAGGTCTTTCTCATTCAACAATTATTTCTAACTTTTATAATTTCGTGTAAACAACTCTACACATAAAGAAATACCTAATCTCATCATATCATACTGAATGCTACCGTAGCGCACTAGCGGTAGTCTTACACCACCTATGAATGCTATTGCGGCGAACCAACAATAGTCTTACATCCACATATCCACCCACTATTGAGGTAATATCCTTACGTATCATATAACTAACATACCACATATACTACTATCAGGTGTGAGTCTGTATATTCATTCTCATATAATTGAACTGTCTAGAAGTGTAAATAATAACTCTGCCCCTCTGCATCCATCCAAACCACTGTACTGTCATCACACAATGATATCGTCTCTTCAGTCGATTCAGGTAGTGCAAACTGTTGATTTACATAATTTATGCAATTAATCCCATCCAACTGTTGATTACTGTCGGGTTCTTTGGCGGCTCCCAATTCATCACCTTCTCAGAATTCATCTCGATCCCATTCCTACTAATAAATTATCTAAAGAATTTCATTCCTTATATCTTAAATTCATATTGAAAACTTAACATATAACTATTTTCTGCTCTGTGTCACTAAAACTTTTCAAACATGATTCTCATGATCTGATAAACTTCTGAAATAAATACATATATCGTTGAAGAACACAATTACTAACTTACTTGACATTGACTTATATACCCTATTCATTTAATACATAACCACTGCTGGTGCGTTAGCAAGGCTAACAGGTATCATAACTACTTCAAAATATCTATACTTTTCTGAACATAATTTAAGGAATACCCTCCCTTCTGATCTTAGGCTGAAGAAAATCCGACCTGGAGTCAGCTTTGACAACCACTTTACTCCGTTATAACTGATCAAGTAATTCTCATATTCTGAACACTGGACATATATTCATGATCACTTTATTGAACTCATACTAATTAATACACATAACATAAGTACACATCATGAAAAGCTACTGGGTCTTATAAACCCCCACATGTAATAATTCTTGAAATCATTTCAATAATTCCTGTATCTCTGAAGAAGCAAGTCTGTACATAGTTCTCGTAATCAATGAAGCTTTCAATACCACACAAATTCTAAACATACTCTGTCTGCCTGGAAGTAACTTTGGTAATTCTTTGAACGACATATCAAGATACTCACATATCACTCTCACATCTTCTAAACTCATCTGCTCTTCTTTATTTTAGTACTTATACATAAGTTGAGAAAATAATGTATCCACACTGAAGACACTCTCCAGCTTTTGGAACTGAACACCTATATAACCTACCTGTTTTGATTTTTAACACATATATTAGTTCTTCCCCACTTGGGATATGAACTCGTATCACTTCTACTCACATAATATCATAACCTGGTTACAGTGTAACCAGTCCGTTCCAATTTCTATTTGGAACTCACTCAAATTCATAGATACAAATTCACTAATGAATTTGATAATACTCATTTCTGTCACATTATACTTATACATATCCGATCTTCCTGTAACCATACTTGATTCTGTTCTAGCGTCTTCGGTTGGTATCTAGAAAACTCTTACTTCTGACTCTTGACATACTCTTCTCTTTCACTTTCTTAGGTTCCCACAATTCTTACTCATATGACCCGATTTCCATATTTAAAACATATTAGTGAATCAAACCTGCTTTCCCCCAGTCGACGTTTCTTGTATGTTGAGTAGATAGGTAGACCTTTTGCATCATTTTCTTCTTTCGAACCTCCATTCTTATTTTCCTAAACATCAATACAACTTTCTTTATCGGTTTCCTTTCTTTTCTGTCTCTCTAATGCCGGCTGCCTCCATCAGGGATTTCACATCTTGGTGTTTACAAACGTCTATAAATTCTCATATGCTGGACTGAAATGCTACCATATACCTATATATTTTTATCTTTTCATTACTAAGATAACCTGAATAAAATATGCATTTTTCTGAAACCTCGTGTCGATTTCTGTAATTGTCTGTCATGTCTGTTCTACTTGTGGAATTCATCCATAACTCTGTTTATCTCTGACTGTGGCACTAACCGCCTAATTATAATGTCTTTAAACTCTTTTCATGTCATGCTCTCAATTCGTCTGCACTCCTTATCTAATCTATTACATATTTCACTTCATCTCCAGGTGCATACATACATATATGAAATGCACCCTCGATCTCTGAAATTACTTATGATTAATAGTCGATTTGCTAACTTTTAATACATCGTTGGTTGACACGCGGAAAATCCTTGAACGTACAACCTTCTGATACTTTACGAATAATAAATTAGGGTTAATAATGAACCCTTTCACTTTGTATAGCTAATCTTGATACTGACTCTTATCTGATCACTTCCTTGTCCCTGTGCTGCAACTCATACGATAATATCTGGCATAAACTCTACTTCATCACTTTACTAAGTTTTCGGCACTGAATTATTCAAATATAACTTCTGTTACTTGACGATTTAATGCTACACGACCTAAGCTGGCAACATGGCCAGTATGGTCTAGTCACCCTACACGGGCCGTGTACCTCTACACGGGCCGTGTACCACTCATGCTACACGACCATGTAATCCTACATGGCCCTATGACCGTCTTACACACTACACGGCCGTGTACCGCTACACGGGCCGTGTACCTCTTATACTACACGACCATGTAACCTTACATGGCCCTGTGACCGCCATAACTACTACACGGCCGTGTACATCACAGACCAGCAGACTGTTCTTATCAAGAACTGTCGGATTTCACCAAATAATCCAATAGTTTCCACATAAAATCATCTAGAGGTGTTTTCCTATACCTCCTACAACTGATATACATAATCTAAATCATATGAAGCAATCCTAACATGAATTCACCATTGAATCATGTGTTTACTCTTATAAAACATCAAAAACAAAGGTTAAAACCTTACCTTGAGTTGGATACTTGTTATGTTCTTGTTATAGCTGCTTGATCTACTGAATACCTCAAAGAAATGAGTGTTGCTAAGTCTGTCCTTGAAATCGTGAGTTTGCAGGAGAGAACAAAACCAACTTTGACTCCTAAGTCATGGACTTTGACTTATATATATATAAGTTTCAACAATTGACACAACAGCCCCTGAACTTTAATCCAGTTACAATCTGACGGTTTTAGCCCCTCTAGTTTAAAACCCCATCTTATCACGTATATCCGTTTATAACTCGGGTAACACCTTGTACTTTTCTTGCATAAACTTAATAATAAAATTCTGGGTGTTACACTACAATAGTACATGAAAAAGATTAGGTAAAACGATTTAAGAATTAAGCCTAAAACATGTTTTTTCTAGTCCTGTTTCCGAAGTGATATCCAAAAAAAACTTCGACACTTTAAACTCGAAATTATCCATAAATACCTAATGAAAAGTTATGTTCTCGATCCTATGAAAAGATAATCGAGTTATCTATAAAGTAACGCAAAAGGAATGGTAAAAAACAAGTCAAATCATCAAAAAATAGAAAGAGGGTGTTGAATATGACATACTTGACTTTAGTTAGTGATTTATTGACATACACTTGATGAAAATTCTCATAGTCGGTGTCTTTAAAAAGGAAAATGGTTATCTACAAGGTTCTTTTAAAGCATTAGACAAAACAATCAAAAATTGATCAAAATAAAAACTGTTAAATAAGTTGCAAGTTAAATTTGAGCATAATGATATGTTTTTTGTGAGTTTACTAGCCATATGTGTAAAAAAAGATGACGTGTTATAATAGAACATTTAAGAAATTTCACTTCTAGTTAGTACTTTTAACCCTAATAAAATCACAACAATACCTTTTTACACACATTCCAAAACAAATGTTAAACAATAGTGAATCTTTGAAAATCCCTTGTCGAATCCATTGTGATTTAATCGTTTAAACACGTAGTAAATCCGAATTTACATAGACCAAATTCAAAAACACAAGTTAAATCTAAAAATATATTAAGTTATTGAACACTATTGACAGATGATTCACAACATATATGAAAAATTTTATGACCAGGAACAAGGATATGCAAATTGATGAACAAAGACCCTGATTATTAGTGCGAACTAAATGAAAATCGATGAACACCAAATAAATGAAGAATCAAAATCCAAAAACCATCAAATTAGTGATGACACAAACCATCGAGCATTGATGAACAAGAACAACGCCCAAAACTTTGTTTTAGCATAAACCATCAAACCTCAATGAACAAGAAACAAGAAACAATGGCGACGATGGTTGAGGTTGGCAATGGCGATTTCAATGTGAAACAACAATTTGAAAGGAACGCTTAGATGATGAAACTCTCAATTTTAAGAAATAACAAGAAAGAAGAATTTGAACAAACCTCTTGATTGGTGAAACTTTTGACATAGAGGTCGACGGAATAAACCCTAGATTAGGATGAGATGAACATGGCAACACAAATGACATGAGAAGTAGGAATAGATGTGAAAGGGGTATTTAGTGTGAAATGAATTCCAAAAGCACGTGGTAAGTTTCATCCTATAGGTAAAGGAATTATAACTTTAGAGAAATGATTTAAAAGGAACTTACATATCTCAATTCCTCATCCAGTTAACCAAACAAGTATATCAAGGAATTCTCAATTCCAGCACCAGTCAATTTCAACCAATTTTAACTAACAAAACAGAACCTAAATGAAAATATGTAAAGCCTACTAGTTCTATATATTCATTTATTTATATCTTTTTTTCGTTTTAACGTTTGTTTTGATTTGTTAAATGTTAAGTAAGATAAGAAGTAGAAACTCTTTTGAAGAATGTTCAATATAGTTCATACTTAATTCATAGACATAAGGGACTAATTTTATCTTTTGGATCAATAGTATAAACTGCATTTTAAAATTTTGGGCGGAGTGACATTTTCGTAATTCACATGTGATGCTTTTACAAATCATATGTGATTGTATACTGAATCACCTGTGATTGTATACTAAATCACCTGTGATTGAATATTAAAATTTTAAAACTATGTTTTTTACATAAACTTACATAATTAGATCGAAGTAAACTAGAAAAGAAATCCATCATTGTTCTTGGTGATTCAAAGGAAATGTTGGTAAGGTAGGGCAAGAAAGTATGAATTTCGTGGGGTTCATAAGTACGGATAATAATAATAATAATAATAATAATAATAATAATAATAATAATAATAATAATAATGAGAAAATAAGAAAAAGAATAAAAAAGTAGAAGTTAATTATGTATTCGATAATCTTCGATTTATAAGAGTATAATCGATAATATATTTAAAATTTAAATTTTTTATCTAAAATAATATATATCTTATTAATAGGAAATAAGGATTTTTTATAATTATTTATAACAGATCAGTAAATATTTAAAAAAAAGAAAAGAATGGGGCTGTAGCTGTATTTGTATATGTGTCATTCCCCAATTCATCGCCATAATTGCTTCCATCTTGCCATCATTTTCTTTGCATCCCCTGGATTTTATATATTTATAATATATAATTTATATAAATTAAATACACGCAAACACGCACAGTCTGTCTCTACTGTGTATGCATATATATATATATACACACACACAAACACAGGCATCGATTCCCACTCGGTGAAATCTTCCGCGGTTTTTTTTTTCATCCTCAATTTGGTGGAAATACGTTTTTCACATCTCTCCCCGCTCAAATTCCTTTTGGTTCTGACACGATCACTGTTTCGGATCAAGTTTATGTAAGTTCGTATCTCCTCAAATCTTTTTCAATTGAAATCGTCTTGGTTTACAGCAAAGTCTTGTTATTTTTTGCCGATTAAATGATTGTTAATGTTGATATAGCGATGCGAACCTTTTACCTTTTTTCAATCATGTTGATTAGATCTGGTTTGAGGCGTGATTTTGCTTTAGAGTTGTGATAATTTCGTAATCATACTTGTATGAACTTCGTTTTTGTTTTGAGATCACGTAATAATGTAGATCTGTGTGAAATTAAATCATGTTTTAGGTTAAATGTTTCAGATTTGGATGCTGATTATTGCATTTATGGCTTTACTTGCTGCTGATCTAGTTTGATTAGTTCATTTCAAGCTCTCTAATTTCTCCATTTATGTTACTTTTCTTTGCTTTTGGGCAACTTCATTACAGTAAAATGCTAAGTGATATATGATTTTGGCAAAATGTACTTTTGATTTCTCATGTTTTCGATATGAATTGTTGTATTCTGTAAGTTTTTAGCATGTGGATCTTGATTCTTGAGTTACATTGTTGATCTTATTTATGTTCAGACTTGCTCCAGTATGACTAGCTATACACCAAAGAACATTCTCATCACTGGGGCAGCTGGCTTTATTGCCTCTCATGTTGCAAATCGGCTTGTTAGAAGCTACCCTGATTACAAGATTGTCGTCCTTGACAAGCTTGATTATTGTTCAAATCTTAAAAACCTCAACCCCTCTAGATCATCACCCAATTTCAAGTTTGTTAAGGGAGATATCGCAAGTGCTGATTTGGTCAATTACCTTCTGATTACTGAATCCATTGATACCATAATGCACTTTGCTGCTCAAACTCATGTTGATAACTCATTTGGGAACAGTTTTGAGTTCACTAAGAATAACATTTATGGTACACATGTCCTTCTAGAGGCATGCAAAGTCACTCGCCAGATCAGACGGTTCATCCATGTCAGCACAGATGAGGTGTATGGTGAAACAGAACAGGATGCTGTTGTTGGTAACCATGAAGCCTCACAACTTCTTCCCACAAACCCATACTCAGCCACCAAAGCTGGTGCAGAAATGCTTGTAATGGCTTATGGTAGGTCATACGGGCTGCCTGTAATCACCACTAGAGGAAACAATGTATATGGGCCGAATCAGTTCCCAGAAAAACTAATCCCGAAATTCATTCTTTTAGCCATGAGAGGGAAACCACTACCTATTCACGGTGACGGTTCAAATGTAAGAAGTTATCTTTACTGTGAAGACGTTGCTGAAGCTTTTGAAGTCATTCTCCATAAGGGAGAAGTTGGTCATGTTTACAACATAGGAACTAAGAAAGAAAGGCGAGTTATTGATGTTGCTAAAGATATGTGTAAGCTGTTCGATATGGATCCTGAATCAAGCATCAAATTTGTAGAAAACAGACCGTTTAACGACCAAAGGTACTTCTTAGATGATGAAAAACTCAAGAGATTGGGCTGGTCGGAAAGAACCACATGGCAAGAGGGTTTGAAAAAGACTATGGAATGGTACACGAGCAATCCTGATTGGTGGGGTGATGTCTCAGGTGCACTACTTCCTCATCCGAGAATGCTTATGATGCCAGGTGGTGTTGAAAGAGTTATTGACGTACCCGAAAACGTTCAATCTGATTCACCTCATGCTCCCGTCAACTCTTCTCAGTTCAGGAAAGTGGTTCCCCTTGCAAAAAGTAGTACAAATTCTCCAAGTAAACCGTCTTTCAAGTTCCTTATATATGGTAAAACAGGATGGATCGGTGGTTTACTTGGGAAACTATGTGAAAAACAAGGAATTCAATATGAGTATGGAAAGGGTCGTTTGGAGGATCGATCATCAATTCTTGCTGATATCCAGAATGTTAAACCGACCCATGTTTTCAATGCTGCTGGTGTCACGGGTCGACCCAATGTCGATTGGTGTGAATCTCACAAAACAGAAACAATTCGTACCAATGTCTCGGGTACACTAAGTTTAGCGGATGTATGCAGAGAACATGGGATCTTGATGATCAACTTTGCAACTGGATGCATATTCGAGTATGATGCTGCACATCCAGAAGGCTCAGGGATTGGTTTCAAAGAAGAAGACATCCCCAATTTCACCGGTTCCTTCTATTCAAAAACCAAAGCTATGGTAATTTCACTAACATGTTCTAATTTCATTTACAAGATTTCTCTTGAACCTAAAATAACATTCTGTTTTTTGTTTATACACAGGTTGAGGAGCTCTTGAAAGAATATGACAACGTGTGCACACTTAGAGTCCGGATGCCAATTTCATCAGACCTCAACAACCCACGAAACTTTGTTACCAAGATCGCTCGTTATGATAAAGTTGTAAATATTCCCAACTCCATGACCATTCTAGATGAGCTTTTGCCTATTTCCATTGAAATGGCAAAGAGAAACCTCAAGGGAATCTGGAACTTCACAAACCCAGGGGTTGTGAGTCATAATGAGGTTTTGGAGATGTACAAAGAATACATAAACCCAGAATTTAAATGGAAAAATTTTACACTTGAAGAACAAGCCCGAGTGATAGTTGCTCCCCGAAGCAACAATGAGCTGGATACATCCAAGTTGAAGAAAGAGTTCCCTGAACTGCTGTCGATTAAAGAATCATTGATTAAGTACGTATTCGTGCCAAATAAGAAAGCTTAATTAGGAAGTTTATAAACTTGTCGGGATGTTATTACGATTACATGTGTTATGTTTTAAAACGTGAAGTTTTACTTGTGATGTTTGTGTTGGTACTAGGGAGATGGATACTGAGATATTATAGGAAGGCGAAATATGTAGGTGGTTTATGTTGGTCCTAGATATCATTGTGGGATCAAGGGTAGTTTGGTGAACAATATTTGTTAAAACTAGCAGATTGCTGGTCTTCATTTGTTTACAGTATTTGTTATCACTTACAGAATATTGTTTTTTGTTACATGGTGTTTTTGGCTCCTTTTGAGTTGAATCATTTTGTCCTCTGATGCCTCTTTTACTTTTCTGTAAATTAGAAAGTTTAACTTGTTTATCCGCGGTTTTGAACAATCTGTTGAAGAGCAGATCAGATTTGGAACCGGAAATCTTATTAGTTACCAATGCATGCTAGTCAAACTACTTGCGCTACCTGATCTCGGGTCATAAAAAACTCGAAACAAGCCGAGTCTTAACGAGCTTGAGCTCAACTCGATCCTAGACTGAATCTCATTTATGAAATCAGCCCGAACTCAAGCTCAAGCCTTAGAGAGTACGATCGTTTAAGTTTGCAAGTCTACATGAGCTTTATATATAATATACTTTATATTTTATGCTTCCTTGTTTATATTTATCCTTTCCATAAAATTTCAAGTTTATACCCAAGTTTAAACGAGTTAAACTTAAACAAGCCGAACTTAAGCTTAATGTCATGAACTCGAGTTCGAGTCTAAAAAACTTAAACAAGCCCATCTTGATGAGTATCTAATTTATGCTCGGCTAGATTTGTTTATATTCATATTATCGGTTGGATAATACCAGTGCTTGGAGGGGTTAAAAGGGTCTAAATGGATGATGTTATAATTTAATTAATAATTATAAAGATAAATAAATATTTGATGGGCTTATGAATTGAAAATTGTTTTTTGTATAAGTATCGTAAAAACTAGTCTTGATTCTTAATTAAAACAAATCAATAACTATTGATGGTAATAGCTCATTAATGAGTAATTAACACGCTAATTAATGACTTATTGTTAATGCATTAATGAGTAGTATTTTAGAAAAATCAAGTCTCGCAAATCAGTGACAGTTCATCCGGACGTAATTCACAGTTAGATAAATATATAAATGACCAAAATACTTCTATTAATAAGTCATTAATACTGTTACAAATAGTTCTCCCAATACGCATATAAAAAAAAGCTCCCAATTAAACTTTTATATATATATATGCGTCGAATTATTTAGTGTTTATAATTTGTATCATAGATCTGAAGTGTTATGATACGTATGTTGTTTTGTTTGGTAGGTGTGTGTGTAGCTTTTGGTATTTTATTTATTAAAATGATAGGGAATATTAAAAGGAGACAGTTGTGACCAGTTAGGAATCGGAAAGGGAGGGAAGTTGGCCATGTGGTCCACTGGATCACCGCCTCAAATTCAATCCAATCATATATATATATATATATACTACTTATACGTCTTCTTTTATGCTCCACCGACTTGCTTGCATTACTCACTGCAACTCCATTTTCTCAACTCTCACATGCCCCAGATTGGGCTAATGATTTCCGTTTAGTTTATTACATGGAGAATCTGGTACCAGAATTTAGGGATGTTACCAGCTGACTTATAAATAGTTTCTTGAATTACAATCGTTGAAAGCTTAAAATGAATTGAGTCTAACGAAGTAACGAGTCATAGATCGCACCTCATACCTCCGCTATCACCAGGGGCATACTATGGTCTGGCGGTGGTACGGGAAACCAGTCAATTTTCCAGATGATGTAGAAAATTTTAATTTTTTTGAGCCGGTGCAACCAGTCAAATTTTTGGGTGTCATCATTGATTTTTTTATGCCATCAAAATCTAATGAAAAAAAAATTAAAAAAAAAATGACAAGATATAGTTCAATATTCGATTCCTGCCTTTAAAATACTCTAGTTTACTACTAGTTTATTGTTTTAGGTTTTGGCCTTAAAATACGGGAACAATAACTGAAACCTCGTTAATACGATCCGATTAATTGAAAACCTGAACAACACCCTTAATCATAATTAATTTATTTTGTCATTATATGGTGCCACCGGTCACCAAAAATCCTGGGTCCGTCCCTGGCTACACCCCCCCCCCCCTTTAAATTGAAATCCTCAATTTGTTAGATTAGGTGTTTTCACTTTTTGTGCTTGATTAGGGTTAGATTTTGTCGGTCTTTAAACTGCTCATGTAAGTCAACATTGTATGTCTTCAAATCTACTCACGTCTGTACTTGATTACGGTTAGATTTGGTTGGCCAACGGCGGTCAAGGTGGTGGTTTGTGATGGCGGTCAGTGTGATTTTAGATTCATGTTCATCTTCACCATTTTTGATTTTATACATCTTCATTTTGTTCTTGCTTCCAGATTTGGTCTGTCAATGTCGGTCAAAGCGGTGGTATGTGATGGTAGTCAATGTGATTACAAAGGTTCATGTTCATCTTTACAATTTCTATTGGTGGTTTCCCTCGGTGTCAAATTTGGGGGTGGTTGTTGGCGGTAGACGGTGGTGGACTGATTTAGGGTAGTGGTAGTGGTTTTTTGTGATGATAAGTTAACCGTTATTAATTACTTAGGCGATTAAGATGGTAAAAAAAATATATTATTTATTAATTAAATAATAATTAATATTTTTAAATCCATAGAGATTAAAATAAAAGAATAAAAAATAAAGATGGGGGCATTTTTGTCTTTTATAGTGTGTCATGAAACCAACATTAAAACAAAATATAAATCAAGAGGATCAATGTCATATTTTTTAAAACACAAAGACTAAATCTGTAATTTCGTATAAAACATAGGAACCAAAACTGTAATTAACTCTTATATTTAAAATTATTTTTTTAATAAAAATTTTAAAATAATTTACGAGCCTAACAAAATAAAGTTTGATTTCCATATATCTAAAATAAGTCGATCATGAGCTTAAAAAAATCTAAAACATCGTATATAAAATAGGAGATAGTGACACATAATCTTTAATCATGAGTTATAGTTTTTATGACCAATCAGAGAAGAAGTTATAATAGATTACCACCTAAAAAGATGACCTCGGGTCATATTATTAGAATCAACGACGTGATATCAATAACATATATATTTTATATTTTTATATAATAATAAATTAACTTATAATTATAGAAGGATTCGAATCTTTATAATATAACATGGAGAGAAAAGGGCATCAAAGATTTAGGAGCGGACACGTAACCCAAAAAAACACCCACCCAACATTATTACTTATCACCCACCTCCTCTAGCTCTTGTCTTGTCGACCAACTTATTATTTCTATTTCGTTACAAAGGGTGATACTATCTAGCCCTTACAAATCCACATGTCAAATCAAGAATTTTATATTTTTAATGTTGTTTTTTTACTAACATATGTCAAATCAAACGGAACTATATAGATAATGAAGGGGGATATATAGAATTACCCCTTCACATATTGTAAGTCAAATTCTTTCGAATATCAGCGAAAAATCGAAGCAATCGTTCATAATTATTTAAAATACAAAATATTATATAATAATGTTCAATCTAGTCCATAATTAACTTATAGTCCTAAGAGATTAATTTTAGCCTTTGGATCAATGTCATCAATGGTCCAGATTAAATTTTAAAAATTTGGGCGGAGTGGCATTTTCGTAATTCATATGTGATAGGTTTTAAAAATCACCTGTGATTGAATATTAAAATTTCAGGACTATGTTTTTTAAATGGATTTTATTGAACACAACTCGAATTATCTATACGTTTTTACAAGGAGTCGCACTATTTTATACTCTTTTGGTAATAAATGACTGACGCTGAAAAAGTAAATTTTTATAAAGACAATATATTATATAAAACTAGTAAAATGCTAGAAATTACTACAGTAATATTTAAGTATTTAACAAAAAAGGACGCATCCTACCAACAAACTAACAATGGCCACATCGACCAACTAGGTGATAGGCAAAACGAATTTTGGAGAAGATTAATCGGAAGTGTCCAAATTTGTTGGAGGCCAGTGGGCATGGACCACTAAACGCAAACCTCTGAACCCACACCTCAAAACCGACCACTTCGATTGGACCGGTACTCGTGGCTTAAGTATAACTTTCATGCTTTCATTGGACCTGAAAAGGCCTTCACCCTTGCAGAGTTACAGCCAATACCTAACAACTTGCTTGATCATCATAGTGGATTATAGAGAACTCTCATGTGAGTCTGCTAACACATTTGTTCACGATTGAAGTGCCCAAAGTCATAGAATCCTACGAAGCTTTGTATATTCGAAGATTATTTGCCAGAATTAGTACACTCAAATCATTCTACTCATAACAAACAATTCATACAACTGTAACAAAACAGGTTGGAAACTTTAGTGATGAACTAACCGCAAAACCAACCGATTCGAATTTTAATATCTTTGAGTTACCCTGAATCGAAATCTACATTACATGATTACATAAATCTATTTATTAACAAACTATTCCCCTATGTTAACATGATGATGCTCTTGAAAGATCTCTCAGAAAGGAGACCACATCATCGGATGTCGGGAGTAGATACCGCGCGTTTGTGCGTTTTCGTCCAACTGCACACGAAAAATAATCATCTCCTTTTAGATCAAGTACATTCCATGTTATTTTATCCGGGGACGGTGAAGATCGTCTACCACCATTCCCAACAATATGGTTACCGTTACCGTTACTGTTACTATTTCGCTTGTTTTCTGAATGCCGGTGGTGAGTTTGCTTTTGAGATGATTTTGACCCACTTTTACCCAATCTTCTCTCTCCACACCGTTTTGTTGCATCACTTAGCTTTGATATTGGCGTGCCAATGCCGTCTGAGGGAAGCTCTGGCTCAAAAAATGTGTAAATATCTTCGTCCTGTAAAAATGGTGAGAATGAAAAAAATAAGGTACAAATATATTGGGAGACAAAAAATCCATAACATTTTTGAGAAGTGGTAAGGGGCCATTGTGCCCGAATGGAGAAAATTGTGCTTTTCTATTAATGATTTGGGCTTGTTTCGGCGAAACAATATACCCAAAATTGCTAAACCTAGAAAAGCACCAAGAGCATTTGGTACGGACCATGTGGTTGTGGTTGTGGTTGGTGGGTGACCACCATGGTGTGGGAGGGGGTACCACACCATCGTGGTGTGGTGGGAGGGAGATCCGATGATCACTAGAAGCAGGGTGTGCGTGGTGCTGTTTCTACTTATTTTATTTCATATGGTGGGTTATGTGTGAGACCCGGAATTTAGTATGATGGGGTGTGATCCCACACCGTTTGTTGTGTAGTGGGAGTGTAATACTGATCTGGTGGTTGGGTGAGGCGTAGTCATGTGACTATAAAAACTGTACTATAAAATAACAATCCAGTCTTATTGGAATAAAACATAATATCACCATTGTAATTAGTTTAACACTTTTTATGCTACAGTTTATACTTTTAGCAATAATTATATTTTAGAATCTGCTTTTGATATATTGGCTATCATGAATTTGCAAAAAAAGACATGAAGAATTAGTAAGCCAACCTGACCCAACCAAACCCGTTTGACCAGTTATGAAAGGGGTCATTTTTCACTCGAACATGTTTGTCTCGTTACCCAACCTACTTATTACGCCACCTCTAATAAAAGGTGTAGAACGCAAGTCCTCGAACACTATTTTGCATAAGACAGAGTAGTCAAGAGATTGGAGTATATATATACCTTCCCTAGAAAATGGCCAATGCATAGGACATAATCAATTGGAGCCGAAATGGATTTGCTATGAACGATCTCTCCTAATATACGAACAATTGTAACACCCTGTTTGCACAAAAAAATAAAAAAAGTTTAGATTATTCGTATTTCAACAAAAATGCGCTCGACCCAATTGTATAGATGGGTCTTGACATTTTAAGGTATCTCTAGTTACCTACATTCAATATATAGTGTTTTAACAATACAATTATCTATACAGGGTTTATTCATTAATCTACACAACCAAAATGAAACACGCACCTTTGTAACACCGACGGCCCGAACCTCAACAGATCGGTTACCTTGGACAACATCCACCGATGCATTAGATATGGGACCAGTCCAGAGGTGCTGCAACATGTCACGGGCCTGCAACCTCCCAAACTCAACATCTGCATTCACAAACATATAACTAAGGTCCTGTTTGGTTCACTGTATTTCGTGGGATTTTGTGGGAATGGGATTTCAAATACAGGGAAATGTTGTGTTTGGTTGGAAAAAAAGGAAGGGATTTTAAATGCTGGAAATTCTTTAAAATCCTTCAAATTCCCTTACTCAAGGGATTTTACAAATGCATCCACCCCCATGGTATTTCAAAATGCTTTGTATGAAAGATTTTCTATTTTACCATTTTGCCAAATGCAAATCCATTTTACAATCCTGTCAAATGCAAATCCTGCGAAATGCAAATCCTTTGACAGAATGCAAATCCCATGAAAAAAAATCTGCGAACCAAACGCCCCCTAAATGATACTTATTGGAAGAAATGTTGTTTAGGACAGATAATCACACACGAACAAACACAAAAACTAGAAAGAGACGTATACCTGCATACTTGTAGTTCCATATGAGTGATGTCTCACGAAGCTCGAAATGAGAACGAGGTGTTCTCTCAGTAAAGTACTCGAAAACATGCTGTGAAAAGTTTATGGAGTTCAAAGATCAAGAAACCACAAGACGACATGGAAAGACAAACCTTAAAAGAGCACAAGACACCATGTGTTACCTTTACACTATCGACCCATTCCGTATTTGAATGTTCAGGCATTGTCGTCATCCAGTCACCTTTTGTGGAACGTAAAAACATTCCATTTTCGGCTGCCAACCACATGTTGTACTCTCCAAAGTTCTGGGAAAATTAATAAAACGCTTGTAAACGAATTTCAACCACATAATGTACTATCCTCAGTATGTGTTGTATTTAAATTCATAACGAGGCAAACAGGGAAAAGTAGCTACCAGGTCACATGAGTCAAACCCAACCCATTTTGACCCGACAAAAAATATCAGTTTTAACACAAAACCACTATAACCCGTTACCCAAACCATCCGTTTTGCGATATGTAATATTAACCCATAACAAGTCACGAGATAAAAATAAAAAAGAGTTACATGAGATACCTCATCCAATACAGCTCTATCACTTCCACTGAGGACAATAATCGTTGTTTTTGGATCGCTACAAAGCCTTGCCAGAGGTTCTTTCAAATTAGGGTGTAATTTAAGATCCATTTCTCTTATCTGATCACCTCCACGTCTATCAGGTGTATCAACTGGTTCAGTCAATGTACCATTAAATCCCTGCATTTTTATTATATCAGAAAGTTGAACAATCTAAATTCCAAACTTATAACTTAAGAACAACAATATCCATAATCAAATCATTTTACTTGCCAGTATAAGCAGTCGATTACTTGACTGCAAATATCGCTTAATAGCCTCTTTAACCGGAAGCAGCGGTGGAACTTGTCTAATCCTTTGCTGTGCTTCAACTACAGTATCATTCAGTTCACTACATAAAGTCCATACATGTTAAAAGTTCTAAAATTTCTGCACCGAGTTCTTTTTCTTTAGCTAAAGTCATAAAAATACCTTACAAAAGTTTCTGCCCATTCTTGAGCAGTGTGGGTTGTGACATGCGAGAAGTTATGCTGATGGCGTTTCTCTCTTTCTTCATCTGACATATTCAAAGCTTGGCCTATGGAAGCTGCAACTTCAGTTATGTTCCAAGGGTTAACAAGAATGGCCCCTGCACCAAGGGACTGTGCAGCACCAGCAAACTACATGTGTACAACAAGATAATAATATCGATAAACAAAGCTTATAATGATAAATCTTGAGATTGTTTTTCGAGTGAAATCGAAGATAAATAGTAAAACTACTGATTTAATTAATTACTTCACTTAAAATGAGCACTCCTTTTTTAGCATCTTGGCATGCAACAAACTCATAACTGACAAGATTCATCCCGTCTCGTAAAGATGTGACGAGTGCGATATCTGGCAACGTGGGCACAAAAACATCGTCAGTTGTGACATTATAAACATTTATCTCCACATTTAATGAACGCTATATTGTCCTGATGTACAAATAAAATGCAAATATCATATAAACTATGACCAAAAGAGGGTCAGAGAAAAGATCAGTACCAGTGACAGCATACAGGGCACATAAAGCATAAAAATCAAGAGACCGATCCTGCAGATATCACCATATCACATTACACTTCTTTAACACTCGATAAACACACCATTTTATCACAACAATTAATTTCTCACCCATTTCTTATTTAGCCCATCAGTTTGATGTTTTATTGTTTTGTTTTTAGTAAATGCAAGCATATCTGATTCATTAACTATCTTGGCAAGATCTTTTCTTTATATAAGTGCTGTTACCACGAATCTTATAGTCTAAATATTAACTTAAAAATGGAAGCCTAACCAGATGGTGAATTGGAACAGTAGTCAAAGTCCCAAATCTACCATTTATCCGTCCCACAATTTCATGAACCTGACTTGTGAGTTTTTGATCTGCAAAAGGAAATGATTAAAACGTACAAAATCACACGCTAGCATGAAACAAACATCAAGACAACATATACATATTGATTAAACAAAAAGGAAACTAAAAGATACAAAAATCAAGAAAACATACATTCGGGAACATCGGTTCTTGTTGGAACAGCAATCTGTAGCAAAACCACTTTATCATGCCAATATGGATTTTCCTCTAGAAACTTCTCGAATGCTAGAATCTTCTGGGGGATCCCTTTGATCATATCTAAGCGATCAACACCTAACATCACCTGTCGCAAAATAAAAAATTAAGGGGGGTCAAACATAACCTTTGAACTTGCTTGGCAGAAAGTGAAAGTGAAAAGTGAAAAATGTAACATTACCTTTCTTCCAGAAAACCGCTCCTTCAATTCTTTGATGTGTTCTTGCACTTGAGTAGCCTCAAGAGCATGAATAAACCGATCTGAATCTATTCCAATTGGAAACTGTTATTTCATCAATTAGAGAACCAGCATTAGAAGAGATAAGACCAATCCACAAATACAATTGGCAAGACAAAAAACAGCATTATAAAAGTCTAACTTAGACTTACAGCAGCAACACGAGTAAGCCTCCCCTGATCCTCTACACCTTCAGGTGTACCCTCGAGTCCCAAAATACGAGTACAAGCACTTACAAAGTGTCTTGCATAATCATAAGTGTGGAATCTAGATAACATATTAACATTATGTGATCACATTAACATCAGCAACTACAGAAAATGAACAAAACCACAAACTTACCCCACCAAATCAGCTGCAAGAACAGCACGTAAAAGCTCAGAACGAGAAGGCAAAGTCCTATGAATCTCAGAAGACGGAAACGGTGTATGAAGAAACCAACCAACTTTCATGTTTCTGTTGTAATCTTTAAGACACTTTGGAAGGAACATAAGATGGTAATCATGACACCAAACAACATCACCTTCTTCATAATGCTCATTCACCACATCAGCAAACATTTGATTTGCCTTTTTGTATGCAGCAAATTGGGACTGAAAGCTTCTGGTTGTGGCTAAACGGTCTTCTTGTGGAAGACCAAGATAATGAAAAAGAGGCCATAATATGTTGTTACAATAACCATTGTAATATTGATGAACAATTTCTTCATCAAGAAATACTGGTATACACCTCTACATCATAAATTCACAATAACACAAAGTTATTCATCATAAATTACAATCTTCTTGTGATCTAAATTCTAAAAAAACTTAAACTTTACCTTCTCAGCCAGTGCTTTGGTTAGCGCCCTTTGCCCGGGCTCATCAGGCACATTTACACCTGCCCATCCAATCCATTTCGCCTCAACCTCCTTCACACCTTCAATAAAATCAAACCAAACTTTACATTCTAATTACCCAAAATATATCAAACTGAATTTAGGAAAAAGGAGCAAATTTCAAGTACTTACCCAAAAGAGCACTAACAAGTCCACCACCACTAACTTCCAGTGACCAACTCTCTTCACCTCTTCTAACAGCAGAGACCGGCAATCTGTTAGCAACGACTAATAACCGTTGTGTAAACAATCCTCTATCGGGCTTTTCCCACTCTTCACGTGCAGCTGAGGCTCCTTCAAGATATTGTTTCACAAAGTCATCATTTTCCCTTGAACGTGGTTCGAGATCAATAGCTTCGTTGCCATTAGGTTCATTAGAATATGAAGCTCTGTTGTTCTTTCTTAACTCTCTTAACGCTTTTTCTCTCAAGAGTCTTTCTGTTCGACTCGATGGGACAGTCGAATTACTACTGTAACTGTTTGCAGGCATAACCACTTGGTTGCTCTGATTCTAAATCATAATAAATCCAATTAAAAACGTTATCAGATCCACTGATCCCCAAAATTGAAACTAGGAGTAGTAATCATAATATCAGATGAAATTAGCATTAGAATGTATATATATTCTTCCCAAAGGCACAGGACAAACAGATAACAAGAAGAATCAATGGAATCCACATAATTATATCATAGTATAAATGGGGTCTACCACTTTGATAGGTTGTTTTAGTCTAAGATTTTAAAACCCACGTTCTAATTTAGCTAAATTGGAGTCTCATACCCCACAGTCATATATATATATATATATATATCTGCAGCCAAAGGTTACATTCAAGACCAAGAAATCTAAAGAAAAAACATTTTTATCTAGACTGGATAAAGTAACATGCTTTCAAGATATCAAGAAAACCCAATTCAAAGAACAATCGAATTGAACACCGACTCATCACTCACCAAAATTGAGTTCGGATGTGAGAGTTCATGCAGAAAATTGTTAGATCGCCGGAAAAGGGACAAAATAGATACACCTGTAAGCTCTATCGGTGTTGGATTGCATGGTGAAACACCAATACTTATTGCGACTATAGGTTTATTTTGATTACACGTGCTTTCTTTGAATCTTGAATTAAATTAGTTTGGTTCATTGATTACGTGAATAGAGAAACACGTAAATGGAACGAAGTCTACTGAAATGGAGGGCTTCCTGAATTCCTGTAATACTCATACTTTTGAAGGGAGGCTTTTCTTTAATCCTTCTTTCTTACAAACAGATGCGGGAAATATTTAAAAATAAGGTTGTGTTTGTTACCGTGTGGAATGTAGTAGGGAAAAGAAACTATTATTTTATTCTCTTGTTATATGATATTTGTTAGTTATTTAGGAATATAACGAGTTATTATGTATGGGAGACGATTTATTTTTTGGAGGATGGTTCCTTGTTGAATGAATTGTCAGAATTTAATATTTATTTCTTAAATTTGTTTATTAAAATTTATTTTATTTCAATCATATGTTTATTTCTCTCTATCAGATATATCATTTTGATAAAGTATCCAAACATATCGATGAATGATAATGACGTTTTCATTACCTCCTTCATTATATTCTTTTAATAATTGGGATCGTAATTATATATTTTTTTA
Organism: Dittrichia graveolens; assembly: GCA_038502395.1. Lineage (NCBI taxonomy): Eukaryota > Viridiplantae > Streptophyta > Magnoliopsida > Asterales > Asteraceae > Dittrichia > Dittrichia graveolens. Next base: position 83,118,690 of record JARJIL010000005.1, on the reverse strand, counting down.
TTATTATTTTAAAATAAATTAGATAAGTACCCTTAAACACTTTTTACATAGGGTATGATTTACATCATAATAATTTTTCATACATAACAAAACTTACTAACTATTATTTTCACCCACGTATTTTGATATAATTGTCTAATTAAATACTTTTATTATGTATGAAACTCCTTTAGACGAGCTCGCTTAATTTTAATTATATTTTTAAAGCCTAATAACAACTATAAAAAAAGTTAATATACAAATATTTTGTAAAAGCGAGAAGTAAGAAAACATGGTCACATAAAGCCATGTTTTAAAAATAAACGTAATTTTGTAGACCATACGTATATACTAACTTTACAAATAAAATAACTCATTTACTCGGTAAACTCTCAAAAAACTGAAAAAAAAAAATACTTAAGAGTAAATTAAAGTTTCGTATGTGGTCTATTTAAAATCTGGATTTAGTAGTTGGGTTGTAATTTTACAGGTTTGATTTATTCAGATATGATTTTCTTACATAACCGGTCCCTTGTACACCTAAAACGATCAAACTACTCTTATCTTATTTATTTATTTTTATAAATTTTAGTTCAATTCAAAAATATTAGTTCGTGCCTAAAAAAATAAAATCACTGAATATAAAGTACTCCGCACTCGATAAAATCCTAAGGCCTGTAGGTGTGATACATTCTTATTGGTGTGTACCCGATCTCTACAAGCCTCACAACATATTTAGACTTGAGCCCCCTATTTGAGCAAAGTGTTAATAACATTGAATATAAAGGATTCCTAGTTGGCCCACATAACTGATATTCTAGTTCAACATGAAATATCTTTAGTCGTATTGAACTAGGAGGTTTGATGGTGCACATAACTAATATTCTAGTTTGACATGACGAATATAATTTTGTCATGTCAAATTAGGACCTCTGAAAGATGCACCATCATACTTGAGCATATATTACATGGGATACAACCCGTAGGTTACCTTTATCTAACCATCTTCCCTATAAATCATAACATACAACAACAACAAAACTTGACATAGAGACAACACTTTTGAACACACACAACAAATTTGAACAAACGCACCTCATATGTGGACGGTTGTCGTTGAGCGGAGATAAAGATAGAATGTAACACCATTCACTCCAAAGTTATGGTCTAGCCCAGTAACTTTGAAATCATGATGGAATTTATTAGTAGCTCATAACTTTAAACTTATACAGTGCCTTAACTTTCATTCATCTTTCCATATAAAACATGTTATTACATAGAAAGAGAGAGAAGAGGAACCTAATTAAATCAACTATGAGTGCAGGTGGTGGTTGCTATCATTAAGCGAAGAGAGAGAGAGAGAGAGAGAGAGAGAGCGCGCTAACGAAATCAACAATGAACAATGGTTGTTGTCAATAAAATGGTACGAGACTCGGTGAAATTATTGATAGATAGTATAATGATGATTGTTCTTGGTTAACCTACTAACTTAGGTCAAGGAACTAGTCGATAAAAATCCACTAGACAGAAAAAAACAAGATCAAGTGAAGAGAGAAATATATATAAGAGAGAGAAAGAGATCCGAGATGGCGAGATGCGTTAGCAAAAAATTCTAAAAAGAAGTATAAATGTTCTTATTATTGTAAAATTAATTAAAAATTAAAAAATAAATAATGTAATACCACAAAGGATATTTGGTCATTTAATGCGAAGTACCAAAATTACGTTCCAAATACATTATATGTAATCTTAACCGAATTACGGGGACCAAATTTATGCTTTACTTAAAATACTTTGAAATACAAGACCACGTTCGTAAATATTAGTATTGTATCTGTGTAATCCAGCAGCGATAACAACAATTTGTGGTCGACAACATGTTTAATTTTAAGAATGTAGGATATGATACGTGTGGAATGTAGTGTTAAACAACATATCCATGTTCTTTCTCCTTTTTTTTGTTTTCTTTATTTTTTTCCAATCAACATTTTTATTAGTTGTTAAAATAGTTTTTTAAAAAACAGTAAAATAAAAATTATTTCTTATTAAATAATTAGAGAAAAAGATACTCGAGATTTAAAATTGTATTGAAGTAATTTAACCAAAATTAGAAAAATTAAATAGTTGTTATGATGTTTAATGATGATTTATTAAAACAACAAATGTCTTAAATTAGTTGATATAATTAAGAAAATGATTGGTTATACTATTATTTTAAGTGTTTGTATCTTAAGCATAAAAACATGTCCTATTTAAAATTAAGCAGTCTTGAAAATTTTAAGAGAGAAAGTTAAATGTTTTATAATATAGTATAGACAAATAACTTTCAAAATGAACGGGAGGCGTATTAAAGTAGCCCGGGGTCGGATAATCACTACACAAGCTTCATACATCTTTCTAAGACTGATAATTCGAATTGGGTTCGTGTTATTCGGGGTTTGGTTAGTTTCAAGTTGACCAAGTTTCGATCCCGACCCAGTTTCGATCCATTTATTTTCGTGTTAATTTTTTCATGTCGACCCATTTCTGTTAAATGTGATCAACGAGTATTTTTTTTCGGTTTTCGCGTACGATTTTTGGATACAATTTTTTGTTTTGACCACATTTTTTTATCAATTATTTAAATTCCATGCTTGTTTTCCAATATTTGGTAAGAATTTTGAAAATTATTTTCATTTATATTCTAATTTCAATATTCAATGTTCGTTTCGATTTGATTCAAAGTTTAAATTCAGTATTTGTTTCTATTTGATTTTACTTTTTATTCAACTTATATAGATGAATATAATAAAAAAAATGTGATGTACTACTATTCTATCATGTAAAAATAAATTATGTCATTTAAACAACTGAATAATTTAAAATAATTCATCATTAAATAGAATTACGAATCGAATTCAAAATACCAAAGTACTATCTATCAAGTAATCAAACGTCAAATTACAAATTCACATAGTCAAAATAACAAATATCAAAATGATTTACTATTGTTTTAATTGTAAATATTTTATTTTTAGTTTCTAACATTTAGACGTTTTGTACTTTTGTTTAGCGGATTTTGCTCTAAGATGCCACTATGTTGTTTGAATTCACAATCTTTTTTTATTTATATTTTAAGTATTAAAGAAAATTTTATAATTTACAGTTTTACCCTTAAACGAGTCGATCACTTTTAAATTGTCGGGATGATCATAACCCGATCCGTTTATTTTCATGTTGAATTTGTATCAACCCACTTTTGATCCATTTTGAATTCGTGTCACTTTTTTATGTCGGGTTTGGGTTTCGTATCGACCCAAAAGTTCATTTCAGCCTTTAATTTCTAAAAAATCTATTTAATAATGAGATCAAAAAAGTTCGGCCGAATAAAGTTTGCTTTTGATAGCTATGGTTTTTGGTACTTTTGTTTTGTTTGTTTTCAGGTTTTTTAAAAGTGATCATATTTGTATTTAAAAAAAACATAATAAAATTAAGATAACCATCAGATTTAGAATTAGAAAAAACTAATAAACAATAAATAAATGTCAAACTTCCAAATATAGTGTGAAGGTTTAAAAGATCATCGATCAAATGTTGACAATTAGCGAGACCTTTCATTCCTGTGAGTGTATGATAATAATATCACGTGCCTCCAAAAGTACACTACGAAATGGTTTCTAGAGAAGGGTTCAAACGAGAACTATTTTTCGTACGAGAACTGCGAGAACCAATATTGGCCGTTCATTTTGGATGATGAAATTCATGGATGAAGAGCGTGGGGAGATTGAGTGTGACAGGATGCATGTAAGAAATTCAGAGGTAGGCAATCTAATTGAAGGAGGGGGAATTGGACGGCTAAGATTGGTTCTCTCGGTTCTCGTACGAAAAACAGTTCTCGTTTGAACTTTTGCCATGGTTTCTATTAGGTCAAGACATGCATCAAAATTAAGATATAAGATTAGAAAAGAGAATTCAAACATTTCTATATTTTCTTATAAAATTTTTCTACTTATTCTCTTACTTACAAGATTAACACAAATGTCAAAATAAATGAAAGATACGAAGAAAGAATTAATAAATTACACATGTCATCATATGGTAAATAGGAGAATGTAGTAGTCAAAAATAGTAGAAAGAAATATAATTTTTTCAAGAGAATTAATAAATTATACGTGTCACAATTTAATCGGTACGAAGATAAAGTAGAATGATTTAATAGGAAGAAATAGATCAGCAGAATTCTCAGAAAAAATGGGTGCGACTATTTGGACCATCTACCTCTCATATACCAAACATATCATATCAATCAATTATATTTTTCAATACAAGTCATGCATAATCAACATAGTCGTAACTTGTATCAACCATCGACACATTCAAAATGCATCAATACATTTTTATGTTGATGCAAGCTCAAAATTTTGGGCATGCAAGAAAGATAAAGTTTTGATAAAGGAAATCTAAATTGACACTCTGGATCAATTATCAATGTTATTGGGTCAATGTTGTGTATCTTAAAAAGTTTAAGGGGTTGTTTGTTTGCTGCTTAATTGAACCATTCAGCGCTGAATGCCGAATCATTTAGCATTCAGCGTGTTTGATTGTTGACTCTGAATGAAAACTGTGCTGAATTAAAATTCATTCTGAATCATTAAGCATTAAGTATTTTTACCCTAATACTCCTTTCACGTTTTATCTTGTTAAACAATCATACCATAATATCATATAATATAATATATCATTATTAAGGTTAAAACGATAATTTGCATCATTCAGAACATTTATCAAACAACATGTCACGTTAAGAGACAGATTCATTCAGAGCCTTTGAATTATTTAGACCATAAAATCATTCAGTGCTTAATTATTCTGTTTTAACAAACAGCCGCTAAGTATTACATTGGGGTCGCCCTCTTTTGAATTTTGTCTTTGTATATTAAAAAAATACATTTATTCAATTATTATTTTTATTATTATTATTTTGATTGGATGCATAGATAGAAAATATCTAGTTAATGATGAGAAAATATTGCGAGAATCAAAGAGACAGAAAGAATGGTAGCAAGTGGGGTAACGTCAACAGACAAGTCGAAAGTAACATCATGTATATGGACTTACAACTATTTACCAATTTTAATTAATTAATAAAAGACAAAACAAGCAAATAAGTGGCCACTACTCTTTGGAATTTTTATATACTTTTTACTTATAAAAAACAAGTAGTTTCTACTAAAATTTATATATTTTTAAGGAATATCATATAAATATGTAATTCTTTTGGCTCCATTGATTTTCACAACTTGTATAATCATTTATCAAGTTTTGTATTGAGCATACGAACTATGCAATTTAATTTAATAAATACATGTTACATTTATTGATCAAATTGCATTATTTGATTTACATAATTAAAAAATTCAGAAAGATTTCAAATTAATAAATAAAGTAAAAAAGTTGAAGGGAAGCTAATCTATTTTATTTTCAATCTCGGCTAATTTGTTTTTTTGCTAATATTTTTTAGATTTTGATGATGTTATTATTCCTCTGTTTCTTAATAATTATATATTTGTATCTGCTAAGTCTCAATCTTTGAAGCTTATGTCCGAATAAAATTCCTTGCTTTTCAAAAAAAGAAAAAGTACATAAAATTACATAAATATGAACTTTTCTATTACTTTTATATCCTTAATTAATTGCATACGTTTGTTTTATTTATTTGGTTAACTTTTCAAGTCATTTTCTAGTTACATTATTAGAATGTTACATTTATAAATAAAAGCTAGCTTTAACAATTAAGGTGTAATTTAGGACGTTTTTTTTAAGTTAAGGATTTAACTATATATATATATATATATATATTTATCATTTGTATATTTATAGTTTAATATCTAATAAGAACAAGATGAAGACGTCATAACAACAATCAACATCATCATGATCAAAAAATAATATAAAATATTATTTATATATAAAAAAATAGTTTAAATCAATATCTTATCATACAAGAAACGGTTTTCTTATTTTAGATAAAAGAAACCTTTTCCCTTAATCATCGCAGTAATCAGGCATACATAAAAAAGAACTTTCTAATTAGTAAAAGGTACCCTAAATCTTACTTTTAATGGAGAAGCCGAGAAGCATCCAAACATAAAATTAGAGTTATTAATTAATTAATATTATTTCACAAATCAAAATATATAATCTAACTGTTAGTAAATTAAAGGGTTTAATTCGTTAAAATGTATTCAGCTTGTTATATTTTTGTAATTATGTGTATTGGATATCAGATATTTAATCTAATGTGTGTATCGAACATTTAATTTGTCACTATTATGTGTATTAAACTTTATTTTATATGTATTGAACTTATACATTCTTTTCTTTTGTAGATAACCAAAACACAAATAATAGCAATAAATTAAAAGTTTGATACATACGATATAAACTTTTGAAATTCGATATATACAATAGCAAAATAAGACAATTAAACACTAAATTATAAGATGATCCGTGAAGTTAACCACACCTAACTGCAGTTACACTCACGTACAACTTAAATAATTAAAACACTAAAAAGAGTGAAATACCCGTGAGTGTAAGTTAGATGCACTACACACGTCATTTCCCCAAATTAAAATAACAAAAACGCATTTCGATTTAAACCGAAATGCTAGAATTCTAATTCAATTTAGGTTTGCATAATGCATTTCTAGGAAACTCCATAACGAAAATTATGAATTTGATCCATTTTTTAATGATTTCGTAACAGAATATGATATTCACAGATTTTGCATAAGATTTAGAGATGATCGATTTCAGATACTTTGGTAGATAATAAAGGCGTAAGCAAAAAACTGACCTGGATTAATTTCACGGCGGAGCTCCACCACCTCCGTTGTTGTTGATTCTTTGTGGTTCTGCAACCGGAAAATGGAAAGAGTTTAAGATGAGGCGAGGTAGTCTGTTCAGCTTCACAATGGTAGAGGAATCCCTAAAGAAAATAAAGGAAACCTTTGTTTAAAGTTGTTCATGGTGCCCAACCATTTGGATGATCTCTTTACCTTTTGATTTTTTTAAGGGATGACCGGCCTTATTTCTTAACCTATAAGTTTACTAGAAAAGACGAGTGCGGTGACTTATGATAGGTATTTTTATACTTATAAACATTTAAATGACTAAATGATGAAATGAGTAATATACCGTTAATTTAAAATGTTTGCGAGTATAGAAACATTTAAAATAAGTATCACTAGAAACATATATCTTGTCCTCTAAATTTATTACAATTTTGAATAATCTTGTAATCTAATTTTATTTAATCAATCCACTTAGGTATTCAAACTTAAACAAGTCGTAAGATTAATTTAATAAACTTACAAGTCTAAAATACTATTTTACGAGCTAATAAAAATTCAAGCAAACTCGTAAGTTCTAAATAAGATAATTCAAAAAACTCCTTAGTGATAACGGATCATAATTTTATACTGATTAGATAATAATATGTGGAATCTATTTATAATTTTTTTATATTTTTTTTATTTTAATACTTGTCACATCTTATAAATACAAAGTTAAATAGGAATATAAAGTAAAATAAATAATAATAATAGCATGATATTAGAAAGATCGTGATCTCTTGATACTCAAGTGGCCAATTCTAAAAGATACTCTTTTCACTAAAGCTTTAAGGCATAATAATGGAGCATAGAAAGTAGCCAAAGATCTGACCAGGTATATATATAGAATTTTTTAATTGTTTTTAATTATATAATAACTTTTTAAAAAATATGTCATACTATTATTAAAATAAAAAAAAAGAAAATTAATGGAACTTACATATTATAACTTAGTGATAAAGTACGAAGATTTAATAGAATACAATATAATTTTTCATTATCTACTGATATAAGCTAACTAAAATGCATATCTCAACTTATATTAAAAAACAAAAAGTGCAATATACAAAAGCTAAAATACAGAACTTTGATTCAATCAACTCAAAAAACATACAAAAAGTGTTCCACAAAACATCATTTACGAGAAAAAAACCCAAACACACGAGTAAATCAAAGACCTACTTACCAAAACAGCAAACTAATCACAAGACTTTACTTCATTTTCACTTCTGGGAACCTCAAAATCAATGGTGAATCATATCTAAAATAGCAAATCCACCAGCAAAATTCAGAAAAAATGAATGGAGTGGTCGGAGTCGCTGCATGTGGAGTCTCTAACCGTAGATCTGGAGTCGTGGGAGAGTGGCTTTGCCGGACCAAATATATAATCTAACTGTGAGTAAATTAAATGGTTTAGTTCGTCAAAATATATCAAATTTGTCACGTTTTGTAATTGTGTGTGTTGGACTTTAAAATTTTCTAACGTGTGTATCGAACAGTTAATTTGTTGTTATTGTGTGTGTTAAACTTTATATTATATGTACTATACTTGTAAATTCTTTTCTTTTTTAAGTAAACAAAATACATATAATAGCAACAAATTAAAAGTTTGATATATATAATAGAAACTTTTGAAGTTCGATGCATACAATAACAAAACAAGACAAGTTAGATACATTTTGATGAGCTAAACCCTAAATTATAAGATCCGTGAAGTTAACCACGTAGTTACACTCACGTACAACTTAAATAATTCAAACACTTAAACGACTGAAATACCGTGAGTGTAACGAAAATCATGAATTTGATCCATTTCCAAATGATTTCGTAACGGAATCTGATATTTACAGATTCGCATAAGATTTAGAGATGATCAGTTTCAGATACTTTGGTAGATAATAAAGGCGTAAGTAGAAAACTGACCTGGATTAATTTCAAGGCGGAGCTCCACCGCCTCTACTGTCGTTGATTCTTTCTTTCTGGTTCTACAACCGGAAAATGGAGAGAGTTTAAGATGAGGCGAGGAAGTGTGTTCCGCGTCACAATGGTAGAGGAATCCCAAAAGAAATTAAATAAAAGAAACCTTCGTTTAAAGGCTTAAAGCTGTTTCTGGTGCCCAAGCATTTGGATGATCTTTTTACCTGGCCATGCTGCTTGATTTGTTTCAATGGCAGAGGAATCCCAAAATAAATAAAACTTTTGTTTAAAAGCTTAAAGCTGTTTCTGGTGCACAACCATTTGGATGGTCTTTTCACCTGGCCATGCTATTTGATTTCTTTAAGGGATGACGGGCCTTATTTCTTAACCTGTAAGTTTAAACAGTCGCCGCCCGGGTCTGGTCACTGCGACCCCCTTCGTGAGGGGGCATCAATAAAGCCATGAGAGATTATTTGTAAAATAGCTCCATGGAGCCCACCTGTGTATCCTGAATTGCTTTCGACCATTGACAGGAAGAAACAACGGCAAGAAATATGTGTGCGACTTATAGCTAGAAGCACTTATAATAAGTGTTTTTATTTTACAAACACTTAAAATAGGAATATAAAGTAAAATAATATCATTAGAAAGATCGTGATTTCCTGATACTCAAGTGGCCAATTCTAAAAGATACTCTTTTCACTAAAGCCTAAAGGCATAATAATGGAGCATAGAAACTAGCCAAAGATCTGACCAGGTATATATATATATATATATATATATATAAAGATATATATATATATATATATATATATATATATATATAGAATTATTTAAGTGTTTTTAATTATATAAAAAAAAATTTTAAAAAAGAAGGCTATTATGTCATACTATTACCTAAATAAATATTAAAATCAAGAAAGAAAATTAATAGAATTTACGTGTTATAACTTAGTGATAAAAAGATAAAACACGAAGATTTAATAGAATACAATATAATATTTTATTGTATACTAATATGAGTTATATCACTCTATGATAGAGAAAAATGAACTAAACACGTTAGGTCATCTATGTATTGTGTTTTTTCTGTTAACATAGTTTAAAAAAAAATTATATCGTTCACTATCTTATTCTCCTATTCATCCTCTTACCAATCTAATAATTGACGTGTTTTTTTAACAACTAAAAATTATTAAATTAAAACTAACAAGATGTTAATTATGGCTAGTCAATCTATTTTTCACCCAAAAGATGTATACCACTTTTAACAACTTTCCAACAGCTTAATTCGTTTTATTCGTTCTCTAATTATTAAATTAATTAAACATTTGTTTTTAATAATGCATACTTGTGTGCGTCGGTGCGTGACTGCGTGCATGCATGCACGAGATTATTTTAATTTATAAATATAAACGTAAACGTGGTCATGATTGCCCATTAAACGACGTAAACGTGATTTTCTTGCATAACCAATTATTCGACTTTAATATTATATAAACCGAACAATTTATTAGAGAAGAACTGTGAGAACCAATATTAATAATAAAACCCGTTTTTAAATGATATTTTCACTATATATATATATATATATGGTATGATTCAATAAACTATGTTTATTTAAATAACCTAAGGAACATATTTGAACAATTTATTTAAAAGGGTAAAATTGGAAATAGGTCTGTTTTTGAAAAACATGCACAAAACTTCCAAACAGAACAATTTTTTTAAAAAAACAATCAAAATTTTAATTGCTCATATCTAAGAATTTTAACACAAATGGACATTTTTATATTATCTCACATTTTCTAAAACTAATATATTCATTGAACGAAAAGATGGTAAATTACGAAAATTATACTAAATTAACGAGGAAATTATGCTATTTAATTTGAGACCGATCTTGCTATATTTTTTCGAGAAAAAAAAATTCGCGTTTGCCGAGTTTTTTTTACACAGCTCTCGACATATATATGCACATGTGGATATCTACATCTGTGCTGAAAAAACTAGGTGAATCTGTGCATTTGCACAAGTGCAAATGTCGAATGTACTAAAAAAACCCCAGCAAATACAAAAAAACAAAAATCGAAAAAATGTAGCTAGATCGGTCTCAAATTAAGGAGCATAATTTTCTTGTTAATTTGGTATAATTTTCATAATTTAACATCTTTCCATTTGAGAGATATATTAGTTTAAAAAAAGTGAAGGTAATGTGAAAATATCCAAATTACCCTTAATTAATTAGGATAAGTTTGATTAGTTTAATGTTATCTATTAACAACTCTTTAATCTGGACCCTTCATCTTTTTTTATCAACGACTATAATTAGTTATCGTACGAAAAACATTTCTCGTTTGAACCGTCTCATACATATATATATATATAGGCAAAAGTTAAAACGAGAACTGTTTTTCATACGAGAACTGCGAGAACGCTATTAATGACTCATTAATAGGGGTATTTTGGTAATTTATATATTTACCCAACCGTGAATTGTGTCCGGATGAATCGTCATTAATTTGCGAGGCTTGATTTTCCCGAAAATAACCCTCATTAATGCGTCATTAATGAAGCATTATGAGCCACCAAAAAATCTTAGCCATCGATTAATTTTAATCAAGGGCAAAGATTGGTTCTCGCAGTTCTTGTACGAAAAACAGTTCTCGTTTGAACCTTCCCCTATATATATATACAAGGAGAGAGTTTAAATAAGAATTGTTTTTTGTACGAGAACTGCGAGAATTAATCTTAGTATTTAATTAAAATTAATCAATGGCTAATACTTTTTGGCGGCTCATTAATCATGCATTATTGACTAATTGTCATTGATGATACATTAATAAGGGGCATTACTGGAAAAATATATAAATGACCAAAATACTCATATCAATGAGTTATTAACGGTGTTAAAAAAATTCTCATACAAAAAACAGTTCATTTGAGAACCGTTTTTATTGCAAGAACCAATATTAGTCGTTCATTTTGGATAATGGAATTGATGGATGAAGAGTGTGGAGGGATTAGGTGTGGCAGGGTGCATGTAAGGAATTCATGGGTGGGCAATCCAGTAGGAGGAGGAATTGAACGGCTAAGATTGGTTCTCGCAATAAAAACGGTTCTCAAATGAACTTTTCACTATATATATATATATATATATATATATATAGGAAGGATCCGGTGAGAACACATGTTAAATGGAGAACGGTGAGAACACTTGTAGGCCAATCATTTAATTAAATAAATAGGAAATCTAAAATCAACCTACCTTAATTAAATCATATCATTAAAATTCAACATACCTTAATTAACCAAGATTAATCTCAGCTATTAAATAAAGATTATCCAAGGGCTATAAACTATTCTCCACGTTCTCACATTTGGAGGTGTTCTCATTTGATCCTACCCCCTCTATATATATATATATATATATATATATATATATATATATATATATATATATATATATATATATATATATATATATATAATGTAGGAAGTTAAACTTCCTGCACAATGTTAGTATGCATAATTATATAGTCGTCAACTATAACCTTCTAATATATAAACTTTAATTCTTTGAATTTAGTTTCTTTTATAAAGTTAAGTGGGTTTTTATTTTAAATAATATTAACTGTGACAAACTATATATATTTCATATATAAAACAGTTTAACATTTTCTATTGTATTTCTTAGTTTACTTGAAGAATGTAAGGTGCTTTTAATTTTTAATTTTGTTGATGATGTACATAGGATCAAAGTAATTAAGCTGTTTATGTAACTAGGAATGTTTATTCATGGAATTTATGACATAAATATTTCAAAATGAAATTTGGTTAAAATGTGAAAAACTACAATTTTATTTTTATCACCAGAGACTTAAGTTGTGGTTTGTAGCTAGGGATTAATTTATTAAAGCATAATATTCCTTTTAAATGACTTTAATCATATATATATTCACAATATATAATAAAATACTAATTTTCAAAAACATATTTTATTGCGTATGACAAATATTTATTGTGTATGACACATATTTTTCAAATATTTATTGTCTGGGCTTGCAAATAAGGGTATCCTTTATTATTAGTGGTTCAGTGTTATCTCATCATATAATCATATGTGCTAGAAAATGGCTGGGCTAATGTTACAAAGGATTAAAAAGAAAGGAGGTACTTATCTTATTGGGCTGAAAATCAGTGTTTTAATATTCCATCAATGTGATCAAGGCATCTTGGGCCATTGGGGTGCTGGCTTGGCTTGGCTTGGCTTGGTAGTCTATACTGGCATTTTTTTATAATTTTATAAGGGTTAAAAGGTGTTAAATAGCTACAATGTTTTACCGATATACCATTATGATGCGTTAAGTTTTTTTATACATATATCCATTAAACTTTTAAAAAATGTGTTACTATGGTCATGTTTTAACCTGCAACTTATTTAACAGGTTAAACTCCATATACTCACTAAAACACGCCTCTCTCTCTCTCTCTCGGTTCATCTTCACAGTTATGGATTGGAATGGTTTGTCTTTTATCAATTTGACTTTCCTTCGTGGTCACCTCTAAGGTTTTCTTAAGGACAAACACACCCACCCACCTAATTACCCCTATGTCCATGACGGGACTTGAATATTCAACATCTTAGAAGAAGGAGTACCTTAATAACTCCATGATACCGCTATGTCAAAGGCCCTTTGGCAGTCGCCATCTGAGAACGAGCCTAATATGGTTTTCAAGTACGTAGAGTGTAGTATGTATAGCAATCATGATCGATCGAGCACTTAACACCCCTTGGATCTGATCTAGCTCTCAAAAACTGAAAATTGCTTCGATTCTAAAAAAAACATAGCCTAAATTGGACCTCAATTGCTCTATGAATTCACCAAAATTGCAGCTCGAAACAGAGCCCTAACTTGCACACGTCCAACTGAAGTTAAACAACAAAGCCTAACTTACACACAAATTCTGCAGTTTGTGCTCTTAGCCGAACAAAACCTAACTTGTCTAACGTGACTATGGTCATGTTATTGCAGGGAATATATGATCGTTCTTTTTGGGTGCAAGGTAAATTAGATTATTCTATATTTGTAACCGTATTATTTTTTTTTTACATTTTGATATAAGTATTATCGTAATATGATACTTATCTAATTTTCAAAACCACAATAATGAAGAAAGTATATTGCGTTGGATAAATATCATGTTGTGTTAAACTTTATATCCGATCTAGATGAAAATGAATTAATAACACACACACATATAAAAAAACTTTCTTTGGTTGTAAATTTTAATAATGCTCAATGTTATGCTTATTAATTATTGTAATGCGAGGAAAAAAATTAAACTTAAATATGTTTGAATTCAAACAAAATGATGTGAATACATTACGTGTTTTTTTATATAAAACTTCATCATATTATGTTTTGATGTTAGTTTTTATATTATTTATCCTTATCTCTTCACTTTAGAGCTCTATACACTAAAATATACAATAAAGTAACAAAAAATATCAAAAATTTAAGATTGGAATGTGTGATTTGAGTAATATCATATCAAAACTATATTGAAATTAATATAAATAAAAATAAGTTCGTTGCATCGGCAATTTTTTGTATTGTTTTTAATCCTTTTCTTTTGTGAAAATCTTTGTTTTGTTTAATAGATTAATACAATGTTAGATGTTGTGTTTAACATAATACGAAAAATATAAAACTTGAACTTTTTTGAATATTCCCAAGATGATTTGAATGGGGAATAATTCTATTAATTTTTATATTTCATTCATTATATTTTTTCCCGTTACAGCGCGTGAGTCTAGAATAACTCATTAATGCAAAAACTTACTATGTTTACTTTCATGAAAAATACTTTCATTTTTTCATAACATATTTCAAGAAAACTGAAAAGTAAAAAAATTGTTCATTTACACATTTTTTTAGAAACTCTCCTTTTTCATATATTTACAAACTCTTCTACTTTTTCAAACAATTATTTCATTAAGAATATGCCTGCAACAATAGCAGGTTAAAATATATATGAAAAACAATCATATCAAACACGTTTTTGTAAACTTGACGTATCATTTGTGTAAGAAAATACATGATGTATTATATTGGAACATTGGTAAAACACAATACTCTTTAGCAACTTTAACCTAAAATTTAAAGTGTAAAGTATGTAAAAATACAACGTACTTTACCAAGATTATCATTATATGCAATTAACGTTATTTTATACTTAAAAATACAACTACCTCTCTAGTTCGGTTCATAGTGTTCTGTATGTGTTTTTGTTTAATCTTGTGTGATTAGGTGGTTGGTTATATTTGGATGAACAAATGAACCTATGGTAACTCTAAGAACGCAAACATGAACACTATATTACTTGATACAAATTTAACTAAAATAAATTTAAATAATTAAATAATTAGTATGTATAACTTTTTTTTGTTATAAGTTGAATTGATAAGTCTTTTTTCAGCCTAAAATTTTGAAAAACACTTTTATTGAAATTTTTTTACTTTTATATTACCTTCCCTGGACACTTTGTGCGATTAATTACAAATATTAAAATAATATATTAATACTTAACATTAAATACTTAAAAAGGAAATAGGTGGCATTGAATTGACATACAGCTAAGTTTTTTTTTAAATAAATAAAAAGAGGGTAAACGGGTAATACATGCCATTCATACCTTAAGTTAAAAAGAAAAGGTCTAAGGCCACAAGAGTAGAAAAATACACACCTTCTTCATCCTTGGTCTAAACCACTATATTACTCTTTCTTTTTATCCTAAGATCTTCCTACCTCTTTTAAGAGAGAGAGAGAGAGATTTCAGCGGCTCATCAACATCGGCCAATGTACTCCGTTCAACCTAAGACAACGATGTGCATTAAGACCCGACTCCGTCGATAAAAAAGCAATAGCACACACAAATGGCATTCACTTACAATGACAATCGACTGGCTGAGCATTATAAAATGTGAAGGACAATTCATGGGACTTATTCTATATCCAACGCCCACCCTTTGAACAGTCTAGGACGAAGAAGCGCATTAACAGCTTCTAGATCGAGCTCGATCAGTCAACAGTTTTGTCTTCTACTCGAAATCAAATTGATAAGACCAGCTACCTGACAATAAGTAATATGCAACACACGTCCCAGCTTACGTATATCTATCCCAAGACACCATGTGACAATAAGTAATATGCAAATGTGAGTATATATGTAAGTAGGGGGTCCAAGCGATCATGGTTTCAATGAATATCTTCAAGCTCAAGAACCCTCGAGCCATTGAGCTTTGAGATAGCAAATTGAGTTGGAACCTGTATTATTAACAGTCTTTTTATACATACTCATACTAATTTCTGAGGACAGATTTATATACACCTAATAACAACTGATCTGGTCGCTCAAAAACATAAATACATTATAAAAAAAACCCATCAAGACCAATTAGATATCCATTAAATTTGAAGTTTGACAGACCAAAATTATAATTCCAAATCAAGAAAAAAGAACCTCTACATGGGCATTTTAGCCGCCGCCACAAAAACAACTACTTTTATGTAAAAGCTGTGATTACCATTTTAACATTGCTGCTGCAGGAATACTAAGCCAACGAAGTTATCCAGGACGCAGTTCAAGTAATTGTGGTAAAACCTGACAACTCGTGACCTGTACTGATTACAACTCCATTAACCTTGCATCACAACAAATGATATAAATAACAAAATTAGGAAAAAATTACAAATTAGCTACAACATAAAACCAATCCAGTAACAAATCATACCTACGAGGCAATGGCAATTACGTCAATTCAATGGCAAGGGGAACAACGGAAAGGCTCGAGGCATTGGTATCTGATACGAGCAAAAAAAGGTGTCAATCTAAAGATTCACAAAGAGAAAAAACTAAAGCTGGCAAATTGCCTGGTTCGCATAACTAGTCAAAACACGTTGGGTTGGATCAAAAGAAAATACTTCTTGTCCAAAGCTATTAACTGTTTTATAAACAACGGTTTAAATACTTTTAGAGTGTTAAAGATAAAACAAAACCCAGATCAATGCATTCATAAGTAGATTGGTAGAAACAGTTAGATATAAAATAAACGAAAACTAGTTCAAGATGTACCTTCAGGTTCCATCCGCAACCAATCCTGCCCACAAATCAAAGCTTGACGGATATCCGGATCAACAGATCTCAAATGATTATCAAGCACTCTACCACCATTACTAAATGCAAGATCTAGAGTAAGAGTCGACACAGGAACACCCAAAATATCACGAGCCATCATAGACAATATTGGGTACCTTGGTGTATGAACTTTCCACCAATTTAAAATATTAAAATCATAATTTCTTGGAAACACGGGTTCCTCCAAATACTTATCAAGATCCGAAACACCACTTTGGTGGTTTGAAGTTTCATGGAGAAACTTGTCGAAACCTCTCAACCGGTCCCGAGTAACATTACTTGTACCAATTAAACCGTCGCCACTCTGAACCGATTCATCATCAAGTGAAGCAGGATCGATAGAATACTCATTAAAAAGCTCCCGAATACCCTCGGAGACTTCCCGTATGCGATCAGCAGCTTCAGCATCATATATTTGCTTATAATAATATTCCACCAACTTCATCTTGAATCTTGGATCCAAGATGGCTGCTATTGCTAAACCTAACCCGCATTTGCTCCAATATTTATCAAATTTGATTTTCATTTTTGTTGCAAGGGAGTTAATGAACTCGTCTGGGTTCTTGCAGTAATCAATCAATTGGATGTGAACATCACAAATCTCAGGGAAATATATGTTTGAAGTAGGGTATTTGCTTTGTGAATGTGAAAAGACATTAGTAACCTCAACAAGAAGTTTCATAAAAGACGAAACAGAACTCGCATATTGCCACTCTTCATCGGATAAAGACGATGTGTAGGTGGAATCATGTTCTTGAAGTAAAAAAAATGCGCCCCTGTATTCTAAGGCAGTTTCAAGCATAAGATATGTTGAGTTCCATCTCATCGGGTTATCAAGAAATAAACGTTTTTCGGTGCTGCTACCGACCTGTTGAGCAAACTCATCAATTTTCCCTTGTGTTGCTAATGAACTTTTAGCAAACCTCACACTTTCTCTAATCTTTTCTGTCACGTCTTTAAGAGCTTCCATGGAATCTTGAAGTAGGGATTTCACTAGATGTGAAGCACATCTCATGTCGAATAACTCGCCGTTTTTCAAAAGGGGACGGTTTTGTGAGAGCCAGTTTTTAGTTCTGGCGGCTATATCATCATAACTGAAGCAATCATCAAGTGTCATTGAGAATAATTTCCGGTCAACATCCCAATCCATTAAACACTTTATGACTAAATCAGATAATGCATCTTCGGTTTGAGATGAATCCAAAGTCAAGAAATTTAACAGTTTTCTCTGCAATTTCCAGTGGTCGTCAATGTAATTTGCAGTCAAACATAAGTAGTCAACATTCTCGGGTGAAGACCACATACCGACAGCAAGACTAATTCTGCCATGTAGATTGCGTATTAATTCGAACACTTTTTGTCTTTCTTTTGCATAAATAGTCAAACAGTCAGACTCGATAACACTAGTGGTCATAACTTCAAACATGGGTTGAAGATTCTTGACAAATATTTTGAATCCAACATGTTCCACCATAGCAGGTGGATAATCATGCAACATGATCATACGGGCTAAGTCAAGACGACTCCGTTCTTGGTCAAACTTAACACTCCCGAGGTTAATTGTCTCGTCTATCTTTGACTCTTGGTCAAACTTGTAAGCTATGGGGATGACGGTTTCCTCTTTTCTTTGAACCTCATCGTAACTAACATTTGCAATGCTAACAGGTTCTTCTTTTCTCTTTCTCTTTGCCGCAAGTATTTGTGAAACATCAAAATTTGATCTTTTTAAACATCGCATCAAATGATTTCTCAAATGAGTTGTTCCACTGTTGCTTGATCCACTAAGCTTCTTTTGACAATGTACACATACAGCGTAACATCCTTCGGCTTTTCTGACCCGCTCAAAGTGATTCCAGACAACAGATGTCAACCTCTTTGGTTTCTTAGATGGAGTTTCGTTTTGTATTTCCATCACATAAACTTGATAGAAACCTATTTCAATTTCAATATATCAGCAATAATCATGATCTGAGTACCCGAATTGAAACCAATTTAAACAGTTTCTAAACAAACCATCAATTAACAATATCCTATAAACAATGATAAACATATTGGATGTGAAAACTGTAAAGATCCTTATATAAAGAGGGAACTCTGATACTATTTTCACTTGCAAAACGAGGTACAAATGAACACCTCCTTACCACAATAAAATATTCCAAGATTTTACCAGGGTGTTTGGATGTATGATTTCAAAGTGATTATTCTGACATGATCAATCGGCATGTGCTTAAGGTTAGTGATAGTTGGGTAATATCCTATTTATCTCAATACTTTGTTAATATACAGCAACTTCTAATTTGCATATGCTAATCTAATTATTTTGAGCAATTTAATCAGACAATTCCGATAGTCAACTCAAGAAATAATATACTTACAGATTTCGGTCCAAAAAATACGAACAGCTAACGCCTTCTTCAAGTACTTGCAATTTCAACATAAAACAGCCCTTAAAACAAGATAAGCACAAGAAAAACTCCCCTCGACAACATCCCCTGTTGTAAAAATGAGTTAAATTCTTTAAAGTTTAAGAACATGGAACATAAACTCTGGTGTTCCGTATAGAAAGTAATAAGCTTTGGGTAGTACTCCCTTATAAAACAAAATATACCGGAAAAAATATCATTTTACCTTCTACGTCAAATGCTATATTTATAGGGTTTTGCAGAAACTTAACTCCAACACTACTCTTTCAGAAAAAGGGCACTAACACTATTCTATTTGTAGCATATAAAAAATTTCATGTGCTTTTTACTGAATTTGAAGATATGTTAACTCATTCGACATCCAAAGTCAAGGTGGATAGAATTCTTGGAGTACAAGTATTATTTTACTCTCAAACATGATCTCAAGAGAAAAAACACAGTAACACACACAAATGCAAAAAAAAACCCTAATTGTTCTGATTATAATGTCAGTTGCATAATATCGCAGCATAAAAGTTGTACAAACCATAAACAATTAACAACCCATGTTCCAAAGCCTTGGTTTTTTTTTCTTCTTAATTTGATCGGCCCCTTCAGTAGATACTTCCTAGGACCTCTGTATAATTAACCTACACTCAATTTTGCACATTAAACACGATATTGTTAAACGATTATCGTTCTTATCTTGAAACGATAACAACACAATAAGACCCGAATCCCAAAATTCAAAGTGTAACTGCTTCTATAAACGAATCGGTACTTCCTAAATTGACGGTAATTATCCATGATCGCTAGAAAAACACACAAGAAACAACCAAAACACCCAAAATTGCATAATTTCATAGTACGAATGCAACAGCTAAAGATCAGTACCAAATTTATGAGAAAGAAAAACACGGGTCTAATAATAACCATAACCATGAAGAAATAAAGAAGAGATTCGATTCGAACCTTTTTGCAGCGGGTTTGTTTTTGTTTGAATTAAAGGTTCTCGGTGTTCGTGTATCCCAGAGTCCGATTGGATTGGATGATCCGGGAAGATTATGTAGGGTTAGGGTTCATTTTTTCGATGGGGGGAAAGAGGATCTGGATGCAATTGAAAACCCGATGAAATGCTCCGAATTGGGTCGAGATTTGGGTTTTGTTGTGGGTTTGCGGTTGTGATTGGTGGATCCTATTATATGCCAAGTTTTACTCACCATTCTTTTTCATTTTTTTAATTATTTATATTTATATTTATTATATTTATTTATTTATATGGTGGATGATTTCTTATGAACTATAAAAATCAAATCTTAGCATTGATGGAATTGCATCCTTTTCATTTACTCGTATAATTTTCTTTCTATAAAAATATTTCATTAATTAATTCCAGATTTTAGAGACAAACGGTTAGTCAAAAAATAAAAAAAACGAATTTTATTTTTTTATTATAATATAGATTTAAGGAGAAATTATTATTATTATTATTATTATTATTATATAGTGTTTATGAGTAAATTAGGTTTAAAAATTTTATTCTTAGACTAGTAGTAAATCTATTTCATAATGAACTAATTTCTCTGTAATTCCTGAAACTATTTATTTTTACTACTATATAATGCATTTATGTTTCTCTCTATTTAAATTATTAAGACTACTTAAATTTAAGTAGTCTAAACAATTATGCACAATGTACAATCTTGAATTATTAAGATTACTTTAATCCTCATCTTTTTTTATCTAAATTAATCACATCCACTCAATATTTAGTCATTTCATTCTCCTAATTTACCTTAAGTTTTTATTTATTTAAAATATACTCTTTCACTAACACACTCTCTCACACAAACACAATTATCCACCCACATCAACATAATTTCTAAAATCTTATTAACTTCTCTCTTCTTATTTTATAAATATAAAAACAGACATGTTGCTGAAAATATTTTTGTGACATTGAATTGCGCGAATAATATATCATTACATTCTTGAAAACGATATGTTACAAAACAGAAACTATTGTCGCCGCCGTATTACGCGAGTACGATGCTAGTAAGTGATAATATCTTTAATATTTTGACATTTATTGAGTTTAATCTATCGGGTGATTACATGACAACTAAACTACTAAAGTTTTTACATGCTTGAAAAGTCCAGACTATAATCCTAATAATAAAAATTCTATCTTATTAGTAAACCTGTCTTTCTTTAATGTAATTCCATAAATTTAAAGTTAATTTTTATTTATTAAGTGAGGTTGCAGGCATTTATTAAATTATTATGTTTGTTGGAGTAACATTGTTTTATTAATGATGATTTCCTCAAGATGTAGTATTATTATATTTGGTAATTGTAGAATAATAGTTAGTGAAGCGTTAAGTTGAACCAACTTAAAAAACTAATCATAACGAGTTTTTCTAGTCCGCCTGTAACGACGGGAAATAAAAATTGTGAAGGAATAAAATATAGAAACTAACATTCAAACGCAAATGTTTATATAAAGTAGGTAGAATTCAAACATTTGAGACCGAAATGTGATAAAAATTTTGTTTTTGATAATTCTTATACACTACACTCGTTCTAACTTTTTAAGATTCAAATCGATTTAGATTTTATATATTCTACTATTAAGGTACCCATGCAATGCGGCTGCGACGATCAAAGAATGATGATGGTGAATATTTGTGGTGACGAGGACGGAGGAGGCAATGATGTCTATTAATGAGTCCTGAATATTACAATAAATTTGAAATAATTTAATTAGTATTATTCATCAAATTTATGTTATATGAAATTTTTTATTTAATAGTGTATTAATACTGCTTATACATTTTACTTAAAAGCAATATGAGACGGTACAAAGAATACTAATATTATGTTAAACTTGAAGATCATAAGTACTATTTAAAAAAATTGAATTATATATTTTTAGAGAAAAATAAATTATAATTCGTATAATCAACACATTTATTTGTTAACGGAGAAAAGGAGGTCAAAACGTTTAATGATGGATGGGATTAATGTAAATAAAATTAAGGGTGGAGATTTAGTTTTGATTGAAAAATTGAGAGAGTGTGTGTTATATTCTTAATATAGTAGTATAGATTAGACCACGTGATATCTCTCTGTTTCCTTTCTCTCACCTTTTCTTGACACATCACTCCCCTTCCATCTTTCTTTCCATCTTTGTAAATAGAAAATAGAGTGAATTATTGAAATGGTCTCTTTAGTTTGTCAAAAATTGCAAGTTTAGTCATTTAAGATACAAAATTACTTTACCAGTCCCTGTGATTGCATATTTGTTACTTGTTTAGCCCTTTAATTAACTTGCCATTAAAAATAGGTGTTAGTCTGTCTTTTTATGAGGGTATCTTAGTCTTTTCCTAGTTCTCTCCTAAATTCTATTTCTTCTCCCTTATTCTTCCGCACTTCATCCACCCTAGTTTGTATCATCACCACTGCCATCATCTACCACCAATGCCAACTTCTACCACCACTCCACCGTCTACCATCACCACCAAACCACCAACACACACCACCTCTCTCCTTCTGACGGACACCACCTAGCCATTAACCACCACCATTGTCTATAACCACCTAACAGCTAGCGAATCATACGTCCAAAATTAGAATAAAAAACAAAAATCAAAATCAGAACACCAATAACAACATCAAGAACACAGGGACCGAAGTCAAAATCAAAACCATCACACCACCATACTAGCGGCGAATTATACACCCAAAATCAAAATAAGAAACCAAATCCGAATTTAGTGTAAAACTCCTTTTCATCATTTTGATTGGACCTTATCCATAACCGCAGAAACCATAGTATGTTAATCTTCAAATAAAGATGGTCGGTGAAGAGTCCCAAACTCGGCACACATAGTGGTGGTGGCGGCGAAGGTGTTGTTGCGATGAAGGATGAAGGTGATTTCTTTAATTAGATTTAGGATCAATGTTCAACGATGGCGGCGAAAGTTTGTGTTTGCTTCAAAAACCCATGTCCAACCACGGTGGTGACGGTATTGACACCACCACCGGAAAGTCAAACCCAAAAGCCTACCACCATTGAATTATTCATTTTGGTTTGCTTTAAAAAATTCTATAAAGATGAAGATAAAATTACTTGGGTGGGAGATAAAGGAGAGAGACGAGGGAGAAGAGAGAGAAAGTTAGGACTGTTAATTGGCATATACAAAAGATATATAATATATTGATTTTTTATTTAAATAAGATGAAATGACAAAAATGTCGTTAACTAAAAGACAAACTAACTGCAAATTCAGACAGAAGTTAATCTAAAGGACCAAGCAAGTAACAAAAATGCGACCATAAGGACAGGTGGAGTAATTTTTGCTCTTAAATGATTAAACTAGTAAGTTTTGATAAATCACATGGACTATTTCAATAATTCACTCTAGAAAATACCTTTCTATATTTTTACCTATTCCTATTTTTTACATTAAATAAGTATATGTATGTGTAAGTGAGAGAGAGTGACGCACTGTGTGAAGGAGAAGAATATCTCGTACGGTCTATATGACTATAAAGCTAAGGAATGAAGTTTTCGTAGTTCATTAGGGGGTTAGTGTTTTCGGTCAGCTTGTGCAGGCAGGTTTGACCCCCATGACCGACAACTCATGTATAACGCATGGTCTTATGTCAAATATAATATTTATTACTATTAAAATTTTACAACCAAGAAAGTTTTCATAAAGCTGTTCTAAAACCATATTACTTTGTCAAAACTATTTAATTTTTAGAATTATTATAATATTCTTATAGAAAACATAGAACTTAAATTTTAGAATAAAAATATTCATAAATTTATTTATCAAAACATGAAAATGAAAAAGGAAAACAAAAAAAAAGGGGGGGGGGGGAAGAGTATTAACTTCTTTGGCAAAGTCGTAAAACATACTTTTCATTTTCTTTTATCAGAAGTTCAAAAGAACTAATTCTCTGTATTATTTATTTTTTTCTTATAAGTTTTTTATAGCTAATGTTCTTTATATACATTTTAACATCGGTTTTAACATAATATGGTATGTTAAAACCGATGTTAAAATCTCAAACCAAGTGAACACAAACCAACCCTCGTCGGAAAACTCAAAAACCCTTGCAAAACGCAGACACACACACACACATACACGCTGATGGGTGTCTTTTGTGTTTACTCTTCAGATGCGTAAATTGATTATAATGCATCTATTTTGTGTATAATAGTTGTGCTTTGATTAGTTTTTTGGTTGTGATAGGTGTGCTTGGAATGGAGTTTAAAGACGATACCGAATACCGTACTGAGTATTCATATACGGTACCGGTACCTATTTTACCTAGTTTTTTCGGTACTAATCCCGATTTAGCAATATTTCAAGTACCAAGTACCGGACTGAAAACTCTAACTGTACCGGTATCGAGTCCGGTACGGTTCAGTATTTCGGTACCCATGCTCACCCCTAGTTAGAAAGGACCATACACGTAACAAAATGGTAATTAAAGGATAGGGTTTGAAACTTTTTCAAGAAAAGGACTAAATCTGTAATTTAATATATATTATTGTCAGAGCAGAGAGAAAGACTGATCTGGCAAAAAAATGATGACGTTATTGATGACATGTAAATGTGACATAGAAAAATAGTAGGATCTAGGAGAAACCGTAATATTATATTTAAATTCAATTTAACTGGGAGAGTTTGGATGTAAACTGTGAGGGGTTGTATGAAATATGTGAGAAGGTTTTATGAAAATTGTATATTAATGTAATTAATTATAGGTTGTTGTAAATTATGTTTAATAATGTGTGATATATTTTGTTTAGAGAAAAAATAGTTATATATTTGTGACCATCTCATTTTTATCTACATAATAATATAAATTTTATCATAATATGATTTTTTTTTAAAATTAGTATATTTTAATTTTTTTTATCCATCGAGAGCAACGAACATGTAATTCTTGGACAGTTTATTCGTTTTTATATTCATTCCCTCTACATAGTATAATCGATATAATAACTGATTTCTTAGTTTTTCGATAAAAAGAATTAAAAATATACTAATTTTTAAAATTTTATCGTATTATGATAAAATTTATATGTTTGATAACCACTTAGTGGGTCTTTTAAAACCGTTGGTTAGTGACATAAAGAATGTTTTCAAAACTACTACCACTTTAGGCTTTTTAAAATTGATTGTTATACGTTATTTGTTAAAGTAGAATTATTAAGCACCGAATGATTCAATGGCCTGGATAATTCAAATGCTCCGTATAAAACTGCCTCTGAATATGACATGTTTGACAAGGATTCTGAATGAACAATCTAAATTATGCAAATTATCATTTTAACCTTAATATTGATTTATTATATTATAAGATGTGATTTTTTAACAAGACAATGCGTGAAAGAAGTAGGGATGACAACAGGGCTAGTTCGGGGTGGGGATTGGTCCCCTTGTCCATGTCCCCATTTAAGAAAACCATTTTGTCCCCATTTTAAAAACCGTGGGGATTTGAACGGGTATCCCTGTCAGGTAACCGGGGAAAACCGCGGGGAAAAGGGTATCCCGTTTAATATAAATATGTGATTAAACGAGTAATTTTCATCGCGAAGATAACAATTATAGTAAAATTGTGATTATTCACCACGGGGATCGTCACCGTTATGATTTACCACGAGTTTTAGAAAACGATTATACTAAATTATATAACATTATCGAATACAAACATATTCGAACCAAAATTAAACTCTTAAAGAGTCTTTATGCATCCAAAATATTAAAACCAACAATCCAAATAAAGACAACGATTAAAATTGGGTTGTGTGAAAGTGTATATAGATTTGCATATTTTCTATTTAAAATTAATTCTATGTATATTAATATATATATATATACACACACACATACACGTGTATATATAATTAATATTAAATTATAATCAGGCATCGGATAATCGGGGCCGGGTATCGGGTAATTGGGCGGGGATCATCAACCCGCCTTCGTCCCTGTTTAAAATAACCGGGTTTTCCCCATCCCCGTTTATCGTACTCGAACCTGCTCCGTTTATATCGGTTTTCAGTTTCCCGTCGGTTTCATTTTTATTTTTTGCCATCTCTAGAAACAAGGAGTATTAGAGTAAAATACTTTAATGTTTAATGATTCAGAATGTACTTTAAAGTAAAATTATTCAATTAGGGGTGTTCAAAAATATCCTTATCCGATCCGAAATCCGAATATCTGAAAAATCCGATCCGAAATTATCCAAAATTTCGGATTCGGATAGCATTTTTCAAAATTTATAACATGACAAACATCCCTAGATGTCCAAAACTCCAAATCGATATCATATATACTTGATGATCTAGTTTCTACATCGATCGATCGATTGATCTTGTTATTATATGTTTATTTTAGATACCTTCAGGCCAACTTTTTATATCTCTGTTTTTACTCTTATTCATCTAGAGATTATTGATTTTCCTATCCTTAATTTCCCCTCGTTAATTATATTTTATATATTGCTTCAGGTTGAAGAATAATTAATTAATTCGATTGTACGTATATATAGTATAATTTGGTTGATGATCTAATTATGTGAAGGGTAGTTAATTAGTTTGTAAAGGTATTTCTAGTCTGAAAAAAATAAATTAGTTTTTGAATGAATTAAATGAAGTTTGTAAAAGTAGTTCTAGTTCTAATTAAATTAACATTTAAGACATGTAATCTTAGTACTAAATTTTTGTGAGGAGCCTTAAACAGGAAAAACTCTTTGTAAAAAAAACTTAGTATTAAATTTCGGATATTTCGGATTATCTGATATCCGAATCCAAAATTCGAATTCGGATTCAGATATCGGATAGCGAAATGCACTATCCGAAAATGAACACCCCTAGATTCAATAGTGTTCTTTTGTTTCATTTAGCACACTCTTTATTCAGAGGCAATGAAATGCACTGAATACTGGACGATTCAACATTCAACGCTGAATGTTAGTGGGTTTTGTAACTACCCTTACAACTTGAAATTTTGTATAAAGATTATAATTGTCTAAGTTTTCTTATTTTTTAACTAATAATTCCGTACATAAAATTAAGTTATTATTACATGGATATTTGAATTCAATGTTATCTTGTGTTTTTAATTATATTTAACTAAATAATAAATTATACTTACGCAATTTATGTATGTATACAGAATATATTCTATATTAGGATAGGATATTAATTTTATGTGATCTAATTTGTATATACTTAGATTGATGTCGTTATTATTTAAATTTTAATAAATTTAGTTAACAATTCCAAAGATTCAAATATATAATTGGCTAATAAAAATGTCTTTTAAGCACTTAATATAGTAACATCAACAATAATATTATGGTTGTACCTTTACAGTGTCGGGATAGAGATTCATCACGAGAAACACATTAATATTATATTAAAAACTTTTACACGTGTAATATAATTTTATAGTTTTTAAAAAGTATGTATAAAAGGTATTAAATATAAAAGCTTTATTTAAAAAAAGTTTGTCTAATATATATTTTTGTGAGTTTTTTCTAGTACAAATAGTCCTCGATTTGCATCTTTTAGAAACTGAAATTGTGCCATTGCCCCTTCTCACAAACTCAAAGCTCTGATACCAATCAATATGATATGATATCATGCACAAAATAGCAAACTTATATGGATATATGATTGAGCAAATGCACAAGAACACAAAAATGTGTAAAATGTACAAATATAAAGAACACAACATACACTTGATTCAGTCTAAAAAAACACGACCTATCAATTTCATTTCCATCAAGAAATGAAAACGAGAAATGGGGCTTAGGTCGCCGGAAGCTCGTCGGCGGCGGCGGTGACGCCGCCATGCCGACGCCGGACACTCATCATCGCCATAACACATCGCAACCACAACGATTAGGGTTCCATCAACAACATCGCAACGGTGGATAACGATTAGGGTTCCATCGACGACGGCGACGAAGGCGACGTCGCAACAGACATCAACGGAAAACACATCGCAACCACAAACGATCGAGGCTTCAATCGCAACAGACGTCGGCTGCGGCGTTAGCCACCTCGCCAACGTCGACGATCTAGGGTTCTATCGCTACAGACGACGGCGAATTAGGGTTCAATCGACGATGACGACGACGAAGTTCAATCGACGACGGCGATTAGGGTTCTATCGCAACCGACGACGACGGCTGCGGCGTTGGCCGCCTCGCCGGTAACACATCGCTACCATTTCTCACAACAAATGAGAGTTTCATCACCGGCAACAGGCGACAGCTTCATCGCTGCCATTTCTCCCCCATCGCTACCATTTCTCACGATTTCTCCACAAAATGGAGAGAAATGAGGTAACAAATAAAACCGGGAAAGAGAAATGAAGAGAGAAACCATTTCTCCGCCCCCATCAGCTCCCAAACAAGAGATTTACAACATTTCCCTTTCTCCCTTTTCTTTTTCCCACTACCAAACAGCGCCTTAATGTCATAACATGAAGGAGATGTTATACCATCCATCACAAAAGTTTTGGAGGTTGTAGTCTCACAAGGGGATCTTCTGTGGAGACTCAAAAGTACAGAGATGGAAGTTTGAAAGTGGGAGGCTTTTGATAAATAGGAGGACCTTGTGTTAAATCGGTATTGAAGACCCATTTTATGTCTGGGCAGAGCAATATTACTACTATAATCAAGAATGCTCTCAGTTTAAACCAATCTGACAATAACTTATAGACACTGGATTAAAAAATGCACAAGGGGAAGAGATTTTGAAGTCGTTAGGAAGTAACAATACAGGCTTCTAATACTGGAAGGTTTTAGAGGGTAACAAGATAAATGATCGGTTTCAGACATCACAAAACCAACTGAAAGATAGCTATGAAGGCTCAAATCCAGCCCTTTACATGTGTGTGTAGCAAGGGTATATCAGACAACAACACTTTCTCTCTTGGTATTCCATTGGTTCAAAAGTAGAGCCTTTCATAGAAAGTGAGAACACCACAAAGTATTACAAATGAAGAAACAGCATCATTTTAGGATGCATTTCACTTTAAACAGAATGTGCAAGTTGGTAACTGCTAAAGGGGTTTAAAGGAATAAGAAAATAAAGGTGGGAATTTCCATGCTAGCAATAATATTCAAATGCTAGGTCTTACATTTATCATCAGAGTTTTTGTTTTTTCCATTTGGTCTATCTAGTAAAAGTAGTGGCAACCAAAATTCAGATTAGCTACTTACATTTTCATCAGATTTTAGTATCACAAATAGTAACTATCAAATTTAGAAATATGAAAGTGAAAGTTGGTTATAGTTGGTTGCTCTCCTCTTATCTATAACCTGGAAAAGGTTAGAATGAGAGAAGATATTAACAGTATAATTAACAGCTTTGGGCCTAATTACTTCACAGGTTAAATATTTTACTTACGTGAACAGCTGAGGTCGGCTACGAGAGAGCTGAGGCCGTTTCATTGGTGATAATATCAGATTTCTTAAGGTCATAGAAGGATTGCTTGCTCCAGCAGCAGCAGCAGCAGCACCACCACCACCTCCGAACATGGGGCGACCAATAGGTCTTCTGTTTTCAACTGGAATTGATGAATGTTTAGCAGGTGGGCTAGAGGAGATGTCGAATGGTCCAGAGTTGGAACTGTTCTGTCTTGCTGTTTGTGGCCATATATCTTCCCGAGGTCCTGGAGTTTCAGGGGTGGAAACCGACCAATCTGCAGCAATTAAGTCAACTAGCATTTCTTGGGCAATACCAACATCGCAAAAGCTTTAAATATTTTAATATTTCATCACATTTTATGAAATGATTAGATGTAAACAAAAATGAGAATACCTTTTGTCATATGATCTCTGTTATCCATCATGTTAGCTGGACTGGCGAACAAATCAGGCTGTGTTCTTGAGAAAAAGTTGTTTGCAGGTTGAATGGCTGAACGTTTAACCGATTCATACTCACTTCTTAATTGATCATACATCTCATCCAGTTTTCTCTTTTGCCTACAAAACATAATGAAGAGTCAAGAATCCCAGTTGCAAATTTAGGAAACAAGAGTGGGTATAACAAGCAGCTGACCTGGATTTCTCAGAGTATTTTTCTTGGAGCTCCTGCTTATCTTTGGACAAGTTCTCATTTTCTTGTTCCACCATCTGCAACCTTTTGCTCATTTTCTGATATGCTGAATGCACCTGCTCCATTTTCTCTGTAAGCTTCTCTTGCATTGCCTCGCATTTTTGCCGGCACTGAGCTACTATCCTGTTCATCTTGAATTGCATTTCTAGTTCTTTTTGTCCAATGTAGAACATGATACTTTTATATGAACTCTTCATTACTTGATGCGTGTCAAAGAAAATACATATGGAGCAAGTACATAATGCACAAGATATGATATAAGAAGCCAACTTCTAACATATGTTCATATGCATATTTAGCATATGACCAAACGTACATGACATCATATTTTCTATAGGGAGATGATTTTTCCGCATAAAAAGTTGATTCATCCATGGCAAATGAATGCTTCATCAGTTTTCAGGGTGTTGTACCATGTGGAAGGATCAAATTCTTCTGTGGAAAAATCATCTCCCATTTTCTATAACGCAAGGTAATTGGAATGTTCAACCATGAAATTTTCTAATAAAAGCATCAAGTTAATAGGATACATATCTGTGGAGATATGCCAGCCATAGCCATCTGCAGTGAATCATGTGAAGAAAGTTAATTTTTTTCTTTGTGATGGCAATGACTTTGTCGTGTTATGGGTGTGGTGGGTGAGCGTCGAGGCCTTACAGGAAGTAGAGAATGGAGAAGGCTACTTGCTACAAAGAAATGAATACTACAAAGAATGGAGAGAGCA
The DNA here is from genome assembly GCA_038502395.1 of Dittrichia graveolens. Lineage (NCBI taxonomy): Eukaryota > Viridiplantae > Streptophyta > Magnoliopsida > Asterales > Asteraceae > Dittrichia > Dittrichia graveolens. Next base: position 83,087,430 of record JARJIL010000005.1, on the reverse strand, counting down.
ATGTGGATATTGTGATTTTATACTGAAGCAATAGGTTTACAGAACCTATTACAGATGCACTTACATTTATCCATTCATCATTTGGGTTGATATCCACAGGTCTCATGAGACTGAAAACAAAAACGCACATTAAGTTAGTAAGCAACCAGGCATGAAAATTATGCAGCTAAACAGTTAAGGAGGCGAGTTGTTTGCAGTATAGCATGGTAATACCCAAGATATGTGCATCTACTTTTAGGAAGATGTCAACTACTCTGAGACTATTATTTTAAGAGCACCTCCCCCCCACCTCAGGTAACACTGAGAGTAAATTTGAGTCTCATAAGAGATGAAGGTAGAATTCTTAGAGGTGAAGCAATAAAAAACAGCTCATACTAATAAAGAGAAATAAAAGGTCAGTTATTGGATATCGTGGATATATAAACTCACTTAACAAAATGAGAAAGATAAGACAGTCACAACTGGCACTATCAAAAGGCGTATGTACTATGTCCTATCTAAGGCCAGACCTAAACTATACTACGGTAACTAAACTCTCTGTAATACACCCAATGTCTTGTTGAGCCACTAAGGATATCAAATAGAAGAATGCACTGAGATACAGAGGAGTTAGAACCTCCTATCAAGATCTACTTATACCTTTTAGAAAGAACTTGATCACAAACAGGGCAAGCCGCATCGTTACTTAGTATCTTACTGGCATCTTCATTGCCTTTAAATGCTATTAAGGAAAACTAGCTGTCTTTTAGTTGACCATAGTCTAAAAAAGATTATAGAGTTAGGATACACAAGAGATGGCCACATGTGGTAGAAATAGCTCTTCCATCCAGCTCCCGCCAGCAAGCGTTGCATCTCATTGCAGTGTTTGTGATACAACTTAACACACCTGGTAGGACATGTTCATAAAGATCAGCATCTGAAGATGAAAGGTTTGCAGTCCTGAGAAGTGGAAATTTTTTAATGAACAAGGAACACCAAAGAATGCGACGACATGATTACCATTAAGAAATGACATGCTCTCTATGCATGCTAGTCCAAATTTCTAAGAGCATAAGTGACAACATCACTAAATATTATCATCAAAAGTTGGCCGATGGCAGCAAAATCATGCTTCGGAATATGAGCGAAATGACCAAAAATGTAACTAAATAACACACAAGTTAGTCCACATTTTACTGTTTCTTTTAAGGAAAAACATTTGAATACGGTGATGGCAGGTAAAAGATGCAACATTTTCAAGTTCCCAACGCAAAACCAAAATTGTAGCGTTCGAGTTTCTATAAGCATTGTGTAATTATTTGGTTAGAAGTTATTAAAAATTTAAAACCATCTATCAAGTACTAAGAAACTAAAGGCTATGTAGACATATAGGCACATAGATCACGTAAACCTCGAATTAATCGGCATGGCTTGCCCTTGCTAGAATAAGAAAACGAAGGATCTGCGACACTGGGTAAATTAGGGCAAAGGATAAATACGAATTCAGATTTTCACATGATCAGCTGGATTTAGCAATTGGTTTAGAGATTCAACTACAGCCAAATACCTTAACGATAAACCAACATCAAACAAACTGAAGAAATTCAAAAACTTAAATGTGGCTTGTTGCAGGACAGTGAAGAAAGTTTCATAGTTTAATATAAAACAAAAGGTCCAATACTATACTATAGTTTAATATAAACCTACATCAAACAAACTGAATATTTAGTATTAGTCGTTCTCTCTGTTTCTTCACTCTGCTTTCAAGCAATATATGATAATGATGAATTACATCAGACGAAGAAACACTTATGAGTAAGACGAACTAGGAAAAGAGAAACGATGTGAATTCATTACTTTCAGGTTCGGAAATACCTATTGATTTCAGCGTCGTCCTGAATCAGAGATGAAATTCAACTGAAAATGACTAGAACAATTAACGAGACAGATCTGATCGCAGCTCAGAAAACGATCTGATTGGAGGCACGAAAAACCTGAAAAATCATGATATTAAGACAATGAACCTAATTGACGAGATAAGAGAAACTCGAATCAGAGAAGTTGAAATTTAGGGTTTATACAACCTGTTGATCCAGTCGAGATTGGATCCGCGAACTACATTTGCAATTAGATTAACTGTTATAATAATGAAATTCATTAAATCTAACATGAGAAATTCAAATCTCACCTACCAGAAGAAGGCTCGGCCGTTGCTCTATCTGTTATCAGTGTAAGCCTTGCTCGAATGCTCGCTGAGACTAAAATGGCGGTAAAAGAGGTCTATTTAAAAGTGGCGCAGTCAACGGTCGTTTCCTCAACTCCAAGTCTCTAACCCTGTTCTGTTAAATAAAAGAAGGAAAAACAGAAGAGAGAGATAACCGATAAAAAATAATTAAAATTTTTATATATAGTTGTATTTAATAAAGTCTATTTAAAAGATATAGTTTTAAAATTTTATATTCAATCACATGTGATTTAGTGTACAATCATATGTGATTTGTAAAAACATCACATATGAATTACGAAAAATTATAAAAATGTCATTCCATCAAATTTTTAAAATTTAATCTGGACCATTGATCTAAAGGTTAAGATTAATCTCTTAGGACTATGAATTAATTATAAACTATATTGAACATTCTTCGTTTTATGTTAGTTAAAAAGAAAAATAAAAATATATTAAAGAGGTTTTCATGATTATGAAGTTGGGGAAAGCAAATGTAACTATTTTTTATATGTAAATTAATCGTCATGTTAAGAAAAAGGGTAATTTATCGATAAAGATAATATAAATATTTAAATTTATTAATAGAAATAACGTAATTTGTTTACCAAAAAAATACTATATATTTGAATTTGTAATAAAAAAAGAATGCTAATCTGTTAAATCTGCTAACTATCTGATCAGCAAGTTAAAGATGACATGGTTATACACATGATAATCCAGTCATCATCAATTCACCATATTATTCCATATGCTAACATGATTGTACACAACAATCTAGTCATTTTTTAAATATATCTAACTTTTTTAATATTTATGATTTGTTGGATTTCATGAGTTCTAGTAATTATCAAATATTTTAATTATTGCGATTTAATAATTATTTATGGATTAAACTATATGAATAAATAATCATTTTACAAAATTTTTATTACTAATTAGATTTTGATTTGTTCTAATTAGTCCATAAACATTTATATTTTATGATGTTTATTTTCATGTAAATGCTCTTTAGTGTCCATCTATATGTTAATAAGTATTCATCACCCTGCAAGTATTTGTTTTCAAATATTCATCAATATTAAATGTTCATCTTCAAATATTTATCATCATCCAAGACCACGAGTCAGTCAGAAACTTGAATAAAAAGTAAAAACCCTAATCTTGTTATCACATTTGCAACTCGATTTAAACATATGTCACCAATCTTCATATATTCAAAGAAAACACTAAATCTTGTTTAAACACAATCAAAAACCCAAATCCAAACCTGAATCAAATCTTTAAAAAAACACAAAAAAAACACCTTATCTTGTTAATCTATCTATAACCCTAAATCTAAAAGCAGATTTGGAATCTAAAATATGGATGATAACCCTAAATTCAAACACACACACATGCCTAGACACACACACACGTGAAGAACACACATACCCGGATTCAAACACACACTCGAAGAACATAAGATTAGAGGACTATACCAAAGCTATGAGTGATACAAGGGACACACATACCCGAAGAACACACACATAATAAGGACATATATGAAAAAAAAGAGGAGCGAGAAGAAGAAATGAGAGCGAAAACCTTAACTCGAAATTATAAGAAACCTTAAATCACCATCCATTAACACATACAATACATACCTACAACCAGATATCTCACCCGCAACCACGAACTCACCACCGAAATCACCACCTATGAACACATATTTGAAGGGAAAATAAGTAAAAAAGAAGACCGGAGGTGATGACACAACCTTCCTAAACCAAACAGTTTGATTGGTGTGGATGCTTTGGTGTGACACAACAATCTACATGGGTTGTGCTGGAAAATATCAAACCGAATATTATGGTTTGCATGAGATTTTAGGCTCAAACAATCCAAACTGACCCATGCACTTTTAGATCATAAACTAAAACCACCTCAACATGTCAATTTTAAACCAAAAAACAGACCTTACATTGTCAAATCGGCATGGAGATCTCAAACACATTTGAAATCGATCTGAAAAATTATAAATTATACACACTTGAATTTTTGTGCTTAATATGGAAGTCACAAACAAGAACACACACCTCAATATCTCCTCTTAAGAGCGCATGCATGTTGTCGAAAATCTCAATCATACTTGAAATAGATTTGAGTGAGACATCCGGAATAACATATACACACATCCGAAATTGGAAATCTCCCTCTCTCTCTCTCTCTTGCATACCTCTTATGTCGATAAATAAAAACTCCAAACCTTAATAAAAACTAAAAATAAATGACATGAGGGCTAGAATACACGCATCAACCTTAGTTTTATTCGATAGTTGTGTGATTATTTCCATCGATTTAGTCAACATGAATTTAGTTGTTAGTTTCTTAGAGATCTGACACAAACATTATATAGAACAAGCCGGAAGGGTTAGCGACACCATGAAGGTTAGAGACGATGGTGGTGGTTGGTGTTTGCAGTGGTTTGAGATGGCAGTCGGTGGTTATCTTAGCCAAAGGTGGTTATGTTGGAGATACTTAAGAGTTCTTAATTCTGAATAAACCATAAAAACCGAATTTATAAGAAATGTAAACTAGAGAACAAAGCCTATCATTTTGAATAAATCACCACAACCAAATTTGAAGTTATTCTAGCTACCAACACGCTTATCAATTAACCATGCTTGTTACACTTACTAATATTTTCACTTGTTTTTATTCATATCGATCTTCTTATTTTCTCATATTTCGTCGATTCATTTTTATAATATTATTTTAATATTCAGCTTTTTAAATGTCATTGTAACAAATAAGATATTTTATGTAAACAAGGTATATTAAGCTCGCGCGTTGCGCCGGTGATATTTAAATACGTATATTCTTAGTAATTTAATTCACATATAATATTATATATAAGATAGTTGTTCAAAGTTAGCATATGTAGACAATATTTATTTAACATGTATGTAGTGCATTTGATGGTTATATTATGTACATAAGCCTACGTGACCTAATGATGTTATTAAATCAAATGTAACTTATATAAATTAAAGAGTAAAAAGTAAAAATTTATAACGGGTTGAAATTAAATAAATGAAATAAGGTAAACAGGACCTGAATCCTTAATCTCAAAGAGAGGAAGACACTTCACACCTTAATACGCCTTAATACCGCTAAGTCATATACCATTTGATTTGTAAATAATAGTAAATAGTTTTATAAGATTATATGTAACTTAAATAAACTTAAGGGTAAAAAAATCCTTAATGTGGTTAATAGAAGAAAACGCTACAAATGGGGGGATAGAAGTCATGAAGCCAAGAATTATGATAGTGAATTTTATTAAGGGTTAAAAATAAAAAATTAAAATAAATAATGTTCTTAGAACTTATATAAACTTAAAGGTAAAAAGTAAAAATTTATTAAACGATAAAAATGAAAAATTGAAATCAATAGTATTATTGTGTAATTTATATAAACTTAAGGATAAAAAGTGAAAAATTAAAATGAACAGTATTTTATTTTGAAAATTAATTATAAGGGATAATTAATGTTTTTTTAGGATTGTAATATTTAATTCTTAATTTTTTTATTTGTTTTAGTTTATGTCATTTCTATCAATGTAATTTTAATTATGTTTAATATTACATATTATAATATAATTTAAATTAAAAGTGTATTTTTTCCTATTAAATATTTTACTTTATACTTCAAACATGACAAGTCTATCAGTTATTTACTCATCTTCTTAGAGCGTCCAGAGTGAGCCCATGAACGAGTCATCACGAGTACAAATCTCTCCTATCATGATCTTGTTGCTTGTTATGGCTATGGCTATGGCCGGCAATTCCTGACCCGTCACGAAACACGGTCCGAACCCGATACGAAAAAAGTGACATGAACCTAAAATAGGTCAAAAGCGGTTTGACACGAAAATAAATTGGTCGGGTTATGATCAACATGACAACCTGAACGTGACCTGTTTAAGGGGTAAAACTAAAACATTATAAATTTTATTTAATACTTAAAATTTAAACCTTGAAAAGATATAAGGAAGTGATATCTTAGGGTAATAAACCCGTCAAACAAAAGTACAAAACCCTTAAACGTTAAAAACTTAAAATAAATAATAAAAGATTTACAGTTAAAATAATAGTACTTCATTTTGGTATTTGTTATTTTGACTATATAATTTTGATACTTTTACATTTGATTACTTGATATATGGTACTTTTATATTTTGAATCGATTCATAATTCTATTTAACGATGAATAATTTTAAATTATTCAGTTGTTCAATGACATTATTTATTGATACTTGATAGAATATAATACATCATATTTTTCTTATATTCATTTATATAATGTGAACAAAAAGTAAAAACAAAATTTGAATCAAACTGAAACAAATACCGAATGTAAAGTTCAAATACAATCGAAATGAACACTGAATATTGAAGTTAACATGTGAGCGAAAATCATTTTCGAAATTTTTATTGAAAGTTGGAAAACAAACACTGAATTTGAAAGATTGATTAAGAAAATTGTAGTTGAAACAAAAAACCGTAATCGAAAACCATATTCAAAACGAAAAAAATACTCATCGATCGCATATGGCCTAAATGGGTTGACAACCCGACGCCAAAAAAAAAACTGACATGACCTAAACTAAAACAAAAATAAATGAGTCGAAATTAGATCGACACGAAACTAACCCGAACGACATGAACCCGACCCGTTTTGACAACCTTAATTATGACCATTGCCAATTGCCGGTTATTCACTCGTGAAGGTTATTGTTGCTGATATGAAAGCTAGCAATAACAACGATAATATTTGATTTTCTGACTATCAAATTCAAAAGGAAAATGATAATCCTTCTATTAATCTTTCTACTCGTCTAAAGATAACATGCAAAATATATTAATTCTCTTTTAGCGTAACTTTTATTATTTTGAGACTTAGGGTCTGTTCGGTAGGGAGCTTTTTGAAGCTCCCTAGCTTTTTTTTGAAAAAAAAAGCCTGTAGTCGTGTTCGGATGAAAAAGCTAGAAGCTTTTTTTAAACAAAAAGCTCCGAATTTAAAAGCTAGTAGAAGAAGCTTTTAAAATGGGCTGCAAGCTTTTTGTTGGTAAACCCCAAAGTCAAAAAGTTTAGAAAAAAGCAACCTTCTTTAGAACTACAAGAAGCATGGGATCAATTATATGGGGATGCAATTGCTAGTGGGGTAGATTGTGTGGCGCCATCTATGGATCCAAACACTTTAAAAGAGGCGTACCATGAGAGCGAGGATGATGAGGATGATGGTATAGATGCTTATTCAGTATATTCTCAATACTCTACTCCTTTAGAAAACCTAGAAACTCAACAAGAAACTTTCTTTCCAAGTTTCCTTAATGAAGTACAACAGAAAGATATATCAGCACCAAACAAAAGTGGGGGTTCAAATATGTCTACTAAAAGAAGAACAAAGGCTAAACCCGTTAAAATGAAGCGTAAAGGGAGAGAGTCAATGGGAGCTGCGATGTTTAAGGAAATTATAATTCGAAATAATGATAATCAACATCGTGTTCTACAAATGTTAGAGTCGGATTCTTCAAAGTCGAAAGATGTTGGTAAATTTAGTATTGAAGCGGTGGTAAGTGTGCTTAACCGCATGGTAAATAATGAGCTAATGACAAAAGGAGACAAATTATGGATGTTTGCAATGGACTTATTTGAAGATGTCGTGAAAAGAGAAGTATTTATAAGTCAACCGGATGACGATACTAAGTTTGCTTGGCTTCTTCATAAGCAAAGTCTCGGAAACTAAATATCATATTTACGTAGTCGATAATTCATTGAGAGAGCATTACACTTCCGTTTTTATTAGGCTGTTTTTGAATAATTGGTTTGCTTGGAACTCTTTTTAAATGTTGATTTATTCGTATTGTTATTCTTCCATTTTTATTAGGTCGTTTTTGGATAATTGGTTTAGTTGCAACTTTTTTTCAATGTTGACGTCTTCGTATTATCGTTAATTTTGATTTATTTGATGCCTTTGATCTTTAAAATGATATTCTAAATCTTATTATTCTAAGCATGTGTTTGTTGTTGGAATATGTCCACTGACACACACGAGTTGGTATCACTGCCGATGAGGCATAGGCCTATTGGGTCACACGCCAAGTATTGATTCCGGCAACACCTTTGAACAAGAGAGAGAAAAATACCAAAATGGGTTTTGGTTAGGCCGGGCACGGCCGTGCCTCGTGGAGGTACGGGCGTGCCCTATGCCCGGTACGGGCCCAAGGCCGGCGTGCCGAGGGCGTACCCATTGGGGCTGGCACGGGCGTGCCTCGTGGAGGTACGGCCGTGCCTAGTGCGAAAGCATGAGCCCAAGTCGGGCGTGACTTGGGTGTACCCGTGGGCTGGCACGGGCGTGCCCTATGAGACACGGCCGTGCCTCATGCTGTAACAATCTCTTAAACTAGTTTTTTAAGACTAAATTAATGGGGTATTCATGGCTCATGATGGTCATTGATGCTAGGACTGTTATGTACGTTTCTAGGCCTCATTTTGTGGTCTATAAAAGGTTCTAGTAGTCTAATGTGATTGGGTTAGCCATATGAATTATCATCACAAAGTTATGCAACATATGAACTTGTAATTTGTCAAATTAGTTCATACTCTCTCTAACAACACACACTTGAAGATAGATTGGCATATCAATCTTCAAGATGGTGTTAGACCATTGGTGAAGCTTTTGGCGGCGTCCAAACATAACTAGCACGTGGGGATCATCAACACTTGGTGTGGATTCCGATAGTTGTACACTACTTTGTGTACAAATCTTCCAAGGCAACAAGGAGAAATACATTTTGTATGGTATAATTTCTTGTCCTTGTTCTTCTTCTTTTTAGTTGCATTGCCATTATCTAGAGCTTGCTCCATTGGGTGGTGTGTTGGTGGCATAAAATGAAATTGTTTTATAATCATTTTTGTTTCTGCTGCGTTTTCTAGATGCCACCAAAACCCAACAGTGGTATCAGAGTCATCTCTAACATGGCTTTGCACTCTTGGTTTGAAAACAGGAATTTTCTGTCAAAATGAGTTTTCCGGTGACCGGGCACGGCCGTACCTTTTGGGGTACGGGGCGTGCCGGCGGCCGGGGCACGGCCGTACCGGTGGGGTACGGGCAGTGCCGGCAGATTTCTTTTAACCAGATTAAAATGTTTAAATCAGTGTACTGGCACACGGAGGGCATGCCCGTACCCTTCATAGGGTACGCCCGTGTCCCGTCGTGTTTTGGCCGGAATCTAGATTTTTGAAACTGTGATATTTGGTGTTCTTAAAATCCGGTTTTTTATTGTGTTGGACCAGTCTTGGATCTGGTCATTCCCCACTATATTTTGATTCCTTGAATTTATATATTTTGTATGGCTTGGGATGAAGTACATAAAAATATATATATTTAAAGGTGTATATATGAATATGTAATTTTAAAGGTGTATTAAAATTACTAATGCATATGTACAAGGATTGCCTTTTGTGCCTTGGGTGTTTTGTTGGCAATCTTAATCAAAATATGTTTGACATGGTTTTGTGGCACACCATGGTTTTGCTTTGGTTGTGTTTGGTTGTGGTTCGGTAACTAGATGCCCTTTAGACCTATGTGTTATGGTGTTTGGTTTATTTGGTTTTGGTGGCCTGCGTGCCGTATTGTTGTAATTTTTATAATTATTATTTGGTGCGGCTTGCATGCCGTTTATTTATTCCTTTGTACTTGTATTAGTAGTATAAGATTGTGGGTTGCATGCCATTTCTTCTTCTATGTATTTGTATAATAGTATAGAAGTTGATTTAGTATGTAATAAACCAACGGGAATCACGGCATTGATGTCTCGGCAACATGGAGTCCGGATTGCCTTTTGGAGATGCCGGCTTGAGTGGGAGCACACCCGGCTAGGTGCTTTGGATATTGGATTCCTTAGTTGACCTTGTTTTCCTTGTATGGCTCACGGGGAAAACACATACGATTTGGGCATGTTACCGAACTATTATGTATGCGTGGTTGTTTTATACATTTATTATTTTGCATGGATGTGTAGGATATCGCATGCTAGATAATTTTTCCAAAATATATAAAACACAAAGATTTATAAAATTGGTTTATATTTCTTTCCGCGCGTATAGAATTAACAAGATAATATAAATTTGTATTATATTATAAGTGGATAAAAATTGTATTTATCACTTGATTTGTTAATTTGCAAAATGGGTTAAAATTGTTTTAACCAGGAAAAACGAAATCCTGTTTTTTAAAATGTAAATCACGCGCCATCCGTAAGAAGACACCAACCGAATCTAGTGAAACTTGGATGATTGTCGAGCTTTAGAACGAGTCATGCCGAGTGGAACTGTGTGGAAGGTGAGTGTGGTAACTCGCAATATTGGTCGTCGAGCTTAGCACGAGCCAATTATTGGCGAGAGTTCCACCGTGTGTCTTGACGGGTGGTTTACAATTCTTTTTGTGACACTTAGGTGGCGTCGAGCTCTAGCCGAGTCATTTAAGGGGATCAAGTTAGAATTGGTGCGAGAAGGGATCAAACATGCCAAAAGACATTTTGATTGTCAATGGATCTCGCAAGGATCTAGAAGTTGCAAAGTGTTTGCAATCGGTAAAATGGTTACCGGCCTAAATTGCTTTGCTTTGTGATCCGCGGTAAACCCGTCATAAGGTAAAGTGAAATATGGTTTCTAGCCTTGTTTAAATAATTGGTTTTGAAAACTATTTGGGTAATTATTTATACAAGGATTATATCTAAATTCACTAAAACGTGTACTCTAAAATTGTAGATGACAAACGTTAACAACACAACACCGAATTTATCTATCCGTTCGTTCCTAGAAAAGGAGAAACTCGTAGGTGTGAACTTTATGGATTGGTATAGGCAATTGCGAATTGTCCTTCGCCATGAATCTAAGTTGCACATCCTCGAGGAACCTCTTCCGAAACCACCTGCTGCCAACACAAGTTGGGCCACCAGATACGCCTTTGAAAAGCGTGTCGAGGACGCAAAAGATGTTTCTTCTTTCATGTTATCGACTATAAGTTGCGAGCTGCGAAAGCAGCTCGGGGCATATGAGTGCATACGACATGATTAATCGGTTGAAGGACTTGTTCCAACATCAGATTAGAGAGGAACACTTTATGTGTGTCAAGGCCCTTGTCGGTTTCCGGATGCAGGAAGGTGGGAAGGTTAGTGTTCATGTGCTTCGTATGAAGGCATGCATTGACCAAATGGAAATACTAGGATTTCCCATTGGGAGGGAGCTTGCGGTGAATATGATTCTCCAATCCCTGCCCACGTCTTATGATGAGTTTATCAAAAACTATCAAAAGGACAAAATGGTAGAATCCTTAGACGAGTTGCATGGCATGCTTAAGACTTTCGAGTCTAACATGGCCAAACGCAAGTTCGTTCCCACCCGGTTATTTGAGGAACGTAAAACCGAGGAAAAGAATACGACTCCTAAGGGAGAAGTTTGCTATTTCTGCGGTAAATATGGAGATTGGCGCCGCCACGCTTGTCCTGAGTGTTCGGAGGAGTTAAAGCTTCCTATGAGGCAAGGGAATAGCTCCTCGTCATCAGGTACATTCATGATTAGCTTCATTGCTTTTCTACTTCTTGGCTAGATTTATTGAAATGTTGGCTATAACACTCACGTTTGTTGCAAAATTGTTTTGTTACAAAGTGTAGGTGTTAAACGGAAGAAGTAGTTGATAAGGCATGGAGAGCTAGAGCTCAAGATTGGGAAACTTGGCCGTTGTCTCGATTGAGAGGATTGGGAGTTTTGATCTCGCCATTTCATCTAGCTATTTTATTACTTTATTAGATTAATATTTTGTCTGCCCTGCGTGGCGAGAGAAATATTAAGTCTATTATGCATTGGTTGACGATGGATATTACTTTGTATTTGATATATAAATTGGTGGTTTATTTCAAAGTTTATCCATGGCGTGGCATTTATAAGCCTTTTGCTTAAAAGTAATAAAGTAATCATGAATAATGAGTTTAAATCCAAAATTGATTTGGATTTGTTATCCAAGTGACAAGATTATTTAGCTATGTAAACAAGACTTGCTTCACCAAGTTCCGTGTGGTTTGGAATCTAGGATGCATTTGATAATTGATCAAATGTTCAGTGCGAGAATTGTTTATTAGGCTAAATGACTTGTACATCTTTCATCGGCGTATGTAAGAGGATTGGGAGCTTGTTGTAATTGGTTCACACTTGTGTGTTTAATTCGTTCAAGCGAATTCATGGGGATAACTACATGCACTTCGTTACCTTTACCCGTAGTGGTAGTAGGGATAGGTATATTTGAAACCTTTGAGGTGTTCATTGATTACCTTAACGAGGTTTGTGGACAAAAGGTTAAGTTACCTAAATCTTATAAAGATGTTGAGTATCTTAATATATAAATTTTGTGATCATCATAAGAATCGTGGGATTTGTCTCCTAAATTATTTCTCCTAGGACACATTGGCATATGGGTCGCATAAAGGAGAAACCGAATATTCTTGGATATGTTCGGGTCTTGTTGGATCGCAAATTCATACCCAATATGTTGGGATGCTCAAAGTATGGAGGGCAATGTTCTATATATAAAATCAACAAAGATGGTTTAGTATGCATCTTAGGAGAAAAGACTAGAAAGAGTGTCTTTGCTTGTCTATCTCAAAACCTAGATTATCCAGCCTACGTGTAGACGTGAGGTGGTAGAATCCGGGGACAAAAGATGCTATTTCATTAGGCAGGAGATATTTGTTTCACGAACTTTTGAGGACAAGTTTTGTCGCTCAATAGCAAGTGGAAGTCTAATATCTATGGGACCCAGTGGGAGTAAAACCTGATGTTGGCACTAGAATACAATCAGTAATGATTGGAACTCAGCATGGCGATGCTGGAGTACCTGGCATAATTCATTACTCTTCCTATTTCTGATAGGAGTTGTCGTAAGGCCGGATGGATATATGTTTTATATCTAGAGGAAGATAACTCGATGATGGAATAATTGAATTCATCAACTATCGGAAGTCGTAGTGGGCCTAGTGTCTACTAGAAGGAGAGAGGTAATGAGCTTGGGATGCAATCCATGTAGGATATCCAAGTATTGGACTTGGTTGATCCGATGCCTTGGTGTAAATCTAAGGGTATGCATGGATTGAGATGTAGACAACTTTAAATGCCGACCGGTGGTAAAAATTCTAATATGATTGACCAGGAGGACGGTATCATAAAAGAGTTTTTCCTTGGTGGTGATGTTGAAGTCTGCTTGAATGACTTATGGTGTATCACTGCCTTTTCTTGAATGTGAAGGTATGATAGTGAAATGGAAAAGACTCTATTCCTTTATAGGAATTTTGAGGAAGTGTTTTAGTACTCTCCGAGAGTCTTGTACGTTATTAGTATCCTCGTATGGTCTACAAGCCCAAAAGTCTATTCATGGACTTGAACTTCAAATGCCGACTAATGATAAATTTTCCGTTATGATTGACCATGAGGATGGTATCATAAGGAAATTGTCCTAGTGGTTATGTTGAAGGTTACTCGGATACATGTGTTTATCACTGCAATGTAAAGATCGTATTCCTTCATGGGAATTTTGAGGAAGAGTGTTTCAACACTATCCGAAAGTGTCTTGTACATTGAAAGTATCCTCGTAAACTTGGATGTATGCCAGAGCTAGTGGGAGCGCTTGTGTTCCTTAAATTGTGTATCCATAATATACTTCTTAATGAAGATAATATCCTGACTTGGCAGTTCATAAGACTGGAGTTAAGAAATTATTGCTTCATAAGAAGAATTGGAATATACGAACGTGAACTTTTCGGAGTGACAAAACTAAGAGAGTGATATTGAAACATGATGAACTAGTGTGTTAATTTAATTAGCAACTTGGTTTATCACATGGTTTCTTCTCTCTCAATTTTGACATACTTGGAAGAACTCTTGGTACATTGTTCTTCAAGTTGGTGTTCGGTGGTAACAAGGAAATTTGAGTAATATATATTACTCTTGGTGAATTGTTATTGTTGTGTTGTTAAGTAGAGCGTTATCGACTACAATGGTTCTTTAAGCATCATTGACTCTAGTTGGGTTCTTTTAATAAAATAAGAGTATGATGGCTTATATGAACCATAGTCTTATGCATTGTGACTCTATTGGATTATTTGGAACAATGAGAACGCGAAGGTTTGGACAAAGGACCATGATCTTGCCGGCGCACACTTTATAAGTGTTTGGTCAAGAGAAGATATGGTAATTGTTAGAGTATGCATGGATGTCACTTTGTGAATCCGCTTACTAAGCTTTAGTCGTGAGCTAGTGATGAGTTTTCATACAGGCTTGCATACACTTGGTTTACAAGTGGCTTTAGCTTGGGTTTGTTTAGTTGAATTTGATATGTTTTGAGTTGGGAACATTAAAGCAATAATGTGCTTTGATTGTATCGATTATCAAATGGAGATTTGATAATGCGCGCGGAGCGGGTACTTTCGTTAGCCTTTATTGTGTTCCATCTTAGCATGTTTAACTACTTCTTTGAATAAATTTATTTATTCTAAATGCTCCACGATCGGTCGTTCTTCATTGGAAGGAAGAAGTGAATTAAGATCGAGGCAAGTGGTTGGTAAAGTATTCATAGTGGATTGAGTACATGTTTACGCAACACTAGCCTGTGCTTGATAGTGATCAAGTAATTGGAGGACCCGCACCTGAGTTTACTTCATGGACATGATCACAAGTAAATCAGGATGATAATATTGTTTGTCCTTCTACTAGAGATGCATTGGTTCTTGAATAGTGATATGGTCTTGTTTAGATTGCTTTCTAACGCAGTTCGTAACTGGCTGTTATAAGGAAAGTTTTCAGGCAAGAACTTATTATTATGACGGAACGATGTAGTCAAAGGTATTCATTCCTCTTTAGAGAGATATCCCTGGGCCCCTCGTTGACTGAACTGATGACACCAAAATGCATGGCCGTGCTCAATTTGAATTGATAGTGGATCAATTTTGCAACTTGTGTTGTTCGTCATAGTTACTCTAGATCGAGAAACATAATCATGAATGATTTGGGGTTGACGGTGTTCCATAACCTGCATTCACAATGGATATCGTGAACGAAGGGATGAATGATCACTTATCTGTAGGACCATTCTTTACAGGTTGGTACTTGTCATGGGCGACATACCCTATGCTTACTTGGGGGCATAGATGTCTTGCTAGAGGCCGCTCTATGTCAGTGTTACCTTTCGTGGGTGTGTCATGTTCAAGTGGGAGTTTGTTGGAATATGTCCACTGACACACACGAGTTGGTATCACTGCCGATGAGGCATAGGCCTATTGGGTCACACGCCAAGTATTGATTCCGGCAACACCTTTGATCAAGAGAGAGAAAAATACCAAAATGGGTTTTGGTTAGGCCGGGCACAGCCGTGCCTCGTGGAGGTACGGGTGTGCCCTATGCCCAGTACGGGCCCAAGGCCGGCGTGCCAAGGGCGTACCCATTGGGGCTGGCACGGGCGTGCCTCGTGGAGGTATGGCCGTGCCTAGTGCGAAAGCATGAGCCTAAGTCGGGTGTGACTTGGGTGTGCCCGTGGGCTAGCACGGTCGTGTCCTGTGAGACACGGTCGTGCCTCATGCTGTAACAGCCTCTTAAACTAGTCTTTTAAGACTAAGTTAATGGGGTATTCATGGCTCATGATGGTCATAGATGCTAGGACTGTTATGTACATTTCTAGGCCTCATTTTGTGGTCTATAAAAGGTTCTAGTAGTCTAATGTGATTGGGTTAGCCATATGAATTATCATCACAAAGTTATGCAACATATGAACTTGTAATTTGTCAAATTAGTTCATACTCTCTCTAACAACACACACTTGAAGATAGATTGGCATATCAATCTTCAAGATGGTGTTAGACCATTGGTGAAGCTTTTGGCGGCGTCCAAACATAGCTAGCGCGTGGGGATCATCAACACTTGGTGTGGATTCCGATAGTGGTACACTACTTTGTGTACAAATCTTCCAAGGCAACAAGGAGAAATACATTTTGTATGGTATAATTTCTTGTCCTTGTTCTTCTTCTTTTTAGTTGCATTGCCATTGTCTAGAGCTTGCTCCATTGGGTGGTGTGTTGGTGGCATAAAATGAAATTGTTTTATACTCATTTTTGTTTCCGCTGCGTTTTCTAGATGCCACCAAAACCCAACATTTGTGACTTTGAATAGGTGAATATTATTAAAATGGATATTGAAAGAAGAAAGAAATTGCATTATTTAAACATTTTAATGTTAAGCTATACAAGTGATCTGGCGTCCGCCTATTATTACATGTATATGTACAAGGAACCGTGCATGACATCATCTCAAACAGGAGAGGCATGGATGAATGAAGTTTTGAAGGGTAATGCCATTCGAAGTGTAAATGCATTCAGAATGCATCCGGATGTGTTCATTAAACTATGTGAGGAACTAGAAGCAAATTATGGATTAAAGTCAAGTGACAAAATGTCAGCTCTTGAAAAATTAGTGGTATTTGTATTTACTCTTGCGTTAGGAGCGTCTAATAGGGATGTTATGGAACGTTTTCAACGCTCTGGAGATACTATTAGTAGAGCATTTCATGACGTCCTGGATGCAATTACCGGTAGAGACAACAATTTAGCTCGTGACATTATAAGGCCAAAAGATCCCTTGTTCCAATCTATACCATCTCAAATCATGAATGACAAAAGATACATGCTGTATTTCAAGGTATTTAATAATTTACGTTTTTTTGCTATTAAAATACCGTATTGTATTATTGTCACTGAAATTTTGATTTGATTTAGGATTGCGTTGGATGTATTGATGGTACACACATAGGGGCATGTATCCCTGAGTCTCAACAAATGCGTTATATAGGTAGAAAAGGGGTACCTACATTCAATGTAATGGCAACATGTGATTTTGATATGTGTTTTACTTTTATATCGGTTGGATGGGAAGGATCGGCACATGACACGCGAGTTTTTCTTCATGCGATCAACACACCATCAATGAACTTCCCAAAACCACCTGAAGGTAGCTATATATACCTAAGCTATTATTTCAAGATTTTTTTTGTTATTTACAATATGTTCAGTCTTTTTTTAACCGATTAACAGGAAAATATTATTTAGTTGATAAAAGATACCAGGATAGAAAAGGATATCTCGTTCCATATTCCAAGACAAGATATCATCATTCTCAATTTCAAAATGAGCCGCCAACTAACATGCAAGAAGCTTTTAACCGTTCTCATTCATCTCTACGAAGTTATATTGAGAGGTCATTTGGAATTTTAAAGAAACGATGGAAAATACTTGATAAAAGGCCCCAATATGATGTCGAAACTCAGATTGATATTAGTATAGCTGCGTTTGCTTTGCATAACTACATTCGTCGGAATTCTAATGAAGACGTTATGTTCAATACAATTGAGCAAAATCCAAATTACATACCACATGACGAATCTTCCGATGTTCGTGGCAGTCACATAGACGATGAAGATTTCTTTAGAGGGCCTTCTAATGAAATGAAACAAATACGTAATGATATCGCTACTTCAATATGGAATGCAAGAAGATGATTCATTATAAGCATGCTATAGGGTTATTTATCTTTTATCATTTTTAAGTGTTAGGTGTGTAAGAAAAAAAAGACTAGCCTTTTTTTAAAAGATAAACTTCTTATTTATATAATCACATTTTTTGCTTATTGTCATTTTTGTATTTTTCTTTTTGGCTTTGTCCTTTTTAGTCATTTTATATTATTTAGCTCCATCTACCAGCTACTCTGCCAAACGCATATTATAAAAAAAGCTCCAGCTTCCAGCTTCAGCTCCAGCTACCAGCTACTTCTGCCAAACATACCCTTAGGGGGCGTTTGGTTCGCTGGAATTGGATGGAATTGGAATTGAGCATTCCTAAATCTTGTTTGTGTTTGGTTCGCGGAATTCATGGAATGAAATTTGACCATTCTAATGAATTCCTTAAATCAAGGAATTGAGAATTCCTTCTCCAAATGGATGGAATTCTAAGGAATTCGTCAAATTTATAAGGAATATCAAAACATAATTGTTGTCTTCTATCCCACCCCACCCCCCGTCACCACCCCAACCCTATCCGACCTCATCCCACCCTACTCTACCCTACCCACCCTTACCCCCCACCCCATCCCACACCCAACCCTACCCTACGGCCTACGTCATTCCACCTACTCTACCCTACCTTATCCCCACCCCCACTCCTACTGTACCCTGCTCTACACCATCCCACCACCACCACTGCCGCCGCCACCACCGCCGCCACCACCGCCACCATCACCACCGTCACCGCCACCACCACCACCGCCACCGCCACCGCCGTCACCGCCGCCACCACCACTGTCACCGCCACTGCCACCACCGTCACCGTCACCACCACCGCCGCCGCTGTCATCAACACCACTGATCCCCGCCGCCGACCATCGCTCACTGCCACCCTCCACCACCACCCACACCCGCCGCCGTCGCCACTGCCGCCCTAGGTAGACTGTAGGGTAGGGTGGGGTACGGTGGGGTGGGGTGAGGTAGGTGGCAAAGGGGTAGGGGTGGTGGGCGGTTGATTGTATAATTTATTTTGGTTTATACGTATTAAATTAATTTATTTTTTGCTAAATTCCAATTCCGGTCTCTACAACCAAACAAGATATAGGTTTTTACAAATTCTAATTCCTTGGTCAAATTCCAATACCTTCATATTTATTTCGCGAACCAAACGAACCCTTAGTAATTGTATCGAATTTGTGATAAAAAAGATAATAGTACCATATACCATTATACCTCCTGCCGATTCAAAATATGTGTGAATTAATGTCATCGGAGAAAAGATGAGAGAGAAGACGGGGTAAACGGAAATCATAGCATGATAAACGAGAATAGAATGAAAAAGTAATATTTGACTGCTGATGTGGAAGCAATTCTTCTCTTCCCTTGACATGTGCTCCTTCCTCCCTCTTTCTTTCCGTTTTCAGCTAACATTTCAACCTCCTTTGCTTTGTCTCATCTCATTTATAGAGAGAAAATCCGGCGAGCCAGAATCGGAGGATGAAAATTCAGTGTAACGTATGTGAGACGGCGGCGGCTGTTGTGCTTTGTTGCGCCGACGAGGCGGCGCTATGCCGGACTTGTGATGAGCAGGTGCACGCCGCCAATAAGCTCGCCAGTAAGCATCAGAGGGTCCTTCTTTCTAGTTCTAACTCGAAGATGCCTAATTGTGATATCTGTCAGGTATAATCAATCGCACGAATCATTATCACATACGCCTTTGATCTGTTTTCCTTTTAGCTTCAGGATTTTGATTAAACGATTGAAGATCTTTGGTGCGTTTCGTCGCTTTCCGTTGATGATTTTTGATATTTGAGATGTTTTTTAAAAATGAAATTAGAAAATAGTGTAGTGTTCAAGGTTCTTTGAGTTCAAGTGTAAGAGGATGTTTTAGGATAATCTGGAATTGGAATTTTGCTCGTCTCTTTGCTGATGAGCGATCTTATACTGTAATATCTTTCTATATGTGCTTCAATTTAGCAAGAAATGTTAGTTGATATTAATTAGGCAGTAACTGATGTTATTTTGTTTATAGTAAAACTGTACAGCAGAGATGTCCACATTTGACTTTAGAGTAAGACATATCATTTCTAGCTTCAAATTTGGCATGTATCTTTAAGATTGTTTATTAGAGAAGTTGATGCAGGAAGTGCTACAGATAAGTACATTTTTATGTATAAACAAGGTCATGTGTATGCTTTGTGATAAATAATTTGAATAATGCAAGGGGCAAATTTTCAAAATGATTGAGAATTTGAGATGGGAGGAAGTGAATTACTAGGTACTTTCACTTTCCTATAATTAGATCAAGTGGATACAACGATATCATCTGCTTTTTACTATGAAGATTTACACTCTGAGTCTTCAAATTAATTTCTTTTCTGATAAAATGCAATTTGTGTTACCCTTTCACCATTTCCTATTTATATAACCGAACTGCTGTTTTCTTTCTAATTCAAGCTGATTAGATGTTATTACGGATGATGCTATGTGTAGTCCGTAGGGTTCCAAGAAAGAATGGTGAGCTTATGAAACTGGTCTGTGGGGTAATGTTTGGCTTTATCGGAATCTGGTTGTCTGTTCAGTGATGGAGCTACATGTGTATTTTGGTAGGCTATGCTGTCATTAACTGTCTAACAATTTCCTTGTCGCTCTAGAATTATAGCTTGCCTGGTTTATATTTATGTATCTTTTACTGCCCATAAAATCTCATTATTTATCTTATAACATCCCATCCCACATGCTATTAGATGCAATAACATAATATGTGCTGTCTAACATATGTTGTGAAAAGGCCCTTGTCTTCGTCAAGAGGCAAAGGGTATGGTATTATTGCTGTATGACTAACTCAGATACATTTTCCATCTTCATATATATAGATTTCTACTCTTTCAATTATGGATGGATATAATAATCTCACAAGTCTTATATGGAATATAGGGCTTTGCTAAGTGATCACCATGTTCTACAGGAATCAGTTGGCTTCTTCTTTTGTATGGAAGATAGGGCTTTGCTATGCAGAAAATGTGATGTTGCCATACACACAGTCAACAATTGTGTTTCATCACATCAGCGGTTTCTGCTTACAGGAGTGAAAGTAGGGTGTGAAGCTGCTGGCCTTGGTGCATCATCATCTCCTGGGAAGTTACATTCTACGAAAAACAGTGTTCCTTTGATTTCAACTGATCAATACATCAAACCTGTGCCTGTTCAAGCTGCTGATTCTGCTACTAGTCTGTCTTTCACAAGAGGCTCATCAGCCAGTGATTTTCAACAATGGCAGTTTGACAAGTTTCTTGGGTTTACTGATGTCAACCAGAATTGCAACTACATTAACAATGTCTCATCCAAGGTTATACATCAGCTTTCTTAATAAACCACTTCCTGTATATATTATTATTACAAGTAGCAAGATGGACAGGTTAAACGGGTTGGGTAATAGGTCAAAACAGGTCACTTTTGCAACGGGCCAGGCCAGCTTGTGTTGACCCATAAATAATTTTTTTGCTCATTTTTTTGAAAAAAAGTAATGCATTGATTTGAATTTCAATTTTTTATTGCAATACTGTTCTGGAATATCTTTGAATAAAAACAATTAGGAGGTTTTTATGCAGTAAAACAGGCTTTTCTTAACTTACTACCTGTTTGACCCATTTCCTTTATGACTAAATAAAAACACAGTTGATGGCCTATGCATAAGTGAATGGATCGGAATTCCCTACTGTAATATTTATCATCTTTCTGACATTTCCCACTCCCAAGATAGATACTAGTAGTTATCACTTAATGGGAGATGATAAATATTAATACGATGGGTACTGAACGTTGCTACGTGTAACTGTTAGTTTTGATTAAAAGATTTATCTTTAGGCTGAAAGCGGGAAGGTGGGAGACTCAGACTATTCCTCGATTCTAAGAGCCATGGAGGTCGAGTTAGATGAATTGTTAGGACAGGTACCTGTTGCCTCTTGGGCGGTCCCACAAATAAGCTCCCCACCAACCACTACAGAAGTCTACTGGCCCAAAAGTCATGACCATCAGCAGTTGGACTCAGCTGTTTTTGCTCCTGATATATGCGTACCAGATCTATATTGTTCCCAACAAAGTACAAGTGGTGTAAAACGGAGAAGGAACTTTTAATTATAACCCGTCGCCTGTTTTCCTGCAAGTGTAAGTCCCTGTTGTGTTTTTTGTAGCATTATTTATATAAATGAGGCTATATTATGCAAAACTTGTACCTTTTTTTTCTTTAAAGTATTACCATCTTGATACAGCCTCTGTGTCATTTTTGCCTAGAAAGATAAATTTGGTGCAACTAGACTGGATATGAAACCATGGTTTTCTTTAAGGTATCGCTATAATGGTTTCATTAATTAGGTAGTTTCTATATGCTTTGTTATTATATTGCTTTCTAGAAAAAAAATTACTTAGACAACTTCTAATTTTACTCGTTTAAGTCATAGAATACAATTATTAGGCCTTAATGTCCATTTGGCTCGAGCTAATCATGATTATTGTTGAGTTTGGAGTCCTCAATTTTGGCAATTGCATTGGCTTCCTTGAGCATGAGGTTAAGAAGTCTTTCATTTATTGCAATTGTTGATTCAAGGTTAGTAATCGCCCTTTCTCGCTCTTCCGCCACGACTTTCAAAGTCTCTTCCATTTCCACCACCTCCTTCACCGCCATTCCCGCCTCCTTCCTGCTGCCATAACCACCAGATTCATCATTTAAAATCTCTCTTGTTCCGAACCCACCACAGCCTTTCACCACTACAACTCTGCTAACACCACCGATCTTTGCACTAAAACCAGTTATCATCTTACCATCATCTACTTCCCATGCACAAATCCATCCATCCTCAGATGCTGTCAAAAGCGTTTTTCCATAATTTAGCATTTTCATGTCCACCACTGCTCCACCATGTGTCCCACCCCAGACCACCATTTCTCCTTCTTGTGCAACGTGCTTTCTCATCTCTACTTTAAGCCTTCTTCTGTATATCATTCCATCTGTTCCACCCGCATACAACTCCTTTTCCGATGCACCCACCACCGTGCACCATATCCCTTCCGGGAATCTCACAGTCTGGAGGTGGGTCATGTTCATAAGACTCCACACCTTGCAAGTCCAATCCAAGGAGCTGGAGATCATAATCCCATTGCACCTCACCATCCCAGTGGTCAACCCCGTCACTTGTGATCCATGTCCGGTGAACTTACTGAATTTAGAAAGGCTTGATTCTTTATTAAAAGAAGAATCAAGAAGCGTGAGCATAGGAATAACAGCGATTGTTCCATCCTCACTCCCCGAGAGAATCAACGATCCATCAGAGTTTATCTCAAGACAAGATACTGGTTTCTCATGAGCAGAAAATGACCGGATTAGATTTCCAGAAGGTATCATTAATGAATGAATCTGGCCGGAAATACCACCGGAAAATAGGTATCTTCCATCTATGCTAGCAGCCAATGCCGCTACGGGTTCAGGGACATGAACATTCTGCAAGCAAGACGGAGACCACGAATTATACAAGTGAACAGAGCCTACACCAGTCTCTGACGAAACATGAGAAACAGCAATTAAGTTGTTTCCTAGAAGGGCAATGCCATTACGAGGGCATCGACTACCATTGAAGCGTGCTAAGATGGTTCCGGTGAATAGATCGTAGGCGGTGATAGGGCCATCAAAGGAAGCTACGAGGATGGTTTCTAGCAATGGTGGTTGTAATGACATTGAAAGATGGGGATATTAGATTAAAGAGATCTTAAATATGTACTCCATGACATACTAATAAGAGGTTTAAGGTTCTTAACTTTTTGGTCTTTTATGTGCTTCTCAATCTGGGAGACACTAAATAAATGAGTCCTACATTCCAAAATACTCTCTTAGTTGTTGAAAGACCAAAAGTTAATATTTGTCCCCTAAAAAGTTAACTTTTGTCCCTAAAAACTAAAAAGAAGATCGCCAGGGATGATGATTGATGGTTTGAAAAAGAAAAATGATATATTTTTCTACTTTTTTCTTCTATTTCATCCTTATACTCATCAAAAGATTACATGTAGAGTCCACTAATTCTCTTTCCGTATTTCTTCCGTTGATTTTAACACTTGTGTTGTTGATCTTTTGAGTATGATGATAAGTAGAAGAAAAAAAAAACTCTCTTTGAAAAACTCATGAAATCTATATCCTTTTATAGATCAAACTACATTAATTCATATTTTTTATTAGAAAAATAATATAACCTCCTACTATTTCCTCTTATTCCTTATAAAATGACATATGTAATCTACTAATTCTCACACCCTCTATTGATTTTGACACTTGTGTTAATCTTGTGATGAGATAAATAGAAAGAAATAATAGGAGGATATATCACATATGTTGTAATCTTGTTATTGTATATATTCATCTTTCAAACATAATTTTTAATTTACTAAATTTTAAAGACTTGCTATTTGATGTATCAAGCTACCTACTCTTCATGTTGCACATTATTATATGATTTTTGAATTATTTAGTACAAAAGTATTATTATTATTATCATAAAGGTAATTGAGTAAGGGTTTAGTGTTATAGGTGTGTGATAAAAAAAAAGATGATGTGACACTCGATAATGGTATGTTTACTATAAGTCTTGTAATCACTCAAATCTAGTATATTATTTTAGTTTTTTTTTCAAAAATCATTGTTCTTGTTGACAAAAGAGTTTAGTTTATAAAGATGTATTCAATTTGTCACCTTTTGATATTATATGTATTAGACTTTCAAACTTACCATTTAATATATCCAAGTTTCAAAACTTACCAATTTATGTACTGAACCTGCTATAGTAGGTTACATGCTGATGTGAAACCAGTTTCGCTGACATGGCGTATGATGTGGCAAGTGACATGGTGTTTCAAACTAAAAAAATTCAAAAATAAAATTAAAATTTACTATAATAATAATAATAATAACAACAATAATAATAAGTTGAAAGGATCCATGTTTTGAATTAACATTTTACTCGAGATCTCTGATTTGGTTAGAGGATTCGAGTTCATCACACAAGATCCATGTTCAGATTCCACAAATCTGGGTTTGAGATTTGAGTTCATCACAAATCCGGGTTTGAGGATTCGAGTTCATACCCACTAGGTCTTTGATTTGAGTTCATCTTACGATTTCTGTTTTTTCTCCTATGATTACAGGTTTGTTTTAGGGTAAATCGATTCGGGTTTAGTGGTTAAGGGTTGTGATTCATTTGTTTTTTCTCTTTGATTGTTCGATTTTTGGTTTTCCGATTCCAGATGAGTTTGATTTTAGGGTTTTCATTTTGGGTTCGGTTTTGATTATGGGATCTGACTTGTGGCTTCGTTTTGAGATCTGACTGGCGATTACAGATGAATAAATTTTGATTTCTAAATGGGTTTAAGTTTTTGATTTTAGATCCGGGTTTCAAAAAAAATTTGGGTTTTAGATCGAGAGTAGGGTTTCAATTTTGGGTATGACTTTTGATTTCAGTTCCAGATTTGAGTTTCGATTTTGGCTTTAGGTTTTGGTTTCAAATTTGATCTGTTATCGAAACCCGAATGAAATGTGGACTTTTGAGTGTTGAAATGAGTGTTCTTAGATGGATGAACATGATGAATGTTCGATTTTTTTCATATGGGTTTCGATTTTCTGTTCACATGGTAACATCTCAGTTCCGATTCATATGAAATCTGTGAGTTTTCATATGATTCAAGTTCCGATTTCATATGATTTTGATTTTGTAACATCTCAGTTTGGTTTTTGTTCTGAAGAAGATGATGAATGTTCTGTGTGTTTTTGTTCATTCTAGAGGATGAAGATGATGAATGTTCTTCATGTGATGAGGTGGAAAATGTATAATATTAAAAAAAATAAAAAAAATTACCGATTACTTGTTGTGTAGATAACCGGGTACATAAATTGGTAAGTTTGAGACTTAGATACATTAAATGGTAAGTTTGAAAGTCTAATACATATAATAGCAAAACGTGAGAAGTTGAATATTTATTTAGGAACTAAACCCTTTACAAATATATTGATAATTTAGTAATTTCCCTATATTATTCTTAGTCAATGAACATTATCTTAACTTTATGAGTCAAAGATGTCTTAGAGACATGGTTAAAAATGGCATTTCCTTTAATTAACAAATTACATTAATTACACATATTTTAAATTGTGTTGTTTTAGACTTGGATACATTTCCACCCCTCACAATTTGCACACATAAAGCCACACAATTTAAAATATGTGTAATTAATGTAATTTGTTAATTAAAGAAAATGCCATTTTTAACCATGTCTCTAATACATCTTTGACTCATAAAAAGTTAAGATAATGTTCGTTGACTAAGAATAATATAGGGAAATTACTAAATTATCAATATTTTCGTAAAAGGTTTAGTTTCTAAATATGTATCCAACTTGTCATAATTTGCTATTATATGTATCAGACTTTCAAACTTATCATTTAATGTATCTAAGTCCCAAAACTTACCAATTTATGTACTCGGTTACCTACACAACAAGTAACCGGTAATTTTTTATTTATTTTTAATATTATACATTTTCACCTCGTCACATGAAGAACATTCTATTTTTATTTATTTTTAATATTATACATTTTCCACCTCTAGTGTTATACCCGTGTGTTGCTCGGGTACGTAAATAAAACTTTTATATTTGATAATTTTTACACACACTCTTTTTTAAAATATATAAATTATATTACACGTCTAAAAGTTTTTAGTATAATATTAATATGTTTCTCGTGATTGGGCTTTGTCCCGACATTGTAAAGGCACAAGCATAATATTATTGTTGATATTATGAAATCAATTGTTTAAAAGACATTTTTATTAGCCAATTATATATTTGAATATCAGGAATTGCAAACTAAACTTTTTAAAAATTGAATAATAATGACATCAATTTAAGTATACATATGTTTAGTTACCATTGTATACAATGAGCTTTATCGTAACTTCCATAGTATATAACAAGTTGCATACAATATGAGAATTATGAAAGTTGGTTGTATTATTTTTAAGAAAATAAAGTTAGTTGTATTATTTTTAAGAAAATAAAGTTGATTGTATATAATGGTAACTAAGACAAAGTTTATTGTATTTTAATGTAATTTGCCCTATACATAAATTAGATCACATAAAATTAAGATACTAGAATATAATAAATTCTGTTTACACATATGTAAATTGCATAAGTATAATTTATTGTTTAATTAAATAATTGAAAACACAAGATAACATTGAATTCAATTATCCATGTAATAATATCCTTAATTTTATGTTTGAAGTTATTAGTTAAAAAATAAAGAAACTTTGATAATTAAAATCTTTATATAAAATTTTAAATAGTTACAAATTCCAGTAACATGAAGGTTGTTTCACTACACAATAATTATGTATGGTTATAGTTTTTGTACGGTTATTTACTTACACATATTAACAATCAATTTTATAGAGCACTAAAGTGGTAGTAGTAGTTTTGTAAATAGTTTTACGCCACTAATCAATGGTTTTAAAAGACTCACTAAGTGGTTATAAAATATAAATTTTATCATAATACGACAAAATTTTAAAAATAGTATATTTTTAATTCTTTTATCGAAAAATCAAGAAATCAGTGAAATATCGACTATATTACGTAGAGGGAATGAATATAAAAAATGACTAAAATGTCTAAGAATTACCTACTCATTGCTCTCGTTGGATAAAGAAATTAAAATATACTAATTTTAGAAAAGGTCATATTACGATAAAATTTAGGCAAATTGCATGAAAATACAATAAATTTCGTCTTAGTTACTATTGTATGCAACCAACTTTAAAATTTTAAAAATAATATAATTAACTTTCATAATCCCCTCATCGTATGCACATAACATTTATGTGTCTGTTGCTTAGTTATCATTGCATACAATGAACTTTTCCATAACTTTCATAGTATACAACAAGTTGCATACAATGCGAGAATTATGAAAGTTGGTTGTATTATTTTTAAGAAAATAAAGTTGATTGTATATAATGGTAACTAAGATAAAGTTCATTGTGTTTTAATGCATTTGCCCTAAAATTTATATCAAAACGTAGATAAAAATGAGACGGTCACAAATATATAATTAGTTTTTTTCAAAACAAAATATATCACAAGTTATTAAACATAATTTACAAACAACCTACAATTAATTACATTAATATTTAATTTTTATAAAACCCCCTCATACATTCTATAGAACCCCTCACAATTTACTTTAAAACCCTCCTAATTAATTTGAATTTAAACCGTTTCTTTCATTTTCTACCAATCAAAGCCTTCTATTTGTCCATGTCAGATTTACATGTCATCGTTACATCATCATTTTTTTTCTACATTATACTTTCTCTTTGCTCCGTGAATAATATATATATTAAATTTCATGCAAGCATATCAGTTCTAACCAATACCACGTGTGAGTAAACTTCCAGACATCTCTGTTCTCAATCTTTGTACTCAGTTGTCTAATCTCACTGAGTCGTCACAATTCCTGAGAACACAACAACACCGAAATCAATCTTCGATTCATAAACATATATTCACATATATTTATATCAAACATAACCATAATCAACATGTTAGAATCATATATAAAGCAAACATATAATATGCAACACGAAAGTCAAAAACTGAAATGTCCACCGTACGCGTCGCGTCTCACTTGACCGACGTGTCGCGTCGCCTCAAATACAAGTCGGGCGCCCCAAAAGTCAGACTACCCAAAGTCGGTCCATCCAAAGTCGGATCACTAAAGTCAGATCACCAAAGTCGTATCACTAAAGTCGGACCAATTGGGAACATGTCAGGTTCCTCCTTTGGACGAGTCGCGTTGCGTGACGAACAATACTTTTAATTTTGGAAATTGATTTCTAGCCATTTTAAAGTAATATAAACTTCATATAACATCTTTACAATTAACAAAAACATATCAAAACCAATTAAAACTTCAAAATCCATAAAACCCATTTGCCAAGTTCTTCAAAAAGCTTCCATTAATGGTTTTCTCATAGTTGCCATCAAACCATTAAAAACTTAACAAGAATCATAATACACATAAGTACCAACCTTTGTTTTCAATAAAATCACTCCAAATCAAAGATTCAAGTAATTAAGTCCTTCTTGTTATTAAGTTTTCTTTTCTTCAAGATAAAGAAACACACTCACATACACACACAAAAGATAAGTGATCAAAATGAGGAGGTGGCTTACTAATTCAAATATATCCATACTTGCAAACACAGTACACGTGCACACACAAATCTCAATTCAAATTAATTGGATTAAACATGAGGTGGCACTCATTAGGATAAGTACAATTCTCAGTATGCTACACTGTTAACTAGCCTATAGTTACTTAATTAAACACTCATTCCCAATTAATTAACATATAAAATGGTATTATCTACGACTCTCGTTTAAAAATGAATTCGTTTATCAACATAAACGCATGTGATATAAATATTTATTTAATCACATATAATCAAAAAAATATTTAAATAACCACAATTAACTTACCACCGACCTATTAACGACTAGGCCAGGTTTATGGATGTTACTAGTTTTCTGAGTTGTATGCAGTTCATCTGGAGTTGATTGTTCATCTCAATTTTCAGTTTTGCTAATATGTTATTTATCGATTTTCTTTGAGTTTTGATTTGTTTAGACTCTAGATTTAAAGTTTAAACATTTGACGGATATTTTGTTTGTATCAATTATCTTGATGTTTTTAATATAGCTTCACAATGATGGTTAGACCATCCGCATCGGTGAACTACCCGACGTTGGGTTGGGGTTCCACCTGATGGGAACACCAAAACACCCAATTGGGTTGATGGTGATAGGGTTCTAGACCGGGTTCCCAAACCTGTTTTCTTTTTCTTTTCTCTCCTATTTAATATATTTAATATATATTTTTATTAATATTTGATGTGGGTTGAAGAGGGTTGGATGTGGGGGTTTGTGGGTTTGATAGGGTTGAAGGTGAAAAATGATGTGGATGTTGATGTGGCATAAGGTAAGTTGGGTTGGATGTTGATGGTCTTATACAACTTCAAATCTTAATGGTTAAAACGGAAAAGCTGTAAAACTGAACCACTCCAAAACTTACGGTTTTGGTTTTCCAAAAACCGATTTGGTTTCGGTTTTATGCTAAAACTAAGGCTGTCAATTTGGGTCGGGTTCGTGTTATCGGATTCGTGCCGTTCGGGTTTGGGTCAGTTTCGTGTCGACCCAATTTCGACCAATTTATTTTCGTGTCAGATTCGGGTCGGGTCAGTTTTTCGTGCCGGGTTCATGTCGGCCTTCGGGTCGACGCATTTAGGCCAAATGTCATCAACGAGAATTTTTTCGGTTTTCGAATATGGTTTTGGGTACGATTTTCGAATCCGGTTTTCGGGTACGATTTTTTAATACAGTTTTCCGTTTCAACTACGATTTTCTTTATCAATATTTCAAATTCCATGTTTATTTTCCAACGTTCGGCACAAATTTCGAAAATAATTTTCATTTATATTCTAACTTTAATAATCAATGTTTGTTTCGTTGTATTCGAACTTTAAATTTGGCATTTATTTTAGTTTGATTGAAAATTTGATTTTACTTTTTTATTTGCTTATATAAATGAATATAATAAAAACTATGATGTATTACTATTCTATACAAATAAATAATGTTATTGAACAACCGAATAATATAAGATTATTCATCATTAAAATAGAATTATGAATCGATCCAAAATACTAAAGTATCACCTATCAAATAATCAAATGTAAAAGTATCAAAATCATATAGTAAAAATAACAAATACTAAAATAATGTACTATTGTTTTAACTGTAAATCTTTTATCGTTTATTTTGAGTTTTTAACGTTTAAGGGTTTTGTACTTTTTTTTGGCAGATTTTATTGTCCTAAAATGTCACTCTCTTATTTGAATTCATAATCTTCTTTTCAAAATTTAAATTTCAAGTATTAAAGAAAATTTTAAAATGTTATAGTTTTACTTATAAACGGGTCATTTTCGGGTTGGCGGGTTGACCCTAACCCGACCCATTTATTTTCGTGTCGATTTCGTGTCAACCCGCTTTTAATCCGTTTCGGGTTCATGTCACTTTTTTCGTGTCGGGTTCGTGTCGACCCAGAAATTGCCAGCCTTAGCTAAAACCGAACTAAACTGGACCATGCTTGCCCCTAGCTTTTAGGGTTTTAATTTCAGATGAAGGTTGGAATAATATTCATGTGGAATTTCCATTGTTCATGTGGTCTTCCGAATTGTTATCTCATCTTCATTTTCATCTTCTTTAACATGGCAGGACACATTGCTTTTCAATGATTAAAAATAAATAAAAAATAATGAAATTGTAGGTTATTTGCTTAACATGTAAAATAATATATGGCATAATAATTTTTAAAAGTTTGATACATTAAATGATAAATTTATAAGTTCAATACTCACAAGTACAAAATATCATAAGTTGGATGCATTTTTGGAACTTAAACCCTTAGTAAAATATGTCCATTACATATTTGCAAGTAACTATTTTGAATAGGTGAAAAGTAGGCTTCTTTCAAAACCAACGTGATAAGTATATGGATGAAAAAATTACTTAATTGAAAAGTATTAAAATATTAAGAATAAATGAAACACTTAAATTACTAAAATATGTATAATATAAGATATATAATGTAACGCCGCCTAAATTTGAGGAGTCTTTTTTTTAAACTTTATTTGAGTTTTGAAACTATATGGGTACAGCTATAAATACAATATTTCCAAAATCTGTTTATTTAAAAGTAAATACAGCTGTCACAGCGGAAGCTTTATAAACTAGTTTAATAATTTACAACCTAATATAAAGTTGCAACCAAAATATTCCAAGGTGCTACTAAATTCGTTCGACCATTACAAATTCAACAAACAAAGTACATAACTATGTGTTCCCAAAACATAACATGTAATCCCAGCAGGTACCCGTCCTCACCAGCAATCTATTTACCTGCATAAAGAATGTACATGAGAGGGTTAGCTGTAAATAGCTATTGAATAACAATTAAGCGGAAGCATCATATCAACAGTATCATATGCATATCACATGCATCACCTATCAACAATCAAGTCTACCCTAGCACATCGTGAAGCAACAGTTAGTTAGCAGAAACCACGTCTTGCAGGGTTATAAGTCCGGCTTAGTGATCCTGCCTAGGGAAACCGATACTTCCTTCGCGCCGGTGGAGAAGCGCGCAGCGGTCCACCATTGCGTTATCGAGGAACTGTACCCCACTCGGGATCAGCGGGAACTAAGAGCCCATTATAGTGTTGAGGGGCGGAGGTTCTGCAGGAACCAAGATTCGTGATCATCGAATCGCCGCACATCATAGCTGACGGAACAAGGCCCCAACTAGATCCAGACAATCTGGCCCAAACATCCAACAAAGTACCGGTACAACAAACATTGGCCTACAAAAAGCCACAGCATAACACAGTTGGCCTACAAAAGCCATAACATAGCAAATTGGCCTACAAAAGCCATAACACATCATCTTAGGCCTACAAAATCCATTACATATCAAGTTGGGCCTACAAAAGCCATTAACATGCATATATAACAATTTAACAACTCAGTTGGCTTATAAAAGCCTTAAACATGCATAGTTATCAAATCTATGGTTCGTTACATACAAACATCTATATAACACCATCAATATCATACTTAGGTTAACTGTTACTCACCTGTTGAGCTATAACAGGTAACTATAAGATTCCGGCTTGCCTTAGTTATCCTTAGTACCTATATCAAACCATTTACATTTAGACATTTAAACACGTAAGGAAATCATCAAGACATCTAAAGCAATGTCCTAATAATGTTCCTAACTTGCTTACTAACTTATAACCATGACCCAAACATCTATACGCGAAAGAACAACACAAAGCAGCATCATGTGCAGAAACTGCTTGGACGCGTCGCGTCCAAGCCCCCCGACGCGTCGCGTGCAGCAGGGCGCTATTGCTGTTTCTGCACAGCAGTACCATTTTGGTCCAAACCAACACCAATTCAATTCTAACCAATTTTCAGTGTTCCATAGCATCATTTGGCACTTGTAGATGCTTTCTAACATTCCTAGCACTTATCCAATTAATTCATACAAAATTCAAGCTTTAATTAGCAAGAATGTGTCTAGTATGGCCAAAACTTGAAATACATCAATTCCAACACTTCCAATGCATCATTCATACTCAAAATGAATTATTGAAGCTATTGGAACTGATCAAATCATTTAAAACTACTGTTTGATATTATTTTCCATTTTTTGGCTATTTAAAGCCTATTTTAGCACTATTTTTACCAATACATGCAAAACTACCATTTCAATTCAAAATCAATGTTCTAATCAATTCATACAAGTCATATAGACCTATTAGAACCTTAAAAATCAGTTCTTGATGTGTAAAAACAGATTAAGCTCATTTTGACCCATTTAGGCCAATTCTTGAATATGTGCATAAACACCACCTCTAATACAACATATGAGTTCTAATCAATCCTAACAAGTTATAAGAACAATTAGACTAAATTTCAGTTCTTGAATGTCAAATTCAGTTTGACCCGTTTTTGGCAATTTTGACCCATTTGGTCAAATCTTGATTTTGAGCAAATCAACCAACTCCAATCCACAATATGTGTTCTTAAACATCAACATAAGTTGTGGGAAGCATTAGAAGCATTAAATTCAGTTCACAATGGTCAAATTCGGGTTTGACCTAAAAACCTAACAAAACCCAAGAACTTGAAGAAACCATCGAAGAACACTTACAAGGGATTACTAGATGATGAAGATGAAACAAGAAACTGATTTGGAAGCTTAATTTCAAGGCTGGAATGATTGCTTGAAGATCCCCCTTTGGTTTCTCTTCAAAATCTTCAAGAACAAGTGAAAGAGATGAAGGTGTGTGTATTCAATACGTGTGTGTGTGTTTGTAAGTTGATAAAGCTAGACCGACTATGTGGGTTTTAATTATCCACAAGTGGTATTTTGCTCACCTCTTCAACTTACAACACAACATCCGATTACCCGTTTTAACTAACGTGGATATTTTTGAAATCTTTATCTTAAACCGTTTAATATCTTATCATTTTTATCTATCTTTATTATTATTTTTATCAACTCATTTAATAACTATTTTAATAACTTATACCAATAACTAACAAATATATATTTATTTTAATTTATTTAAATTATTTAATGTACCACTTTCGCGCGCGTCTAGGCCCTTTTTAAGGATGTTACACATAAAACCAATATAATGATATAATGCTATATTATGTATATGGTTAAAGTGGTTAATCGAACACGTATAACCATAACCAAACCGATAGTTCTGGTTATTAAGAAAAACCAAAACCGACCCCTCACTAATCATTTGATTCAGTTCATTTTAGTTAATTCAGTTTTGTATGCGTTATTTTGCCACCCCTGATAGAATATCTTTTGAAGATTAATTGAGTGGTTAATAGTATAAATTTTAAGTGAAGTAAATAATATAATATTAAAATTTAATATTTCCATCTACGAAAAACATTGTTATCTAACTCTGTTTTCAACGTAGTTATGTTTCTATTGAAATACAAAATTAAAATGTTACACAAAATGAGTGATTATTTTCACAGCCTAATTATATATAATAATAATTATTAGGAAGTTATGAAGTTTTTAAGCTGCATTTTATCATATAATGTTGTCTAGCGGGAGTGGCAAGACAAGGGGAAGTTGCACAGGTACAAGGTTTGAAACTTGGTAGTTCTTTTTCTTATATTTTTTTCATTGTAGGATGTGTTATTATTTGTTAATATGTTTATATTATTATATTCAGTTAATTAGTTTTATATATTAATTTTTGGTATTTCTTTTATAGAATTGTGTTCAATAAAGTCTATTTAAAAAACATAGTCATGAAATTTTAATATTCAATCACATGTGATTCAGTATACAATCACATGTGATTTGTAAAAACATCACATGTGAATTACGAAAATGACACTCCGCCAGTGGCAGAACTTGAACATCATTCTTGAGAGGGGCAAAATGTAATAATTTTGTTTTGGAGGGGCCACCCTTAAATTTCTTTTAAGATACAAATATTTTATTATATAAATTCTTGTAAAATATCAAATGAGCAAAAAATTTTAGAGGTGCCACAGCCCTCCCCTGCCCCTATTAAGTTCCTTCTCTGCACTCCGTCCAAATTTTTAAAAGTTAATCTAGACCATTGATTACATTTATTCAAAGGCTAAAATTAATCCCTTAAAACTATGAATTAATTATTGACTATATTGAACATTACTTTTAATCCATTATGTCTAATGTAAATATGAATACATATACGTGACCGCATAATTTTTATCTATATAAATTTGAGTTTAATACCATTTTCATTTAAGAAAATGTATTTTTCAATATCCAATACTAAAAAAAATACATTTCATACATATCATATTACATTATTATTTATATCAAAATGTGGATAGGTGAGTTGGTTACAAATATATATTTAGATGTACACTAAACATGATACATCAAAACGTATAGAGAGATACATTAGACGTAATATGAAAAATAAAATTTAAAAATCGATTTAGATCTAAACAACCTAAATGTTTATTTTTTTCACAAACTTAAAGAGAAAAATACATTTGACTTAGTATATAATAATCCGAATAAATTCAAATCTGTACATCATAAATGTTTAAAATTTTCACATTTTAATTTAAATATTTATATATATTTGAATGTAAATTTCTATATTTTGTTCATACTAAAAACTCCGCAACAACGACACGGGGAGATTACACTAGTTTATAAACAAAGCAAGAGATGGTAGACCAATATTGACATAATTTTCCTTGTGTTCTCGAGTTTAAATATTAAAAATAAAAGAAAATAAGAGAAAAAAAATCATTTCCTTTCAAACCGTTTATTTCTTTAAAAAATCATTTTCTTTAAATCCTCTTATAATTCCTTGTTATTTACTTTTTAAATTAAACTCGAGCAACACTTTCTTTTTATTTCTATCCTTAAAATTTTGTGATAGTACAACGTTAGTGCGATTGTTTTAAAATATTATGTATGATGCATCAAATTCTTTTTAAACATCTACAATAAAAAAATATTTCCTTCCAAATTATTTTTTTCTTTTTTTTAACTCGAGACCCTTCGTTAGTAGTTAATACATTGTTTTAAAGTTATTCTAAATATCGCTCACATCTTAGACGTATTACATCAATTAGTTATAATTTTCAATACAAGTCACATATTCACATGTGACAAAACAAGTTAACTTAGACATATAAAATATGCACATTCCAAGAAAATAAATTAAAAGATAACTAAATATTAATGGTATATATTTCATTTTGAAAAGAATCGATATTTGCCATTTATTTCCATGGCACTTGTATCTATTTTGAAAATTACAATAAGTCAATGATCCCCGATACTGTTATTTATGGTATATCACTTTTATTTTGTATATAAAAATTCAATAATTGAATTTATTTTTTTTTTCCTTCTCAAGACATAAGATTGTATAGCAAAACATTCCAGGTATCCGGAACTCCGGCAAGGCACCAATGGCTACAATCCACCACCCCTAGGCCATAAGCCGACGGGTGACCATCTCTTCGGAGCAATGAAAGGTTGGTTATGTCGAGCAAAGTGACTGGTTTCTTGATGGTTTTGAGAGAGTTCTTAAGGACCGCCAGTGCCGGCGGTTGGACTCCTGGATAGTTGGAACTTAGAAGAGGAATTTTCTCTCCAGAACATGATTTTGCCTTTGGTTCTCCCCAATCGGTGCCACTATAATTATAAAAAAGTTTAGATATCAATTTTGAAGTTTTTTCATACCAAAAAATCTACCTTACAATGACGAATGCAAATTGTAAATTTATACATATATACAAGAAACTTACTTGTAATGAGATGGCGATATTCCTTGAAAAAACACTTTTGTTTTGTTCTGAACGACATTAGCATCGACCCATCTACCCCATGTGACGACGGCCTTCCCAAAAGCAACTACACGATCCATATCCTTGTATAGACGACTTCCCTCTCGTATATAGTCAAATCTACATTCATTAGAAGTTGACGTGTTAATTAAAATAATTATTCTAATTGTATTAAAAGTTAATATAAGTGGTCCACTAGTTGTGGACTTGGTTATTTTGACTTGTATTTATAGATGGACCCCACATCTAGCTTGACTAGTAACACATGTACTATATAATTTTGTCACCGGTTGTATAAGATAGAATACTTTAAAAAGAAATTAAACTATCATACTTGAAATTTAGTAATTTACTCGTTCGGGCTACATCATGTTACTATTCAAGTTCGTTACCGGTTATATTAATTAAAAGAGAAATAATATTTTCACAACAAAAATTAATCTTTTCACATATAGTACAACATCTTTGAAGCATATGTATAAGCTGATTAAGCATTTATTTACGTTGAATGGATCAATTTTTGCTGTGTAAATAATTAAATATCATCTTACTAATTTAAAAACTTTAAAAAATTGTCTAACTGTTGTTTAAAGTATTGAATTCAAGACTTGTATTATGTTTATATTATTATTTTAACACAAGTAAATATATATAATTTAAATAAGAAGGAAATGGGGTCTTACGGTTGGCTGGCTCCTCTGCGGTTCCACCAGTGCCACGTGTTAAACACGAGGTAATCAACATCCAACCATAGTTTGCCAGCTGTCACAGCATTTAAATTTAACACTCTCCCAAAGCTTTGCTTCACAATATCCACTAGGTACAAATTGTGATGGTATGTCACTTTCACCCCATAATCCTACAATTATTACAAATAACTATATATATTATCTTTTATTAAAAAAATAAAACAAAATAAAGAAAGCTTCCATATTTCTATAGGCTTAAATTTTCTTACTTACCATCTTACTTTTGGTGTTGAAATCAAGATAGGATTTTAAAATAAAAATTAATAAATTACAAGTATTATCAGAATAAAGTATGAAAATTTAATAAAAAAAATAGTATTTGCCTAAATAAATAGCGGAAGGACGTACCGTGAATTTATAAGTGGTCATATCTTGAACGACGGATATATTAACAGCGTAATTGACAGTAGGAACCGAAGAGTGGATCATGCATAGCAGTGACAACCACTGGTTTCGACTAAGCGAATCTCCTACAAACATTATGGTTTTCCCCCTTAGTTTTTCTAAGAAGTTTCGACCATCAAATCTATTACAACAAGGAGATAGAATGCATTAATTATTAATTATTATGATTAATTAATAACAAATAACTAATTTCATTTATAATCCTCTTCAAACACACACACACATAAATATAATTGGAGATTACGTAACACATTTTTCTATTGTTTCCAATAAGATAAGCGCTATATATCGCTGTCTTAATGACAAATAACATCATCTTAAATTGACAACCACACTTGAATATGATAACAACTAACGCAAATTGGAAGGTGGATAAGATAATACAAGGATTAAACCACAACCAAACAGGACCACATTGAGAAAATATAATTATTTATTTATTAAATTGGATGAAAATCGAACCACAAATTCGGGTAGGTGTTCCACAAGATCGTGTATTTAGGTCTTGTAGTGGGCAAAATGGGTAAACAAATTAGAAATTCGGTTTACGCTTTCAAGCTCGCAAAATTTGACTATTAAAACGATTGTTGATTTGCGTTTCGCACGGTCAATTGGTCGTTACTTGTTAGTATGTGTCACTATTGGGATGAATAGAAGTCTGCCCAACACATTTCTTGATAGACTATGTATAATGTTAGCTGTAAATGGACCCAACACATGCATGATAACATGAAGTTGTTTCAAAAGTCGCATAGAATTATTATGAATTTATGATGTTAAAAGGTGATAGAAAGAAAGAGTTTGATGCCAAAATGGAAAGCTACACTTTCAATTTCATATTGATAGCTGCAATAATAATGGTTGGTAAGCAGTCTTTTCTTAATCAAGAATTGAAGAAACTTAAGAAGAAAGATAACCATTTTTTATGCCCACAATTATATAATTTCTGTTAAATATATATATACTGACGATGACAGATCAGGTATAAAGTTGACCGGCCGGTAACACTTATACAGAGTCTTAGCTTGACTAATAACACTCATATATAATTTTAAAAAAAAGTGAACATTTCGCACGAAATGTTAATCGGTAATACAGAATATCCTAGCTACTAACCAAGTCCAACCTTGCATATTTATCACATTACTAATTGATGTGTTGTTTTTAGTAGAGGTGATAAAATTCGAATGGATCAAATGAGTTGATATCTTTAGAAGAAAGAATATATCATTATGGACCTTATACATAATAGTGATATATCATATCAATAACTTTATGTCATTATAGGCTATTTTTCGTATTATTATTATTATTATTATTATTATTATTATTATTATTATTATTATTATTATTATTATTATTATTTCTTAAAATGCACGACCGACTATTTTTTGCTCTAACAAAACTATTTATTGTACAATTTTAAATTTATTATTTGAAATATAAACTACAATTATTTTGATATAGAAGCTTATATTTTGTTTTATTCATAAACACTTAAAGCATTTTTTTTTTGAAAAGCTGAAATAATATAACAAAGCATATATATAATAGAAGGGGAGTGCATTTGAGTATTTAAGTGACACAATCTTAGGTGGAACCGTCCTTTATAGAAATTACTTTTTAAAATTATTTATTTGACGCTTAATCGAGTATTACAAATACCAATTAGGGATATTCACAGAAATCTATTTCAGTAATGTATCTTCAAATTAGAGTTGGTTTATTCGACTTGTAATCATCCAAAATAGTTAATTTCGGTACCAATTACCATCAAAGTCGATTATTTACGGTTATAACGAATATCTATTAGTTAAAAACAGTTATGTTAGAGGGTTAGTGACAAAATCTGCCCAACAATTAGTTTGATCCTCGGTTCTTACGTTAGGACATTTTTTGTTTCGGCAGATTTTGTCACTAACCCTCTAACATCACCCCGAAATTGAAAATCAAAATAAGATAAATATAGAAATCCAAATCCGATTAGAAAAACTTTTTAGAAGGCTTAAGTTGGGTTTGTAACGAACTTTTTGAAAGTCTAATTATAGACTAAAACTTTTAGATCTATAAATCAAGGCACTTTTAGCATCTAGCAATAGCATAGTTACGACCAACCTAGCTATCCTATCGTATAGTTCGTTACCACACTTCCACTCCCTTGCCGTTGCTTTTCACCCAACCTCTCTCGATCATGCCCCCACTAGCCTTTACCTCAACGCTACTCCAATAAACCTTCAAACTATACTTACTCTTTTTGTCTAAAAAAACATCTTCTGATTTTACATTTTTAAAGTGTTTCTTTTTCAATTCGACATTTAACTTGTTTGCGTTATATAATACGTAATAAAATTATATAAATGAAAATAAATTTAAAAGATAATCCATTCATATATTTTGAATCAAGTATTATATAACACAAATA
This sequence comes from Dittrichia graveolens, assembly GCA_038502395.1. NCBI lineage: Eukaryota > Viridiplantae > Streptophyta > Magnoliopsida > Asterales > Asteraceae > Dittrichia > Dittrichia graveolens. The sequence goes on along the minus strand of JARJIL010000005.1, from coordinate 83,046,941 downwards.
ATAATATTTAAGATCAAAGTTAAAAAAAACTTAAAAAAGTCAAAAGAGAACAATATTCAAGGTTTTGAAAACTGGAGCGGTCATCAAATCAGTTACTCTACTGGTTTACTGCTTTCAAGTGGTCGGACTATTTTAAAGAACCGGATGGTGTTATATATAATTTTAAAAATACTAAAAATTGTATAACAGCTAAGATACAGTGAAAAGGGTAAAAAACCTAGCGGCAAGTTGTTATGGAATGGATTTGAGATGAAAATTTAAGGTAGGAGTTTTATTGTAAATTGGTAATACTTTAAAAGTTTAAATGAGATTGAAATTAGCCTACTGGGTCACGAAAACAAAAAGAAGAAAAAAACGGTTCAAGACGGTCCGGTTTAACGGTTTCATCGGTCCAATACCCAGAGGTTTGATCGGTTTTTTTAAACCAGTTCCGGTGCCGGTTCTAAAAACCATGACAACATTATTAAGAGAGAGTATTTATTACTAGGAAGCATGGATGTTTAAAACTAGATATTCAAAAATTGGGATAACCCTTCGTATGTTTAAGTAAATATATGTTTTACTAATTTGTAACGTTGCTTTAGTGATATTATACCTTATATGAATAAATCAATTTAATAAATAAAATATTATCTTGGATAATTTTAGGATGGAAAATGTTATTAAACAGGAAATTAGAAAAAGAGAAGTAATTAATAGGGTGAGGATTAAAAAAGTAATTAAACAGAAAATTAGAAAAAGATAAGGATTCGTAAATATTTTGAGTAACTAAAAAGGAAAGGAAAGAGAGGGAGGGAGCGGAAGAAACTGTAGACAACCGAGGAGGAAGACATCCTCCGTGACATCTCACCTCGTATAAAGTGCCATGCTTTTTAGCTCACATGAACCCCTTTTGTCGGATTTTATTTATTATTTATTATTATATTATCTCTATTTACACCAATATTGTTTTCCCCTCTGTGAATACTTGAATTTCTTACTATTAAAGTTATATAAAATTTTCTCTATCTATTATTTCTATCTTTTTACCCAATGAAACTATTATAGTGATTGATTTTTCTATCTTATTAATCATTTTTTTATAGATAAAAGAATTTCAAACCTTAAAATAAACTATTTTCTAATGAATTAAGTAAAGTAACTCTTAAATTTTATAAAAAATAAGCTTGGAATTTTAGGTTCCTATATTAAACCGTTCATTTATTTAAAAAATAAACTAAAAATCGATAATCGTGGGAGCAAACTAAAAGAAAGTAAATGCTCTTAAAACCTATCACAAGTCACATTGAACTAAAGTCATATACTTACGTTAAATCGAGAATTCAACTCAATATACCCTATTTTATTAATCAAACTATATCAATAGTAACAATATATTTTCGAACGTCAAAACCCTCCTAATGTACATTTATGTTCATGACGAAATTTAAATCCTTATCCTTAAAAGGATAACATCTTAATTACTACTTGATACTGCTAAATGCTCTTTAATAATAGTAATTATTTATATTTTCTTGGCTTTTCTCTTTTTCATTCTTTTATTTTTAACTAAACATCCCTTAAAATTAATAGTATATAATAATAATAAATTCCATAACACACAAAGAACCGCCCCCAATAACATTTGAGATCCATATCCTCAATTTCACGTTGTCAATCATTTCCTTTATTATTTAATTATTTATTCTCTCTCGTGAACTATGTCGGTGGACATTTATATACCACGTAATAGTTGTTTCTCATATTTAATTTCGGCCGTTTATATTATATAATAATATATATATATATATATATGTAAGTATATATACGTTTAGTGTACATACTTAATAGCAAATCTAATCTATTTATTTAATAATTGATACATGACGAATGTCTAGTAGTAAGATGGTTCATTGTCCGCCTAGATGTCATGGGTTCAATCTTTTTCTAGATAAACACATTGGGGGTGGTATATTCTCTTACCGTAAATGCTTGGTGGGTCCGTAAGGGGAAATTTTGATGAAATGGTCTCGTGTTTTATTCCGACCCCTTACTCGGGTAATCAAAATCGGCGATTATTGCCTGCGGACCGGTCCTTGAGGAAGGGTCGGTTCGGATCCATAGGACCCCGGGTGCAATGTTGACCTTACGTAAATATATTTTTTTTAGTTTTCACATTCTTTTTTATAACATGCCTAACGTTGTGACTTCTAAATAACATTAGAAACATTATTAGTTTAAATCTTACAACATTTAAAAAATATATAATATTACATTCCACTTGAAGCAAAAATATTGTTATTGTTATCTTTGCTTAATGATTTCAAATAAACTTTTAATGAGGGTTTTTATGATCATTTATTTTAAGAGGTTTTAACTTATTATCAGTCTATCAGCTTATTTTTATTAAACCAATATATTAATATCCTATTATAAGTCATCTAATTAGGTTTACACAATACATAAAAAATAGAAAAAAACAAAGTTGTCATCCAATAATAACTTCTACGTATATGGATTAAGATATAAATGTAAAGTAGACTAAAATACACTAGTCATGTCCCATAAATTAATCCCAACACTATCAAGCTATCATCTCATTTGAAATAGATCTAGTTTCAAATAGGATGTCACAAAATCCAAAATGTTGTTTCTTATTCATGTTAAAAGGTTATAATGACTATTTTTCTTAAAGGCAAAATTCAAACATAGTATAATGATTAATAAAAAAAAATATTATATCATGATTGTGTCAACACTACCAATGTCCACACTAATATGTGATTTTGTTAAAATAATTAAGCATCATATTTTATTTATTAAAAAAATGACAGGTGTTTAAAATTTAGTTGCCAGTTGATTTTACCCATGATCATAATTTAACTTAAACAATGCACACTATATTTCAAATTTTAATATATTACAACCGATTTTAATTACTAATATTTAACATTATATATAGAATTCACACTATATTAGTAGTAACAACCATTAACTAAGACAGACTCATCAATCAAAAGTTCTAGTTTTATAAGAGTTTTAATCAATGATTATTAAAGGGTTGTAAAGAACGGTCTCGATGACGGTTAGATCGTATGCATCTCAACAAATAATCAACCTCTAGAAGAAATCATAATCGGAAAAAACTCATTTTAATTATATTATAACATTATATAAGGATACACGTTGTATTAGTAGTAACAACCATTAAATAAGACACAGACTCATCATTCGAAAGTTTTGGTTCCATAAGGGTTCTAATCAGTAATGGTCAACGGGTGGTAAGGAATGGTCTCGATGATAGTTAGACGGTTAGACTGCATGCATCTCAGCGATTAATCAACCTTTAGGAGGTAGGCGGTACCTTTACCGGAAAAAAACTGTTTTTTTATTAAAAAAACTATATTAGTTGGAATGTTATTACGTTATAATGGATACTCATGGCTGTGGAGTTTTAATTTTTTTATAATTCACAAAAATTTTATGGTGCTGTTCGTAAAAGAAGAATAACATTTTATTGCAGAATACAAAATAATATTTTTCTTATATAAAACAATTCTTTATTTAATAATTAATATCGAGTTTATTACAGCTTTGCTGATAATAAATGACGTCTAACGTCACGTCATTATTACAGGTTTGAAAAGTTAGAATCTTTTTACTTTATATAGTTTCTAAATATAACATTTTGAAATAAAAAACAAAATACGAACATTAAAATTGTCTTAAATCTTCATCAGTTACACGTTTCTTTATTAAATTATTTATCTACTTATTTATTTTAAAATAAATGTTTTTTTATTTTATTCACCTGTAGTTATATAAGCAGTTTATGTGAACAGTCATAAATACTTTCAAATTGACGTATTTTTTAGGAAAGTTTTATATACTTCGACGAGTATATATAATATCCTTAAAACTAATGTAAAAATTAGCAAAGCATTTATTTCCGTTAATAATCAATTTCACCCATGAAAGAAAATCTTCCTTATTTATATACGACAATTCAATGTTTTATAAAGAATGCTAAAAAATATCATAATATTTAAAATAACAATCAAAACTCATATTTCATAATTAACCTTACATGTTTACAAAAAAAATTCACATGAATCATCTTTTAATTACTATTCAAATTTTCTATACATGACATACGGTTACTATTTCAAAAAATTAAAATCATATTTTATTATTCTTATAACATTTTTCATGTTTTATTAACTTGTATCATCTATTATTAAATGTTTTATTCGTTAGGTATGAATAAATTTTGTTGTGTGCAATTTAATAGTAAAAATAATTTAAACACATAAGCAATTAAAATATTTTAATAACACCTTGTTAGAGGACTTGCAATGGAGTCTGGTTACCACAGTTAATGAGCAAAAACGATGAATAACGCTCGTTATCACCATTGTGATTGTTTCGTTGTTGCTTTGTTATTGGGTTCCTTGTTATCACGGTAACAAGTGTAACCCACTGTTATCTATTTTTTTCTCTTTTAACAATAAAATTTGAAATAAATGATTATAAGTGGGTTTAGTAATTGTAATTATAATATTATCAATACGACAATTTAGTTTAAATTAATTATAACAGGAGTTAACAGTGTTTACTATTACGAAACGAAGGGTTTTATATGCCATCAATTTTAAAAAAATTAAAACACTTTATAATAATATAATGTATTATAACCTAGACTAGACTAGATGATGTCTAAATCAAAATTAATAGTGTAAAAAAGGCATCTAAATCCTACACCCAATAACACACACACGCACACATTTCACACACAAATTCCCTTCAGCAAATGACAGCTATGAAGGCACCACTACTTTTTCAAGTCTGCGGGGACCTCCCCCTCTCGGTGGACGGAAAATGAACCGCCACCAGCAACCACCACTAATAGCTGCCGTGAACAGTCACCAATGGCGGCAATGAATACATGAATAGCAACTAACGGCCGCCGTAAACAGCCAGCAAACACACATAAAAAGCAATATTCAGATGAGATCGAAGGACCGATAGACGTACCTGGTTAACCGGCAGCCGTGTGGCTGCCATCGGTATTTGAGATACAAACGGTCAGGGCGGCCATTGTTGACGCAGTTGAACTCCTTTTCAAGGAAAGGGCAGGTTGATTCATTGTAGAGTGGATATGATCTATCCAATACCCAATTTCCCTGGAACAAATCGCACCCGGTTGTTGCTGAATTAACCTCCATTAATGGCGATAGAAGGATACTAATCGCCAGTAAAACACAGAAATTAGTGATTACACTGACCCTCATTTTCGATCTCCCTCGCGAAAGCAATAAATTGGAGGGAGAGAGAGAGAGAGAGAAAGAGGAGGGAGAAATGGAAAACGCTTTTTGGTTTCTGGCTTAAAATGTTGACGAATGTGGGGTGGGGTATTTATAGTGTGAGGTTTCCGTCGGATAATAATTTTACACAGATTTTATTGCTAAAAAGGAAATAAAATAAATTAAAATTAAAATGTCCTATATAATAAAATAATTCAACAAGCATTTGCATAGAAAGTGATTTACTTGTTGTTTTATTAAGTTTGTTGTTTGTTATTGTATCATAAGCTTCTCATGTTGTACTTTGGTACTTTTCCCTCTGATTCTTCATATATATACTATCAAGTTCATTCCACACTACTTGCTAAGGCTTCTTTAAACTTCAACCACTGCCTCAAGCTCTCATTCTACATGATGTGCCTTCCTAATAGTTTTGCGTAGTATTACGGTTACGATTCGGTTTTTCTGTTCATCCTAAAAGCTAGTCACACTAAAGTTAAAATCGACGCTAGCAATAATAACAAACACTTAGAAAATTGAAGGCTTCCCAAGCTCTAAGTTCCTTTTTTTTTTTTTGAAAGGCTAAAAGCTTGTAGTACTTATAAACAAAGTTTGAAATACATACATGATACAACCCCTACAATAAAGGGGACCAAAACAGCCTTTGAGATTGAGGCAACAAATTAAAAAAAAAAAAAAGGGTCTAAATACCCACACCCAATGGATTGGTAACCCAAGAACTCCAAATTAACTAAGCTCCCTTTTTTACTTATATTTTTCATTCAGAATAAGAAGTGTTTATTGTAATAGGAACCATTTAGAATGTTTGACGCAGATGGTTGGCCGGATTCTTCACATATCTCAATCAAATTAAAAATTGATCACAACAACAGTAAATAATAAATAATAGGGCAAATTGTCGAGAAAGGTAATCTAAATATCAAATTTTGCCAATAAAGGTAACGTTTAATTTTTTTTGCCGAGAAATGAATATAAATTTCAATTTGTAACAAGGGTATAATGCGTGAAATTTATACTTTTTTTTGTTAAAAATTAAAATTTATAATCTTTTCTCGGCTAAAAAAACTAGATGTTACCTTTATTGGCAATTTTCGATATTTAAGTTACCTTTCTCGGCAATTTTTCCTAAATAATATAAAGAGTTACTTCTCCAAAATGTATTAAACTATATCTCAAATTTAATGTGTGTATCCACCTTCCAAAAATGTTATTATGTTTATCAAACTTTCAAAAAATGTGTTATTGTGTATATTAAACTTCCTATTATATGTACTAAACTTATACTTTTTTTGTTTTTTTATTTAATCAAAACACATACAATAACAACAAATTAAAATTTCAATACATACAATAACATTTTTAAAAGATGAATACACATATTAACATTTGAGGTAAATTTTAATACATTTTTGAGAAGTAAAACTCTAGTATAAAATAGTGAAAATTTGCTATACAAATAAATAAAAAAATCAAATAATTACTGACAACCTATTAGAGTAAATTGTTAAATACATACAATATATATATATATATAGAGAGAGAGGGGGAAGTTCCTTTGAGAACCAAAAAAATTGCGAGAACTGCGAGAACTGCGAGAACCAATCTAAACCATCCATCTCAGTTTTCTTTTTTTCAATTAATTATATATTTATTTAATTATTAAAGGGTTTTTCTGTCTTTTTTGCATTGCCTATTACGTTTTTCCTTCATTTTCATTGATGATTATTCACCTTCCAGATTTATATGGATTCTTCATTCCTTGCTTACAAATTTTTTGTTCCAGATTTGATTCTTCTTCCCTAAATCAATTATAGGTTATTTCGACTCAATCGACATTTGTGTTTTCTTTGAGCTTGTTGTTTCTTCCATTTCAATTGTTGCTGAGTTCGTGTTCATTACCTGCAACGGTTTAATCGTAATAATCGTGTCGTTTTTTGTTGGTGATTGTCTTCCGATACTGGTCGTGATTGCCAACCGAGTTTGTTCAGGTTAGATGTAATTTTCTTTGCTTTTGTAAATGCTTTTAGATTAATATATTCTTCAATTTTCAATTTGAATAAACAGAGTACATATAATTGTCATTGCCAGTTTATTTATCATTGTTAGGTTTTTCTATTTTTTTCATTTGTTGTATCTACTGAGTATCTATTTTTTCAGAATTAGGTTTCCCCTGTTACATCATGATAGTTTTTATGTTCTTTTTCTAATTACAGTGTTCATCAATGGAGTTGTCAGATGATGATATCAGTAACAATATACAGATGGAAGAAGAAAACATCAATGAATAATTGTTTTTAACAAACAACGGTGTGGAGATGAGAACCGAATTGAATGTGGATTATTCACTTATTGTAGGGAAGAATGATATCTATTAGGTTATCGATTTGAGTATTTATTTAGTAGCATTCAATTTGCAGTTGCATATGTGCATTGTTACTTGTATTTTCCAATATAATGTATTAGGATATGCATTAGGATATGTGATGTGCATTGTTATTTTGGGAGTTGCACATATGCAATGGTTCCTGTTATGACAATTTATTAATCTGTTTGTTGTGGATTTTTTTTTGTTATACTATACACATGTTGCATAACAATTTTTTATTATTTTTATATATACTTACATAATTATTAGTCATTTTATCTAAAAAAAAATTTTTGTAGGTGGTTTTAAGCCAAGAAGATAACAGTGTTGTTTGCAATTGCAACCATTTTACTTGACATGGTTATCTATGTCATGTCATACTAATGGTAATTTTGTACGTAAACATGATTCTAAGAATTTTCCTACGAAGACAAAATCTAAAAAACTCTAGGAGTCTAAGACAGAGTTCGAGTCAGGATGAGATATGAGATCGGTTTCGACAACGGCAAATGAGAGCTCATTTGATGGTGTTATGGATGATGATTGAACATAAATAGTTTTCTAGTTTTTTTACCTTTTTAGTCATTTTTCACAATTTTTTTAAAATTTAGATATATCTATAATTTGTTTGTTACTAGCAGAAGGTACAGTTTATGAATTGTTTGATAAAGTTCTCATTTTTTTGTTACATATGTGCAACATAATTATAACATAATCATTACAATTTTGCAATACAATAATTTTAAATTTTACATTTCAATTCATTATCCATTCCAACAATCCATAGGCTTTTACTAGATACCTTTCTTTCATTTCTTGTTATTTTTTTTCTAAAAGTTGCATACATGCAACATACCAATGTAACTAGCATAAACTAACTGTTAATCTATTTTTAATTTTTTGATAATCGTACTTTACAATTTTTATAATATGTAATATCTCATAATCAGTACCTAATATAACACTTAGTGTCCTTTTTGTTTAAGATTAAGTTGCATAAGTGCAAACTCTATTGTGCAATCAATGTTACCAATTCATCATAATCTTGCAAAATCATATTTAAAACCTTTGTTACTTAAAAAAAACCAATCTACTTTGGTCATAAATACAAACCATATCCAAGTACCAAAGTAACATAATTAAACCAGACTATTTTATAATTTAAGTAGGCAAAATACCATTCTTACATTTAGATCATAGTTCCAAAACAATATTCCTTACCTAGAAATTTAAAAAAAAAACATATCTACTTTGTTCATAATACATCATAAACCACAAATTTTTTATCAAGCATTTGTTTTGTAAAATTTATTTTTTATTGCCTTTTTTCATTTTATCATCTTTTTCCTTTTTTTCCTCTTGTGTTTCTTTCATCATTCTCTCAAACTCGTCCGCTTTCTTCACAACCTCTTCATGCACTATATTGATTTCTGACATTGGTATCTTCGCCGTACTTGTACCTCAATTTGTTTAATATTCCTCTCTGCATTTTCTTGCTTTTGTCTAACCCGCAATGCCATCCTCGTCCTTCATCACCCATATATGTTTCTAGATGACGCATAATAAAAACCCCATAGTCTGTTTGGTTTCTAACCGATCTCCACGACATGTTTAATATTTATATCTCTTGTTGACGCATCATCAGTTGTTGACCCATCATTAGTTGTTGGATGTCAACCAGTTTCACATAGTCCACGAACAATGATTTCTACATATAAAAATCATATACACTTCTGTTATTACACATATGCATACGCATTTATATTACATATGCAAGTAATTTATACATTTAGTTTTTGCACATATGATTATACACAGAAAACAGATTTGGATGTTAAAATGATTAAAAACATAATAAACTATATGTTAATCTAGTTTTACATAAAGAGTTCACATATGTAAAGTATCATGTGTGCATTTGTCGCATATTGAATTAAATATTCACGCATGTTTGCACATGTGAAATAAATAACAGGAAACCGAATTTAAAGTTCACATATGTGCAGAATAGGTTGGCAGGTGAAACATATTACAAAAAAAGAATAAACTATATGTTAATCTAGTTTTACATGAAGAGTTCACATATGTAATATGTTAATATGTTGGACATTTGCAAATTAGTAGCCCATTAATGATTCTGTTCAACGACTTAATGTTATCATGTTGCATTTTTGCAACATATGTAAATAAATTGGTGTGTAACATATCCTAACTGACATATATGCAACAAATGTTGATAAGTTATATAAACATATGTTGCATATAGCTCATTAGTTGTTTGTTGCATATCATATCCACATCTTATCAACATATGTTGCATATAATTCATTAATCGTTTGCTTCAAGCCTCAATGACAAAAACTGACATATATGCAACAAATGTTGACAAGTTAAATAAAATAATTATATTTGCATTTGTTCAATATGATAGAGAATACAAAATAATACTTATGGTAAACTACATTTCCTTAAAAAGTTTAGCATATATCCACGATATGTTGGTAAGTAGCACAAAACAGTGGGTTATGATCGGTTGGTTAAATGTAAGCATCAATGTAAGCATTTGCTTTATGGTTTCTTAAAAAAGTTGTCAAAACATATAGGTATGTAGCACAAAACAGCAGCTCATGAATGGGTTGGTTCAATACCTTCGTGTTAATAAGTTGCATATATGCAACCTATTTTTAATAACATGCAGATATGAATTCTGTACTGAACTGTACTCATACAAGTAGATTTTACAATTACATATATGCAACATAGTTACATAATTCGTAGTTATGCTCTTTTTCAAAGCTAAAATCCTACTACATCACCATTTTGTTCATTCAACATACCAAATGAAATCCAAGTATCATTATATCCGAGATTCTTTAGTACCAAATACCAAATACAGTTCACATAATCATATTCAGTTCTGATAAAGGGAAGCAAATTCAACAACTGAAAAACTCCAATTGGTGATTAACCTATTGCATCAATTGTAACACCGCTTCTGAAAACAATTCCTTTAATGAAAACTCAGGCTTAGCAGCGGAAATTTTTCTTTTTTATATTAACAAACAGTTAATTACATCGTCTTTGTTTCCAAAACATTCGTTGGTGTTACCTAACATACAGGAACCGACCATAGTTTCATACATACATTACAACATAAAACATAAGTACAAGTGTTCCACCCACAAGGGACAATTCATCAAAAGTCACCCGCCTCGCAGACCATCTAGTCTTTACCTGAAAAGGGAAATCTTAGTACCATTAGCTACACTAGCTAGTGAGTACATATTTAGCATAAGCATCAATAAGGTAACTCATGCATCATACACATCGTACATATCATATCATACATATCGTATCGTACACATCTTATCATACATAAGCACACATTGCTAGCTTAACACATAGCGGTGTGCTAACAAGATCAGTAAGAGTCATGTCTTGCAGAAGAGCTAGTCCTGCTCAACAACTCAGACTGGGGGATCAGACACGACCAATCCGCTGGTGGGGGAGCATAAAGCAGTCCACCAAGCATCATTTACCGAACACAAGGTTCCCGAGTAATCACGGCCAGATCCTGGCTGATTACGGTCTCACGTTAAGGCACGGCGGTTTTGCAGGAACCTTGATCCGGGATGCACCCCGAATCACCGTGAATCCAGAAATGACCGAAGTCCTATTAGGATCCAGCTAGTCGGCTGACCTTAACCATGCATCAGATTGTCTGCAGACAGTTCACATACACATATACGTACATTCGATCCCACAGGGATCCATCTTATCATCACATAGTCATATATCGTTCATAGGATCCCATCGGGATCCATCATTCATTCATTCTTTCACATGCATCATCATACAATTCATCATTCATGCACATCATCAGGCATTGACTAAGCGGTTCCAATCTGGACCCGCTGGCATGCACCTATTATACATCTTACAAGCAATCATAACATCATTCAGAAACTTACCCTCATCTTCTTAAGCGTACCTGCATAAACAGGTTAGTCATACATACATACACATTCACACATTCACATAGTCATCTTACAAGCAAGACTTACTCATACTGAGTCTCATGAAAGTAGACACTCACCTGTTTCGCTCACAGCATTCTAAATTCTGGTTCAGCTGACACGTTCACCTAAAACATTCGGCAATCGCGTTAAGCGTTTGCACGCGTTAGGTTTTACTTCTAGAATACTCACAACCTTCTTAATAGTCTTAAGTCATTTATTAAACTCACATAAATTACTACAAAACCTGATCAACAAGAAATTGTTAACAAAACAAACCCTTGCTGAAAAGGCCCCGTCGCGCCGCGACGGCATAACGTGTCGCGCCGCGACGAGTGAAAAAGTCAGTCCATGGAAAAAGGTCCATGCGAAAGTCGGACCCTTGAACTATTGAACCATCCGATAGTCGGACCAAAGGTCGGACGGGTCATCCAACTGTGGGACCCTTTATGCGAAGGTCGGACCAACATAAGTCGCATGGTTCATTTTCGCATAGTGTCGCACCGCGACCATAGCCTGTCGCGCCGCGACGACGTGTTTTCCAGACTTTCACCTTTTTCTTCATCAACTTTCATCCGACTCTCAGTTACAATTCTCAAAAACCCAAATTTCCAAACTTGTCTTTTCCACTCTTTAAACACTTCTAAGCTTCATATATCACATATATGAACCTTATAAACAACTTAACACATTTTAAAACATCAAAACATGATAAACCCATACATAAAGTGAGTTTCATGCTTATTCATGGTGTTCTTCATTTTGACACAACTTCCAGCCATGAAAACACCCATGTATCTAGTTTATAACAAGTGTAATCTTACTTAAACTTCAAAACAAGAATCATGCTAACCTTGCTTTAGGTTTAGAACCTTAAATCTTCAAATCTTACGAATTCTTCTTCAAGATCTTACGAAAGCAGAGAGAGAGTTTGCTTAGTGTTTTCTTTTCTTTGAGTTCTTTTGACTTTGTGAGTCAAACATAACACACACTCTCATATATATCTTATTTGGAAAGAAATATCTATATTTTTCTTTTCTCTTTCTTTTTCTTTTCTTCTTTATTCTTTTTTTCTTAATTCTTTCTTTCTTTAATTCAAGTAGTGTATATATATATATATTCAATATATATACATATACATACTTACACACAACTAACACACATAACACAAAATACATATTTTTATTTAATTATCCATCTATTATACTAATCACGTACTAACTACAACTAGGCCCAAATTGAGGATGTTACATCAATGTAAGCATTTTCTTCATGGTTGAAGATGTTTTAGTAACATTGAATATATCAATAGTCATTTTCCCTTTATGAAACACTCTGAAATTACAGAAAACCCAAATAGCAATAGGAAACCTGCGACTTTCAAATTTGCAATCAAAATAATAAAACTTGTTTAAAAAATACAGAAATTTCAACCACGTTTTATGATTTTCATTAATGCATTAAGCTGAATACATCAATTTCATAGCAAAAAACCAGAAACTCACCTTCATATTTGTAGTTGAGAACATGGATTTCTTCGTCGCCTTTCTTCTAGGGCATAAACACAACTGAGCATAAAATTAGATGGATACAGAACTAAAGGATTGCGACTCTTCAAATCATGTTGCGTAAAAACCATTGTTCAAGTATAGGAATGATTTTGAATCCCAGTTTTCTCGGTGGTTTGTTTTTCATTCTCCCATATCTTCTTCAATCAGGTGGTTTCCTCTTTTTTTTTTTCCTTTTTTAATAACATAAAACATACGTGTAATTTTACATGAATACCCCACGAGTTCTTTTTTGGCAGGCTTACCTTTTGGATTATTTACCACTTTGTCATTCATTATTTTTAGCCATTGATCAAATATATATATGGTTCAGATTGGTTCTTGCAGTTCTCGCATTTTTTTTGGTTCTCAATGGAACCGCCCCCTATATATATATATATATAGTATAGCATCTATACATATAAAATAGCTTAAACTAACACATTTATTTATAAGTAAAATGATAGGAGATGTAATTTTTAAACCAAATATAATGAAATAGACAAACACAATAAAAAGCAGACAAAATATATGTGTGCATAAAAGAGAGGTGTTCTATTAATAGATCGACCTCAACACATAATAAATAATAATTGTCGGTTGTTATTTTACAATTTTTTTTATTTTTTTTTGAAGACAAGGAATCTATCTTTCTCTCACCCTTTTTATATTGCTTTCTCTTTTTTCTTATTTTACATTCTCATATATATTTTGTATTCCTGTCTTTAAAGTTACTTTTTACTTTTCACCCCCTCTTCCAAACAAACTTCAAGTTTGACAATATCAACTTATATCACCATTTCCTTGATCAAATACTAATAGGTGTCGGTTTTTTAAAAATATTATCTTGTGTATCAAATCTTTCAAAAAAATTATTTTGTGTTTCAAACATATTATTACGCATTGTTGTTGCTATTATTATTATTATTATTAACACCCTAGCATTTCTGAACCATAAACTCATTGATGAATAAAGATCTGTCATAAAAAATCTTGATTGGTTTGAAAGAAATATTTGATTTGAATACTAAAATAACTAGATTCTTTGTTCATCTTCATGAAAGGCTTTTGAAGATGCTTGCAAATTTGGAATAGCATGTGGTTAATCTGTTTGTGTTGATCTAAACTCATATGTTCAGACTCCACATGTATGTGTCAATTTAAAGATGAATGTAATTTGGAATATCAAGTGAACTCATATGTTTGCACTCATGTTCATACATGTGACTGATTGTTCATCAGTTTTGATTTTAAGGTTCTTGAATAGGGATATGTGCTTCAACAGAAAAACGGAATTGTAATCGAATTTGCATTTCAGGCCGGTTATCGGTTCTCTCAATTCATCATTTTTGGTTTTTGGGTATTTTTTTGGTTATCGGGTATTTTGCGGTTAGAAACGGAATTTGAATAGGCAATTTTTTAGCCCACTTTAAACCGTCATAACTTCTTTGTTAGAAGTCGGAATGACATGATTTTTTTCTAGCATCTAGTTCATTGCATTGGCACCGTTTTAGACTCTCAAACGCCTTATTTGGTTATATATTGACTGAGTTACAAGCCCATAAACACGAACTATTAAATTTAATGAGGTTGTTTCAGCATTGCAGAGAATTATTAGTTCACTTTAAACCGTCCTAACCTCTTTGTTAGAAGTTGGAATAACTTAATTTCCCCCCAAGATGCAATTCACTATTTTGACTACATTTTGACTCTCAAAACGCCTTATTTGGTTGAAAATTGACCGAGTTACAAGGCCCTAGATAGGGGCTATTAAAGCTGGTTTTTTTGTAAAAACCGACCATTTTCGGTTGCACATCCGAAATGTTCCAAAGTAAGCAACCATCAACTTTTGGTTTTACGTGGTTCCATACCTGAATTAACCTATTAATACCATAAACCAAACCGGAATCATATCCCTTATATCGGTTCGTTTGTAAGATATAGACTAACATCAATTTCCGTTTTCGGTTATTTCAGTTCCAGACCGGCTCTAGAACCAAACACATACCTATTCTTGAATAGCAAGTCTCGATTTTAGTTTTAGGGTTCTTAAACAAATTAACCACAAACCGATTTTTTACTCCCGTGCAAAGAACCAAATCACATGAACCTCAAATGAAGATGAACATAAACTGATTCATTTTCACTTAGGGTCTTAAACAGATTCAACACAAGCCGGTTTCTTGAATAGTTTCATCTTTTTCGTATGTGTTTAGGAATCTCAAATGAAGATGTACATAAACCAAATCGATTTAGGGCTCTTGAACAATTACATCATAAACCCGATTTAGGCATTCCATTAAAGTCAAATCAATGATCTTTAGAACTATGATTCCCATGTGTAATTTGTTCAACAAATTATTCGATTTCCCTTTCTGGAGTTTAATTAAGTTCAAAAATTTAAATCCGATTTTTGTTCTGCAATGATTTCTGGAACTTGATTTCATATATATTTTCATCTTCGAGTACAATAATGAATAGGTTTCAGTTTGCTCATGTTTTGATTTTCGTTTAGATGAATATTGTTCAAGAAAACTAATTTTGAATCGTTTGCAATTGTGTAAATGTGCGATTGTAACAAATGAAACCTTTGAATCATTTACAAGTTGCGATTCTGCATTATGGTTTGATTTACTGTTGTAGATTTTAGTTCACAAATTTGAATTTACAATGTCATGTTTGAATTCTTTGAATATTTGAATTCCCATTCAAGAAAACTCAATATCAATAATAATAATAATAATATTATTATTATTATTATTATTAAGAATAAGAATAATAACAACAACAAATTATTATAAATAAATAAAAAATCGAATAGTTACTAGTTACCTCGTAAACAAGTTAGGTCATACATATAGTATAACATTTTAGAAATTGGATACATTAAAAAAAGAACAAAGTGCGCGAAAATACAATAAACTTTGTCAATATTATTATTGTATACAGTCAACTTTATTTTGTATCTATAAATACAAACAAGTTTTTATTTGGGTTATTGTATACAACAGTATGTTTAAGAAACAGTTGAAAGAGTATGAAGATTGGAAGGTGGACAACAAAATTAGGTTATAATATCTCTCTCCAATGCATGCATATGTACATAAAAACGCATCTATATACGACAATAAACTACTGAAATACCAACTAATATTATTTATGGGACCCTATTCTTATTGTTGCTCATGTCCGGAAATAAAATTTCCAGATTGGCTCTAGGAGAACAAATGAATCTGTTAAAATCAAAGCAACCAACAACTCGAGGAGTCAGGTTCAGATTGCAAGAAAGAGACGAATTTGTGAAGATGGAGGCGATAAAGAAACATCCATGTTGTCGTCTTTTGTCTTTACCATTAGAAAGTGCAATCTTATCTGTTGAGATTCCACCCAAGAATTTTTTATTCTGTGAGGGAATGTCGTTTGAACTTCAAGTCTCTATGGTGTATATGTGTGGGGGTGATACATGATTGCCTACATGGCTTGCAGCCCTGCACGGGAGCACCACCTTGCCCACCCTACAACCAAAGGGCTATGGTACCTCCTCCCTGCATTCTTACCCCAAGAGGCTCTCTCTCAACCCATCTCTCTCTATCTTTCTATCACACACAAAAATACACCAAGTTTTATCACAAATGGGTATTTTTGTAGGTTCAAAAGATGGGAATAAAAAGTGATATGACACTAATATGACATAAAAGAACGAAGAATGAGAGTAAACCCCACTATCCAAGAATATTTAATTCCTTCATAGGGGAGGGGTTGATGATCGTGATTGGCGAGTTATGGCTTATCATGATGTGATCTCCCTACCTCGATGTCCACTAGGGATTAACCGTCATAATACGTACAGCTTCTTGATCCTAATCACACAGTAATAAAACATATTATTTATTTATTTTATTTTGAGTTAACTACAAAATGGTTCTATATATGTGATTTGGATCTAGTTTTGAATTTAGTTCTTTAACTTTCAAAGATACATTTAATGATGATCGTTGGTTCATAATTTGTTACAAATTGATTCTAAAGTACGTAGGTTTAATTGTTAAACGAGAGATAAAATTAAGTAGAATAAATAATTGATGTTCATGTGAAGAGAGCAAATACCCCATTCATGTCACAAACACATGCATGGCGGCGACCCAGACCCACATGCTTATCATACGATGTTGCAATTCTATGACAGCTCATCATCCGTTCGATTTTTTATTTTTATTTTATAATTCTACAAAGCTAATAAATATTGGAAAATGGATAAGTTGATAACATATTTAAAGGACGACTTCTACTATAAAATAGGATTGAATGTGAGTTTGACTCGTTAAATATTATTTTTTAGATTTATATAAATAATTAAAAAAATTTATATTAGATATGAGAGATTGTATTTAAGAGATATAACATAACTTATCTTTATTTTATAAAGCATTTGTGTTTTTCTCATTTGAGATATCTAATACTACTTAATTTTAAATAGTATATTTTTTTTTTATTTTGGAAAATATATAGCCACATAAAGCAGTGGAAACAAAATACCGAAAGTCAAAAATATTAATTCAATTAATTCAATCCTATCGATTTCTAAGTAGAATGAAAAGTGTTGAATTGTGATTCGAATTTTTTAGTTGGGCTTCTGGCCCATTGCTAATTTATCTCAAAGCCTTTTAAAATTATTAGGGTTTTATTTAAACATATGTAAATATACTAGTATAATACCCGCACAATGCGACGACAACGAATAATTTTTACTTGTTAGCATGTCCGTTTTTAAGACGTAGGGAGTATAGTATTTGTGTAATACGGTGACAACGAATAATTATCGTGTGTTGACATGTCTATTTTCTTTATGTTTTTTCCATTTCCTTTACTTTTTTGTTCTCCATACTTGAAAAAAAAAGTTATGAAAATACTTTTTTAATAATTAAGTTAATTTGTATTGGCTTTAACTTTCAAAAAAATTGTATTGGCTTTGATATTCTTAAATATGTAAAGTTTAGTTATTAAAATGGAATATAAGAATCTTATTAACTATATTTAATAATTACTCAATTTAGTTTATATGAAGGTTAATTTAATAATTTCAAAACATTTAAAATTTAAGAATTTAAACAAAAAACTTAAATGCTTTATAATATAGTAAGTATAGATATAGGGGAAAACTTAGGTACATAAAACTCATTATACTACGTCGTTTGGTTTAAAACCTGAAAAAAAATCGACTTAGTTTGTTAACAGAGCAAAAAACACGCCTCTATAGACTTCGACCTTTCAGTTCCTCTTGAATCTCAAAATCTCTACTGTTAATAACGAGATTGCTGTATATCGCTAGTCAAAATCATCATCATCATCATTGGTTTGAATCAGTTTGGTACGCTATTCGAATCACAAATGGGATCACTAGGGAGTCGATTTCTAGATTCACCGTTGCAATCATTATCAGAAATCGGTCTCAATCAACACAACCGAAATTGGCAAGGTTTGTGTAATTAAAATCCTTTAATCGCTACATATATGCTTGACAATTAGAATTAATATTAGACACCAACGATGGTATAACAGAGGGCATGGAACTTTTACAAAATACTTGACTGTTGGATTTAAAATTAGTTTTTAGTAATTTATTTTGCTTTTTCTACATGAGTTACAGTCTTACAGATTAGTAAACATTTGTTCTGGTTTCGGTCATATGTTTTTTTATTACACAATGATCATGATAGTATCGGTTTACATGAGCCAACCAAAACATGTTTAATCGAAGACATTGATGCAAAAGGTTATTTGGTCAATCATGAGGATTCAGAAAATGAACATGAGAACGAGAATCAGGTGGATGTGAACTTTGATATTAACGAAAATGAATTGAATGGTGATACTGTTATTGGAAAAGTATTTGATAAGCTTGAGGAAGTATATACCTTTTACAACCGATACGCTTTTTTACATGGAATTGGTATACGTATTCATTGGGTGCATAAAAATAAAATAACAAATTAGCCGTATCGAAAAATATATGTATGTAACAAATAAGGCTTTATAAGAGTGAAAGTTGATAGTTCTAGTATGGATACGAAGAAACGTCGAAGAGATTCAAGGACTGGGTGTGAAGCTGAGCTTCAAGTGTGATTCTTGCTTTATTTTGCGCATGAATGTAATAATTTGTTGTTGCTTCCTCCATGTGTTTGCTAGCTATGTTCCAACAAGAAAAACACACAAAACTCACTTTATTTTTCCCATACGAGTTCTCTCGTGTTCTTAAGATCAAAGATGCGACTTTTGTTGTCTTAAAATGGGAAGAGTGGTTGTGGTGTGGGAAGGGGACGGGAGTCACCACTTGGGAGTGGGAGTGATGCCACAACATTGCTAAGGGGTGAGAGACGTGGTAAAAGTTAGTGAGCCATCTCCCCTTACATTCTTATTTCTTTTCCTCCCTCTCTTTCTCCCTCACCCTCACCCTCTCACATTCTAAATTCTTTTTTTAAATTTTCATTTATTAAATTTTGGATTGGTAGTGGTTATTGGTCCTGTAATTTGATGTGATGGAGGGTGACCACTACGGGTCTGTGCGATGGGCTAAGTAGTGAGAATAGAAGGCTGACGTGACAGTATAATGAGAGGTAACTACTTCCAC
Organism: Dittrichia graveolens; assembly: GCA_038502395.1. NCBI lineage: Eukaryota > Viridiplantae > Streptophyta > Magnoliopsida > Asterales > Asteraceae > Dittrichia > Dittrichia graveolens. Next base: position 83,027,082 of record JARJIL010000005.1, on the reverse strand, counting down.
TACTCTTAAAGTTGTATTGCCTTCGAGAGGTAGTTGGCCAGCAGTACACAACAAGTTAAAAAGTTTTTGAGTAACTTTAAAAAAAAAGTCAATTCCAATTAAACATTAGAAATGATTTTTTAATCTAAAAAGAAGGGAAGAGAAGATATAATCAAAATTCTAAGGTTGCGTGACAATAAAAACCTTAACAGAAAACCCTCATACACTGTTAATCATTTATACAGTTGAGTGTGGAATTCTAATACTATACGTTTAATAACTTTATCTCTAGTATAAAATATATTAAGACCACACGTAGTAGAGCATTTTTGCTCGTCATTTGTTTTCGTCATTGACTTGTAATCACGTTGTCCTAGTAGCGGAGCCTCGTTATCCGGCTTGTTATAGGATGACTCGTCGTCGTGATGACGAGCTCAAAGCTTGTTATCAATTTTTTATTCTTTAAACTATTCAAATTAGTTTAAATTAATATTAAGTGTTTTTTACAAAAATTAACAAGAAGCTGTCGGAAAATGGAATGGGCAGAACACCAGAAATGTGGTCCAGGGTGGGGCTGAAATCTTACTGCCCTATCATTTCATGCCTACAACCTTGTGGCCCCTTATCTTCATGGAAATTCCATTTTCACCCCTACTCCGATAATTCTAGTCTAGAGGATCCTTGTATTTAAAAAGAAAGAGCCGACACACCCCACAAATTTTAGGTATTAAAATAAAACGTTTTTTTTTTAATTTTATTAGAAGATATAATAATTTATAAGCTTAAGCGTATGAATTAATAATATATGTATACTGTTTATTTAATATTATAAGATCCTTTTAATGTATTCATAAGCCATAAAAATTTATTTTTAATTTATTCAAAATTTTAATAAAGTTATAAACTGGAAGATAACTTAATACAAACACTTTCTAATACAATATATTATTTAACGTATACTTATTTTAAAAATAAATACTCAACAATGTCATTAATAAATATGCATGTGCTATGAACTAGAAAAACAACATTCCTAATAATTACTAATTTATAAAATATGTATTTTCAATAATAGATTTAGGGTATAGAATATATATGTATTTAGCAGCACATATCTTATGTGTTTTTATATCTACTAGCATCATACCCGCGTAATGCTGCGGCCTTAAATAGTTTTTGGTTTACAATATGTCGCTTTCAAGAATGTAATGATATGTTATTCGCGCAATTCAATGTCATGAAAAAGTTTTCTACTTTCGTTTTTTTAAAATTTTCTTTTATTTACATCTAACTATTTTATTAATTTTAAAAATAAATTCTAAAAGACAATAACATAAGAAAAAAGATTTATATTGATGAAATAAATAGAAGAGTTAATAAGATTTTAAAAGTTATGTTAATGTGGGTGGATAATTGTGTTAATATGAGAAAATATATTTTGAATAAAAAGTTAAAGTAAATTAGTAGAAAATAAAATAGTTAAAGATTAAGTGGATGAGATTAATTTAGATTAAATAAAGGGTCAAGATTTTATATTGATTGAATTTTAAGAAGTCTTAAAATTTAAGAGGAGAGAGAATGTTAAATGGTTTATATAGTATATCTATAAATATAATAAATAAATGGTATATTAGTCATTTCATTATTTACTTATTTAAGTATTTGTAAGTGTAACATACATCTTTTTACCCGTAGTTGTGACGACAGGGTGCGAGCAGCGTAGGTATCTTCTTCCCGTCAAAATTTATTATTTTATGTTTTTGTTTGATTATCAGTTTCTAAGGCATAAAACTAAAGTATATTGCATAAAATCAATAGTTGTTTTGTTATTAAGAAAATTATCATAATATGGTGTTTATGTGTCTTTATGAGGTTTTGAACCTTTAGCCTGACATGTGTAAACAGAAGTTGCAGTCCTACATGTAACGTATTTTAGGTATTAAAATGTATAGATAAAACCATGTCTATGATAGTATAATGGTAGGATGTTTGAAAAGTTTCAGGAGAAATGATCACAAAATTGTTATGCCACGTACATCATACATAACTCGACTTCTTGAGGAACCTGCAACAACAGAAAATCCCTTTTATAGAAAAAATTTATAGATAAAGACAAAAAAGGTAAATTGTATAATTCCATATCTGAAATATCTCAAAGTGTCTCAATCCGACTTAGGTTAATATGGCTAAATATTCAAATTGGTAAATGCTAAATAATAGGTAACGAGCCAATTTGATGTTCTTATTAGTAGATGGAATAGGATTATTGGGATTTAGTGTGGATGACCAAACCTGATTTTATAATAATTAAATAGTCTAGGGTTCATTAGGTTTTTCTTGTATCTTATAATATCTATGTATGCGTTCTTTCTCTCTTCCACTCAATCATAGAGTTATCTTTCCCGGTCTTTTTTTCTATTTTTTATTTGTACTCTAAAGATATACTAATACAGTATACACACAAAGTTCTCCTTATTCTATATGACATAGAGTCATATGGTTCTTATATAACAAAAGTTTCAACATTATGTCTATCTTTATCATAGATTAAGTTAAAAAAACCTCACAATTTAGTGAGATCGATATTTTCATGTAAACCAATGAGATTCTCATTAAACTTGAATATAAACAGGAAAACACTAATATAATGGGCCTAATGAAACACTGGGCCGGGCCAATAAACGACCAAAGGAAACTGACTCTAAATTATCATACACACTACCAAAGGCTACCTCAGCTTATTTTCTTCACTAAATGAAATCCGAGAAGATAACTTTTCTTCACTAAATAAAACTCGAGAATTGAGGTAAAATAAGCCTAAAATCATCCTTCAAATCCTCTCTTTCCTTCACTAAATAGAACTAGAGAATATAACTTTTATGGTTTTTATATCAAATCCTTTCATTTCATTCGCTATAAAAACTCAAGAACATGGTATTTATGTTGGCCTATCAAGTTCCAACTGTCATTCTTTAGGTCCTTCAAAGTTAAATCCCAGGTTAAAATAATGGATTCGGCATAATAATAAGTGAATGTATGGTTAGATTCAAGTTATGTTTTATGATCTAGCGAAATCAAGCTTAAATCATTCGAGAACTCCCTATTTCCTTGCGTTTATAACTATAACAAAGGAAATGATCCGTAATATTAACTTCATATAACTTAGGTAATGTTATAGTCACACAACATTTTGATGAATGATAGTTTATTCATTTTCATATATACTTATTAAACTGATTGTGAGTGTATTACTGTGTTATCACCTAACTTAAGTAATGTTAACATTAAGAGTTAACCAAGATGGATCATTTTCCCTTATAATAAACATATTAATTATTCATCAGAAGTTAACCAAGATGGTCAAATTATGGTTAAAACGGATTAATCATCAACGTTTCACTTACTTTTCAGTTTAATCATCAAAATCATTTTTGAATAATACAAACATAAATTTTAGTTTGATTTTGTTTAAGCCTTCAAGTTTTTTTTTTTTTTTTTTTACAATTTAACCACTTTATTTACCTTTCACCTCTTTAGCGGGTAAATTGCACTTTTTTATTTTTAAAATTCTGGATCTTCATTTACATTCAAACACAATCTCAGATATCTAGAAATCAAATCAAATCAATTAATATAACACAATCAATTCATAAAACACAACCTTTGCAACCTAAATCATCATCAGTATCATGTTGATCAACCGGAACAACAAAAACAAAAATGTGTTCAAAGATTGAATCTGTTCACAAATTGAATTTGGAATCATGTTCATAAACACAACTCTTGAAATCAATTCATTTCCATAAAAAAGAGAAAAGAACAAGATGAAACTTGAAACCAGAAACCGGAAACGATTACACACCTAAACTTCTATGCATTTGTAAAGCAATGGGTCTGAATCGAAGATGAACATTGAACACAAATCGGAAGAGGGAGATGATCTGGACCTTCTTCAATTCACCCCTAAAATCAAGATGCCTACCTTCGAATGAACAAAATCGAGATGATTGTTCTGTTATCTTCGATCTTCAACACCCAAAAAGCTTCGCTGGAAAGAGAAAGAGAGAATGAGAGGAGATGGATCATTAGTGATCGGGAGATTGGTAGACGTAAAGGTGTGTGGTGGGAGGCATGAGGGCGTTGCTAGACGTGAAGGTGGCAAAGGTTATGGTGGCAGCGACGGGATAGAGATTGTGGTGGTTATGGTGGTGGTGGAGGTTTTGGGTGGAGGGGGTTGGGGGCTTTTGACGACAAAGTGAGAGAGAGATAGCGGTTTTGGGGTATTTTGATTTAGGAATAGACAAGAGTTGGAGGAAGTGGGTGTTTGGACTCAGTATTAAAAGGGTTTTCAGGATATTTGGATATATTCACCCGGTAATCCTTCTATAGGTAACATCTCTTACAAAATCACTATTTGTGTACTAGACCATAATTCAAGGTCCCTTTCACATATCTCAGAATATGTTTCACAGCCTTCATGTGTTGAATCGTGGGTCTCTTCATGAACCTACTTACCACCTGATGGCATAAGAAATGTCAGGTCGGGTGTGGGTTAGATACCTCAAATCCTCAATGCACTGACCACGCTACTGTACCAAGTCACGTCTACCACGGTTCCACTCTCATCCATGGTTAGTTCCAATTTCAGTTCCATCTGGTACTTACATGCGTTGCAATCTGTCATGCCTGATTTCTTGAATACTGTTTTAGCATAAGTTGCTTGTTTTAGTGTGATTCCGCCTTCGATTTGGTCCACTTTGATCCCAAGATAATATGACAGCTTTCCCAAATCACTCATCTCGAATTCCTTTTCCATCTACTCCTTGAAATACCTTATTTTTGCATTGTAATTACTTGTGACAATTTAGTGTGATTCGGCCTTCGATTTGTCTAACCACTGGGTCAATCGGTAACCTGACCAGTCCTTGTTAAACCGTCCTCCTGACCGGTTCAACCAGCCGTTGACCCGGGTTTTAAAACAATGAGATGCTACATTTTACAGAGCATGCCCACCACACCACCTCGATGAACTATTTCATCCTTCCGTTTTCTACTACTTTATAGATACTTCTTATTTTTATCAAAACTCACTCTCACGTATTAGCAAAATCCTCTCGACTTTGCTTCGTTCTTTAATCTGCATAGGAGTGCAATTCTCACAAATAACACATACAAAACACAAAGGTAACCATTATAGTTTACAACCCATTACTTACACACATTTCTCATTTTACTGTTTCTGCAAGTCTGGTATCTTCACGTTTAGCTTGTCAAAAGAGGTTGTCATAGACATACTCGACATACTCGTCTTGCTTCTGGTTGCTTCAGTCGTGGTAATCCACTCTGTTCATCGTATTCAATACTGGATTAAACCGTGGAGCAGCAGCCTCTCTTAGGCCTCATTCTGTTGCCTTTTGTAACTACGCTTTTGAGTTATGTCGGCATCGATTATTTATCATTGTCTCTGCTGCCCTTTACTATGGGATTCAAGAACCTCTTGTCGGTTTGGTGAGTAATTCCTTGATATTTTTAAAGAAAAATGGTTCAACACTTGAAGATGTTTGACCAGTCTGATCATTTCGAAATTGATTTAAAGGTTACACGCAATAACAAAAAAAAAAAAAAAAAGAGATACTGTTCTTAAAACATACAAAACTCATCCAATAACAAAAACAAGCATACAAAACATAGAGTTTTTGCACCATTTCTGGCAGCAACCAGGTTTAAGATAACAACCTCTTTGCATCATTGTCTCTCTTCTGTAGATACTCACTAAAACCATCCACTGGGTAGAGATCAATAGCAGATGTTGAGGAATCAGTGTACTGGATTGACATTTCCTCAACTTTGCTCCCTTTCATACTCCCAAGTTGCATCATCATCTTGTCGCGATACATTTCATTCATCGACACATTTTGTTCAGCAACATATCTTTGAGGAAGTATTCTTCCTTCAAGCATGCTAACCACTGATGACATTGTTGGCCTATCGGTTGGAGAGATTGTGGTGCACACTAATGCAAGATTTAAAACTACCATCATCTCTTGGACATCATATTCTGAACCCAGCCTCGGGTCAACTAGCTCCAACAAATTACCCGTAATTTTCAGATCAAAGGCCTAATATAAAGAGACAAGGGGATATGGAATATGACGAAAAATGCACATTTGCAAGTTTAAAAAGGTTCATTAGTAGAGGTGGCAATCTCAACCCATAACCCTTAACATGGAGTAAATTTAGGTTGTGTTTTTATCTCCAGTTTAGCTAAAATTAAACTTGTCAATTGAGATTACCGGGTCAAACAAAGTTACCCGAAGTATTTTGAATGCTTAAAATCTCCAAAATCATTTTGTTATGAAAATTAATTTATTATTTCAACATTATTGTCTTTATGATTTATTTAATGACGTATATATTTAAACAATTAAAAAAAATGCACAGAAAGTGTTAACAGGTCAACCCAACCCGTTTTGACCCACATTAAGAGATTACCCGTTTTGACAACTAGCCAACCCATTTTGCCACCTCGAGATTTATGTTTGTTACCCGATCAAGAAGAACAAATTGATTCTCCTTCGCCTTGTCAACGGTATTAGCCATCCCACTCACAATCTCTAGGAGGACAATTCCAAAGCTATACACGTCTGCTTTATCCGTTAGGTAACCACGCAGTGCGTATTCGGGAGCCATATATCCACTAAAAGTTGTAAGAAAATAGAAATTCTTGAAATGTTATTGCTTCGATAAATTATAGAGAACACGGTGTAAAGTAGTGTATAAATGACTCACTAAGTTCCAGCAACACGGGTGCTGATATGGGTGTTTTCCTCTTCATCAAGCTTTGCCAAACCAAAATCTGATATTTTGGCATTTAAATTCTTATCAAGGAGCACATTAGTGGCTTTGATATCTCTGTGCACAATCTTCAATCTTGATTCTTCATGTAGAAACGACAACCCTCTTGCTATACCGATGCAAATTTGGTATCTTGTTGGCCAATCAAGTTCCAACTGCCATTCTTTAGGCCCTTCAATCCATAAGGTTGAAGATAGTTTAGCTATGAAGCTCAAGTGTAGAGGTCACAATTTAGACTGTTTCCTAATGTTGGGTTATGTTTCATCCTTAAGATAGCTTAAGAAATAAGCAGATCTAAAGGATTAAACAGGCAGCTTTAAGAGAAATATAGAACTGCTCTGAATGTGTATTTTATATGACAAGGACCCCATATCATTCTATTCTAAACATTAGATTTAATTCAATTCATATAAATATTTGAATATTTGACACAAATTAGACTATTATTAAAATAAAACTAGGATTTACATGAAGTTTATACTTTTGGACAAATTTTGACCCGTTAACCGACGTGTTTGTGCCTTCATTTTGTCACTTTTACTCGAGTGGTTTTATACACATAAGAATGACTAGTAATTTTACCCACGCGATGCGGTGGGACACAATATGTTTGTGTTTTACAAGATGTCAATTCAATATGTCGCTTTTGAACTAACTTGAAGTGAGAAGAGTGTGATTATCGATAACATGTTGACTTTATACAAATTTAAAATGAATTAAACTCTTAAGTTTGACAAACGACATTATTTTTTGCTTATATGATTAAATTTTGGTTTCTACCTTAAATCAGTTGAGCATACAAATAAGCGGATATCAACTTATTCCATTTTTAACATTACTTCAAACGTTATTCTTATAACATAAAAACGTAAAAGAAACCCATTAAAACTTAAATATATAATTCTAATCCTTTTTCTTTTTGATAATATATATTATGTATAAGACTCTTACACATAAGTAAAAAATCATTAAGACTTATAGAAATATATAATACTATATATGGAGAAGTTCACTTGAGAACCATTCTTATTGTGAGTACCATTTGTAATGACCATTAATACTCATTAATGACCCGTTAATAGGAGTATTTTGGTCATTTATATATTTACCCAACCATGAGTTGCGTCCGGGACTCCGGGTGGTTGAGACATTATTAGATTGGCTTGATTTTCCCAAAATTATTAGCCATTGACTTATTTTAATTAAGGACTAAGATTGGTTCTCGCGGTACTCTTCTCGTTCTCTCTCTCTCTCTCTCTCTATATATATATATATATATATTAATATTGATTGTTAATTATTTTTGGTTTAAATATTTTGTAACCGACTTGTGTGAATTATTACAAATTAAATTCAACTCAAATTTAGTTTAAATTGCTTTAAGGTATTGTAAAAGATACGTTAGTAGTTGTACTACTTAACTTAAAATGGTCTTAAAAAAGGGGGCTAAATGCTTTATATAGTAGTAAAAAAACATTTGTAAGCCTTCTGAATACGGAAAGGGGTAAAAAATTTCATGAATGCCAACAGAAATTAATGAAGAAAAAGGGTAATATTCACCAAATAAAGCACGGGCAAGACTGTTATTTTCCATGTATTCATATGCTAGCAACAATTGGTTTCCTTCAATGCAACATCCATGTAGCTTCACAAGATGTGGGTGTTGCAAAGCAGAAATCATGCCTAATTCATTCAAGAACTCCCTATTTCCTTGCCTTGATTTGGAGGAAAGCTGTTTTACAGCTATTAAGGTGCCATCTTGCAATACTCCCTTCATTAACATACAATATTAATTTCACATACAATATAAAAACCTTTTATTAATATCTAGTAACCAAGAAAGTAGTATATTACCTTGTAAACAGACCCAAAACCACCTTCTCCGATTTTATTAGCCTCGTCAAAATTGTTTGTTGCAGTTTTGATTTGCCTCAAGGTAAACGAACCGGTGTTAAGCTCTAGGCCATTCAGATCTGTTGAACAAAAAGAAAAAGACTCTGGGCAGAATGAAATTTAGCGAATAGGGTCGATATGGCAATCTTGACCCATTTACTTATGCGATAAACAGAGTCGTATAATTGGTGAATTGTATTGTATATTAATCACGTTTACAGGCAGCATATATAAGGAACACATTTACACTTTGAACCCTCTAGTATGATAATATATACTAAGTACACTTAATTGTCTAATATTCCCCCGCAAGCTAAGGCCGGGGAACGACCTGTAGCTTGGACCGTAAAAGTAGAAATCGCTGTGAGGGCAGCGGCTTGGTGAACACATCTGCGATCTGTCATCAGTGGATATGAATTGAACCGAGAGTTTCCGTTGGGCTACCTTTTCTCGAACGAAATGGAAATCAACCTCTACATGCTTTGTACGTGCATGGAAGACGGGATTGGCTGAAAGATAAGTAGCACCAAGATTGTCACACCACAAGGTAAGGGCCAACTTAACAGAAACATGAAGTTCACGCAATAGATCTTGAAGCCATGTAAGTTCAGCAACAGTGTCGGCAAGGGCTTTGTATTCAGATTCTGTTGACGACCGAGAGACAGTCTTTTGTTTTTGTGCGGACCACGATACAAGATTTGAGCCCAAATAGATAGCATATCCCCTGGTGGATCGACGGTCGTCTGGGCAACCAGCCCAATCTGCATCAGAGAACCCCGTCAGCGAGTTGTAAGTAGAGTCCGTGTAAGCATGGAGAACAGTGCCAGAGGCATGCATAAGTCGTAAACCATGATTAGCTGTGCCCTGCAGGTAACGAAGGATGCGTTTGACTGCCGACCAATGATTTTATGTGGGAGAATGCATGAACTGACAAACTTTGTTGACTGCAAAAGTGATGTCAGGACGAGACAAAGTGACGTACTGAAGAGCACCTACAACCTGGCGATACTTGACTGGGTTATCAAACTTGGCACTATCACCAAGAGCAAGGTTCGCAGTGGTGGTCATAGAAGATGACACCGGTTTAGCATTGGATAAGCCAGCACGTTGTAGGAGTTCAAGAATGTATTTTCGTTGGGAGAGAACTAAATCCTGATTCATGCGAGAGACCTCAACCCCGAGAAAATAGGAGAGAGAACCCATATCCTTGACAGCAAAGGATCGGTTCAGTCTTTGTACCACGTGTTCAATAGCCTGTGGATTGTTCCCGGTCAAAATTATGTCATCAACGTAGACCAGCATGTACAAAAGTGTACCCCTGTTGGAGTAAATAAAAAGCGAGGGATCTGTTTTGGATCCCTGAAAACCGAGAGAAGCGAGGGCCGCAGAGAGCCAGTGAAACCAAGCTCGCGGGGCCTATTTTAACCCATATAATGATCTGTGAAGAAGGCAAACGTGATCAGGTTTTCCTGGGTCAACAAAGCCAGGCGGTTGCTGAAGATAAACTGTCTCGGCAAGATCACCATGCAAGAATGCATTTTGTACATCAAGCTGTCTGAGGGGCCATTTCTGTGTTGCAGCTAGAGAAAGAACAACACGAATTGTTGTTGATTTTACGACGGGGCTAAATGTCTCCTGATAGTCAATTCCCAGTTGCTGTCGAAAACCTTTGGCAACCAGACGTGCCTTGTGATGTGTAACAGCCCCTGTTGATCCCTTTTTAATTTGTAGACCCACTTGCAATCAACGACATTGGAATTCGGGACACGTGGAACGAGTGACCAAGTACCATTCCGCATCAGCGTTGAATACTCTTCAACCATGGCATTACGCCACTGAGGATCACTGTTAGCAACGGTAAAAAGTTCAAGATCTTGAGAAGAGTGTTGTGTATGATAGGTGGCAGCATTAAACGGTTTGGTTTGTTTGGGATTGGGACGAAGGTTGGCTGGTCGAGGACGAGAGGGTTGTGTAGTAGTAGTGGGGTTAGGCTGAGAGGATGGTGGGGTAACTTTTGGACGACGGTGATATGTCTGAAGTAAAGGAGGTGTGGTGGAGAGTTGATCAGATGGTGGGTCGGTAGATACCGGCTCTTGCGAGACGGAGGAAGTGGGGACAGGACTTTTGAAGGGAAAAGATTGTTCGTTAAAGCGGACATGACGAGCGATATAGATGCGATCAGATTGCGGATCAAAGCACCTTTATTCATGATGAGTGGTGCTATATCCAAGAAACACACACGGAGTAGAACGGAAATCCATTTTATGTTTATTGTAAGACCGGAGATGAGGATAACATTGACAACCAAAAACCCAAAGAAAGGAAAAATCAAGCTGATGTTTGAACACAAGTTCAAAAGGAGATGTGTTGGAGTTTGTGCGGGATGGCATTCGATTGATGAGGTAAACAGCTGTACCAAAAGCAAAGTGCCAGAACCGTTGTGGGACATGTGATTGAGCGAGTAAAGTAAGACCGGTTTCAACAACGTGTCGATGTCGTCTCTCTACAAAACCATTTTGTTCACTGGTATAAGGACAGGAGAGACAGTGAGAGATGCCAAGAGGAGAGAAAAAATTTGAGAGGTTACGAAACTCACCTCCCCAGTCGGTTTGAACGGATTTAAGTTTGGTTTGAAACTGTCGTTCAACACATGCTAGAAATTGTTTAAAGATAGCATAAACATCGGATTTTTGTTTTAAAGGAAAAAACCACATGAATCTGGAATAATGATCAACATACAACAGAAAATAACGATGACCATCAAAAGAAGGAACCGGCGCAGGGCCCCATACATCACAGAACACTAAATCTAAAATGTGCGAACTTTTATTAATAGATGGTAATAAATGTAACTTAGATGATTTGCCAACAGAACAAGAATCACAAAAAGTACGAGAACATTTATTTTGTAACGGTAAATTATATCTAGATAACATAGACTTCAAAAGTTGTGGATGTGGATGTCCAAGTCTTTGATGCCATGTGGAGGACGATGCATGGGCGGTTGAAAAAGCGACTTTGTGAACAGGATGAGACTGGGGAAGACTAAAGGAGTAGAGACCGCCGTTACTTGGACCCATGAGGAGGATAGTGTGTGTAGACTTGTCCTTCACAGCAAAGAAATTCGAGTGAAATTCAAAGTACACATGATTATCAAGACAGAATTTCTGAACAGAAAGTTTCATTTTATGTCGGGTACATGAAGTATGTCTTTAAGGGAAAAGGATTTGGTCGGTGAGTAGAGTTGAGAAGAGCCAATATGTAAGATGGGTAAACCCTTACCATTGCCAACATGAAGATTGTCCTCACCATAGTAGGCCTCAGAGTTGTCAAAGCTGGATAGGTCTGGTGCAACATGATGACTAGAGCCAGTGTCCGGAAGCCAAGAATTGGATGCTTGTGAGCGATAGTCTGTAAAGTTGGCAGAGGGTGGCTGTCTCGGTCTTATAGTGGCAGGATCACGGTTAGGGCACTGAGACGGGATATGACCGATCCCACACCTGTTACAAGTACCAAAAACAGTGTTTTGATTAGAAGCCCAACTAAATTGATTTTGGTTACCTCCTCCTGAAATTCTGTTGGTGTAAGTTCCTCGTCCACGGCCTCGATTGTTTCCACGGCCACGAACGTTGCTGGATCTGTTGGAGTAAAAAGCTTGCATAGGCTGTGTAGTAGCGGGCTGAACTTGAAGGCAAAGTTGTGATAGAAGCCGCTGAATGGTCTGAAGTTGATCCGGTTGAGGCGTAGATAAGCTGGAGCCTGCAGAGACTGAATTGCTGGTGTTTGTAGCAGCCGTGAAAGCCTGGGCAAAAGATATGTCTGGTGTGGATTTCTTGATCATATAGTCATGATCGGATAACAAGCCATGTAATTCAGCAAAGGCAGTAGGAAATTGACGAGCTAGAATGGTGGATTTCAGCCCATTATATTCCTCTCTAAGACCGGAGATAACTAGCATTACCAAATCTTTTTCTTTTACGGGTTCACCTATGTTGGCGAGGGCATCAGAATACTCACGAGCTCGAGTCAGGTACGCGGAGGAGGATTCATCAGCTTTCATCTCAAGTTTAAGAAGTTGTGTTTTCAGGGTGTATTCCCTGGAGGATGTGTGAGGAGCGTAAGCACGCTCTAGGGACAGCCATAAATCACGAGAAGTAAGACCCTGAATGTGTTGAAATGATGCTTCAGAGACAGTAGACATAAGTAGCATTCGTACGTGAGCATCATTGGCAATCCATGTTGTGTAATTAGGATTCGGTAGTGATGTAGTGCTGTCACTGGTATGTTCTTTCTCTGATGATGCAGACGGAAGAGTCATCGAGGGACAAGGGATTGTGCCATCAATATAGCCAAAAAGATTATTGGTGACAAGAAAAGGCTGAATCATAGCCTTCCAGTATCCATAGTTGTTAGGAGACAAGGTAAAACCAAACCGGTGAGAATTGTGAGTAGTTTTCTCTGCGGAGGTGAATGCTGCCAGAAAAGCCATCGATAGAAAATGTGTTTGTTTTTTTTTTTTTTTGCGTGACTTTTAGCAGCGACAGAAGAAGGAGATGAATATTCAACTGATGTAGTGCAAACGAAGGTTACAGTCTTGCAATCACAGGTTTGTATCAGTAGCAATTGTCGCAGGTTACAGTGAAGGTTCTTGCAATCGCAGGTTGTTAGAAGATGGCGATCTTGTATGTCGCAGGTTGGGGTTCTTCGATTGTGTATTCGATGGCGATATTGTATGTCGCAGGTTTAGGGTACGTGGGTGGCGGCTCTGATACCACAATAAACAGAGTCGTATAATTGGTGAATTGTATTGTATATTAATCACGTTTACAGGCAGCAAATATAAAGAACACATTTACACTTTGAACCCTCTAGTATGATAATATATACTAAGTACACTTAATTGTCTAATATTATGAAAAGGGTCGATTTTGGGTGAACATCTTCATAATCTGTTTGCACGGCATATGACTTCCTCAATCATGATTTGAATTATTGTTGTAAAAGTATTGCTTTTGTAATCATAATTAACATATTAATTATTTATTAAAAGTTGATAAAAATGGGCAAAAGGTGTTTGCAGGTCAACCTGTTCTAACCCATTATACCCGTTGTCAAACAAGTCTATCTTGCCACTAGCTCTAGTGTACAGGATTAGCATGTACATACCTATTCCATTAGAATCTGGGCGTCGTAAATAGCCCGACCACCAGAGAACTCCTAGACATAGAATGATGGCACAAACTGCTCCAACCACAATTCCAGCTAAAGTCCCTCTATTGCCACCTTTTTGTGATCCATCTTTTTGCGGAACCCAAAAATCTGATAATTAAAGCAGAACAAAACCGTTAAGCGGCAGAAGTTGTGGTAACTCGAAATTCAACTTTACAAATAGTACAGTCAACTCGAAACCTTGAACATTACATCAATCATAAATGATAAAACACATAGGAAGATAACAATAGCTTACTTGGATTTACAGATATTGCTGAAATAAGAGGACCATATGTCCCTCGAAATGGGACATTAATCGTTCCTTTTCCAGCCCAATATAATCGGATTTCCAAAGTAGTTTCAACATTCACAGTGTAATTTCTCACTATTGCTTTCCCAACCCCACCTGCTTGATCACTGATGTCAAAATCCTTCTCCTCCAGCTTACCCTGACACATTGCCAACCATTTATAATGCACAATTAAGCTGACAAAATGGATATCACAATACTTTACAGAAAACGAGGCAAACGTCGTCCATGTTTTTTTTGCTATAGCGTCAACAGCTTCCAGCAAGCTACCAAAGAAATTTCATTCATAGAAGTGTCTTTTGACCCATTTGGTTGTATTTTATCTCAAACATGTGAGATGAGTAAAGTAAAAAGTAATGGCAAAAAGGGGAACCGGTCAAGCTGGTTGACTTTGGCCCAAAGTCAAAACAGTTAATAAAAGATTTAGATTATTATTGTAATACTATTGGTGTAATCATAATTATCACATTAATTTATGGAAGTTCTAAATATCAAGATGAAAAGTGTTGGTGGGTCAAACCAACCACCCATTCATCTTGCAACCCCTAGTTATTTGTTAGTGTGTGTGTATATATCTCTAGAAGCCTAGAATCATTTGTAACCATCATTAATGACTCGTTAATAGGGATATTTTGATCTTTTATATATTTACCCAAACCCCACATTAATGATTTAATAATGAGTCATTAGCATAATTAGCCATTGATTTATTTTAATCAAAGGGTCAAGATTGGTTCTCACGGTTCTCATAATAAGAGCAGTTTTCAAATGAACCTCCCATATACACACACACACAGTTCAAAAACAACACTTGAGATGTTTAGATAATGAAGATCTACACCGGGAGAACTCACCTGTATGTAGATATCAAACACACGCCTACCGAGACTGCTATACTTTCTATCACCGGTAAACGAGAGCTCAGCAAAGTGAAGGCTTACATTGTAGCTACCACTATGCATACAAAAACCATAGTATGCCAAAGATAAGGCTGAGGTTCGTGCACTCATGTACAACTCAGAGTCCTTTCCTGTGGCCCCAGAAGTATTTGTGACAATATAACTGTCACGATTATTCTCATCCAAGAAGTTACCAGTATTGCTCAATCCCCATGGCCCATATGAAGAGAAAAATGAAGCATGACCTGGTACCAAATCGCTTTCGTATTTCGTATCTCCAACCCATAGTTCCTTTCCACCACAGTTGATATACAAGGAGGACCAATCTAGTCCCAGAAAAAAAGGAAAAAAAAAAGCTTACAAGTCTATTAATTGTTTACCTATATTGGAATTCTTGCATTACATCGTTAAATAACGGAATAATTGCATTAATAATAACCTGCTAACTTGACATGAAAGATGTGGAAGGAGAAAGGGCACCATTTCTCATGCTGTTATGGCCTTATGGGTGTTATACTATTTTCTCTTTATTTAACAAAGTACAAACCTTTTTTAAATAATAAATTTTATAAGGTAAGGAACTTAAAATCTTTTCCATTTCAAGTAACCTATGTTTCTAAGGTTTTATTGTAATCAGCTTCCAACTTTTTCTGTTTTTGGTAGGTGGGCGTTTTCTCGTCTATGTCCAATTTACTACTTACATGTGTCAAGTTTATTACCCATTAGGCCAATGGGTATGGTCACGACATGGCTTATTTGACGACCATGCAGTACAGCAAGACACACCATCCCCCTAGCCATTTGCTTGCCAATCACCACACCGCAAGCCATTCTCTCTCAATCTTTCTCTATATCTCTCCCGCACACAACCTTTTTTGATTAAAAAGAATGGGACAAATGGGTAGTGATTTTAGAAAGTTGGTTACATTTTCTTTGAGCAATTTGTAACGTATCGATATATTGCTTGCCCAGGAATACAGTACACAACGGGTATATCTACACAAGAAGATACAACCGTATGAGCTAATCAAGGAGCTAAACTAGGAAAGCGATAATGATAAGATCAACTAATTAATAAAAGATATACAACAAATATATATCGTTTAATAGTCCCTCGCAGTAAGTTGTAGTCGGACAAATGCACAGAATGGATTTGAATCTTTGAAACAATTGCTGCAGTAGTCCCTTAGTAAAGATGTTTGCATATTGGTAGTCAGGAACATGGAGGACACAGCCAGCTTGAACCTTCTCCCAAATGAAATGAATGTTGATTTCGACATGTTTTGTACACTAATGTTGGACAGAATTCTCGGAGAGGTATACAGCCGAAATGTTATCACAATAAACAATCATGGTTTGGCGAGTCGGAACCGATAGTTCAAGTAGTAAGTTTCGATGCCAACTAGTTTCAGCTATAGCATTTGTTACACCCCGGTATTCAGCTTTGGCACTTGATCTTAAAATTTGTTGGCTGCCCCCCCCCCCCCCCCCCCCCCGATTGTGGTTCAACATCGTGGTTCGGCACGTGAATCAGGGCACCCCCCCCCAAATCGGCGTTCGAGTAAGCAATTACAGATAATGAGTTGGAGGAAGTGATGTGTAATCCCTGATTTAAAGTTCCTTTAAGGTAACGAAGAATTCATTTAAGGAACTAAAAATGTGGTTCTCGGGGCGCATCCATAAAGAGACACTTTTTGAATGACATATGCGATGTCAGATTGTCAGGCGAGACTCCGATAATGTGTACCATCAGGCAAAGGGTCACCGGAAATGACACTTAATTTAGAGGTTGTGTCAACAGGAGTTGAAGTAGGCCAGTTTGTCATGTTTTCTCGGGCCAGAATGTATGTGGAATACATTTCTTGGGAGAGAAAAAGGCCACTCTTTTGTCGATGTACCATGTTCCCAAGAAAGCAAAGCAATGTAATGGGCCGAGATCAGACATTGCAAATTCCCCAGAAAGAGATTGAATAATCTAACACAATATGTTATCATCGGAAGCTCTCAAGATGATGTCTTCCACATAAAGAAGTAAATAATTCATTTGGGTGCCTTTCTTGTAAATACAAGGAGATGTGTCACTAACACCACCCCGAAACTTGCAGTGAGTGATGTATATTGCAAACCTTTTGTAAAAAGCATGGGGGCCTGTTTCAGGCCATATAGGGATTGGCGATGCCGACAGACATAATCAAATTTTTTAGCACAAAACCTGGTGGTAAAAACATGTATATGGTTTCATGGAGGTCACCATGTAGGAAAGCATTTTTAACATCGAGTTGGTGGATCGGCCAAGAACGAGAAACTGCTAAGCTAAGCACCGTTCTAATTGTGGTAGGTCTAACTACCGGGTTGAAAGTTTCGTCACAATCAATAGCAACCTGTTAAATTTTACCATTAACAACCAACCTAGCCTTCTAACGTTGAAGCGTGCCATTTGAATTAAACTTGTGCCGAAATAACCACATACATCAAATGATGTGAGCATTTGAGGGTCATGGCACAAGATCCCACGTCTTATTATCCAATAGGGCCTGATAACAGTCATGGCAGCGTGCCAGTTTAGATCGATAAGGGCAGTGAGATGGGATATGGGTAGGGTAGATGGTTGCGTTGGTAATGGTGTGAAGGTTCAAGAGAACCTAGGGTTTGGTAATACCGAAGCGTGATCGGATGATCATAGGATGGGTGGGTAGGGTGGTGACGGAGGGGAGGGTGATGGTGGGTTTGGTGTCGTTGGTGGGGAGGGTGACGGTAGGGAGGGACGGGTGTTTTCAGCGGGAGTGTTTTCGGAGGTAGGTTGTAAAGGGGTTTGCAAGGAGGTATCAAAGAGAATGGGAGAAGGTTTGGAGTCGAGGAAGGAGTATTCATGAGGGGTGTTTGGGGGATGTTCAGTATAAGGAAAAATGGTCTCACTCAAGGTGACATGACGAAAAAGAACGACCTTTTTTGTGGATAAGTCAAGGCATCGGTATCCTCTATAATTGGCGAGGTAACCGAGGAATACACTGAATACACACCGAGAGGAGAATTGATCAAGTTTATAGGAGCGAGTGGCTGTGAGGTTGGGATAACAAGAACACTCAAACACCCGTAAGTGGTCATAGGCAGGATCGCGATGGTATAGGGCATCAATTGGGGTGCGGAAGTGGAGGAGTTTGGTGGAAAGGAAGTTATTGAGATATACAACAGTGTGAAGGGCTTCTACCTAAAAGTTAGATGGAAGAGAGGCATGAGTGAGGAAAGAAAGCATGATTTCATTTAGTCTACGAATCATGCGTTCGGCTCTCCCATTCTGTTGGGACATGTGGGGGCACGGGAAACGGAATTGTAAACGATGGTCAGAGGCAAACTTTTTCAAAATATGTTTATCAAATTCAACCCCATGTCGCATTGAAAAGATTCGATGGAGGTTTGAAATTGAGTTTTAATGAAGTTATGAAAGTAAGAAAATCTTGTAAAGGTTTCAGATTTAAATTTTAAGAGGAATGTCAATGTACATTGTGTGTAGTCATCAATGAGGAGCATATAGTATTTGTCTCCAGATTTACAAGGTACCAGTGACATCCACAAGTTACAATGTACTAGCATCGTACCCGCGCAATGATACGGTGACAAATAGTTTCTTTTTTGCAACATGTTTTTAAGAATGTAATGATATGTTATTCGCGCGATTCAATATCACGAAAAAGTTTTAAACATGTCTGTTTTTTTCAATTTTTCTTATATTTTCTTCAACTATTTTATTAATTTAAAAAAAATTCTAAAAGAATTAAAATAAGAAAAAAGATTTATATTTATGAAATAAGGAGAGAGAAGTTAATAAGATTTTGGAAATTATGTTGATGTGGTGGATAATTTATGAAAAAAGATTTATATTTATGGGGCCAATACGATAGAGGATTCTTTCCGGTGAGCTAAGGAATCTGTTGTCACTAATTGCTAGAAAACCCACGATTGTCGTGATTGTTGGAGTTGTTGGACCGGAGCTAGTTATTGTTCTGGGATGGGCCACGATTAGGGTTGTTGTTGTCACGATGGTAGGGAGTGGCCGGAGTTTCATGAGAAGCAACGGCTACAACGCTAGAGATGAAAGAGATTCCCGAGAGTTAAAGCATGCTGCAAGAGTACAAGCCGTGTCCTATGTGGGCAGACTTTGGTTTAAGAAGGAAGCAAAGGTGTCAAACTCGATTGTTAACCCACGGACGAGTTGAAGTACAAGTCGTTGTTCATTCACCAAGGTTATCAACACCCTTTAACTGATCTACTAGTTCCTTGAGACGCTGGCAGTATGCCTCAAGGGAGGGCATTGCCTTTAGAGTCAAGTTCATGAACCCATGTTCTAAAGCGGCTGCCGGAGAGCCCTTGTTGTTGAGGAAGATGCTTTTAATGCGAGTCCGGGCTTCAAATGCAGTTGAATTGGGTTCAAGGACTCGAACCAACAATTCATCTGATAGGGTTCCGTAGATCCACTGTAGAACGATGGCATCAATCTCTGCCTAATAATCGAAGGTCGGATCAGTCTTTGCAGATGGTCTTGTACCATCAATGTGAGAGAGAACCTTGTAGCCACAAGCATGGAGTTGAAAGAGTTTTACTCATGACGAGTAGGAGGCTTTCGTTCCATCAAGGACTTAGACTTTGTTTTGGATATTAGTCGCCATGTAAACAGGATGAAGGGGGTTGGCTTTTCCGGTAGCGGTATCTTTGTCAGTCATTGTGATGAGGCGAGAAAGAAGAAGGCAGGATCGAGTTCAACCAAGAAGAGCTATAGTAATACCATGTAAAATATCAATATATTGCTTGCCCAAGAATACAATGCACATAGGATATATATGCAAGAAGATACAAGCGTAGGAGCTAATCAAGGAGCTAAACTAGGAAAGCAATAATGATAAGATCAACTAACTAAATAAAAGATAGACAACAAATATTTACTAAATAAATATATATAG
Source organism: Dittrichia graveolens (assembly GCA_038502395.1). NCBI lineage: Eukaryota > Viridiplantae > Streptophyta > Magnoliopsida > Asterales > Asteraceae > Dittrichia > Dittrichia graveolens. The sequence continues at coordinate 83,006,980 of JARJIL010000005.1, read as the reverse complement.
TCTAATACAATTAGCCCCTAATGAATTTAGTATAAGTTGGATCAGATGAACATGTCTTAATTAAATCTCAACAACATATGTGAAATAATAACTTCAGCTTACTTGATGGACAAACAGTATTCCCCAAGCATGAGATGACCTCGTTACTCCTAAAACAGCAAAAAATTGAAAGAGTAAGTCGCCCAGAATGAGCATTGTCAAATCTTGTTCTAATAAAATAATTCATGGCCAAGAAACTTACGAAATGTTATCCTTTGAAAAGGAAGCAAACAAGTTTCTACCAAAAAGAACAGAAACCTCAATATCATTAGCTTGTATAAAGAAATACATGAGAGTTTGGAGATGATACTTTTAACAAGTCATAGTTCATCTTACGTTTGCCGCATTTGACACGTTACAACCCTTAAGCTTGTGAAATTGTTGTATGACAGATCACTTCAATACAATATACAACATCAATCCTTACTTTCACAATACATAGATAATAAGTGGGTATTTGAAAAGATATGACCCACTTTGCCTATTTTACTTGTAAAAGTTTTACAGCAGATTAACTTACATGTTATCCCCTGAACTGAATATCCAAGCAGGCACACTTCCAGATAACAAGTTCCCAGTAAGATAGCTAAAACATTAAAATAGTTAATTTGTAAGGCGACACCATTATCAGGCAAGCAATGATGACAATAACTACTTATAAGCAATTATATAGTTTTATCAGTCACACAAATAGCATTTGAAGTCGCTTTGTCAGATCAACCATTTGACAATAAGTGTGGAATAGATGTACATTAGAATGAGATGCTTACATAAAGTCTGTGTCCTGTAAATTAGAGTAGCTTTCGGGAATGGATCCATTAAGCTTGTTAAAGCTGAAGTCTCTGACAGAGCAAAACAAAAATCATGGTTTTAAATCAGGAAGAACTGTGATCAATCGAATAAAATACGAAATTAACAAACAAAAAATATGAAAGTGATAAAAAAATTTGAAATTTGATCTAATTAATAGTCTTGTTAACACAGGTGTATCATACTCCACATCCCCCGTAATAAACAAATCAAAAGCAACCATATCCAGACCTTTTTTTCACTATCACGCTTCATGCATCAGCACTTCAAAGAAGACATTGTTAATTTGTGCCTTACAAAAAAATACTAGTGTTACAAGAACCTATTGGGTTGCATTCAAAGATGAAATTGGATTTGGGTTTTGTGAGGCTAATTAGAATTAAAGGGGTTAATTCTTAATCACCTACAAGGTTTTGAGTGTACATCAAAGTCATAGTTATGGATTTGTTTTTGGAACATAAATTATGGCTATTTATTATGCATTATATGGAAACATAGTTAGAGTTAAAAACTAATAGAATCCATTTTATACATATATTTCATAGCTGTTATCCCCTAGTCTGACCCTTTTATCGCAAATAAAGCCTGATTATATCTTAAATTTGCTCATATTAGGTAAACGACGGGTTTGGACGAGATTGTAATTTGTAAATGAAAACGGGTGAAAAATGAAGAAATTGATGATTTTTAATGAAGCACGGTCATGCTCTATTATAAGGCACGCACATGCTTAATAAATCCAAGGCCCACACTACACACTCGCTAGGGTGCACCGGCAACACCACCTGCGCACAAGCATGGCCGTGCTTTGTTAATGCGCACGGCCATGAGTCAGCATTTATTTCTATATTTAAACTCAAATTTGGGTTTATTTTTGGGGGATTCTTTTTGCGCCTTTTGGAGGCCGGCCTAGGGCTGCTTCCAAAGCACCCTAGGTCAGGTTTTGAAGACTTTGAAGATGGAGAAGCTTTGAGAACCAAAATCATTCGTCTCAGCTAATCCGATTATGCGTTTTCTCTCTTATCGGTACCCGAATCACTATATTTTATCCTTTCTTATATTAGATATCTATATTACTGTTTTCCAGACCCATTTGGGATGTAATTGAGTATTCTTCATGGATTCTTAGTCTAGGATCGAAGATCTGGCTTATGTTAATGATCCGGTTTGATTTCCATTCGTACAGGTTGTCGTTCCGAGTTTAATCTTAGGGATTTAGGTTTTATGTTATTAGACCCTTAACCATATGTCTATGTATGGATTCTTTTGGTTGAATGATGTTTATTCATATGGCTGATTGATTGCTTTGATTCTTGGATTTATTGATTATGTTTCCGAATAATGGTTTTTGATGTGTTTAATGAGAGATGGTTAGTTTACAACTTGAGTCATTGAGTGATTATCATGAGACATTGAGAGATTATTCAAGGACTATGACTTAGACCCAAGAGTAGTCAAGTCAACGAATCTGTGTGCCATATGTTATATGATCAGAGTTTAGGACATACCTGATTTAACTGCAACTTGTGTGTGTTTGGTTAATAGTAGTATTAGTGTTGCTTCTGTGTGATGTTAGATCTAATGTCTTTGAGTAATCATGTGAGTGTTTTGATCATGAATTGGTTTAGAATGCAACCTTGTTTGTGACATCGAATATTAGATTGATCCGATCTATTAAGTTATTAACGACCTTGATCGCTTAATTGGAGTGATCGAGTAATTGGTGATCATAGCAGGGTTAGGTTAGGTTTGTGGTAGCGAGTAGTCGTACAAAAATGCCATTTATCTAGGTGTGCACCTGATGACCATTAAGGGCATGGTTTAAACCTATTCATAAAGAGTTTTGCATTAAGAGTTGATTATATGGTTCTACTTAATCATGGTTGACCAATTCGGTGATTAGAGCTATATATCAAGATAACATATGACCGTTTGGGCTTGGGTGTCGACTTTGTGAAACTTTGTTTGAAAGCTCGGAGATGTGAATATTATGTTGCATACTTGTTAGGTTAAGTTAGGTAACTTAATTAGGTTTAATTGATTTATGTTAATTTTTCGTTTCTTGGTTATAATTAATTAATTATCTACCCAAGCATGTTTCTAGGTAAACTGTTAATTAAGGTTTGTTATTGAATATACACAGTTCTCTGTGGGTTTGACCCGACTTAACCATTTGCTATATACTACTACGGGGTATACTTGCGTCTAGTGTGATTGTCTACTGGTGAGTTGGTTTTATAAATGAATAAAACTTGCAATCACAAGACACATCAAAACCATACTCCACTTATATGAAGGGTGATAAAATTTGGACCATTTCAAAAATAAAAGAAATCAAGCATCATGTAAGGATTCACAACAGATGAGATATGCCTAAAGAAACCGACCAACTCATGTTATAAACTAATGTGTTTTATGAAATTGTTCCATACGTATGCTGCTAGCCTTGCAATGACAGCTGAGCATCATTAATAATTTAAAGTAAAGATAAAAATTACTAACAAGACTTTGAGTTCCTTTGAAGCAAGAGAATCTGGTAACTTTCCGATTAGATTGCAACTCCTCAAGATCCTGGTAAGACTAAACTTTCAGTACACTAAAAAAACGATAGTAATCTATTACGAAGCAGTTCAACTCACAGGGTCTTATAAGATGTTGTGTTACTAAATGGTGGACAAGGCGCTTCTGGTCCTCTCAAGTCGCTGATTCTCCTGCATCTCTTATTCAGTCAACAAAAAGTCGCGATAACAATGGCAAGCAAATCAAAAACACTAAATGTAAGGAATTACTGACAAGTCTGACAGATTTGCCAAAAGAGTAATGCTAGGAGGTATTGGGCCCTCCAATCCACTGGCCTGGATCCTTCTGCCATTCAGAAACTTAAATTTAAATCTAACTGCTATATACAACAATTGGAAAATGGAACAGCAGGCAAATGTCTCACAAGCTCTTGAGACTTTTCCATTCCCCTATGAAATCAGGGATCTTCCCAGAGAAATTGTTACTACCAATCCGACTGTGAAAGAAAATAGCAAATTACATGTGAACGAACATATAAAGAAAAATCACATTAAACCAGAGAGAGAACTCACAACTCTTTCAAAGTGATCAGTTTTGCAAAGGATGCAGGCAACTCCCCGGAAAAAAAATTGGAATTTAGAAAGCTACATAAAGAAAATGAAACAATTGCGTACAAAGTCAATAGGATTATGAGATACAGAAAGTATCAACAACAATACCAACAAAATTCATCAAGTCTTACAATCTCTCAATGCTTGAAAGATTCCCAAGTTCTTCTGGAATAGTTCCAGACATCATATTGTCCTCCACAGTTCTAGTTTACAAAATAATTGAAGTCATAAACAGCAAAAGGGAAGTTACAAGATTTAGCATTATATATATGTATACATGTATATATATATAGGGGAGGGTTCAAACGAAAATTATTTTTCGTACGAGAACTGCAAGAACCAATCTTAAATTAATCAATGGCTAAGATTTTTTGGTGGCTCACTAAAGTTTCATTAATGACTCATTAATGGCTTGTTAATGACTTATTAATTAGGGTTATTTAGGGAAAATCAAGACTCGTAGATTAATGACAGCTTACCCAGACGCAATTCACGGTTGAGTAAATATACAAAATACCAAAATACCCCTATTAATGAGTCATTAATGGTATTAAAAACGGTTCTCGCAGTTTTCATATGAAAACCATCTCTCATTTGAACCCTCATGTGTGTATATTATATGAATAGTAAAAAAAAGTTTTACAAAGTTGTCAATGTAGTGATGTTTCCTAGTTCCTTTGGGATTGATCCAGTCAACCGATTCCCAATAAGAGAACTGCAAACAATAAAGAGAAACCCATGTAAGAGATCGTAAAATAGGCACAAAAACTGAAACTTTTTACTCATTTTATATTCTTAGGTTAAAGAATTACACATAGAGAAAGAATTCGTACACGTTTAAAAGCCGATCCATGGAACCCCATTCTGGAGGAATGGTACCGTTAAGAAAGTTACGAGTTAAGTCTCTGCAGGGATCAAATAAACAAGTCAACTACTAAATAAATTCAAACAGACAATGGAAGTTAACGAACAGCAAAACAAGATTGTACAGGTTTTGGAGGTAAGGAAGATTGACGAGTTCTGGTGGGAGAGTGCCTGGTAAGCTTTGTCCTTTAAGACTTCTGCAACTCGTACAACAAGCAATTACTGTTCATTCAAATAAGGAGGGGAAGTAATGAAAAGGCAGGGGGGAAGGAAGGAATGAACGAAGGGGAATTTTATTTAAAATGTATTATGAACTATAAATCATTTTTACTTTTTATTCTAGTAACCACGTTATATAACTAACCAGGAGAAAAACCAACGTTTAAAAAATAATACAATATTAAATAACTATTAACCTTGACTTTGTTTATTATTATTACAAAATAAACCAAGCACAGAGAACTGTCTTCGTTGAAACTTGAATTGTATTTTTGGATCTGAATGAATTGACTACATTCTTAGAATATAAGTAACATTACTAACTTTATTACCTAAAATAACATTCGCTTTAACAACATGTCAACCAAGTCTGGTAAATTGTAATCTTGTTCCGTTATAGAGGCGATTAGATTGGTCAATATTACGAAGCAACATTTCAAGCACGTCAACCTTTAAAGTTAATTTGTGACATAGAAAACCCAATACTTTTATTAAATTCAAAATGTCAGGTGAGTGTAATGATACTTTAAAGTTATTAGATTCTTCGGTAGAATAAATAATTTCTGAACTGAAATATAATACATCATCCGCATTTATCTTTGATGTCATGAAATCATTTATAAGCTCAACCTTATCATTTGTTGGAACCAAAATTGATCTTTCATGTGTTTGTTGATAGAGTGACATATGAAATTATATATCCATACATTTACTAGGAAATTATATATCCACAGTTGTTTCCGGTGCAACGCACGGGCTATTAAATTACTAGTTAATTATTAATTATCAATTCAATATGATCACGTCCGAGGGATATATGAAATTAGTTATTGATTATGAATTTATGATGATGAGATGAAGACTTGCAAACTTTCGATATCGAAGCTCAAAAAAGAATTGAGAAAGATTGTGGGGGCTACTAGAGGTAAGTTAGGTAGTTTTAAGGAATTTAAGTTTTCCAATGGCTTTTGTTATTTCATATTAACAAATATATATATATATATATATATATATATAGGGGAGGGTTCAAACGAGAACTGCGAGAACCAATCTTGACCGTTCATTTTGGATAATGGAATTCATGGATGAAGAGCGTGGGGGGATTGAGTGTGGCAGGGTGCATGTAAGGAATTCATGGGTGGGCAATCCAATTGAAGAAGGGGAAATTGGACGGCTAAGATTGGTTCTCGCGGTTCTCGTACGAAAGATAGTTCTCGTTTGAACTTTTGCCTATATATATATATATATATATAATTTAAAAGCATACATGGTGGAGAGGGTACCCGCGGATATCAAATTTTAAAATACGAACTTGTCCCGTGTTCAATGGGTATCCTAGTTTCAGGTTACGGGTTTTTTTGTTTTGGTTCATGCGGGGCAGGTTGGCTTTTCGGTTTTTTTTAACACCCCTACTAGCAGGTCATCATGTTTCTCAATACACTAAATAGTAGATTTAAAAACTTCAGTAAATCAAACATTAGTTTTTAATAATAATTTAGTGTTAAAAATAAGTCAAAATTAAAAAAATTACCTTGTACATGCCAAACAAGTTTCCCAATACACTATAGTACATATTTTGAAACTTCAGTACATTAAGTGGTAGTTATCAAAGTTGGATATACACAATAGCAAAATGTGACAACTTCAATGTATTTTCGAAAACAAAACCCTATGATAAAGTTTTGCAACTCCAAAAATTGGGCAAAAGAACTTCAAGAGTATCCGTATCTAAGTATTAGATAGAAGGAAACAAAAGATGACTCATTTTGGTATCAAGTTCAAGTCTTCTATCATCACGGATTAACATTCACATTAAATGGCGAGATATTAACACAAAACACAAGAAATTCAAAGCAATCTAAGTCATGTTAGAACTGAACCGCTCAAGTTGGCAAACTAAACCGATGTTCTCACATTTAACCTTGAATCATACCAACATATATCATAGGTGTATCCGGACTCTGTAGTTCCGGCTATAAATCTTGAAGATCAAGATGACAATGTTGCCAGCAACGTCCACAGCGACAAAGAGCACAAATGTCCATGTGAAAAACCTTAAAAATAAAAGCTCTTGGACCGTCGCATAACCAATTGAAGGTTCTTCAAGCTTTCAATGAAAGGTAGCCCGTATGACCAGCACAACATGTCGATCGGGAAATAATTGGGAAGAAGAAAAAGAAAAATTCCGTAAGAAATCTAGGTTTGTAGTTTTTTTTAAGGTGTATTTCTAGTTATATGCGATTTATTTTTTTATGTATTTCTTTTAAGTTAATTGAATTTTAAATTTATTTTTCTTATATTTATTAACAGGGGATGATTTGTGCACTATAATCTTTTACCATACACGACAAAAAGTTATTTTTTGAACCATTATATCCTTAAACTTGTGGATAAGATGAATCGATAGTGGGTTGGTAGGGATAAATTTTTTTTAATTGTTATGTGTTTAGCAAAATTTGCTATGTACAAATCATCATCCATTTTATTAGTTGGGTGTGACCCAAAATTTGATGTAAACATGAAGTGGATATATTGTTGATGTGTGGTGAGTGTGAAAAATAACATGATGATATAATAATGAGTAGTATAAAATGTAGAATGGGATAATTGTCAAGACTCTTACAGAGAATAAGCAAGTTAGAAGTTATATTTTAAACATTTTGTATGTTATTAATAACACATAAGTCAAACTAGGTAAATAGAACCGCGCTTTGCGGCGGAATATATGTATATGCAAGTTTTTAACGATTTATTTATAAAAATTGTAAATGATTTGTTATGTCCGTAAAATTTAAAGAATATTATATCTTATTAAAAGTAGTAATGATTTTAAAATAAACGAAAAGAAAAAAAGCAAAACAATTTAATTTGATGTCAAAAGATAAAAAAAACTAATAGAATAATTGCTAATTAAGAAAATATGGAACCGATAAAAATAAAAGAAAAAGAAAAAGGAAAACCCAAAAAAGAAGAAAAGAAATATTAGGCGGGGAAAATGGGTTAAAAATGAAGGCTACGTGGTTTGAACGTGCTAACTAACTAAGCTGGAACAATTTTGTTAAAATGAATAGAACAGTAAATATATAATATATATGCTTCAGGCGCATTTTAAAAAAACCCAGTTACGAACAGTATTTTTGATGCGTGATAATATATTTATAATATAATACTGCTGATAAAATATATCATTGTTTTTTTCTTAACAATCCACTCCAAAACAATGTAACACAACTTTTTAGAAGCCACCTGTCGAGTCAAATTTCAACAGTAAAATGGTAAACTAAAAAGGTATATTCCGCTAAAAATAATTTTATAAATTCTATTTTATTCTACTAAAATGTAATATTTTCTAATCTTAATGATGTACGTAATCTATTAGTTCTTTTTCCTGTTTTCCTTTTTTAATTTTTACACTTATTTTGATATAGTAGGTATGACGATAATTATATAGAAAAATATAGTAGGATAATATAGAAGCTCTCGTTCGTCTAATTAATAGGTCATTGTGACGTATGAAAAAAACCTATTATTAATCATGCAGTTATAGAATGAATTATTCCATAATAAATGCAATTTCTTCAATTTTATTTCATGTGGTTAGTATTATTTTTTCTAATTCCCCCATGATATGAAATAAAATTTTATTATTTAATCTACTTTTCTTTTAAGAGATTGTATTAACATTAAAAGATTTACTAAAAAAGATATTTTCCATAATAATCTTAATTAGGCTTAAACCTTTTTATGCTTAGCGAATCTTCTAATAAACTATTGAGTTACATACTTTTCATTAAATTATTAGCTAACTTAAAGTTATAGAGAGAGAAGTGTTTGTATAAAATATAAAAATTCGAAATACTATTTTTAAATAAAAATATATAAATAAAAAAATATTTTCTTTTTCTTTATAGATGTGTTATATAATGATTATTCCAATAAAACAAATATGATAATGAAATACAATGAACCATTTAATTTCACTATCCATTATAAACTAGTGTTATACTCATGCAATACTCGAGTACGTACGTAAATAAACTTATTATATTTAATACTTTTATATATACTCTTTTAAAAAATATAAAATTATATTTCACATCTAAAAGTTTTTAGTGTAATATTAATGTGTTTCTCATGTTTATTAATATTATTAAAAGTAATTTTTATGTAATGGATAAATAAAAAATCACCCTTATCATATATATATATATATATATATATATAATTCTTTAATTTTTATATTGATTGATGCTCATTATTTAAATTGAGTTCTAGTATGATATTAATTTTTAATTTTAAGTTGGTAGATGTACGTTTATCCATTACGCTTAAATACAAATGTTTAAAATTTTTACAACATCAGGCTACTAAACCGTTACAGATTAATATAATATATTCTTAATAATATTTTGAGTGCATCAACTATTTAACATACACATTGGATCATTATAAATCTTATCTATTTTTTATATAAAGTTTATCGTAATAGAACAAAATTTTAAAAAATAATATATTTTTATTTCTTGTATTGAAAGACCAATAAATCAATGATTATATTGACTATAATACTTAGGGGAATAAATATAAAAAACATATAAATTGTTTCAAGAATTACTTACTCAATTCTATTGATGAATAACAAAAATTTAAGAATATGCTAATTTTTAAAAATATCAGGGTAATAGATTTTTGTTATTTTAAAAATATCCTTTTATGTATACGGATGCACGTCATAATGGTTTTTTAAATTCTTTATATAAAATAGGTTTTTTATTAATCATTGCTATATATGTATATATATATATATGTGTGTGTGTGTGTGTGTGATTCTTTAACTTTTAAATAGATTAATGTTCATTATTTGAATTGTGTTCTATTATAATAATATTTTTTAATTTTAAGTTGGTATATCTACGTTTATACATTATGCTTAAATATAAATTTTTAAATATTTTACAACTTCAGGTTACTAAAGCATTACAGATTAATATAATATATTATTAATAATATTTTGAGCGCCATCAACTAGTTAACATACACGTTAGTTCATTATAGATCTTATTTATTTTTTTATATAAACTTTATCGTAATAAAACAAAATTTTAAAAAATTCTATATTTTTAATTATTGTATTCGAAGACCAATAAATCAATGATTATATCGATTATAATACGTAGAGAGAATAAATATAAAAAACATATAAATTGTTTCAAGAATTATTTACTCACTGCTATTGATGGGTAACAAAATTTTAAGAATATACTATTTTTTTAAAAATGTCATCTTACGATAAAATTTATACCCAAATGTAGATAAAAATGAAACGGTTGCAAATATATAATTATTTTTCTCTAAACAAAATATATCACAAGTTATTAAACATAATGTACCTCACAATTAATTACATTAATATATAGTTTTCATAAAACTCCCTCACAATTCATCATACCTCCCTCACACGTTTCTCTGCTTTCTACCAATCACAACTTTATCACTTGTTCATGTTACATTTACATTCATCAATTACGTTATCATTTTTTGTCACATCAAATTTTCTCTCAACTCTGCCAACTATATATATATATATGTATATATATATACCTTGTCCATACAATTCATTTGTCATTTCATTCTAACCAAATAAACACACCCAACAGTTAGAAACGTACATCGAGTGGAATACATCATTAGAACAAATATGTCATTATCCATGCTTCTTAAAAAACATGTAAGATTTTTAAACTTTGTTATGTTTATAATTGTGAAAAATAATTTAAATGTTAGGATTGCTAGAAAAAGAAAAAAAAATCTACATTTGTAAATGTGTAAGTCTTTTTAAAAGTTCAGACTTTTAAATGTGTAAGTTTAGTAATAAATAGATAATTAAAGAAGTTTATACTTAAAGCGTGGACTATTGTACCTTAAAAATTATTTTCAAAATTTTCACGATTAAAAGTGTGAAAGATAATTTGTCCATACTAATAAATATGATTTTAACAGTCAATTTACACACTTTCAAATATAGAGATTTGATAGTTACACTCTTTCAAATGTAAAATTTGATAGAAATTAGTAACATCTGATTTTTTCACACTTGATTGTCATTTCGATGATTCTAAATGTATTTATATTAATAAAATAAAACATGAATAATTGACTATCTTTTTTGTAATGCGTACAAATGACAATAAAATGACACAAAAACAGCATAATTACAACTTTGATAAGTAATAACATCATATACAAAATCTCTTAATTAACTGAACTAAACCTCTTTTTCTTAATAGTAATTAATTAAAGAGTAATCTTTTCCAAAACGTATTTAACTTTACACAAATTGCTATTATGTGTATATTAAATTCAAAAGTTTTTATTATGTATATCAACATTTTATTTTATTGATATTGTGTGTACTTTGATTACATAAAAAAGAAATTTAATTTTACAAGTTTAATACATATAATAGCAACAAATTAAAAGTCTAATAGAAATAATAAAATATCTTATATATAGTCTGATACATACACTAACAAAAGATGTAAAATAAATATATATAAAATATATAACTTTACTCTTAGTTAATTAAACTGATCGATCATCCAGAGAGAATATATAAGGGAAGCTATATATAACTTACATGCTAGTGACATGGCATATTGTCCCGTTTGATTCACAGCTGCTGCAAGTGACGTTATTTTCGTATGTTCGATTGCTAAGAGTGTCGGCCCAACTACCCACCAAATCACTACATGGATCCTCTTCCAAATCCCAATCTTTACCCAACTTCCTTCCGATCTCCCTCAGTGCATTCACTGCATATATACATATATATATATATGCAACCAAAAACAAAATATTAATTAATTAATTAATATTCAATCTGGAGAATTTGATCATATATATAATAAACCTTCTTCGGAGGGAAGACGAGTTGTGTTGATGGATGCAGAACCTGCAAATGGGAGCAGCACAACACATAGATTGATGATGATGAATAACATTATATATATATATGCTTCTGTATAATTATAAATATTTGTACTGGCTGGGTTCGTATTATATGTATATATATAATATAGATCTCATTAATTATCATACGTACAGTTGGAAAATAGATAGATAGATATTCTGCGAAGACGAAGACTTTAGTACGATTTATGGCCGGGTCTTCAATTTCTGCCTATATATTTCATAAGAAAAATGATATATCCTCCTACTATTTCTTTCTACTTCATCTTTCTACTCATCATAAGATGACATGTGTACTTCACTAATTCTCTTTCCTCACCTCCTCTCTTGATTTTGACACTTGTCTTAATCAAATGAATAGGAGGATAAGTAAAAACAAAAAGTAGGAGAATATATCATTTCTCATTTCATAATTAAATATCAATGTCATCCTGGTCAATGTCAGTAATTCATTATTCATGCAAACAACTTGCATGATTAATTAGTTTCTTTCTATAGTAGTACTTTTGTCCCCGTCTAATTAATGTGACAAATTAATTAATAAAAAAAAATAGTAATAATAATAATGTACACAATAGCAAAAGGATAGATATACACAATAGCAAAAAGTGACAACTTTGATACATTTTTAGATACTAAACCCTTAAAAAATGCAAATTAACTAATTAAGTACGTTACGAACTAATTTGTTATATATTGTCTAATTAATCTGATAAGCAAATCCGATTGTTAATTATTAATTAGTAGCTGATTTCTTCGTTGCATTAATTGCAGAATGTAAACTTTCTTGCATGTAAATTAAAAGGGTTTATTTCACAAAATAGTAATCAAGTTTGAAAAATATTTCATTAAGGTTATTTACCAATGATCTCTTGGCCTAGTGGTTAAGAGGGAGGTGGAAGGCAAAGCCTTCTTTGGAGTTCTGGGGTTCAAACCCAGGCAAAGGCGTTTAATTACTAAATTGGCGCGTGGCTTGGGGCTTGCATACTGCCCTATATGGATGTCACTGCGGACTCAGCCCACTAACATACTAACATAACTTCGCTGTTCAAAAAATAAATCACCAAGGTTATTTCATAAAAGGGGGTGACTGATCTTGGTATAATACATTTTAAACTTGGTTACTATTATGTGATTTTTTTCCCTAAATTAAAACCTAAGGCTATGTTAGGATTCATGAATCAAAGAATGAAATATAGATCATTCTATTAGAATGAGAAAAACGTGTTTATTAGTTAGTTAGGAATGGAATGAACCATTCTATAAGGAATGTCATTGCCTTATTTTTAATTCTAGAGATAAAGGCAGTGTTTGTTATGATGGAAAGAGAAAGGGAATAAAAAGGGTCATTCCATCCATTTATTAAAAAGGTGTTTGTTTACCAACAAGGAAAGGAATGAAGCATTACAAAGGTAATGCCATTCCTCCTATTTCATTCCTCCCTTTACCCATGTTTTTTGTTCATTTCATTTGTAAATGAGATAGAAAATAACCAATATGCCCCAATAACTAACATACATGATCATGTCACTCTGTTCCCGCATATTTATTTATGCCCCAATAGTCGACTACTAAAGAGTCATCAAACTCGAAAAATCAAAGAAACTCGATTGGTACAATCTCAATTTTGATTTGATTATGTGATAATTGATAAGAGATTAAAAAACAGAGTTTCCAGACAAAAACTCCATAGATTATGGATTGCTATTATTAGGTTGACATTATATATTAATGATAATCTCGTAGTTTTGATATTTATCAATTTTTTTAAGATGTGTAAAGTGTATTTAAAATAAATTTTTATATATGAAATTATTTAAATTTAAGTTATATCTATTTTTATTACATGAGCATTTTGGTCATTGTTTATTTATTTTATTTCATCCCAATGTCTATTTCTCTACCAAATATACTGCAGTAATAATTCATTCCATTCCGAAAAAGCAACAAAACATGCGGACGAAATGGTAATGAACTATTTTATTTCTTTGTCCATTCTATTCCTTTGTCTATTCCATTTCTTTGTTATTCCTTTCCATCCAACCAAACATACCCAAAGTGTTTTTTACTCGTTCCTTCTAAGAATAAAATGAAAATTTATAATTATGTAATCTTTTTTTAATTTTACAAACCTAATTATAATTTTAAAAAGTAATATTTTTCATAATTTACCATAATGATATTTTTATTAATCCTCTTTATGCTTCATTTTTGTATGCTACAAAAGAAATCATTATAGTTTTTATTAAATTATGAACTAACGTACTGCAAGTAAAATATATATCTAGAAATATCTATATAACATGAAATTTTGATACAAAAAATTACTGTCAAACTATAATATATTAATGAAAAATTACTTTTTAAAATATGTTATATGATGAAATTTCATTCTTCGCGCAAACCAAACACGATAAAGGAAGCAATTGATCATTTCATTTCACCACTCATTCTATAACCTCGTCTATTCCATTCATTTGTTTTTCCGTTCCGTTCAACTAGACACACCCTAATTTAGTAGCCAAAGAATAATTAATTACGATCGCTTTATCAGTCTAAAAGTTTCAGACTGTAATTAGCCATTGAAAATGATCAATCAATTTTTTGCTTAATTAATTTCTTGAAGAATTGATATATATATATATATATATATATATATATATATATATATATATATATATATATATAGGTACGTAGATCATATATGATCTTCTTCTATATTTCACCTCGATCTCTTATATCTTGCTCAAATGAGATTTGGTTATGTGGTTATTTTTTGAAGAATCAAAACAAAATGGTGATTAAAAGTAAGTTAATATATATAATTTCAAGTTATCTTCTTAGAAACAAAATTTTTTGGTTAACAAGAAATTACCACTGATCATGATATATTCATGCGGTGTAGTAACTAACTATATATACCTGGGTTAAATTAGTTAGCAAACTGTTTAGAGAATTTTTTTAACAGTAACAAAAGGTAAGCTCGAAGAAAGTTTCGGTTTGATCATTATCTCCCTGGCAAATCAAATATATTATATTAAAACTCTAGCAAGATATTAAAGACAAAAGAGTTTTACAATTGAAAAGGAGGGTTATATATAATATAACATGGACCAAACTAAAGATTTACAATTAGCCCTAAATATCATATATGTAAATTTTTTAGCCCACTTAATTATCGATTCTTTAACTACCGAATGCTGACTCACTCACTCACCGTGATATTACACCAATCCAACAACCATCGCCACACCTTTAATGTTTCTTGACATGCATAAAATAATTCTCAAGAAAATTTTAAAAAGTCTTTAAATATGGGTCTATAATTAAATGATATTTCCTATTCAAAAAAATAATTTAATAGTATTTAATGAACGAAATAAAACTGAAAAAAAACAGTCGGTTGAACGCTTTCTCGATCATAGTAAGCTGTCAACATATATTTATTACATCTCCAAATTAATATCAAAAAGAAAAGTCAAAGAGAATATTATTATACGGAGCAAAGTTAAGAATATTTTAATATTGAAAATTTCATATATATATATATATATATATATATATATATATATATATATATACACACTAGCAAGATACCCGCGTAATACTACGGCGGCAAATAATTTCTATTTTACATCATGTTGCTTTTAAAAATGTAATAATATGTTGCTTTTAAATAAATAAAAAGTTAAAATAAATTAGGAGAGAGAATGAAATGGTTAAAAATGGGTATTTTAAAAATTAAAGTAAATTAGGAGAGAAAATGAAATGGTTAAGAAGTGGTATTTTAGTACATTCACGTTACTTAAAATTAAGAGTTTTTAAGTTTATAAATATATTATAAAAAAGTAAGATATATATATATATATAAACAGTTCTCGTTTGAACTCTCCCTCTATATATATACAAAATTTTAAATTACACAACAAAGTTTGAAACTATATTAAATTATCTATCTATCTTTATCTTTAATCTTTATTTTTAGTCTTTTCTTTATTTTTATTATTTAATTTCTAATTATTTCTCTAATCTTTAATCTTTATCTTTAAATTTAATCTTTAATCTATATTAAAAAAATAGGATTATGTTGTCATCATCTTATTTTTAGAATATTTTTCACTAATAATGTCTATTTATTTTCTTAAATGTCTTTCAATTAATTGTTTTTACATCAAAAATCTTCAGCATTGCATATTGTTCAAGAGTGTCATTTTTAAATGATTTAGTTTACTAACATTAATATATTTTAACAACAAAAATTTATTCAAAACATTTAATTGATATATTTTTTTCGTGGTTATTTATTTAAACACGTAGACCAGCATGATTAAACTAAAACATTGAATTTTGATTATATTATTTATATTATTTTGATTATACGTTTGTTATTTATTCATATCTTTTATATAAAAAATAATATTGGTATAGAATACAAACAATATTCTGAACTTTCATTATTGTGATTTTTTTTGTGTGAATTGCAATTATTCTACTATAAATGTTAGTACTGTTCAATACGAGAAACATTCAAAATTTATTTTAATCATCCCCTGTGTTTATACACGGAATGTTAATCTAGTATGCATTAAAAGAATAGGATTATGACATCATCAAATTATTTTTAGAATGTCTTTTACCAATTAAAATCTACTATTTTAAAATGACTTCAAATTATTCTTAGAATTTTTTTCATTAATCATCTTTATTTATTTCCTAAAATGGCTAACAACTATAAACACAAATAAATGAGTATATCAATTTTCTTTTTCATCTTTCGATTTTCATGAAATTTTTTTATTTGTTTCTGATATATGAATTTATTATAAGTTTATGATTTCACATCATAAATATATAAAATTTACATAAACAATCCCTGTGTTTATACACGGGATGTTAAGCTACTTATAAATAAAAGAATAACATACATTAAATTTTTTATACGATCTTAACCTTTAATTTAATTAAAAATTTTAATTGCTAAATATTGACCGTACATTTTCTTGATCAAAATCAGATTTCACGTTTTACTTTAATTCAAATTAAAATTATTAGATAAATTTCTTATATAACCTTATTAACTCTTAAAATATCATATTTTTCACCGTAATTTACAAATATCAATTTTACTTTTTATAACATTTTAAATTTTCATATTTAACCAAACTCGTAAGTTTATCATTTTAAAATATTTTATAATTATTTAAATTTTATTTTAATTATAACTAATAAAGACTTAACGTTATCACATAACTGTAATAATAATTATCGATGACTTGGACAAGAAAAACAATCACGTCTCTTTGTATCAAGATACCAATTTTCTTCCGTCATGTCTGTCATCAACCTCACGTCGACGCTTCCATAACTGGTCTTTATGTTGATGTTATCTCTCAGACATTTTTTAAAATTCTCATTTCTTTCGTGTTTTATAATTATTTAATATCTTTTCATTAATGTTAAATAATTATCATTTTTAACCAACTTATGTATCACATGAGCACTTAATCACTATGTGCTAATAGCAATAACCTGAATGTTGTTAAATTCCTTCAACGACTTTTGCAATGAAAAGCGGTCGTTACTATATCGCCCATTGCTATGTCTAAAATTGTTGCTAAAGTTCTCCAAGTCGTTGCTAATTAGCAACGAATTTCAATTTCGCAATGAATCAACAGACTATGACTTTTGTAAAGAATCATTTCTTTTGTTTGGTATGACTAGAAATTCAATAGAGAATTGTTCATTTTTACATATTACATAACTTATGAATTGAATTAGCAGACTATGATTTCTTGTTGAATTTGAATCTCATTTTCTAGTTTTTCTACTTAACAACTCAAGGGATGGTTTAAGATTCTCCAACTCATAGGTGTACTACGTAAATTGTTCTAAGTTTTCTACTTAACAACTCATTGATATTGTATGGTTGCAGGGAACTTCACAGTTATGGGCTTATTGGAACTAGAAACTGAAATATGGGACCTTGATATTGTTGTACGTGGACCATGATCAGTGTACTCAAAATAGAGAAACAAAATGAGAATCAAAGTTGTCAAAATAGATGAGAGAAAAATACCTTATGGTTGGGAGGAGGAGAAACGGAAGTCGCCGTTGTCAAAACCGCTGCTGGTTTTCGAAGGAGGCAGAGAAACGGAGGTCACTGCTGGATATTTTCACCGGCATGATGAAACGCCGCTGGAAGAAGGCAGGAAGGAGATCGTCGGTTGGGAGGAGGTTTCCAGCGCGAAAGAGGCGAAGACCGGGGAAAGAGGTCGGCTAGGAAGGTCTATGCCCTAATTCTCCTTGTTTTTGTAATTCCCTAGAGAATTAAATGGTGGATTCCCGCCCCCCCCTAACCAAATAAGGTAATTCATTTTCATTTCTATTCCCTCCCTTTAATTTGATCTCTCTACCGAGGTGATGGAGGACGGTGGTGATATACTTCATTACAGTTAATAATAATAAATAAACTAATAGAATAAAATAACAAAAAATATGAACAATAATAATCATAAAATAACAAAAAAATTAAAGGTGAACTCTTAACTTGTTATTGCAAAACAAAAAAAAAATACATTAAATGTTTCTTTTTAGCAACTTTAATGTATTAATACCAACAAAGTTTATTTTGTTATACAGAATATTGCAATAGGTATACTTCATTACTATTTTGGTGTACATAACCCTTAAAAAATTCAAATTAGATTATAAAAAGTTTTATAATTATTTTATTATATATGTTAGTACTATTTAACACTATAAATATTTAAAATTTATTTTAACTATCCACATGTTTATACACGAGGTGTTAAGATAGTACATATTAATAGGAAGAGAAGGCATTGAAAAAGCTATCTGAATGATATACACAAGGGTAATTTGGTAATTTTGTATTAAATAACATGGCAGATAATAATTTAATAGATTGAATTATATTTAAATTAGGTATTTGGATATACATAAAACTTTTATGGTTTTAGAAGGATATTGATGTAGTTTTAAAGTTTATAACAACATATGTGTAATTTAGAAAGTTTGCTACAATATATATGAAATTCCCCATTATTTGAAAAGTATGCTTGACGAACTCACAATATTATCGATTTACCAGAAATTAAATTAAAATTATACTCTTCTTTGTGTAAATTTCTTACTAAGAAGGTGATTGTAAAAAAAACACTCATCTTTTTTTAATCTTCTTACCTTCCTTGAGCCTCCTAGCTCAACCCCCGTTAACACCCTTTTGTTTTATCTTCTTACATGCCTTGTAGCTCCCCTGCATTCACACCCTTTTTTTTCCTCCACCCACACGCTTTGTCGCTTCAGGCTCTCAGCACCCCTCCATCTCTCTTGCTCCGGCTATCACACGCAAGCTTCTCATGTCATCGCTGGCGGAAGCACCATCCTCAGAGAAGACTCATATGAGAAGGATGTCGTCGCCCATGTTATGGTCCAAATACTTCAAATCGTGAAGCACCGTCTAGAAAATTATTGTAAAGTGTCACATTCTCCCTCGCCAAGAATTTTAATTCCTTTCAAAGTGGGATGAAATCTACTTTCCTTTATACGGTGGAAAGTTTTCCTTCCCAAAGATTCTAATTTTTATATTAAATTATTAAAGATTCTTTTCAACCAAACACCCTCTTAGTACCAACCAATATCATTGTATACATTTTTCAAAATTTACCAATGTTTGAGGCTAGTTTAAGAACATGTGCGTTTCATTAATTTCCTAGTTCATGTGTGAAGGAGAAAAAATAGGCCTCCTAATACTATGTTATCTGTATACCAATAACTATAGTCCCGTCAACACATATTACCCACATTAATATCAATATTTTGATTCTTAGAAGAATCTTTGTGGTTTTTTCCTCACAAAGTTAAAGCCTCACTTAGATTTTCTTATTTCTTCAAAAAAAAAAATTCTTTTCATGATTTTCACTACGAGATACGTGCTTGGAGTCATAATTTCTAAAAATTATAACTAATAACAATGTGACAAACTTAAGTTACGTTGTTTACTGTTTATAGTTGAGTTTTGATATTTTGCACTTTCTTTTTATATTATACTAGTATTTTACCCGCGTGATGCGGCGGGGTAAAATAGTTTCATTTGCCGACATGTCAATTCAATATGTTATTTGTGATGTTGCATGATAGAATATAAAACTTTTTGAAAACTGTAAGTATTAATTATATATTTAAATTCTGACAGTTTTTTGTAATTAACTTTTTGACAGTTTTAAAGTATTAATTATGTATTTAAATTCTGACAGTTTTATGTAACTAAATTTTTGGACAGTTTTAAAGTGTTTAAAATCATTGCTTGAACATATTGTAAATAATGCTATTTGAATTGTACTATTTTAAAAGTGTTAAGATTGTTGCTGGAAGTTATTATAAAGTATGTTATTTTACTTGTACTACTTAACTTAAAAAATTATTTTAAAAAAAGAGCTAAATGATTTATAGAGTAATAAAAATATTAGAATTACCAAAATTTTAGCAAAAGTAATCACATCAGACCGGTTAAGATGTGCACCTTTACGCAGCGAGTGACTTTGTCGAACCTTTTTCAACACAAACCTTGAAGGATTTCACAAACCTTGAAGGATTTCACAAAAACTAAAAACTATTTTCTTTTTCCCATATGATACCAACTTTGGTTTATTTATTTTTTTTCCATTTCGTTATAACTTCGAAACAAAAATAACTTTACAAATAAAAACTAATTTTCATATAAGTTCTGTACTTTACTAATTTTATACTTTTTGAGTAAAGACAAATTAAATATTTTATACTTTATTAAATATTTTATACTTTTATCACGAATTGAGTTGTAAAACCACATAATTTAAACTGATGTTATATAAAGTAAAACTATTCCGAACATAATTCATTTATATATACTTTTTTGATAAAGACAAATAAAACTAATTTGATTTAATGTAAATGTAAAATTTTGATTTTATAAAGAACTCATTAAATTTAAAACTTTTGTCACAAACAAAGTTGTAAGATGTTGATAATACATCTATAGAAAAAGTTATTGAACATCTATATATTTCCTTATGTTACATGAAGTTTTTCTTATGCTCATTTGTCCATTAATATTTGAAACCTTGATGTGTATTTGACAAAAAAAACTTCATATACCATAATTTCTTTTGTTAAAAAATAGATACATTTTCCAACTAAGGGAGGTCTGGTCACTATTTTAATATTTTGGTAGTTCAAGTTTCATTTTGATATATGCTACAATATTTTGATACCAAATATCCTTCCCCCCCCCCCCCCCCCCCGGCGGGCTGCATCTTGCTAAATTCCACACACCCTCCTATAGTATAGTACTAGTATGATTTATAGGTTGTGCATACCCCCCCCCCCCCCCCCCCCCCGCGGGCTGCATCTTGCTAAATTCCACACACCCTCCTATAGTATAGTACTAGTATGATTTATAGGTTGTGCTATGCACAACACATGACGTTTCATGAGAAACTTTTAAGCATGAATAAGTGGTTTTGTTAAAACAATACAAAATGTATGACGTTTTTAGTATGGTCTACAAACAATATTAACAACATATAATTTGTAAGTTTATTAGTAAATTTATAAAGCAACCAACCCATAAATCTCATATTAGAAGTGTTAGTCTATTTAAAAAAAATATATAATCAATATAATAAACTTTCAACATAGCATTGTCATCTACATCCACATCATTTCGGTTGTTAATGTATAATTGTATGTTATGTGTGTAAATAATAATTTAGAAGTGTTAAGTGTTAATACATTTACGTCAAGAGTTTAGTGCACAAAAATATATTCAATGTTACATGTTTTTGTATGTATTCAATGTTACATAAACTTTGAGGGTTCGATACAGTAAAAGATAAGTTTCGATAAATCAGTATATTGATAGATAACGTAAAAAGTTGAATACATATAATAACAAAACGTAAAAGTTGAATACATTTGAAGAACTAAACCTAGATAAATGTTTAATAATATTACGTTTTGCTAGTGTATGTATCGAATTTACAAATTTTTATTATGAAATTAATGATCTAAGTAAAACGTATTTTTGAATTTTTAATTTAAACTTTTGTAAAATACGAACCAACTTTAAACTATTGTATTGTTCATCTAATCTTAGATTTTATATACTTAGTTTTAAAATGCTAATAATAACATCATGTTATATACTTAGTTTTAAAATGCTAATATTAACATCATTATTTTAGACATTTTATAAATGTATTTAGTAACTTTTTTTAATATTATCAAAAATTATAAAATAGTGTCAAACTATTCAAGTGACAAGTGTCAATTTTACAAGGTATAAATGCTTTTTATATATAGGTAGATATATATAGGTAGATAGATAATAAACTATAAGGCTAATTAAAAATGAACTTTATTTTAATAAAAAATCCTAAGAGTAAGGATGAAGTAGACGACCCAAAACAAAAAAAAAAAATACATAAATAACATACCCGTGGCAACGCGCGGGCCATCACCACTCGTTATATAACAACAACAATAGTTTTGTGATTATAAACTATTCATAATTCAAGAAAATAAATATTTAAATTATATAAATTAATATTTAATCAATTCTAGTATTGTCTATGGAGATTTTGCTACATAAAAATAAAGGTTACATCCTTTAATTATTTGTGGAAGTAATTAACATATTATCCTTAAAATATTACCAAATCATACTTTAAGTATTTTATTTGAAAATTTTGTAAACTCAGTTGTTAAAATTTGAACGGGAGAGAATAGATATATATTTTCTACTTATTATTATTATTATTAAGTATTTAATTTTATATGTTATTTGTTTTTTAATAACTTTAACATATAATGTTGGGTCTAAATATCAATATATATTTGTAATAGTCTCGTTTCGATCTATATTTTAACATAAATTTTATCATAATACAATACTTGCCTAGAAACCATATTTTTTGCACTAAATAGAAGTTACGTTTCATAGTTATTTCATTGAGGTTCTTACGTTTAATCATTTACAAAAAAGTTCATAACAACCGAAATATATTGAAACTTTGGATTTTTACTTTTAGAAAACAAACTAAAATAATTGTTATGTAACAAAATTAAAATTTGGTTGCTATTAGCTAGATAATGAATTTTTTATTAAAAAACAAGTCAGATACATGTAAGAAGCTAACCTATTAATTTGCTTTCATCAAAAGAATAGTGTTGGCAAGTTAACAACTAGTTATGATCATTTGGTGATTTGGAGTCCTCTTAAAGTTGTTTGGCAAGCAGTCATTCGATGGGTAATGATTTGTGCATAACAAATTTTTGCTATATATAACAATTTAGACTTTTATGTCTCTACCAAACCTATATCTTGTATTCTCATCTACAAATTCAAGGGTATAATGGTCTAAACAATCACTTTTTAAAAAGTTGTTATGCATAAATGATTACCCTTATTCAACTGTGTGAGTGTAACTCTAATTAAGCTAGCTAGGTGCCCAGACTTATTTTGAATTTTTGGGTCAAGGCTTTCGATTAGATGTCTCATAAATGAATAGAGAAAGTTTAATTAGCTAGGTTGTCTTGGTCTGAAACTCTCCATCAATGGAAGAATAAGTCATGTTATTGCTTAAAGAAATTTCTATCAATTTGATGGCTGATGTTCATGCATGTTATGCTGTTCATGTGATTTTCTTTGTAGATGTTTGTTTATGTTGGTGGTGGGGATATAAAATAATGTGGAAAATTTAAAGAATAATAATCAAGTTTAAAAACTGTTTTATCAAAGTCATTTATCCCTTTATTTTATATTGTGAAATTTCGACCTTAATGATTTAGTTTTCAAACTTAATTACTATTCTATGAAATAAACCTTAAAATAATAAAAATAGTTTATTTCTCAAAGTTGGTATACTATTTTTGGTTTAATCTTTAGAAAATTGTATAGTTTAGTCTAAACCTTTTTTTAGTTATTTAATTTCTTAAGTTTTGTTTATCTTCAACCTGTTTGACTCGTTAAGTTATATATTTCTTTTAGTTTTTATATTCTTTTTAATTTCTTGTTGAATATACTTAATGTTGTCGGAAACATGATTGTTTAAATTAAATCAAGGGACCATCAACAATCACCATTAGTTTCTTCATCCAACCACCACACAAACTTCCTTCTTTATCCACAAACACCCCCCCACCCCACCCCGCCACCCCCACATCAGCACTAATCAAACCTTAATCTTAGAATAAACACACACATGAACTTCCTTCTTTATCCACAAACACCCCCCACCCCCACCCCCACCCCCCCCCCCCCCCCCCACATCAACACTAATCAAACCTTAATCTTAGAATAAACACACACATGATGTTCGATATAAAGAACACGCACATTTCCAAATCTAAAGAATAATTAAACACACACAATGATATAAAAAATACCCCCAAATAGAAAAAACATAATCGAAGAACACCACAAAAACATATATTGAAAAACACAAGAGAGAGAAATAAATCAGTAGTGATTGATCTATCATTAATGACGAAGGTGGTGGTCGGCTCAACACCATTGGGCTATTGGTGTCAGTCGGGTAGTGTAGGAGAATGAGATGAGAGAATGGGTTTACATGTTTGGGTAAGAGGTAAAGAAAGGCTGGGGAGGGGTGTTTGCATACGCTTAGTGCAATTATTGCCATAATTATTAATAAATATTATTTATAATGTTTTGATGATACAATTATAATATTAGACAAAAAGTTGTAAGTTTATAAAATCTAAGTTAATATGTAAATAATAAGTTTACTAAAATACTTATAAAAATATAAAATTGCATGATCACATGGCCCAATTTTAATAAGTGATTTCTTATGACTAAATATACCTAAAGTCAAAACATACAAGCCTCAAATAAATTTCTTTAAATATAATTCATGGACAAATAAGTTTATAAAGAAAATAAATTATTTATAGAAGTGAGAATGTATTTAAATGAATCTTGAGGATATTGGTGATCGAATCCAAGAAATATTTTTCTGCAAGTGAAATTTATCCATCAAACAAGTCCAAGAAATATCTTTCCATAAGTATTCTCGGATTGCAAGTCATTGAAATATTGTCTCTTGGTAGTGTGTAAAAGAATTGGAAATTTAAATCTTGAAGAAATATTAAAATGACGGGTTTGGGAGATTTGTGCAAAAAGTGTAAGGACAAGATAACACAAAACGTTTAAATTTCAAAAGTTAAAAAGTGTGCTGGTCTAGGCCCCATGATAGACCGTGGGCTACTACCATCGACCTAGTAGATAACCTTTTGTCATCTTTTATAAAAGACATGTTTTCAGTTATTTGAACACACCTCTTTATACATCTAAATTCTCTCTATTTTTAAGCATACATGTTATCATTTAAATACATATTCTACTGTGATTATTAAGTTATTAACAAAGATTCTTATATTGAAGAACAACTCAAATTACAAGAGAATAATAAAAGAAAGAGAGCTTCATATATACATATATTTTATCTCTTTTTTTATTGTGAGAGAATCAGAGAAGAACACTTTTCATTGTATACACATTTTTGGTTCTGTTGTTGAGTTTTTTTTTTTTTTTTGAAAAATTAGTTGTGAGGAGTTGCTTAAGGTAGTCACTACCTTGCGAAATTAGTGATAGAGTTGTTTAAGGTGATCTCTACTTTTAGAAATTAGTAATAAGGTGCTTAAAGTGATCACTACCGTGGAAAATTAGTGAAACGTTGTAAATGTGGTCACTACCTTCTTAGTGAGACGTTGTGCCGGTGATCTCTTCCGCTTAAAAGAAACGTTGCTAGTGAAGACAACTCTTGGATTAAAGGTAAAAGAGTGGACGTAGGTTGAATTAGTTAACATGCAACCGAACTACTATATATATCCGGTGTCGATCATTTTCCTTCCCTTAACTCTTTAATCACATGCACATTTATATTCTTGCATTGTTTTATATATTTGCTTAAGTTATGCATAAGATCATATTTTTTTAAAAGATTACAAGAAGATAATATTGTTTTATAATAACCCATTTTTAGTAGAACTAATATAAAATAATTGGAATTTGATGGTCTTATCATATATTAAATATAAAAAAGTTATATTATATTTTCTTGCAAACTAGGAAATGAGATACTACATTAATAAATATTTGCAATCTAGTAATACAATAATATATATACACAAAGCATTCCATCTACAAATGCATTACGGATTCCATCAAACGTCTGTAGATGTAATCGACTTTATAAACCATAAAACAAACTTGTTTGATATTTTTTAATTAATCATATCATGCAGAAATGAAGCACACTCACCAAATGCTCTAAGGTGACTTCTTTGAATCATTGTCTCTTTTTAGCAGGTACTCATTGAAACGATCAACTGGGTAGAGATCAACAGCAGAAACAGAGGAATCTGTGAATGGAAATGAAATCTCCTCAATTTGGCTCTCATTATTATTACTATTATTATCCTCAAATTTCTTCATCCTTTTCTCGGAATCTTCTTCATTCATTGAGACGCTTTGTTTAGCAACAAAGGCTTGAGGAAGTATTCTACCTTCAAGCATGCTAACCACTGATGACATCGCGGGCCTATCGGTTGGAGAGATTGCAGTTGTGCACAGTAGAGCAATATTTATGACTACCGTCATCTCTTGGATGTCGTATTCTAAACCCAGCCTCGGGTCAACTAGCTCCATCAAATTACCAGTATTTTTCAAAGCAACGGCCTAAAATAAAAATAATCAAAAATGAGTATGGAATATGAAGAATAATGCAATATTTGTAAGTTGAAAGGGGTTCATGTTAGTTACCCGATCAAGAAGAACAAAGTGATTTTCCTTTAACCTGTCAACAGTGTTAGCCATCCCGCTCACAATCTCTAAGAGGACAATTCCATAGCTATACACATCTGCTTTATCCGTTAGGTAACCACGCAGTGCGTATTCAGGAGCCATATAACCACTGAAGATGTTAAAGAAAAGAAAAATCTTGAAGTCTGATAATTGAAATGAAATAAATTATAAAGATGGTGTAAACCGGCGAATAAATGACTCACTAAGTTCCAGCAACACGGGTGCTGATATGGGTGTTGTCCTCTTCATCAAGCTTAGCCAAACCGAAATCTGAAATCTTGGCGTCTAAATTCTTATCAAGTAGCACATTGGTAGCTTTGATATCTCTGTGCACTATCTTTAATCTTGATTCTTCATGTAGAAAAGCCAACCCTCTTGCAATGCCGATGCAAATTCTATATCTTGTTGGCCAATCAAGTTCTATTTGCCATTCATCAGGCCCTTCAATCCTCGAGATCGAAAATAATTCAGCAAAATAATAATTGAATATCATACGCCTGAAATTATGCTGTCATAATCCAGCTCGCCCCAACCCACCCATTTCTCCTCCAGAGCCCAGATTTTGTGAAAGGAAGAGGATAGCAAATTTCATAAACAAAGAGAAATTAACAAAAGAAGAGTGTATCGTTTACCAAATAAAGCACGGGCTAGACTGTTATTTTCCATGTACTCATATGCTAGCAACAACTGGTTTCCTTCTATACAACATCCAAACAGCTTCACGAGATGTGGGTGTTGCAAAGCAGAAATCATGCCTAATTCATTCAAGAATTCCCTATTTCCTTGCCTTGATTTGGAGGAAAGCTGTTTCACTGCTATTAAGGTACCATCCGCCAATACTCCCTTCATTAAAAGATAATATTAATTTCATACGTAGTAGAAAACTTTACTCAATACTAAGTAAACAACAAAGGTAGTAGATGATTACCTTGAAAACTGGCCCAAACCCACCTTCCCCGATCTTATTAGCAACATCGAAATTGTTTGTTGCAGTTTTGATTTGCCTCAATGTGAACTGACCAGTTATGCCTTTCAGCTCTGAAGAGTGACAAATGAGATTAGGAACATGTAGTAAAAGTATACAGAGAATTAAAATTGGAGAGCATAGTAGAGGTGGCAATGTCTACAATGTCTACCTATTTACTTACGAATGTGTTGCTCTCTGGTCAAATTAAAAAAAAATACGGTAAAAGGAGAATGAATCAAACCGGGGTCAAACTCGTCCAAATATGTTTTTTAATACATACAACCTCGTAAATCGTTTTATCTAAATATCTACATTATTCTAAAAATATTCTTTTATTAATCATAATTATCGCATCATTTACTTAAAGTTTTCTCAAGGAAAAATGGACAAAAGTGTTTTGAGTCGATCCATCTTGGCCAGGACCGTTTCAACCCAATCTCAATGTGACCCATTGCCCAACTAGCCATCTTGCCACCTCTGGAGCACCAAATTGGCAAATAAATACCTAGTCCACTAATATCTCTGAGTTGTAAATAACCCAACCACCAGAGAACACCTAGAATTAGGACAATGCTGCAAACTGCTCCAACAACAATTCCGGCCACAGCACCTGCAGACACGCTGTTTCCTTTTCCTTGCGCGTGTGGAACCGGAAAATCTGGATAACAAACATTAAAAGAAAAGAAGATACAAACAACAGTTTAGGAGGACAAACAAACAATAAATATCATTCTACAAAGAGAGATTCTTTTAGAAACGCTAAATGGTTACATGCTATTATTTGAAGCTTTCATTTATCAAATGAACACACAAGAGGTTAAGTTAATAACAGATTACTTGGCTCCACAGAAATAGCTGAAATAAGAGGACCATATACTCCCCGAAATGGGGTATTGACTGTTCCTTTTCCAGCCCAATAGAATCGGATATCCAAAGTAGTTGTAACATTTACAGTATAAGTTGTCACAATTGCTTTCCCAGCACCACCAGCCCTATCACTGATATCAAAATCCTTCTCCACCAGTTTACCCTGACAAATCACCAACCATTTATTTCAATATTTTTCCAAATAAATAAAAAAGTAGAAATTACTGATAGATTCATATAATAGTTATCTACACCGGGAGAACTTGCCTGAATGTAAATATCAAATACACGCCTCCCAAGGCTGGTATATGTTGTCCCATCAGTTATTACAATCTCGGCAAAGTGAAGGCTTACATTATAGCTTCCATTAAGCATGCAGTAACCATAGTATGTTAAAGATAAGGGTGACAATCGTGCATTTAAGTACAAATCAGAGTTCTTCACTGAAGTAGTTGTAGCAATATAACTGTCAGGGTTATCATCATCCAAGAAGTGACCAGTGTTGCTAAATCCCCATCGAAGATTCTCATTCGAAGAGAAACGTGAAGGACCACTCGAGTCCAAGTCACCTTCATATGCCTTATCTCCAACCATTACTCTCCTTCCCCCACAGTTTATATACAAGGAGGATGAATCTAATCCAAAGAACAAAAATTCTGTCACATAAAACTCTCAGACCTAGAAAACAAATTTCAAAAATCACAAGAGCTAGGAATTATGAATCCATCGAAAAGTCAACATGTTCTATTTCTTATAATTACCAAGTGAAAACAACAATACTAACTAGGAATTGAAAGTACAAATATTCCCCGATAAGGATTCACGTGACGTGAATCACGTCACTTGTTTACAGATAGAACTAGAAGTCTAATGCATGCATTGATCAGCACATAAAGCTGAGATACTAGCTAGCATCCTAATATATGCAACGACAGATTTTACTTTAAAGAAGCTATATAAATAAACAAAAACTAGAATATCGGTAGATCAACAAATACTTTTTATGTAGCTGACCTGCCCATGGGTTGGCGATCTCCAAAGTTAAACTTGGTAAATGTATTGTAATTGTGATTCTTGTATGTTCAGTACGATAGATTGCAAGAGTATATATAGAATACATATTTACATTGTTTCCTCCTACTTTATGTTAATTATATAACTATCTAATATTCCCCTACAAGCTAAGGCCGGGAAAGTGGAAACAACCTGCATCTTGGACCGTAGACTCGCAAATCGTATGTGACAAGAGTGGCTTAGTAAAACATCAGCAATTTGGTCATCAATAGAAACGAACTTGACCAAGAGCTTCTTTTCTTTGACAATATGAAAATCCACCTCAATATGCTTTGAGCATGCATGGAAAGCAAGATTGGCTGATTGCTATGTGGCACCATGGTTATCACACCATAAAATAGGCGATGTAGTCATGGGAACTCAAAGTTCACAAAGAAGAGATTCCAGATAAGTGATTTCATATCAGCCAATCCCTTGTACTCAGGTTCGGTTGATGACCGAGATACGGTCTTTTGTTTCGGATGGATCGACAGATCCGGGTAACCAACCCAATCAGCAGCCTAATCATGGTGGTGGGGAGGTTGTGGTTAGAGATGTAGAGGAGGAGAGCTTGAAAGGGAAGCATTGATCATTAAAACGAACATGCTAGGCAATATAAAGGCGATTAGTTGTAGGATCAAGACATCCATAACCATGATGAGAGGGGCTGTACCCAAGAAAAACACAAGCTATGGAGCGAAAATCCATTTTGTATTTATTGTAAGGATGGAGGTGTGGAAAGCATTGAGAACCAAAAACCCTTAAAAAAGAGAAGTCGAGTTTGCGGTTAAAGATGTATTCAAAGGGTGATGTTGTGGAGGAATTACGAGAAGGCATAGGATTAATAAGATAAACCACTGTGTCATATGCAAAGTGCCAAAACTTAGAGGGAACCCAGATTGAGATAGAAGAGTGAGCAATGTTGCAAAAATCGCTAGGCGCTACTCGAACGGCCGACCGGGGAGTAGCGAGTACTCGGCCTAGGCGGGGAGTACTCGGATTGGGATTTTTTATGTATAAATTCAAAAATTCACATGTAGTATGTTCATAAATACTCATATATATATATATAATTGTTCATAGGGCCCACGAAATATGTTAGAAACATAAACATAATTGTTAAAAACTTCAAATTGTGTCGTATAGTTGACGGTCATGAGAAAAAGTGGAAGAGATACTATTGATTTCGTACTCGTGATAAATAGCGGAAGAGAGGAAATAGATAAGGTTACAAAATATAGTTACTTGCGTGCCGTATGGCTTTGAAAAACTCAAAAAAAGTTTTTTGACCTCATTTGGCCGAGTAGGTCCGAGTAATGCCAAGTAGGACCGAGTTTTGACCGAATCCGAGTAATATGGCCGATTTCTGAGTACTCCCCAAGTACTCGGCCTCCTAGGGTGAGTTTTACAACATTGAGAGTGAGACTGGTTTCCACCACATGGCGGTGGCGTCTTTCTACCAAAACATTTTGTTCCCTGGTATGAGGACAGGAAAGGCGATGGAGAATTCCGAGAGAGGTGAAAAATTGTGACAAGTTTCTGAATTCACCTCCCCAATCTGTTTGGACAAATTTGAGTTTCGTATTAAATTGTCGTTTGACAACAGTCATGAATTGTTTAAAAATATTATAGACATCAGATTTGTGTTTCAAGGGAAATATCCACATATATCGAGAGAAATCATCAACACAAAGTAAGAAATAATTATGACCAAGTAATGGATACTGGACCCCAAACATCACAAAACAATAAATCTAAAAAATGAGAACTCTTATAATTAGAAGACAAATAAAGTTTCAAAGATTTCCTAATGTGAAAGGAATTATAAAAAGAACTCGAACTTTTATTAGAAACAGGAAGATTATATCTAGATAGCATAGTTTGCAAAAGCTGAGAATGTGGATGACTGAGCCTTTGATGCCAGACGTCAAAAGAAGCACGAGTAGTGGTGAAAGCAACTTTTTATTGAGGCTGAATCTAAGGAAGGAGGATTGAGTAGAGCCCATTGTCACTTGGACCCGTGAAGAGGGTAGTGCATGTAAACTTGTTTTTCATAGCAAAAAAGGTAAAGTGAAATTCACAGAAAACATGATTGTCTTGACAAATTTTTTTAACAGAAAGTAGATTTTGTTTGATTTGTGGAACATGAAGTATATTAGAAAGAGAATGTTTTAGAAGGTGAAAAGAAACGAGAGGAACCAATATGAAGAATGGGTAAACCCGTACCATTACCAACATGAAGTGTATCCTCACCGTAGTACTAGTAGGGCTCATCGGAGACGTCTTGAGCAACATGGCTATTACAGTGTCTGGAAGCTAGGTGTTGGATTGTTGTGAACGGTAGTCAGCAAAGTTCGCCAAAGGCTGCTGTTGTCTCTGTCTCATGGTCGCGGGATCACAGTTAGGACATTGAGATGGTATATGTCTAATACCACATTTGTTGCATGTACCATACACTATATTCTGATTGGATGCCAAATTGAACTGACTTCAGTCTGCTAGTTGTTGAAAGAGTCCCGTCCATGACGATTTTGAGATCCACGTCCCCGAGAATCTAGAGGGCGAGAGACAAAGAATCTTATGCAGGTGGCTAACTTAGTGGTTGAAGTTGACAACCGAGCTGAGAAGCAAGTTGTTGAAGGGCTTGCATTGTATCAGGTTGTGAACCGGAAACTATGGTTGACGGACGACTAGTTGAGGCACTAAATGCTTGAGCCGGTGAGACGACACGGGTTGATTTCTTTACCATATAATCGTGATCAGAAAAAAGACCATGGAGTTCAGCAAAGGCTGTTGGAATCTGTCGAGCAAGGAGTGTAGATTTGAGACCATTGTATTCCTCACAAAGACCTGATATTACCAGCATGACTAAGTCTTTTTCTTTGACCGGATCACCAATATTAGCAAGAGCATATGCGTTGCCCGGGTAAGGTAGGCTGAAGCAGTTTCATCGCCTTTCATCTCGATCTTGAGTAGTTGTGTCTTTAGGGTGTATTCCCTAAAGAATGTATGAGGTGCATAAGCACGCTCGAGAGCTAGCCAGAGATCCCTAGAATGTAATGCCGTGTACGTGTTGAAACAAAGCTTTTAAGATTGCGGAGATGATTATCTTCCGTACATGGGCATCATTAGACACCTAAGTAGAGTAGTTCAGGTTAGGCTGGATAGTTTTGGATGCTTCTTTGCCAAACGATCGAGTAGCTGATTCAATAGTTGGCGATGGACATGAGATGGTACCACCTGACATAGCCAATCAGGTTGTTTGTGATGAGAAACGGCTGGATCATTGTCTTCCAAAAACCGTAATTCATTGGAGATAGTGTAAAAGCAAATTTGTGAGAGTTATGAGATGTTTTCTCAACTGAAGTAAAGACAACGATCGTCGCCATTGTTTAGCCAAAGAAAAATGATAGGAAAAGATAAGAGGGGCGGCGGCTGCTAGGGTTGGCGACGGCAGCAAGGGGTTGCTAGGGTTGGAGACGGCAGTAGGGGGTTGCTAGGGTTGGAGACGGCGGCTGCTAGGGCAGCTAGGGTTGGCAACGGCAACAGGGTTGTCGGCTGCTAGGGTTGGCTCTAATACCAAGTTAAACTTGGTAAATGTATTGTAATTGTGATTCTTGTATATTCAATACAATAGATTACAAGAGTATATATGGAATACATATTTACACATTGTATCCTCCTACTTGATGTTAATTATATAATTGTCTAATATCCAATGTGGAACCACCATTATTGGGACCAAATAAAAGGGGGGTCATAGCTTTGACCCGTCCAAAGACATTAATTGTTGCATTGAGACAAGCTGTTACACTTCTCCCAAACAATGAATTTAGGTGTTTTAATGGCTGGTGGAGGTATGTTCAAATTTACATACAGTAACAGGCCCATAGTTTGTATTGTAACTATTTGAAGCTTTCAAGTTTCAACTCAAATACTTCTCATTATTTAGTTTAACCGAGACAAAATTGGAAAGATTTGATAAATTTGAGAAAAGATTCGACTATGTGTTTATGTTTGAGGAATCAACTGTTTCTGACCTCTTAATAAGAGTTTTTGGAATTATCAATTCAGAAACAAGGTTGAATTGATGAGATCTTAACAAAATATTGTTAGATGTTGAATAAAAGAAATTTGAAACAACTGATTTTTTTGACCAAATTGAATATTGATTCAAGAACAATTTGAATCAAGAGAAAGTAAAAAAAGAAAAAGAAATCAAACAATGATTAATCTCGAACAGGAAGCATCACCATGATCTCAAACATGCAACATCACCGTGATCGTATTTCAAAAGAGGGATTTTCCATGTTGAGGTTCACCCAGGGTGCGAGCCAAAAGGCTCCGATGCAACAGTGTTACCCGTAGCCGTTTCCGAAACAACCCTTGACTAACCCTTGACTGAAGCCCATAAGATTTGATCCCTTGACCTCCCCTTTGGGGCAAGTGGACTATCCAGTGGACCACCAAGGTGATGAATCACAAATCCATGGGTTGAGCAAATTTGCAGTCATACCATGTGGAAACTGAGATTTGACAGTGTTGTAATTTTTTATTGTGTTTCACCAAACTTCAAATGATACAAGGGCCAAGTATTTATACATCACTAGTAGAACTGTGACAGTCATGTCACTCTAATGAACCTTAATCAACTAACATAATTAACTAACAACATGAGATCAATTACATGGCACAAGTAAGCATACAAGTCTCTATAACATCCAACGGGTTAAAACATTTTTCAATCTTCATGAGCAGCTATACCCTCCTAACCACTCGTGGGCTTGTCCTTTTCATGAGCATCTATACCTTCCCAACTACTTCATGAGCAGCTAACCCTTCTTGAAATATGTTCATTACATAATGAAAATTAGTAAACTCTTTTATGAATGAGACGTGTCACTCTTTGATGTTTTGGGTGGGAAAATAAAACTAAAGGCTAACAGAAAGATAACAAATGACGCTCAAGATACTTATTTATTAGAATAGTAAGATTACTAGATTAGTTAACAAGGACAATAGTAGTTTATCCAGAATAACGAATTAACGAGTTACACTTTGGACCCTATAATTTACTAATGTTACATAAAGATAACATTATCTAATACCCCCTCAAAAAAAACTTAGATCGGGACCTAGACTGTACAAATAGAAGAAAATTGTAGAGTGGGTAGCAGCTTGGTGATAATATCAGAAATTTGATCGTGAGTAGAGATGAACTAAACCTGAAGATCTCTCGTGGCAAAATATTTTTGGAACAAAGTAAAAATAAACTTCTACATGTTTGTAGGCGCATGAAAAATCACGGAGAAAGATAGGTTGCTCCACACCAAAGAAAAGAACAAGAGGTTTTGTCTTTGCAACAAGTTCATGAAGAAGAGCTTGTAGCGAAATAACTTCACTAAGAGAAGCAGTTGTGGATATAAAAGACAAATCAGGCTTAAAACTTGGGAGACCCGCTTTTTGTAGAACTTCCATTATATATTTGTGTTAGGAAAGCATGACACCAATGAAGGTATGAGTACAATGCTGAAAAAATTAAGCAAAAGGTCCATGGAGAGTACAAGAGCAACACCTAAATGCCAGATGACCTAATTGATGCATATCAAAATGATAACGATTAGGATTGATTTGTGGAGACAAGTGGTTTAAATGAATATTTCTCAAAAAAGAAAACCAGGAAAAGAAAAATGGATCAAAAATAGATGGGGATATGACTTGGATAAAGTTATCACCACCAAGCCAAACAACCTAATTGAGTCAAGATAAAGTAACTATGAGTCAAGGATAAAGTAGTGAAACACCGCCAAAAGACCAATCAGATTGGTGAAGGCTGAAGTTATTAGTGATAAAGCTGTAGCACCACACCAAGAGCATTCAACAATTGACTCCATGTATAAACACTCAAAAGTAGCTTTAAGAAGCTGATTTTATATCCAAAACTCATAATAATATATAACAACCTGGACGCCTTTATATAGAAGCTGCAAAATGACTGAAAACATGTAACTCTTGGAAGATAAAGAGCAAGAGTTGAAAAGTCATCAAGGAAACATTAAAGAAATCATAATTGAACCGACTATCATAAAGACTTAATTAAATTCACTAAATCTAGCCTCTAAGGGTCTTAGTTCCGGACCTCATTAGGGCTGAATTTCACTTCACTAGGCTACCCAAAAAGTATGTTTACTCCCAGTGGAGGTTTGAACCTATGTGTGACTGGGGCCTCTGAATCTAACCTAAGGTAAGCATGTTTAATAAAATGGGAATGTTTAGATGCTCCTGCATCAACCTCTCCACGTTTAGAAGAATTTTCCCTCAAATCATCCAGTGCACCATCTTCAAGGTAAGGAGAGAGATCATCAACATTGAATGTTGCCGATATGTTTAAATCTCCGGGTAACGCTAATCTTTTCTAAGATCTTGTACGGGCCATCACCTCTTGGCGTTAACTTGTTTTTCCGTTTTGAAGGAAACCTTTCTTTCCTTAAATGTAGTCAGACGAGATCTCAAGGTTCGAAGAGAGCCTTCTTGCGATGCTTGTTTGCCTTTGTCTTGTATAATTCATTGGCATGCTAAATCTTTTTCTTGACTTATTCATGAATCTTCTGCATTTCTTTAGCTCGAGTTGCTGCCTCAAAAGGCACTTCCTTTGGGAAGAGGAACAAGATCATCTGGTGTGAGAGGGTTCACCCCATAATTCACCTCAAATGGCATGCGACCAGTAGCATAAGTAGGAGATCGGTTATAGGCAAACTCAGCAAAAGGAAGTTTGATCTTTTAAGGGCTTACTAACCATGGTTCTCAGCAAGGTTGTAAATGTTCGATTAGTTACTTCAGTCTGCCCATCCGTTGGTGGATGATAGGCTGTACTAAATAACAATTTGTTACCAAGTACCTTCATGACGATTTCCAATAGCTTAAGAACTTTACATCCTTATCAGAAACTAAGGCCTTAGGGACACCACGAAGACGCACAATTTTTTTTAAGAACAAGTTAGCAACATGTATGGCATCATCTATTTTGTGATAGGGAACAAAATACGCCATTTTGGAAAATCGATCTACCACCACCATGATAGCATCCTTTCCCCGCTGTGGACGTGGCAAGGAAACAATGAAGTCCATGGAAATGTCTTCCCATGTGATAGGTATCGGAACTTAAGAACAACAAATATTATCAATCGAGAATCAGAAATTGAAATTAGAATTGATATAAACTGAAATAAGAACAAAGATAAACTCAATTCACCTACAAACAGATGGGGCACAACTCTCTCTCAAAGGAAACTTCCGATGAGCCAATCTCAAAGAGACTAATACATAAGAAACATAAACGTGCCTGCCTAATACGAGACCCTTCCCCTATATTTATTAACAACTCCAGCCCACATGTTACCATTTATCCCCCCTCTAGTATTAAGCATTCTATTTCCTATCATTACTCTCTCCTTCAAAAAAGTCTTGACCTCAAGACTTGTTTCCAAAAAGATTCTATGATGCACAAGATCCTGGACTAGTCACGTCCTGCACCGACGGCTCCGGCGACCCTAACTCCTCATATTGGTAAAGATTTCCTCCTTTAGCGTCATATTCATCCTCTCCCAACAACAGAACACGTAATTTCCCCTCCGGGCATTTGTGAGCGGGACCGAATTGTAGACCACAATAAAAACATAATCCTTTCTTACGGCGTTCCTCCCATTCCGAACAAGTCAATGAACGAATCCCTCGGTCACGGTTGACAACCTTAGAAACCTCGGTGGGGCTAGAAACCGACTGGCGAGGGATAGTAGAAAAGGACTCGCTAGACCCTTTAGCCTCTGAGTCAACCGATGACAGCCTACGAAACATATTTTGACCCAATGAAGAATCCTTATCCATTTCCGAACCATCTCCAAGCCCACCCAGGTGATGGTACCAGAATCGGAATTGAGAAACATTAGCAGAGGAAGGATGAAGCATCTCCTCAACATCCTTGGCTAAATACATCGCATCCAAGCGAGATTGAGGCCGATGAAGTCGGACCCATCGCTTGACCTCATCGCGCAATCCTGCAATAAAATATCCCAAAGCTTGTAATTCCTATAACTTTGGCACCAACGACAAGAGATACTCAAAATCGTCAATATAATCGTGAATCGAACCAGATTGGGTAATAGCAACAAGCTATTCAAACGGATTTTGGATTTCCAACCCACTGAAACGTTGTAATAACTCGATTTGGAATTGATCCCACGTAAGAGAGTCATGGACCTGTTTGACAAGCGTAAACCAATGCTGGGAAACACCTACCATGCTCAATTGCGCCAAACGAATACGTAAATGAGGAGGAGTACTATTGATGTCAAAATACAAAGTTGCCTTTTGGATCCAACCTTGTGGATTAAAACCATAAAACTCAGGCAATTTAATCTTCTTAACAGCCCAAGGCAGCATCGCGGTGGTGTTAGGAGCAGGCTGACCACCACTACTAAAAACACAACCACCGCCAGGTTCACCACTATTAAATCTTGATCCACCACTACCCCCAGTATCGGCATCCCCCTTATTGTACTCAAAGGAAAATTCCGAACCCTGTCCCCTACTAAAAGCAAAATCAAAACGTTTACCTTGTTGTTTCATCCATCCCAACATAATTTTGCGAAATTCAGCAGATTCCACAC
Organism: Dittrichia graveolens; assembly: GCA_038502395.1. Lineage (NCBI taxonomy): Eukaryota > Viridiplantae > Streptophyta > Magnoliopsida > Asterales > Asteraceae > Dittrichia > Dittrichia graveolens. The sequence goes on along the minus strand of JARJIL010000005.1, from coordinate 82,968,508 downwards.
GATCAAATTCTAACACCTGAAAAGCAGCTTTGATTTCTTTCACATCTGATTGTAATTCCTCGTTGTACTAAGGACCACAAACTGAAAGTGGCGGTAACAGATAGATCGTGAATGTACAGTCGACAGAGCACACGATAGAATTACAATTAACAGGGCAATCCAATATCTGATGCAACTCGTGAGAAGATAAATGTGATTGTAAGACAGATTGACTATTCAATTAGAGTGGAACAAATCGATGTTTGCAAATCAGCAGAGCGATGGGCAGGTCGGACCAATGATAGGTATCAGAACTTAAGAACAACAAATATTATCAGTCAAGAATCAGAAATGATATAAACTGAAATAAGAACAAAGATAAACTCAATTCACCCACAAACGGATGATTGATTCAGGGCACAGCCCTCTCTCAAAGGAAAACGTAAGAAACATAACGTGCCTGCCTATTACGAGACCCTTCCCCTATATTTATTAACAACTCCAACCCACGTGTTACCATTTACCCCCCCCCTCTCTAGTATTAAGTATTCTATTTCCTATCACCATGGTTGAGAAGGTATTTTACCGGCAATGGAGTGTATAAGCCTTTATGGAACTTACTCTTTGCTTGTTGACATGTTGCACACCTGGAAATAAGTGCAGTAACATCTCCTTCCATGTGTGGCCAATAAAAGTGCTCTCGTAGGATGCCAAGTGTCTTGTTGATGCCGAAATGACAGGCTAACCCTCCTACATAGGCTTCTTTAATCAACAATTCTCTTACTGTCCCCTTAGGTATACAAAGTTGGTTGTTTTTAAACAAAGAACCATCTTGGACAGAATATGGGCCATGAGCTTTTTCTTTACATTCTTGAATCACTTTAGAAAAACTGGGATCATCCAAGTATAATTCTTTAATGAGAGAAAATCCCAACACTCTTGCACCAAGAATATTAAGCATTGCATATCTCCTTGAAAGGGCATCTGCAACAATGTTAGAACTTCCAGTTTTATACCTTGACACAAAGGTAAATGATTGAAGAAATTCTGCCCATTTTGCATGTCTTGGATTAAGCTTGCTTTGGCCATTAATATGCCTTAAGGCTTGATGATCAGAATGTAGAACAAACTGTTTTGGCCTTAAGTAATGACTCCAATGATCTAAGGCACGCACAATAGCATAGAACTCTTCGTCATAGGTGATGTAATTCTGTTTTGAACCATTCGATTTTTCACTAAAATATGCTATTGGACGTTTATTTTGCACCAAAACAGCCCCAATGCCAACCCCACTAGCATCACATTCAACCTCAAACAATTGGTTGAAATCTGGTAGAGCCAAGACATGGGATTCACATAAACGTTCCTTGATTTGTTCAAATGCCTTTTGGGCAGATTGAGTCCACTCAAACGGGTTTTTCTTAATACAATCGGTGAGAGGGACAACAACAGTGCTGAAATTTTTAACAAACCTCCTATAGAATGAGGCGAGACCATGGAAACTCCTCACTTCAGTTGCACTAGTAGGTATAGGCCAAGATTTGATTGCTACCACCTTCGATTCATCCACTGATATTCCATCTTTAGACACAACATACCCAAGAAAGATGACCCTTGAAGAAAAGAACTCACACTTCTCTAACTTACCATAGAGTTTCTGGCTCCTCAAAACTTCTAAGATACTCCTTAAATGGACATGTTCTTCCTTGCCTTTGCTGTACACAAGCATGTCGTCAAAGTATACAACAAAATGACCGGTGAAAGGTCTAACATAAGCCTCACAAAGGTACTTGGGGCATTAGAGAGTCCGAATGGCATTACCAACCATTCATACAACCCACCTTTTGTCTTGAAAGTTGTTTTCCATTCATCTCCTTCACGTATTCTGATTTGATGGTACCCGCTTCTAAGATCGATTTTTGAGAACCAAGTGGCACCATAGATTTCATCAAGCATATCATCCAATCTTGGGATCGGGTAGCGATACTTAACTGAAATGTTATTGATTACGCGACTATCAACATACATTCCAATGTTGCAGAAATTGCTAAGCGGTAGCTGGGCGGTGGGCGGGGAGTACTCGAATTAGACTTTTTAATGGAAATTTTGAATTTATACGCACACATACATACATATATATATATATATTATAATTCCTATGTTAATTAAATAATATACACAACGAAAACATATATAATCAGTTACATTAATAACTCTGTTATATTAATATATAATTATAAGTAATGTATAAAATTATAAATCTTTAATATTAATAGATAAAACAATAAATAACATATGAGACTCTTGGTTTCTTAGTAGTCGGATAACTTTATTAAGTAGTTAGATGGATATTTATAATTACTATTTACTATGTGCTTAGATATTGATTTAGGGGGTTTTTGTCTAAGCTTATTATTTTGGCTTATGAGCTTATATTTTTAGCTTATCATGTTTTAGGTGTTTGGCTAAGCTTATTAGCTTATTTTTAACAAAATAAGCCATCTTGAACTAGCTTATTTTTCTTTCATGTAAGCTTATTTTTACACTTTTACCTTTATACCCTCTTTTTGGTCATTATACATTAATAAGCTAATGTAAGGAAGCCCTTTTTGGTTATTTTCTACATTTTTAAATAAAGTTTATTAACTCATAAGTTATAAGCTAATCCAAACACTTTTTTTTATCAAAAGCTTATAAGCTCATAAGCTCAAAAGCTCTTAAGCTCGTAAGCTTAAGCCCAAAAAAAAAAGCTTAAACAAACACCCCCTAAGTAGTTGGGTGGATATTTATTATAACTAGTTACTATGCATTGTGCCAGTCTATCTCTTCCCTTCATTCACTCCTTTGCGGCCAGGCCCAAGAAAGAAAGAAAACCCTCTCTGCTTTGGCTCTGTCATGCATTCCCTTCCCGTCTCCATCGTCGTCAACAACTGCAAGTAGCAACAATGCCAAGTAAAGTTTATGTTCCTCCTCCTCCTGCTGTCGTTTCTTCTTCTTCTTCAGTTGTCCAGGCCAATCGAGTTCGATGATAGCCAAATCGAACTGTCAAAGTCCTTCTGGGTTGGCGTCGCTGATACGTGAGAAAGAGGGAGAACGACGAAGTTTTTTAACCTAGGTTGTGTTGGGCTGTGTCCCGTTTTTTATTTTGATAAAAAAAAAAGTTGACTTTCATTGACCCCCTAACCCGAGTAGAGCCGAGCAGGACCGCCTAGACCCAAGTTTGACCAAATCCGAGTAGTTAGTCCGAGCAGCCATTGCAAGCCAAGGTCGACCCCCGCCTAACGAGTACTCGGCCGCCTAGGCCGAGTTTTACAACACTGATATATTCTCATGGTTCCATCTTTTTTTGGAACCAACAAAGTTGGAACAACACAAGGACTCATACTTTCTCGAACATAGCCTCGATCAATGAGCTCTTGGACTTGTCATTGCAATTATCAGGTCTTTTTTGGATCATAACGATAGGCTGGTTTGTTGGGAAGAGGTGCACCAGGGGTCAGATCAACTTGATGCTCAATACCCGTAAGTGGAGGTAATCCTGGAGGTAAGTCCAAAGGAAACACGTCCTTGAACTCTTCTAAAAGGGGGCAAACAGTAGGTGGCAAAAAACTTACATCTTGTGGTAACCTGTTTTCAACTTGAAACAAAATAAAAACGGGTTTACCCTTGTTAATAGCCTTCTCGATTCGTGTTTCTATCATGAATAAACCTTTCTCAGCCTTACATTGAAGCCCTAGTTCAGTTTTCTTGACTGTGGTAGGAGGCAATGGATCAAGAAATACCTTCTTTTTGTTCAAGACAAAAGAGTAGGTGTTTTGGTGACCATCGTGCAAAACCTATCTATCATACTGCCAAGGTCTACCAAGTAATATATGGCAAGCATCCGTAGGTATAACATCACAAAGAACGTGATCTTGATAAGATTTACCAATAGAAAATGAAAGTAGGGCCTGTTTGGTTACCTTCACGTCAGTTCCGTGGTTTAACCATTGAAGTTTGTACAGGTTCGGGTGAGATGATGTTGGAATGTTGAGTTTGTTGCAAGGGTTGTAGATGCCACTTTTGCACAGCTTCCAATATCAATAATAAGGCTGCACACCTTTCCTTTTATCGTGCATCTAGAGTGAAATATGTGTTCCCTTTGCTCCTTGTTAGGAATCACTTCTTTTGCATGAAGTGCTCTTTGTATAACTAAAAGATCTCCTTCATCAGGTTTTATTCTTTCTTCAAAGTCATCTTCTTCATCATAGATAGGCTTTTTGTCTCCCCTTGAACCTTTTTCAAAGTCATGATTCGTCAGTTTGGACATTCCGCTTGAAAGTGTACTAAACAATGACATTTGAAGCACTTCCTCTTTGATAACTCCAGTTTTTCAACAATATCATGGTTTAACCCACCAACATATCAAGCAATGGTTTGTTCCTGTTTTTTTTAACTCCACTTCGCAACATAATCTGTTCGAATTCACAAGTATAATCATCAACATTAAGATTTCCTTGCTTGAGGTTGGTCATCTTAACATAAAGATCATGCTTGTACGAATCTGGTAGGAACCTCTCCTTGAGCAACTTTTTGAGAGTTCTCCATGATCTAATTTTAGGCTTACCCTTCTGTTCTCGTTTAGCTTTGACATTCTCCCACCATAAAGAAGCGTATTTCTTGAGCTTTCGAGTAGCAATTTTGTAGCTTTTCTCATCAAAATACCCTTTGACATCAAAAGGTTTTCGATATCATTCAACCACTCGATAAAATCATCCAGATTTGAACCTCCATGGAACTTTGGTGCTTCTGCCTTGACATCTCTAAGATCGTCTCTGGCCCTTCTCCTTCTATGAGTCGTGAACTGACCAGAAACATCGGAACTATAGTCACCATTGTTGGATAAATCACCGTCACTATCATAATAAAAATCATCTTGATTCCTTTTATTGTTTCTTCGTGGTTGCTCATCTAAAAGCCTTGCAAGTTGCTGAGTAATAAACTCATTTTGTCTCTGAAGTTCTCCAATCTGTTTATCACGCCTTAGATTTTGAGCTTGTTCTACTGTCATATTAGGAGGGATTGCCATTGGAAGCCTTGAAAAAAAAGGAAAGGTTAAAAAAAGGACAGCAGGTGACAAGAACTCAACCCGAGGATAACCTGGGTTAGCTCTGATACCAAGTTGATGCGTATCAAAATGGTAACGGTTAAGATTTTTGTGGAGACGAGTGGTTTAAATGATAATTTCTCAAAAAAGAAAACCAGGAAAAGAAAAATGGATCAGAAATAGATAGGGATATGACTTGGATAAAGTTATCACCACCAAGCCAAACAACCTAATTGAGTCAAGGATAAAGTAACTAAACACCACCAAGATCAATCAGATTGGCGAAGGCCAAAGTTATTAGTGATAAAGCTGTAGCACCACACAAAGAACATTCAACAATCGAATCCATGTATAAACACTCAAAAGTAGCTTTAAGAAGTTGGTTTTATATCTAAAACTCATAATAACATATTACAACCTGGAAGCCTTTATATAGAGGCTGCAAAATGACTGAAAACATGTAACTCTTGGAAGATAAAGAGCAAGAGTTGAAAAGTCATCAAGGAAACATTAAAGAAATCATAATTGAACCGACTTTCATAAAGACTTAATTAAATTCACTAAATCCAGCCTCTAGGACTTCCAAGGGTCTTAGTTCTAGACTTTATTAGGGCTTAACTTCACTTCAACAGGCTGCCCAAAAAGTATGTTTACTCCCGGTGGAGGTTTGAACCCATATGTGACTGGGGCCTCCAAATCTAACCCAAGGTAAGCATGTTTAATAAAATGGGAATGTTTGGATGCTCCTACATCACTAATTAATAGCTTCTTTGTTGTTACATGAGACACTGACCTAGGGGTAAACTTATGGTTTTTTGAGAAGACCAAATAAGGATTTTGAAAAAAAGGCAGGCGTGATTAGGGAATTGAGGATTAACAAATCGGTGGTTGTCTCATATAAACATTCTCCTTATTGCCATATAAAAAGGCGTTCTAAGCATCAAATTGCTAGATAGACCATCATCATATGGTAATAGCAATTGACAAAACAGATCCGATGGTTGTGTAGTAGACCGCTGGGTTCACGGTTTTATGAAAATCAATGTCAGCTTGCGGATGGAATCCCGCTTTAACTTGTAAACCCATTTACAACCATCCACATTAATGTTAGGAGTATGAGAAACGATTGTCAGTAAATTTTTTGATCATGGTTGAATGTTTGCTAGTATTTTGGGGACACAGGCATGCAAATCCGTACTAGGAAGACGGCTAAAATAGAACGCGGTAGTAGGTTTCACTCATAGACAGCCCTTAGAACAACAGGGATGAATTGCCAATTGCAAATCACCGGCTGTGATTCTTGATTTCAAAATAGCAAACCGCAAACGAATTGAGGGAGTTGTATAAGGCTGGAATGAATTAATTAGCAGGCTGGTCATGCTTAAATTGACTGTCTTATTAGACCAGAATTCTTGTTGGCAAATTAGACCATGCTTCTAGTTAAAAACCTAAATATATATTAAACATAAACCAAATAAATAGAGGGAATTCTTTCAACATAAATGAAAAGGCAGAGATAGCCTGTATACCCAAATTTGACTATGATCCTAATTTATGTCCGTCATCAATGACAGAATAAGATGGTTAACCAACCCCTCTAGTTCCTTTCCCACTATGATATTATTTCAATATATATGTTTAGGATACCCCAAAAAGAATACAGCTATATTAGAAAACGACTCTGGATCGGTATTTCAACAAACCCTGTCATGTAGAATTATAGTGAGAAAACTCAGCAGTGTCTCACCTGTAAGCATTTTCAATTGACAAAAATTTATCATAAAAGGTTATCCTCACATTACTACCTTAGAGGGATATCATAGAAAACAGAATATAGTCTTGTGCATTTGTGTGTGTGTGTGTGTGCTGTATCATAAGGTCTTGTCTATAATTCATTTTTTGTGTTTAAAACATTGATGAATCTCGTCTTCAAAAGAACATCATCAATGAATCAAGTATTAAATGAATCAGATAAAAATAAGACATAGAATTTCATCAACATATGAGGAACAGTATGTAATTATGACTTACATGTACTACAAACATTATTCCCCAAGCATGAGACCTGTTTACTGGTAAAATGGTACAAAAAAGATAGCAAGTCATAAAGAAATGAATATAAACAAAAAAATTTATTTGTATAAAAGAATTAATGACAGAGAAACTTACGAAATGTTATCCTTTGAAAAGGAAGCAAACAAGTTTCTTCAAGAAACAAAAAAAAAACTCAGGATTATCAGCTCAAATAAGAAACACTTTGGAATTTGGAGACGATAATTTTAAGAAAAGCAGATTTTGATCTTACGTTTGCCTTATCTGACAACTCAAGCCGTTTATGTTTTGAAAAGTGAAATTGTTATATGACAAATCACTGCGAGAGAAATTCAAAACATCAATCATTATATTATATTACTTGTAAAAGTTCAACTGTAGATAAACTTACATCACTTTTCCTATGTTTAGCATCCAATCAGGCATAGTTCCAGATAGCAAGTTTCCAGTAAGATAGCTAAAAGGTCAAAATAACAAATTAATATAGCATCAGGCAGTTAATCATAACATGAAATACAGAACAGTATATAAGCATGAAGGGGGTTCCTTATATAGAAAAAAAAATTTGTTTCATCTCCCTTTATTAGTTAAATCAACCATTACACTGCAGATCTAGAGACAACAGGAAGTATGTGGGATAGCAGTACATTAGAATGGGATGCTTACATGTAGTCTGTTTTCCTTAGATCAGAAAACCCTTCAGGAATGGTATCATTAAACTTGTTAAAGCTAAAGTCCCTGAAAGAGCAACATAAACAATGATTGTGTCAAATCTAGTAAATACTTTAATTAACAGAACTAAATAAACAATAAACAAAAAATCATTTGAATCAATTGTCTCTTCTTAACACCATTGTAATGGTCTCGTGAGTAAAGGTTCATATGATATCCATTGGAAACTAAGGTCCAAAAAACTTCTCTCACCCTGAATTCCTGTAATCATATTAATACAACTAAATTACTTAGTTTCAGTTTCAGCTCCTCATAAGAACGTGTTGTTAGTTTGTCCCATATAACAAATTGGACCAGTGTCATGAGAATTTGAGAAACTATTGGGTCACACTCAAAAGATAAAATTGGATTTGGGTTTAATTACGAATGTGAGAACGACAACGGCCACAACCATACGCAATCCCACCCAACCGGGGTATGAGGTAGGAAAGATGTAGACAGTCGTACCTCTACCTAAGAGTAGAGAAACTGCTTCCTTAAAGACCTCCAACTTATCACATGTCATTCAGCACTATACTTCATGATAAAGAGTCCTACTACTATAGAGGTTATGTATACTTCCACACGATGATTTTATCATATAATATTACAATATTATTATCGTATATATCAATTTTTTTTACTTTTTATATATTTATTTAAATATTTTATTATTTTTATTGTTATTATTCATTTGTTTGTTTGTTTGTTTATGTTATTTTACTTTTTTATCTTGGTGTAACATAGAATAAACTACTATTGTATACAATTACTTGACAAACTGTGTTGCAGGATAGTAATGCATGGGTGAAACGATAATGAAATAATATACGTGGCAACAATGATGGTATCCAATTATGCCTCCCTACCAATGACATCATAGGTGGCACTACGCACTAGTGATTGCTACAAATATTATGCAAACCTCATAAGGCAGAAATATACTAATATTAAAGCCTCATAGGTCAAGGTTAAGGTAGAAATAGTCTTCTCGAGAAAGACAAGCCCATGTTCTTAAACTTTGTTAAGGTGATCATTGAATACTTACAAATACTTTCTTTGCAAAATATTCAAGATATTAGATAGTCTCGGTGGTTAAAAGTGGCAGGGTAAGCCGGCTACGTACCAAAGGAACTAAATGACAAGTTATTTGAAGTACGAATAGCTTGGTTGGTCGACATGTGCATGGGTCAATTGGAACGCACGAAGTGATGAGAGTACAAGAAAAGACCAAACTTAACTCTAAATCCACGATTTAATACTTTCATTTAATCAATATGTCATGGCCTTTCTTTTACATCTTCTATTACGTAAGACCAAAATTAATGTTATTTCTTTTGTGGTACTTAAGACCAACTTTGATCTTTTGTTATTTGATACAATGTAGAAATAACATTTTTCGTTATTTTGGATTTTTGGCCCCCTATATAAGCCCTCACTTGTAACTTCGAGAAAAGATTCATACAATGATAAGAAATATCTCCAAAAATGGGTTTCATTTCATGTTTGCTAGAATGTAACTAGCTTCAACGTGTCCATTCTACATGACACAAGGCCGCTTGCAAGCCATCTTGAATCAAAAACTAGCACGTCATAAGCTTAGTATATGACATGCTCAAATTTACATTCAAAAACGAAGATAGGGAATTAGGGATAGGCCAAATGAAACAATTACTTACATTCCATATATACCATAAATCTTCTGGCTTATGCCACTGCAAAGATATTTCCTTTATAATGTGAATAATATAAAAGAGAGGTAAAATTACTAACAAGATTTTAAGAGAGTTAGAAGCAAGAGAATTTGGATTTGGTAGCTTGCCAAGTAGGTTGCAATTCCTCAATATCCTGACAAGATAGAAAGTACGATAAATTAAAAAGAAGAAATTGGTTATACTTTAATAAAAGAAGCAGTTCAACTCACAAGGTCTTGAAAGATGTTGTGTTACTAAACGGTGGACAAAGAGCTTCTGGTCCTCCCAAGTCGCTGATTCTCCTGTATCTCTTACTCAGTCAACACAATGGCTTAACCAAAATTGCTAGCAAACCAACTGCATGATATATGTGCGTATAACTATATCTATATATATATATAGTTAAATATAGGGGAACGTTCATTTGAAAATCATTCTTATTGCGAGTTCCGCGAGAACCAAACTTGGCAGTTGATTAAAATAAATCAATGGTCAATAAAAATGATGGCTCGTTAACAATGCATTAATGAGGGGTATTTTTGGAAAATCAAGTCTCGCTCTTTAAGGACGGTCCACTGTGACGCAATACACGGTTGTGAAAATATACAAAAGACCAAAATACCCCTATTAATGAGTCATTAATGAGCATTAATGGTGGTTACAAATGGTACTCGCAATAAGAACGGTTCTCAAATAAACTTCTCCCTATGTGTGTGTGTGTGTGTGGAAATACTCACAAGTCAGTCAAATTTGTCAAAAGAGTAATCTGGGGAGGTATTGGTCCCTCCAATCCACTGGCCTGGATCCTTCTGCCATTCAGAAACTTAAATTAAATCTAACTGCTATATACAACAATTGGAAAATAAAACAGCAGGCAAATGTCTCACAAGCTCTTGAGACTTTTCCATTCCCCTATGAAATCAGGAATCTTGCCAGAGAAATTGTTACCACCAATCCGACTGTGAAAGAAACAGAAATAAGATAGTGTTTATGTCTAGCCAGATAATCACATTCAAGCAGATTGTCAAACTCACAATTCCTGCAGGGTTGTCAGATTTGCTAATGATGCAGGCAACTGGCCGGTAAAAAAGTTGGAGTTCACAAATCTACAGTTAAGAAAAATCGAAACAGGGTACATAAATTCCATAGGATAATTAGATACAGATAGGATCAATACCAACAGAATTAAGAAGTCTTACAGTCTTTCAATGCTTGCAAGATTCCCGAGTTCCTCTGGAATTGTACCAGACATCATATTGTCCTCTACGGTTCTAATAACGATAGAATTGAAACCATAAACAGCGAAAGGGAGTTAAATAACTTAAAATTACGGTAAGTTTATTGAGATAACAGATTAATGGAATTTACAAAGATGTCAATGTGCTGATGTTTCCAAGCTCCTTTGGGATTGATCCAGTTAACCGATTTACCAGAAGAGAACTACAGACAATAAAGGGAAACCCATGTTACACAGAGTAAAAATAATTAAAAAGAAGAATGAGATTTTAGTTACATGTTTACAATCTGGCCCATGGAACCCCATTCTGGAGGGATGGTACCACTTAGAAAATTGCGAGTTAAGTCTCTGTAGGGACAATAAGATCACAAGTCAGACACTAAATACAAACAAAAGGAACCGAAATTTAAGACAAAACGAACGATAATTAAAAGGAAGAAAGGAGTGTACAGATTTTGAAGGAAACGGAGACTGGCGATTTCTGGAGGGAGAATGCCAGCCAAGTTTTGTCCTTTAAGACTTCTGCATCTCGTAAAAAACAAAAGACCACCATAAATTTAGAAACAATAATTTTTGTAGGCAACAACTTCAAGATCGTCAAAAATCTAAATTCTGTTTCAAAACATGAAAACTCGCTTCAATCATTCTTGTACTTCTCTTTGCGTAATCATGTTTTTTTTTGCTCCCTGTGTGGGTCAGTGGGTGGGGGATATCGTGACTGGAGAAGAAGAACCACAATCTGCATTGCGTTCCCAATTTGCTCCCGCCATTAGGTTTTGGCCCGTTGAGTTTGAGTTACTTCACAAATCTTTCATTTCAGTCCTTTAATTTTAAAATGAAACGGCCCTTTGATCTATTTTATTACAAGACATTTTAGTTTTTCATCTTTTTTTAATTTTAGTTAATTTTAAATAAGAGAGATGATATATCTTTTTATTACTTTCTTCTACTTAACTTTATACTTATAAGATCAATATAAATGTTAAAATCAATAGAGTAGATGATAAAAGAGAATTAATGAATTTCACATATCATTTCATGATAAATAGAAAAATAAGATAGAAAAAATCGTATGACGATATATCATTTTTCTTAAATTAATATTTAGTCTATTTTTAAAATTAAAAAATCTCTCATATCTCTAGTGCTCTCTCTCTATATATATATATATATATATAAACTCTCTGGCACACAACCCACTCTTTTTTTTCTCTCAGTCTCTCACTCTCAAGAACCATTACCCTAACCCTATTTCTGACCACGTGAAACCAACACCTGAAATCGAAACTCACCCGATGTCAATTCTTTTTATAATAACATATAATTTATTTGGTTAAGATTCTCTCATGTTATGGTAAAAAATGATCCATCATGATCTCTCAAAAACATGAGAGTGAGACCTACAAAAGAACTCATTTTTGACATAAAATAAGACACCCGTTCTTATGTTAAGAGAACATGATGAGTCATGTTTGACCACAAGAGAATCTTAACCCAATATAATTGCAAAACTAAGATTAAATTTTTCCTTCAACCATGCACAATGACAAACATGCATTGATCATTCTATCAACACAACTTCAAACTTGCAGAGTACTCTTAGTCCGCCGGTGGCCTACTTCGAGACATATCACAATGAAGATTACTACTTTTAGTGCACAATGTGCGATCTTGTGGTATTGTGTCTATTGCACTAACAATATCAGATCTCATCACTTAAGACCAAATGCCATTTTCTCCCCTGAAAACTCTCTCTCTCTCTACCCATTTCTCTATCATTTTCTTTTCTCTTTTGACTGATCTATGAATGTGTGTGTGTGGGTGCAATTGGGGAGAGTTGGGTATAAAGAAGGAGATGGTTTGGTGACCACAGTGGTGGATTCTCGAAAATTAGATCAGGAAATCGCTCAAGGAACCGAATTAGATCTGGTAGTGTTCTTAAATACATGATAATCCCAACTTGAAAAAGACGTGTTTCTGTTTATACGTGTGTTTGGATTCTTGAAAATTAGATCTAGAAATCACACAAGGAACCCTAACTGAATGAGGTTTGAAAGAGCGTGTGTGTTTGTGTTTGAAGATGAAGTATATGAAGGTTTAAAAATGACGGTGATAAGTTAGCCAAAGGAGGTGGCGATAACTGTGTGTGTGTGTGAGAGAGAGAGAGAGGAGAGAGATACCCGTTGCAAAAGGGGAAGAGAGGAAAATAGAAAGAGAAATGAAAGGAAAGGAAGAGGATAAAGATTAATTGATTTAATTTTATTTATTAGTTATATATAATTAAGTAACTAACACTTGTTATTTAATAAGGGTAGATCGAATTGTCAATTTATGTTGTTTTAACATAGATAACAAACGGAATTCATTGGAAATGATCAAAATTGCAATAAAATATATCATAAAGGCTCATCTATATCACTTTTAAAGTTAAAGGACTAAAGCGATTTTTCATAGATAAAAGACTATTTAGACGGTTAACTCATATTACACCAGCAATCAGGCCACGCGTATAGCGTAACCCGAAGGTCCCGGGTTCCCTTCGGGAACACCCATACGCCCCCCCCCATCGGGTCCGAGGCCGGGTCCGTGAAACCGATTCACCCGGTTTTTTTTTCTGTGAGTTGCAACGGCTAGTTTTAAAAAAGAGTACCAACGGACATATATACGTTAGACATATATATATATATATATTTTAATTCTCCTATAAATACCCAAACCAACCCTTTAACATTTCATTCAAACTTTCAAACTCTAAACTTTCAACTTCAAACTTTAAACTTTCAACTCCAAACTTCCAACCTTTCATCCAAATAAACCAACATGGATCCTAGGCGCAACCGTGGTCAAAACCCGGATTCAACCACGCCAACGTCTACCGGTTTCCTGCTCGGGTTTTCACAATACTCGGAATCACCCGGCTTCCATCCTAGCTTCCAACCCGGTTTTCAACCCGGGTTCCAACCCGGCTTTCAACCTTACATCCCTCATCAACTGACGTACCAAGGGATGTTACAAGCGGGTTTCGTTTTGGCAACCTTCAATCCTCCAAACCCGACATATCAACAAACCCAAGGTGAAGACGACGGTGACGATATAGAGTTTGTCCCGGAAAGTCAACTACCGGAGACACCCCTATCTTTGCCAACCCAACAATCGAACCCAGCCCAAGACGAAATCCCGACAACTCGAACTGGAAAGAAAAAATTCGAGGGCCGAGCAAAAGCAATTAAATGGACGATCGTTGAAGAGGTGGCGTTGGTTCAAGCTTGGGTTGACGTTTCCGAGGACTCCGTTATCGGCAACGCGCAAGCGGGGGGTATAATATTATTATTACTGTATATATATATATATATTATTACATATATATATATATTATTACTAATATATTTTATTATTCTTAATATATATGTGCAGAAAGCTTTTGGAAGAGGGTAGAAATCTCGTTTCACAATCAAATGCAACGTGGAGAGTATAGAAACGTACATCAATTATCGTCCAAATATAAGGACATAAATCGAAAAATAACGGTTTTCGCGGGCATCTACAACAATATTATAAATACAAGACGTAGCGGTCAAAGCGAAACCGATATCATGATTTTGGCCCACCAACGTTATCGGGATGATAACAACGGGGCTACTTTCACGCATGAAAATGCGTGGAACGTCCTAAAAAAATCTCCAAAATGGTGCACGGTGGAACCGATGCCCTCTTTTTCTTCCCGGCCCACCAAACGTAGTAAAACGTCTTCGAGCAACAACCTGCCGACGCCATCATCCGATGCACACGTTGGGGTTAACCTTAACGACGAAGACGACGATATCCAAATCGAGGAGCCTCAACGGTCTGTCGGGAGAAACAAGGCGAGAAACAAGGGAAAGAGGGCATCAACGAGCACGACAAATACCGTCGTATCGCCGGGAGAAAAATACGTTTCATTGGTGGACAAATTATCTACTTTCGACCAGCGGATGGAACAAAACGTAGAATATAAAATGAAAAAACTTGATTTCGATCGAGAAGCGTTGTCCCGTAAAAAAGACGAGCTCGAAGTACAAAAACAACTTATATTTGAAAGAGACTTTGAGTTTTATATTTCCCCGCATGATCACCTTATGGGTGCTATTTTAAAGGCAACGTTAGCGAGAAAAAAGTAATTAGTGAAAAATACGGTTGGGATTAATGTATTATTATTATTAGTAAATAATTGAATTTGTTATAGAATTGTTTTAAATATTTGAATTTGTTAAATATATAAATGTGTAGTTAAATAAATTAAAAAAAGTGGAAAAAAGTTTGGGTTGAAAGGGAGAGGCTATACTTGGGTTTGGGGTTGGTTTGGGTTGGGAAGGAAAAAGTAAAAAAAGCTGATGTGACGCTGATGTGACGCTGATGTGGCATTGGGGTTGGAAAGGGAAGAGGGAGAGGCTATACTCATGGACTCACACATTTGTTTACTTTTTTAATAACAAAACACACATCCCCTTAATCCTACTTTTAAATCTACATCTTATGTTCACTATAGAACTTGAATGGAAACACCTAATATAGCTCATATCACTCAACCGATAGACCATAATCACTTTTATTGAGGGACTTGTTTACTAGACCTAAATATTATCACATTCAAAAAACAAAAAATATAAAGAAACTCATCTTTAAGCAACATAGAAGTGATGCGAAAAGCCGAAAACCATTGTCGATAATAAAGTCTACATTTGTGATTCGCTTTTTCTTGCGACAAATTATAGACGTAACGCCATTCTTGGTACTTTAGCGCATGTTTGTTGCAACACTTTCATAACTAGTGAGGTAAGTAACGACTAGGAGGAATGTATTTGTAAGGTAATATGTAGTGTGTCATAACCCCTCTTAAAATTAAATATTCTAAACATTAATATATACAATTTTACTTTCGACCACTCTTAAGAATATAAATGGACCATACCGAGTTTGCCTATTTTGATTTGCTATCTAACTCACCTAAAAGGCTCATATCGTAATACCAACCGATAGGTGGGACCCCGTTAGATTTGATCCAAGACTCGCTACATGTGTAACAATACAAAGGAAAAGCTGCCAAAAACACCGTCAGACGCGAGTATGACAACATTTCTCAATATAGATGTGAGATTGTGCCACAATAGTGATGTATACAAATTAATGATGTCTAATCAACTCACATATCAGTATATTGCACATTCAGCGATGTACAACAAGGCGCTCGTCGCTAGTAGTGTATTAGAGAACATCATATGTCAAAAAAATCAATGACTAATTACCCCAACCTTTTGTCGCAAATATGTCGCTAGCATCACTATAGGCTTAGTGGAATTAAGATATAGACAAAAGAGAAATTTACATACATGCTAGCGACATGGCATATTGTCGTGTTTGGTTCACAGCTGCAAGTGACATTATTATCGTATGTTTTATTGTTAAAAGCGTCGAGCCAACCACCCAAACCACTACATGGATCCTCTTCGAAATTCCAATCTTTACCCAACTTCCTTCCGATCTCTCTCAGCGCATCCACTGCAACCAAAAGGATACATGTTAAATAATATATAAACTGCGCAAAATATTGAAGTTCAACACCTATAGTGTGTGTGTGTTATAAACCTTCTTCAGAGGGAAGACGAGTTGTGTTGATGGATGCAAAACCAAAAGGGAGAAATGCAACCCACAAAATTATTACCAACATGTTGCTTAATTCTATCAACAACTGTTCTGGGATCATACTATAGGTACTCATATAATAGCCAGAGGTTCTTTTTTAATATAAAAAAATAGCAATTGGGAAATAAATAATACTGTGAAGGTGTAGACTTTGGTGTTTAATATTCAAATATTATTATGTCACGCTGTTTATTTTAGTGGTAAGTCGTAAGGGAATATGACCAACATGTATTATATTATAAGGTAATTTTCTTATTTAACTTTACAAGTTTTACTACAAAATGTATGAACTTTAAAAGTTTCTATCGTATGTGTGCAACAAACTTTTATTTTCTTGTCATTGTACGTATTTTAGTTACATAATAAAAAAAATAAGTTTTAAGTTTTGTACATATAATATATACATAATAACGACAAACTAAGAGTTTGATAAACACAATAGAAGCTTTTAAAGTTCGATACACATATAATAGCAAACGGTGTAAAGTTTGATACATTTTAAACAACTTTACCCTGTAATAATCTATATTATATATAGTATTATATATATAAATCGTACGTACCGGGTATACTTGTATAATAGTCGATGCATAAAAAAGTCAATGGTTGTTGGAAGGATAAATTCTATGAAGCCGAAGACTTAGTTATCTTATAATACTTTAATGTTGTTATTATTTCACTTTATGTATCCCGTACAGTACTTATAAATCTATTCGATCAATGTGACAAAGTACAAACAAAGAAAATTAAAATTTGCGTCACATGGGTTGAAGAACAACTTAACTTAACTAGGTTAGCTTTGTTGGTTAACATACACTAGCATTGTACTTGCGTAATACGGCTATGATGACAATAGTTTGTGTTTAACAACATGTTTGATTTCAAGAATGTAGGATATGGTATGTATGGAATGCGGTGTTAATAAATGGAATATATTCGACAACATATCCATATTCTTTCTCCTTTTTCTATTTTCTTTATTTCTTTTTTTCCAATCAAACTTTTTATTAGCTGTTAAATAGTTTTTGAAAAACAATAAAATAAAAATAATTATTATTAAATAATTAGAGAAAAAGATAATCTAGACTTAAAATTGTATTGATGTAAGTAATTTAACCAAAATTAGATAAATTAAGTAGATTTTTGTGATGTTTAATGGTTTATTAAAACAATTGTATTAAATTAGTTGAGATAATTAAGAGAATGATTGGTTAGACTATTTCTTTAAGTGTTTATATCTTAAGGATAAAAACATGTACTATTTAAAGTTAAGTAATGTTAAAAATTTTAAGAGAGAGAAAGTTAAATACTTTATATTGTAATATAAATACCAGATACGAGAAATAAGGAAATTTGGTAGCTTTAATTTATAAATATGAATTAATTTCTTTTAGAATTGAATTAAAGTTATGAAAAAAGAATAAATAAAGGGGGTACTTAAGGTCATCTTAAGAAAAGACTTCCCTGTTTAATTAATTCCTCCATTTTCTTCAACATCATAGTGAGTGTGTATACGTGTCTATACTGTGTATATGCCTTGACTAACCCCAGTTAAATGAAGGTTATGGTCAGAAAAAAGTTCACCAAAGGTGTTAGCTCATAAGAGAAAAGGGAGGTCACGGTGACTAGAGAAGAAAGTGGTCGGGTGAAGGTTGTGGTGCCTGAAGAAGAAAGAGGCAAGTCGTCAGAAAATAGAGTTATCGTCAGAAAAGCGTCGCTAGCGTTGGTAGATAGCCAGAAAAATGTTGCTAGATTTGATAACTAAGGTTAGACATAAAAAGTCAGATTTGGGAAGAAAAAACGGTGACTAAATCAAGATTTAAGGTTAGAACATTTATTACACGAAACTTAATGGTTAAAATGATTTAAAAAGTATTTGTATTTATCATCCAATATACACACCAATACAGATTGATCTTCATTCTGTAAATGCATAAGGATACCATCACTCAATTACAAAGAATCTTAATATCCATCCACCGCAGATGTAATCAAAATTTGCTAAGACTTTAACATTTGTGTTTGATATATCATTCATTACTTGAGCAATGCGCACCACGAGCTCTAAGATAACAACTTCTTTCCGTCATTGTCTCTGTTTTGCATATACTCACTAAAACGATTGATAGGGTAGAGATCAACGGCAGATGTTGAGGAATCCGTGTATGGGATTGACATTTCCTCGATTTGGCCCTCATTCATATCCCCAAGTTGCTTCATTATTTTGTCGCGGTCTATTTCAGTCATTGAGGGGCTTTGTTTAACAGCAGATGCTTGAGGAACTATTCTTCCTTCTAGCATGCTAACCACTGATGACATTGTTGGCCTATCTGTCGGAGAGATTGTGGTGCACACTAATGCAAGATTTATAACTACCATCATCTCTTGGACATCATATTCTGAACCCAGCCTCTGGTCAACTAGCTCCATCAAATTACCCGTAGTTTTCAATGAAGTGGCCTAAAAAAAGACAACAGAAAAATGGAATACGATGAATCAAAGTAAATCTTCAAGTTAAAAAAGGTTCAAGTAGAGTCCGCAATTTCGAGTCGTCAGCTTTAAAGGGGGCCGATTTGGGTCTTATGTTTTCTCCAACAGGTTAAACAGATAAATTTTAAATTTTATCTAGAATGGAAACATGTCAAATGGTTGACCAAGTTAAATAGTTTGAAACACACCCAAAGTGTTTTCAAATGCTAAAGGAAGATAGGTTATTATTACATTATGGTTTTTATTGTGTAGTTTAATGAACTAAATATTTATAACTATTAAAAAAAGCACAAAAAGTGTCAATGGGTCCGAACCACTTGTTTTTGGACCTGTATTAAGAAGCTATCCGTTTAAACCATTTGACCCACGAATTTTGCCACGATTAGTTTCATGTTAGTTACCCGATCAAGAAGAGCGAAATTATTCTCCTTTGCCCTGTCGGCAATGTTAGCCATCCCACTAACAATCTCTAAGAGGACAATTCCATAGCTATACACATCTGCTTTATCCGTTAGGTAACCACGCAACGCATATTCAGGAGCCATATATCCACTGAAGATGTAAAGTAAAGATAGATCTTAAAGTCTGATCATTGAAATGAAATAAGTTATAAAGAAAACGGTGTAAACTAGTGAATAAATGACTCACTAAGTTCCAGCAACACGGGTGCTGATATGGGTGTTGTCCTCTTCATCAAGCTTAGCTAAACCAAAGTCTGAAATCTTGGCGTTTAAATTCTTATCAAGAAGCACATTAGTTGCTTTGATGTCTCTGTGCACAATCTTTAATCTTGATTCTTCATGGAGAAAAGTGAGACCCCTTGCTATATCAATGCAAATCCTGTATCTTGTTGGCCAATCAAGTTCCAATTGCCATTCTTTAGGCCCTTCAATCAACAAGGTCAACAGTAACTCAGAAAAATAACTGGCGAATGCTTACTCAAGTATAGAGGAAGCAATTTCAATTTTCAACCAACTTATTATGAACAAATAGTTACGTCTTATCTCTGACTATTAAATGTGAAAAAATTAATTAAAACGAATGGATCAAACAGTCAGAAAGTAGCCGAAATTGTACTTCAATGCATAAAAAACTTCTAAATCAGTTTATTAAAAATGTTAGTTATCATTGAAATAATAGAATTTTTGCAATCATATTTAACGGACTGTATATTTAAAAGAGCAAAAAAAAATATTCAAATAGCATTGAACAAAAGTGTTTCAAGACAACCTAGCCCGCCCCGTACCAAATATTATGTGTTTTGACCCCTTACCTAACCAGTCCATGTTGCCACATCTATTGACGTGGTTTTAATGACTAAACACTACACATTCGTAATCCTACTTACAGAGTCTACACTTTGAAGAAGGAAATGGGTAACATATTTTGTAAATGCTGAGATAAAACATTGGACAAAAGCATAAGAATATCATTTACCAAATAAAGCACGGGCAAGACTGTTATTTTCCATGTATTCATATGCTAGCAACAACTGGTTTCCTTCGATACAACATCCATGAATCTTCACGAGATGCGGGTGTTGCAAAGCAGAAATCACACCTAATTCATTCAAGAACTCCCTATTTCCTTGCTTGGATTTTGAGGAAAGCTGTTTCACAGCTATTAAGGTACCATCTGGCAATACTCCCTTCATGAAAAGACGACTTCAATTTCCAACATAGTAACAAACTCTATCAATATTTAGTAAACAAGAAAGTAGATTACCTTGTAAACAGATCCAAAACCACCTTCTCCAATCTTATTAGCTACATCAAAATTATTTGTTGCAGCTTTAATTTGCCTCAATGTAAACGAACCAGTGTTAAGTTCTAGACCATTCAGCTCTGTTGAACCACAAATGAAATTGGGAACATGTAAAAAGATAAACCAGGAGATAATTCCATAGGGTGTTTGGATGAGTTTTTCAGGAAGTGATTCTGTGGTTTTGAATATCAATTAATAAAACGCGCTATAGGAAAAAAGTGTTTGGATGTGCAATTGTTGTTTGAAGTTGTCATAAATCAGCTCTTTTAGTGTCTCACATATTCTAAATTATTCCAAAATGGACATACTTGTGGAAAATGCAGTCACATCTTGTGACAACAACCGTACCCAATCCCACCTTAGTGGGGGGTATGGGGAGGTAAGATGTAGACAGTTATACCTCTACCTATGGGTAGAGAGACTGCTTCCAGAAAGACTTCCGGCAAAAAATAATAATAACAACAAAAATAGAAAAAAATAAAACAAAACAAATTAAATAATTAAAAATAACAAATTAAAAAGTAAAGTAAAATAAGAGAGAGAGTGATAATGTTAATAATTTATAACTTATAAGTTTACATTTATTTATTTTAAAACTCAACAATATTTCTACAAACATAGTTATAATTAATTGTTTGTTGTTACAGAAAATAATAGTATTAGGTTAGAAGAAGGGCGAATTATGTACTTTTATTTACCCTTTGAAACTTATTATGAGATTTGGCGCTTAGAAATCAAACTGACAAAAGCAAAATCAAGTTTATCCAAACATTAGAAATTGATTACAAGTAGCAATTATAAGATAATCAATTTCAAAATGCAAATCCAAATGCCCCCTCAAAGAGTATGTGACTGGCATGTAAATACCTAGTTCTGTAGCATCTCTGCGTCTTAAATAACCCCACCACCATAAAACTCCTAGAATTAAGACAATCAAGCAAAGTGCTCCAACCACAATTCCAGCCACAGTCCCTCCAGAAACACCATTTCCATTTCCCCCCAAAGGTCCATCTTTTGGAACTGGATAATCTGAAAAAATTTAAAAAAATAAAGGAAGAAAGAAGCTATAGTCACAGGGCACAATCAAACAATAGAAAGACACTTAACAAAGAGAGATTCTTCTAGAAACGCTAAAAGCTTAGACTTATAAGAGACATAGAAAATATGAACATGCTCTCAGGCTTTCAAAAAAGATAGAAAAGAAAAGTCTTACATGGTATTCCTAGATGGGATAATTTGCATAAAAATGTAACCAAGTTTGGTCCAATTTGTAATTTAGGTGATCAACTTATTTTAGGCCAGAAAATAGCATTCAAAGTTTCAAAAGATCTGATTTAAGGTAACCAGCATTCAGAATTTCCAATATAAGGTAGTGTGACTCGCGCACCAAGCAAGATGATGATGTGACAGTTGATTTGTGGGTAACTTTTGTGATGTTGATGTTTTCATAACAAGGATTTGAACGCTGGTTATCTCTGATAATTACTATGATTGTTTCTTCTTACACAAAATCAGTCGATTACCCTCAATGTAATATCACCAGATTGGTAACATTTGTATTCAACTATACCTTCCTAGAGAGGTTGCATTTGTGCACTGTGTTCCTAATTAGCACATTATAAACTGATTTTAAGTTTTAACAAGAGCTTACTCATTTTGGTGATCTAGCATCATCTTTACAAATAGTACAGTCAACTCAAAACCATGAACACCGCATCAATTACAAAACACATAGGAAGATAATAGTGGCTTACTTGGATTAACAGAAATAGCTGAAATAAGAGGACCATATACTCCTCGTGATGGAATATTTAATGTTCCTTTTCCAGCCCAATAGAATTGGATTTCCAAAGTAGAGTTGACATCTATGGTATAATTTTTCACAATTGCTTTCCCAGCCCCACCTGCTTGATCACTGATGTCAAAATCCTCCTCCACTCGAATACCCTGACACATCACCAACCATTTACAATAAAAGTTTACGCAGCCAAAAAAGGAAGTAAATTGATCCTACATCAGTGTATAAGGACAAAAAAAGTAACTGAGCCTCATAGTTGATATTAGAATTGGGTTATTTCAACCCATCTACTTTAAATGGTCCAACTTCGGTCGAGTTTAAATATAAAAAATAAGCTAAAAGGGAAACATGCTAAACAGGTTAAGAGTCACCGAAGGTCTATTTTTAATGCCTATAGCATCCTAAATCATTGTATTGTTCTTTATTATCATAGTTTATTTGTAAACCAAAAGAAAAATGACAATCAGAAAAGGACAAAGTATAACATGTTCACCTGACCCAAACTAAAAGATGAGGGGTCTCATATATATATCAGGGAGGGTTCATTTGAGAACCGTTCTTATTGCGAGTACCGTGAGAATCAATCTTGGCTCTTGATTGTTAATAATTTTGTTGGCTAATTAATGACTAATTATTGACTCATTAATGAGGGGTATTTTTGGAAAAATTAAGCCAATTTAATAATGACTCATCCACCCGGACGCAATTCATGGTTGGGTAAATATATAAATAACCAAAATGCCCCTATTAATGAGTCATTAATGACCATTAATGGTGGTTACAAATAATACTCGCGGTACTCGCAATAAGAACATTTTTCAAATGAACTTCTCCCTATGTATGTGTGTGTATATAGAGAGAGGGAAAAGTGAATATGTGGTTGTCTCATATCTAACTTTGGATGCGAAACTGATAGATACAATGACAAGTCACAAAACTAATTGACTAAGAATTGAGGGAATGAGAGGATTGTATTAATGGTGGGTAAGGAAGGTACTCAGCAAGGTTCCTCAACAAGGAGACCTCATGCCCAAGCCAAATAGCCAAAAACAAGACTAAACACATGCGCCTCCTCCCCCACAAGGACAGAATTAAATAACAAAATTAATTAACTGTTGCAAACATCACAGCCCTACACGTGGAGTTTGTTACGATTGCCTCTTCTGGAATAAACCTTCAAACTGGACTGGGTATTGGGCTGGTTAGAGGACTGAATGCTATCGGAAACCCTCAAAACTACATCGTTTTGATTGAATTTAGTATTTTAGTTATTTTAATTAAACTCTTAATTAGTTCCTACATCTAACTTACATTAATTATAATAGTCGATAATGAATATGAGCATGATCGTATTGATATTTTTAAACAATACGATTCATTCCAGGAGCAGCACACTTCATGTCATATTCGTATTGATATCTTGCACAAATCGCTAGTGAAAACTAATCCATTTTTAAATATGGTTATTTATTGAATAACATTATTTTGATGTCTAGGGGTATAGTCCTGGATCACGAATTGACTGTAAATTTATAATGAACGAAACGTCAGAAATCAATTTAATATGATGGAAACGTATTTTCAGAGTGATTTTAGGAGTAGAGTACATGGAATGAGATTTAAGATGATGGAAACGTCATTTTAGGAAAGTTGTTAAAGAAAAAATAAGTTTTATTTTCTAAGAATTAATCAAAACTATGTAGTTTTGAATGGTTTCACATATAACTTAGCTATGAAACAACCTCATATTCACTATCCCCATATATATATAGGGGAGGGTTCAAACGAGAACTGTTTTTCGTACGAGAACTGCGAGAGCCAATCTTAGCCCTTGATTAAAATTAATCAATGACTAAGATTTTTTGGCAGCTCATTAATGCTTCGTTAATGACGCATTAATGAAGGTTATTTCGTGAAAATCAAGCCTAGCAAATTAATGACGGCTCACCCGACGCAATTCATGGTTGGGTAAATATATAAATTACCAAAACACCCCTATTAATGAGTCATTAATGGCGTTAAAAACAGTTCTCATTTGAACTTTTGCCTATATATATATATATATATATATATATATATATAACTCACGGACCTGAATGTAGATATCAAATACACGTCTCCCAAGGCTGCTATATTTTGTATCATCAGTGAAAGTGATCTCAGCAAAGTGAAGGCTGACATTGTAGCTTCCATTATGCATACAGAATCCATAATAAGTTAATGATAAGGGTGAGTTTCGTGCCGTCGTGTACAACTCAGTGTCCTTCACTGGGACCGAAGAATTACTTATAACAATATAAGAATCACGATTATCGTCATCCAGAAAGTGACCAGTATTGCTAAATCCCCACCGATTATCGATCGGAATGAAATATGAAGCATCACCGGGTTGCAAGTCTTCTTCGTATACCTTATCTCCAACCTCTAGTCTCCTTCCCCCACAGTTGATATACAAGGAAGTCGAATCTAATTGAAAGATACAACTTTGTCATAAAATAATTAAATCAAGATATGACAAATAATATGTAACTTTAACTTACTTCTTGGACAAACAACGTTCCCTAAGCATGAGACCCCTTTACTGGTAATACAAAAAATCAAAGTATGACTCACAGAAATCAACATTGCAGAATCTTGTTTTGATAATAACCCGTGGCAGAAAAACTTACAAGATGTTATCCCTTGAAAATGAAGCAAACAAGTTTCTGCATGAACGATAGAAACCACAAGATTCAGCAGGCACAATATAAGAAACCTTACAAAATATCGTTATCCAAAAAAAGATATTCCAATATTCATTTATT
Organism: Dittrichia graveolens; assembly: GCA_038502395.1. NCBI lineage: Eukaryota > Viridiplantae > Streptophyta > Magnoliopsida > Asterales > Asteraceae > Dittrichia > Dittrichia graveolens. The sequence goes on along the minus strand of JARJIL010000005.1, from coordinate 82,943,214 downwards.
TGGAGAAGGTCAGGGCCGGTCTTACGTGTTTCGGATCATACACGCTGAATCCCTTGAGCTTTCGTATGTAAGGTTGTTATATGAAAGATCACTGCAAGAAAATTCACATTATTAGTCTTGACATAGTACAACCAAAGGGAACATGGGGGATATTATTTTCCTTGTACAAATTCACAACCATCGTTATATTTGCTATAGATAGATCATGGGGGATATACCATGCACTTTACATGTATGTATTTTTTTTCTTTTTTTAACAGGAAAAACACCCACACACTTTTATCCCCAACTGGACTTTGAACAACTACCTCTTGGTTGGTGGGCCACTCTTGATACCGGTAGGCCAAAGCCCTATTGGTACTTTACATGTACATATATTGTAACTTATTTGATAAAGCCAAGTATGACCCCAACTCCCGTATAGTACTTGTACAAGTCTTACACTAGATGAACTTACATGTCATCTCCTGAAGTGAGTGTCCAATCAGGCACACGTCCAGACAGCAAATTTCTAGTAAGATAGCTATTAAATTAAAGCAACAAATTAATAAGGCGCAGTCATTGTACCTTGACAAATAGTCTCGGACAGATAATGATGATATGAAAGATAGATCATAAGTATGTAGTATGAATCTGGGCTCCTGATTAAATTAAAAACTAAAAACATAAAATATTATTTCCTCTCCCCTTTTTAGTAAAATCGATTATCGATGACTGCACATCATAGATTCTTTATTTATGTGTCAACCAGTCAACCCCTACTTGTGCAAGATGTTATTTCAATTCATGGGGAAAGACATTTTAGCCACAAGTGCTAGGATAACCTTGCAGTTATAGTGGAATATCAGATATCCCATTACAACAACAACAACAACAACAACTGTACCCAATCCCGCTACAGCAGGGTATGGGGAAGGTAAAGTGTAGGCAATCATACCTCTATCCGTGGATAGAGAGATATCCCATTACAAGAACTTGGAATTATAACGCATAGATATAGTTTCATCTGTCTTGTAAAAAAAACATTTAAGATCTCCTGGTCAGATCAACCACCTGACCATCTATAGTGCAAAATTAAAATTAGTTCCTTTTTCAAGGTGATTGATCTGCTCAGTTACATTGCCAGACTGGCGAATTCAAAAAATGTGGGATGGCAATACAATAGAATGAAATGCTTACATGCGGTCTGTTTTCTGTAGATTAATGTAACTATCTGGAATAGATCCATTAAGCTTGTTAAAGCTGAAGTCTCTGAAAGCAAAATAAACATCAATAATGTGAAATCTGGTGCATAATTGCTACTAATTAGGGGCGTGCCTTACTTGCCCTAAACAGGCTGAAGTGGTGAACCAAACCAACTGAATTTTAACCGGACTGAACATGTAGAAACCAGTCTGGTCTCCTGTTTGCATAAAACTCAAAATTCGGTTTTCAGTCCGGTCTGGTCGAAAAACCGAGAAAATGGGTTGAAACGGAACCAAACCGAGAATCGTAGTATTAGTTTCAGATTTTTCTACAAAAGGTGCTGTTTGCTATGAGAAAATTAGAACAATTTTGGAACTTTTGTCCATAAATACATGGTTGAACACCAATTCTCCATTTGAAGGTTCCTTGCATTATTAGTAATGAGCCATTACAGAATGAAGGGGAAAAAAAGTTCAGTAAGACCAAACACGTAACTAGAAATTGTAGTAGAATAGCATACAAAAACTTAGGGTCAAGAATCTTTATCAATATATATAAAAATATATTGGATAATATATAACTTATCAAGAATCCAACCTTTTATATTTTGGATCATTATCAACTGAAAAGTTACAACTTACAAGACATATCATTAAACTCCAAATTACTATCAAATATCATCAACCAAAACTTGATTGTGAATTCTCGTTGTATGATCGTCGTCTCCTATGTTTGTGTCTTTTAGGCCTAACAATCCGGGTTGTGTTTGTGTTAAATGGGTCGTGTCGTTTTCATGTCAACCCAATTTAGTTTCTAGTCCGGTTGGATTCGTGTCACTTAATTCGTGTTCGGTTCGGGTCGCGTTTTGTGTGACCCAATTTTTTGGAAAATAAAATTCGGATTGTGTTTTGGGCAAAAAAAATTATGATTTTCGGATCTGGTTTAATGTGACTCATTTTCGGAAGAAAAAAGTGCATATGGAATTTCCTAACATAAATTTTACTATACTTTTATAACCTTAGAACTTATAATTGTCTAAATATTCAAGTTTGCTAGCATTGAAAATCAAAATCATAAAAATTAATAAAATATTTATAAAACATTAAATAGTATTTACAAACACAATCTATAACATATATTTGAATATTCAAACATATGAATACAAATTTCTTCAAACACACGATTACAACTAAAAGAATATTTTTAAATTACTAAAAGTTGCTCAAAAAACCTAAAATGATAAACAAAGAACGATGAACTGTAATCAAGAAAAGAAATTACCAAATGGATGGGGACAAAATGCAAAAGCCACAAAATCGCATATGTCGGCGTCGGTACTCAGTCGGTTGGTAGTCAATCTCGTCATCTCAATCTTAAATCAAAGATATTAAGGAATTTGCTATTTGCCTATTGGGTTGGTGCGTTTTAGTGTTTTACGTTTTTTACTTGTATTGTTTATGCTTTTTTATCATGAGTTTATGTTTAATTCTTTATTTATTCACGTTATCCAGCCAAAAAAATTCAACAAATTACAAAAACAAAATTTTTAACCTTAGGTTGAACGGAGTTGCAAGTAATTTCTAGTGTGGTCAAATTCATCCACGGCATGGAGCATGAGATTGCCACTCCACATTTGTGTGGTGACTTGGAAGAGGTGGTATTCTCACGCTCAAAGTGCTAGGAGTGGTTAACTCCCGTCACACACTCACACTTACCATACGACACGTCAGCTTTACACTCTTACCACTCAGACCCGTGATCACTCCCCATCACACCAAATTATGGGACCTACCTTATTTATTAGTTTTATATTTAATTAAAAAGTGTAAGATAATAAAAATAAAAGAATTGGCGAATTCCATATTGTATTAATTGCTTACTCTTGCAGATTGTATTAATTACTCTCTCATCTTGGGTCCATCATGCAAAATTAAAAAGAACAACCCATTTAATTTAGCTTCCATGCCCGGAGATTACCACGCGATTGAGGTTGTTCCACGTAGCAAAAACCATCCACTCCAAGCTCTCTAAAGGCCTGTTTGTTTTTTAAATATGCGGGCCATGTGTTTTTTATTTAATTTTTTGGATTTTGATTGGTTAGTTGAATAATAGGTGGGTCCTAAAACTCGATGTGGCAAAAAGTGGTGGGAAGTAATCACTACATAGCTAAGTGGTGGGTTGAGTGGTAAGAGTAAAAATTTGATGTGGCGGTGTGATAAGTGTGATGGAATGTGAGGGTTGCCAATACTCTAACTTTAGCCTTCCGCCAAATACCAATTCTCATTCCCAAAGTCTTTAAACTAGCTTGCTTTTAATTTCTTATTATTTTATGTTTAAGTATGATATTTTTATTACTTTTACTATTATTAAATAAATTTGGGTCAAAGAGGTTAACTTTGGGTTATCGTGTTCATTTCAGGTTATTGTCGAACATTTTCGTGTCGACCCATTTTCGACTGATATGATCCATATTCTATGAATCTTATAATTATTGAACTTATTATATTTTAATTATAGATTATAGATATTATATTATCTTAGAGAGCAAGTTATTTATCTATTATAAATAGAGGTTTTGGGGTAAGATGGGAGAAAATTGGTGTTAGAAATAGGGTTTAGGAGAGCTCCAACCTCTCGAAATAGGTTAAGGAGAGATGGGTGTCTGTGGAAAGCACGCCAACTATTGTATTCATTCCTATTTATCAATATATCCATTTGGTTCTTATCACTGACCTAACTTAGTTTCGAGGCGTGTTAACCAACTTCGTATTCGATTCGGGTTGGGTTTCGTGTCGTGTCAAGAATTGCCAGCCCTAGCATCTTAAAGTCTACTTATCCACTACAGAATTACAATTGTTTGTGGTAAGGTTGTCAATTCGGGTCGGGTTCGTGTTATCAGGTTCGTGTCGTTCGGGTTCGGCCCAATTTCGTGTCGACCCATTTATTTTCGTGACAGGTTCGGGGGTCGTGTTAGTTTTTTTCGTCTCGGGTTCGTGTCGACCTTCGAGCCGACCCATTTAGGCCAAATGCCATTGACAAGAAATTTTTTCGGTTTTCGAATACGGTTTTCCGTTTCAACTACGATTTTCTTTATCAATATTTCAAATTTCATGTTTGTTTTCCAACATTCAGCACAAATTTCGAAAATGATTTTCATTTATATTCTAACTTTAATAATCAATGTTCGCTTCCGTTGTATTCGGAATTTATTTCGGTTTGATTGAAATTTTGATTTTACTTTTTTATTCACTTATATACATGAATATAATAAAAACTATGATGTATTACTATTCAATACCAATAAATAATGTTATTGAACAACCAAATAATTTAAGATTATTCAAATGATTAAATAGAATTATGAATCGATCCAAAATACTAAAGTATCACCTATCAAATAATCAAATGTAAAAGTATCAAAAATCATATAGTGAAAACAACAAATACTAAAATAACGTACTATTGTTTTAACTGTAAATCTTTTATTGTTTATTTTGAGTTTTTAACGTTTAAGGATTTTGTACTTTTGTTTGGCGGGTTTTATTGTCCTAAAATATCACTCTTATTTAAATTCATAATCTTTTTTTCAAAATTTAAATTTCAAGTATTAAAGAAAATTTTAAAATGTTATAATTTTACCTATAAACGGTTCATAGGGGTCATTTTCGGGTTGTCGGGTTCACCCTAACCCGACCCATTTATTTTCGTGTCAACCCGTTTCGGGTTCGTGACGGGTTTCGGGTCGACCCAGAATTACCGGCCTTAGTTTGTGGTAGTGTGGTACTACATTACATTGTAACCAAGTTCTATGTATCTTAACTTTTATTCTATGTTTGTGTTTGCTTTGCTGTTTTTCTACCATTGATCAAGTAGAATATTTGTCTTCGAGCAAAACAATTCTAGCACATTTGAATATCCTAGGAATTTTTTTATCACAATTTGTTAGGTTTGACTTATCGTATGTTAGGCAGTTAAACAAGCATGATATATTCTTTAATAATTTGCTTGTGGTGAAACTCCGCACAGGATCTTCCAACAATCACCATCCAGCGTCCTAAAAACATCACCGAACCCAAATTTTGAGATTTCAAAGTTATTTTCCACCATTCGGTATATATTTTTCTCAACCTATTACTCATCCTCTACAAAGACTAGGTCCGATAAATTGGGTCTTAGGGCTTTAAATTCTTATTCTTTAATTTATAGTCACAGGTGCCCACTAATATTCCCTTGAAAAATAGCAAATCTCTCATAGGCTTCCTCATTTACAATGTGGTTTAAGGAGCAAAGCCAAGTTGACCATTTGACCAAAAGAGCTGCAGATGTAGCTGTCATGTCATGCAAAGTGGGAACAAATTGATGCCTAGTTATGTAATTTGTCATTGATCCTACCATCATACAATTTTTCGACCTTTCAAGACTTGTTACAATGTTTGGGCTGAGGCATGCGAGTGTTTTACCAATGATATAGTTGAATAAAAGTATAGAACTACTCTTTTACCTTCACAAGATTCTTGAATAAAGTGGTTGTAGGTTTTAAACTCTTTGTTATCTTAGGGATGGGTATTGTTAGCAACTCCATCGGTTGTTTATCAGCTGTTGAACAATCGTTCTACTGAGAAGATTAGTCAATTTGCTTCTTAGCTGTATAGGGTTTGATTGTCTCATATTGTCTTAGTACATATCTAGCCTTTCAGTTTAATGAACTTTTTGATCACTCTAGAAAGAAAAGAAATCAAGCAACATGTAAAGATTCACGACATATGAGAGATATGGAAAAAATAAATGAATCGGTTACTTTAATTCTCCTTTTTATTGATACCCCGCATCATATAACCAAGATGAAACATAAATAACTTCTAGCTGACATCATGGCAAAATTTTGCTTTATCACATGGATAACAAGAAGAAAAGGTAAAAATTACTTACATGACCTTGGTTGAAACAAGAGATGTGGGTAACCCGCCGATAAGATTGCAATTCCTCAAGATCCTGAGAACATTGAGTTCAGAATACACTGAAAAAAGAAACCGCTAACATTCAACTAAAAGAAGCAATTCAACTTACAGGTTCTTGAAAGTTGTTCTATTACTAAAGGGCGGACAAAGCGTTTCTGGTCCTCCCAAGTCACTGATTCTCCTGCATCTCATGATTCAATCAACACAAATACTTGACCAAAATTGCAAGCAACTTAAACGAGGAATTACTCACAAGTCTGTCAAACTTTCCAACAGAGTAATGCTAGAAGGTATTGGCCCCTCCAATCCACTAGCCTGAATCCTTCTGTTATTCAGAAACTTCAATTAAATCTAATTGCTATTTACAATAAATGTAAAACCAAACAGTAGGAAAATGTCTCACAAGGTCACAAGACTTGCCCACTCCCCGATGAAATCGGGGATCTTCCCAGAGAAGTTGTTACCGCCAATCCTACTGCAGAAGAGATAGAAATAAATTAGTCAAGGACATCTAGCCTTGTAAAGATTATAGGATAGTGGGTAGTAGAACTCACAATTCCTTCATGGTGGTCAAATTTGCAAATGATTGAGGCAACTCCCCAGTAAAGAAGTTGGAGTTGAGAAATCTACAATAAAATTGGAACACTCAGAACACAAATTAGAGAGGATAGTGAGATAGATAAAGCATGAACAACATTCATGTAGTCTTACAATCTCTCTATGCTTGTAAGATTCCCGAGTTCATGGGGAATTATTCCAGACATCATATTGTCCTCTACGCTTCTGATTAACAAAGAATCGAAACCATAAACAGGAAAAACAACTTATATCAGTTAAAATTTAAGTAAATTCAAAGAAATTACAGATGAACAGAAAAGTTACAAGGATTTCAATGTGCTGATGTTTCCAATTTCCTTTGGGATTGATCCATTTATTCGATTCGCAAGAAGAGTACTGCAGGTAAGTGAGCATTTGTATGTAAAGCCTAAAACTTGAGAATGGAAAATGACAATTTATGTTCAATCTTATAAAGAGAGAAAGAAATACATGTTTAGAATTTGCTCCATGGATCCCCATTGACGAGGGATGGTACCACTGAGATAGTTGCGAGCTAAGTCTCTGTAGGAATATAATACAGAAATCAGTGAATCAGCCACTAAATACAAGCAAACAAACAATGGAAGTAAAACTAAAATAACGAAGCGGAGAAGAAGGCTGTACATGTTTTGGAGGAAACGAAGATTGACGAATTCGGGTGGGAGAATGCCTTGTAGACTTTGTCCTTTGAGACTTCTGCATCTCGTACAAACCAAAATAACAAGGGATTACTTAGAATTCGGGTCGGAGAACACAGGTTACGAGGAAGACTCGTAAGTGACGATGCTGATGGCGAAGGCTTGTGAAGGGGGTGTTTGTTTAAGATTATTTAATAGACTTATTTTAGCTTATAACTTTTATTATTATAAAGTATTTAAATCTTTTTACTTAAATTTTTAAATTTTAAGTGTTTTGAAATTACTAAATTATTCTTCATATAAACTAATTTGAGTAATTATTAAATATAGTTAATAAGATTCATATACTCTATTTTAATAACTAAACTTTACATATTTAAAAAAATCAAAGTCAATACAATTTTTTTTAAAGGCAAAACCAATACAAAATAACTTAATTATTAAAAAAATATTTGTATAACCTTTTTCTCAATTATGGAGAAAAAGAAGTAAAAAAATATATAAAAATTAAAGAAATAGACATGTCACTAAACGAAAATTATTCACTGTCACCGTATTATATGAATACCATACTCCATACATCTTGAAAACGAACATGTTAACGAGTAGAAATTATTTGTTGTCGCTGCATTGCGTGGGTATCACGCTAGTTTTTTTAAACAAGCTTATTTTTATATATTTATATTTTTATCTTTGTCTTGTCTTTTTCTTAATATATATATCATTTGTTTTTCTCTTTTTAGTTATTTTATAAAGATAAGGTAAGTCAAACATTTTTAATAAAAAAACTTATTATTTTACAAGTCATAAGCTAAGACAAACAATTTTTTATCTAATAAGTTGATAAGCTTACACTAAAAAAAGTATGCTTACCCAAACAACCTCTTAATTGTTTAGTTTTATTTTTTTCGGATTATTTTTTATATGCCCCGTCCTTAATTTAGTTTTTATAAGTCAAAAAATATAAACTTATATCATGTATATGGTTTGTCTATACGTAAAATCGAAATGAGATAGGTTCATTTAATAATTCACAAATGAAATTTTTGCCAAGAGAAAAACATTCACTTCTCTTTTATATCATGCATCTACAGTATTTTTACTCTGAAAAAAAATTAACAAATCAGAAAGGTTTTAATAACACGGACAATGTACGGTTTCAACTAGTTTACTTTGTTGCGTATATACAATGTAGGTTTACGTGTTGTATAGACATCCGTTATATACAACATTTAATTTATTGTTTAAGTTATAGTTTATACTTAATTCATAGTCCTAAATGACTAATTTTAGCATTTCGATTAATGGCATCAATGGTCCAGATTGCATTTAAAATTTTGGGCGGAGTGACATTTTCGTAATTCACATGTGATGCTATTACAAATCACATGTGATTGTATACTGAATCACCTGTGATTGAATATTAAAGTTTTAAGACTCTATTTTTATATGGACTTTATTAAACACAATTTATATTTATATTATATTTATATTTATGTATATAATTATAGACAAAGATAGAGATGCGTTATATACTTATATATGTATATAATTAATTTACAAAAAATCTAAGTAAGAAGATAAAGGTATTGTAATTTTTTATCAAATGTCAATATATTACTAAAAATATCATATGAAATTGCATTTGTTACATCATTAGCATTTATCTCACATTTTCTCGTACTTTCTCATATGTCACATCAAATATCAGTGTTACATAAACTTTCATTTTTATCCCTCTTCTAACTCACAAACTCACATATCTATTCCACACAACTCTTCTATATTTATTTAAGAAAAAATAAAAAAGTAGAGAAATGAGAGAGATAGAGAAGGAAAAGATATAAAAATAAGATGGTGTAAATGTTTACAGGTTGGTGAACCAGCATGAGAGAGTTACCGAGATAGAAGGAGGGGTGATGATGTTACTACTTACTAGATATTTAGTACCTTCCTATATACATCCTACTTTTTTTAAAAGGTTAAATACACACCCCTTAACCTAATCCTACACCTATACTATTTTTGTCTATAACAGAACTTAAACCCATAATCTTATCTTAAACCCATAATCTTATCTTATAAAATAGTAAAATACTATACACATCCTAGATTTTCTAAGCCTTGTGCATTTTCAAGATCACCGGCTACATCAAATTCAACGGTCAATAGGGTGTAAATTTGATATCATCATAAAGGTCTTGTTAATTAAAAGGTATCCTAATGACGCAAAAACGTTGGTTGAAATTTTCTCTAATAGCATTTATTGTGTGAAATTCCAAGATTAGGCACCACAATAACTAACTAATTACATATCTATTAGTTAAACAACAAAACAATACTCAATCCTGACAGAATATGATACGAAAAATAAATTTTGATAAAAAGTTTTTTTGGCAAACACGTCTTCGATACTTAATTCAATCTAAAGAGTGAGCGAGGGTTGAGAAAATTACATGCTAGTGACATGGCGAGTCGTGGTGTTTGATTCGAGGTTGCAAAGGAGAGTATTATCATACGTCGAATTATCAGTATTGATCCAACTACAGCACTCACGATCTCCGAAATCCCAATCTTTACCCAATTTCCTTCCGATCTCATTCAACGCATTCGCTATAAAAAAATAATTGAACAAACCACAAAACATGAATTATTGCATCTGAACTTGAATAGTACTAGTCTATGATTGCTTACTAAACCTTTTTATCTACTTTATTACATTTCGATTCATCAGATGAACAGTTTTAGAAAAAGTGTCGAAGATCGCTCTAAGTTTTGTGAATGATACGATCCAAACTCAAAGATATCGAGCTTAGTTACATACCTTCGTCGGGAGCGAGACAGGTTGTGTCGATTGATGCAAACCCAAAGGGGAGCAACGCAACACAGAGAACTATGAACAACATGTTAGTGAACGTACGTACGTATGTATATCAATAATATTAATTTAGGGATGCATATATATCATGAATGTGTTCAATTCATATAAGTAGTAAGTAGGTGTGGAAATAAGCTAGCTGCAACGAAGACGAAGACTCTGCTTAAAGTATATTCATGCATTTGAATATATAATTCGTCTGAACGCTCACAAGTTAATATATAATAATGTGCAACTTGCTTACGGCTCTTTGGTCTTTCTGTACGTACTGTAACAAGGCCCCATTAACTTAATTAATGAGAAGGAAAAAATATAAATTATAATATTATGCATTAGAAAAATGATATATCCTTCTACTTTTTTCTCTTACTTTATCTTCCTACTCGCTACAAGATGACATGTGAAGTCTGTTAATTTATCTTTCCTATTCTCCTTCATTGATTTTGATACTTGTGTTGATCTTGTGAGTAGGAAGAAAAATTAGAAGGATATACCTCGTCTCTTTACATTATTAATTTGTACCGCATGCTCCCGTCGCAATCATCCACAAGATCTTAAACTACTACTTGACTAAATCAACAATCTTAGTTTTGGAATGATCGATCTTGATATTTTTGATCGGTACGATTGATGGATTGGTGCTTTCTTATTAATTTCCCTTATCTATCGACCCTTGTTCTTGGTCAGCTAAGATTTGTTTAGTTCGATCGACTGTGTTGATTTTGGTTAGTTTCAAGTTTATTAATTAAGGGGAGGGTTCGGACGAGAACTGTTTTTCGTACGAGAACTGCGAGAACCAATTTTGACCGTTCATTTTGGATAATGGAATTCATAGATGAAGAGCGTGGGGGGATTGAGTGTGGCAGAGTGTATGTAAGAAATTTATGGGTGGGCAATCCAATTGAAAGAAGGGGAATTGAATGGCTAAGATTGGTTCTCGCGGTTCTCATACGAAAAACAGTTCTTGTTTAAACTTTTGCCTATTAATTAATTAATCTGGCCTAGTAAGTCAACAATCGGCTTCAGAAAATTGTTAGCTTGAGTTGGATTTTTGGTTCTATATATATTAATTCAATTTTTGGATCATCGAAAAGATGGGATTTCTTTCTGGTTCTTGAGTTGGAATTTTGTTTATGCTTGTGGATTTGTTTCTGGTTGACATATTTTCTATATATATTAATTGTACGTTTATCTTTTTAATTTATTTTCTAACATATATTTTTTTATACATTTATTTTTCGTTTCGAAGTGAATTTGAGCTACATTTTATAGAAGAATGTTTAATATAGTCCATACTTAATTCATAGTCCTAGGGTACTAATTTTAGCTTTTAGATCAATGTCATCAATAGTCCATATTGCATTTTAAAATTTTGGGTGGAATGACATTTTCGTAATTCACATGTGATACTTTTACAAATCACATGTGATTATATACGGAATCACTCACATTTTATAATCAAAGTTTAAAATATATGCCCTTTTAAAGTTTTGAGCATAAGCATAAAATAAATCCCTTTATTTGTAACTTTAAAATAATTACGTAATTTTTATCTTCATAAGATTACAAATAGACGCAACAATCAAATGTGTACGTTGTTTGCTATTTCATCTAATAGGATATTTTGTTTTAACTGAATTAAAAGATAAAAAGGTTAAGTTGATCAAGTTTTTATTCTGTGAATATTTATTATTCGCCAAATGTAAAATTGAAAATTGGCTTGTAATTTTAGTCGCGTTTGAATTGTATTAGATCGTATTTATGGTTTTACATCATGGTAGAGAGTAAAAGGGGGTTGAATAGTTTTTAGACCATAAAATAAAAATGGCAACACAATAAAAATATAAATTACAAGTATGTAAAGGAGCATGGAAGAGAAATAAATAAATAATGACACCCAGTATATAATGGTTTGGTTGGATATTAACATATCTATTCTACGCACACTCCTTGGTATTCAATGAAGAGGTTTTCTTCACTATCTCGTCTAACTTGAACGGAAGAGATCATTGCTACAAACGTCTTATTGATAAGGCAGTAGTCACCATTTTATCTCACTAAGTAAAGATGGTGATCACTTTTAGAATGTTAATCAATCAAGGTACTGATAACCTCTAATTGTCTCACTAATCACAAGGTAGTGATCGCCTTACATAAATTTCTCACTGAAAATGATAGTGACCACCTTTACAACATCTCACTAAGATTATAGTTTTCATCTATACTCCTCTTACTAGTCACAAGGTAGTGATCACCTTATAAAAACGTCTCACAAAAATGGTAGTGATTACCAAGCTCTCTCTCACAACATACAAGAATATAAATGAAGATGAAGATATATCACTATATATGTGTTCTAGAATGCTCTTTTGTTGCAATGAGTTGTTATTGCTTCTTGATCTTTTGTAACAAATTCAGAAATCTACTTTAGAATATGTATTTAAATGATCACAATATGTTTAGTTTAGAGAAAAAAATTGAAATGCAAAACACAAATGACCTTGCGTGTGGCTTTTATATGACAATAGACAAAAGGTGAAAAGTGCACTAGAGCTTGACGGCCACACCCACCCTTTCTAACCTTGGCAGCCTAGTCTATACAAGCATTTGATTTTTGTCCTTTAAACGTTTTGTATTGTCTTGTCCACTGTAATTCCCCAGATTTTTTAAAGCAAATATTAGAGTAAAAACAACTAATCACTTACACACAATTTAAGACGAGGACTGCACCCGGACTACACATAATAATTACGAGTTTTCAAGTAACCAAGTTTAAATGTAAACATTAAAACAGTTTGAACATTAAGTATAAACCTTAGCGAGCACACACACTTACACATCACATTAAGTATGTACAAGTTACCACATATACAGATGATTCACAACAATCAATCCACATAATACCAAAGCAGTGCACCGACACGATTTCATTATTTTGGGATCACAATTGACTATCCAAGGCACCCAAGAGATATTACATCTTTTCTGTGCCTGAGTTGTGCTTTTACTCTATTTACACAACCTTTTGCTAAACATCACATCGACACATTAGTTGCACATTCATATAATAATAACTAGCACATTTCACATTAGAATAATGAGCAATTTAGGGTGAATAATGAGCAATTTAGGGTGTATCTCACCTGACAGTAGCACCGTCAATCTTAATCAACAAAGTAACAATATCCAGAAGTTAGAAGGTTACCGGCAAACACCTACAATTTAGGTTTCCAAGACATTAGTAATTAAGATTAGGGCTACACGCCCTGCTCACACCTTTAAGCTGTGAAATTCTCTAAGTCTAACACTTTTCACTTCCTTACAAAATCATGGTTTTCGATTCACATATCACTTAGGGTGATTTACGATTGGTGATTCACGATTGTCTCACCATATACACTTTATGATTGCTCTAAAGACAAGGTTTACGATTCCCCACTTAGTCCTCATTTTGTGATTATGTTCCACTATGATTTGCGATTTACTTAAATTACAATTGTCCCAAACCATGAATTGCGATACAAGTTTAACACATAGTTTACGATTTGTTGTTTTCAATTCCCATCATGACCTTGATTTACGATCCCCCATTTTATGATTCACTTGACCCACTAATGTTTTACAATTTCCCCCATGGTCAATTTACGATTGTTAACTTGGCTAGCAAGGTTTACGATTGATTAAACATTCATGTAGGTTTTCAATTCAGCCATGATCATCGCCTTTCGATTGAAGTCCATGAACTGGTTTATGATACATAACTTAATTTACGATCTATGATTTGGAGAATCTCACTAGGAGACTTGACCCTTGGTTATTTAGGATTCACGCTCAACACTGTCTCCGATTTGCTGTTGATCCCATCCATTACTTACGATAAGTGATTTATGATTCAGCTTATTAGTATGTATATACCATTTACAATTCATCTCGGTTTTCGATTCAATAGTTCTCAAGAACATTTGCGATTCCACAATCACAATCAATCAATACAACTTAATATCCTTCATTCCTTCACCAAGTCACCTAAGTCTTGTTTCTAATGATTTTCAATAACATTTAAACAAACTGTAACACTCGCAAACCCGGGCTAGTCATTAGCAGTTTGGCAGTGCGTGTTTATGTGTACTTTGTTGTTTAAGTATATGTTTAATTTTAAATTAGAAAAAATTAATATTCCATGTTTAGTTAACTAATTAACTAAATAAATTAAATATGTATGTATGTATGTATGTATGCATGTAAGTATGTGTGAATGTGAATATAGGATTAAGTAAGGAAATTAAGGAAAATACACCTCATGCTTAAGTTTTAGTGCTTGTGTGTATACGTGTATATGGATAGAGCTAAAAGTAGTCACCTCCTCATTTCAATAATCTGGTGTGTGTGTGTGTGTGTGCAAAGTGTGTTTTCCTTCCATTGAAGAAAGCTCTGGTTACTTGCAAACTTGAAAGTTGGACTTGAAAATTTGTTGATTGTTAAATAACGAACTAAGGTTAGAATATATTTATAATATGATTATGATCATTTTGATAAGCTTTGTTGCTGGGTTTTGTATATATGCATGAAGAACACCATGGATCGAAGTTTGAAGCTTACTTGACAAATGGGTTTTGTTTGTTTTAATGTTTTATGTGGATATGATGTGTTCTTGTACATGTATACATGTTATTTGAAGTTATTATGTGTTTAGAAGTGTTAGAAATCATTTTCCAGCTTTAAATGTTATGTTGGTTCGAATTGGTTGGAGCTGGAAGATGAAGAAAAGTTGTAGGTTTGGCCTGAACTTCATGCGACGCGACGCGTGTAAGAAACGAACGCAGCGCTTTCCCTTTGAATTCGAAGTCTATGGCGGTTCGAGGTACGAGGCTCGAAGGGGGGCTGCTCGAAGCCTTCTCAAAATCCTCATTCGAAAGGCCCCGCTCAAAGTCCTCATTCGAAGGTCCCGCTCGAAGCCCATTCAAAGGAGGTCGCTCGAAAGCCCGACGTGACGCGTCAATTGGTTGGACGCGAGGCATCCTGCAATTTTTCAGGATGTGGAGTTTTGATTGTTGATTATTTTGGAGTGTATTATGTGTGTTTATATTATGTGCGTTTATCATGAGTATTTTTTATATAAATATATGTGAAGATATATTTATTGGAAAACTAATTTTGGTATTGATGTGTTTTCAGGTAATACCAAGACTCAGTGATATTAGACTTCTGAGTGTGGCATTCGAGAAAGAAGAGGTGAGTGGATGTTAACTCAAGGATGGTAAAGGTTATGATTGATATGATTGATGTGATGCATGTGTTTGTGATTGCTAGACTGTTGAGTCTGATGGTTGTTGTTGTTAATTATATCTGTTGTGTGATTATTTGGCCAATACGTGCTCGAGGTATGATATCGAATATCGTTTGAGAAGTCAGCTATGCGTGGAATTGGGTTGGGCCTGATCGCTATTGGTTGAGTAATTGTAAACCCTCTCGTGTATGTGTTGTATCGAAAGGGATCTAACTGTGCCAATTGGCGGTGGGCTATCGGTAAACCTTTGCTTTAGCCAGCATTGGTTGTAGGTTCTGCGCCGAACCGCCGGTCTTCTAGATTACGTGATTCCATGCTTTTATATCAATTGATGATGCTTGCTTTTGTGTTTAGCTTTCTCTCACTTAGCTTTGTGCTAATTCCCCACTGTTGTACTGTTTTTGTAGGGTTGTGAGTTTTGAGAGGTTTGTTAAATGAAAGCTTGACCTCCCGTTCTGATATTAGTTTTGTTGGAAACGAGCCATGTTTTTATATTGTAACACAACGAAGGATACTATGTTTGTATTTTGTGAACGATTGTAAATATTTGTGTTTTAAAGTAATCCTGTCAGTTATGCTTCCGCAGCGTGTTTAAAAAAAAGGCTTAGGATTTTACGGTGTTACACAAACCCCTGATTATTCATTGCATTTTTAACAAGATTTAATGATCTAAATCATATTTATTATTCTCGATTCTTATCGTATGGTTCGACAACCCCGAACATCGATCTTAATCCCCCTTTAAACTGAATCAATTGATATAATATTTACATCAAAACAATCATAGTAGTAAGATTAATCATACCTAATGAAATTCCCTTTCAAAACCGATCGATTCGCTAGCAAAATGGTCGGATTCCCCTCGGTTCACACACAATTGAACACAGACGCTTTATTTTACCAGTGACTTGCGACTACAGTTGTTTGTTTAAGGCCTTGTGTCTCAATTAGGCTTTTATACCTTCCTATCTTTCTATAATAACACCATTAATCCTTTGAACAATAAATAACAAATATAATGCTATTTTGGGAAATTTACAGTCTATTTTCTTAATCGTTCTAGTACTAACTTTTACATTCAGAAACTGGATATTACATCCGCACTTTTAAATTTATTCCACATTGCAATCCTCAATTTTCTGTTCCAAAATCATACCTAACTTCTAACTTTGTTTTGTTTTAATTTGAAATGTTGTAAAGTTGGGTAAACGAGGTGGAAAACATTAAAGATGCTTTTCCATTTTTTTGGATCTTTTACCAATATTGGAAGTTTACACTTTTTCATAAAGAATCATGTTGGGATTTTGCCACAAGGGAAAATTCTTAAAGTTTTACCTCCATTAACCAAAGATATAAAAGATTTGTTGGTGATACATATATACATACATACATATATAAGATTAACTATAACACCCTATTTCAAAAGGAATGAGTAATCACATCAAATGTCAAATACGTATTATGCACCAATAAAGTTGAAGAAAATGATTGAAGAACCATAAAGAAAAAAAAAATGTGATTGGGCTAATTGTGTAATACCCTGTTTCTGTATAATAAATAAATGAATATTTTATTGGATGATGTGAGTTTTATATATTTTTGGAGTTACTAATTATTTATGGAATTTAAGTTGTTATTGGAATTGGTGGGTTGTTTAGGTTATTAAATAAACAAATTTTGGGCTACCATATTGGTGGGCTAAATAATTAGAAAAGTGAAATAGTGGTATGAGGGAGTAAGCCTTATGGGCTTAGAGAATTTGCCATTGTTGGTCTCAAAGCCTTGTTAGAGATAAGTATAAAGGGAGGATTAGGGTGCAGCCTCCAAGATTTCACTGTTGCATTGAGAGTGCTAGTGTGTGTCGGTGTGTGCAAAAACTCACGAGAGAAGCAAGGAGAAGGTGTCAAGAATCACTTGGAAACTCAAGGTTTTGGCAAAAGAATCATCAGGTAATGTTTCCTATCTCTCTATGATGTTGTAGGCATAAATTTTACCTTGTTTGGATGATTTTAGAGCTAGATAAGATCTGGGTTTTTTGGGGTTTTGGGTTTATGAAGAACAATAGTAAAAAAATCTGAGCTAGGAGCTTTAATACTTGTTGTGTTGTGTTTAAATCTTGAAGAAAGTCCTTAAATGAATGGAGAAATGTTTTGAAACAAAAATAAAGTGATTTGGTTAAGTTTTGAGAAGCTTGTGATTTTGAAAATGGAGTTTCAAGTTCTGGGTTTTTCAAAAAGGATGAACTGACAGGAAAGGGATGAGTTGTGCGATTCTTGGTGAACAGCCATGCGACTTCAGATGGTCCACGCGACTGTCGCATGTCATAGGTTAGTCCCATGTGACTTTCGGATGGGGGTGATTGGGTGTTCATGCGACTTTTGCATGCTAAGGTTACTTCCATGCGACTTAAGTTTACATCCATGCGACTGTCGGATAGTATATATATTCATTCATGTGACTATCGGATAGTATATATATATATATATATTCATTCATGCGACCTTCGGATTTCAATAAATGTCGGATTTGCATCAGTGTCGGATTTCATGAGTTATGCCATGCGACTGTCGGATTTGAGGAGTTACTCCATGCGACTCACAGCCCATGCGACCTTCGGATGAGTGTGGGTGTTCCATGCGACTTTCAGTTTAAGTCCATGCGACCTTCAGTGTTAGGTCCGGCCTAGGGTGGTCCGACTTAGGGTCTGTAGTATACCCAAAAGCTAATCAGTAGAGATATCTGTATTGTAGGTCCTTGCGACTCGAATTGTTAACTTCGGCTTGTTAAATCTGTTGCGTTTATCTGTACTGCAGATCAGGTGAGTTACCCTAACTTATACATGATATTAGTGTGAAATGTATATGTTATATCTTATGTGATGTTAACTGATGTGATATGTGTGAAGTGAAGGTTTACGTTATATTGTGGTGAAAACGTAACTCGGGCACAGTCAGAAATAGTGTGAAATCCTTGGTACGGCTTGGATAGTCAACTGTGACCCAAAGTGTGAAATCGTCGTCAATGCACTACGTCGGTAGTATGTGTAATGATATGTGATCATGGATTTGTGTTTTGGTGTGACATGTACATGCTTAGTGTGGTGTGTAAGTTAGAGTGCTCGCTAAGCTTTATGATTACTGTTGTTGAACTTATTCTTTTCAAGACCTGATCGTGGGAAGGCTCCAGCAGTTTGAAGATGGCTCGTCCTTTATTCATTCGTTTCCGCTATTTTAATTATTTCAACATTTTGTTGGAACAATGCCTGTAATGTTACTTAAATACATTTTAACTACGGGTAGTTCCGGGTGCGGGACCTCGTGGGACCTTTTGTTGAATGCATTTATATTTCTATTCATATTTAAAAAAAATTGGGACGTTACAAATTGCCTAGCGTGTAGATGGTTATGACAACAAATATATAACAATTTCGTAAACAAATTTTGACTTGAAGTTACATAACAATGGAGTAAAAGAAAATATTGTTTTTGTTTAAAAAAACTTTCATCGAATAACTCCACTAACACTTAATATTAAGAAATACAATATACACTTAATACTGATTTTTCTAGATGAAGTTGTGTAATAACTATATAATTCAAAGAAGAATTGGATATGTAACACCCGAAATTCAAATATAACGGTCTTCATTTGAAATAAACAAAATGAGGTGTTTATTATGTGAAGTAAATGGGGTGAAATGTACTTTTATTAAACTAAAGGACTTAAAATGGCATTTTAGGAAGTGGGAAAGGGTATAAAAATGAGTTTAGGGCACAATACCCCATAGGTGTACTATAGCCGCATTGAATGCTTTTGCGTAGTGTGTTGTGTGACTGAGAAGAGGATAGAAGAGGGATTCGATCATTTCCAAGCCAAACCAATCAGGAGATATTCGAAAATCGCTCAGGTATGATTCTTTATACTCTCACGTACATTTTGGTATTGATTTCATTAAATCAATTGACTTTTAGATGTGGCTGAATCTCATTTTGAGTTGTTCAAAGAACATGGTAGAAACCACAACTGTTTATGGGATTTTGGATCATAAAACCTTGATAAAAACATAATTAATCATTAAGGGTTCACCGTGATGGTGATTATCAATCAATGGAATCAAATGTAAGATCCGAATGAGTTTGTTAGAAATAGGATTGACGGGATTATGGTAAATCGTAAATGTTCTTTAGAAGTATTTAATTGTGACTGAGAAGAGGATAGAAGAGGGATTCGATCATTTCCAAGCCAAACCAATCAGGAGATATTCGAAAATCGCTCAGGTATGATTCTTTATACTCTCACGTACATTTTGGTATTGATTTCATTAAATCAATTGACTTTTAGATGTGGCTGAATCTCATTTTGAGTTGTTCAAAGAACATGGTAGAAACCACAACTGTTTATGGGATTTTGGATCATAAAACCTTGATAAAAACATAATTAATCATTAAGGGTTCACCGTGATGGTGATTATCAATCAATGGAATCAAATGTAAGATCCGAATGAGTTTGTTAGAAATAGGATTGACGGGATTATGGTAAATCGTAAATGTTCTTTAGAAGTATTTAATTGTGAATCGGAGCGTGGGCAAATCGAAAACTGATAAATCGAAAACCGAGCATCAAAGGGGTGAAGAATCGTAAATTAGCTATAATGAATTGAAAAAGCATGTGTTGGATAGTGTACGATCGTAATTCGGGGATGGAATCCTATCATGAATCGATAATCATTCAACTTAACAAAATTGTAAATCGAACTAGGTAAGGAAATCGTAAATTGGTGGTGGTCAAACCGTAAATCGATACAAAATAGTTGTGAATGGAAATGAACACTCAATCGAAAAGTCAGAGTTTGACGAGTGAATCACAAATTACCCTAAGGCAATTGTAAATGGTAACGAGGCTGAATCGTAAATCAGTTATGAATATTGATTTGCAAGTTAGTTCAAATGATGTAAAATCATGAAGGTAAGCAGCTAACAGAATCATTGAGTGACCAGCACAAACGGGAGTTGTGACAATATGATGATTTCGTATGTAGGTGATAACCGGTAGATGCATACTTAGTACATTATTAAATTGTCCCTACTATGTGAATTGCCAATGTTATGGAAATATTTGTTGAGACCGGTTACTATGGTATCGGGAATGTTAGACCGTTGTTACGCCAACGGGTATGATGAGACTATGTAGGATTGACAAGTACGATAAGACCGACAGCTGCGGTAGCAGGTATGTGATGAATGGTATGAGTAAATGTGTGTTATGTGATAAGAGAATGAAACTAATTATTTATATATACAAGTAACGTGATCTCTAAGTTTTATGCTTATTGTTGTTATAATATATTTTTTAGGGAACGACCACGACAAGGCTCCAGTGCCTTGAAGACAGCTCACGATTGGAAATACTTCCTCTCACAAATTTTGATGTTTCAAATACAAGTGTTTTACTTCTTCAGTTTTTATCCAATATTAAACTTGGGTAAAATGTTAAGGAAATTCTGATGTAATAAATGAATGGTTGTGATTTGGTTTATGAATGAATTCATATAAATACAATTTTGATGTTGTTAACAAATTTAGGGGTTACAACATGGTATCAGAGCCTTGGTTTAAGAGATTCGAATGCTTTTTTTTGTGTTTGGACTTAAACCATGGTTCAAAAGATTTCAAGGAGATTGTTAAAAGAATTTTCACAAAACCGATTTTCAAAAATTTACAATGAGCTGTCAGCTAGAGCTGTAGCTGGTCCGGGTGAGAACAAGGTAAGATATAATGTATATGAATGATTATGTAAAACTCATGTTAACGGGTGAAGGAACTATGAAATGTCTTAGCTAGAATGCCTTAGCATGGTATGGACTTTATGTGACTACGATATGTGGAACTTCCTATATGTCTGTGTGTATGTGAATGATACATGGCCCTACCCAGTAAACCGGGGTTTTAAGTGGAAATGCCAAGATATGGTATGTGTAGTGTGTTCGTAATAGTATACCATCTCATGTTATTATTAGCACATGATACCTATTAGAACTTATTAAAATCATGGGATCTCGTGAAACCGGTGATGGTACTTGTAGGGAATAGGCTGCTTGTAGCTAGGTGTGCCACATAATAATTAGGACAATTCTTCACTATAGGCATGTGGATATGACAATTGTATATGAACTGTGATAACGGTAAGGACTGTATGGCAATGCGCCTCTTGACTAGTGCACTGTCTATACATCTAGTATGGTGAACACAAGGAATAAGAGCGTGCTTCCTATAGAGGTGGGGTTTGATAACCTACCTGATGGGGTGGAAGTAAGTGTTACAGGCGAGAGTGATCCTCGCCAGCAGTCGTTACTGAACAAGCCACTCCTTAAAAACATGGCACGGGAGGATGAAAACTTGACCAACACGTTGAACGAACTGTTACCAAAAATCGTGGTTGAGATGAAGCAAGATATGGATACTATGATAGACTAAAATCTGAGCGCCCTATAGGCCGCAAGGCTTGAGGCTTGAATATGCTGCTACGCCAAAGTTCAAAGCTTGAGCGTAAAGTTTGACATATGCTAAGGGCCAACTTGAAGCATATTTACCCGTTATAAGCCTTGTTTTTTGAGGCATGATAAAAGTATTGAGTCATATGGGCTGAATATATATAGTTATTCAATTATAAACATGGATAAATATAGCAAAAGAAGAAAAAGATTGATAAATTATGTTATTATGTATATAGTTAGGTGTTTTATTATTTTTGTTTGTATAACTATATATATAATTATAATTTATATACAAAATTATCATTTTAAATCACGTCTTAAAAAACGCGATGACCTCGTCATAACTTTCAAGACTTGAGACTTAATCATATCGTCACACCTTACATTATTTAGAATCTTGCTTATAATCCTATACTTCTATAGCATAACTATATAACCTACATCACATATTTATATGTGTATTATATATCTCTATATTTTGCAGGAAAAAACACATTTAGATTATATATTTTTTATTTTTGCGGCTCAAAGAACTTGCGGGCTGCAGCTTAGCCTACGGGTAAGACCCTCCGCATCGGAGAGGATACCGAAGATTGGGTTCAATGGGGTATCATGGGGACACCATAATGACCCTTTGGGTTTCATTGGGTTCTCAACCCATCTAGTCCTCCAACCCGATGTATCTCTCTCACATTTATATTTAATATATATATTATTAATATTTGATGTGGGGTTGAAAAGAGTTGGATATGGAGGTTGAAGGTGAAAAATGATGTAGGGTAATTTGGGTAACATGGGTTGAATACGGATGGTCTAAAAATCCTCTAACTTCACGCTGTTGGCTCATGTTCTATCCATGACACCTCCACTTTATGATTTACGATTAAATTATTTCAGAATATCCTTTTATCTTATTAAAATTCATATTTCTCATCATAAAGCTTATTTTTATATAATGGTTTTAATGTAAATTTTTTTATTATCATTTAGTAACTTTTTTGTTCATTTTTATTTCCCTTTATTTTTTAGTTAAATATTTTTTATTTTGATTATTATTTATAGAAATCAAATTATTTTTAGAATTTTCTATTTCTCTAATTTACACTTTGTATTCCTATTTTTCATTTTTTTATAGAAAAGATTGAAATTATAATAATTAGCTTTTCATATACATTTAAATCACATACATCTTTATATCCGAATAAATTCAAATAGTAAGTGAAAACATAATAAAATATAGGTAAATGCAAATTGTAATCTATTTTGTAATAACTATTTTATTAATTTTAAAAATAAATTTTAAAAAATATTAAAATAAGAAAAAAAAGATTTATACTTATAAATAAGGAAAGAAGTTAATAAGATTTTAAAAATTGTGTTGATATGTGTGGATAATTATGTTTGTGTGAGGGTGTGTTTGTGGAGGAGTATATTTCAAATGAATAAAAAGTTAAATTAATCAGGAAAGAGAGTGAAATGGTTAAAAATTGAGTAGAAAAATAATTTAAATAAAATGAAAGATCAAAATGTTGTGTTGATTGAATTTTAAGAACTCTTAAAGTTAAGAAGTAAAGAGAATATTAAATGGTTTATATCATAGTATAGATTAAAAGAAAATCAATGTTGTGAAAGTTTCCTTAAATAAAATTCTAATTAACCAATAAAAGACTTTCAATTTTCTAATTTTGACAAAAAAACTCAAGCTTGACCACCTCATTTATAAGGATCCAATTTCTATGATTTGGTAGGATCTGTTAACCATTTACATAACACACGAATCTTTTTAACCCATATACAATTTGGTCATTAATTTAATACTTTTAAATTATTATTTATAACATTTATTCTTTTGGTTTAATTTAACACGTACCATTATCATAATTATAATACGTTATAAATTAATGCAACAAATTTGTTATGTTTTTAAAATATATATTATATTGTAGTACGTTTAACTACATTACAAAATATTTTTCATGTTTATTATCATGCAAAAACACTTTAATAAAACATAGTTAACATATTTATACTTTTTCATCAAAAAAGTCACAAACCGTTTAGTGTGTGTAATATATTATAATTAACTAAGAATAGAAAACATGTTTTTTTTATAAAAATGTATTATTATTACAATATATATGAATTTATTTTTAAATTATAATATCAAAACATTTTACTTTAACATATTATAAGATCCTACTATATGTTCATTATAATGAAAATGATTATTATTAATCATATCAACTTCTAATATAAATATAAAATATATACCAACTTTTATTAATTTAATTAGAAAATCCTAACTTTTTATTTATTTAAAATCAAATCCTAACCATTTCATTTGGTCTAAAATTAAAGGTTTTAGTATCCAAAAGTATATCGAAGTTGTCACTTTTTGCTATTGTAGATATCCAACTTTGAAAACTACTACTTAGTGTACTGAACTTTCTGTAACTACCAAATGATGTATGCAACCTGCTATAGCAAGTTAGATGGTGATATGTCACAGGTTTTGTTGATGTGGTGTGTGATATGACATGTGACATGGATTTTCAAATTAAAAAAAGTCAAATAAAATAAATATCTATTTTTAATAATAAAATGAAGAAATCTGGAACATTCATTCAATCCTTACTTCCCAGTCGACCACCGCCCTCCCTTTCCGTTAACCCACCACATTCGACCACCATGACCTTCCGACAACCACTGCCTTTCGGAAACCACACCACCTTAGTTCCACCACCTTCGACTCCATCTGTCTAGATCCAGAGACTCCATCGTGTCTCAGATCCGGCGACTTCGCACTTCACCGGTGATTCCATCTTCTTTGACGTCATCCTCTCAGATTCGGAAACTTCATCTTCTTCGACTTCATTTGTCTTAGATCCGGCGACTTCATATTCCGGAGACTTCATAGTGACTCAATCTGTCTCAGGTCCGGCGACTTCATCCTTTCGAATTCATGTGTCTCAAATCTGATGAAATCAATCGCTTCATCTTCATGAACGATTTAAGAACACCATCGATTTGGGTTCATCGATCGAGGGTTTCCGATTTGGGTTCATCGATCGAGGGTTTCCGATTTGGGTTCATCGATTGAGGGTTTCGAGCTGTCGAGGATTCTCGTTTCGAGTTGTCGACTTCATTTGTCTCAGATCTGACTCACTTCCAAGTAAGTTTTGATTATCAAACCCAAATCTAGTTCGACATATCTGGTTGGTTGTTCGATTTTCAAACCCAGATCTGCTCGATTTTCACATCTGTTCATCATTTTAATTAGTTTAGATTCAAATGTGAGATCTAGGGTTTAGATTCACACGTGCTCATCTATTTTTATTTCTTTTGCTTAGTGATTGTTATGAAAAGCTCAAAGTACAAATTCTTGTGAATTTGAATGGAATGTTCTTCATAACGTTTGATTTTGAATGTTTAGAAGAATGAATTTTTATTTGTTCATCGGTCATTAGTTTATGGGGTTAATTGTGTATGATGAAGATGTTCTTCATGACACTTGAAGATGGTCATATGAATGTTCTTCATATGTTAAAAAATGATAGAGAAAATTAATTGATGATTTAGAAATTAAAAGCTGATGTGGCAATAATAAATAACTAAATAATTACTGGTTACCTGGCGAGGAGGTTACATAGTACATTATTTGGTAAGTTTAGAAAAGTTTGATACATTAAATGGTAGTTTTTGAAGTTTGGTATATATAATAGCAAAAAGTGCCAGTTTTGATATATTTTTGAATACTAAACCCAAAATTAAACTTAATTTTTGACAAATAGTCAAAATTGAAACTTATTCAAAGTTAAAACTCAAATAACTCTAGGTCAAGAAATATACAAATTTAAATCCAATATGTGATAAAATAGGAGGTAAAAGAAGTGTTATTTAAATTCAAAAAATAATATTCAAATCAATTCATCTCACTTAAAGGTAATTAAGTCTTTTAGTTCATCTTTTAATACTATGTAAAATTAGTTTATAAAAGACCAAATACTACTTAATTCTAAAGGACTAAAATTTAAAGGAAGTTAAAAAAACTAAATACTACATAAAGTTTATTCATCTCTTCCTTATCTATTATATTTTCTTTTATTTATATATAATATTAATAAAGACTGACCTTGGTCAATTTAATTAAAGAATCATAATTTTTTAGTCAAAATTAACATCATTATTTAACTGAGCAACCATAACTATTAATTTAGTCAAAACGGAACTCAATTTTGACTTTAAATCAATTTAATTTGCATTATTTGCAAGTTAATGTAAGAAATATTCAAATTGAGTTTATTTCATAAAATAGTAACGAAGTTTGAAAAGTGGTTCACCAATGTTACTCATGGGTTATTTTACAATGTGAAATAAAGAGGTGAATGACTTTGGTGGAACACTTTTCAAACTTGGTTATTATTTTATGAGTTTTCCCCTATTCAAATTTAATAAGTTTTAATTATCCACCACTAAGATCGAAGATTTTTCAATGCTTACGAAATATATATTAACAAAAAAGTGACTAAATAAATTCAAGAACGCCTCCACTTCATTAATTTAATCCATCAAATACATAAATATATTTTAATATTAATAAAAGCTAAGGTTAATTAATTTATTAGAGAATTTTATACTTTTTATTTTGTTAAAATTAATATTATTTTTTAATTGAGTTACCCGTGGCATTTAAACTTGTTTCTTAGTAAAAGGTTTATATCTAAAACATAATAGTAATAATCATAAGATCGATTATGTCGTCATATGTAATGATTTTCCTTTTTTTAGTTCGTTCCATATTATGAGGGAGTTTTTTTTTTTTACGCCGGAAATGAAAAAGAAGAAAGAAAAAGAGAAAAGTGGGTAAGGCATATGAAAAGGGAAAAAGTAGTAAGTCTTATTAAAACTTTTAAATACATCCAATTAATAAAAAACAAATTTGTATGGCAGACATAGTCTTTGAGGGTTTTGAAGCTCGTGTAAATGTCAACATGCAAGATATATAGAAACAAAGATTGTAAATATCAAGTATATAACTTGTGCTTTTTGAATGTAGAAACGTACGTTCTTAAATGTATAAACAATTGCATGAGTTTGAATTTAATATATATATTGTTCACGAAGGAGAGAGAAAACATGATATGATAAAAAAATAATGATGTAATTGATGATATGTAAATGTGACATGGATAAATAAGAGGTTTTGATTGGTAGAAAATGTGAGAAATTGTTTGAATTCAATTTAATTGGGACGGTTTGGATCTAAATTATGAGGGGTTATATGAAATATGTGAAGGGGCTTTATAAAAATTGCATATTAATATAATTAATTGTAGGTTGTTTGTAAATTATATTTAATAACTTGTAATATCTTTTGTTTTGAAAAAAAATATTTATATATTTGTGACCGTCTCATATTTGTCTACTTTTTGATATAAATTCCGTCGTAATATGACTTTTTAAAAAGTTAGTATATATTAATTTTTTTATCCATCGAGAACAACGAGTAGATAATTTTTAAACATTGTATTCGTTTTTATATTTATTCCATCTACGTAATATAAACGATATTTCACTTGTTTCTTGGTTTTTTTGATAAAAAGAATTAAAAATATACTGCTGTTTAAAATTTTGTTGTATTACGATAAAATTTGTATATTTGATAACCACTTACTGGGTCTTTTAAAACCGTTTGTTAGTGACATAAAACTATTTACAAAACTACTACTACCACTATACTGCTCTTTAAAATTGATTGTTAATATGTGTGAATAAATAACCATACAAAAACTACAACCACACATAATTACTCAGCAGTGAAACAACCTTCATGTTAGTGGAATTTGTAACTACCCTTACAGCTTGAAATTTTATATAAAGATTTTAATTGTCTAAGTTTTCCTATTTTTTAACTAATAATTTCATACATAAATTAAGGTTATTATTACATAGATATTTGAATTCAATGTTATCTTATGTTTTCAATTATATTTAATTAAATAATAAATTATACTTAAGCAATTTACATATGTATAAACAGAATCTATTCTATGTTAGTATCTTAATTTAAGTGATCTACATTGTGTATACTTAGATTGATTGCATTATTATTATAAGCACTTGATAATATCAACAATAATACTATGCTTGTGCCCTTAAAATGTTGTATCAGAGCTCTATCACGAGAAACATATTAATATTATACTATAAACTTTTAGACATGTGATATATTTTAAAAAAGAGTATGTATAAAAATTATCAAATATAAAAGTTTTATTTATATACCCGAGCAACACACGGGTATAACACTAGTTACTTTTTGATTTGAAATGCATGTGTGTAACTCAAGTATGTGTACACTTATACAAGTAATTTTATATTCAAACCAACACTTGATGTAATTTTACTATACTTTACTTTATATAATTGGGAAAAAGGGTATGTGTAGCTAGAAATACTTATGATATGTGTTTCTACACTCACAAATAATTAAATAACTAAATAATAAAATGGCTATCATACCATTTATTTAAACTGTTTGTGAGTATGAAAACACTTAAAATAGGTGCTGCTATAAGCATATATCATATCCCTTGTATAGTTTATGATAATCAATTCAGGCGCATAACTAGAAAAATGTCAATGTCGGGGGGTGGGGGGGTTAAAAATGTTCTTTGATTGGGCTTTTAATTCTTCAAATTTTACGAGCGTACTTTCTTATTAACTAGTCAAACCAAAATAAATACCACATATTCTCAATGAAACAAACAAAACCTAAAAAACAATTTGAATTCATTTGCAACACGGAAATCAAATTCAAATTGTTATAATAAACAACATATAAACTCTGAAATTAGCATAAACATTAATGGATTTTCTTAATTAATTGATTATAATGGGATTGAAATCAAGAATATAACATGTTTGCAAGCTTAAAAATATCGACTAATTGAGATTCTAATATAAGAAGTATCACATCAAAAACAAAAAAACCCTAATTTCAATACAAGAATTATCAAGAGTACAATATAATGATTCAAGTTTTCAAGAACGGAAACAATTTAAACACACTTACTAATACACAATTTAAAAATCAAAATAAAGAGTTCAATCAAAGACTTTGTACAAAAATATTTAATTTAATTTAAATATTTGAGGGAACAATTAGCTAACCTCTGTCAATTTGCAAAAAAGTTTACATGAATCAAAAAAATCAAAATAAAGAGTTTAATTAGAGATTTTATACAAAAGTGTTTGATTTTATTTAGATATTTGAAATTACGATTAACTAAGTTTTGTTAATTTGAAAAAAATTACATTACTGGATCCACCTATGAAAACGTTTTTATTAAAAATAAACGTGCCGAGTAAAGTATTCTACTAGTCATTGCATGTGTGGGATCTGCAAACAATAGATCCGCAATTATTTATCGAGGTTTGTGAAAAACATATTAATACCTAAACAACGTATTTTTATAAGAAAATTCGTATATTCTTTTATTATTTCTTTCTATTTCGTCACTCTAAAAATTTATTAATTCTTTTTTCTTATCTTCTAAATTAATTTTGACACATTATTTGTTAAAATAAAAATAAACAGATAACGTGACGAATTATATATACCATACATTTATAAGGAAAAAACACTTTCATTATATATATTAACTAACGCGTATTTTAATTAAATGCAAATTTGCCGGGTTGGTAAGGACGTTCTATATTAGGCGGAAGGCACAGGTTCAAATCTTGCCCTTACAAAATTTAGTTGTTTTTATTTTGAGGAAATAACACTTTTATAATATATCTTAAATAACGCATCTATTAACCAAAAGTAAATCTGCCGGATTGATATGTACTATGTTTGTGTTATGGTAGGCGTGAGTTCGAATCCTCCCTCCTCAATATTTGAAATTTTTATTTTGCAACTTTGTCTTTTTTTAATTTTGTATTCTTCTTAACCCTTTTGCCTTTTTCAACGTAAATAATTTCTTAAAAGTATGGATTTCGATTTTTAACTTTACAACTTTACGTAAACAATATTTAATATATTTATTTCTTGAAGATTTTTAATCAAGGATAAAAATAATTTAAACTCAATTTCGATTAAACTCTAAAACTTTTTTTTTATATTTTAACTTTAAAGTTTATGCTTATTTTGTTGAAACAGTTAACCTTTATTCTTGAATTGTTTAAGCATGAAAGTTTTAATTAATTTGATTTAACCATTAAACTTTATTTTTAGAATGAATCTTATATAGGTATGCATCATATTATAGTTTAATCGTTTGGCCAAGATGTAAATAAGTCGTTATAGAACAAACTGAATTTTTTACGTTGCAACTTCTGTTTTTTTTTTGGTAAAAGATATTCTTAAATATGTGTTATTATTTATATTATGGAATTCATGGATGAAGAGTGTGGGAGATTGAGTACTTGTTGTTTGATAGAATCTAAGTCACATTTGTTAGTAGTGAAATAGGCTCACATTGTTTAAATATTTTACGTAGTTTCAAGATACACGGAAACTAAATTATTTTTAAAAAATTCAAGCGATTCAATTGTTTTAAGTTTCATATCTAAATTCCAATTTACCATTTTTGTGTAAGTGGTTTAATTTTTTTTTTGAGTTGTTAGTAAAAAATTGTAAATAAATAATCTAATCAACTCGATTAAAAAGTAATTAATCCTCGACGAAGTACGGGTAAGCTAACCAGTAGTAAATAATCAAAAATCGAGATTCAGTACTCGTAGATGAAAACATGGCGACGTGTAAGCTTATTGAAAAAAACAACCGACTAGGTGAAAGACGACAAAGAGAGAACGATGTGTGAAAGCTATCCTTTTAATTAAAAATTAATTAATTAATTTATTTATATTTTTAATTCCATTGACAAAGTCAAACGTTCAGAAACGGTGGGTTTCTGTTTGAGCCGTCAAAAGGATCGTTAAAAGTTAACGGTAACGTCGCTCACGTGTTAATAAATATCCCGGCCGACTCAGATTTAACACCCTTTTTCGTTACTAACAATTTCCTATTTCTGTTTTAAAATTACTGCATTCCCTCTCTCTATCTACAGACACAGACAAATAAGAAACCAACTGTAATCGCGCGCCGGTCATCTTTCCGTCGGTGCTCTTCCGGCCGGTCTCTTACAAGTTCACGGACACACGCTAGGGTAGGCGAAGAAGAGCAATCGAAGCGTTAATTTGACAAACGGAAGTCACATTATGGTGAGATTCATCTTCTTCATGCTTCTATTGTTTTTATCGGCAAGTCTCAGTGATATTAGATCGGTCGCTCAACTTTTGCCTGATGAAGAAGGTACTGTGCTCCCTAATTCTATCACTATTTGTTCATATTTTTTTCCATATTGTTCTATTTTTGTTTTATTCACTAGATTTTGGTTTTGACTGTTGTTGGAGAAAATTGTTGTTGATTATGAATTATGATAAACGATAATATCCTGTTATCTGCTCTCGTTTTTTAACTTGGGAATTTTTTGGAGCTATTTTACAATGTTTATGTAACTGAAAAGGAAAACAGTTCGGAAATTATGAGTTAGGCGACGACTGGTATAGATGTAAGATAGGAGAGAAAAGATTAAGGATCAACGCCGTTAGTCCAGAAAGTTACAAAAAGTTCTGATTATATCTTTTGGCTTTTCCAAAAGTGCTTCGATCTACCCTAGAAAGTTGGGCGAAGATTCTATGAGCAGATATAGCTTACAAACTCGCATAAAGGAAACTAAAGTGTTTATAGCTAGCGGTATTTGATGTTATGGAGTAGCGCTCTCTACTAAAGTTTGTGGGTTCAAGTCCGGACAATGAAGTAGAGTTAGTGGGTGTGTACGTTTGTCATTCAAAGAAAAAATCGTATAAAAAAGAAGATAATTTATACATAACAAGAATAATACTATTAAGCGTGTGAATAAGAAAAATAGCTTATAATTTTATAAGTGTAAAAATATCATTAAAAAATGTCATTCTTGGGTAATCATTCTATAAGGTTTAAAATTTTGATGAAAATGAATATATAATGTTACTTTTGACTTAGATGTTGCTTAATAAAAACATTTAATTATTAACCGGCTATCTAGAACTAGAATATATTTGAGCCAGCAAGCAATAAATAAAATATGATTATATATGATCATAAGAATCAATGTATTTTTCTAAATGAATCTTTTTAGATAATAACTATTACAATATTATTAGACATTGAAACGGAGCTGTTTGGATATGACTAGAAACAAAATTAAATAATAGTGTGCGAATTACAAAAAATTAATGATTATTATTGTGGTACAAAGTTGATATGTGAATGTGAAATTATGAATAGGGTATGGAATTATGGATTGTACGAGAACTAATCTTGGCTCTACATCAATAATTGTAGGAGCTCATTACTCATAATAACGCATTAATGTGAGGTATTTTGGGAAAATCAAGTCTTATTTATTAATATTAATTAGCCTACACGGACACAATTCGCATAATATATACTTAATATATGTAAACATCCAAGATGCTGAATAATTCCAACATGCTTTTAGTTAAGGCTCTATCAGTTTCATTACAACTTGCGTCCCTATTGAATGTAACGTAGCCTACACAATTATAGATATGAGATAACGACCATGTCAGCTACGATGGCCTACTTGTGCATTTTTGTTTTCTTTTTCTTGATTTAACTTTATAAATATTATCCAACCAAAAAAAAAGCTTTTATCTTTAATATCTTTTTAGCATGCAATCTTCTTAATTGACGTTTAGTAATAAATATTATCCAACCAAAAAAACTTTTTCGTGACATTAAATAGCTAAAATAGCATACCATTACATTATCGAAAACATGTTATAAAATAGAAACTATTCGCTGTCGCTGCATTGTACGTCTACGATGCTAGTAATTCATGATTTATTATTGCAAGTGTCCGAGCTAGCTAGTATTGATCTTAATCGAATCTTGATTCCTTCAATGTTTTTTTCCTTCATGCCCACATTTTTAACCGGAAATGTATATTTAGAGACATTACTTGTATCCTTTTTTTTAATACCGGACATAATGGGATCTCATTCTACAAGGTCTTTGACCTGTCAATTATGGGTGAACCATGCCATGTTTTAAAATTATGGCGCGTCTTTTTTATTCAGAAGTTTGACCATATCATGTTTGGCCATTTCACTGCTGGTGTCTAGACGCATTTATGTCTGGCTTTTGCATTAAAAGACGATTGACTTAGATGTATGTAATTATGTATGGCTGAATGGGTTGTGATGTGGTTTTGGTCAACCATGCAAATTATAGACGTTTATTGTCATTCTGATCTTGTATACACGTACTGTTGGCTGCTGGGCCCCTGTCATGTGAAGTTAGGTTTGAAAATAACAAGTCTATTCTTTACCCATCTTTAATATAATAGGCTCTTATCTCTTTAACAGATATTGACCTTTTAAATGAATTTCTAATTAATGAATATTTCCATTGAGAAATCAACCTAAATTCTTGTGCAAGTTTGAGATTATATATTTATATCATTAAATTAAAATATATTAATTTGATTGGTATAAGCATGAATAATTAAGTAGATGCTAAGAAAATTTTGTAATTAAAATATATTAATTTGAAATTGATAATTTTAGACTTCTTTTTCCAAAGGCAAACCTGCTTTGATGGTAATACACTAATACTATTAATCGTTCATGACACTATATATATTTTTTCTTATGCCAATATAATAAAATTCCTGTTTGTAACAGTCGAAGCTATGGGGCTGATAGCCTCAAAGTTACAATATACTGGTTGGAATGTTGCTAGAAATTCTTGCAGCACAGGTGCAGGGCTTAACCAGTCAGTATCCTTGAACAGCCGAGGGCTTATTGATGTTGGCAGCAATGTAACTTGCAACTGTACCAGTACTGTTTGCCACATAACAAGAATGTACGGATCTGTCTCTCTATATGTTTCCAGTATGAACCAATAAGCAAGTTGATAAGTGAAAGCTTCTCAATAACATTATTACTTAAGTTGGCAGAAAATATGCTAGATTACTACACCTGAAGAAAGTAGTTTGTAATGTACATGGTTTGCTAATTCCTTTTTCCATAAATAATAATCCATGTACATATTTTTAGTATTTCATTAATTGGTTTCATCAACCATTATCCATATCTATTATTAGAACATATTTACCTGTCCATTTAGACCTCATCACTGTTTTTATATCTTTCTTAATTGCAGACAGTTAAAAGGACTCAATTTGGCAGGAGTTCTACCCGAAGAATTTGCAAATCTGACAAATCTGATAGAAATGTAAGTGGTAAAAGTGTGTTATGCCTATAGTAGTAGTAAAATAAATATCAAAATTTGAAAATAAAAGTAACATGTAACTATTTGGCCAAGTAAATTTTAATTTGTTATAAAAAAGAGAGTGATAACCTTGATTTTTGCCTTGTCATGTTACAATACCCTTCTTTAATAAGAAATTGAAATTACTATCCTTTTTTACAACAAATTAAAATTTACACACCTTTCTCGGCACAAAAAATAACATGTCACCTTTATTGGCAAATCTGATATTTATGTTACATTTGTCGGCAATTTGTTTTTTTTTCTTATGTGATTAGTGTCGTGTCAAGTGCAAAGCTAATGAAAAATGACACCAAGTGAGTTTTGTACTTTTACACAGAGATCTATCTCGCAACTATATCAATGGCACTATTCCGCCACGTTTCGGTCAGCTTCGTGTTAGCATTCTGTAAGAGTTACTAATGCTTCAACTTTTCCATTCTTCACCAGACTCTGGTGAATGTGCTCTTGATAC
This sequence comes from Dittrichia graveolens, assembly GCA_038502395.1. NCBI lineage: Eukaryota > Viridiplantae > Streptophyta > Magnoliopsida > Asterales > Asteraceae > Dittrichia > Dittrichia graveolens. Next base: position 82,908,354 of record JARJIL010000005.1, on the reverse strand, counting down.
TTTCTTTCCACAGGAGTCTTTTGGGGAATCGGATCAATGGTCCCATACCTGAAGAAATAGGTGATATTTCCACACTTGAGGAGCTGTAAGTAAAGATCCTTTACCTGACAGTCGTATTATATATGAGACCTTCATTACTTACACAATTATAACCTGGACAACAGAGTATTGGAAGACAATTTGCTTGGAGGACCACTACCTCAAAATTTTGGGCGTTTGTCTCGCTTGAGAAGATTGTAAGATTACTTAAACCTGCTCCTATTTACACGTTGGATTTGTACTTCTTAATGTGAAAACACATAGATACTATTCATGAGACTATCCAATGATAGAAGCTAATCATGACGTGCTTATATTATGTTTCTCCTTTTCTTTCAGTTGAATGCATTATGTATTTAGGTTGTTAAGAATCTCAGTTACTCGTATATATTTCCTACTTCAAAGCATAGATGCAGAAGCTAACAATTAGCAAGACAACTCATTTGGCAATGAACGGTTTTTTTTGCAGCCTTGTTTCTGCAAATAATTTTACTGGAACCATACCGGAATCATATGGCAATCTGACCAATTTAGAAGATTTGTAAGTCACAGCGATCGTTGTTTTGTTGCTTTTGACCCAGCAAGTGAAATAGGGATTTACAAAATATTATATCAAAATTTTGAATATATTGTTCTCTTCTTGCAGTAGGATTGATGGGAGTTCCTTAACCGGGAGAATACCTGATTTTATTGGAAACTGGACAAAACTCGAGAGACTGTGAGTATTATTTTGCTTTCTTTGTTGATAGTTAAACTAAATTTTGTTTATCATATACACTTTGTTGTGCAGTGATTTGCAAGGAACTTCAATGGCGGGACCAATTCCTTCTACAATATCTCTGTTGACAAACTTGGAGGAATTGTGAGCACTTTATTAAGCCTCCAGTTCATTTTGTTGAGTTTGCTGTCAATAATTGGTTGATAATATATTTGAGCCTAGAACATACTTCATATATGATATATCCATTTACGGTTGTCAGGAGGATAACTGATTTGGCTGGAGCATCAACTACAAGATTTCCTGATCTAGGAAATATGACAAAGATGACTAGATTGTGAGTTAATTACATATTTGCATGACAGAATAGACTTAATTAGTTAACATGGTAAGTAACTAAGTATGTGAAAAATACTTTCGATGCAGGAGCCTGAGAAATTGTTTGCTTACTGGCTCGATACCTGGATACATAGGACAGATGACCGGTATGAAGAATTTGTAAGTCCTCTTTTTATTCTCCATTGATAATCTCTGCGTTATTGAACTTATCATCCATTGCTTGTAAAAAAGTGTTCTTAGCATACCTCTTAAATCATACATATCTTTGAATTTGTTCATTAGTTTCTTAATGTTATCTTCCATTCGGTGGAGTAAACTTCATTTTCTGACCATTGGAGCTTCTTCTTTGTTTCTTATTAATTATCTTTAATTTATCCGCACTTTTTTTTACTTCTTAAGATAAGGAAATGTTCACCTAAACTATTTTGCAGAGACTTGAGCTTCAACGGTTTAAATGGTCCAATACCCAATTCAATTCAGGCACTAAACTTTGACACGATGTATGCAAAAGATTTTACACCTTCTACTTTGATATTTCAATAAAATGGAGATAAAAATTGTCCATGGATGTAGGTTTCTGAATAACAACTCACTATCTGGAGAGATACCCGGATGGATATTTTCAAGCAAAGAAAAGATGTTAGTGGTTCCGCTTAATTATTATCATTATATTATATGCTTAAAACAATTACGGCCATATTACAGAGACGTATGACTATTCTCAGTTGTTTGATATGTATATAATTTGGATTTAGATCTTTTAAAATTGCCACCGTTTTTTATTGCAGTGACTTGTCTTACAACAATTTTACCCAGTCTCAACCAAGGACTTGTCAGTCATCTAGCTTGTAAGCCCCCCCCCCCCCCCCCCCCTTACTAAAAACCATTTACTATATTAGAACCTTAGTTGTATTTTCACTTATCACTTGGTACGTTTACAACAGGAATTTAGTTTCCGCCATTTCATCTTCAGTCGTAAGCAACAAGTAAGTCCTTATCACCAACTTATACACATGCTTTTGTATTGTTTATAATGATGTGACCTAACGTGAATTAATCTTATAGAGATGCTTGGTGTCTTACAAACCAACTTACTTGTAGCAGACACCCCAATCGTAAGAGTGACAAGATAAACATTCCCTTGTTTTCTGTGAAGGTGGCAAAATGGGCGGGTTGGGTAATGGGTTAAAATTGGTAGTCTTAGTACCACCATAACAGGTTGATTGGGTTGGCCTGCAAATAAATGTTTCCCACTTTTATCTTTCTGATAAATAACTAATGCGTACAGAGATTACATTTGTACACTCATAACGAGAATTTTGTAATAGTAATAAAGCAATTTTTGTATGCATTAAAAATACACTTTGAACTTTCAACCCATTTCATTTCAACACAACACAAATCAACTCATTCATACGTATCAACAGGTGCTCTCATTGCCGCCTCTAGTTTTTGTTATCTCCGGTCTTGGGATCTTTACGCTTCACAAATGTGTCTTACATTGCAGGTCATTCTTTATTTATAAATTGTGGTGGAACCAGAACAGATTTTGAAGGAAACGAATATGAAGAGGATTTGACAAACGAACAATCTTACTTTTATTCTATTTCTGAAAGATGGGCTTATAGCAGCAATGGTGTTTTTCTAGGCAATGATGATTCTCCATTTGTTGGAAGCTCAACAAATGTGACAGGTGCAGACATATATAGATCAGCTCGTTTTTCTCCCACTTCACTCAGGTACTATGGACTGTGTTTGAGGAAGGGAAGTTATAAAGTGAGGCTCCACTTTGCTGAAATAAGTTATTCTGATGACATGAGTTTTCGTAGTCTTGGAAGACGCTATTTTGATATATCCATCCAAGTAAGTGACATGTCAATTTTGTTTAGATTGTATTTTTGAGGTGGCAAACTGGGTAGGTCACATATGTTTTTGATACTTGTCGAAACCTGACGGGACAGGTCGACCCAAAACACTTTTTCTTATAAACAATTGTATCAAATATGATTAAAAAGGTGTCTACAACTCTACATCGTAAGTATTAAAAGAATACACTTGGGCAGCTAACAGATTCTATTTTGGAGGTGCTCAACCCATCTCGACCTGTTTACTTATTGGCTAAATTTTTATTATTTATCCATTTGATTTGTTAGAGATAAAATATTTAACCAACATCAACCTTTCTTAAGTAACTGGGGGTTAAAGATGCATGAGATACTGTATTTTGAGTTCAATTAGAGAATTAGTTACAAATTTTATTTGGTTTTTCATGTAGGGGGTTCTGCAATACAAAGACTTCAACATTGCTGAAGAAGCTAATGGTGTTGGCAGGGGCATCTACAGAGATTTTGATAATGTTATCGTGAATGGCACCACCCTTGAGATCCACTTGTATTGGGCAGGGAAGGGGACTACTGCAGTTCCTGAGCGAGGTGTATATGGACCTCTTATATCCGCTATCACAATAACACCAAGTTAGTATAGACTTTTTACTTTGTTGTTTTATTTTCAATTTTCTCACATTAAGAGCATGTATAACATACATATTTGCCTTCTTGTAGATTTTGATGTCAGTACAGGAGGACTCTCTGCCGGAGCTATAGCTGGAATTGTGATTGCTTCATTCACATTTATAGTGATAATTTTAGCATTGCTTAGGTGGAAAGGCTATCTAGGAGGGGATAAAGAAGATAAAGGTAAGAAGATTGTGTATGAAGGTTGGATCTTTTTAGAGGTGGTAAGATAGGCGGGTAGGTTAATGCAAAAAATCGGGTTTGAGTTGAAACGAGTCAACTTTGATTTGGGTTAAAATGGGCCGGTTCAAGTTGGGTTCACTTTACAACACTTTGTTGTCCATTTTTACACGTTTTTAATACATAATTTATGTGGTACTTATGATTAAAATTGATCTAGGAGATCATGCACGTTAAGATTAAATATTGGGCATCTTTCAATCAGTTTGGCCCGTTCCTTACTTTTAGCTAAATTTTCTAATTTTATGATAAAACACCCAACACAAATCAACCCATTCATAATTAAATGGGTCAAAATTACCAAATCCAGCTGTTGTAGTGTTTTCAATTGTACTTTTGAAATCTAGCTGCTTCTAGTCTAATAATTATTCTTGTCACAGAGCTTCGTGCACTTGAATTACAGACGGGTTACTTTAGCTTGCGACAAATCAAATCTGCTACAAACAACTTCGATTCTGCAAATAAGATCGGTGAAGGAGGTTTTGGGCCAGTATATAAGGTAGTTTCCCACTTTTTCTTTGTTTACTTTTATATCATTGGTAAAATAAAGGCCAAGAAATTTGATTCAACAAATAAAAGCCCCCATAAAGATACCAATCTGATCCTAATCTTTAGTCTCGTTTTTTCAATGTTTTTTCCATTTCATTTTCAGGGTGTCCTCTCAGATGGTTCTGAGATAGCTGTTAAGCAGCTATCGTCCAGATCAAAGCAAGGGAACCGTGAATTTGTCACTGAGATAGGCATGATATCTGCTTTACAACATCCAAATCTTGTTAAGCTTTTTGGCTGTTGTATTGAAGGAAAAGAGTTGTTACTGGTATATGAGTACTTGGAAAATAACAGTCTTGCACGTGCCCTTTTTGGTAAATACTTCACTATCCAACTATTTCCGGTTTCTATATCTACATAGGAAAAATGACAGAAACATAAAAGTTAAAGTTACAATCTGTTATATACTTATATTACATAGGTCGTGAGGACCAGAAGCTTAATTTGGACTGGGCCACAAGAAAGAAGATATGCATGGGAATAGCACGGGGCTTAGCTTATCTCCATGAGGAATCACGCTTGAAAATAGTTCATAGAGACATAAAGGCCACCAACGTGCTTCTCGACAAGGATCTTAACGCGAAAATATCTGATTTTGGTTTAGCAAAACTGGATGAAGAAGAGAATACACATATTAGCACACGAATTGCTGGAACGATGTTAGCTTTTTCATTCTTTAAAACATGGATTCTTTTTGCTTACTTTTTTACATTTTACATAAATTGATGGAATTATTCAAATCTGAGAAGTTTATGGTGTAAATTTGTAGAGGGTATATGGCTCCAGAATATGCAATGAGAGGATACTTGACAGACAAAGCAGATGTTTACAGCTTCGGAGTTGTTGCATTAGAGATTGTCAGCGGGAAAAGCAATACAAATTACAGGCCAAAGGAAGAGTTTGTCTACCTCCTTGACTGGGTTAGTTCAATCTTCCCAAAACTTTTTTTCTTCAAATATTAGAGGTTGAAAGATAGGCAGGCTAGGTGACGGTTGAAATGGGTCATTTATTAAGAAAGATGCATGTTGATAATAGACTTAGACAAAACCCAACCTCTTTCACTCATTTGAGTAGTAACCAAGTTTTAATATTGCTCCATTAAAGGCGCTCAAATTTTTTTTTTAACTACTAATGATTTCGATCTTCCTTTATGAAGGCATATGTCCTACAAGAGCAAGGGAGTCTTTTGGAGCTAGTGGACCCTGGTCTAGGAAAATACTCCAAAGAAGAGGCAATGAGGATGCTGAACCTGGCTCTTCTATGCACCAATCCATCTCCCACCCTTAGACCACCCATGTCATCAGTGGTCAAGATGTTGGAAGGTAAATTACCTGTTCAGCCACCAGTGGTCAAACGAAGTGAAGGGAACCCAGACATAAGGTTCAAAGCCTTTGACATGCTATCACACGACAGTCAGACACAAGTCTCCACCATCTCCACAGACAGTCTAGGCCCAAGGAGCATCTCCACTGATGGTCCATGGGCAGATTCGTCACTTTATAAGGATGACACCAAGGAAAGTTCTTCAGAAAAGAAGCTTCTGCCTGATCTTTATGATGTTGATATTTGAATCAGTAAGTTATAATGTTTTTTTCCTTCATATATACATCTGTAAAATTGTACAGATCCTTTATATAGACTGTACACATATATTTGTTTAATTTGTCTCCGACGTGTCACATGTAATTTTAAAAGATTTAGGTTAAAATAGAAAATAGGTCGAATGTAATACCTTTATTACTGGCCCAGGGTAGTAACAAGCACAACTGCTATAAGAGATTACTAGATTAGAGAGTATTATCTTTTGCTTTCTTGTTCATTCATGTAGACGTTATTCTGTCGACTTTCCTCGTGAAAATAGTAATTAACTTGTATTGCCACCTCTTAACCGTCTCTTGCTCATCTTCATTTCATCTAAAACTCATAAACTTGTCATGCCTTGCATATCATACTTAAATTTTGATAGAAGTGATATTTATACGTCTTCTACCTATGACTGAAGTGACAAGTCAACCATGAGCTTTGCTAGGAGTGTTGGCAATGGTTAAACTCCACCTCTCTCTACCATACCGCCACATTAGTTTTCCACTCAGTCCATCACCCAGCATTGGTGTAGCCACTCACCACCAACCGCTCAAAAAATTAAAAACGAAAAAAAATGGAAACAACCCTGCCATCACGATGCAGTCCTTTTGCGCATAACATTTTCACATCCACCCACCCACCCACCATACTGTGGTGGTGAGGAAAACTCCCTCCTCTGCACCGTGCACCTCCCACCACACCGTCCTAGCCTAGATCATTCTTCTTTCGTCTATTTAGTTTATTTTATCTTCTACTCGAGGCATTGGTGCCATCTAAATTGTTGCTTCATACTATTGCTTACCACCATTTAACCGTCGCATCCCTCTCAAAGTTTTTCGTTATTCAAATAATGGGATGTTGAGACGTAGTCACTACTCTCTCTCTCTCTCTCTCTCTCTCTCTAATGCAAGTTATATCTAGATGGAGTACAAAAGATAGAAATAAAACGTGCAGTATGTAGAGGTAGAAATGCAAGACGAAGTATATGCATCAAATATGTAGGCACCATCGCTAGTCGCAAGTGCAGTTTTGTGTAGTGAAATGTTTGTTTTGTTTTGTTATTCCTTTTAAGGAATGACCGGGCCAATCATGTCAGTCACCACTAGGGATACTTATTTATGTCATGACAGTTAACACTATGGGTACTCTTATTTTCATGCAAACTATCAAGTTAAGATTTGGTATGTGATGCTTCTCATATAAGACTTATTATCATATATAGAAAATGCATTCTAAGCAACATGGATTACATTAGAGATTTGGGCAACATAATTTAACAAGTAACACTTGAAATAAGGAACAACTTAATTCATAAACTTGCATTGATTCACCTTCTACTGCAACTTTTCCCCCAACCACCCATCACAAGATTTCTTCTCAAAATTGCATTTTATCTGTAACAAGGTAAAGTTCAGATGGATATCTTGAGGTAAACAAAATGCCTGAAGTGATCTCAATAATTTATGGTTTACATTTATTATGTAAATCATACATTGTCTTTGAAATTACCGTTGTTAATTAACTGTTCATACATACCTTGTCTTTGAAGTCCCAAGAGTAAGCTCAAGATCATCAGACCCACAAACTTCATGAATTCTTTCACCTTCCCATGGCTTCACCCTCCCTCCTGCATTGCTACCAAATGCAAATTCATCGGCAACCACTTCAGCCATTGGAATGTCAGCATTGTTATCAAAGCCCGGAGGAATTGCAGGAGAGCAGGTCCCACTTTGTCCTGGGGTCCACATTCGTGACCCGTTATGAGATAAACCCGTTTCCTTGAACCCAAACGGGTTTGCTGCTACAAGACTGAACGTTGGTGATGTGGGCCGAATACCAGTGAACCATTCAGGGTTAGGTGCACCCCAGAGAGTTCGTGTAGGTGATTGGGCTGTTGGAGAGCTCATGGGTGGGGTAACGGGTGCACTGATGGACCCGTTGTGGATGTAAAGATGGGGGAGTTTGGTGGAGATTGATGATGAGGATGAAGAGGAAAGATTTTTGAGCCATGGAATGAGTGAGTCAGGGTGCGAGTTGGGTGCATAAGAGGACGAGGATGGGCTTGCTATTGAAGACGAGGGCGGGCTCGGATGGTAGGAAGCATACGGGCTAGGTTGGTAAGATGAGCATGGGCTTGCTGATGCAGATCCACCAACGTCTATCTGCTCCATAGGTTTGCATCCCTAGCGATAATGAAACAAGATTAAACAAAAGGCAATTCCGACCCATTTGCTAATAATTGGGTTGATTAAAGTTATATTTCGTCCTTTAAACACAACTAAAATATTAATTAAAAGAAGTGTCTAAAGTTACGCGAAATGTACTCTTAATGCATAAACCTATCATATTATTAAAGGACTAACGATTGTTATTGAGATGATATAGTTTTTATAACGATACACACCAAAACTTATAGAATACCAGACAATTAGTTTTCTAAGGCCTTCTGTATGACCCGACCCGAAGCCATCGGGTTCCACGGGGAACATCAGTACGCACCTCTATCTACCTGAAAAGTGGGGTAAGATTGGTAAGAATTATACCAACTTTTGGGTTAGAAAGGGGAAGGTGACTTGAACGCTGATGTGGCAAAAGGAAAAGGAGAACACGTCAGGTTGCCATATGGATTGTCTAACATGTTACCCAACCCGTTTGGCCCGCATGTTTAGCCACATTGATAGAGTTTATTATGTTTGAACTTCTCCAAGATAAAGTTACAGTTATCTGGATGTGGAAACATGAATACAGAACAGTTATTGGTACAAATACTATCATACTCAGATGACACCTAAAAAAAATGAAAAATTGTCCTAGCAAAGCTATAATACCATAAGAAAACAATAAAAGTACTACTGCTCAATATAATACTACTTCTTTATAAAAAAAAATCACACCCAAATAAATATAATACTATAATTCAACATTTCAAAAGGCTGAAATTGCTAAATTCAGAAAAAATGTACAAATCATTGAGGAAATACTATTTTGGATTTGAAAATTTCAGCTTTGGCAGAAGAAATGACCTTTTTTGTTTCATAGAATTCATTGTTGCAGGTTTGGTATCCAGTGAGTAACAACACTGACACCTACTGAAAAAGGAACTATGTGAAAAACTAAAGCAAAAGACCCAGAAAAAAGAAGTAGCCCTTGTTTCTCCACAGAAAGATCACATGCACACAAACAGGTTTAGAAGTTATAAAAAACAGAGAGAGACCAAAGTATACATTATATCTGGAAGTTTGTGAATCTGGTTGAATATTAGCTTACAGTGCCTTAATCTTGTAACTCAGTCAAAATGACTAAATTCCTGACCGAGTTTCGGTATGTCCGGGTACTAAACTAACGAAGTTATGAAGTTCATGGTACTATACTATATCTTCGACTCTTTGTATAGTATTTAAAAAGAAATTGTTAATAATTATCCAGTTCTATCATTGCTTTGTTTACTTGTTTAAGTTTCATATGATTCTACTAATGCAAATTATTTATAATTAAACTAAGCAATCAAAATAAAAAAAAGTTATTAAATTTGATTGTTATAGTAACTTTCTTCTCTCGGTAGCCTATTTTACATATTATGAAATATATATATATATATATTTAGTCACAATTAAAACTTGATTACATTTTAACTACTAAGAAATTAAATAATCAAACAAATTTGTTTACTATTTAATAAAAAGGGATGATTTTTCTACTTGTGAAATTAATTCATTTAAAAAAACATGTGATTTATTAATTCGTAACATAACTTCAATGATATTATACTTTCCGCGAATGAATCAATTCTATAAATGGAACAATCATTTTGAGCAATGTATGTAGACCTAATAAATCAATCTAAACACGCGTCTTATTCAGTTAATGCATAATCTACACCAAAGATGAACAAAGAATGTAGATTTAAGAGTAGGTTTAGGATGTCTATTTGTTCTAACACATGTTATTATCTCTTTATTTGGCGAAATTTATTTTCCTTAATATATTTCACTGGCTATACAAATCTATCAGCCTTGTAAAAAGAAGAACAATATTAGTGTTTACACCGGTCTAAATGGATTTTTAAAAAGAGTTGCATAACAAAAGGGTATGCAAAGTCTTACCCTAGTTATGTTGAATTTAATCTGAAAAATCTACGAGGGTAATACCGTCTTTTTGAGTTTTTCTTTTTACTAGGGGGAATCTTTGAGATTTGCGCTTACACGAAAGAAAACAAAGAAATCGATCAAAGCAAAAGGGTATGGAAAGTCTTTAGCAAATCCCGACCGGATCTAATGTACGCCGGAGAAGGATCAGATTTAGAAGAAAAGGCAATGCAATAGCTACACATCTCTGACCATTAATGCCTTAAAATCTTAACAAACATATGCTAACATCATGCACCAAAAGCTTATAGCCAGCCGTACAGACTACATGTATTATGTACGTGTTTTGTATGATTGTGGCCTTTGAGGGTTCAAGTTTTGTAATGAACATAAATATAAGATGTAGATTTAGGAGTAGAATGAGAAAATATGTGTAATAAAAATTGAGAGCATATACAAGTCTACAACTCTACATATAGGTGGGCCACCTCTTAAGTCTTAACAAATATCCACTTCTGATTTTGTATTGGAATTTACTAGCACTATGGATACAACCTTCAAAATTTTGTGACCTTGCTCAAGGTTTCGGCTTAAATGCAGTGTTTGCTTGGATGGATCAATTTAATTTGTTTCATAATAACAATTCGGTTTTGGTTTAAAGCAATTCAAAATTCTGAACCAAAGAGATCAATTCAAATTGTTTAATTGGATAATTCTGTTATATCCGAGAAAAATCATAATTTACCTCTGAATTTGGTCTGTGGTATCAAATTTTATACGGAAGGAAAATAAGGATTGGAGAGGATATAAAAACAAGAAAAACTATATTATTTTTTTCATATTTTATCCTCCTATCTGTAAAATGATAAGATATGAATCCACAAATTCTCTATTTATACCTTCACAAGTAATTTTGAAAAATAAGTAAAAAGATTTAGTAGATTTTAAGTAGGAGTTTAATCAAATTACTAACAAAATATTTGAAATCCTTTCATTTCTTCCTTCTAATTAACAAATGTAATTTTTTTGTCTTTCTTTTATTATGACTATTAATTAATAGTTTATTTTTGATCTTACGAATAAATTATTATTTGATTTGGCTTATAAGTTTACTTATTTTCAGAAAAATCATGTGAACCTTAAGCTTATTAATATATATATATATATTTATTTAAATTTTGCTTGTTTCAACTATACTTTTAACTCTTTCTTGTACTTTCTCTTCCTTTTTTCATTCATTTTAAAGATATAAAAAAAAACTAAAAGAACCATTTGTTAAAGGGTAAATTGTACAAAAAAATATAATGAATTTTGTCTTAGTTACTATTGTATAAAATAAACTTTTTATTTTAAAAGACAATACAATCAATTTTCATAATCTCCCATTGTATGCAAATTATTATATACAATGAGAATTATAACAAAGTTCATTGTATACAATGTTAACTAGAAACTAGACACAGAAAAAAGTTTTTTTGAATACAATGATAAAATTATGAAAAAGTTGATTGTATTGTTATTAAGAAAAAAAAATAGGTTGTATACAGTGATAACTAAGATAAAGTTAATTGTATTTTAATGCAATTTGATCTTTGCTAAATCTAAACATTTCATAAGCTTATAAGTTCATTAACTTGAGCCTAATAAAATATGAGGATATGATATATGCTTATCAAGAACAAAGAATTATTATTCAAGTTTATTTTTAAAAGCTTTGTTTTCTCGGCTTAATTTATAACTTTCTAAATTATTATTATAATTTATAATATGAAAGTAAGACGGGTTTTAAAAAATAAACCAGGCTTTAAGAAAATAAGCTGAAAAAATAAGCCATACCTTACGATAGGTGGTGCCGTCGGGTTCAACAGTCCAACCAGCTTCATCGGCAAGTGCTTTCAGGACCTCATTATTATCACAATGCTTTGGTAGCTTGTAATTCCCATACGTCCTCAGCCCCATGAATATCTTCGCCGCTATCGCTCTTCGCCTTCTCTCTCTCCTCTTGTTGTTCTCTCTCTCCTTCCACGTCGGCATCCTCGTCCCGCCTGACGTCGTCATTCGATATATATATATGTATATATATATGATCTTCTTCTTAATTTATTACTTTCTCCTCGATCTCTCTCTCTACACACACACAATAATCAAATCGCCATATATATAATCACGTTTCTCATAGGAAAGAAATTTGTGAACAGTATACAGAGCAAGCGGATTGTGAAATGAGAAGTTGTGTGACTTTTTTATATTTTACTTTATCATCATAAATGCAGACCGATTTCAGAAAAAGGAATTCAATAAAGTGGAAATGCAATCAATTAATCTGTTGAAATAACAAAAAGTGAAAACGGAGCGGGAATATTTACTTGAGGATTAATGTGACTGAGGAAAAGCACCGCCGGCGAACAAGCTGGTCGCCGGAGAAGGTTGATCGCGGTTTTGGGAGAGAGACTGAGTGCGTGTGTGTTGCAATGAAGGAGACGAGAAGGTTGGACCGTGACATGTAAGCTGTGAAATCTTGCTGTTTATTACGATTTTGCCACTGGCTTGATGTTAAAGAATGTGTGTGAAATGACATACTTGCCCCTAGAGCGGATGCTTGTTAAAAGTGCTTTGGATGCCACTTCAAATGATCCACCATTTATAAAAGTGTGGGTAATCATTTGTTGTATATAATATTTTGTAGGGTTTACTTGTTAAAAATGTATTAAATTATATTTAAAATGGTAATATATGTATTTACTTTTTAAAATTTTTTTGTGTGTATTGAATTTTTAATTTTTTTTATTGTATGTATTTTGATTACATAAATAAGTAAAAAGGTATGAGTTTTGTACATACAATAGAAATTTTAATACACATAATAACATATTTTTAAAAGTTTGACATTATTGGAAGGTTGAAACACACATTAACATTTATAATATGGTTTAATATATTTAGAAGAATTAAACCCTGTTTTTATGGGTAAGTTGTATGAAAATATAATAAATTTTGTATTAGTTATCATTATAGAGTTGTGTTCAATAAAGTCCATTTAAAAATGTAGTCCTGAAATTTTAATATTCAATTATAGGTGATTCAGTATACAATCACATGTAATTTGTAAAAGCATCACATGTGAATTACGAAAAATTACGAAAATAACACTCCGCCCAAATTTTTAAAATTTAATTTGGATCATTGATAACATTGATCTAAATGCTAAAATTAGTCCCTTAGGACTATGAATTAATTATGGACTATTTTGAACATTTTTCCATCATTGTATATAATCAACTTTAAATTTTTAAAAACAATACAATCAACTTTTAGAATCATACCATTGTATGCAAACAACTCTTTTCTGTATTTGGTATTTAGTTACTATTGTACACAATGAATTTTGCCACAATCTACATAGTTTATAACAACTTGCATACGATGTGGGGATTATGAAAGTTGATCGTATTGTTTTTAAGAAATTAAAGTTAATTATATACAATGGTAACTAAGACAGCGTTCATTGTGTTTTTATGTAATTTTTCCTTTTTTATTGAATCATTATACCAATTAATTTATGGACCGGATTAATTACTGAATTGGTAAGGACAAAAAGTCCCTAATTATTGTATAAAATAAAAAGTTATTATACATAAATTATAACCCTAAAAGTTTAAACAAAATATACGTATATCTATCTCTATATTTTAACTATTTATTTTGATTAAAATTAAAATTCAATTCAATTATGACCTTTTTTTATCAAAATTGAATTCAATTCTAACATTAATTTAAATCAAAGTTATTAGAAATAATTTTATAAATACTCTTATTAAACCCTAAAACATAGTATTTGTTCGTTTTAATTTACAAATATTATATTTACCTATTATAATATTTTAAAGGGCAAAATACGTGAAAATATAATAAACTATGTCAATATTGTCATTATATACAACCAACTTTATTTTGTTTCTAAAAATACAAACAACTTGCATTTTTGATTCATTGTATGCAATCGGTGACCTGATTACCAAATTATCGGTTACAGATTGTATACAATGAATAAAATTTGAAAGTTGTTTGTATTTTCAGGTACCAAAGTTCTTTTATTTTTTGCTAGGATACCGGTAAGTTACCTACTGTCATAGGTAACTTGCATACAATGAACCAAATTTTTAAGTTGTGTGTATTTTTAGGTAAAAAATAAAGTTGGTTGCATACAATGACAACATTGGCATAATTTGTTGTATTTTCGTGCAAATTTTTTGTTTTTAATTATATAATCATTTTAAATCTTTATTTAATTATAACCGATAAACACTTAATCTTGTTGTTCTAATTATAACAATAATGATCGATGATTTATACAGGAAGTCTGAGTGTTGACGTTTGCACTCCCCTCACACCGATCTTCCACCCCTTGTCTGAGTGTTGGCGTCGTCTGTCGGTATTTTTTTAAATTCCCATTTTTAACTATTTAATGTTTTTTATTAAAATATTTTTTATTTTTTAAATCAACATGTGTATCACATGAACATTTAATCTAGTCGAATAATAAATACCTATATGTTACGAAATTTTCAGATATCAATTAATTGGCATTAGGTGGCTTAAAAATGATAAAAATAAGTGACGGTTTTAGATAACAAAAACATTTCTTTAGTAAATAAGACCCCAACGAATTGGTTTTAAACTCGAATACTCGATTTGAAAGTCTACATAATTGATTTTCGAATCAAATTTTAAATCTATAAAATAATTCTTCATCCGACTCAAAATTCAAACATATATATGTGTGAACAAAAGTTCAAACGAGAATTGTTTTATTGCGAGAACTATTTGTAACACAAATAATGACACATTAATATGAGTATTTTATTTATTTATATATTTATACAACCATAAATTACCTTTGAGTGGATAAATCATTATTTAATAAGCTTTGATTTTCTCAAAATATCTCTCATTTAATGAGCCACTAAAAATTATTATTAATTGGTTTATTTACTCAAAGCTCAAGATTGATTATCGCACAAAAAACTACATTGAGTATTATTTATTTATTTTAGAATGTTTATAATTTTTTTTTGACAAGTACTCGTAAAAAGAAGCATTTATATTACACTAGCCCCAATGGCAACAATCGATATATAGACACATACACACAAACATGAAAAATGATATATTCTCCTATTATTTCTTTGTACTTCGTTTTATAAATTACAAGATTACATACGGAATCCACTAATTCTTTTTTCATTGATTTGACACTTGTATTGCTCTTGTGATTAGGGGAGTAAGTAAGAGAAAATAGTATAATGATATATGACCTCTCTATACACACATCCCGACTTTGATCAAGTTACATAAAACTCATGATCCATTTTATAACTTGAATTCGAAGAAAATATATATAGCATCTACTTGAAATTCAAAGAAAAGAAATCTGAAGTTACATAAAACTCATGGTCTTATAGTAGAACTAACTCAATTTAACTCTCTGAACTATTGAGTATTCGTTGTAATACGTCAAAATGACAATTTAACCCAACATAACTTTTTTTTTTGAGTATCGTACATCGACCTATAAAAAGCTTCCACTTAAAATATAACTTTCGTGAATTATCGATGTCGAAATATGTTTTTTTTTATACAACGACAAAACTCACACGTCTACTAATTTACTTCTCAATCTACACCTCATCCACAAGGGACTTGAACCCAATACCTTTAATAACACATACTTAAACACCTGATACCACTAAGTTAAATCCCTTTTTATTGTTGTCAAAATATAACTTTTGTGAATTGTCGATGTTGAGATATAAAATTTAGTTGGACTCAAATATTTCTGAGTAAACGACTAAAGGTTAATTCTACATATAGTTCATGTGTAAAAATTCGAAAGTATTAAATAAAATAAAATAGTGGTTACGAATAATACTCATTTTAATTATTAAAGTAATTAATTAATAAAATAAGTTGTAAATCGGATAAGAAAGAAGCACCAACTACCAGAGTGGATTATATTATTTTATTGTTTGAAACATGAAGCAGTAAAGCAGAGGTGTAAAGTGGTGAGAAACCTTTAATTTGGGCAGCAATCAAGGAAGGAGCAGACACCAATTAATCATCCAACAAAATTTAAGAGAAGCATAGTTACAATAGCAAAGTGGAGGTAAAAAAAAAAATCCTTGTTTAAAACCTTTAAGTGTCAAAAACCCCATTTAAAGACTTGAACTAGATAAGTTTTGTTGTTACCCATTAATTAATCTCCATCATGTTAAAACCAATCACTCAAACAAATTAAAGTAAAAGAAACAATCGTCAGAACATTGCATGAGCCGATGTGATAATATTCCCAGATTTAGGGGTATTAACTGAAAATCATAGAAGTTTGGTTAGTTTAATGGTTTTCTAGTTAAATCCGTGCTCAAATGGTCCCGAATACGTGAAGAAACGATAAGAATTGATAAAATGAACAAAAATGATGAAAAGATCGATTTTTATGAAATGGGGAAGCTAGTCTCTCGACTGGATGTTTATGGGCATGGTCATGCGCATAAATATCAAGGCGTGTAATTTAGTAAGCGCATAAGTATGGTTGTGCATTTTTATAAGGTGTGTCCGTTTTGCATGTGCAAAGTGACACACGTAGGCCCGGCCATGTGATTTTAAGCTAACGAATGTGATTTTAAGTTAAAGAAGCACAGCCGTGCTGAAGCGTAAAGGATATAAAAATGGGTGTGGCCATCTTCTTCCTTTTCCTCACTTACCATTTTTATACCCAAAATGCCCTTTAAACCAAGGCACTGCTTTTCCTTTATAGGGCTCTGATATGAGTCTCTTTTAGTGTAATTCACTTTACTTAGACAAGATACGTTTAAATGTTGACTTTGACAAAGTTATCATGTTTCATTTTCCCTTTATTAATTTTCAATGCGAATTCCCTCATTTTGTTTTAATATTTATATACTTTAAATTAATGTTTGCTTCATAGACTATCTAAACTACTTCAACATTATTAGTT
Source organism: Dittrichia graveolens (assembly GCA_038502395.1). NCBI lineage: Eukaryota > Viridiplantae > Streptophyta > Magnoliopsida > Asterales > Asteraceae > Dittrichia > Dittrichia graveolens. The sequence continues at coordinate 82,891,272 of JARJIL010000005.1, read as the reverse complement.
CTATCATAAGGTGGATTGTGAATTATTGACTAATTATTGTGTTTATGCGTGTTTTTTTTTTCTTTTCTTAATGAATTGTGAAGCTAAAAGAGTCTCGTACCAATTTTTTTAAAGATTTTACTTGTCTAAGTTTTTAATTTGAGCGTTATGAATCGAATTAATTACTATGTTTTAAATATTTGTTGGGGTTTATTCCGAAAATTTATCAAAGTTATCATCTTTTGCTATTATATATATCCAAGTTTAAAAACTATCATGTAATATACTGCACTTATCTATTAAATACTCAACCTAGTATAGGAGGTTGCATGATGATGTGACACATGTTTTGAAAGTGATGAATAGACTTCCTTTGGACCATGATGTCAGAACCTATCAAGATTCACATTATTTTTCTCTTCCATCCCACTAATAAGAACCGAACCAAGAAGAAGATAAATGGAATATGATTTAAGAAAGTTACCTATCCAAAGTCGTGATCTTAAATCAATAAATCTCAATTATTAGAACCGAATCAAGAATATGTAATAAACGAAATATGATTCAAGAAAGTTACCTATCCAAAGCCTTGATCTTCATGTAACAGACGGCTCTCAAATCGCATGGTGATGTTTAGGGATTTTGAAGCTTGTTGAAGAAGAGAACATATGACAAAAATAAGGTACATATATAAACGGGACATAATTGATTAGGTATTGATGACCCGTGTGTCAAAGAAAACGGGTCAAAGAATCCAACTTTTGTACAAAGCCGGGTATTATTAATATTAGTAATCAAAGTTGAAGAATTTGATCAAAATTGAGAAAATTAGAGGATCCTATTGATTAATTGAGAATTTATTTATAGAAACTTTATCATATTTAATTTTCTTTTAACATATATATAAATTAAAGATTAAATATTTAAAATTGTATACTCGTCTTTATTTTTGGAACGAACACTAGAGTTTTATCTAATGCTATGAGTTTATTTAATCTACGAAAAAAGGTAAAACTCAAATAAGAATTTTAAAATCATATAATTTTGGTTTACTTGAATAAATACAGTAGTTATTCTAAAGTTTTAAGAGGATAATTACGTAAAAATCTATATGTAAAAGTTCTAGTTATTTTATTGAGAGGCGGTGGGAAACGTGAAAACATTGAAATTGCAGCATATCACCAAACCGACCTTAGCTCAGTTGGTAGAGCGGAGGACTGTAGTGTGATCATAGCTATCCTTAGGTCGCTGGTTCGAATCCGGCAGGTCGGATTTTTATTTTTTTTTAATTTTTAATGCTACAAAAGCATTTTTTTAGCTTTTTTCATAAAGGCACTACAGTGAAATTGAATGATAACGATGCAAGAAACTTGTTTGTTGTTATTATGCTTGAATAATAGATTTTGTGCTCTTAGATATAGGGTAGAGATATTGTAAGAGTTAAATTTAAGTAAGAAGGATTTTGAGTCATTAGATTTTATCAGAAGTCAATTAAAATGGTCAAAATCTAATTAATAGTAACTGCCAATTTAATAAAGTTTAAAGGTAAATTAGAAAATCTAAAAATATTAACAGCTCCTACAATCACGTCTATTCCTAATTAAGAATTGATGAAGACTAGATTATATAATTTTACTAAATATGATGAAAAAAATAAGAACTCTATAGTCATCTCTGATATACAAACTCTAAAATTGATGAATAAAATGAATTTATAAACAACCCTCGAACAAATGATCAATTATACAATAAAAAATTACCGTTAACAAATTTAATACTCAAATCATCTAGCTATTCTTAATATAGAAATCTTCAAGTTCTCCTACAATCATGTTCTTGGCCGGTGATGATTGTAGTTTTGTTTGATGGTGGTAAACAATTTAGTTGATTTAGGGTTGTGAGAGAATGAGAAGGTATATGTAATCATAATCTTGGGTGAGATAAATGGAAAAGAGTTACCATTTTAAAAAGATTTTATTAATAAATACTCTAATTATAGTTATAAGATACCTATAATACCTTTTTGATTAAAATGTCACATGTCATTCATATAATCACTCTTAGAATCTTTTTGACTCTTATTTGATCCTAAGTGGAATTGCGAGAATCAATCTTAGCTATTCAATTGGTAAGTGAAATTCATGGATGAAGAGCGTGGGGGGATAGAGTTTAACAAGTGAATGTAAGAAATTCATGGGTAGGCAATTGAATTAAAGGATGAGAAATTGGATGGCTATGATTGATTCTCGTAATAAAAATGGTTCTCAAATGAACTTCTTCCTATATATATATATGTATGTATAGGGGACGGTTCAAACGAGAACTGTTTTTTGTACGAGAACTGCGAGAACCAATCTTAGCCATTCATTTTGGATAATGGAATTCATGGATGAAGAGTGTGGGGGGATTGAATATGGCAGGGTGCATGTAAGGAATTCATGGGTGGACAATCCAATTGAAGGAATGGGAATTAGACGGCTAAGATTGGTTCTCGCAGTTCTCGTACAAAAAATAGTTCTAGTTTGAACTTTTGCCTATATATATATATATATATATATATATATATATATATATATACTAGCATAGTGTAACACCGTAAATCTTAAGCCATTTTTTTAAACCGTTGCGGAAGCGTTTTCAGATTTCATTAAAACAAACATTCACAAGTACAAAGTACTGTTTACAAACATCACGTCAAGTTGTGTTACAAAATATTTACAAACATGGATCGTCTCTTCTCAAAACATAATATCAGAGCATTGATCAAATTTCTCTTCCCCACAAACAAGGCTAAACAGCCAAACTTGTAAAAAGCAATGAACCGAAGGGAATTAGCACAAAGCTAAGTGAATGGAAGCTACAAAAAAGCATCCTCAATCAACAAGCACAAGCAATCATCATCCGATCAAACATACAGATCTCAAACAGATCAATCAATCAATCACAAACCAATCCAACCTCTAGAGGAACGGCGGTTCTGCAAAACCTGCAACCGATGCGGGCCAAAGCAAAGGTTTACCGATAGCTATTTGCTACCTGGTACAGTTAAACCACTTCTACTGCAACAAATGCATAGAAGATCTAGAACTGTGCAACCAATAGCAGATAGCCCAGCCCAACACATACGATAGGTGACCCTAACCATGTACGCATATCGTTAACCATACGTACAGGTCTCGCCACGTGCACATCTCATTAACCATGTACACTGGCCACGCAACAATCCAAACGATCTCAATCAACAAGCAACAATCAACTACCAACGAATAACAGTCAACAAAATCTATCAACACATATCAAGTAACACATTCCATACTAGCAACTCAAACTTAAACAGTTTATCATGGCATCTTAGACTAAACAGTCTAGCATGGCATCTTAGACTAAAAAGTCTAGCATGACATCTTAGACTAAACAGTCTAGCAAGGCAACTCAGACTAAACAATCTATCATGTCATCTCAAATCATAAGTATATCCCAAAACATATAACCATAAGCGTTACCACCAACACCACTCGTGAGTACACTTCCACTCACCTCAGTCCACGTTCCCGTCTGCTCAGTTGTCTAATATCACTGAGTCTTTGCAAATCCTGAGAACATAACAAACCGAAGTCAATCCCTGATAAATATATATCCATAATATATATTTATATCTCTATATAACTTGTAAACAACATACAATAGTCATATAAACAATAATCCATTTCATCCCAAACAAATACACATCAAAAATAGAAATTCCTCTCAATCGGCCTTGGTCGCGCCGCGACGCCCTGGGTTGTCGGATTTCCGGAATCGGATTTTGGATAGCGGATTCTTGGGTTTCAGATTTACAATTATCGGATTTCCAAAAGACCCGGATTTCATGGTACCATCTTGCTCTTAAACTGTCGGATTTGCAGCCAACCCCACATATATATTTCATACTCAACATCCATTTTCCCAATCCAAAACACTTCCAATCTATAAGGAACTTCTTATAACACAACAACAAACATATAGAACTCATCAAATCTAATTAAAACTCATTATCCATCAAAACCCACATGTCAAGTTTTGAGCTTTAAGCTCCAACAATGGTGGTTCACCATTTAAACATGTATTTCATAAACAAAACATATCAGATACATAATATCAAGCTATAAACACCTACTAACCTTCAGTTTGATTTATCTATCCATAATATCAAGCTATAAATCCCAAGTCTTGTTCTTTGTTGAGAGGTTTCTTCAAAGATGGTTAAACACACAAACACACACTTCACTTTTAGTATGTGCGGATGATTTGTAACCCACGTATACATATTTCATTTTATTCAAGTAGGAGGTGGCTAGGCTTTTCCCATACATACATACATGACATACTTACATTCATACATACATACTTTTTATTCTTTTATTTCTTTTTATTCCAATAACTCAAAAACACATATATATTAATTCAATTCATGAATTAATTTAACTAACTCCAATAACCACTTAGCCAACAAAATGCAATTAAACACAAAATCGATTAACAATTACTCGCTAATCAACTAGCCCGGGTTTGCGGGTGTTACACATAGTACCCACGCAATGCGGCGGCTAGAAATAATTCCTACTCGATAACATGTCCGTTTTTAATAACGTAAAACTATTATATCACGCATTATAATGACATCGAACAATTTTCGTTCGCAATGTATCTATTTTCTTTCTCATGTCTCCATTTCTTTTATTTCTCTTTTCTTTATAACTTTTTTATTAATTTTAAAAAACAATAAAATGAGAAACAAAAAGAATATTAAATATATTATAAATTAAACCTTTTGTTTTGATTACACGATTCATTTAAAAAATCTGAAAATGTCTATAAAATTAGGTTACATGTTATTAGGTTTATAAGTTCTAGTCATACGTATTTTGTAATACTTAAATTAAAATACGTGTTATATGATAAAATATTTATACTATTATTTTTATGAAGATCCTTTTTATTTAATTTTTAATTTGTATTTAATATCATATAAGTTGAAAATTAATTTGCATTGACTTGACTTTTTTAAGTATTATTTATTATGGAAAAGTTTAGTTATAAAAATGGTATTTAAGAATCTAATTAACTCTATATAATAGTTTTCTTATAGGGTTAAATAAGGGGTAAATTAGTAATTTTAAATTACTTAAAATTAAGATATTTCAATTACCTAAATGCTTTATAATATAGTATATATATATATATATAGAGAGAGAGAGAGAGAAGGGTTCATGCGAAAAGCTCCTTATTTGCGAAAAGTGCGAGAATCAATTTTAACCATTCGATCATTTAATCAAAGGCTAGGATCATTAATGGCATTTTAGTAATTAAGTAATATCTTTATGGATTATTAAATAAAATCAAAAGGATAAAATAGACATTTACCATAAAATATTGTTTACCCTATTTAATTTTCCCTATTTATTCTCCTTTCCTTGTTTACTCTAGATCACATTTGAAATTAAGAACCCTAAAACTCTCTCTCTCTCTCTATACGTTCTACAGAGGCCACGGGAGCAATCAAAGATGTATAGTTCGTCGGAGAAACGTGCCTCGTCGACTTGACCGACGCCTTGATACCTTGAACGAGGCATCGCCGCCCATCGTCCTCTTCCCCGTGTGGCTCGTCGGTTCTTCCCCTTGCTGCCACCGATGCCGATGAGCTCCTGCCGCTCGCCGCAGCTGATGAACTCCTGCCGCCCACCGCCACCCATAGATACTCATCGATTTGATCTACCTGTCACCACCCACAGATACTCATCGATTTGATCTACATGCCGATGTGGCTCGTCGGTTCTTCCCCATCATCGATGCCGACGCATCGCCCCCATCTTCGTCGCTCCATCATCTATTTCTTCTTCTTTATTTTTTATTTTTTATATATACATTTTATAGTTTCTTAAGAAGCTAGGTTTGGTTTTAAGTGTGGTGTACTTAAATAAGAATTTAAGTCAGTGTTATCGATGTGTATGTATGTGTTCTTAGGTGTGGGAGGTGTTCTTGTGATGTGTGAGATTCTATCCTTGAATGGGGAACTGTTTTAAGTTTTTGTTTACTTTCCATGGAGTATCTGATTTTTTTATTTTTTTGGTTTTAGATGATATGGTTTTTAGTATGTTGTTAATTAGTGAACAATGGATGAATAACTAGAGAAAATTGACTATGTTGATTGTTAAATATTGTAAAATTTGTAATAAAACGCTTTTACTATTTGGCTGTGTTCAGTATTGAATGTTCAAAAATTATCTTAAAACGAGTATAGTGTTGGCTATGTTCATTATCGAACACAAATAGTGTTGGTTGTGTCTTTATGAACACAAATAGTGTTGGCTGTGTTCATTATCGAACACAAATAAACGTAGTGATTAGAAATAAGTATGTGGGTACCTTTAGAGTATTTAGTAAATATTCATTAATGAATATCAAAAAATCAGTCAGGAGAGAAAATAATAGTTGAACAAAAATATCAATAGAAATTTAAGTAATAACAGATAAAAAATTCTATCAAAATATTACGATTTATTAATGAACAGTTGAGTATATAAAGAAATTTAAGAACAAAAAAAGAATTAATTTGATAAATAATAAAAACATAATCTAGAAAAAAATTTAATTAGAGAGAGAATATTTAATTAGGAAAAGAGAAATTAGTTAACCAGAAGAGAGAGAAAATATTATTGTTCACTATTTTACCCTTTTTAATTAAATAAAAATATTAAATATAACTAATGTGAACCATAAGATCAAAAATCAATAAATGACTGAGATTGCTTCTCGCACTTTTCATAAATAATAAGCTTTTCGCATGAACCCTCCTATATACACAGACACACACACACACACGTAGGAGAGGATCCAATGAGAACACCCTTTAAAATGAGAACTCTATGAACCACTGCATCTAGTCTATAAAATCATTGCATCCAACTTAAAATCATTGCATAATATCTAAAAAACATGAAATTCTCTTAAAACTAGTTCATCGTGCACGAATTAATCGATGGATTGTCATTAAATAACCAATACATCTTGTTTTAAAAACCACTGCATCTAGCATAAAATCACTGCATCTAGTATAAAATCACTGTATCTTATTTTTACACACATAATAATAATAATAATGATAATGATAATAATAGTAATAAATAATAATAATAATAATAATAATAAATACATATATATTGAAAATCGCCTACAAAAATTGACTTTCATGAAATTGAAGTGCAAATTACATGCATGTTTATTGTAGTTCGCAGGTTCGCATTTAAGAAGGTGTTCGCATCCGATCCTTTATCTACACACGTATATATCCTTGTAAGAATCTATCTCACTCACTAGCTAGCTTGTTTTACATGTTAATAACTTGGTTCTTTTTTATTCTTCTACAAAAATATTCTAAGGTAAAAAAGGAAAAACAATAATTTGGTTTCTTTCCTCATCTTCTCCAATTTTGACACAAGTAAAGAGATTTAGTTAAAGAATATACGTTGTGTTCCCAAATTAAATTAGGGCAGAAAAGAAAAGATTTATGAAGAAAAAATTTTAGTCGTATTCTTAAGTTTTTTTAGAAAAGAGAAAAAATGATTTTTAAGAAAAATTATCCCTTAATTTCTTTCATGTTTTTCTCTCAAAGTTGAGAGAATTTTAGAGGGAAACCAAAAAATACTACATATTTTTCAGTCTCTCTTTCATTTTCTTTCGAACTCATCAACACCAAATGACAAAAACGTTTTCCTTTCTCTCATTTTCTTTTCTTCCGTTAATTTTCTGTTTTTCTTTTTTTTTCCACGTATAACTCAGAAACATAGTATATAAATTCTCTCTAAAACCAACGCATCCAACCAGCTGGTAGGGAGTTGGTTGGTGCGTGAGACACATGAACACCGCCGCCCTCACCCCCTTAAACTCCTCAAGCTGCTTCCGTCTCACGCTGGATTCAATTTTTTGTTTTTTTTTTCTTTGACTGTGTGTATAGGTGGTTGAGGGGGATGGACGTAGGGTTAGAGTTATAGGAGTGGGATGAGGGGGAAAATGATGTGACGCTAACGTGATAATGGAAATGAGCGAGATGTATAAACATGGTTTAACGTTAAATACGAGGAGAGGGAGAGAGGGAACAAGGCATGGGACTCTTTTGGGAAAGAAATATAAACAAGTTAAAAGAAAAGAAATTCAAAGAAGAAAGTAAAAACAGCATCACAAAGTATCAGCTTTGACTATTACGAATATTTGTAATATGAAAAAGCAATGGAGATTTATGCAGAAATATTTGACCAAACTTCACCAGGTCAATAAAAGCATGAAAATCAAGTTGGCCTACAAAAGAAGAAAAGTATGTGATATTTCAGTTTAAATGATAATATATGTTTAATTTCATGTCATATAATGCTTAATTAAAACTAGAGGAATTATATTAAGAAAAACTTAACAACTAATAGACTCAATATCTTTATTTACATGTTTTATTCATATACAAGTGCTTGTGTTTGAATAATATAATATATTATTAATATTAGTAACACGTATAATTAATGATATTAACATTAATACAAAATAAGTATTATATAAGATTTTATGTTATTATGGAATTCATACCTTGTTCTATGGAATCCTAAGAAATTTGATGGAATTGAAACTAGATACCATCTAGTTCCCTTGTTTGGTTGCAATTTAGACACACTTGGAATTGAACTTGATTCTATCAAATTCTCACATATGGTGGAATTTACATTTCTCTCAAAAACGCCAAAGAATTTGATTTCTCTTCCGAATTTGATTACCATCGCCATCGAATTCTTCTTTTGCGATTAGCATTACCATCTCATTAACCATTTGAATCTTTTGACCGATTAGAACACCTATTTCAATCAAAACAAGCATACCTTGATTATAGATGAACTGATTTGATGATAATAAAAGCTTGATTAGGCTAATTCCTTTGATCAAATTTGAAAGGAAGAAATGGCAACTCAAGGTGCAGGTACGTATGTATGTATGCTGTGTATGTGTGTTGAGTTCAAGAAGAAAACCATATATATCTACAAGTCACTACAAGAAAAAGGGCTTTTTGGGACAATCTTTTTTGGAACAGCTGAAAAACAGTGCCAAAGACGTGTATTTGGCACAATTTTGACAACCTTGCCAAATAACCATGTTTTTAGAACCACCATAAAAAAATGTGCCAAATAACCATGTTTTTGGAAAGGTTATGTAAAAACGTGCCAAATAACTGTGTATTTGGAACGATTATGTAAAAGCGTGCCAAATAAGCGTGCATTCGGAATGGTTTTGTAGAACGGTGTCAAATAACTATGTATTTGGAACGGTTTTAAAAACCGTTCCAAATAACTGTATATTTAACTTTTGTTATTTATTATAAAACTAAATTATAGGATTGTTTCATGATATGATAATGGTTTTTATTTTTAATCGTTGGCGATAGTGAAGTGTATGTGGTGAAGGCGATAATGGATTGTTGGTCGAATATGTTCTAATTTTGGAATCCCACATACGAGGGATTTTGAAATACCATCCTTCCCTCAAGGATTTTGAAATCCTACATATATAAGATTTAAATCCATATCATTTCATTCTTATTTTCTACCAAATATGAGATTTCAAGGGAGTTAAAATACAATAGGCCCTCAAATTTAGCAAATCAAGCATTTAGCCTAAATATAGATCAATCACATTTAAGTCAATCATAATAAATATTTAACAATCAAAGTCACCATTGTTCAGATAAATCAATTATGGTGAAAACTCATTAATCAATTGAATTTTGATCAATATTAAAAATCAAGTCAATGGATTTCATGACGAGTCAATCATGTTCAAATTTTAAACAAGAATATATATTTTACTTGGATTAGCATTGAAATATTTTAAAAATAATTTAATATATATATAAACAGTTAAAACTAATGTATATAAAGTAATAAAATTAACATACGTATGAAAAAATTAATGTCAAATATAGCTTAAAAAATACGTTAATGTCAAATACAATTTCAAAGTTTGATGAGAAAGGTAAAAACCAACACTTTCACAAACCGAAACCCTAGTGAGGTTGGTTGTAACGACCGGAATTTTCGATTATTAATATTACTAATATTGTTTTGTTTCCGTTGTAACCGTTTCTCGAATAAATTACGATATTAATGAAGTTTGTTGTTTCTGTTAGTGGGCTATGATACATCTTTGATTTAATAGAACTAAGCGGGCTTTAAATAAAGCTTATTGGGATTAAGGATTAAGTGTAAAGATTGAAGCTAATAGGATTAATAAGGGGTGAGTTAGGGTTAATTTGTATCACAATAAAAAAAGGAAAAGAAAAGCGGCAGTCTTGGCGCTCTTGAGGTTCACGACAGCAGCAGGGGCAGGGCAGGGAAGAAGAAAGCTACGGTTCGGTCTCATTTTCGACTGGAAATCACCCAAGTAAGTTGAGTATGTTCACAATGATGTTTACTCACTAGCTTCTTGATGTATGAAGGGGGCTTAATGGGTTCGAACAGTGAGGGTTTGAGGTTCGACGGGCTTGATTTCTGAAAACATTGGTGTTTGAATTGTTACTGTTTTGGTTTCGACAGCCACTAGAGGTGGTGAATCCATGGATTATGTTAAATATGTAAATCCTTATTTTTTTTAATTGATAGATGCATTCTTAGGGTAGTTTAATTCAAGAATCTATATCGCTAGGCATAATTTTCAACCATTAAGATTGTTAATTGAGGTTTACAACTCTCTGTTTTGTTTGAAAAAGTCAAAGGGTGAAGCTAGGATCAATTTGCAATTTCATGGTTTTAGTATATTAGAGGTGTTTGGTGACCAACCATGAATTGAATTAGCATGTACAACTTATTTTTACACGTGAGACATTGTTTTGTAATTGAGGTATAGATTGTGATTCATAAGACTTAGATTTTGAGATCTGGGAATAAAGTTAATTAGCGATTTTGATGTAAGCTTGCGATTTAAATTCTTATTGAGATTAGATTTTTATTCATCTCCGTTGAAGCAATGTATGTTAATACTTGGGTTTAGTGTTTCTATTCTTCCGTCTTCCTTATTGAATTGTTAGTGCTCCATGTATCGCTTTGGATTTTTTTTATCTCCTTCATGCTTTAAAGTTAGAATTACTTTTTTAAGCCTAGTTGTAGGATTTTTTTTGTTCTTCATTAAATAGTGATTACGATCTTACATTTTTTCCCATTACATTTCACATTTGATGTCTTCTGTTCATGTTTCTTATCTTTATTACATTTTGGTTTTTAAATGTTTCTCGTGGCAGCCTCCAAGGCCTAGACAAAGAAAATGCAGGGTGAATGAAAAATATTAGAGGACTTACCATGTTAGTAAAATTGTAATATTTTAGTTAATACCTAAGCTTTATTCAATAATGTAAAAAGGAGGGATCTTATGGACTAAAATCAATGCTACTAATATTTATTTAGTGATTACAAATGGTCAAATAAATAAAAGTTTACTACCCAACTTCATCATTGTAAATTTATGTTCGTATTTTGTATTATGAAGTACATGATGTGGTTAAGTTTCAGTGCTTGGTATAGAAATGCATAAGCCATGTTAGCAAAATGAAGTTAGATATGTCATTCACTCCTTTGTCATCCTTTGTTCAAATAAAGTTTCTTTATTACAGTCCTAAAATATTCATGAACCTACCATAACTTATATCATATAGAAATTACTTTTGTGTCTTATATATTAGCAAGATTTATTATCTCGTGGAACTTAAGTCTTCAAATAAAAATGCAATATTTTTTTTATGCGTGTAGCCATTTCTTGTTTGAATTTCTAAATACAAAATACACCATCAAGTTGAAGAATAAGATGTCATGATGGATTGTTAAAATAAATAAAGTACATATGATATCTTCTTTCAATTTTACTCTAAAGAATTACAATCAATAATATGTTCTATTTTATTGACACAGGAGGTAAGATCGATGGGTCGGACATGTTGAGTACGTGTAAGTGAGTTATCTTTGGATGATCAAAAGCAGAGACACTTGAAACAACATTCAGTCTTTCAATTTATAGTTGTGTATGGATCATTTCACGTGTATAGATAAAGTTCCATTTATGCTTACGGCCACGATGTAGATTACCTTTTACTCATTCAATTTATTGATACCTTTTATTGTAATTATTTGAAGTCATAGTTTATATAAAACTAGGCTTTAGTGAATATACAATTTATTAATTTTCATTTTTCACATAAGATTGATTAGCAAAGTCGTCAAAAATCCGTCAAAAACTTGTGGCAATTTGATAGAACCATGTTGGAAATTCACATTTGGCATAGTTTCGCAGCCTGTGCCTAATGCATGTTTGGCACTGTTTCTCACTGTGCTAAATGAGCATTTGGCATGATGTGCAAAACAGTGCTAAATGCTCATTTGGCACGGAGTGCAAAACAATGCCAAATGGGTATTTGACACCATTTGTTGCAAACCGTGCTAAATACTTTCCAAGTGGCATGGAATCTAAATACCGTGCCAAAACGGTCTCTAATACACTTTGGCACGGTTTTCACCCGACCCAAATGTATTTGGCACCCTTCTATTTAGGACGGAGCAAAAACTGTGCCAAAGCCATGCCAAATAGTATTTGGCACGGTTTTTTGAGTATTGGGCACATTTTTCTCCTCTCCCAAATACCCCTTTTTCTTGTAGTGAGTATTGAGTATTTGCATAATTAGACCCTACTTACTCACTATTATTTTGGCGGTTTTTACCCCTCTAATTTTATAAACACGTCTAATCTCATATAGACAACTCACTATGTATATAACACTTATTTATTTATTTATTAATATTAAATTGGAAATTCGAAGCTTGGGTTCTAGGTAAATGGTCGACTGCTAATGTCAAAAACATTGCTAGACTGCTTAGATGTTTTCAACTATGTACTGGTCTTAAAATTAATTTCCAAAAAACAAATCTCTATGGCATTGGTGTATCCGAAGCGGATGTTGGTAGAATAGTCTCTTTAATCAACTGCAATGTTGGACGTCTTCCATTAAAATATCTCGGACTTCCAATTGGGGTTAGCATGAACAAATTTGAAAGTTGGGTTAGTAATTGAAAAGTTCCAATCTAAATTATCAAAATGGAAATCAAAAACGGTTTCAGCTGGAGGACGTCGTCTTCTTTGTAAATCAGTCCTTGTTGGTCTAAGTCTATATTACATCTCTTTATTCAAAGCTCCAAAAAAAGTTTATAAAAAGCTTGAAAGCATTTGAAGTAAATTTTTTTGGCGTATATGCTCGGGTGAAAGAAAGATTTCTTGGATTGCTTGGGCCAAGGTTATAGCCAGCTTCGATCATGGTGGTATTCAAATCGGCAGTTTACACGCCCAAAACATCTCCTTGTTAGCCAAGTGGTGGTGGAAATTCAGTACAGAGAAATGCTCATTATGGAATTTGGTCATTTAGAGTCTTCATGGTGGAATAGGGGATCGAAATTCATCTAACAAGTTTGGTAATTTCTCGGGTGTTTGGAGAAACATTTTAAAGGTTAGTGCCGATTTTGAGACTCTGAACATCCCACTGAATAGCATACTCCAAAGAAAAGTCGGTCATAACTCATCTTTATAGTTTTGGAATGACCCTTGGATAACTTTCCCCTAAAAACTCTGTTACCTCATTTGTATTCTCTTGAAGCTTCAAAAAAATGTATCGTGGCTGGGAAAATTATTGTTGATTCGAACTTGTTTGGTGTCGGTTTTAAAGAGAGCTGGTGAGGGTCCTTATCCTCTTCTATAGAGTTGCAGCAGTTTGCCGACCTAGCTAGGCTCTACAGGTCTTTCTCATCGTGCAGACCATATGATCCACCTAAAGGTTTCTCGGTTGCTTCTTTAAGGTATGTGTGACGACCGCGATTTCCCAAAATTTACCATTTACAAAAATCTTGCAATTTTATCAGAAAACATGCAACGAAAGTCTTTAGCCATAAAATACATCTTACCGAAACGATAAGAGATTACATCAGTTTGAAAATCACGACATCACGTTCATAAACATTAATCATAAAGACATAAATTGTTTGATGCGATAAAACAAAATGGTATCAACTAAGACAGTACACTACCCAAAGTCCCTGTCTCACAAGCAAACTCTAAGCAACCTACACGAGTACAAGACACATTTCAAGAAACAAGTGTCAGCTTAAAGCCTCGTGAGTCAATAGAGTTAAGAAAAGACTCCATTAAAACATAACATACTTTAAGCGATAACATCAGAATAAATAATAATCCATTCCCGCCCAATCATATAGTAGACCAACCCATCATTTGACATTTAGCACATAACGGTCAACTAATCATAGTACCTCAAACAGTTATTTCATATACTCCATTATCGTAATTCCTTAAATCATAACTATCGTCATTATCACAATCATCATTAATGGTCTAGGGATATTATCTTAACCCAAGATATAGACCCGGTTCACGAGTTACGTTATTACCCGTCTAAGAAACATTAGAGCGCGACTTCCAATAATTCTTAGACTGCAACATCTCCCGCTATCGTTACTCCGGCGACGTGGTATACAACATATTCCACAATGCCGTTAAGGTGAAGTAATAACGGTGTTTTACCTCTTACACCTCCTCACACCCGCATGATATTTAATAAGGTACAACCTCTAGTACCAAATATCATTCCAATGAGTATAAATACATCATCACATTGTCCCGGACTTGTCATGAACATCCGGTAACCCACAAATGGTTAGCACTTTTCCTAGAAGGTTCAACCTACTAGGGCATCATTAATAAGGATTGGACTACCCCCATCCCAAGGTCTCGTAAATCAATATTACGTTAAAACTCATAACTTCATAACACGTAACAATCATATATATATATATTGTAACACCGTATTTTAACCCAAAAAAATTTCACTTTTAATTACACCGCGGAAGCATTTTTAAACAACAAAGTAATTACAACTAATTACAACCACTGTTTACAAAATATCAGTATTACAAAACACGGCTCGTCACAAATACATTATCAGAGTCCTAGGTGATTACTCCCCAAGCTAACCACTCTCAGTTGAGCCGCTGACTTACCAAAACCTGTAAAAGGAGTGAGAGGTGGGGGATTAGCACAAAGCTAAGTGAATGGAGTAACACACAACAGATATATCAGCCAGAACCGCATGATATCAACAACCACAGATAAGCACCTTGGGAGGACCGGCGATTCTGCAGGAACCTACAACTAATGCCGGCCAAAGCAAATGTTTACCGATAGTCCATTTGCTATTCCCACACAGTATCATCCTCTGGTAGTAACAAATGCATCCCAAGGTGCTGATACTGCTTAGCCAATAGCAAATGAACCCAGCCCATAAGCCCAGTCGTAAACTGACTTCCCTTCCAACATGTATACATATCACAAAATTCAACAATTAACATTCACAGTTAATTAACCAATAGATATACAATCTATTCGATAATAGTTGCAACCAAACCAGTACAACTAATATCACCCGTGAGCAAACGTCCACTCACCTCTGGTTCTCAGCTATATCCACTCAGTGATCTAATTTTACTGAGCCTTGTCTGTTTCTGAGAACACAACAAACTGAAATCAGTATTCAATTCATAAATATATATCAATCATATATTTATATCCTTTTAATCAAACATATACATGTAAGATTCACATATGCATGCACATATAACACATAGCATCAAACAATACAAACAAAAGCCAAAACTGTCGGATTTCATGAAATCCGACACTACCATCGGATTTGCACCAAATCCGCAACCACTATCGGAATCCGACACTTTGTATCGGATTTGAAGGAATCCGATACTTCCTTCGGATTTCCACCTTTGCATCTCAACTTGGCATCCACAATCGGATTTTCCTTGCTAATCGGATTTCATGTTTAGGATTCCATATTCGGATTCAAACCATCGGATTTTAACACTAGGATTTCCCACATCGGGATTTAGGAACAATCGGATTTCATGACTACCGGATTCAACACCCGGATTTCACTAGAATCGGATTTTTTTATCAACTCCACAATCCTCCACCTTCAAGCTCTTCACAATCCGATAGCTTCAAACTTGCATATATCTCATATCCAGATCATAAACAAGTTCATGAAAACACATATAAACATGTTTAAACACGTAAGCATGCATCAAAACACCCTTTAACACCAAGAACATCAAATCCGATAAATTCATAAAGCATGAGCATATGATGTTCATATCAAATCCACTTAAAACCGTAGCATGTTAATACTAATCGAAGTATAACAAGAATCAAAGAAGAATCAGCAACCTTCAAGCTTTAAATCACAATTCACAATCACCAACAATCCGCTTTCTTCTTCCTCTTGTTTTCTCTCGGTTTCACACAAATACACACACACATGCAAATCTTCAAAGTGAAGTAAGCATACACAAATCCACGTATATATGTTAATAGCATGAGGTGTCATGTTTTAATCATCTAAACACATGCACACACACACATCCGTATACACACACACACATATATTTATATATATTCAACAATTAATTACTTAATTAGAATTAAATAAACATAACCAAATAATAATCCAAATGTAACATACCCCAAGCCTATGTTTCTACTAGGCCCAATCTCAGGATGTTACATATATATATATATATATGTATCACATATTTCATGCATAGGTAATATATAAACACATATTACCATTTTATAGTAAATCATTACTTTTGAAAATATATCATTTTTGTCTAGTACTCGGTTTTGAGAAATATTGAACTCACCTTAATCCACATAACAAAACGCACGAGCTCGAAAAGACAAACGACGCTCACGGATCGTCAAGAACGCGAACTCAAATGCCACAAATAACCTATGAAGGTTACTACGTTAAAAACATGATCAAAAGACCCTAAACAAGTCTAAACTAGTTTATTATACTTAGACATGCCGAAAAACAACTCGCGGCCAAAGATTAACGTGTCACACGCTAATAAACTTCGTAAAACGCACACACACGACATGCATGCAAGTCATATAACTTAATAATCGAACTAGAAGCGTAATATGATAGAAAAATACCTCTCGTGTTCACCCACGCGAAGCCTTGGTCAAAACTACGCCCTCGACGGTGTTTCTGAACTCCCGTAACTAAAGATACGCTTACAAACGAAACCCGACACTAACGTAGGCTCAAGAATCTCGGGAATCTCGTAAATCTGGCAGAGTAACTGTAACACCCGCAACCCGGGGCTAGGAGATTAGCGGGTTGGAGGTATGTGATTGGTTGCTTTATTTGATTGTGTGTTTATTAAGTGTTAAATGAAATTGATTAATATGAAATTATAAATATATATATGTTACCGATGGAAATATAAAAGGAAAATAAAGTATAAGTTGGTAGGTTAATATAATTGTATGTATGTGTGCATGAGTAAACAAAGAATAGGATTTCAAAATTTTAGTTGCCACCTCCTGCTTGAACTTTACAAATATATGTGTACGTGTACAACAACCTGCTCATAATCTTGAAAGTGTGCAAGGTGCTTGTGTGTGTGTTTTGAAAGAAAACCGAGAGTGAAGAAAAGTTCAAACTTGAAATCCTAAAGTCAAAAGTTGGTGTTGTTTAATTCCAAAAGAAGGTGAGGAAGTGTTTATAGCATGTTATAGTATGTGTTGGTATGTTTATATATTGAAAAACATGAATTTATGCAATTACACCATTGTTGAAGTTAGAAGAAAACTTGGTAAATGGGTTTGTAGATTTTGTTGTTATGAATGAGTAAAAAGATGTTTTTGATGATCTATATGCTAAATATGTCTTTTGGTGGAAGTATTATGAAGTTAGAATGAGATTTGGAGAAATTGGACTGAAAATCCGACACTTTGAAGAAGATGAGAATCTGGAAATATGAACGTAGCGGCGCTACGCCCCTTGGTCGCGGTGCGACATTCAAAGAATCGGGATTTGGGTTTCAGATTTTAAGAAATCCGATTGTTGTGCATATGGACATGGGAAATCCGATTAATGTTGCGTAATCCGACTTTAGAATCCGAAGAATGGCTAAAACCGATCCTTGATGAAATCTGATTGAAATCCGATTGTAGATTCTCGGATTCGAAATCCGACCCGGTTGCGGCGCGACAAGGGTGATGTCGCGGCGCGACAGGCCCCAAATCCGATTGTTTGCTTATTTCTTTTATATGTTGCTTGGTTTGAATTAGTATATTTATTATGTGATTTAATTAAGTTGTTTTTATAAATTTGAGATATAAATATATAAGAGAAGATATATTTATATATTCGCGACTGATTTGATTGTTGTTGTGTTTTCAGGCAATCCAAAGACTCTATAAAATTAGACTTCTGAACCCGTGTTGATTTTGAGGTGAGTGGGCATTGATCGCGGATGGTAAAGATTTCGGTTAATGTTATTGGTGTGATGCATGATTGTGATTGGATTGGATTGATTGAACTGTTGATTGTGATATTGATTGTTGATATCTGCTGCGTGAATATTTGGTCGATACGCACTCTTAGTATGATTTTGAGTTGCGTTGAGAAGTCAGCTATACGTAGAATTGGGCTGGGCTCGTTCACTGATTGGTTAACAATGTTAGCCTTACTGGTGCATATGTTGCATCAGAGGGGGAGTGCATTGTGCCAATTCAGTGGAGAGCTATCGGTAAACCTTTGCTTTGGCCGGCATTGGTTTTAGGTTCTGCGCCGAACCACCGGTTTTCTCGGGATACGTGATTACATGCTTTGATTTTGATCGTGAATGTTTGCTTTTGGTGTTTAGCCTTTACTCACTTAGCTTTGTGCTAATTCCACTCAGTTTTTGCTTTTGCAGGTTCGTGTTTGTGAGTTTGGAAAAAGGAAAGTGATGACCTGACTCTGATATTATTTTCGAATGAAACGAGCCAGTAGTTTTTGTAACACAACAATGATACTTGTTTTGTGAACAATGTTTGTACAGTTGTTACTGTTGATTTGTATGTAAATGGTTTGTTTGTTTCAAAAGCTTCCGCAGCGTAATTTTAAAAAAAAATGGCTTGTGATTTTTCGGTGTTACAGTAACGACTCTTGAAGTTTGTGTGTGGAAATGGCAGCCAAACAACTCGTATATATAGAACAGCTGAGTACGCGTCGCGTCGCGACCCACCGACGCGTCGCGTCGCGACTCCCCGTACACGCCAAGTCTGCCACACGCAAAGTTCTGACACACGTAATAGTCTGACACACGCAACCGGCTGACGCATGCATCCGACAACGCGTCGCGCCGCGTCGTGACGAACACAAAATTCCGAAATTTCTTTTATTTTCCAACTTTCAATTATTTTATTAAATTAATAATAATATCCTTAAATTATCATTAAAATAAATAAACTCCATAAACATTATTTATTTCTTGGTAAATAACATTATGATAATTATTTCGAATTTTCATTCGTTACGGTATGCTTTTGAAGATCTATCCTCTCCTAGGGAGTACTTAATTTCCTTCTCTTGGGTGAATTTGATACCTAGCAAGGTTAACCTTCTTATGTGGAGAGTTTTATGGGAAAGAGTGAAAGACTACCCGCTTGTTTCAATCTCAGTAAAAGAGGGGTACTTATTGTTTTGTATTTATACCCATTGTGTGGCTATGAAGTGGTAACTGAGAAACATATCTTTGTTGATTGTATGTTTTTCGCGCTAATTAATTTGGGAAATCGCAAAGTGGTGGGGTTTTGATGCTTCGATCAATTGCAGCATTCAAGACTTGTTCTATTAGGGCAAAAAGTTAAAGCTTTATGGTGACAAACTTCTCAGATTTCAAGGAGTAATCTAAACCTAACTTTGGATAATATGGAGCTAAAGAAATGGAAATATTTTCACTTTTCAGGAACCTTAATGGGTTTTCAAAGGTGGTCTCTTGTAGTTTACTTCAATCTCAGTCATTTTTTGGATAAAACATAGAGAGAAAAAGGGTTGTTCTCTAAATTAATTTACTTGGTGTTGTAATCCACTAAATGTTTAGACTGTAATTGTGTTTTGTACTCTAGCAGCTTCTTGCTAGATTTTATTTATATTATTTCTAAAATTTAGCCTAGACAGGGGTGATGTTAATGTTGAAGCTTCTTTTCTTGATGCTTTTTGTTTGCTGTTTAAAAAACATTCTCATTAATCTACTACTATATAAATCATTTAACATTCTCTCTCCTCCTTAATTTTAAGAGTTTTTAAAATTTTAATCAAGACAAAATCTTAACCTTTCATTTTATCTAAATTAATCTTATCCACTCAATCTTTAACCATTTTATTCTCTCTACTAATTTATTTTAACTTTTTATTGATTTAAAATATACTCTCCCACACTAAGACACCCTCCCACACAAACACAATTATCAACCCATAGTAACATCTTTTCAAAATCTTATTAACTTCTCTCTCTTTATTTCATTAATATAAATCTTTTTCTTATTTTAATGTATTTTAGAATTTATTTTTAAAATTAATAAAATAGTTAGATGCAAATAAAAGAAAATTAAAAAAAACGGACATATTGCTGTAGAAAACTTTTTCGTGACATTTCGCACAAATAACATATCATTATATTCTTTAAAACAACGTATTGTAAAACAAATACTATTTACCACCGCATCATTACGCGAATACGATCCTAGTTTCTTTAATATATAAATGAAAACCACCAAATACGTACTCATTAATAGTTTTTGACCCTTCAAAATCCAAATTAAGATGTTAATACTCCTAGTTTTATTAGTTTATAGTCACTTTATTATAAAAGCATCCAAATATAAAATGAGCAGCTTTAAAAAAAAGCTTTCTTGATATTCTCTCTAACCTTGGATTGTACTTCATGTGCGACCAATATGTCCATACATCGCTAGCAGAGGGCAATAAGGTTCTTTAAAAGACAGTACTAGAAATGGCAACGGGGCGGGTTTTGGTCGCCCCGTCCCGTTCCCCGTCGGGGCATCTGTCAAACCCGACCCGAAACCGAAATCTGATCATAAAACCCGACCCGACCTGACTAAAAAACATGTTAGTGAAGTACGAAATTACACAAAAAACTTAATAAGAACGTGAGATGATCATTTTATAAATAAGAACGTAAGTATCATCATTAACTTAAATAAAAAACTTAACTAAAGTAGAACTTAAAAAAAGTTAGGAGATCAAAATTCAAAATTTAACAAAAAACTTCATCACTTTAGAAACTTCTCCATTAATAAATATACAACCGTTCTCTTTGTATATTCATACACATTATTACATGCATAAATATATAAAACATATATGTATATAAATATATAAAAATATATATATAAACATATATCGGGGCGGGGATAGTGTGCCCCGGCCCCGAACCCGAAAAATCCCCGAACCCGACCCTAACCCGAAATTGTTATCCCCGACCCGACCCCGAAACTTGTCGGGTTCGGGTTGTTTTGCCATCCCTAGACGGTACTTGCTCCATGAAGTCTATATATTTATTAGAGATATGTATATTAAAATTTAGTATCTATATAATCGGGCTGATTTATCATATACTAAATCTTAATTTACATATATGATATCTCTAATACTATCGAGGTTAAATGAAGCAATCTGAGCATCCAATGAAGTTGAGTACGTGTTCGAGTTAAATGTCTTCGTTTGCTTTGATTGAAATACTGGGTAGAGGAAGGACCACTCAATTTAGATAACACCTAAGAACGTCTAACACATGTTAATGTTTAAAGCCGTTGTTCATTGTCTTATGATATCTACTTATCGTAAATGGTTCTTCAAACGACAAATCTTCCTACGCGGTCTCTATATTGAACTTGAAACCAAGCAATTTGAGCATCTCCATTATTAATCATCGTCTCCATGAAATTAGAGAAATCAAGTTTTGTATTATAAATATTAATGGATATACTTCTACAAATTATATTAAATTTGACATTTTGCCATTATATGTTTATCTATATCTACCTTTAAACCTTACATTTTCATACGTCAATTATATCAAAACCAACAAAATTACCATTTTATGTGAAAGCAAAAACTCATATATAATAATCATAAGAAAAAGATGCGTGAAGCTGTATACATCTGTAATTAAGGGTGAGCATGGTACCGGTATCGATTTTACTGAATACCGAATTTGGTTTAAAGACGGTACCGAATGTCATATCGAGTATTCATATAATGGAACAAGTACCGACCAGTACCGGTACCGATTTTACCGAATACTGAATTTGGTTTACAGACGGTACCGAATACCGTACCGAGTATTCATATACGGTACCTATTTTACCAAGTTTTTTCAAATACCAAGTATTGGACCGAAGACTCTAACTCGGTACCGATACCGGTACAGTTCGGTATTTTCGGTACCCATACTCACCCCTACGTGTAATAGATGTTTTCACACTCATAAACACTTAAATGAGTAAATGATGAAATAACTAACATACTCCTCATTCAAAATGTTTGTAGTGTAAAATTACATAAGATAAGTGCTTAACATATATCATATCCTCAATAATTATATCACTTCTCATATTCTTATGTTTTGATAAAATTGAGCTTTAATAATTAGTATTTTTTTAGTTAAAAACATAACTTTAAGTAAAAAGATTTTTTTATAACACTGTCTAAAAACAGACTATGGATAATTAATCCGCATTCCATAAAACACCTATATAATTTCACGTGGTGATAAATGGCTTAGATATTAAGATACATGTTTTTATTTTTATTTTTATTTTCAATTCAATTATTAGTTTATTCATTAATTATCGTCCTTATGAAAATGCCAATAAAATAAAATATCTGATTCACTGATTGTAAACAAAATTCCGATCGACTTTCGAATATTTCTTGATCCGGTGACCGTCTGGTGTACCATCGTCACCGGCGGCCATCAATTACCTCCCTTGTTTGCTCGATATCAACACTTCACTCACCGTTGGTTGCCTCAGCCGCCTCTTCCTCTGACCTCATATAAACCACCACAACCACCACCGCTCTCCGCCCCTCTGACGCCATCGAACTACAGTTGTTCCTCCACTTCAGCTGCAACCTCCTCAGTTATGTGGAGTTTCATATGGATCCCTCTATTTATTTCACTATCGAAGGAAGTTGGCTTCGCTAATGCTGAGTCCACCATCTTCCTACCCACTGATTCTGTTGCCGGAATGACTTCCACGTGTCCTTCGCCTGATCCCTCTCTCAATTACCGTCCGATCATCGGGATCGTCAGCCATCCTGGAGATGGTGCCTCTGGCCGTCTTAGTAATGCTACTAATGCTTCGTATATTGCTGCTTCGTATGTAAAATTTGTTGAAGCTGCCGGTGCTAGGGTTATTCCTCTCATCTACAATGAACCGCTTAAGAATCTTCAAGCTGTAATTACCTCCTTTTTTTCTTAAACTTTTAATATAATCCATTCAAAATTAAACCGCCAAAGTTTTTTCTTGCAGTTATAGTTTAAGCATCTAGAATTCATTGGTGTGATATAGGATTAATTGCTCGATGTCTGTGGAAATCTGTCACTTCACTTAAGACATTAACTTGCCGTTTTGCCTTTACAACGTGATGTCGTTTGGGATTGCTTGTTAGACTGTTCCATGTTTTGATACAATGGTGTTGCCATGGTTTATTCAAACTGCTTTGATGAAACAATTTGAAGTTGCTTATTGCAAACAGCCTCATCTCAAGAAAAACAAAGAAGCAATCGGTTTTGATAAGCAATTCTAGAAACCCCTTAGTATAATAACATGAACAGATATACTCAAGAGAGCATTATTAATAAGTAATCCCAAACACCCCCTAACGTGATATCCATTTTACCACAAGATCCAATATGTTTGTATACTTTTCTGCAGAGTCAGTAATTGAATTAAGTTGTGGTAGGTTCCTTAAATTTGTGTATTTGCATTGCAGAAACTCAATCTGGTTAACGGAGTGCTTTTTACTGGTGGTTGGTCTAAGAGTGGCCTCTACTTTGATGTCATTAGTGGAATATTTAAGGTAAGTACACCTTATTATGCATACACATGCACTAGGTTTAAAGGCCAGAGTGAAATAGGGTAATTATTTTTCATTTGACTTGCCAAAAAATGTATCATGCATCTAACTACTTACTAATATTTTGGCAGTTCCCACCTTTTTCTATTATTATTATAACTTATTTAGTTACTTACATAAAGCTCAAAGTTCTAAATCACACTTTATAAGGCAGAGGTGTATTGAGAAGTAGTCTCTCTGCCATCGGGAAGAGGTATAATTGTTTAAATCTCACCTCCCCAATACCCCACCCAAATGGTATGGCCGTATTGGGTACTGTTGTTGTTACTCCTTTAGAAAACGGTATCTTTGCAACTGGAATATGGAAGTCACATGTGATATCATCCTATAAAGATAACAAACCTTCAATCTCAAAGTAGTTGGTGTAATTTAAAAGTGGAAATTCCAAAACTTGTCAAAACAATTACCAAATTGTGTTACTATGGAACCCATATTGTTCAAAACTTTTTTGATTCATAGTCATGCACTCTTAACATTATTTGGCTTCTTCTATTCTCTACTTTTGCAGCAAGTCCTGAAGAAGAATGATGCAGGTGAACATTTCCCACTGCTTGCAATATGCTTAGGATTTGAACTCGTAACAATGATTGTTAGCAAAGTAAGCCATGCTCAGCCATGTATTACTGTTTGTTCATATAAAATATTTTTGAATTTGCAAAGCCACTTTATAATACCAAGTAAGCATTGCTTTTCACTATTCACCTAGTTTTGCACATGCTTCTCCGCATCTGCTTGTTGATAATTTTTTTCATTTTGTAAAGAATTTAATCATACAATTCTTAGGATTTGTTCAAATGTGAAATGACTGAAGTGCAGTATATGTTGCATTTGAAAAAAAAATGACTAAGTTGAATATCTGTCATCAACTCCTTGCATACTTGTTCCATATAGAACATTTGATGTGTATACTTGTTTGATACAAGAGCGCTTATTGAGCATTTCTAATTTGGAATAAAGTTAATTAAAGTACTATCTTTTTCTGTTTATCTGATTTTCCTTGTTTCTGGTATAACTAGTTTTATTCTTTTATGTCACTAGAACAATAACATCCTCGAAGACTTTAGTGCCTCAGATCAAGCATCTACACTCCAATTCATGAAGAACATTAATATTGATGAAACTTTGTTTCAAAGGTATTACCTGGTTTGGTAGTTTGTCGGTTAACGTTTAATCGTTTATTTACTTTTATCAGTGAGAAGATTGCTGTGGTAAAAGAAATATCTATGTTAACAAGCAAAACAATATAGTAAAAAGAGAGTATTTGTGAACCACTTTTTCTTATTACCAGCAAAGACTTTTGGTGTTTACTTCAATTGATGGTTGAATATCTTCTCAAAACTTGTTACTTTTAATGATTTCTTTTTAGTTTGTCTCTTCAATGCTTAATCGTTGAGACGTTAAAGTTCAACAATCAGTTTAGATGGAGGGTCCTTACATTAGCTTATTAATGTAAAATAACTAAAAAGAGGGTATAAAGGTAAAAGTGTAAAAATAAGCTCACAAGGAAGAAAATAAGCTAGTTAAAGATGGCTTATGAAAATGGCTTATTTTTATAAAAATAAGCTAATAAGCTTAAGCTCATAAGCTTAGCCAAACACATAAAACATGATAAGCTCAAATAATAAGCTCATAAGCTAATAAGCCAAAAAAATAAGCTTAAACAAACACCCCCTAATTGCATCATTACATGTTGTCACTTTTACCTTAAAGGTTTGAGTTCATAGATAGTACAGGTCTTTTGTTTTGTTTATCTTAAATCTTGCTGGTATTGTATTCGGTTACAATTATGTCAACTGTATCTTTTGTAAGTAGACATTAACTTACTGTTTTTGTTACAGATTTCCTCCAGAGTTGATTGCAAAGCTGAGCACAGAATGCCTTGTGATGCAAAACCATAAAGTGAGTTCAAACATTGTGTGGTATAGTACGGTAGATGCATACTAAAATGACCTTAATCCCCAATTCTCATACTTGCTTACGAGCATTTGGGTCTTTTAATCCTTGGTTTGATTTGTCAATGTAATAGTATGGCATATCACCAGAAACATTTCAAGGGAACAGAGAATTGTGTGGTTTCTTCAAGATCTTAACAACTAGTACTGATGAAAATAATAAGGTGTGTACCTTTTAGATGTTATAGAATCCTTTTTTTCAGGTTAAAGATCTAAATCTTTAAATGGTAAATTGGATCAGGTGTATGTATCAACAGTTCAATCAGAAAGCTATCCCGTGACCGCTGTCCAGTGGCACCCAGAGGTACTTATCTTATGGGTTTTTATTAACTTTGTACCTTGCATTTTCCAGATTATGATATATCACATTGCATTTAGAGTTAAAGACCTTATATATTCCATGTTCATCTTAGATTTGCCACCCACTGACAAAAATACTTTACTTTTATCCCATAAACCTTAGTATGTTCTATAGATCTGCATTGCTGATATTCTTCTTGTCATGGTGTACCTTATAGTGAATCCTGAAACAATCCCATATCAAACCCCTTAAGAAAATGAAAACAACCGTGAGATTGTATCTCAACGGTCATGTTCCTTGCTTTCATTTGTATTACTTGCTCCACCAAAACGGGCTAATAATAATGTCGTGTGGACCGTGTGGTGCAGAAAAATGCTTTTGAGTGGGGCTCATCACAGATTCCACATTCAGACGATGCAGTTCAAGTGACTCAACATGTTGCCAACTTTTTTGTTAGGTATGCTTCTGATAAGTCGAATTTTGATTCAAGTTTTTTGAGCTGCCCAACATGATAAAGTACTGTTTTCTTGAGTCGATGAAGTCTTTTTTCATGTGAAGTTTAATGTGGTAGCTTTATATTATTTCGATAATAGAGCAGTGAAACATTTAATGAGAGATTCGTTTTACATATTGCAGTGAGGCTAGAAAATCCTTCAACAGGCCGCCTACTGAGGAAGTGTTGGCTAATCTTATTTACAATTACAGCCCCACTTATTGTGGGACAGCTGGGTAAGTTCTCTGCCTTATAAGAGGTTTGAGGTTCCAATCAGTTGCTTCTGAATTTTAATGTTAAGAAGGTCAAATTAAGATAATTTTTTTTTTTTGCATGAATAACAACCTGGGCTCGTACCGATTGTTAATATGAACGAAGTTTGAAATGTCTGGGCGTTATTTGATTGTGTTTAACCTAATCTGAGTTAACCCACATATTTTGTTTTGCATTCCTTTCAGCTTAAGAGTGTAATTCTGGGTTAACTCATAAACTGAAATATGTTTTAGTAAGAAATTGAATTGGAAAAGAAAAGGTAATCGAAATGACCCAAGTGTTATGCTGTTATAATTTTTTTTATAAAGTAAACCTTGAAAGTACTGTTCACTATATCAGTTGTTTGAGAGTTGATATAAAGTTATAGAAGTTATACTTGATTTCATAATTATTATTTGGCCAACCTTCTCCATTTTGTTGGGGACATTTGTAAACTGTATCAGTCTATTTTGGAACTATTTTTCTTTCGGCTTTTGGGTGCAGGAAGGGATACGACGAGGTTTACATCTTTGACGAGGCCAAAAAGATTGCACGAATATAATTTTTAATGCGATATTGTATTACATGTCGTATAATCGATAGAAGTATGTATTTGTGATTAAAGCATTGATCAAAACCGTATATACGTGTCTCATTACATATGATCACAACCTGACACTCGATGTAAATTTGGCAATTTACCCCATGACACTTGTTTTTTTGTGTTATAAAATAGAAGTCATGTTTTCTGGAAGCAATCTCGTTACCTATATATATAGAGATATGACTGTCTATATCTTACATTTTTCATACCATGCCGAGATGGAACTGGTGTATTGTTTGTTGTTGTTGATGTATTAGTTGAATTTTGAAGTAAATTGCAGGAAAAAAGAACGTAGTTATAGGATTTTATGGACCAATACAACTTATCCTTTAATTTTTTACAATCCAGTATGATTTTTTTTAACAGCAAATTTAGTGGGCTGGGTCCGTAGTGACATCCATATAGGGCAATATACAATCCAGTATAATAATATACGTATGATTTATTACTGAAATATGCAACTTGCACTAAATGGTGAAAAATTTTCTTACTATATTGCAGCAGATAGTTAAAAATTGATTAGCACGCTGTACCTTCAAAAAAGGGTTAGTATGAATGTATGATGTTAAATGATTAAAATTGGTAAATAGGTTGTTTACAGGTATGGTGAGCATCTTAACCGAAAAATCGAATCATTAAAACCGAACCAAATGAAAACCGACAGTTCGGTTTATAAATTCCATTAACCGATAGATAGTGTGTCGGTTTCGGTTTGTACACGTAACCGAATCAAAAAGGATTATATAATTATTTTAGATATTTATTATTTGAATAATTGTTCATTTATAGTGCATCATGCAAGTTATATTTTTGTGTAAGTTTAAACTTTTGGTACTTATTAATTATTATGTCGTCTAATTTATTTACTGGACTACTAGAGTCATTGTAAGTGTTTAACACTTAATTATTTCTTTCATATGGGGCTATTAAGTATATTAAAAATGAATTCACCTGTTGTGAATTGGTGGAGGCTAAGAGGTATGTACCATTAGGGCCAATTTATGTATTAAATATAACTCTAGCCTACCATTTTGTAATTTTGTCATAACGGCCTTAGCAAGTCATAAAAAATAATCAATTATTTGGCCCAAATTTATTACTACTATAAAGCAATAAAAATATAACTTAAGCCCATATTCTGAAATAATGAAGCTTGTTAAGTTTGACCCAACTTAGTATAACGGTTAATCAATAAAACCGATAAAGAAAACTGATCTGTTATCACAAACAACTAACCGCCTTATTAAAAACTGATACCCATTAGTTTGGAAAAACACATAACCAATATTATTGGTTATGGTTCGATTTGGAGTCAAAACTGACCCAAATCAACCTATACTCAGTCCTACTTACAGGTTAATAAAATGATAACTTTTTATACTAGACGATTTAAAATTATTGTCACAAAGTAGTAAACACGTAAAATATGTTTTGGATATTCATGCAATTTGTTGGATGTCTAACTTTTCACGGTCTATTTGAACGTGAGGGAGTTTAGTCATGTCACTATTTATTCATTTAAGTGAATAATAAATGTTAGAGAAATAATATATCTTTTGGTTTTTTTTTTCCTACTTATCCTCTTAATTACTCACTTGATTAAGACAAGTGTTAAAATCAAGGAAGGAGGTAAGGACAGAGAATTAATGAAGTACACATGTCATCTTGTAGTGAATAGAAGAATGAAGTAAGAATAAATAATAGAAGGGATATCATTTTTCTAAATGTTAACCTTACGGATTATTTTATGACATTATTTGAAAAATAAATAAAAAGTTATTATGCTTTTTTAAAATTGTAACCTCTTTTTGTTATTCTGTACCTTTTTATTTTATTTTGTTGAGTTTGATATAAACAAACCAATGAAAATAAATAAAATAATAAATTGTCTTCACTAAAGAACCGGTCAAAGTTCAATCAAGTTATTTGGGGGGATTTTATTAGACCGGCTGTTTTAGTGTTTTGAATAAAAAAACCGGCAACCGGTCCATGGAAGTCGCGTACACAACTGACTCGAACGAGTCTACTGTGGATGGTATAAAATCAATCTCGGTACGAGAAGAAAAATAGAAAAAGAAAATCACCAAAGGAAATGGCGGGAAATCAAGAATCTGTAAGAAAGGGAAGCAAGTGAAATCTTGTAATCGCTGCAATTTTGTTGGTTTGAAACAGATCTCACCCACCTCAGGAGATATGGCCGACACCGAAACCCTAGGTATTCTTGATGAAATTCAAGCACTCGTTTCCGATAAACTTCAAGTGGTATGCCTCTCTTGTAATTAACTTATTGATTTCTCTTTACTTGTTCTCGAATCTTGTGCAAACGGTTTCGTTCTCGTTAGTTTATCGGAAAGATCGTGTGGTGTTTGGTCTCGTTCTGCTTATATATCGAAATATACTATCGATTGAATCATAGAATCAAATTTTGACTGTTTTTTGGTTAATCTGTGTTGTAGGAGGAAATAAAATTAGTTTGTAGTATTATGTGCTTGCACAGCTCACCTCTATATAGGTTTTTTGGTTATCTATATTAAGAAACCCTAAGAGCACTTGATATTGGTACTATTCTTCTATTTACTGCTAGTAGTTCACTAGTTTGGTTAATTGGTTAATTGGTCACCCTTTAATAAGCAATCCCAAACACCCCCTTAAAGCATGCTTTATCTTCAAATCCATGGTTGTTTTTGTTAGGTTTCTTACAAGTGGCTGAGTAGGAACTTTCTGGTGCCATCAAACAAGGCCAAGAGGTGAGTTCCTTATACTTTTTCTTCCTTTTCAGATGATCTTAGAGGTCCACTTTTGCTTTACACTCCCAGTTATGAAATAATGACTAACATGTATATGCACAGGCTGCTTCAAGAGTTTGTTGAAAAGAATGGAAGTCAACTGGTAGTTATATATTCTCTGTCTGGATGGTTGAAAAACAATCCTGAAGCTTACCATATAAAGCTTGTTTTGGGCTCTAAACTTTCAGGTCAGATTTCTATAATAGTAGTACTACATGCAATATATTTTAGGTTAAGCAGTTTAATGTGTACTCGATTTATATGTGATTTTACATCTTATGCAGAGGCCAAAGAAGAATTTGGTGATGGTTGTTCAGTTCAAGTGTATAGTGTCCAAGCTTGTGTTCCTAAAGATCCAGCGCTCCTTTGGAATGCTGAATTTATACAATCAGAAGAGCTCTTCAAGGAGCCCCCTAATGTTATTAATTGCTTGCGCGATAACCGGTGAGATTATCATATATTTTATATATTTATTGATACACGATTTCTTTATATTCAGGTTCTTCACCTTTGTCTGTTCTTTTCTTCAGGTTTTGCGGGGTTTTGAATTCTTTTGTAAAATGGAATGTTGAGGGAACACCATTAAAAAATGTAGGAATTCGTGGACCATCAAGAACTAGTTCTTCTAATCAAACTTCAAACATTTCATTTCATCAAGAAAGAAAGGGTGACCAATCAGACCCGAAGCCTGATCAAAGCAAAAATATCCAAAGTGGAAGTCATAAAGAACAAGTTCCTCAATTGCCTAACAAAAAGAAAATGCAAAATGATAAAAGCTCTTCCGGGACTACTGGCTCATTAGCTAGTATGTGGGGTCGGGCATCTACAAAACCAAAGCCCGAGTCTGCCTCAGTAAAATCTGATAACATCATTCCTATTTCTAATGGTTTGTTTACTTTTAGTCCTTTAAAAGATTATTTCATATTAGCTTTATTATCTAATTAAGTTAAATACTGCAGATGCTCAGGTTCGTGCTATTGAATCTGTAGAGGATGAAAGCAGCGATGATGATCAAGAAATGAACTTTAAAAGAGCATCTAATGGTGAAGGCAGTAATAGAAAGCGTAAGGTTGTACTTGATTTTTCCGATGAAGAAGATGATGATGATGGGAAAGATGTAGTAAATCTTGCATCACCGGATCCTCCAAAAAAGCAAGTTGCTCTTGATACAAAGAAAAGTTGTGGAATTTCCCGTTTGGAGAATAAGAATTTGGATTTTGATGAACAAAAAGAAGAGAAAGGTAAGGACATTGTTCCCAAGTGTTCATTGAAAGAAGAAAGCGGTGACAGGAAAACGGGGCATCCTGTTTCAAATGAGAACAAATGTCCTCTGAAGAATGATACAAATCAGAAAGATAAATCGAGTGATGCTGCTCAAAATGGGCTTAAAAAGAGAAAAGTTTTGAAGACACGAATTGATGAGCGTGGAAGAGAAGGTATGGTTTCTCTAAATGTTGGGTTCTGTGGATGTATTATTTTGTAGTTTACTTATTATCTTTTAATAATCAAAAGAAACAAAAATCACTTCGAACTTTATGTGGTGTTACTTGGAACTAAAGTTGAAACATCTTGCATTCATGAAGAATTGTCTTTGTTACTTGAAGTATATCACAGATTACTGTTTTTATTTTGACAACGAATATTTCATTTTATTGATTGTTTGTCAGTAACGGAAGTTGTTTGGGAGG
Source organism: Dittrichia graveolens (assembly GCA_038502395.1). Taxonomy (NCBI): domain Eukaryota; kingdom Viridiplantae; phylum Streptophyta; class Magnoliopsida; order Asterales; family Asteraceae; genus Dittrichia; species Dittrichia graveolens. The sequence goes on along the minus strand of JARJIL010000005.1, from coordinate 82,859,087 downwards.
ACGATGAGAAAGAAACAAGGCCTGATGACAATACAAGAAAAGATAATGGCGACAATAATCCTACAAAGAATGTTAATAGGTAATTTTTCAATAATACCAGTATTGTTTTATGCATCATAAAGTTTATTTATATCTACTTCCCAAGTTGCACCACTTGGAAATTCCTTTCTATATGCAGTTTATGTGTTATTGGATATCATATTGTGGTTGTCGATTCTATACTGCCCTCTTATTACTTCATATATTCCTGAAGATACTAGGGTGCCGTGAGCTGTTCTGTTATTTCAACCAACTATGTTGATACTAAGAAAAAAGAAAAATATTGATTAAGAAATTTTGCTGAGCCTGTGCCTTGTTAGCTACGTATTGCCTTGAAATTTACCTTAGCTAATCTGAGATTAAAGGCTGCTTATATTACACTACATAGGAATGGTATTTCTCTACAGGTGGCCATTTTGACCCAATCACATATGAAATGGGTCGATTCGGATTATCTTTTATTTCTAACTGTAAATTAAAACAATTTAGCTAAAAAGGAAACAAGTCAAAGTTGTCAAAAGTATATATTTTGCATACAACCTTGTTAATCTTTTATTTAAAATAATATATTATTAGTGACATAACATCAGCATCCGTAGTTGTCAAAAATTGGAACAAGGTATTCTGGGTCATGCCAACCCATTTACTTTACCCCAACCTGTTTTAACTTGTTACCCAACCCAGCCCACCCAACCTACTCGTTTTGCATCATCTACTATTCTCATAGTTGGATTTTTGAAATCAGGCCGGCTGCACCAGCTCCTAAGAAGTCACCTGCACTAGGTAATGCCCCATCACATGCAACGACGGGCAAAACAGGAAACAAGAAAGCGGGTACCAAGGATCCTAAGCAGGGAAATATCATGTCGTTTTTCAAGAAGGTTTAATGAGGCAAGTTTGCAGGCTCTTAGATTCATGGAAACTATAGTTTGATTATGTATGATTCAAGTGTTAACCATGTTGTATCCTCTTTGCTACAATCAAGGTCTCTTTTTATTTTTTCGGTTTGTACGTTTTCTTGAAGCTGGTAATTGAGGCTTTTTCATGGTTGCACAAATACACAGCAGGGTAAAGTTGAAAGTTATAATTTATTTTTTCATAAAATTCCTGGAAGTTGTGACAAAAATATGCCTAAAAACTAATCAGAAAAGTAATATTAATGTGTTGGTATCACATTAAAGTCATAAGCCTGAAAAACTTAAGTAAAAGTGAACCAGGCTTGAAAAACTATTCCAAAGAAACTGATATAGCTATGGCTGCCGGCTGTCCTTTGTGCTTCCTGTTCTTTCAACTTAGTCGTATCAAGTTTGTTGGCTCGCTCAACACATACCGTGGTATTTCATATTTAGTACCTGCAAATACAAGGAAACACATGTTACTATTCCCATGATTTCAAGTAAAATATGCAGGATGTGAACACAGTGCTTAGAAATGAAGCCTGAAGATCGTTTGGTTGTACAGTACAATCCAACAATGCATCTGGCCTTCACTTCCAAGGAGAGGGGCTATGAAAGGAGAAGAGATGTGTAAAGGTGACACCTCTTTCATCATAACAAACTGTCATATCAGGTTTATGAACATTAACCCCTGCACTGTCCACAATTGCTTGAGCAAGCTCTATATCAGCCTCGGCTGCTGCATGCAACGCATCCCAGATTTCTTTTCGCATAATCCAAATAAAAAATCATTAGAAAAAGAAATGCAAAACGAATGCCTCTTTCTAAAGGCAAAAATACTCGCATGCTGGTTGATGTCTCCGCAGACCCGCATTTCTATAAATGTAACAATTAAAACAGACCGGATTGGGCTAAGAAATCTGCACCTTTTTGTTTATTATTACTGTTTATTAAAAAAATCTAAACAGTAAACACTTGTTTGAAAACAATTTAAGCAACTTTGACCTGTTTGAACTGACCTACTCATTTGATATGTTCAATTTGGGAGCCAGTTTTTATTTCTACACATTTGGATGGTTAGAGAAATAAAAAATAACAACCAAACTTGGCTAGGTTTTAATTTATCAGGTCGAAATCGTTACAACTAATGCAAGTCGTCACGTCAGTTTCTACTTTACCTTTCTTCCCACCATGGTGAGGTGCTGTATCCCAAAACTCATCACGCATCTGCACCAGCTGACTCCATGTAACCGGTCTCGGGAACGTCCATGGTTTCGGCTTCCTTAACTTTTTCGTCGTACCTGCCACAAACAAAAGATTTCAATCATGAATCAATAAAAAGAAATTCTGTATCACTCGGGTTTCATAAGACTTACTTTTGTGTTTATTTAACGACAATCCAAAGCAACCCATTTTGGGTATCTTCATTTTTCAATCAGCTCAAAACTTCACAGGTAGTAGTTGAAACAGGCTATTGTATGGTATATGGTTGGTTGTATTCAAGGCAAATAAATTATTTTCCAGAAAGGTTTAAATAGGAGTAGTTGGGCAGCTTCATTACCCTTTCCCGTGATAAAAAGTTTCACTTTTAAGCATTCAGATTCATGTGATTTTAGACAACTAGTTTTGGTTAGATACTTTGCTTGGATAAAAAAGATTTCATATCATTGATAGCCAGTCGATCCGCGGTACAAATTTACCATGCATCCATCATTCTACTGTACAAATACTTGAAGCAATAAGTCGACAACAACAAACCCGGATGAAAGAAATATCTCGAGCTTACGTTTTAAGACGTGTTTGACAATGTTTAGTCTACAAAACATTACAAATCTTTTGAACTTTTAATCTTTTAATTGTAACGATACGAGTCTCCAAACTTGTTTCTCATATAGCTAAACTTGGGATCATCATAGTTGACCGGTTTTAGGTCAACGGGCTTTTGCTCTCCATACACAACTTCACCTCGCTTATCTCTGACCCGATGCTTTGTTCTTTCTTTCTGGCTCTTGGACCGTACATGAGGGACCTCACCGTTAGCTCCATAAAACTCTGCATATTCTTCTCTTTTTGACACTCTGTGCTTGCTTGGATCTTTTACGCTAGATGATCTGAGCTTAACGGGTTTTGTATCCGGGTATTTTTCTTTTGGATTGTGGGCATGGTGGGTTTCTGAAAGTGGGGTAGGAGTTCTGTGTTTTTGAACTAATGTGGGCTGATTAACAGGCTCATCTTCAGGCATTATCAGATGATCTTTTAATGGGGTCAGGCCTCTTTTAGGACTTTTGAACGGGTTGAAAGAAGTAAAGATGTTACCAAAGCCTTCGAGAGCGAGTTTCGATAGATCCAAAACGAGTTGACCAAATGATGGCCATCCTGCTTCCTGTTCCTCTCTAACAGTTTCCACGGTTTGACTTTTGGTTGGTTTTTCCTTGCTTGGTCTTTTAGCATCATCTTCTACCTTATCCTGCCATTATATGACAGATTAGCAGATAAGAATCACATTATTTTTCTAAACTTAAGATGTACCAACCCAGCATGAAAATCTTACCACTTTTGTGAAATATGATGAACCATATCCTTGTTGAAGTATGCACACAACATATCCTATTAAGATGGCACTGATTACCAAAATGAGATCTGCCAAGTGTATTTAAGGTCAAAATACTCATTAGCCAACATAAAATATTGAAGAAACATGTAACAACAGGAAAGAAGGTGAAAATAGTATCAACTATCCAAAAAGAACCTTTATATTATTATGACTACGTCATTATTATAAGTGTCCAAGACATAGTACTTCCACTAGATTTTCATTATGATTCCAGGTTCAAATAGACACATGATAATCCAAGTATTTAAATGCTAATCACATTCATAAGGAACTAGTGAACTCTAACTCCAACAACTTAATGAGTGATCACCAAAACCTAATCCACAAAATAATTTGGGCATGGAATTTATGCATAATATAGTAGTCAGGATTAACTAATCAGTATCACAATTTAGCTTATCATTATCTGCTATCCATATATAATCGAATGCAGTTAAATTTAGATTGGTGTAAACGATCAGGAGAAGGTAAACTTTAAGGAACATATTTCTAGTTTGTTTTACTTTAATCACATTCAAAGGTGTTCAAACCTATGGAGGAGACAGAGCTGTCATGGAAATCACAATCCTCTTGATTGAGAGAAATTTGTCGAAGAGCAGCGTTTCCTCGGTCAACAACCAGCAAAGAACAAGTTGGTCTCACATAAATAACATCAAAATCAGTTGAAAACTGTGCATCCTCACTTGGTCCATCCCTGTACCCTGCTACATTGGATTTTCCTCCAGCAATTGTTGTCACACCTGTACATAAATAATAAATTTGTTCTAATAATCATTTGAAATATATTCCACTAAGGGTCAAAATATAAACAGCTTTGAAAACTTATGACAAAGAGCATTTGCACTTCAATGAAGAAATGTTATCCTACTTCAGTTATTACTTATTAGGGTTTCAAGAGCTAAGATTATGATCAAACTAGTAATCTTGTATCTAGTTTGAAACCATTTCAAATGTATGAGGTGAAATAGATGGCAAACCTGCTTCACCAATCTTTCTGATGGCAAGATTAGAGGTATCAGCAACATATACATTTCCTTTATCATCCATAGTAACCCCTTTAGGATGATCAAAACGAGCATCATTTGGCTTCCCATCTACATGTCCAGTGTAACCCTGGAAGGACCCTGCAATTAATCTTGCCCTACTATCTGTATTGACAAGTAATTGAAAACTGTAAACTCAAGTGAAATCAAGACGGTTTCACACAAGCCAAAGACCTTTAGGAGACCAATATACAGACGTTCGTGAATCAATCCAAATACGGTTTACTGTTTACATCTCACTCTTGTTCTTAAATTATCTAATGTAACATTATATTTTAAATTTAGGAATCCAATTCATCATAAATAGTATAATTTATATATCGAAAGAAGCTTACATTGAGACAATGGGGGAGTAATTCGGACAATGTTGCTATTGACAGCATCAACAGCAAACAGCTCACCATCCTGCGATACACGGATGGAATATGGCACAACCCCTAGCTGATTCCCTTCCACAACTGTTTCTACTAAATAACCATCCTCAAATTGAAGAATATTCCCATCTGCATCACCAAATTAAATATCTATACATAAATCATCACCAAATTCGATTTCTTCTATTTAAGAAATCAACTGAAGATATGGAATATATAGGGCTGTTGACTAACATAAACAATAACATAACGAAAATAATAATAATAATAATAATAATATAATAACTAGATATAAGATTACCTGATAATGATGATTTAGAAGATGACCTAGCTGTCCACTTGAGAATGGAAGATAATTGCTTAATTACCGGAGCTGATTAAACACAACAGCAATACATGTAACACAGAAAACTGAATCACAGAAATTCGAACGCGATGCGAGTGTGATAGTGCGTGTGTGAGAGTGAGAGAGAGCATACCAGCAGGGGCGGCTTGAGCTTGATGCTGGAAGACGTAAATGGAGACAATGGCAGAGAAAACCAGATAAACAAGCGAAACCGTGATTTCTGTCATGGAGATTAGGAGATCGGAGTTGAGGTCTTTGGCCGATCAGCTTAAGCTTGAGGTCTTTGATTTTTAATTGATCTCCATCTTGTTCAAACCCTAAAATCTAGCTTAAGCTTGATTGCTGCTGTGTTCTAACCTCACACTTCTTCTCACGCTTCTTCTCACACTTCTCAAGAAGCACGCACAGACACTTTCTTTACTTTCCGGATCTTTTTCCCATTCCTTTTCATTTCACCTTTGTATCACTGTAGATAAGGGAAATGATTATTTATCTATATTTACTACCGATTATTAAATATTAATTTATTATTAAGACATTGAGATATCTCTTAAATTTTTATAATTAAATAAAGAGAAAGAGATGATTTAAACGCAACAAATTTTTGTTATGTATAATAAAAAGTAACTGTTTAGACAGTAATATTTTTAAACATGTAGATGAGAATAATAGTTCATAAGTTTGTAAGAGTAAAAATGTCATAATTGTTGTTTATATCAAAGTTTTGTTGTTTCACAAATAATCTCCCTTAAATAAACGTTTAAGCTTTTATTTCTTAATTAAATTAAATTTTGAATTTGAAAGAACGGAAATGATATATACATGTTACATAGGTTAAGTAATGTTATTCTCGCATACCTCTTAAATGAGAGGTAGTACGGGCGTTCAATGTTTTAATACATGGTTCTCAAAAATATATAGAACTTTCCATGTCCTATCTATAATCTATAACTATCTATAAAAGACTTACCTTCTTTCTATTTATACTTATTAAATCAATCAAAACATCTAATTTCATACAATTTTAGAAAGATGCTAGGGATCGTGGATATGAAAAATTATGAGGGGGTTTTATGAAACATACGAGGGGCTTTTAAGAAAATGTGAGGGGAGTTTTATAGAAATTGTATATTAATGTAATTAGTTATAGGTTGTTTATAAATTATGTTTACAAACTTGTGATATATTTTGTCTAGAGAATAAACAATTATATATTTACGACCGTCTCATTTTTATCTACGTTTTGATATAAATTTTATTGTAATATGACACTTTTTTAAATTAGTATATTCTTAATTTGTTGTTATCTATTAATAGTAGTAGGTAGATAATTTTTTGTTTAATTGGGTAGGTTTTTTTGGGATTATGGTGATGAGCCGAGTGGTCAACTTGAGTATGTTATTCAAAATGTTTAGTTATTGATTTGAAAGCATTTTCAATCTTATTAGAAAGTTGTATGAAACCTTTTATAAAATATGGTTTAAAATCAAATGTATCATTAAAAGATGATATATTATATATTTAAAAATCTAATTTCAGAAATGTAAAGATAGATGTTCTTAATGGTTCTGAAACTATTTTTATTAGTATAGGTAGTTAGCCAAAGGTAACACTAAAATAAAAATGTTAATTTTTTATACACGAGACATGAAACTATTCTTGATTTTTTAATATTCAACACATGAGTCATTATTATTTTTTCTTTTATTTGCAATGCGTACGAAAATTCGGCTTTAGAAGTGAAACTGCAATGGATCCCGTTTAAAAGATAAGACATGTGGTCATTAGTAGCATAAGCAGGGATGTAACACCGTATTTTTAACCCAAAAAATTTCATTTTTTTTAATTACACCGCGGAAGCGTTTTAAACATCAAAGTAATTATCACTAATTACAACAACTGTCTACAAAATATCAGCATTACAAAATACGGTTCCTCACAAATACATTATCAGAATCCTAGGTGATTACTCCCCAAGCTAACCACTCTCAGCCGAGCCGCTAACTTACCAAAACCTGTAAAAAGAGTGAGAGGCGGGGGATTAGCACAAAGCTAAGTGAATGGAGTATCACAAAACAGATATATCAGCCAGAACCGTATGATATCAACAACCACAAATAAGCACCCTGGGAAGACCGGCGGTTCTGCAGGAACCTACAACCAATGCCGGCCAAAGCAAAGGTTTACCGATAGTCCATTTGCTATTCTCACACAGTATCATCCTCTGGTAGCAACAAATGCATCCCAAGGTCCTGACACTGCTTAGCCAATAGCAAATGAACCAAACCCATAAGCCCAGTCGTAAACTGACTTCCCTTCCAACATGTATACATATCACATAATACAACAATTAACATTCACAGTTAATTAACCAGTAGATATACAATTTATCCAACAATAGTTGCAACCAAACCAGTACAACTAATATCACCCGTGAGCAAACATCCACTCACATCTGGTTCTCAGATATTTCACTCAGTGATCTAATGTTACTGAGCCTTGTCTGTCCCTGAGAACACAACAACCAACCATTAGTAATCAATTCATAAATATATGTATCTATCATATATTTATATCCTTTAATCAAACATAAACATGTAAGATTCACATATGAATACACATATAACACATAACATCAAACAACGCAAAACAACAAACCAAAATTGTCGGATTTCATGAGAAATCCGACACTACCATCGGATTTGCACCAAATCCGCAACTACTCTCGGAATCCGCTTCTATGTATCGGATTTCAAGAAATCCGATACTTCCTTCGGATTTCCACACTTGCATCTCAACTTAGCATGCACAATCGGTTTTCATGTTTAGGATTCCAATCTCGGATTCAAGCCATCGAATCAACACTAGGATTTCACATATCCGGATTCAACATCCGGTTTCCACCAGAATCGGATTCTATCTTCGGTTTTCATTATCACCACCAAAATCCGCAAACTTCAACTTACCAAGAATCCGACAACTTCAAATCTTGCATACCTCAACTTACCAGTTTATACAATTCACATACAAGTTCATATAAACACATATAAACATGTTTAAACACATAAGCATGCATCAAAACACCATAACACCAAGAGAACACCAAGAACATCAAATCTGATTACTTCATATGATGTTCATAACCAAAACCCAATTTAGAACCGTAACATGCTTATAACAACTAGCATGTTAACAAGAATCAAGAATTAATCAACAACCTTCGAATCTTGAATCACACAATCAAGAAATAACAAATCCGATTGCCTTCTCTTCTTGTTTCCTTCTTTGCTCTCGGTTTCACACTCAAATACACATACATGCAAACTTCAAAGTGAAGTAATACCAACACACATACACGTATACATACTTATTAGCATGAGGTGTCACTAACACATGCACACACTCATATCACCGTATACATACATATATATATATACACATATATATAGATAATCCATATTAATTAAGTAGATAATTAATTAACCATTAAATATTCTATTGGATTATGTTGTGTTTCAGGTTTAGTCATGTAATACTCGTGTGTACAAATTTGTATGTATTATTTCTCTTAAATCTGTACGCTTAAATCGTTACCAAGTTATTAGTTATCACTTGAATTTTCATTTTCTCTAAATATGAAAAATTTTTAGTTGTTTTTTATATCTGATGGTTTATACTGACTATCATTTTATTCTTTCCCAATGATCAGGTTGACCAAGTAGAATTGTTGTTTATTAAGATGATATTGCTTTTGCTTGATTTAAGAATTTGTGTCTTGAGTATATTCACTTCTTTTTCTTATTTTTAGATCGCCCATTGACTGGTCCGTGAGATGTCATGATCTGTAATATGAGCATGCTTAAGCTTCTGATATGTTTTTTTTTGTTTTGTATATATATTTTAATCAATTTGTATGTCTACTTTTTATTTTTTATGTATCAGTTTTAATAGTTTGATCATCATCTATATACGTAAAACGTGTTTTATATTCAATTATGTTACTTTTCAAGTTTACTTGTATATAAAAGTACTTAAAAAATTAATTTGGTTTCTTATGTATGTATTTGGATTTTTTTTGTATATGTTTAGTATTTACATTTTTCTATTTGATTTTAATTCATTTCAAGTTTACTTTTCTAATAGACTAATACTCGTGCATGCACGAGTGTATAAATTAGTTTTATATAGTATAAGATTATCACACACATTCTCTCTCTCACACATTATTTAATATTAAAAAAATGGGATGAAGGGAAACTGTTAGAAGGGGGATATTCCTTAATAAGAAAGACCGAAAGAAAGATCAAATAATCATGGTGTGACAAAACACGAGAAGATTAACATGTTTTGTACTATTATCAGCCTGTGGACATTTTATTGTAAAACAAACTGGTAGTAGCTAATGAGTTAAAAAAGAAAGGCTTAAACCGAAAATAACTTGACATATAAATGAATGTAATGTTTTTCCTTTAACTACAAGCTGATCCTAAAAGAAAACGGGTCAAAAGTATTTTTCTAATGCATAAAATTTCATAAATTATTTATTAAAGAAGTAAGGTTATTGTTGACGTATGATAATTCTATAAATAAATTTTGAGATACTTGTTATTTATTATAAAATTCAAATTTAAATTATCCGACTCGTACTAAAACCGAAACCAAAAACTATTAGCAAAAAAAATGAGACATCACAAATGGAAAGAAAGAAAGAAAGCCCATAGAACCTTCCGAGACAAACACCATGTTTTCAAGTTTTTTTATCAAATGAAAGGAAATGATTTATAAAAGAAACTAAAAAAATTGCGTTCTCAAGTTTCATTTAAAAAAGGAAAAAGAAGGAAAGTAAGAGATTTGGAGAAGAAATTTAGACTTATTTTATCTTAAAACTTATCTTTTCAAAAATAAGAGTAGTTGGAAGGAAAGAATTCACTTCCTTTTTTTTCCCCTACTCCTTAACGAACTCAAGAGATTTTAGTTTTTTGTATCAGGTGATTCTATTGGTACGCTTTATATATCTAAATAGCCTTTTTAATATGATATTTATAAGGGAAAAAACTGTATTAAAAATTATAATTTAATAATTTAATATATGAATATGTAAGAAAAGAGGAAACCAAATATCTCTACCTTAACAAGCAACCAAATAATTTTAAGTGAATTTCAGAAAAGACATCCCAATTGGCAATTGTTGTTGGGCTGTAGATGTAGAGGGTGAGGGTTATGCGTCATCACATCAGTTCACTACCCATTTTTATAAATAAAATCAGTAAATACCAAACAATACGACCCAAACCTAACTTCGGAGCCTTTTACGATTCTCATGTCTCTGCTTTTTTTGACAACTCTATGTGTCCCCTAAAACCCCTATGTTTTCCCTCCACTTCTTTCCCTTCACCCTATCCCTACCCCCTCCTTCAAATTAATAAACCTAAATTCCTCCATTTCTGACCTACGATTATAATCTCTCTATAAACACACACCCATTCTTGTTGCTCGCCAATCGTCACTTGGTCCGTCTACTTGCTGGTAAATTAAGGATCAATTGAACAAGCACACGCATTTTCCTTGTCGTGGTTTGGTAAGTATTCGATTCTGACGGAATTTTCATGTCGTTTTCTCTCGAATCTTCCTGCACCTGCATTATTTTAATGATTTATTTTGTTCTTCAGCTGATTAATTTGATTTTAATGTGTATTTCATAATCCAGAATACTATTTACAGCTAACTATTATTTTATTGAATTGATTAGGTATATGTTGAGTATGAAAGAAGAACTAGGGTCTTAAATTGCTTAGCTACTTCGGCTGATGTTTGTTTTTCCTATTTTTTTTCCGATTACAGTGATCGCCATTTTAGAGACTTTTATGCTACCTTGAGATTTACGTTGAGTTTCGCAACTTCTCGTCAACGGTAATATCTCGTTGACTGATCTTCATTCTGGTCCGTTCGTTCATTAGTCTGTACTCTGTACCTGCATCTACACCACTCTGGTTTCTACTTTAAGTGTTTGAGATTTTTGGAACAAATAGTGTTTGAAAGTTGAAACTGCTTTTTGAAATTGTTTTTTCCAAGTCAAATAAACAGTTTGCTAATTATTTATTTTTGAATTTTGAGCTGCTCATAGTAAGCATCTTATTTTTGAAAAATGATTAATTGTTATGTAAAAGGTACGGGATGCGTTCATGAAGCACCCGTCATATCACCTATATGATAGGTGTTGTTGATCTATCATATTCACAAACATTTTAAGCGAGTGATACTTTAGCCATTTAAACACTTACTTATTCGTGTTTTTTGAAAGTATGATAACACACAACATGATGCGGCTTGGCGCAAATAAAATGAATTAATAAGCGGTTTATGTGTTTCTATCCGAATATAAATGAGGGGTGATTTATACATAACAACAAAAAATGTTGAATTAGATAATTATATCCTTAAAACATGTCATAATGAGTCCGTGAGTACATAAATATCATAATTGTTCGGTATGATAAATGATTGTTATATACAAATCATCTCTCTGAACGAGAGGCCTGCCAACTTTTTCATTGAAGACAAATCCTGAGATCTATTCATATCATAGTTATGCACTCACGATACATTACACTCTACATATTCATAAACTGGGATGTAATTATCTTGCCCTTTAAATATATTTTGTGTTTAGAAAACACCACATGTTGTATAAGCACTTTGATATGTAATCTCAACACATTTTTAAAGTTTACATACTTTTATTTACTTATTTATTTATTTTGTATAAATAAACAGATAAGAATAATCAATTATTTCATATACAACTACTTAAGAATGTCTTTTCACTTAAAAAAAGGTAAAAATAAATTACACAGTTAAGATTTTTAAACACCGCCTAAAAACTATTGAATTAGTCGGTGTGTGTTTTAAATGACCGGGCAAAGCAGCCACATGTTTAGAAACAGAGTTGTGCTTACTTGTGCATAATGAGCCTGAATAAACCAGCTGATCGGCGCAGGCACGTGATCACTTCCTGACATATTTTCGAGTGTTTTTCATTTTCTACTGTTGCTATTTGTAATAATGTGGACATAGTAAGGGGCCTCCTGGATCCATCTAACTAAAGGGGCCCTTCACGTATAATCTGGTCCCTGATTATTGTAATTATAGTACTTGTATAATATGGTGGTCCCCGTTCCCTTTTTTGTATTAACCATGGGTAAAAGTTTTTCACTGCAACATCTTGAACTAGTTTTTAACTTTTTGTTTTTTTTGAGAATCTGTTAATTAAGCTTTAATCCTTTGGATTCTTTTTTCACTTTAAAATCTCTTAAAATGTGGAGTATTAATCTAAGTTATTTGATAATATTTCCATCACATGGTACTTTGATCATGGATCCATAAGGGTTCTTCCTCTATCACACAGAATCACATTTGCTTTTTTAACCATCACACGAACTTTTCTACCATCACAGAATCACACTTGCTAACTTCTTTTTTATACAACACAAAACCAAGAAAAAAAATCATTGTTTCAGCATTAGCCGCCTCACGCCATCACTAACTTCCACGGGATCACATCGTGATGCTGATTTGATGGACCATCATGCTGGTTTGGAAGCATGCAATAAGGGGATAGGAGTTGGGGCGTTCACACCAGCGTGATGGCCTCCTTTTTACTCATCACAGCGTGTTTATATTACAGTTGGTTACAGGTTACGTGATTGTCACTGTGATATCGGTCGCGGTGGTAATGGCTTAGATTCTTTAATTTATTAATACTATTTGTTTTGATGTGATGGAAAAAAGTTAACATGATATGGTGTGATACCATGATTGTGTGATAGATACCGCCTCTATTAATTAATCTTTGCCATATAAAATTAAGGTCAGTGGATTTAAAATAAAAGTTTCTGATTACTATTTGTTCTTTAGGCCGTTAGGGTGTAGGTCCCATTGGTTTCTGATCTTTTATTCTTTTAACCCAAATTTCTTTATGCAATGAAAAACGAGTTTTGTCTTCTATCTTTAGATCGAGTTTCTTTTATGAAAATTTGTTTTCTTTATTCTATTTGCATCCTTTTTCTTTCTTCTTTGTCTGTTTTGGCTTTAATCTCATTTGCTTTCTTTTTCAATCAAAAGAACACCTTACATAGCAGATCATGAGTATCTGTTAAGCGATACCCAAGAATCTAAATAAGATGATAATCACACAAACACAAAGAAATCATATGGTTCAGTAACTCGTCTGTCGGTATGATCAACCTATTTCAAAGACACAAATAGAAACCATATTTTGTATATAGCCTATTGCTAAACACCACCACCAACCGTCTTTAATCCCATTTGAGCATGATGTTTGAACTTTGAAGAAGGTAGGATATAAACCGTTATGCCTCTACTAATGGATAAAGAGATTTTGTAGAAATAACTCTACTAGTGTGTAAAGAGAATGCTTGTAGAAATATTAAAGACTGTTGTAAAATATCTTTTGATTCTAGCTCAAGGATTGGCAGGTATGAGATCTCAAATTACAACATTTCATCTGTCCTATATGGATGGGGCCCCCAAGCTATTCCAAGTCACACTTTTAAGAGTATTAATTTCGTATTCCATAAATAACCTCGATCTATGAGTTAAAGCATACTGCTTTTTCTCATTTTTAAAGTAAATTCAAGTGCTTTATCATCATTGTAGTAGTCTTTAGCATCTCCATTTGCTCTTTTCTCTTTCAAAAATCATTTATAGTTTGCATAAATCATTACACAGCCATCTCCAATCTCCCCTCTATCACTATCCCTAAATAATCATTGCTACAATTTTTCATTTCAGATGGATTCACTTACTCAACCAGCTGGTACTCCAAACAAGAACAGATTGGCGCATACTTTTGCCAAGGTTTTGCATATTCACAAAACAAGGTTAAATGAAAAACTCAAACTCGATAAACCAGTTACAGCCATTGATGACCAAGATGAGAAGCGTGAAAGCCGAGCAGCAATGGATGCTTTTATCGCCAAAGTTTTCGCCACCATTTCATCAGTGAAAGCTGCATACGCCCAGTTGCAGTATGCTCAATCTCCATATGACCCTCAAGGAATTCAGACAGCTGATCAGATCATGGTCTCTGAACTGAAAATGTTATCTGAATTTAAACAATCTTTCTTGAAGAAACATTTTGAAGACAACAACCCCCCTGAAACCACACAGCTATTAGCTGAAATTCAGGAACAAAAGAACCTCGTACAAATATATGACATAACCTTAAAGAAACTCGACAGTCAGAGAAAGCTCAAAGAATCCGAGATCATCTTCTTGAAAGAGAAACTGGAAGAAGCGAATAAAGAAAACAAGCTGATCGATAAAAGATTGAATTCAGACGGGTCGGTTTCATTTCCATTTTCGCCTCACAATTTCCTCTCAATTGTTCACCAAACGACGAAATCCATTAAAAGTTTTGTGAGATTCCTGATGAATGAAATGGAAGCTGCCAACTGGGATTTACATGCAGCTGCCAGTGCGATCCAACCGGATGTTGTTTATCGAGACACAAAACATAAATGTTTTGCATTCGAGTCGTTTGTTTGTCAAGTGATGTTCGACGGGTTTAATGATTCACAGTCCAAACGCCAACGGTTCTTTATTGATAACTTCATGGAACTGAAATCTCTTAAAGCTAGAGAATACATCACGTGTAAACCAAACTCTAAATTCGCCAAATTTTGCTTTTCAAAGTACTTGAAACTTGTTCACCCCAAAATGGAACTCACTCTCTTCGAAAACTTAAATCAAAGAAACCTCGTTGCTGCCGGAAAACCACCGGAAACAAACTTCTTTGCCTTGTTTGCTGACGTGGCGAAACGGGTTTGGCTATTACATTGCCTGGCATTTGCTTTTGAAGATCCCAACAAGGCGGTGTCGATTTTTCAGGTGAGAAAAGGCAGCCGGTTTACAGAGGTGTTCATGGAGAGCGTGAATGAAGAACCACCGGACACCTCGCCGGAAGTGGGTTTCACGGTGGTTCCTGGGTTCAAGGTGGGGAAAACAGTTATACAGTGTCAAGTGTATTTGACTTGATTGAGGTTTGACCGTGATGAGATCGGATGGCTGTAAATTCATCTGGCCCTGGTGGGTAGCATCAAGGGGTGGGGGTGGGGGTGGGGCTAGCTAGTGGCTCCACATGGTGGGAATTAAAGCGTGGATCGTGATGGAAAGCGTCATGGGGCACCGGCCTTTTGCGTAGCCTGTGGGCCTTCAGGTCAATGGCTCAATTTTGAACTCATAATGTTTTAATATATTAGTTGTTAATTCTTATTATCGCAAATATAGATATCCAATGTATATTTAAGCTCCAGTTTAAGTGCACTTTAAATATTAAATGTATAATAAGGGTAATATATGATAGTCGCAGTCAAAAATTTACGTGACCAAAATGATTTGAACTAGCTATAAATATAAATAACCGAAAATCCTTACAACTATCAGGCCGGACCCATATACACGTAAGTACGGATTTGGGTCTAACGGCTTTCAACTCACTTCAAACACTTATTCTGTTAATTTTACGTTTCGGGTTTTTTCATTCCTATTCGCACTATCATACAATTCCAAGTCACGCTCTTACGTAAAATAATAATAACCAAAGGGCTTGTACCCCGACAATATTAGTGTTGTGGAGTGGTGCTTCTTTCCAAGAGGTTGTAGTGCGTGTTTATTGTTAAAAAAAACAAAAAAAAATAATAAAAACAAAAAAAAGGCTTCTTTTTTTCTTTATTATTGAAAGAGAAATTATTGGAATTTTACGTAGGTTTGTTTATAAGAGTATGTAGAAGGTGTGGTGTGGGCTTGGTTTTGTTCAAAAGATTCCTGACGGTGTAATTTTATCTTCTTCTTCTGGTTTTATGACATGTTGGCAAATTTAAAAGTGTAGGCTGGTCGAGTTTATTTCTTATGAAAGGGAAACAGACAAGCACAAAAGTTTGAAAAAAAACCTGTCCCCAACAAATCTAATCGATCGGACATTAAATATAGTTTAAAAAAACGTGGCATTGATGACACCAACATCATAAATTTCCAATCTTCTTGTCCCAATGCATCACCTCCACACCGTATGAATTCTTACTTTAAAGTATCCGAAGCGGTAACATGTATCATAAATATACTGTTACTCTGTTAGTATTACGTTGTTCAGTAACATTCAATTGAAAATGCAAATAATCATGAAAATGAAAGACTTGATCTCGGACCCATCATTAGCTAATACCTATCTATCGACACATAATCTTAGATGTCAAATACGTATCATGAAATGGGTACATTTTTGGTTCGACCAAATTGTAGTTTATCATCAAGAGGGTAAAAGAAAGATCACGACATCCTTCCTTTCATTGCACTAAGTTGATCACATGGATCAAGTAAATAATACAAATTTGAAGTGGTTATATACTTTTGTGTTCGTAGTCTTTCTAACAACTCCAAGTTGTACTAATTCCTTTTCAAAATAGACATAAAATTAAGATCGGTATATGAATTATTTGAAGATTATAACTAATTGTACGTAAACGCATATAATAACTTAAAATCATAACACGTTTCAAGACCAAAGTTAATATTATAAACGTTTAAAATGGATAAAGAAAATAAAATGTCTAGATTTCAACCTAATCGAGCAGAATATGGTGTTTTACCGTGTTTGTTTTTAGATATATAAAAGGAAGATGATTTATACATAAAAAAATTAAATATATACAACAATAATGATATTTTTACACTTACAAACATGTAACTTTTTATTCCTAATCTACATACTTAGTGGTATTATTGTGTAAACATAAATCTTTTAAGTGCAAATCATCTCGAAATTAGTTTCAAACTTAAGGGCCGAGAGTTAAAAATTAATAATGATTCAAAAACATTGCATAGTTTTGTGGAATCTCCTTCTCCATTTGCACGCATGGGTGTATTTAAGTAATTAAAACACTACAAGACATGGAACTTTCTGACAAGCTTTATGCCTTCCAAGATTTCATTTTTTTCAATAATTTTCGTTTACGTTTTCTTATTGTGTAGATAATTTAAATTAGGTGGTTATTGTTTTTTCAAAACAGATATGTTAGCTTTTGATGTTTGCATATGCGCAGATATTTAAATAATGCAATTAAAAAAGGGTTTTATAGATCTTTTTACATCTATTTACAGTGTAGGTGTATCATTTTTTTTTTAAACTGACATTCTCACATGTATATCTGTAACTCACTCTCATCTTTGATCCTAACTGCATAACTCTAATGTTTTATAATCCGGGTATGTAGTTGACCAAGTGTGACGAGCATATCATTGTTCGACCCATTCAACCACCGGGTCAACCCGGTTATATACACACACACATATGTAAATGCATAGATACATACGCACATGCATATATGAATGTGTGTCTGTATGCATATGTACATACGTACATACACACTTACATACATAGATACACATATGGCATATACATACATACACACGTACATATCAAGTTACGGCTTTCGTTAGATTTGTCGATATGATGTTGATATCTCATATTCGTCTTATGCCTTATTCATTTAATTATCATATAAAAAACAAAAAAATCAAAGAACCTTAAAATCGAGTTGGTTTCGATAATATATTGCACTAAAATGAATGGATTTTCTTCACGTGTTTATTAAAAAATTTACATTATACATGACATTCCTTCAAACAATTTCTTAAATTCAAAAAACAAACAATCTTCTTGGTAGACTGCGAAGGCATGATTGCTGCGATCAGGAGCTGCTTAACATCATTGAGAACAGGAGATCAGAAGATTTGAGACATTTAATCCATATCTTTTTCTGCAGATATAAAAACAGACAAAAACAGACATCAGAAATTTTATCTCTGAAAAAACAAAATATTTATTACCAACTATTTTACTACCAACTATTTATTACCAAACTGTCGGTATTTTCGAATAATAAAATTACGAAAATTTGTAGTTATTGAAAATCTATAAAAGACGTGTTTAGAGCCTACAACCAATTAGACAATATGTTAAGGAGCCATTTCAAATTTTTGTCACTAAGTGTAAAATTTATTTCAAAATCTCATTATTGTTGTAAAAGTTGAAAACCAGATATATATAGTTGTTTGAATGTGTACACATTTGTTTATTCACTTAGGTGTTGTTTGTTTTTGAAGACATAAATATCTTATGTCTTATTTCATGTCTTCAGGAGAAGATGTGGTTTAGAAGGTCTTAAGATTGAGAAGGTCTGCCAAAAAAAGCTATAGATTTTAGCTTCTCAAAATAAGTAAAAATAAGACAGAATAAGATTTTATGTCTGCGAAAAAACAAACAACCTTATTAGAAACGTCTACGGACGTGCAGACGTTTCTATGAAAAACAAACAAACTTATCAGAAACGTCTGCGCACACGCAGACATTTCTTTAAAATAAGACCTTATTTAAAAAAACAAACAAAGCCCTATTCTCACATAGGCCTAGTTTGTCAATTAGATAGTTTGTCCTTATGGTGAGAGGATTGGGTGTCCTGCTCGGCCCATAGGTGAAAATGTTAAGAGGAGGGGCCGCCAGGTAACAAAATCTAATAAATTGAGAACCAAAAACATAGCACGACTAGAAAGTTATCTAATTTCCAACTTCGATTTTTCATAACTCCATCAAAATCTTTATATATATATAGGGGAGGGTTTAAACGAGAACTGTTTTTCGTACGGTAACTGTTTTTAACACTATTAATACTCAACGTGAATTGCGTGCGGACGAGCCTTCATTAATTTGCGAGGCTTAATTTTTCCGAAATAACCCTAATTAATGCGTCATTAATGAAGTATTAATGAGCCGCCAAAAATCTAAGCCATTGATTAAGTTTAATCAAGGACTAAGATTGGTTTTCGCAGCTGTCGTACGAAAAATAGTTCTTGTTTAAACTCTCTCTCTCTCTCTATATATATATATATATATATATATATATAAGGGAGGCTGGAGGGTACAAATATATGACATAACCTTAAACAGTTCTCGTTTGAACTCTATAATGGATGAAGAGTGTGGTGGGATTGAGTGTGGCAAGGTGCATGTAAGGAATTCATGAGTGGACACTCCAATTAAAAGAGATAGAATTAGACGGTTAAGATCAGTTTTTCGCAGTTTTCGTTTGAACTTTTCTCTCTCTATATATATAATGATTCAACTTATAAAATGAGATGGTAAAGTTTTATGCATAAAAATCATTACCCTATCTATTAATTAACAATTAATAAACTAAATGGACAAAATATCATGAGATATTTAGGGGCATATTTGTAATTTATCATTAAAACATGATAAATTGAACTTCTCATGGTATTTTTGATTTTGATGATTGGGTCTTGTCAATTACCATGCAAACCATCATTCTCATCTGAAATTATTATGATTATTGAAGGATTAATTAAAATTGTTAATTACCATTCTCCATTAAATAATTTAATTAACATTCTTTCCTTGCTTCTCTTTTCATAATGCTTTTTTTAACAAAGATACAAATAAAATATTCATATTTATTGATAATAATCAAACTCGTACTTGAATAATTATATAAGGCATAAATATTTTGTAATCCTATTCACCACAACCCTTGAAACTTCTAATTCATTTTAATGAAACTTATTCAACCTATGGATATTAATAATCAATTTTTTTCAATAACAAATTATTTAATTGTATTTATTTGATGTAAATAGAGGTGAGATATAATAAAATAATATTAAATTCTTCTTAGATGCATTAAACATACTTGCACCAAAATAACTAATGTTTACAAAACGTATCGGATACCTAGATTAATTAAAAAAACTAATATTGCTAACAGTCAAACACTCGAATACATGTTAACTTTACCCGATGCAACGCATGGGCAATCAAAAACTAGTTGTTATCATTCAAAGATGACTTGATAATTTACAATAATTTAGTCATATCAATTTATCATGATTGTCACTTATCATGCATTAGTATAAAGCATACGTTCTTTCTATTTAAATAGAGTTGACTTTCATACTACAACTTCTTGTCTAATATTTCTAACGCTTCGAAAATTTGGTTATTATATACATATATAGAACAATGATTAATATAGAACCAATTATATACAAATCATCTTTCAATACATATACCAATTTTAATATATACATTAAGTTAGCATCATATATATATATATATATATATATATATATATATATATATATATATAGTGAAAGGTTCATTTAAGAACCGTTTTTATTGCGAGAACCGCGAGAACCAATCTTAGCCGTCCAATTCCCCCTCCTTCTATTGGATTGTCCAACCATGAATTCCTTACATGCATCCTGCCACACCCAATCCCCCCACGCTCTTCATCCATCAATTCCATTATCCAAAATGAACGACTAAGATTGGTTCTTGCGGTTCTCGCAATAAAAACGGTTCTCAAATGAACCTTCCCATATATATATATATATATATATATATATATATATATATATATATATATACTAGTGGGGTACCCGCACAATGCGACGACGGCGAATAAAGAGGAGGTTGTGATGAGTTTTGTGCAGAATAGTCACAAAGAGCTAATATGAGTTTGTGAAGATTCCTTACGAGATGAAGATAATATAAGTTTGTGAAGATTCTTTACGAGAGCCACTTTGAAATTAAGAATTAAATTACTAACTCTGAGTTATTTGTCTTTCAGTTTGTTGGAAGAATTTTATCGCATGGCTGAATCATGAAGTTGCTGATTATATATATGTATGTATATGTGTGTGTGTAATATTTCATAGTTCCAATTATTATGTAATTGAGTTAGAATGCAATGTTTATAAATTTCAACTCTTTTTGACTCTTTCATTTGTTTGGTGTTTGTGAAATCTCCTGAACTTGATTTATTAAAAACAGGAATTTAGGTGATCTTATGAATCAAAGTTAATATTAAAAATATATGATTAGACTTAACTGAGTTATAAGTATGGTGATCTCATGAATCAAAAGTTAATATTAAAAATATATTGTTAGAAATAATTCAGTTATAACTATTGGTTTAAATTCATTAATTGTCGGTTATGTTTTCAATATTTATTTGTTTAAATTCATTAATTGTGGACTTAAAAGAGGGGTAAAGGAGAGGTATTTTAGTAAATTTACTCTTCTTAAAATTAAGAGTTTTTTAGGTGGTAAATGCATTATATAGGAAGTAAGATGTTTAAATTCATTAATTGTGAACTTAAAAGAGGGGTAAATGAGGGGTATTTTAGTAAATTTACTTTTCTTAAAATTAAGAGTTTTTTAGGTGGTAAATACATTATATAGGAGTAAGATATATAGCAATTCAATCTTTAGTATACAAATTATAAATTATAAAAAAAATATATACAAATCATCTTTCAATACATATACCAATTTTAATATATACATTAAGTTAGCATCATATATATATAGCAATTTCAATATATAATGTAAGTATATTTCAATATATATATATATAGCAATTTCATTCCAACCCCTTCCAAACAAATTAAACCAAAAAAAGTTAACAAATGGGAAATCACAAATCACTTCACTTCTTTATAATGTAAGTATATTTGATCTATAACCAATCAACCAAAACTACCACCAATTCCAAGTGCATGCAAGCTATATATTGTATAATAATTAATATCTTATATCTTATATATGTATCTAAAGTATATATTTATATTTATGACTTTCTTCCATAAGAGTCTAATGGCCAGCACCAGGACTAGGTGTAGACTGCAATATCCGATCAATACGTTCAAAGTGAATGGCAAAGAGCTTTTCACTCAAAGTACCAGTCGGGGGTGAAGTATTGCCCTTTCGAGGGTCACTATTGACCAAAATACCCTCCTCGGCACTTCCCTTCTTCTCTTCCGATAGCTTCCTTGCATATGAACACGGTGCACAACATATTAACATCACAATTATCACAAGCGTGATCATCGTTAAACGAGCCATGCGATGAATGTACGAACTATGATCCGAAACACCCTTTAACTCAAATGGATAATTTAAAGAACTTGATCAAGTATACTTATATGAGATTTTGGCTTATTTGAATGAAGTTCTGCATTATTGCATGCTTATATATATAGTAGTTGGAACTTGGAAGTCTTTGTTATAAAAAAGTGTTGGAGAGTAGGTTCAAATGAACTAGGCCGCCGGCAAGATGTGGTGCAATTTGGGAATTTATTATTACTTCAATTCCCTTTTTTTTTTGTATCCAACAGTTTTGGAATGTGGGTTTACTAGAACTAGTGGGTATGTAGAAAAAACAAGTGGTGTACAACTAAACATGCCTAGAGTACAAGCGTTTGATGCACAAGGCAAGGCCAATTGGACAAAGTTAAATGGAGTAAAGGGTTAGGTAATAAGGGACAAAGATAATCATCTACAGTAACTTTTAGTTGGTGTACACGCAAAAGACTATAGACTTAGTTGGTAGTGTTTTAGTAAGATTTCACTACATGAGGTGGAGAACTCAATGACCTAATTAAGTTCATATATAGTGGCACCAATTATGATGTTCTACCGTGTTAAATGTTATGTGTTGACGAGATGAGTTGTTCTTCTTACACCCGTACTTTTTCGGATAAAGTTACGTGTAACTGTAAAACATGTTCATAATAATTTAAATATCTTGAGTTTGAATTTGGCGCGCCTTTGTTATCGACTACACGTACCGCTAAGTTTCACCTAGTCATATGTGTTTTCGATATGTGTTTTCGGGTATTAATAAAGAAATTGGTATACACGCAAAAGACTAGACTTAATTGGTAGTGTTTTAGTAAGATCGACTTCACTACATAAGGTGGCTAACTCAAGACCAATTATGACTTTATACCCATTAAAGGTTATGTCTTGACGAGATCATAACTATTTTCTTTTTTCAGATAAAACTAAATCGTAGAACCGCAGTTCTTTTCTTTCTTAAGATAAAACTGAATAATATCACATGTACGTTCTTGTAACGTGTTCGTGATATTGTAAAGATCTTGGGTTTGATTTTGTTATTGACTAAGGTTGCTAAGTTTCACTAGTCATTATATGTTTTATCGGGTATTAAATTAAAGAAATATGAATATAGTAATGTTTTGTGTAGTGTTAAGAAGGAGGTTTAAGATTAATAGATAACGTACAAACTTATAAGACAAAAGTAGGCAGGAATTAGTCAAATATTATAAAAAGTTTAGGGACAAGTTAACTTGTTAATAACAAATTCTTGTTGGTCGGCTTCTTCCTTTGAGAGATTTACAATTAAGTAAGGTTTGACTTCAAATATGGAGGTTGCATGAATACATTAATTATATAAATATTTTTTATGTGTTAAAAAAATAAAGTGGACTTCAACAAATAAAAAATGGGTAAATTACATTAAACAAAAATGTAGTCAAGAAAATAAGGCATGGGTTACTAATTAAATCTCATATATAATAAAAAAAATGACAAGGACTGCAAAACTGAGATTTGCATGCATTCCCTTTTCAAGAGTTTGGCAACTAAGACTGATTTCATATATTTAAGGATATAAAAATACAAGGTTGGATTACTTGAAAGGGCATCTTTTTCTTGAATCTACACAGCAAAATGTTCGATTAATGAAATCTTATATATATATAGGCAAAAGTTCAAACGAGAACTGTTTTTCGTACGAGAACCAATCTTAGCCGTCCAATTCCCCCTCCTTCAATTTGATTGCCCACCTATGAATTCCTTACATGCACCCTACCACACTCAATCCCCCCACGCTCTTCATCCATGAATTCCATTATCCAAAATGAACGGTCAAGATTGGTTCTCACAGTTCTCGTTTGAAAAACAGTTCTCGTTTGAACCCTCCCCTATACACACACACACACACATATAGGGGAGGGTTCAAACGAGAACTGCGAGAACCAATCTTGGCCATTCAAGTGGTAAGTGGAATTCATGGATGAAGAGCGTGAGGGGATTGAGTGTGACAAGGTGCATGTAAGGAATTCATGGGTGGACAATCCAATTGAAGGGAGGAATTAGACGGCTAAAATTGGTTCTCGCAGTTCTCGTTTGAACTTTTCCATATATATATATATATATATATATATATATATATTCTAAGAAGTTTATTTAAGAACCGTTTTTATTGCGAGTACCGCGAGAACCATTTGTAATATAATTAATGACTCATTAATAGGGGTGAGTCGTCATTCATTTGTGAGGCTTGATTTCCCCGAAATACCCATAATTAATGAGCCACGAAAAGTTTTACCCATTGATTTATTATAATCAAGAGCCAAGATTGGTTCTCGCGATACTCACAATAAGGATCAATAAAAAATCAGTCTTATATACATAACTTACAGAACCAAGCTCAGTCTTTAGATTTGAATGATCAATAGTTAAGATTTAATTTATCCAACAATTGATTTTCAAATCTAAAGGTTGAGATTAGTTATGTATGTTTTGCATATAAAGCTGGTTCTGTACTAAACTCTATTACTACATCATCATATATTGGATGAATATATAGATAATTAAGCATGAGACTTTAAAATATATGAACCCCATCAAGATGCACATATCTACCAAAGCATTACATAATATATAGGTGCTAATATCTAAAGTTGTGGTTCTGTTACAAAGTTTAGCTCGCTTGTAAATTAGGGTATTAATAGTTAACTAGTAGTAGCCATAGGTTTCTAGCTCAGTGGTAAGGTGTTTGCTTATGACCTGGGTCATGGGTTCGAGTTCCATCGTAGACAAATAGGTGTAGATTTAGAAAATGTATAGAATTAGAAGTAGATTAGAGTGTGTGTGCGATCACCTGTTAAAAAAAAGTTAACTAGTAATGTCTCTCCTCATTGTAGTGGAAGCAACTTTGAAGTATGTAATGACATACTCTTATATGCCAGAAGGTAAACACAAACACTTTATTGTACACCGAGTTTTCTTCGATTTGTACATTGTATCAGTAGTTTTTATGAGTTTTAATAATCAATTTTATCACCTATATCAAGAGGTTGATCATTGGCGTTCTCTAAGCTAAAGCTACACGAAAATTTCGTGTTAGACATTCATAGTAAGGTGCTCACAAGATGTTTGATAAAACGCTCAAATAAAAGGTGACATCTAACTGTGCTTATAAATTCAATACTTTGATATTGAGATACTACAAATAAACAAATATCATTAGCAAAAATATATTCTATTTGATAATTCCAACATACTCGAAACAATCTTGGATCAATAGTCAGTTTTGAGAAGAAAGCTAAAACTTGACTTGTGAACAATTTTAATCAATGCTTGAGTCATGTGTTTGAGTTTTAATAATGACAAATAACCTAGCTTCTTTTGTTGCTTACTATGCAAACAATACGTAGATTGCCTTTTTTATTTGGGAAAAATTCGTGAAAATACAAAAAACTTTATCAATATTGTCATTGTATGCAATTAACTTTATTTTGTACCTAAAAATACATACAACTTACAAATTTTGTTCATTGTATACAATTGGTAACCTAAATACCAAGTTACCGGTTATACATTGTATACAATGAACAAAATTTGAAAGTTTTTTTGTATTTATAGGTACCAAAGTTTTTTTATTTTTTGTTAGGTTACCTGTAAGTTACCACTTATAATAGGTAATTTGCATACAATGAACTAAATTTGTAAGTTGTGTGTATTTTTAGGTAAAAAAATAAAGTTAGTTACATACAATGGTTAATGATAATATTGACATAGTTTGTTGTATTTTCGTACAATTTCCCCTTTTTATTTTGAAAATCTTATTGATGTTCTTAATTAGCTATTTGGTTCACAAAACATTCTTCTATGTTAACTCAATCACAAAAGAAATGCATGCATAGTTCTAAATTTCTAATGTGTCCTCAATTTGAATTTCTGCAAAAAAAAATAAAAAAAGAATCCATCTCAATCAACAAAACCTTACTGCACTTGCTTGCTATAGGTCACAGAAGAAATTCCTGAAACCAACTAACATTTCAATTTTTGTTGGCTTATTAGACTCATGGGTGTTTGGTTAGCTTACTGTTTTTGGATTAATTAGTGGAAATAAACGTTCTTGCAAAAGAGTTTTTTAAACATACTCTTCTTTCACTGTTAAGGTATGAATCATCCGTCTTTAGAAACAACCGGTGTTGGATGCCTATTCCATTAGATGATTTTACTGGATGAACATGCATGTATCTACTCCCATGTTGTTTATGTTTTGATAATTGCTCTTTTAACATGAAACATGAATTCTACTTTCTGGCATTATACATGTTAAATTTAATGCTGCCACATATTTATTTCTAAATGTTTTGTTTCTTTATTATATGGTCCATAATGATCTTTGATGTTATTGAACCTCTGATTGTTTTGAGTTTTGACATATATGATGTAATAAACAAGCAAAAAGTTGGGTTTTTTTTTTAAAATTCCTTGATTGTTTTTAATGTGGTAGTATGGTGTGATTTTTGATCTTGAAGTTCCATACTTATGTTGGAATGTATGCTCTTTACTTATGATTCTTTGTTATATGGCCCAAAATGACTCTTTATCTTAAAGTTCTAGACTTATTTTGTAATATATGCGAGTTATTATGTGACAGTTGTATTAATTCAATGAATGTTTATCTTCTCTGTAAAGTCGAATACAAGCAAATGTTTTAAAAAGATGTATTCAAAGTTTGAGTGTTTACTTGAAGAAGGTGCTGTCATATACATTAAAAATTCCACCATTGCCGACAAGGTGCCAAATTTAAGTATATCGATCGTCCACACAAACTACTTTGTATAACAACACAAAAGTTACAAAGTGCTTGGATTTTACTGCGATCTCTTCGTTATTATGAACACTATTGCTTTGTTACTTAATGTAGCTACTTATTCATCATTGTATCAAGATCCTTATGAAAGTATCCTTTTATAAGTCACTCATTCCTATTTAATTTTCTTTTAATTAGTTATATAAACTAGTATATATATATATATATATATATATATATATATATATATATATATATGTATGTATGTATGTATGTATGCGAGAAGGACCCCATTTTCCCTAGTGACACAAAGAAATATCACAATGGGATATTTTACGTTTTATATTTTTATAGGAAAAGAGGGTTTAATTGATAGGTTTTTTCAGTATGATAAAAATAATTTACCACTAGAAAATAACCATGTACAAGATCATGATGATGTCAACCACATGAGAATGTTGTCATCAGTGTATAATTCATTTGTGTATTCCCATTTGTAAAATGAATACTATGTTAGTATCTTTGTTACTTAAAAATCAGTTTAACTTTTGTACATCATATGCATTGAGCCATTCAGAAAGTTTTTAAGTAAAAAAGAGAGTAACTTACAAATTTCGTACGTGTGCTTTGTATAAAATTTCACTTTTCGTCCTTTAAATTTTAAAATCATACCGGCAGTTAGTGTGGTTTGCATTTCATTACATATTTGGTTCTTTATACTAACAGACATTAACTTTTTAGTTAAAAGTCCCTCATATGCTTTACACATGAGGGTATTTTTAGTTAGAAACGAATCTGGAGTCTCTGTCAGATACTATTGATAATGGCATGCCATGCCTCGCAACAATCTCGTTAACATAAAGTTGAGCCAACTTACTCAAAGAAGACGTCTCACATGTAGCCAGGAAGTGAGCGCTCTTGGTCAGCCGATCCACAATCACCCAAATCATATCGTTATTTCTCCGAGTTCGTGGAAGTTTAGTCTAGGTTCCGATTTAACTTGGGAGACTGAGTCAGAGATGAATGATAGATATCCCCATTTGTTTGAACAGGAAAGGATTCCGAGGACGGAATCCTCTTAAGGGGGAGAGATTTGTAACATCCGCAAACCTGGGCTAGGAGATTAGCGGGTTTGTGGTACGTGTTTAAATGTTTTAAACTTGATTAAATGGCTAATTGAATTAAATTCTATTATGTGTTAATATTAATATATAATTATATGCATGTATGTATGTCACCGTATGCATGTATATGTATTTATGTGTGTGTGCACGTGTATGTGTATCAAGAAGGGTTTGCCACCTCCTATTTTGTTTGTGTATACGTGTTAGGGGTTTAGCTAGTTAATTTTTATTCTCAAAGCAAAAGAAAGTGAAGTGTGTGTATGTGAAGAATTCTCTCTGCCAAGAAACCGAAGAGGAAGTAACCATCGGATTTTTTTTATCTTTTTGTGTTTTAAATCAAGATTCAAGGTTAGATGTTATTAATATCATGGTTAAATGTTGTTAGATTGAATTATGAGTAAATTAACATGATTGCATGATGAACCATAGAATCGGTTTTTGAAGAACATAAGTTTTGAGTCGGTTTTTGTGTTCATATGATTTGTATGTTAATATGATGTATTGATGCATGAATATGTGTTTAAAAGTGTTTAAATATGATTATGAAATGATATGATGAGTTCATATTTTCTGGGTTTGAGTTATTAAGATGGTAGATTGGATGAATTTATGAACTATCGGTTTTTGGAGATTGAGGAAAGAGGTGAATTCCGAATGTGGATAAAACCGAAAGTTTGGAAAACCGAGTGTTGAAAACCGATACTTGTAATCCGAAACCCTAAATCCGATTATTACAAACCAAGTACTTGAAATCCGAAACTCTAAAACCGACACTCTAAATCCTACACATTGAGAAACCGATACTTGTAAACTGAGACCCAAATCTGGTAGACTTGAAATCCGAATGATAGAATCCGATACCCAAAACCTATAACCTCTAATCCGGTGAAGTAAAATCCGAGACATGAGTTCAAATCCGATAGTCTCAAATCCGGTACTCTAGAATCCGAGTGAAAGGGAAATCCGACATTTTGGAGTCAATCGGATTCCCAAATCCGATTGTGGCAAAAAAATCCGACACCAAGTTGCGGATTCTTGGAATCCGATAGTTTTAGGGAAATTCGATACTTTGTGTTTTGAACTTGTATTTGTTTATTATTTGATGAATGATTTATAAATATATGGATAAGATATATTTATGAGATTGAGACTGATTTAGTTATTGCTGTGTTTACAGGCAATCCAAAAGCTCAGTAAAATTAGATATCTGAGTTCAAGCTGAAACTGAGGTGAGTGGACGTTAAACATGAATGGTAAAGATTGCAGTTAATTTTATTGATGTGAAACATGATTGTGGATTGGGATTGGATTGGTTGAACTGCTGATTGTGATATTGAATATTGTTAACTGCTGCATGAATATTTGGTCGATACGCGCTCTTAGGATGATTTTGAGTTGCGTTGAGAAGTCAGCTATACGTGGACTTGGGCTGGGCTTGTCTAACTGGTTGGTTGAACAGTAGTACCTTTCTGTTGCATTTGTTGCTCAGAGGGGAGTTTACTGTGCCAATCTAGTGGAAAGCTATCGGTAAACCTTTGCTTTGGCCGACATTGGTTGTAGGTTCTGCGCCGAACCGCCGGTCTTCTCTGGATATGTGATTACATGATTAATGATTGATTGTGAATGTTTGCATTTGTTGCTTTAACCTCTACTCACTTGGCTTTGTGTTAATTTCCCTCAGTTGATGTTTTGCAGGTTAGTGTTTGTAGTCGAAGAAGGAAGAGTTGACCATTGCTCTGATACTTATTTTTGAAAATGAGACGAGCCAATATTTTGTAACACCAAACAATAGTAGATGATGATGTTAACTTTCTGTAACGCCCCAAAATCTTAAATAAAGTAAAACTCTGATAATAAAAGTATTTTAGAATAAAAAGGAGTTTACATAAAGCGGAAGCTGAAGTTATCACTGAACCCTCTAGTTCGGTTACAAAAGTAGTACTAAATATTTACAACAAAGATTTGTTTTCACAAAATACAACCAGGCGTTAGTTTTCAAAATACAAATTTACTCCCAAATCACAACCTCTGTCAAACTGGGGCCTTGCCCTTGGAGGAATCACGCCCTGCAAAACAACAGTAAGCAATATCTGATAAGCCACAAGGCTTAGTGAGAAAACTAAACTGTAAATCATATAAGCATGCGCATACACATATACGAATGCTGTAACAGTTCCTATGGACACAGTACTGCACCATCTTAGCATCCGCCAAGAAGGCTAAAATGCTGCCCGTAGCACTACTGCACAAAGCAGTGTGCTACAGCTCTCTCTCTCTGGTGATCCTCTGATCAATAATATATCACATTGCAATGTACCACACACATATCACAGATATGAATCAGAGTTTAGAAAACTCACCTCAGCAATAAATATCACACAGAGATATATCACGCACACTCAGAATACTTCAGATAGTAATCCCTACAATCATATACAATTATAGTATCAAGATACTCTCGAATCAGCACTTAAACAAACTGACCAGGGGAAGGGCACGCCCGTGCCCCCAGGCCCAAGGCCCAAAAGCAGGCCCTAACAAGCATGGGCGTACCAGGTCAAGTACACCCTGAACCGGACCCAGGCACGCCCGTACCCTACTCAGGTATGCCCGTGCTTAGGTACGCCCGGACCTCAAGAACAGAGGCGGTCACGGCCATGAGGTACGGCCGTACCCCTCAAAGGCATGCCCGTGCCTTTCTACTTACAGCTCCAGTTCGCCGACTATCTGCTGTGAAACCGATTAAAACCTCAAAAACACTTGCTAACAATTCGTAAGAACACTACTGGGGTGTTTTCCTACACCCCAAACAACATATAAACCAATAAAAACAACCATAACATGCTTAAATCTTGATTCACCATTGAATCACCTTAAAACTCAACTTAAATCTCAAGAACAACTAACAAAGAGAGCTTACCTCAACTTGTATACACTAGAATCAGATGAAGATCACTTGTCCTCTGCTTTCCTTGCTCAAAACTCAAAGAACACTCTGCTCTATGTTTCTCTCGTTTGCAACAAATGAAGGAAATGTATTGTTTGACTCTTCAAAGTCAAAAATGCATATATATATATACAACTTTGAAAGTTGTCACTAACAGCCCCTGGACTTTTCTAGTTCCAGAAATTACAACACAAGTCCCCCAAGTTTCTAAACACCTTATAATCTCAATTAGGCAATACCAAAACGCATTAAGTCGAAATGTTACTAATTACAGAAATTCCGAAACTTGGGTGTTACACTTTCAAACAATGATTGTACATTTGTAATTATTGAGTATATGTAATCAAGTTGGTTTTAATTAGCTTCCGCAGTGCGTTTAAAAAAAATGGCTTGTGATTTTCCGGTGTTGCAATTCAATGTCACGAAAATGTTTTTTACAACTTTTTCGTTTTCTTTTATTTGTATCAACTATTTTATTAATAAGATTTTGTAATTATGTTGATGTGAGTGGATAAATATGTTTGTGTAAAAGAGTGTTAGTGTAGGAGAATATATTTTAAATAAATAAAAAGTTAAATTAAATTAGAAGAGAGAATGAAATGGTTAATAATTAAATGATTGAGATTAATTTTAGATAGAATAAAAAGTCGATCAAGATGTTGTTTTGATTGAATTTTAAGAATTTTTAAAATTAAAGAGGAGAGAGAATGTTAAATAATTTATATAGTAGTATAAATAATTTAAAGTTGATGTAAATAAAACTTAAACCCGGTGCGAAGCCCGGGTTAGTAAAACCTAGTTATATTCAAACCGGACCGGTCTAGATCGTAATCAAACCCGAAAAAAGACCGCTCCATCTCGCACACTTTTCACTTACGAGGGAGGGCCCAATATTTGATAAACGGCCCATCAGTTTTTAGAAGAAACTGGCCTCCCGCTATTTCCCTCTCTGCAATTCTGCACTCTCACTCACTCCCCCAAAACCCTCCCTCAAGATTTGAAATTTTTGAAAAATCAAAGCAAGATGATGGAAGAAGAAATCGACAAATTGAGAGGAGTGGTCAGGGATTGCGTCAGCAAGCATCTATACTCTTCGGCGATTTTCTTCGCCGACAAGGTTGCCGCTTTCACTTCCGATCCCGCCGATATCTACATGCAAGCACAAGCCCTATTTCTTGGTCGCCATTACCGCCGTGCTTTTCACCTTCTGAATGCTTCTCAGACTGTCCTCCGTGATCTTCGTTTCCGTTATCTCGCCGCCAAATGCCTCGTTAGTCTTCAAATCATCTCCAGTTTATGCTTTGCGTTTTGGTTCGAATTTGTTCTTTACTTTGGAAGTTTTCATTCAAATAGCAAAAGAAAAACATATTAACCTTTCGTTTAATGGGGTGTTTGAATTGGCTTATTTTCTGGCTTATTGACCTGTTAGAACTTAAATTAAGCTTATAATTCAATTTTCATAAATAAACCATAGCCTTAAATTGCTAAACTCGGAAAAATGCTTATCAAAATTCTAAAAAAGCCGATAACCTGGAAAAAAAGCTAATCAAAACACTCCTTAAGTTAGGACTATTTTTCTAGTTATTTATTGCTTTCAAGACTTTAAAACTGAAGGTGTGATTTATTTCATATCTTTATTTCGTTTTGCTGCAAAAGTTGATGGCCACATTTCAGTTTTTCATATTAATCAAGACTAGAGCAAAATTTGTTAAGGGCAGTGCTTTCGTTATATGTACATCGGGGTAGTTGTTGACTGGTCTATTAATGATTATTTCCAATGATTTTTGATCAGGAGGAGCTAAAGGAGTGGGATCAGTGTTTGCAAATGCTTGGAGATGCTAAGGTCGATGAACATGGAAATTTTAGTGATACCAAGGATTCTAATGTCATGTACTTGGATAGAGATTGTGAAGATCGTGAAATCAATGTGAGTTTTCCTTTTGTGGTTTACTTGATCTGTGAGTGAATAGCGTTTAGCTTTATTCGGTTTTGGGAAGGGATATACGTGACAGCAGCTATGAGTAAAGGCGGTATGTTGAACAGTTAAATTGATGTGTTGGTGATTTCAAAGATTTGAAGATCTTCTCTATGCTGTAGAAAGGGAAATAATTGATGAATACAGTTTTTCCCCCTTTAAGTTGGCACTGTCCTAGTAAAAACCACCTAGTTTGCTCAAGTACTTCCCAAAGTTGTCAATTGCGAATAGTGGTAAATAACGATGGACTACCTATATGTTGTATGGCGAATAGAATAAATAGCGGCCGCATTTCATATTTAGCGATAGGCTTCTAAAAGAGAAATTATATATTATCTAAAAGGTCTTAAGCTATTATATATATATATATATATATATTAGTATATTACCTTAAAAGTCTTAAACTGTATACCAATTAAAAGAAAAAACCCATGACCATTACCACACTAGAAAAAAAGAAAACCAACAGGCTGCAATTTACCGCTATTTGTATGATAGCGAGCTCGGGGCGCTATGCTACGCTATCCACGATAGCGTCGTTATTTACCGCTATTGACATCAGGGGCACTTCCTATTCCTTATATAGAACTTGGTATTGGGGCCGGTCTTCAGTCTTCACTTCACTTGGGTGCAATAATTGTATATGGTATCTATATTTGGCCTGAGTGTTGACTCCTTTGCCTGAGTTTTCTAGTGATGTAAACATGCAATTGTTTTTCTTCGTCCCGATAAACTAGTTGAGTTGTTAATCAATGGAGACTAAGCAACTGAATTGTGATCATGAGCTTTAGATCTCATAAATTTGGAAGATTGTAGTCTGTATTGGCTGTTGCTTCGATGTTTCTTCTCATAGGTTTCACTACTCTAAAACATGTATGATGCAAGCAAGTTATTATGCTCTATGCAGTTATGCCTGATTGGGTATATCACAAATAGGTATTGATGGATACGTACTTCTTTTGGTATGAGAGGAAAGGGGACACAATCAAGGAATGGGTGTTCTAATATTTCTTGATGCAAGCATCACTGATTAAGTGTTATGCTCATGGAAATATTTTGATCTCTTCATTGTAGTTCCTTTTCAGCACAAAATTGTTGCATTGCCCTTGTATGATCTTTCCGAAGCTTAACAAATATTCTATTTATGTCTTCTTTTTATTCCTTTCATCCTTTCTTGCTCAGAAAACAGTATTGTAGTTTCACATGTCGTGTAGTAAAGTAATACATTAATTCTATAACAGATATCATCGGCAATATGTTTTCTTAGAGGCAAGGCGTATGAAGCTTTGGAGAATCGTTCTCAGGCTCGACAGTGGTTAGTTTCAACATATTTTGCAATTTGGATGTGTGTATAACTGTATATTGCTCCAAGTTATATTAATTCTGTTTTGATAACTTCATGATATTACAACGGAGATAAATCCATGCTCTTGCTTACCTCTATTAGCTTTCATCTTCTATGAGATCATTCTTCATATTTTTCTAAGGGTGCATTATACCCGAGAGGATTAGATTTTGCACCACAATCATACATGAAGTTGCAAAATTATCTAAATCAAAATTTGATTTACCAACATATTGTCTTGTCTTAGTTCTGATTTCTTTATCTGCTTAGAGTCTAGCTCTCCCATTTAGAATAGCTTACTTTACTTGCAATGCTTTAGGTACAAAGCTGCAATTAGAGCCGATCCTCTATGTTATGAGGTAAGCACAACCATATGTATTTTTTTACACAAGCTCATCATTATCGTACTTGTTTAATAATTACAATTCACCATCATCATTGTTTTATAGTAATTTACTTTGTGCATCCTTTTATGTCTCAGGCCCTGGAATGTCTAATTGAGAATCACATGCTAACATGTGAAGAAGGTAGTTTATTTGGACTCAATCCCGTATTATTTATCTTGATGTCATCTTACTCACACAATCCAATCCTTTTGTTAAGTGAACATTGTATCTGCCTAGAAAAGATATTTTGCATCTAAATGTCCATTTATATCGGCTTTCATGGATATATTGTTCATATCACGGTGGTCACCATGTCATTGTTTGATTTGTTATTCAATTTCAGAGAAAAGTCTTCTTTCATCTCTGCAGTTTGCTCAAGAAGATGGCTGGCTTTCTTCATTCTATTCATGTTTAATTAAAAAGGTGCCTATATATTCGGAAACACCTATGTCATATTTGATTTATAGCAGTAAGAATGTCTTCTTTTGTATTCTCATTCATTAATTTCTTGTCTTTGTTCTTATTCAGTATGATAAAGCGAGTGTTGTTGAAGACAAATTCAACAAACTTGAGAAAGAAGATATTAGCACGAAACCATCAAACCAGTCCTTGATTTGTACACTAAAAAACAACACAGATCTTTTGGCATGCAAAGCTGAATACTACCATCAATGTGGCGAATATCAGAAATGCTTTGAATTGACTTCAATGTAAGTTAATCCCTATCTGACAAAAAAGGTCCAATTAACTGTACCTGATAATCTGATATGTTGATATAATTATATATGGTTTCTTGAATATTTGCCACTCAGATTGCTTGAGAAGGATCCATTTCATCTTAAAAGTACCAGGGTGCATATAGCAGCAGCTATGGAACTGGGACACTCAAATGAGCTCTATCTTATGGCTTGCAACCTAGTCAAGGACTATCCTCAAAAGTAAGAAAAGTTTTATGCGCTTCATTTTTCGTGTTTTTTTTAGTTTTTCTTCTGTCTTTTATACTTGCAAATGCAGTTACACTTGATCTCAAATTTGAAATCAGGTTGAGTAAAATAGGCATTTCTATTCATTAAATACAGTTTCAACTTTCAATGTACTTTTATATTACAATTATAGCGCGTGTGTTTTCTTTACCTGTGCTGATAGACATTTTAACAATGCTATTGGCATAGGGCCGTTCTGTTTTTGTTATAGATATATGAAGGTTATGACAAAATGACTCACTAGTGCTTTGTCTAATAATGGCTTTCCCGAAGGGCAATATCATGGTTTGCTGTTGGTTGCTACTACTATTGTATCAAGAAGTACGATCAGTCACGGCGTTATTTTAGGTAATATACTGTTATTTTATTTGATTAGATTCTTTTAACCAATTGATCTGTAACGAGTTTAAAATTACTGAGAAAATTGTATCTTTTATTTGACAGTAAGGCCACTAGCCTAGATGGAACGTTTGCTCCTGGTTGGATAGGGTATGGGAATGCTTATGCAGCCAAAGAAGAAGGTGATCAAGCAATGTCCGGTTATCGTACTGCTGCTCGTTTATTTCCTGGGTAATGCAACATTTTTTTCTTTTAAATCCCATTTTTCCATATGAATAGATGCTAATGTGTTTCTAGAACTTTCAAATATTTTTAAACAATCTTTATGTATTTTAACACATGAATGAGGGAACATATACATGTAACTCTGATTGTTAAATTATGACTTTGCAGTGTTGAGTCATGAATTTTTGTTATTATTATTATTTCCTGGTAGATGCTAAATCTTGATGTTTTCTTATGTCAGATGTCACTTACCTACTTTGTATATTGGGATGGAATACATGCGAACCCACAGCTTCAAACTTGCTGATCAGGTGCTGTATGATGATTGTCTAATACTAATCTTTATTTAAATGGCGAGATTTTTCACCAATGTCTATACTTTTCCTTCCTCATTTTACCTTGATAATTTTCAGTTGCAATCTAAAATTTTGACGACGGTGAAACTAATTTCATTTCTTCTATGGTATCTGTTACAGTTTTTCATGCAGGCAAAGGCAATATGCCCTTCGGATCCACTTGTATATAATGAACTTGGAGTTGTCGCTTATCACATGAAAGAGTGAGCATCCTTCGCGTATATAATATTGACCCTTAAAAACTGTGATGTTTTTATAACATTAGACTGTCGATAAAACCAATGTGAAACTTTGTAGGTATAAGAAGGCAGTATGGTGGTTTGAAAAGACTCTGGCTCAGATACCATCACCATTAAGTGAGATGTGGGAATCAACTGTGGTTAATATTGCTCACGCCTTA
The DNA here is from genome assembly GCA_038502395.1 of Dittrichia graveolens. NCBI lineage: Eukaryota > Viridiplantae > Streptophyta > Magnoliopsida > Asterales > Asteraceae > Dittrichia > Dittrichia graveolens. The sequence goes on along the minus strand of JARJIL010000005.1, from coordinate 82,821,904 downwards.
AGAAAATTGAAGTATGACTTCTTTTCTTTTCCTAAACTTTGGGTTTATGACCTTTTTAACAGCTTGCTAATTGTTGTATTTCTCCGAATCAGGAGGTACAGTGAAGCAATCATATACTATGAGAAGGCTCTTGCATTATCAACAAGAAGCTTAAGCACGTATGCTGGTTTGGCATACACATATCACCTTCAGGTAACATTACTTTTTTACATTGTGGCTACTCTAAAGTCTAAACCCACCAAGGTGGTTGGGATTAGAAAAATACTTTCCCATTCCTGTTGCCTCTTTAAACCCATACCCGTAGTCAGTTTTAAAACCAAACAACTCAAATGGGTCGTGTGGGTCAAACAGGTTGAAAATCATTCAAATGCATAGAACCTTCTAATTGCTTTATTTACAGAAAAGATTAGATTATTATGGTAATCATATAGTTTCGTATCATATTCAACACATCTTGTGTTTGTTAATATTAATTATTAAAAATAGAATAAGTGTTTGTGGGTCAGCTTGTTAGTGATCAGACCTGTACCAAGCTTAGCCAGGTTAAACTTGTTACACTACCCATTCAAGGGCACATTTTGTTAGGCAATTATACGCAAACAGAACAAAATTGTGTATACACATACAATCTCACGACAACAGGAATGTACAATTAAATATGAAAAATGATACGAGAACACATAATGTTGTGATAGAAGATATTGTAACATTTTCGGCAACAATTTTAATCAGATTCCAGCTAAACATAATTTCACCCCTAATTGTAGCCTTAGTAATATGTTATGATCTCACCCCTAATTGTAACATATTGCTTATATAGGTCATACTAGTAGACTTGTTTTGACCAATTATATACAATAATGCAATAAAATCTTGTAAAAAAATCTTGTTTACGAGTTGATATTTTTCAACAGGATAATTATACGGATGCAATTACATATTATCACAAAGCATTGTGGATTAACCCGGATGATCAGTTCTGCACAGAAATGTTGACGATTGCCCTTGTGGATGAAAGCCGTCAAGGTATTTAATTTGAAATATATACGTATTTAAACGAAACTGGAAGAATGTGTAGTTTTTAGGGATCATTTTGTATGTTGTATCAAAGCATTCATTAATAAATTGACCAAGTCAGGAAAATAAGTCCTGACCCATATTGGAACATCTGAGATTAGTTTAAATGATGCTTTTGATCATTACAATTTTGCTTTATACAACTTGTTAAAGTAGTCATTTATCTTAATTTCACAAGATTTGATAAGTTCCACTTGGTTTTTAAATGTGTAGTAAGATGTGTTGTACTTTCTATGAGACTAGGAAATTGCATTGCTAATAAGGGTAATGCAGGAAGTTTGCAGTGGTGGTTAAAACTCTTTGGAAAGAGTAATGATACATCAACATACAACTGTTTATTGGTCTACTTCATGTCCATAAGTTAAACTTTTTTTTTATATAGAATAACACATAATATATATATGAAGTTAAAAATAGTACAGCAGAAATAGTATAAATTGGGGTAACCGGATAAAAAAATCCGTTTGCTACTGGTGCAAATGCAAATGTTTGACAGCATGTGCTTTAAGAGTGCATGGAGTGGTGGACGGTGAGCTCTATGTGATGAGTTCACAAGGATGTGGTAATGCCGTAATGGTAGTTTGAATACCATCATGGTGTAGTAATCGTCGTCGTGTTTTGTTGATAAGTGATCATGAAAGGAGGCTGGCATGGTGCTATTTTATGTTTTTTTGTGCCGTAGTATTTTATGTTTTTTTCTATGTGATGTGGTGGGAGAATGATTACGTGACAGTTTGATGGATAATGGTGTGTGACAACTCCCCTCTAGGAACATGATTGATCACTCCACATCACACAATCTCCATCTTTTTTCAACCTATAAAGTGATCATTTTTCTATATTTTCATTTTCACTATAATAATATAATTTACTTTTTCTTTACATCTAATCTAATATGTAATTCACTTAATACCAATATTTGAATAGTTTAATATCTTAAATTCAATCTATTTCAATCTTGGTTTATCATCTATAACTACATTTAAATCATTAGTATTATAGATATTATTTTTTATAATAATGACTATATATATAGTTATCTTAATTGAAATGAACTAAATTCTAATTTGTCCAACCATTACGAAGGAATAATTTTTTTTATAAAATGCAATATATATAGTTTCCTTATTTCTAATTAATTCAAGTCCAATCATTATGTAGTAATGTCAAAAGGTTAGGAGGGGTATTAAGGTCATTTCAACTTATTTAAAATTTAAGAGTTTTAAGGGGTAAATGTTTTATAATATAATATAGATATAGAGTATAGGTTGGGTTTGGGTTTCTAGCCGTTACCAAGTATCTGTTGCGCCATGTAGTCATTGAGATTAAAAAAAGTGGAATGACTCACTATGTATGTAACTGTGGTAACGAGCTCATAGATAACAAGCTATAATAACAAAACTTGTCAATTAGCATAACAAGCATGACTGGCTCGTGATAGGCATTTAACAAGCCTATCACTCGCTTACTCTATTGACTCTAATAAACAAAAAAACTGAGTAGTACAAAAAGCAATCCTAAACTCCTATTTAAATGCTTTTCTGACTAACTTGGGCGGTGACCTATGCAATGCCTGTTGTAGTTTGAAAAATGAGTAGAAACATTAGTAGTTAACTTTTTTTAACAGGTAAACACACATATACTTTAATCTACTCCTATTTTACACATTTTCTAAATCTACACCTATTTGTCTACGATAAGACTCAAACCCATGACCATGCCATGAGCAAACATCTTACCACTGAGCTATAAGCCTAGGGCTACTACTAGTTAACTATTAATACCCTAATTTACAAGCTAGCTAAACTTTGTAACACAACCACAACTTTAGATATTAGCACCTATATATTATGTAGGGTTTTGGTAGAAATGCACATCTTGATGGGGTTCATATATTTTAAAGTCTCATGCTTAATTATCTTTATATTCATCCCATATATGATGATGTAGTAATAGACTTTAGTACAGAATCAACTTTATATGCAAAACATACATAACTAATCTCAATCTTTAGATTTGAAAATCAATGGTTGAGATTTGGATTGAATATGCATTTTGAGTAAATCGAATATGCAGTCATAATCTTAACCATTGATCATTCAAATCTAAAGACTGAGCTTTGTTATGTATGTTATGTATATAAGGCTAATTTTGTATTGATCCTTATATATATATATATATATATATATATTGAAAAGTTCATTTGAAAACCGTTTTTATTGCGAGAACCAATTTTAGCCGTTCAATTCTCCCTCCTTCAATTGAATTACCCGCCCATGAATTCTTTATATGCACCTTGCCATATTCAATCCCCCCACGCTGTTCATCCATAAATTCTATTATCCAAAATAAACGCTAAGGTTGGTTCTCGCAATAAAAACTGTTCTCAAATAAAAGTATTTTTTAAAACATAATAAATAATGAGAAACTAGACATGTACATAAAACACCATAAACACGTACTACACATCCTAAAACAATGCGTGCCTTTGAAAAAATCCTATGTAAAATAGTCAAAGATTATTTAGATAATTTCAGAAAAGATATGATGTAGAATATATATATATATATATAGGGATGATATCAAATAAAAAGAAAATTAAAGTAAAAAATATAAAATAGATGATTATTTTTAATGATAGTCAAAGGTTATTTTTTATATTAGTTCGCACTAGAACTTGAACTTCGACGTCATTGAGTACGTGGGTAATATAGCTTTTAATTAAAGTTTTAATGTTGGATAATAATTATGATCAATCAAACAAGATACACATGTGATATAATAAAAGGTGTTTGACGTTATATTATTTATCTTTTAAACCGGGGATTTAGATATATAAATAGATATACGACAAAAGATGTAGAATGTAAGTGTATAGTATCTCTAACAGGCTTCGATCTAGCACTATTGTCACTACTAAAAAAAAGCGAATTAAAACCATAATTTCTGACGAACTTCGATGCATTACGATTCGATTTTCAATCAAACTCCGACGGATTTTTGACAATTTTGCGACGGATTTCCAACTAAATACCAACATATTTTCAACGAACTTTCGATTAATTTACAATAAACTTGTGAAAAATTTCTGACGAATTTCCAACATAATTTTGATGGATTTGTGATGGATATCCGACGAACTTCCAACAATTTTACAACGATTTTGATCCATTTTGCGACGAAATTTCCGACATTTTCTAACTATTTTATGACTGATTATTAATGACTTTCCAATGGATTTTTGACATATTTTAAACATAATTTCAACTGATTTTCAATGATCCTATTAAAACTTTCAGCCAATTTTCTGAAAAATATATAAAAAAAGAATAATAAATATTGAATTTAAATATCAATATATAATATAATTATAGTAAATATATATAAACAACTATAAACAAATACCAAACATCAAAATTGGATAACAAATTTCAAATTTAACAAATATACAAAAATGTTTTAAAAAGCATTTAGTTAATTTACTAACAAGCATTAAAGTATGCAAATAAGTTTTTTTTTCATAACAACCGATATCAATAGTAGCTAGTTGCAAGACAGAGAGAGTCTCTCATTTAAAATCTTCAAAATATCATTCACCTTTTCATTTGTTTGCTTAGTTTCTTATTCTAATCAAGTCATCCGACCTTCAACATCATTCAATCTTTGTATTTATATAGTTAGATACATACAAATTAGTAACCATCATGAATAACTTTGTAGTACATATCAATCTTTACAAGTTACATACATCACAGTGAGTTTCTACACCCATTATAACTTATATCTCACTATGTGAAAATAGAAATAAATATATACACCCTCTATTTGATGTTGCATATTTTTACATATTATGACACATGTGACATATTAGGAATTGAAGTTAGTAAAATCCTAAATTTCGGTCCTATATTTTCAAGTTAACATATCGTTTTGCTCAAACACATTACTAGAAGTTCACATATACCACCTTCCCAAACTCCATTCTGATCTTAATAGTTAATACTTGATCACCAACACACTCTCAACGTTCCCCTATGTTTCCACCTGCCTAATTTCCTGCATAAGTTTCTTATAACAAATTCTTACTCCCACAACAGCAACAACATCCAATCACAACCGTCAAGGAGAAAGACTGGTAGATGATACCGAACCTGAAAAGAGCTCTAAAAACTGTTGAGTTCTTCGCTTCAATGTCTTGCTTCCGCTCAACGAGAAAAGCTTTGGCTAAAACAAGAACGATATGATGAACCAAAGATTTTCAAACAATAGTGACGCCTCGCCATTATTTTTTAATTTTATGTAAATTTGAAATATAATTATGTATCGTTTTTAGTTTGATTAAATGAAACATTTTAATTATTAAACTTATATTGATTTTTTTATTTATTCAATTAATTAGTTAAATATTGTTTTAATTGAATGATGAACTTTTCATTGATGTAAAGATCGGAGATAGTGAAGAAACTAACAGATAACATGTGAATTTATTAATTTTTTTTACTTTCTTTATTAATTTTGATATTTATCTGGATCTAGTAAACAAAATCATAAGTAAAAACATCTTGTAAAAAGATATAGAAATGTAATATTTCATGGGGTAAACTACAACAAAAAGGATATTACATAGTTAATTTTGGCCAGTGAGTCGTAAATCCACGATTTTCCCTTCATAAAATTCCTTTCAAAAAAAATTTACTCTATTATTATTGCTATATCATTAAAATATTATTTATTTATTTGTGAATCTGTAACGTTTTAAATTATAATTTCTAGTATTGTTAAATAATTGTTTAAATTCTAGAAAAAAAGGTAAATATTTTTTTAGCGTAAACACGTACTACACATCCTAAAACAATGCGTGCATTTGAAAAAAATCCTATGTAGAATATTCAAAGCTTATTAAGATAATATTAGAAAAGATATGATGTATATATATATAATTCAAGGTTATTTTTTAAATGATAGTCAAAGCTTATACATTACTTGAACTTCAACTTTGACGTCATTTAAAAGAAAAAAACCTTGAACTAAAGTTATTTTTAATGATAGTCAAAGGTTATTTTTTATATTATTTCGCACGAGAACTTGAACTTAACATCATTGAGTGGGTAATTAATATAGCTTTTAATAAAGTTTTAATGTTGGATAATAATTATGATCAATCAAACAAGATACACATGTGATATAATAAAAGGTGTTAGACGTTATATTATATATTTTCTAAACCGGGGATTTAGATATATAAATAGATATACGACAAAAGATGTAAAATTTAAGTGTATGTCTAAAAGGCTTTGACCTAGCAGTATTGTAGTGTTATTAAGGTATCCATTGACAAAAAATTGTTGATTAAACTCTTGTTGGTCATTAGATACAAAATATGCAAGATGTGTGAGTTTGTCTATAAAAAAACCGAAGTCGTTTATATCCTACTTTAGTTAAGTTTGTTTATGTTGTAATCTTTTGTAATCATTATTTGGATGAAATTCAATAAAATGTCTAATCTCTTGTAACCATTATATAATTACACCAATTTTTTTCTAGAACGTAGATCTTATAATCCATCACATTACAATCATGTATGCACATTATATCACAAATTATATTCTAATAAAACCGCAGAGTTTGATGCAGTTATCTTTCCCCTTAATATTTTTCAATAAAGAAAATAACTTACTCTCCTTTAAAAGGTGTTAGACACCAAAATATATAATTTTAAAAGAAGGGATTTAGATATTATAATTAAGTAGATGACAAAAGCAACAAAATTTATGATATCTTTATGGGTAGGTGGAAGGGTGATTTAAGAATCATTTTTGTAATATAATTAAGCTACTTATCCCCTGAGTTTGGAGAAATATCACCTCCCCCACCAATAATTACATGTACTTTTCAAATAAATGTCATTTTCCCATTTTATCATCTTTATATTCTAATTAACAAAATCAAAAAGACTATGACTTTGTTTTTGGCTTGTAATTAAGGCTTCCTTTTTTTCTTAATAATTATCTATAAGTTTATACACTTGACCCACATGTACCTTTTCTATACTTCTTTAGTTTACAGAATATTTTTTTTGGATCCACAATGAGTCAATGATATATTACCATACAAAATAAGGTACAACCCAAAGCAATCTGTGCATATTTGTGAGGGGCAAATCCACCCAGATCCTTAATCGACTCGAGATACATACATTCATCAGTTTGTTTCGAGTTATTCTAAATGTCAAAATCTTACATCATTTTATGATGCACACGTGCTTCAACTTGTTTTAAGTTCTTAAGAATGTCAAAAAAAGTATAGGATCATTTTATGATGCATATGTACATAAATTTGTTTCAAGTGTTTCAAAGCATCAAAAACTCAGGTGTGTTTGCTTGTTAAAAGTTGTTAATAATATTAAAAACTCATAGGATCGGATACACATGTGCATTCCATTTTTTAAAGTTGTAGAAACCTTTAAAAACACATATGATGATGCAAATATGCAACCACTTACTAAAAATGGTCTAGAATGTAAATATATCATATATTCAATGTATGATGCACATGTGAATTTTTTTGTTGCTTTCTTATTTGGTTTAAAGCTTATCAGCTTTAGATGCACATATGAATCAACTTGTTTAAAATTGATCAAAATGTAAAAGTATACATGTGTATCAGGTTGGTTAAATATTGTTTGAAATGTCAACACTCATAGGATCTTTTATGACACATATGTGTAAACTAAAAACAATTTATGAGAGTTTTATTCACAACTTGATTATTACAATACATACTAATATGACAATTATAATGATCTATGTATTATGTAAACCTATTCCATAATTTGATAAAGATCACATATGATTAACTTCACTTATTAAAAAAAATTATATGTTTATTTTTTTTTGATAAAGCTGTAATTGATTCTGAAGTAGCTAACACAAAACACAGAGCGCACACAGTAGAAAATTATAACACCACGAAAGAAGAGATTATAGAGTATCATGCTTGCTTCTTGAATGGGCAGCTACCAGTGTTTGCCTGAGAAGCATCTACCACATTATTTTGCTCTTCAGAGATCAATGATCCCTTGAGCAACTTTGAGATAAGATCAGCTGGATCGTAATAGATTTCAACATCTTCCGCTCTTAATGATTCATCAACCTTCAAATTAATTTCATCCAATATAATAATATTGCCATGGTTTCAAAATAAAAATTATTCTAGTTGGGATTGAGATCATCTCATGTTGAGGAGAACATGATCAATCATGTTTCCTCACAACACAAATCAGTTGGTCCTACAAAAGGATCCCACCTTACATTAAACAAAGGCCCCATTAATTGTTTTTGGGATTCTCTCATGTTGATTGTTGTTGTGAGGGAACAATACAAATCAATGGGTCCTACAAAGGGTCCTCAACTTGAGAGGATCTCAATACTTCTAGTTGTAGATCATATGTCAAAGAGGGAGAAGAGCAATACCTTAAGGATTCCCATACCATAAAAGTCAACCATTTCACCTGTGGGTGCATGGCCTTTAAACGGGCCTTCAAAGTAACCCCAATGTCGGAATTTGTACGATATCACAGGCGGTCCCGAATGAACGCTTATCACCTCCCATGCAAATCCACGTGGAAATGCAGATCGAAAAATATCATGAGATGATTCAAAGGTCTCTTCCTCTGCTTTATAATACTTGTACTGTTCTGGAAGCGAATTCTTTAGTAATGCATTATAGCTTCCTACTTTTAGTGTTTCCTCCGCGGACAACCCCTCTCTCCCTGAGTTTGACTTCATCATCAATTTGACCACTTTTGTTGAATTTAATTTGTTTTATTTAATTTAAAGTATATCATTGAGTTGTCCTGGCTAATGACTTTTAGGATTTCAATAGGAAGATTTTTTTTATGAATATAGGTTCTAAATAGTAGATAAATGTTGGTTACGATACCATTATTTTGGCATATAAATTATCTTTAAAAACAATAAGCCGTAAGTGTGACTTGTATGTTATTTGATGCCATGATATTAGAGAAAATATCATTTTTTTGAGATTGAGGGTGTGACTCTTACATCTTGATAGTTGATGTTCTCTTAGTAAATCGTTCTACTTATTCTCGTACCATTAAATCAATACAAATATTAAAATTAATGGATAAAATAAGAAAACAAAATCAGCAGATTACAATTATCATAATTTAATATGTGATAATAGATTAAAGTAAAAAGATTTATTAGAATACAAATAACATATTCCTAAAACAACACATATATAACCTAATATGTTTGTTAGTTTTCTCTTCAAAAGAAAAAAAAAATACTTCTGAATAGATTTGATGGTTAATTTTTTAAAAAAAAATTGTTTATATATATAAGATTAAGAAACATGTGTAATGTACGAATAACTTTAAACAAATAGTATTATATAATATATTTTGTATCTCAATATATACTTTGTTCAAGAATCTTACAATCAAAATTATTATTTTAACAAAGAACAAACATTATCGTAGTCGATTAAATTATTTATAACAAAAAGGTGAATAACACAAAAAATTAATACGTGAATATTTTAAGATAAACAAATTAAAATGAGCCTTGAATAACGTACATATAATGAAAAGTAACCTCGCCTATCACTAATTCTAGATAACTAGTGTATAGAAGTAGGGTTAAGGAAAAACATTTGTGTGTGAAAGTTGTATATAATGCTGATTATGAAAACGTTTATTTTATAAATTGATAACTAAAATCTATACATAGAAAAAAATTGTTTGCATACAATGATAAATTATAAAAGTTGATTGAATTGTTTTTAAGAATAAAAAATTGATAATTTATAATGATAAATAAGACAAAATTCATTATATATTTATGTATTTTGCCCTAATTGAAAAGACACCTTACCATTGACAATCAATTTGAACTTCTCAGGATTAATGGTCTTGAAGTCTTGTACCCGAGTCTTGTGGCTGAGCTCCATCTCCCATGACTTTATTGCGTTTTGAACCGTTTCTTCAATTGACCCCTTTTCCCACACCTGCAAACCAATTTTATAAATTAGAATAAATATAAAATTTATTGTATATAATGATAACATATAAATAATTCAATGTTTTTCCGTTTCATACATTAAAACTGTTATTATTTCTTTTCTAAATTTTCTTTCTTATCTAAACTCGGAAAAAAATATATGTTTTTTTAAAAATATAATTGATCTAGCAAAACGTAATTTAACCATTTCACTTATCTTTGTTGATGTAAACAAAACCAATATTAGATCTAAAATATGTTGAATTATAAGATTTTACTTTCTAGAAAATAATAAGAAAAACCAACATATTAATTAAGTTATTAAGTGATCACTAGTTACTTGATCTAAAGTACTCTTAGCAACTGATTGAAAGATCTGCATGTAACATATATAACTTGATCAAGTTTTTAAGGGTGTGTAGGGATTCACTTATATTTCGGTTTACAACATTTTAAAGACTCATCAACCAACTTTTTAACTTATGAGTATATCAACTTAAGCTTTTGATAAGCTCATAAATTTGAAAAATTAATTAGTTTATTAAATCCGAAAAAAACATAAAATCTCTCGGACATAAGTGCTTGGTAACCTATATTTTCTTCAAAAGACACACCAAGGAAGGATATACACATGAAAAAGCATGGAGACAAATGTTTATTCGGTAACGAATAATAAAAAAAATTATGGTAACAGACCGAACCTTGGTTCGGCCTTGTTCAAAGAGCTGGTTAACGACATCATAAATCGGAGGACCACCATGTCTCCAGTGAGTGTTGTGAGCTTCTTCATAAAGAAACGATCTATACTTCTCTGCACCCTTTTTTATTGCTTCTTCATCATCTATCTTTAAACCTTCCATCTTTACTTGTTGGTTTGATCAAAGCTGTACGTAGTTTGTATATCCAATTTTGAGATAGAGGAGGTGTGGTTTTATAGATATGATGGAAGTACAAGGGTAATATGGTAAATGCATTACTATTGTGATGTACAATAATTGATAAATTAAAGTGCGTACTACCTATACATGTTTAATAAATGTGTTATTTTTTATTATTAGAAAATCAAAGAAAATCCGAGGTTGTCTGTCGTTATGGTTTGCGTAATTGCATTTATGACCTTCTGAAACCTTTTCTTTTTCTCGTTACGAAACGGATCTCAGCGGAAGCCACGAATCGATCACGTGGTAAGTTTTTAACTTCTTATACCTCAATTCTCTAACCGTACAAGAAAAGATGTATATAGCTAGAAGCATTTATAATATGTTTTTTCATACTCACAAATATATAAATAAGGATACCATGTAGAAACATCTAAAATCGGTGTTTATAGAAGCATATATCTCATAGTTCTAAACTGCTCGTCTTGGCTCCACCAAGGCTTGAGACTTGGCAATGCCGTCACGTCCAAGGCTTAGGCGTAAGGCTTGACGTACGCTAAGGTCCAGCTTGACATGTCTTTACATGTTATAAGCCGTGCTTTTTTTGGCGTGTTAGATATACTGAACCAAATGAGCCGGATATATATATATATATATATATATATATATAGTTATTCAGTTATAAGGATGGTTTGATATACCGAAAACAAAGAAAAAATTGGTGAACTACCTTATAAATCTATAATTATGTGTTTTTTTATATTTGTTTGTATAAATTTTTATAAATAATTATTGTTTATATACAAAATTGTCGACTTAAGTTACGCCTTATGAAACACCATGACCTCACTATGGCTTCCAAAATTTGAGGTTTGACATTGGCGCCATGCCACGCCTCATGTATTTAGAACCTTAATTGATATATCCTATCAACTTTTAATACACAAAATATTTATAAGAATCATTAGCAATGTTAAGATGTTTGTAATTTTTTTGAAAGGCAAAGATAGTATAAAACAAATATAGAAATCGAGATAGGAAATAAGTAATTAACTAATTAATATAATTGAATCTTTCATTCAATTCATATGGTCGTGCCGTTTAGGTTCAGTAATGAACAAGAAAAGAAGTATTGATCATTTTTCTTTAAAAGAAACTAAGCAGTCGTTTATGACTTTCAACCTTCACCCCAACCTCATGATGCTCGATTCCTTTACCCGAAGGTGATGGTGAAAGTCAATGATTGTGATGGTAAAGATGCGATGGTGTAACACCATGAATCATAAGTTTATTATTTTATTATATTTGAAAGATGTTCTAAACATTTAAGATAAATAAGATTGTTAATAAATGAAATAGGCAATTATACAAAGTTGAAGGGACCAACGTGTTAGGTGCCTATAATAATTATATAAATAAATTAGTTTTGTTGTCAAAGATATAGTAAAAGGAACTTGATGGGCAATAATTGTCAATTATCCCGACTAAGTAAATATGAAAGGCTCACTTGCCTTTGAAAGTCAAAATTTGGGGTATATGGTTGAGGGAGGGAGGGAGGGAGGGAGGGAGGGAGGGAGGGAGGGAGGGAGGGAGAGAGAGAGAGGTCTATTTTGATCAATTAAGGTAAGATTCAAGTTGTTTTTACCAATCCAAATGTGGTATGTTGTTCTAACCTTTAGTATGTGTATTTTGGGGTTTTTAATAAGATTAGTGTTCTTGAAAGGTAATGATTGCAAATAAAGCTATACCGAATGGAAATGTTACTAATTTTAACCTTAATGTAATAATCTGATTCTAAGAGTTGGATGATGTTAGTTGGTTGTGTTTGATGAGTTAAATTGTTACGAGTTATCTAATTGATCAAAGGATGATTAATTCTTGTTAAAATTGTTGTTTGTAAGTGTTTTGGGATGTTATATGGTGAAAATAATCGCTAGAAGCACATGTATGAAGTTTCATTAGCAATTTGGACTGGAAATGCAGTGTTTATATCGAACATGTATGTTGTCTAAGCTAGACATAAGTGTGTGGACTGTGTCAGGCCCTAAGTGAGGAAGGGCATGCAAGAAGGCGAACCCGGTGCTTGTTTGAGTAGACAGGGGCGTGTCCTTGGGGACACGATCATGTGGGTTAAGGGTTTATCCAGTGAGAGTCACGACACGTGGTTGTGTGAGGGGAGCCGTGTGGGGTGGCAAGGCTGAGCCGTATCCATGTCTGAGGCCATGTCAGCCTCTTATAAAGAAACAAGATCTTTTCCAATTGGATTATAAAGAATCTTGTTGCTTCAATTCCAAAATTATCAAATGTTCTCAAGCAAACAATATGTAAAACTTATTCCAAACTTTCTATCTAGGGGTGTTGTTCGGTTATTTTTATTCGGTTTTCGGGTTATTCGAGTATTTCATTTTTGAAAAAACCATATAAGAATTCGGGCTACTTGTTAACCGGATCCAATTAAATATGAGTTATCCAATTAACCTACATATAACTGAATTACCTGACCAAAATTACTCGAATTGATTGTCATTCGGTAAGTTTATTCATATAAGAAACCAAACCATAATAAGTTGATTCGGCTTTAGGTCGGTTTAGGGTTCGGGTTGGTTTGGCAGTGGTCCTCGCCCCCTCGTTCTCTTCAGCGCCATCTCAAACATTTTTGAGGCCCGGGGAAAAACTAAAAAAGCCCCCCCCCCCTAAAGATACAAAAATATACAAAAACAAACTAAAAAAATATATAAACGATGAATAAGAAACTTATAGTTGTTTCGGTGTTCAAGTTCTTTATAAATTTATCCATTGACCCTATTTGAGATCGTTTTATGTTTTAAAATTTTTCTTTTTCTTTCATTTTTGACTATAGAATAAATGCATTTTGAAAAACATAATTTATTAATTAATTATAAAGTGATTTAGGTATTTAAGTAAACAAACCACTTAACTTGATATCAAATGATTCAGGTATTGAAGTAAACACACTAATTAACTTGATATCAAGTGATTCAACTATTCACATATACACACCAATTAAATTGATATCAAATGATTTAAGTAACCAGTTTAACTAATAAATTATTAAACTAATTAACTGATTAATAAGACTTTTAAGCTAATTTCAAGCATTTCAAGGTTTAAAGAAGTGACACCAACAAACTTGATAGTTGATATCAAGCGACTAAATTTCAAGTAAGTGATTTAAGATAACTAATTAACAAATGACTCAAGGAAGTAAGTGATTTCAAGTTTCTAAAACAAATTAATTAATGAAATCATCTATTGTGTTTAGGAAAGACCAAAGAATTCTGAATTGGATGAATTACAATTGTGGTTTGTTTTTGCGTTTCATCATTTGCAAAGAACGAAAGGACGAAAGGAGAACCAATCACCAACGATAAAACCAATCGTCTCTACTCTCTCCCCGACGTCTCAACTTCATAGCCAAAGCGTTTGCCGCGACATTGATTTCGCTTTTCTTTTTACCCCCTGGTTGCTATGCGTCCGAGATTTCAAACCGATTGCTATTTTATTTTTTAAGTATGCGTTTCAGATTTTGAGTCTAAGAAACTGATCCCTTTTCCCCAATCAGTGGGTATTTTTTAGCTCAGTAAACTAGGTTACATATACACATATATAAGATAAGATATAAATGTGGGACCCATCTAAGTTGTGGCCCTTAACGGTCCTGGTTCCTTTGCTATGACCTCAAAAACCCAAAATTTATCATCACAAACCCATTCAAGATCTACCTTCGACTTGTAGAGAGGTGAGAGGTGGTTTGAGATCAATCTGCACAAAGAGGATTTGGTGATTGGCGACAAAGCTGTTAGTTTAGGTGGCTATCAACGAGTCTAGGTGAAGGCGGTCAATAGGAGTGACGGAGGCAGATACGGACTGAGTAGAGAAAGATTTAGGTGAGGTGATGTTAATGTTTTAAAGAGTGTACAACCAGTGGTGAATACTAGATTGAAACAAAGAGCGGTCTAACATAGTTTATGGACGGGATAAGTTAGTCAGGAGGATTAAATAACGGGTCAAATGATTTTTAGTTAATATTCGAAGCATTGATAGTATGATATAAATCAAGAGAATTATAAATACCGACATAAAAAGTAAACATATATTTAAACAAATAGCATAAAGTTTTTGCAATTTACTCTGATAATATTCCATACCTGATCGTTGCTCCATATAGCTAGAAAGTGAACATAGGTCAACTTTCATATACTTTGAAAAAGTTTCCTGCTTATTGGCTTAAACAATTGTTTGTCAATATTTTTATCTCGGATATATCATTTAAACTAGATTGTAGATTCACCAATTCTTTCGATATATAATCTAATTTAACATAAACATTTAACATAGTTAATACAAAATTAACACAACATACCAATACACTGGTATCGATACAAATATAACAAAAATTACCATTCATCATAATCTAATAGAAAATTATAATTTTATAACCTAATCAAAATTGAAAATAAAAAAAGAATTAACTAATATACTTAACAATTTCTTTGAGCAAATTACTACACTTAAGTAGATCAAATGAATAAATAAAACACAGACGAGAAAAACGAAAGAGAATAAAATTTGAAATACAAAACATATAATAAAATATGATACTTACTTGGCTACTTGTCCTCTTTACTTGATGTATTGACATGACAATATAGGATTTGACCTTTAGCTTTTAGGATTGAGGACTTGAGATGATAAAATTATGTTTTTTCATTATTTTTTTCATATTTTTTCTTTTACCAATCTGGATCTGGGGTCCATTTTAAAATTTTAGAGTGTTCAAAAAATTATTTATATATACATATATAATAAAATTTTCTTTAAAGTGAGGTCCACACAACCCACTTGAATATATATACATTCTCCTCTGTGTACAACGAAAATAATTTCTGAGACGTGGAAGAAGGTGTAATAGTTTTTTGGATCAATATTATAATAAAGCATCGACCATATTCGTAATTTATTTCAGAGTAAATAATCATGTTAAAAAAGTTAACCGACTTCTTTACCTCGACTGTCAATTTTAGAGATGAAAAACATACAAAAAGTTGCAAAGCTTCTGAACTTATGTCAAGCAATAGTAAATGGTGAAGACTGCAGCCTAACATCAGCTCGTTCTTCATTATACTTTAGATCGTTTGTGTTGTTTGCTCTGCGCTACTACATCCATTACATATCGATTCAATTGATCGCCAAAAGTTTTAGTAGAAATGTCGAGGCAACATGGGATCATGCTTTTGTGCCCATTCTTTCTGCCAACGAGGTTCCTCTAAGAACTTAGCCATGGCTAATGAGAAGCTTTGTGGGTTTGGGTCACACAAGAAACCTGTCTCTCTATCTTTCATGGTTTCCACTAAGCCGACACTATTGCATGATATCGCGAGTCTATGGGCAGTCATTGCTTCCTGTGGAGCTATACCAAAATGTGTTCATCCTATCAATTACAATCACATTAATCCTCAGTTTCATAACCGATGAGCTGATCAATATATAAAGAACAAGTATTAAACCTTTAGTAGATTTAAAAGTTTTGGACCAGAAAACTTTTAGATGCTATCAACTCACACCAATCTGAATTCTTCTCCCAGGACTCACAGAGGAAAATGAGAACAAATTGAATATTGATATTTGGCCTTAAACAATTAGTTGAGATCGATAGCAAGATGGGCGTGGACGGGTAGGGTCATAATAAGTCAAGGTTGAAGGAAATCTTCTTTTGTACATGTTCAAACACGGGGACAGGGTTGTGTTGCCTTGCAAACACTTCTTATCCAGTTTTTTTAATGAAAATTTATAATAACGAATGTTAACAATAATCTAAATCTATCAATAAAAACTAAACGATTTAGGATGTTGAATCATGTATGATTAAAACTAGACGTAAAACGATTTCCTTCGAATTAAGCTGATTATCAATTCAACCCGGTTGAAATAGAACACATACACATTCATAATTGATACTTTGATAGGGCAGCAATCAGACAGAAGAGCGTTTCTTTCAGCAGTGGGACAAGATCTGATGCATTTGACCTGCTTAGACACACCTTTAATTTCTGCCAAGAATTTTAATTGTTCCAAGTACTCTATGTTCTCCCTTAAACGCTCATGAAATCCACCTGAAGATTAAGTAACTTCTAATTTTGTTGACGCAGCGGCCACATAAGCTGCCATGTCATCAATCAACCAGTTTCTGGTCACTGCATACATACAAAAGAAAATGTTGAATGTTTGTTACATGAGGAAAAGTTTTTTGAAGTACAATACTTAGACAATTGGGTCAAAGTTGGATACATTTAGTGCAGTTCTCCCATTAGAAAAGCTAGCAGCCAACTACCACCGGTAATTTAAGTTGATAGCACAAACTAAATATCAAAATGCAGCCACCCGAGTTCTACACCCACATGCCATATGAAATCAAAGTTACTCCAAGAGAGCAAATGGTCCAGCGCGTAGATGGCTAAATTCAACCACAGAGTTGATAGATAAAACAGACTAATCCCCTGGTGTTAATATGGCCTCATGTAAAAGAAGATTGCAAAAAATCTACAATTAAACTTACAAGATAAGCCAGAACATCATGCTAGTTGAAAATATCTCATTCCTAAATATACTGAATGCAACTTAATTATTATAATTGAAGGCAACTAAATATCCCATTCTGATGAACTGGATTCTGAGGTCAAAGGCACATCAGGAGACCCAACCATCACAAATGCTGATATTTCCGAATCAATATTATTTTTCCTTATAAAACGATTAAGTGGAAGAAAACTCAACCTGTAACTATGAAAATCCAAAGGAAGACCTTAAACCACAAACGTCTCAAAAGTAGAAAGATACCCAACCACATACACATACACATACACATACACAGAGCATATAGTTTGCTTGTAAGCATTTGGTTTGGTGAACTGATCCGCACTTCCTGCTGGGTAAAGCACTTCTGGTGTTATCCCCTGAGCATCAAGACAGTCAAATGTTGAAGCAAAAATGGATGCTGTAACAAGAATTAGATCTGCCATCCCTGTTGTTAACTTTTCCAAAAAGTGTATGGGTATATCTTTCTAATAAGATTCGTGTGTTTAGCCAGCAACAAATCGGGGAAATGGCAATATAAAACAACCTACATTGAATGCAAATCGATTGATAAAACATTTCATAACATGTAACGCAAGCATATATTCAAAATACGGTTCTGTAAAATCTTAGTAGACTTTCTGAGCTTCAAAATTGGAATAAAAATGGACACTTGATCAGCAATTACAGCATCAAAAGATAGCTACTTGAACAGCACACAGAGAGTAACAAACATGTAACGAAGATACGCGCATACTGCATGAAAACATTAAAAAGTATGTCTGGGAAGGAAAGATCCATAAGCTGTAAATGTAAATGTAATATTCAAAAGAACGCATGTGTTACATCTAAATGCAAGTAACTGTAGGTTATTTAAAAGTTTTTTTTTTTGAAAAATGACCAAATAAAATTTCTTACCAGCGAGGGTCTCCTTAAAACAGCAATTTTTATCATGGTGAGATGTGAACATCATGACCATGAGATGCAAGTTCCACCGCCGCATCAAGTCATCAAGTCTGTTAAAACCTTTCAGCTCCTCCTAAGCAATAGGAAAATAAAATGCAATTGTTATAACCATCTTTAACGACCTATATCTTATTTAATTTGTTCTAATATAAAATAACAAAATAACTAATGTTGAAACCAGGACCACAAACGAGTTGAGCCAAGTTCAAGCTCGGCTCGAGTACTTTAGTCTAAACTCGAGCACAACTTGATAGCTTGATAAGCTTTCATAATGGAGGCTCGACCTCGACTTGAAAAAATCGAATATTTATTCATAAACAATTTTTAAACAACCAAACTAATTCCAAATCTATAAAAAGTTATATTAAATAACAAAAATAGTTTTAATTATGTACAAACATTATAACAAAACTTGAACACAAGTCAAAAACGATTTTACATGAGTCTATCCTCAACAAATTTCATCAATAATAACACTTAACTATAAATTTATATATGTATATATATATACACACACATTTATATATTATATAAAGCTCGAAAAGCTCAATAAGTGCTCGATCCGAGCCCTTATAAGCTTGAATTCGGCTCGTTATATATTTCGAGCACATTTTTAGGGTTCAAGCTTGAACTCGATTAAAGATTGACTTGAAGGTGTCAAGCTTGAATTACTCGATAAAAGCTCGACTCGTTTGCGGCCCTAGCTAAAACGAATGAAAAACAAATTGGTGTTTTATGAAAAAGGTGCAGACTTGAAAATTTTGTTATGAAAAGTAAAAAGTAATGGGAAGTTTATGTGACGATCAAAAGTACAGGGACCAATATGTAAATCCATATATCGGATCACGATTCGGCCCTATCGCATCTAAACTTGAAGAATAGCTTTGCGAGGTTGCTTTCTAGGCCACGTGGAAGAGATCTATCGAAATGTCAACCGGAGAAGAGAACGGCCAAAAGATTTTCCGGCTGTTGTGTTTGGTCGGCGCCGGAAGTAATTCATCGGTTCCTTATAACTCATCTTCATCATAGTTTGTTGTAAGATCAGTAATTTGATTTCTAATCTTAAGTCAATTTAATCGAAACCTGATCAGATAATTGGTTGTATCAGTCCTTTGCACGGCGGCGATCAACAAGTGGAGAGGTATACGGAAGTCTGAATTGCGACATAAACAGCACCGGCGATTGTTAGAGCAACCGTCTGAAGCCGTTGATTAAAAACTCCAAATTTCGGTATGCTTCGATTTAGGGTTTCGTATGGATCGTCGGGGGTTTCCTTTTCCGTAATTAAATTATTTTTTACATAATTTCTTTCTTTTGTTTGAAATTAAAACTCGCTTCGCTTGGGACTCGTGTTGGTCGGATGATCGGATCTTGATTAAATAGTTCACAATGTTAATTCCTTGATTTTTGTTCTTCATCCTGTAAACAAATTCTTAATTGTTTATCTAGTCGGATCTTGATTCTCATGTCGAAGCTCTTTTGTAGTATTTTTTCTTGTTGTTAAAAAAAGATGATAATTAGTAATTTTAAGCTGGAGAGGATGAAATTTTGATAAGTTTCAGCAAAACTATGTACATATGAAGATTGCAGAAAACAATATCAAAAGAATTGAATGCATATTAATTGCAAGATCAGGATGACTGTTGGCAATGTTTATCTTAGAGCTCTTTTTTGTCCTCCACACCAATGGCAGCGAGTAAGGTATGGGAAGGGTATTAGTGATACTAGTTTCATAATTGATCATAAAACCATGTCATATATCTGGTCTTATTCTGTGAGGTATCCGGCTATTAAATAATTATCTGGTTTACAGGTATACCCATGAGTATCGGATATCCTAATTTAACAATCTTAATCGGTTAAACTCACTAATAAGGATTTTCATTCTTAAATCATTACATAAAAAGGAGATAAAATATTCTCATTCTTCATTTCTCTATTCACATACATTGATAGTTTCATGAGTTAAAACCCTTTTAAGTAAAATTTTACAATTGTAAAAATAAATTAATAAATAAAATCAACTATTAAAATTAATAACTAAAAGATACATATGACTAATTTTAAAGTTTTTGATGTCTTATATATTACTCACTTATTAACATCATATAAATGGCCAACTTTATAATTGGAAATAATATTGAAATAGAACTTTAAAATCATAATATGTTTGTAATAGAAATATAAATTGTTCAGGGTCGGATAAATGGAATGCAGGTATTGACTAAAACCATAACCGGCCCAAAACCCACAAAATATTTCAAAAGAAATCTCATACCTTTTTTCATAACAATTTACCCGTTCCAGAAGTTTTAGGGTCGGGATTACCCGTTAGGATCGGGTTTTTTAGTCATTCCTATAACTAAGTTAGTTGCTTAGGTTACAGAGTTCGTGTGTTTAGCCATTTAAACAAAATCTATATTAGTTGATGTTCATATGATCATATCAGTTAAAGTATTAAAACACTAAAATACCGAAAATACTATTTTAGGGGTGAGCATGAGTACCGAAAATACCGAACCGTACCGGTACCGAGTTAGAGCTTTCGGTCCGGTACTCGGTACTTGAAATATTGCTAAATCGGTATTCGGGACTAGTACCGAAAAAACAAGGTGAAATAGGTACCGGTACCGTAGTATGAATACTCGGTACGGTATTCGGTACCGTCTTTAAACCAAATTCGGTATTCGGTAAAACCGGTACCGATACCGGTCGGTACCGATTCCGGTACCATGCTCACCCCTAATATATATATAGGGGAGGGTTCATGCGAGAAGTGTTATTTTTGCGAAAAGTGCGATAAGCGATCCTAGCCATTTAATTTTGTTTTGATCTAATTATCTATGTTAATCATATTTTTAATTTTTTAAAATTTAAAGGAGCATAATAGTAAACCAATTGTTTCTCTTTCTAATTTATTTCTTTCTCCTAATCTCCTCTCTCCTAAATTTCAAATAAAAAACAAAAATAAATTTAAAATGAGTTACCAGTAACTTATCGATTTTACGTGTTCACTAATAAACACAGTAAAAAATTTATGAGTTTTTTAAAAGCCAAAAAATAATAAGTTTTAGTTCATCAATGAACATGTAATCATTTATCAATTAAAAACAAACTATAAACAACACCGTTCTATTAGGTTTTTCAATTTATTATCACTGTTATATATTGTAGGTTCACCGGTGAACATCTTATGTGTTTGATGCATAGGTTAGTTAAATTCATTTAATTTTACGTGTTCACTAGTGATATATTTGATTGGTTTCTCCCATTTTCATACTCACTTGTGGATCACGTTAACAAAAACAAGAATAAAATAATCAATGATAACCAAATAACATAGAATGTGCATTGCTGAACAATAAAAGAAACTGAAAAATATTCATTACTTACAATTTCATCCCATATAAAGAAACAAACGAAAAAAATAACAATTTATCCTTAAGTTTTCTCATTTGAACAACTAATTTATCATCTCAAAACAAAATATTAATATACATAGAAAAAAACTTGATTTTGATTCAATATATGTTCATAAGGAAACCATAGTATCATCATCTTTTGTTCACAGCAGATTCTAGGCCAATCAACCAAACAAACAAAATTTTCAACCCATACAGTATAACCCAATGCGTTGTAGTTCATTAATGAGCATTCTATTTAGTATAGGCATTGTGTACAAGAAAGAGAATACCTCAAAAATCAACTCACATATCACCTTCATTTTTATAGATTTGTAAATTAGAAAACATGGGCAGATTGAATCGGTATTTCTGCAACATCCAGTCAGTGTCATTCTCTACCCATTTAGTCAACATAGGTAGGCTTGTGTTGTGATTCACCGATGAAGGAGAACGGGCTATGGCCGACTGCAATTTGGTGAAGTACGGAACATGAATGGCGATGATGGCTTGTGTTGTGGTTCATCGACGAAAAAGAATAGGCTATGTCTGGTTGCAATATGGTGAAGCATGCAACATCAAGGGCGATGAGGGGTGGCGATTAGTAGCAGTGGCGGCGGCGGACCTCTTGGTATGAGTCTGAAATCGAATTTGACTATGAATCGATACGGGAATAGACGACAGCGCCATGTTTTCTCGAACTTCTCATCGTCGGCGACTGTCTTTTGGGGCCGGCCACCATGAGGGAGGATAGAGAGGGTAGATGAGATCTAGGGTTTATTGAAAAGGCATGGTATTCTCATATACACCGTAGAGAGAGGGGATATGTGAGGAAAGATGAGATATGTGTGTATAATGGTCTATAATGCCCTTTCTTGTTTTAACAAATTACTATTTATATATTTTTTAATTACAATATTGTCATAAATGCTCTTAACCATTGATTAAACAAATTGATGGTCAGAAATACTTCTCGGAAAAAATTTGCTTCTCGCATAAATCTCCCTCTCTCTATATATATATATATATGTGTGTGTGTGTGAGAGAGAGAGATGAAGTAAAAGGTAAATTATGGTAATTCATCCAAAACATTCAACCAAAAACTTGATGCACGCTTACTTTTCATCAAGAAAAGTTGCTTCACAACAAATTTTCATCCAAAAATATTCATTAACTACCATTTTAAACTCAATATACAATTGTAAAAATTTTTTGAATCGTGAATGAATAAAATTTATCATGTATAATTCTAAAATAATAAAATTTCAATTTATTAAGAAACTTGCATGAATCATTGGAGGACAATAGTTATTGATACACCGAGAAAATAACTAAAATCTACGTTTCTACACTGTGAACACTAAAAATGGATGAGCTACCCATTTTCAAAGTATTGATACACCGTAAAAAAACAACCTCTTCACAAAATCCCATGAGGCCATGATGCACTCTCAAGGACACGAAGCCCTAATCGTCAATACTGTGAGATTGTCGACGTATGGAAACTCGAAATAGGAAAAATCAACATTCTATTTTAGTGAAATGCAAAGCCCTAGATTGACGTCATAGGGTGTGGGACAACGATAAATTTGGTAGTCTTATGGTTCTTCCATACGTAATTCATGGTTAAGTAAATATATAAATATTAGAATACTACTATTAACAAGTATTTAATGTTGTTATATTACAAATAGTTCTCATACAAAAACAATTCTTGTTTAAATTTCTTTCTCTATATATATTGCTAAATTAAATTTCAGTGATGTTGATTGCAATAGCGATCACGACAATGCCAACCATGCTGAGCTCCTACCCGATCAACTCCGGGCACATTATACATTACTTCTACAAAATCATTTTACTCACCCTCCCTTTTGAAACCCACTAAGTTGTAACATATGAAATATATTAATTATTTTTTCAGGTCCTTTCTTTTGGATTCGACATTTGTTTTAATCATGTGATTAGGAAGATAAATACTATTCTACTAAATCTTCTTACTTACCCTCTTATTCATAGACAAAAACATTTGTCAAAATTAATTAAAAAATTAAAAAAAAGGATTAATAGATTTTACGTCTCTAAATTTAGTACACGTAGTATCGAGGATGAAACATGAGGCATATGCAATCTCATGGAGAATCATATGTAATGTATAAACTATAAACTCAATAGTTTGGTTATGATTAACAAAAGTTCACATGTGAGATACATAACATAAAAAAACAAGAAAATCAAAAGACGTGAAAACCAAACCCTGACTCGAACGTAATTGGTTGATATTTCGGAGGTAGGGACGCGTGGCCGTTAACGACTGACGCGTGTGGCTCTGCATGCATGCCTGCTCTTTGCAAATTGCCACCTCGCGTGAACACGCCCAACCATCCCAGCAAATTAACCCTCCCTCCATCTTCTTAATTACAGCCTACTAATTAACCCTAAAATGTGTTCTAATTTTCTTAATTAAGACACCAAACATGACCATAAACACCTAAAAATACACCGACCCGATTCTCCTTTAATTATTTTAAAATTAAAAAGAAATCATACTCTTAATTTTATCAAGGACCGCTTATCAAGGTTTTAAAACCCGGGTCGATCCGGTTGACCGGGCCACAAGACCCATCAATTTATACCTTTTTTTGGCATTTACGATCTGGAGCAACCCGGCCGGTTTAGCGGTTGAACCGGTCGAACTGGTCAAATTTAACCCTGGTTGACGCGGTTTTATATTACTTAATTTTTTATTATTTATTTTAATCCTAAAATTTGTTTTTGCAAAAAAATAATATGGTATTATAATCTTAGTTTATTATTAGTCTTTTCAATAAGGTTAATATTTTTTTATTTTTACATAAATTTAGGAAACTCAAATGGTTATATTCTTGTTAATGATGATGATAAAATTGAAAATGATGGTGAATTATTGAATTTCATATATTAAGTGATCGTGAGCTGATATGTTACTTTTTATTTTATTTTTTGCATTTTATATATATGTATAAACACATATACATATATAAAAAAAATAAAAATAAAAACTAAAAACCGGGTTGACCCGTGACCCGGTGTGAAGACCGAGTCAACTAAAAACCGGTTTTTAAAATGTTGCCGCTTATACAATACCCCATTTATGAGGATCCAATCCTTTTTTTAGTACTTATCAGTTCAAAATTAAATGGTAAAAAGAAATTATGAATAAATGGCAAATTAAGCATTTTATGAGTTGGATTAAGATGATGTTGAGAAATGAAGACACATTACAACAAAGATCAAATTAATTATCTCGGAATGCAAAAATGCGGCTGGTGGATAACCATTCGATCCGTTGGCGGTTACAAGTAAAAAAGTCATTTCTCAGCACGTTCGAGGTCATGATTTAAACCCCATCTGCGAATCCCAAAATGCAACTGCGCCGCCGCCACCAGAAACTCCACTGCCTGCTGCGGCGTCAGTAACTCCACCACCGCCTTCAACGTCCTTAGCCGCAGTTCATCTGCTTTCTCCACTATCTTCACCAGCCGTGCGATCTTCTTATCTAGATCCACACTCCCACCTATCAGCTCGCTTGCATCATCCTGCACCCAAAGAAACACACACTCACAGTTAATTTCACTAACTAATTATCAAGAACATTGCTGTGCCCAGATGGGTTGTGGATCTTGTGAAATTCTTATGATAATCTACCCAACAAACCATAATTTTTTAACAAACTGGAAAAACAAAGCAGGTGCATCATCCTACAAAACATACACTCAAAAGTTAATTTTATTAACTAATAATCAAGAACATTATGGTCCCCAGATGGGTTATAGATCTTGTGAAATTATTATGATAATTTACCAAACAAACAACAAAGTCTTATCAAAATTGTAAAATATATAGCAGGGCAAGTGCATGCCTGCCACTCCGACAGCTGATCGGTGATGGCGTTCTCTTGTTGGACAGTCTCACACTGTAACTCACTCACACGTGTGAACTGCGCCGGTGAGAGGTCACCGAGATCGCCGGTGCGGAGGCCATGGAGGATGTCAACGATGCGTGATTCAAAAAGGATGCTAGACTCGGTGTAGATAAGGTGGAAAGCGGTGGTGGGGCGCCATCCGGCGATCCAGTGGAGGGAGCGTTCGAGGGTGGTGGACCAGCGGGCGGCGAAGATAGAGAGGACGTCTTGGTTGGCGGCGAGTGACTTGACTCGGTAGTACTCGGAGAAGTGGAACATGACTTTGTTGACTAGTAGGGTGTGTTGGTGGTGATCGTCGGCGGTGGTTGGTGGACGGGGAGTTTTGGTGAGGTGGCGGATGTGGTGGTGGAGCTCATCGTACCATGTTTCATAGAATTTGTGGAAGTCCATGATAAGTAAAAAGGGTTTATTTATCAGATAAAAGGGGTCTTGGTTACGACAGTGTACATATATATGGCGGATTTCGTGGTGGAGCTGTTTCGTAGAATCTGCGCCGGCAGTCCGTAATTAATAAGTAAAAGTGTTTATTTTTTAACAACATGAAGAGACCTTGGCTATGAAGAAATATACACACGCGAAAAGTTTTGTCGAGAAACAATTTTAATGTGCGAATCAATTTAAATTATTTAATTATTTAAAAAAATCTTGGATTTATTTATTATTTTAATTTTAATATTTAATATATGAAAGGAATAAATCTTTAACACCAACAAATGCTACACCTTTGCTAACAAATGCTACGTACATACCCATCCCTTTTGTTGTTTTTAACCACACACTGAAACACACACACTTAAATGATACAATCCAGTCTTTCTTTCTCTAGAAATCATTTGCCGTAGATACCACCAGTGCCAATTGTTGCAAGCATCGCCGGTTGTTGGTAATCATACACGTATAGACTCGGTTACCAAAATTCACTTCACAAACCCTAACTTCTCAACCTTCCATCGTCGATCGATTTAAAGGAAAGAATGAGGTGGGAAATGGGAGTAAGCAAAAGCCCTAGCAAAGAATGAGTTCAAAGGATGAAAATGAAGAGCGAAGACACATAGGGATCTTTGAACTTCCTAGTGGCAGCTGGTACCGTATGAGTTCAAGACAATCCGGCATATATGCATGATGAACTCGATCTTCTCATTTGTTTTTGTGCTTGCTTGTGTTCTCATCGTTGTCTAAGGTATTATCCAGTTCGGTTTCTCTATAAGCAATCAATTTTTTTTCCTTTCTAAAACCCTAGTGTATATCTTTTGTTGTAAAAGCTAGTAAATATTCAATACATATTCAGAGTTTAATAATGTTCAATTGAAAGAAAATGTTGATCGTGAATGTGGATAGTTGTATAAAATCCTTACCGTGTTTGTTTGCGAGTTTTTATTTTGTATTTGGTTGTTAAGAACACGTAACCAATTGAAATTGATCGATTCATTTAAGAAAAATATATGTTTTACTAACTTATAATACTGCTTTAATAGTATCGTATCCTTATTGGATGAATTAATTTTACAAGTAAAAATATCTTCCATACAAAAAGAATGTGCTTGCAAGGAAATTATGATTTTGATAAGCTTTTCTAGAACCCGTTTCACCTTGTGGCGAATGTTGCACTTAACTTTCGTGATTCATAGGTGCGCTATTGCGATCGTGTGTTTAGTTTTGCGTTTTGAACCGATTATCTAATGTCTATATATCAAAGGGTTTGTAACCCAGCAGTATCAAGTATTGATAAAAGATGCTCATTCTCAATAGGTTAAGGATTCAAGTCTCCTGATAGACGAAGAAGTAGATTTAATGTGTGTCAGTTTTGTCATTCAAAACAATCTAATGTCGATATAAATAAATCACGTATCTTATTTATATTTTAATCTAATTCAAGTGACTTTTACTCCTATTTTACAAGATGATTTTTTACAAGAAAATGTCATTGTTGTTGGTCATTCTATTTAATTATTATTCTCACTAAATAGTCATGATTTGATGTAGCTTTACAAAAAGTGGTTTGAGATTGTTTATTCCGAACAAATTATTCTTGGTGGATTTCAAATTAAAAGTGAGCTCTAAGTTTGGAAATATTCATGTTAATCAATTGGGGGATGAGCTAAATTCAAACGAGTATGAAAGTAATGAATAAATTAATTTTTTACTGGACACGAAACACGATTTAAGCTAGACATGAAAAAGTGACAAAAACCCAACGTTCCAACACAAGCCGAAAACAGGTTGACATGGAAAAATCAGACTGGGTTCGAGCTGGTCTGCCCTGATTTTGACCCAAATTTGTTTCTTTAAACAAAATTTAAACCATTCTGATAATGTATTATTAATCATAAGTTCATAACTAACTTAAGGTTCATAATTGTAACACCGAAGAAAGGAAAAATAAGCAGGTTCATCTTAAACATTTTTGAAGCTCGTGCAAAATTAAAAATAGACTCCTAAAAAACAATAAAATATAAAAAACACTGAATAAAAACTTACAATTATTTAGGCTTTTAAATTTTTATAAATTTATCCATTGATCCTCTTTGAGATCATTTTAGGTTTTAAAATTCTTCTTTTTGCTTTCTTGTTTGACTACAAAATAAATGTATTTTGAAAAACATGATTTATTAATTAATTATAAAGTGATTCAAGTATTCAAGTAAGTAAACCGATTAACGTGATATCAAGGGATTCAACTATTCAAGTAAATACACCAATTAACTTGATATCAAGTGATTCAAGTAATTAGTTTAACTAATAAACTAAGTAACTATTAAACTAACTAACTGATTATCAAGACTATTTAGGTCATTTTCGAGTGTTTCAAGATTTCAATAAGTGACACCATCAAACGTGATAGTTGATATCAAGTGATTAAATTTCAAGTAATTGATTTAAAGTAACCAATTAAAACAAATTAATTAACTAATAATCAATAAGAGGAAAAGGAGAATCAATCACCAATGATGAGATCGATCGTTTCTACTTTCTCCTCGACTTTTAATTCATAGCCAAATAGTTTGCCGCACATTGATTTTGCTTTTCTTTTCCCCCCTATATGGTTGCTTTGGGTCCGAGATTTCAAAGCAAAGTGCTATTTTAATTTCTAAATATGTGTTTTAGATTTTGGGCCTATCATTGGATCTTTTTTTCTTATCTATTTATTTTGGCTCAATAAATTTGATTACATATACATACATATAAGAAACTATACTAACTATAGGCCCTATTTAACCATAGGCCATGAACGGTTACGCGGGTAGCCTCACGCTTAAGACAATGCTGAAAATAAGGCCCAACCTGAAACCATTGACGTGTATTGTGCCCCATTCGAAGAAATCAAATTTTCAAACGAAATCAAAACCACCGAGCACCGGTCTTCCTTTGCCGTCGCCGATCACCTTCATTTTCTGTTGGGGGAAAGGGTTTGTAGGAAGTAAGAATAACAATATAACTTGGATAATTTCGTGGATCGTGTAGAATACACTTTCCGTAATCTGTAATTCGACCCTATTGCCTGGGGTATCACGAATTCAAATATAGGATATTCCAAGAAACTCGATTTGAATTACAGGCTTGATTCAAATCTAAACACAGAATGCTTTGCTTTATCTCTCGTTTATTTTGAGACTATTTCGTCAGAATAATGACTTGTAAATTGTATTCTTTCGTATGTATATCGTATGTATACTTTCGCATATTTCGTATTCCGTCTTTTCGAATTTTTCTCTCGGTTTTGTGTGTCACGAAAACCAAGCCCGAATGGCCTTATATAGGCGAAATAATGGGCGGTTATTGGGCGGTTACAAGCCGGCGGCGGCGGCTCCAGGTGGCGGTTATTCGAATTTATTTATAAATAAATAAATATATAAATAATTTTTGCTACGGGGCGCTGCCCCTCGGACCCCGCTAGGGGCTCTGCCCCTTGGACCCCGCCAAGGGGCGATGAACCTTGGAACCCCTCCAGGGGCCAACCCCCGGACCCCCGTACCGTATCCCGATACTAAGTTAATTTATTCGAGCGTGCACTCCGCACCTCCAAACTCGAAATATAATCAAATTTAGAATCGGCTAGTCTCAAAAGTCAATCCCGATTATACTAAATGGCTTTGATGACACTAAAATCACCAACATTTTCTTCCCTAAGGTTGGGCATATAGCCCTTCCCAAATGAATTCGGGTTTCTTCGGGTTGGGTAGGTTCCTTCGGGAACACCCCTACCCCCATTTCGGGTTACCCTCTTTTTTTCCATTTTGACTTCGTGCACCCGAGGCTCCCGAAATTCTTTTCTTTTTTTTTTGTTTTGTAGAAAGATTTAAGAGATAGAAAATATTTAGGTTGTTTGAGTTGATTTAGGATGAGTGTTATTTGGGTTTTAAGTTTATTTTTATTCCAGCCTCTCGGTAAAAGTCTCCCATCTTTCTTTTTTTAAAAGCAAAACCATCGTTTCACCGTCTTCTTTTTGTGGTTGGTTTTTATATTGGGTAAAAATGATTTAGCAATAGTATGGATTGGAAAGTGTGAAGGTGCAAATTGAGTCACGGGGAATCGATACTAGCACGCATATTGATAGTCCATAACTCAATATAAAATTCTAGATTCTGCACCATAATAATAATAATTAGCTGTTGTTTTAATTATTATATTTTTAAATACGTTGATAGGAATAAAAAATAGTTAGGTTCTATGAGTATAAAAGTCATAATTGTTATATATAAATCATTTCTTTAAGTAAAAGGATAGAGTAGAATAAAATAGTAGGTGGGTATATTATTTTGTAGTAATATGACGATTTTTACATCTAATATGAGTTAGTTTATTTTTGACCCTGTGAAGGTTTGGAGCCGTAGAGTATATATGAACCACAAGTAATATTTACAAAAAGTAATGAAAACAATAATCTATAACCTACAAAAAATATTTAAAAGTTGTAGTATCTTTTTTTGTGTAGAATTCTAGTATTCAATAACCTTTGAATCCCCTGGAAAATGTCCTAGAGCCTAGGTTTGGACTCCTCCTCGCCACCCAAATGCAAGAGAATGGTTTTTTAAGGAGAAGGAAATAAAGTGGATGGAAAAAGACTGTGTGAGATCGCCCTGGATCGGATAGAAAAATGATCGAACCGGACCATGTTTTGAAATGAAATGGAAATAATATTCAAAATTCATATTAGAAGTTGGAAACAAATTAACAAGAAATTTGAAAAATTGAACACAAAAACCAAAAAAGCAATCATCGAACACATTTGCTCGAAATGGGCCGACACGAGACCCGACAAAAAAAGAATGACATAGACCGAGCACGATAGGAAAATAAATTGGTCAAAATCGAGTCGACACGAAACTGACACGAACATAAACAACACAAACCCGCTAACATGATCCGAATTACGAGGGTTGGTATTTCTACATCTTTGTAACTTTTATTCTTTACTCTTTTCAGTGTGCTACTAATTTTGATAATATTCATATTAAGTGGGTCCTAATTTTTACAATATTTAAGTAGTCATATGCTATTCCTATCTACATGGTACATCATCATTTATTGTTACTTATATATATATATCATTCATTCCTAGGTGATGTGTGCTATGATGTCACAGAGGCATAAATAATTTTGGTTAGTTTGTTGTTGTATTAAGTTTATGCAACATGCAGCCACTTTGTTTTTTTAATGGGATTCATTGTTTTGATCATGGTTGATTGGTTTAGTAATAATCTTCTTGTTCATATATATATATATATATATATATATATATATATATATATATATATATATATTTGGTAAAACAAGTAGGTCTTCACCAACTAATATATGGCTGACCGATTGAGATAGTTTCTTTAGTCTTTCAGTTACGTACTAACGGACACTACAAGAATTATAGCCTTTAGCTCTCAAGGGAACACCGTCGCACCTCACTCTGATCCGGAATTTTTTTCTATCCTCGGCTCTCCTAACCCGTATTCCCTCTCTCTCTCTCTATACTCTTTCTCTCTACCTCTCTTCTCTCATACTTTAGTTAATAAAATGGAACGATTAATGAGATGTAAAGATGAGTGTAGTGGAGTTATAAATACGTGAAGAAAGATGAAATAGAATGGTGATGTAGCAATAAAAATGGAGGGTAGCGAATAACCTTACATTTTTACTTTGGGTTTTTATTCTTACATCATAATTTAAGGATCAAAACACCCTAAGTTACATGAATTATTAATTTCAGAAAAAAATTGATGCTTTTGGGATTTCTGAGTTACATTCTTTCTTTCTAGTTTATTTACCTAATGAGTTCATGTATTTATTAAAGGGTTTACTTTTTTAAAATGTATTAAACTATACCCTAAATGTTAATATGTGTATTCATCTTTTAAAAATGCTATTGTGTGTATCAAACTTTCAAAAATGTGTTATTGTATGTATTAAACTTCTTATTGTATGTACTAAACTTATACTTTTTTTTGATTTTTTATATAATCAAAATATATATAATAACAACAAATTAAAAGTTTAATACACACAATAGCATTTTTGGAAGGTGGATTTCAACTAACTGCTTTTACAAAGTTTTCCATCTTTTTTCCTTCAAAATAATTGCATTTTTTTTATTTTGATAATAAAATCCAGTCACTCGTGCTATACTTGTAGCCTATGGTCTGAATTTTGGTAAGATTATACAATATACAAAATTTCAAGATTTGTGAAAATAGTCTTATGTTTTCTTGGCTAGTGTGATTAATTTTACATAAATTAGTCGTAATATAAAGACTACGTTTTAAAGTTAACTCAATTACGGAAAAAAAATTAATGGTATAAAATACGTCCATTTTAAGAAACTAGCATTGTACCCGCGTAATGCTGCGGAGCTGAATAGTTTTTGTTTTGTAATATGTCGCTTTTAAAAATATAATGATATGTTATTCCCAAAATTCAATGTCATCAAAAAAAATTCTTTAGCAACATGTCCCATTTTTTTCAATTTTTTTTATTTGCATAAACTATTTTATTAATTTTAAAAATAAAATCTAAAAAACATTAAAATAAGAAAAAAATCATATTTGTGAAATAAGGATAGAGAAGTTAATAAGATATTAGAAATTGTGTTGTTATGGGTGTATATTTATGTTTGTGTGAGAGTATATTTTAATTGATTAAAAAGTTAAAGTAAATTAGGAGAGAGATTGAAATGGTTAAAGATTGAGTGAATGAGATTAATTTAAATAAAATAAAAGGTCAAGATGTTGTTTTGATTGAATTTTAAGAAGTCTTAAAATTAAGGAGGAGAGAGAGTGTTAAATGCTTTATATAGTAGTATAGATATTTGTTTAGCAAGTATTATTATTTTTAGAGTTAACTGTATGGTGATCCTTAAAGTTTGTCGAAATTGTAGATCCAGTCACTCATGCTATACTTGTGCACAAGTGATATTAATTTTTCACCCAGATGTTGCAATGATAGTCCTTTAACCTAACTGGGGTCAAGTTTAACTATCAGTCAAAGTTCATTTTAGTATTTTCTCTTATTATCCTACTTAGCAAATAAGATTTCATTTTTTAACATGTTTATCTTGATACCAAACAAAGCTTCTACCTAACTCTTGTTATCGGACATGGGCACGTAGGTTTTTTTCACCCTTTTATAATTTTCTATTTAATCTTTAAAAATAACAAAAATCTTAAACTACTCTCTTATCCCTCTGCTTTCACTCGTCTCCTCGTTCTCAAGAAACTCTCTCCCTCACTTCTCCAACCTCCGCCCCCTAATTTTTTATTTGTGTTTGTAATATTTATAGCTTTTATACATATATCAATAAAAACTTCGTATTCACACAATTATCTTTTTCCCATTTATCATGTGAACCAAAGAAATCTTCATACAAACACATAAAAACCACAAACTTGGATATATATATATATATATATATATATATATACATATATAGTAGGTATATAAACAAGTGAAGTCAAGTCAAGACTAGACATAAGTCGTGTCTAGAATTCTATATCAAACTTAAACTTTGTCCAAAAGCTTTTGTAAATTTAAATGATTTTTGCTAAAGAAACTTATGTTTTTATATTTATTAAATTTTGCATCATATTAGATTTTATTAATTTTCTTTTCTTGTTTAATTATTGTATATTATTTTTTGTTGAGTAAAACTTTTTAATTATCAATCTATATATACGTTTCTTAATTTAATACAAAACAATTTAAAAAAAAATACTATAAAAGAAAGATACAAATAAAAGATAAAGAAAACATAAAATAATATTACATAATGTTTTTTTTGAACGGCAAGAAAAGAGCACACTAGGAGGGAGCTTCGGCTTGGCCATCACCCCCACCTAGAGAACTCAGGAAAATATATAAATATAAATAAAAAACTCTAGCAAGATTTTTTTTAACATCGAAGTTATGTTAGTATGTTAGTGGGCTGGGTCCGCAGTGACATCCATATAGGGCAGTATGCGAGCCCCAAGCCACGCGCCAAGTTAGTAATTAAACGTCTTTGCCTGGGTTTGAACCCAGGACCTCCAAGGAAGGTTTTGCCTTCCACCTCCCTCTTAACCACTAGGCCAAGAGATCAAGCAAAAACAGAATAAAAAAAGTAATGATTACATAATGTAATGTAATAATTAGATTATAAAGTAATAATTAGATTATATAATAAAATAGAAATGATTACTTTATAATTAGATAATAGAGGTGGATGTTTAAAAAGTTAGCTAAGTATAGATTAAGATATTTGTAACAACACCCTTTTACTTTTAGATTTAAAAACCATACATTTAATGAGACAATATCCATTTATTAGCTACATGTGTATTAATAATACTTTCCATTGATATAGGTCGTAACACTACAAAAATTATAGTATTCATCTGTATTTTTTACCCTTTTTAAGAAAGTGTGTAATATTTTGTGAAGTTACTCTCATTTATTAACATTTACAATATGAGTGCATTTTTTAGCATAAAGAAATATATGAATATATGATATCATAATAATGTTCGCTTTTATAATTGTAGAGAAAAATATTATTTACACTTTTATGTGCATACAAAATAAAAATTATATACACTTAAATGTGTAAAGAGTAATTTTCCGCTTCGAATTTCTTTGAACGCCTCTTGAATGGAGAAGCACGAAGAAATTTGATGTGAAAAATTGATCTCTGCACTTAATTTAAGTGTAGACAATATTAATTTCTTTTGTATTTACAAGTGTGAGCATGTTTTTCTACTATTATAAATACAAACATTGTTAGATCATGGTGCTTAAAAATGTAGCCATCTTGTACAAATATATTAGGGAGAACAAGTTAACTAATTCTATACAATGTATATGATAAGATGCGAGAAAAACAAACCTTTTGTACTGCAACCTATTTATTTACCATTAATTACTCTTTCACTTTGTGATATTATTATATATAAAAATAACAAATTTAGCAAACTAAAAAAAATAATAAATAACTATACGATAATCTTCTAATATAAATAAATATAAGACTAGCTTACATCAAATTATTAAACAATTCAAACTTTTTATTACATAAATTTAATTACTCAATATTGATTATCCATTTAATCAAAATTGAAATTCCATTTTTAACTTTTCTTGGTCAAACTAAGTCAAAGTTATTAAAGAAATTCACAAACGTCCTTCTTAAATATTAAAATAATTTGTCTGTCATAAATACAAATATTATATTTACCCTTTGTAACATTTTAAAATATTATATTTAACCAACTTTTTAATTTTATCATTTTAAAATATTTTTAATCATTTTAAATTCTTTATAATTATAACCAATAAAGACTTAATATCATTGTCTAATTGTAACAATAATGATCAATGACTTATACAAGAAATACAATATTGTCTCTTCGTATCAATGGCTTATATAATATTGTCTAATTTAAATAATAAACAAAAAAATTAGGGATAAATAATAAAAGATAATAGTTATTGATAAAATTAGTAATTATGGTAAGGATAATATATCGAAAACAACATTCTACATGTTCATATGATTTTCTAAAATTTATTTTAGTGTATTATTACAAACAAATTCTTAAATTGTATTGGTATAAACAAATTTCATACTTTCATATTATTATAAATTATTAAATATTACAATCCATAAAAACATAATATCCAATTTTACACCTATTTTATAAAAGCAGATTTTATTAATATAGCAAAAAAGGAAAAAAATAAAAGAATAAACTTACTGCTTCTTTTTTGTTTGTACTTGCTACATTCAAAGTTTTCTCACAAAACCCCTCGTATCATCAAAACCCTAACCTCACTCAAAAACTCAATATCCACCCTCCCTCACTACCGTCGCCGCTGCCAGCATCCGCCACTAGGGTCTCGTTGCCGACGGCCTCCACTACCAGGGGTATCGTCTTCGTCTGCCTCCACCACCAAAAGTTTCATCGTCACCTGCCTCCATCACAAGGAATCTCGTCGCCGCCAACCTCCTCTGGTAGAAATCCCGTCGTTGTTGCCTCCACCCTCCCTGTTTCTCGCACTACCGCTAATCTAGTCTCCGTCGGCCTCTACCAACAAAGATCTGTCGCCATCAACCTCCACCAATAGAAATCTCATCGTCACTGGCCTCTACCAACATAGATCTCGTCATTGCCTTCCTCCATCAGCGTCGACCTCTTGGATTTGTGTGTTTGATATTGAAAGACTTGTCAAGTCTCCACCTATTTTTGCTGACTTTAAGAAGAAATTTCATCGGTTTTGGATTTTGGGTAGCTTTTCCACTTTGTGTTAAAACCTCTAGTCAAGCACCGACATGCCAACAACAAACTCAAAAACTTCACCGATATGAAATCCTACTCAATGTTGGGTTGTTGAATCCGATTTTGTACTTTTGTCCCATAGGTTGCATTCATACGTTGCAAACTTTAATGTTATGGCATAATATTAGTTTGGCTTGTCTGGTGTTTCTTCTTTGACGTTGATAGTTACCTATATTTACAGACGGTGGTTTTGTTTTGTGATTTTTAAACTGTCGGTGGTCGTGGTTCATAACTTTTTTGAAGACTAATTTACACGGTTTCTTTAGTTTGTAATAATTCAGGAAGTAGTGGATATACTCTAAAACAATTTTGGGAAGTTACAAAGCAGTTATGTGATCCTACGGATGAGATGCAATATAAGATTGATCTAATGGTCTTGTAAAATACAGACTTTATGCGGTTCAGATTTAAAGTTAAATTTGACGGTTACACTCACCGACAACCATATATATATATATATATAATTATAGCATGGTGAAAATACATTAGGGTTAAATCTTCCATTGGTGGGGGTTGGAGAGTTTAATTATCGACAATTAACAACTTGATCCAAGATAGCAAGTCGACGTGAAGAATCTAACTAGTAGACGAAAGGTGGCAAGTGACTGTTTGTGCTATGCTCTACCTCATTTGGAAACACAAAAACAACATACTTTTCAAATATAACAAATAGAATTTGTTTGACTTGGTCTACAAATCCCAATGTAAAATACACCGGTTAATAGTGAACCACCGTTCAAAAACAACACTAGGCTAGACTCAATGGTTGTCAAACCCAAATATAGCTTGAAGGCGATCGAACACCATCACGGAAACGGTTCAAAGTTTAGCTTTTAGATTGACAGATAGATCTTATATGGATCGAAGTGGTATATTTTAATTGGTAGTGGTCGTAGATACAAGAATAACTTATTTTATTGAGGGTGTGTTTGTTTTAACTTATTATGAGCTTATTTTTCATAAGTATGTTTTTTCTAGCTTATTTTTTATAAATTTGACTTATTTTTTATTTTAAATCATAATAAGCTCGTAAATTAAAAAATAAGAAGAAAATAAATTTATTAAAAATAAACCTACCGTAAGCTTAGCAAAGCTCACAAACGTACACAAGTTGCTTTAGGTTGTAATGTTAATTCTGGCTGCGGTAATAATAAGTTGCTCAAAATAATATTTTAAGGGAATATCACGGATTTCTTTCAAGATATAATATGATATAACCAACCATTCAAGTTTCTTTTCTTTTCTGGACACACTTTAACAGGAATAATAATAATAATAATAATAATAATAATAATAACATTATTATTATTATACTCTAATAAAATATAAAATAATTAAAAATATGTGAAGGCGTTTGAATGTGAGAACCCGTCCGTCAAAATCGATCTGCTGACGGACACGTAAGCACAAGTCTCACCGCAATTCTCTCACTTTGCTCCCTTCTGAATCCACCCTCACTCACTCTCTCTCTCTCATCACCACATTTTCTTTCTCTCTCTCTACACGATGTCGTTGCGCCGGTCGTTTCAATCACGACGAAGCAACAGTCGTTCGAATTTGCTTAAGGATTTGAGAAGCCTATCAAAACCGCCCGAAATCAACATTGCTACTCTTTGTGAACCGGACGGCGGCGAGAATGGAGGTGGCTATTGGTCTAGTATGTTACCGGAGCTCTTAGGAGAGATAATCAAGCGAGTGGAATCGAAGGATGACTGCTGGCCGCTCCGCCGAAACCTGGTGGCTTGTGGTTGTGTGTGTAAAAGGTGGAGAGAGGTTACGAGAGAGATCGTAAAGCCTCCACTTCGCAGTGGGAAGATTACATTTCCTTCTTGCCTCAAGCAGGTACGATTTGATTCTATATGATTTGTTAATCGATTTTCATGATTTCCTCATTTTAATGTCGTTGATTCAGACTTAAATAAGTTACAGGAGTTTGTTTTTCCCTAATTTTGCTGTAGGAATGTTTTAGATTATTTTGTATGGTTAGAATATCATCCGGTTTTGTGACGGAAAGCTTTTGACTCATAACAGAAGTCAATTAGATGTAGTCGAAATTATTAAGAGCATATTCTGATAGATGCTTGCCTCTGTTCATGGTTGAAAATTTTGACTAGGTCTTATTTTAAAGTTATCTCTAATAACTAATAACCATTTTGTTCAATATTCTTCAGGTCATCCTTGAATTTGTAGTAGTACTTTAGTGAGGATGTCACTTAACTACTTTGTATCTTATTTCTGCAAATTATTGCTGACTAAGTTTTATAAAGAAAGTAACCAAATTTTGTTTTGGAAAGTAAAATGCTCCATGTCGCTTAACCTTACACAATTTAATAGTCAAAAGCCAGTCTTTTTAGGGTGTATGGCATTGCCTTCTGAAAGCTTATATGATTATTGTCTTAAGTT
The DNA here is from genome assembly GCA_038502395.1 of Dittrichia graveolens. Taxonomy (NCBI): domain Eukaryota; kingdom Viridiplantae; phylum Streptophyta; class Magnoliopsida; order Asterales; family Asteraceae; genus Dittrichia; species Dittrichia graveolens. The sequence goes on along the minus strand of JARJIL010000005.1, from coordinate 82,782,802 downwards.
GCAAATATCGGTTTCTAGTATTGCAGTATAGTGATACTGATTCTAATTATTAAGTTATTTGATTATTTGCGGCCAATTAGTCAATTTAGGAGTAGCTGCACAAAACTGATAATGATACTCTTATTATTTAGGGGTTACTTTTACATGTAAATTTTAAATGATTAGAATTTGCCAAACACTCAACAATTGATTTCTGTAATAGCAGAAGCACATCTAAACACCAGCTATTGCGTCCTGTTTTGCTAGAACGGATTGATTATCTTATCATGACATTTGGAATCCACTAATTCTCTTTCTTCATCTAATCATCTCATCTCTTGATTTTGACAGTTGACACCTATCTTGATCTTGTGAGTAGGAATACAAAGTAGGAGGATATAGAACCTCTCTTCCATATCACGAAATCACTTTTAAACACAGTGCGAACACCCACTTTATCAAAATTGTGCATTCCAAGAATAAGTAGGGATCAGTTTTAGAGAAGAATACCTATGAACTTCTCAATGATTAATTCTATTTCTGATTGAAAGTGTACAATGAAAGTTACTCACATACCATGCTGTATCTATCTTTTTAGCAAACTGTATTCTTTTGCTTACTGAACCAGGAGATTTTGGAGTACATCATTTCAAAGTTTTAATAGGTTTTCGAATTAATCAATGTTGTTAATGGATGTACAAGCCTAGAGTCTTAAGATGGATGCTTGATTGCCTAACAAATTTCATATTCTTTGCAGCCTGGTCCACGTGATTCTCCTATTCAATGCCTTATTAAAAGAAACAAGAAGAATTCGGTGTTTTACCTTTATCTTGCTGCTAGCCCATGTAAGTATGCATATTGCTTAAGCATCTTCTTTGATGGTACATGTAGATGCAGAGATGCGAGAAGGTAAACAGTTTCAAGTTTGATCTAGGATTTATATCTCTACATGAAATGAAAGACAAACATAAACACGAGATTAGAAGTTTGCAATTTGGATATAATGTTGTTTATTGACTCCATATCTTGCTCAACTTATTTTACTTAAAATGCAAGCTCATCAACATGAGAATTTTCGTAGTAAAGGATATTTATTATTTTCTTCCCCACAACCGCCTTTATAAAGTAGGCATGAGTGTTAGGATCAAGGCGCTTACCGCTAGGCCAAAAGGAATTCCCGTTGGTCAAGGCACTACCTATTTCTTATATATTGAGTAGCCTAGCCGTCCATGGGTTCTATTTTTACAGGGTAGCTTTAGCGGATTTGTTGGCAATCCAATATCCAACATTCAACATATGCCGCAAATGCTTTTAGCCCATACTTAGCAATTTTCGCACATGGCAAGGGTCGAACCCATAACCTGGCTCTGATACCAATTGTTAGGAACAAGGCGCTTACCGCTAGGCCAAAAGGAATTCTTGGTGGTCGAGGCGCTACCTCTTTCTTATATATTGAGTAGCCTAGCCGCCCATGAGTTCTATTTTTACAGGGTAGCTTTAGCGGTTATGTTGTCAATCCAGTATCCAACAATGAGTTTTTGTAGAGGAAATTCAATTCCTTTTTCTTGTGTTCCTTGAACAATCTTACATTTAAAATCACATATGTTTCTTTTCCTTTGGCATCACAACTTAAATAAGTAATTTTCGCAATTGTGAATGCTAATCCTGCATACTGGCATGAGGAGTAGCCAAATTGGCTTGGATTCATTAGCCAGAACAAAGAATTTTAACTCCCAGGCGGCAGATTAAAAGATTTCAGCTTGGACTATCGGGAGTTATCGAGATATTTTTTGGAAAATAGGTTCTTTGTTGAGACATCAGACTAATAGCACTGTGATAAATATGAGCCTGTCACACTCTTTGGTTTGCTGTTCATGATGTTAATGTTGTTAGATATTGATTTTTTAAGTGCTTATCGAAATCTTAATAATCTGGATTCTGTTTCTGGCAGCATTTACAACCAAGGGTAAATTTCTCTTGGCAGCACGGAGATATAGACATGGTGCTCACATGGAGTACATAATATCACTTGATCCAGACGATTCATCTCAAGGAAGCAATTCCTATGTAGGTAAATTATGGTAAGTCTTTTTGTATTTTTAACCAAGCTTAACTTAGTACTCAGTCTATCTAGCTACAAATAATTTCTATAAACCCAATCATGCAGATCCTGCTACCCTCATTATGTAATTTTCCTCCTTTGTGGATATGGTAAATCCGTAAATAAGTTATATATGCATATCACTAGCATATCACTCTCTCTTTGACAACACAAATAGATTAATTAAGAAAAGCTCAATAACAAAGTGGTCACTCATGGATGGAATGTCTACAAAATCAATTGACTAAAATTGGTCAGAGGTGTATGATAATGTTTCCAATTGACTAAAATTGGTCAGAGGTGTATGATAATGTTTCCAATTGACTAAAATTGGTCAGAGGTGTATCCGTGTATAATAATGTATGTTGACAATTGACTAAAATTGGTCAGAGTTGTATGATTCCAGCTTTGGGATATATGTTGGCCAATTAATGGTTCGTTTTAGTAACATTCATATATTCCCCCTTCAGTTATGGTGGAATATTCAAAGCAATATAAAGTTAAAATTTAAGTATGTCCTTATTTTGTAGGGTCAATAATGGTTTAACCATCAAAGTTTTAGTTTAGTTTCGGTTTAATCATCAAAGTTTTTTTTTAAATGGTTTTACCATAAAGTTTGAATTTGTTAGAATTTTATGCTCAATGTTACACCTTCTTTTTGGTTTAAACCTTAAAGATTTTTTCCAAACGATTTAACCCTAAAATTTTTATTAAAAAATGGTTTAACCCTCAATGTTTGTTAAGTTTTTTTTAATAAAACTAAAATGCATAATCAAGCAGAGAGGGTAAAATCGAAAACCATACAAAACTTAAGTGATTAATCAGTTTTTTTAACAAAACTTCAAGGTTTAAACCATTTGAAAAAAACTGAGGTTTAAATCACAAAAAATTTAAAACTTTATTGTAAAATCGTTTAGAAAAAAACTTTGATGGTTAAACTGAAATTGAATGAAAACTTTGATGATTAAACCATTATTGACCCTATTTTGTATTATGCCACTTATGAAGTATGTTTACAGTTTTCTTATTTTATTGGTTTGCTTTTGGACCTATATCTTTCGCTAGTTGTCAAAGGCTCAAGGTGCATTTGAAGCACAAAGGGGTCTAGAAAACCGTTTGTTAATTTTGACTATAAGTAGGATTGAATTGAAGAAATATTCAAGTGCATTTTGACTAATGATCAAAGAGAAAGGTAAGAATATTAGGATTATGAAGTCCGTAGGAGATAAGGTCAGATTAAAAAAAAGAAGAAATCACAAAATCGCAGTTATGAACGAAGCACCCTTTTTCTGCTACCATGCTTCTGCTCCTCAGACTCTCTTCTAACAACTCCCCCCCCCCCCCCCCCCCCCCCCCCCACCCACGGCCCACCACCCAAAAAAAAAAAAACTCTCTCTCTCTCACACACACACACACACACATATAGAGCCACCCTTCACAACCTTAAACTAAAGACGAATTCTGTGAGTTATTTAGAAATTCAAGTTTGTTCGTTTTTCATTTCCTCTTATGGTCCAAAGATGCATGCTCTCTCCTGCGCCTTCTTTCTCTGATTCTAATTTATTTGCATGACATAAACCTGCAGTTCAGATTTCCTTGGCACAAAATTCACAATATACGACAGCCAGCCTCCACACGATGGTGCAAAACCTGCAAGCAGCAGATCTGGACGTCGATTCGCAAGCAAACAAATAAGCCCACAAGTTCCTGCAGGCAATTTTGAGATCGGAGAGGTGTCATACAAGTTCAACATCTTGAAATCAAGAGGTCCAAGAAGAATGGTATGTTCATTACAATGCACATCCCTAGATGAAACCAACAAACCCCAAGAACCACCTGTGTTAGCAAGGTCAGAATCTGCTGCTTGTGGTCAAAGTCAAAGTGAAAGTCAAACCATTTTGAGAAACAAAGCTCCAAGATGGCACGAACACTTGCAGTGCTGGTGCTTGAATTTTCATGGTCGGGTGACAGTTGCATCAGTGAAGAATTTCCAGTTAGTGGCAACAGTGGATCAAAGCCAGCCTGGAGGAAAAGGTGATGGAGAAACGGTTTTGCTCCAGTTTGGAAAAGTTGGCGATGATGTGTTTACCATGGACTACAGGCAGCCACTGTCAGCTTTTTATGCATTTGCCATTTGCCTTACTAGTTTTGGGACAAAGCTTGCTTGCGAGTGAAGGTACGCTACTTTTGTCTTATGGCTATGTTGTGTTAAACATAAGAAACAACCCTCTTTGCTACATCTTTCAAATATGAATTTTAGGGTATGGATGTCTGCTACTTTTGGAAGCTCTGATGTATATATGAACGAAAACACACTGTGAACATGTAAACTTTGTTTGTCTGTTATCAAAATTTTAATTCTAACCAGGTATGGATATGTAGAATTTTCACTAACCACCAAATTTGCACAGTAGCAGATATTTTACTGTTATTGTATGTATATTATGTTGGGGAAATGATATGTGTAGTTAACTATATCTAAGATAGGTGCAGTTACACTCACATACCACTTAAACAAAGAGTGTTTCAGTTTTTTTAAGTGTCTAAATGATTTAAGTGGTATGTGAGTGTACTGTACTGATCATTTCCCCTATTATGTTTGTTATTATTTATAACTACAGAAATGAAACCTCTAGAACGAGACAAAGCACACACCCATCCATAAAAGAGTATCCATCCTTCGGTGAAGGTGGTGTGTGGGGATCCACAACGGGGCCTGATACATCCTTCAGTGAAGGTAGTGTGCGGGGGATCCACAATGGGGCCTGATACTTGGCACAGAATGTCAGATCCTTAGAGAAACGACATACCATTGTTTCGTAGCTACATTCACATTAAAGGTCTCATTTGTTATACATAAACCTAATTGAAAATACGGGTGTAATCGAGCTGAAATAACTCGTGAGTTAGCGAAAACCGGCTCGAAAAATACTCAAAATCGGCTACGTTTAAGTTGATCCGAGCCCAGACTCGAGCTGCTTGAGTAGGCTATCAAATCGTGCTCGAGTAATAAAGTACTCGGCTCATAAAGCTTATGAGTCTTATCGAACTTGTGCCTTTTTCATTTCTACTATTTTTATATGTATATGTACATAGTTGTCATAAACTAGACTCAAGTCGATCTCAAAAGTATTAAGTTGAGCTTTAAAAGTACCGAGTCGAGCAATAGTAAACTAATCATTGCAATGGATTTGATCCGAGTTCGATAGTGTCGATTAGCTCATCGAGCTTGAGCTCAAACTTGAAAATAAAAGCTCGATCGAGCTCAAATCCAGTTTCAAGCTTTGAGTTCTCTAACGAGGTGTCATTTGCCACGCGCGGCGTGTTTGAATATTCAATTTTTATGTCAAAATAATTTGTTATATGATTTTATTAAATTTGATGCCCTCATCTTCTTCTCAATATTCCCTGATTCGTCTTCAATTCATTCAGTCAAGTTAAAGAATTACCAAACATCCATAAGCTTCAAGCTTTCCTCGTGCATGGTAATGCTGCCTAAAAGGAAGTTGAAGATATAAAAGAGGAATTATTTAAAAAATAAAATATTTTATTTTGTTAGGTTTCAAGGTGAGAAGTTTTTTTTATTTGTGTAAGAAATTCCGACTTTTCAATTTCAAACTTATAAATTATTAATATAGTCAGCTAAAATAACAAATAAATTATGATTAGAAATAAATGACACGGGAAAATCAAAATCAAAACAGAACACTCCTTTTCAAGGTGGATTTCGAAAAAGCATATGGTCTCCTAAATTGGAGATTCTTGGACTCGATTTTAGAACAAATGTGCTTTGGAGAAAAATGGTGAAAGTGAATTAATGGGTGCTTAAAATCAGCTAGGGCCTCGGTATTAGTGAAAGGATCTCCCACAACAGAGTTCTCCTTTTCTCGTGGGGTGAGACAAGGAGATCCCCTTTCACCCTTTTTGTTCATTATAGCAATGGAGGCACTACATGTATCGATGGTGGAGACGGTCAACAAAGGATACTTTCAAGCTGTTATTCTTTCTAACAATGGTCCGGTTTTATCCCTTTTGCTTTTTGCAGATGATGTAATGTTTGTGGAAAAGTGGTCTCAAACAAATGTTATAAGTCTTACAAGAATCCTTAGATGTTATCACATTGCATCAGGATTGATGGTAAACTTCTTGAAAAGTAAAGTATATGGGTTGGGTGTGCATGAAGTTGAAGTAAATAATTTCTCATCTTTCTTGAAATGTGAAAGTGTCAAATTGTCATTTACCTATCTTGGCATTACAGTAGGTGCAAATATGGGGATTGTGAAACATTGGAAACCGGTACTTGATAGAATTGGAGAAAGACTTAACAACTGGAAAGCAAAAAATCTCTCTTTTGGTGGGTGGGTTACACTTTGCAAGTTCGTGTTAGAAAGTATACCCTTATACTTTCTATCTTTATTTAAAGCCCCTATTAAAGTTATTGATTCCATTGAAGCAATACGGAGGAAGTTCATTTAGGGACTCATGGAACAAGGGAAATCTAAGATTTGTTGGGTCAATTGACAGAAAACAATTGCACCTAAAAATCTAGGTAGTTTGGGTATAGGATCCTTAAAAAGGGCTAACATTGCTTTACTAGTTAAATGTGGCGGAGAATAAAGATGGAGCCAGAAGCATTATGTGTCAAAGTCATCAAAGCAATTCATGGAAAAGATGGTAGAGACTCATCCTCACTTGCTAACATTTAAAGTCCAGGTGTGTGGCTAAAAATTACAAAAACAAGAGCTTCTCTCATAAAACTGAATCTGAACTTGGATGAGTTGTTTACTAGATCAGTTGGTAATGGAAATGACATACAATTTTGGACTGATTGTTTGTTGTGTTCTACATCTCTTAAAAGCCTTTTTCTAGATCTTTTTGAACTAGAAAGTAATAAAGCTTACTCCTTGGTGGATAGTTTCTCTCAAAGACAGGATGATTTAGGAGTATGGAATTGGTCTTGGACCAATGATCTGGGTGCAACAAGTCTGGTTAGTCAATTAAAAGAAATGGAGGACCTAATTAAACTCACATCCTTAAACAATAACAAGTATGGTTGGAGATGGAAGCGGGATAGTAGCGGTGTTTTCACAGTGAAATCCCTAAGGATGATCATTGATCAACTATCCAACTCACCATTTTCAGGTTTAAAGTTATGGAGCAAGTGGATTCCTACCCGTGTCAATTGTTTTATTTGGAGGTTGTTGCAAGAAAGAATCCCTACAAGACTGAACTTGAGTTCTCGTGGAATAAACCTTTCATCATCTGTGTGTCCATTGTGCGAAGAGGAAGCCGAAACGATTGAGCATTTATTTTCCCTATGCCAAAAGGTGAAGCCAATTTGGGAGTGGTTCTCAAAATGGTGTGATATTACTGTTAGGTGGATTATGTAGACCAAAGGAAAAATGAGAAGGCAAGAAAGTTTATGATGGCTGCTTTAGGTTGTATACTATGGTCAATATAGAAAGCACGTAACGAGGTAACGTTTAACAGAAAATTATTTTCTGCTCCAATGGTAATGGATGAAGTACATGCTTTCTTATTTACGTGGATTAAATTTAGAGCAAAACGTAGATTGTTATCTTGATAATTGTGGAGATGTGATCCTATGTATCTATTATAATCCTTATGTATCAATACTTGCTAGCACCTTGCTGAATTATTAAAAAAGTAATAAATTATTTTGGATCTCTAGCCGAAGTGATGACAATGCCGAAGCTTCTCGGCTAGTTATCCTTTTTTGCTGTAAAAAAAAAGAATCATTGTTTATTAATTAACCAAGTTATTAAAACTATTAAAATATTAAAATGGCTAAAATTTATTATTCAAGTCTAAAGTCATAAAAATCATAAAGACTATTTGACCATATATTCCTAGTTACAAACATGGAAACATTTCAGCAGACCTCCTTCATCTCCTTTTTCTACCAAGTTGTTCTCAGCAAAATACCAACCACCGTCGTCCACCCTACAACCTGTCGACCAACACCACTGCTCCTCCCTCTCTCTTGTATGACTGCAACTGCTCCATCACCAGGACCGCCGCCATCTTGACAATCATTCCAACCACCAATATATTTTGAGAACCTCCTTTTTTATTTACGGCCTATCCATCGTTCGATCGTCTTCCCCATTACCATCAAAGAGAGAGAAGCAGATTAATACATTAAGGCTTTGTTTGTTTTTTTAAATAAGGTCTTATTTTAAAGAAATGTCCGCGGGTGCGCAGACGTTTCTGATAAGCTTGTTTGTTTTTTTATAGAAATGTCTGTGCGCCCGCAGACGTTTCTAATAAGATTGTTTGTTTTTTCGCAGACATAAGACCTTATTCTGTCTTATTTTTGCTTATTTTGAGAAGCTAAAATCTATAGCTTTTTTTCGCAGACCTTCTCAATCTTAAGACCTTCTAAACAACATCTTCTCCTGAAGACATGAAATAAGACATAAGATATTTATTTCTTCGAAAACAAACAACACCTAAATCTTTGGAAAGAACGCAGCAACAGGTGAAGCAGTAAATCAAAGGAGACTGGCATCCGTGCCTTCGGTTGGCTAGCTAGAGAAAAAGAAGTCAGAAATATATATCAAAGGAGATAAAAGTAAAGAACTTGAGAAGAAAGACAAGGATCAAAGAAGATAAAAGGAAGAAAAAAGATTACTACTAATCGGTGAGCATCATTTAAACCTCACGAAATTTGAAAATATCGCACTCATCCAAATTTTCCCGATTTGTAAGCAAAGTTTCAAAAATGACCTTCAAAATATCACGATATTTTGCTGGATTACTTCATAAACGGATAGATGTATATTAATTGAGCTGAGGTCGAGCTCGGCAAAGTGCAAACTCAACTTGATTCATTTACACCCCTTGTAATGATAGAAGTTGGCTTGGTGGTGGTGATCGGCGGCGGATCTAGAAGCTTTTGTCAGCTGTAGAACAATATTTACATTTTGTTTTATTTTATAGTCCATTATTTATTCACAATGACACACAAAAATTAACCAAATTAACTAATATATTCACTGATGTTGGTTTTTCTTACAATTCGTTAATTCGTTATTAACAAATTAACATATCAACAAGGTTCAACAAATAATTATCAAATTAGTAAAAGATTAACGCGGTTAATTAGTAAAACCTCTTACTGTACGTTTGAAAAGCCAACACTTATGGCTATTTGTTAAAATAGAATCATTTAATATTCAAAACTCTGAATGATTGTTGGATTCAAAAATTATCTATATCACGGCATACACACGATTTATATTGCAAGTAATAAAATATTCATGAATATATGATTCTGAATCCAAAATAGTTTGGAGAAGTTATCTTTGTGAAATAATCAACTTAACCACATAAACAAGAAAAGTATCACCTAGATCCATGTGGTTAGGATCTCGGGATAGTTTAATCTCAGATTAAACATTAGATGCTAATCTTATTTATTAGGCTAAGATGATTATGAAACCCTTCATTGTCATGTGCTTATTAAGCTAAGATGATTATGAAACCCTTCGGGTTAGACATTAGATGCTAATCTTGTTTTAACGGTGTAATCCCTTTCTAAATCTAAAAAACAAATATCATGTTAGATCCGTTAAATTGTGATCAATATATTCTAGTGATGTTTAGTTTATATATGGCATTAGTCATAGTTTAAGGTAGCTATTGTAAATACCCTAGGGTATAAATACAAAGTTGTAAGCCCTAATTCAATAAGCAATTCACATTTCACAGTTCTACGTCCTCGGTTCTCTCTTTATCGTCAAATCTACAAACCGATATATCAATTTGATAATTGCTTCAATATTATATTGATATTTGATACAATTGGGTCTTACAATTGATATCAGAGCCATCTATGGATTAAAGGTTAGTTTTTTTGAATGAAAGCTTAATGATGTAGGGTTTACAACTTTGTATTTATACCCCTTGGGTATTTACAAACGTCACTAAAATAGAATGAACACAACTAAGGATCTAACATATCATAGTAATCAAATATTTAACTAACCAAATGAATTTGATAACCATTATTTATGTTTAAAACAAACATGAAAAAGACAAGCACAAAATTAAAAGAAAAGCCCAGAAAATATACAAAACAAAACATTTTAATAGGTTCAATTTTTATGCCAACATCCCTTCTTCTCATGTGCTTCTTTTTAAAACACCATATTGATTGTTTTCTTTTTTTTTTTTTGTAAAAAAATGAAGCTTGCATTCTATCCATGTTCTAACGGTGAAATGTAAGAAAAAAAATGCCAACACTAACAAAACACATTTGAAATATTTTTAGGAAAAAAATACAAACAATATATTAATTAGTGATTGCAAAAAGGTTGGTATGGTAGCAAGGGTATTAGTGTCAATTGGGTGATGCTGAATCATTCGGTGTTATATCTCACAAGGAATCGATTGAAACTTATTCCTCATTCAGAGGTGTCTTTTTTGTGTAAACAAACATGCTGACCAAATCAGCATCACCATTAAGTGTTGAAAGGTTCATTTAAGAGACTAACAAACACATCCTTAGCTAATTACCAAACACGCAATTAAGGAATCAAATTGACCTTAATTATACTAAACAACAAATTAAACAATACTATAATAATGAATTGAAGGGTTTAAGATAGTCAGTAATGAAGCAAAATAAACATTTTATGTTTTCTTAACTTAAAAACTATAATAAGATAGGGATAAAAACAATACTTAACTTGCATCACTCTCTTATCTTTTAAATAAATATTTTTATCAATCAAATTAGATTGTTATTGTTTGCATATTGCATTAAATCCCTAATTATCATACCTAATAAATATATATTTTTATCAATCGAATTAAATAGTTATAGTTTGCTTATTGAATTAAATCTCTAATTATTTTATTAGAATAGGGGCGGTTGTATGATTATTTTGTTAGACGTTGCACATATATAAAAAAATATTTTTTTTATAAAAAATAACACCGCTTGTAAAAAGTTGAGGAGTAGCCCGTGTACCCCGGACAATGTACCTATAAGGTCCGCCCGGTGGTCGTAGTTTATGGAGATGAGAATGGTTCTTCTTGCAGCTTCTATTACGACAGGTAAGATGGAGCATTGGTTTCTATCAACCAATTGAGGGTGATTACTCAGCTTCAGTTGCAATAGTGCAGGATGATGACTGGTTGTCGGTGAGAAACAAAGAAGGGAAGGTAGGTGGCGATGGAGAACCTAGCTAGAGGGAAGCTAGGCGGCGATGGAGAAGGGAAATGTTATTTCGGAGATATAAGCAAGTGAGAAGGGTCGTCTTAAACATTTTCGAGGCATGAGATAAAACTAAAAAATGGGCCATTAAAAATACAAAAATATACGAAAACAAACTAAAATATATAAAAATGTTGAATAAGAAACTTACAAATGTTTCAGTTTTCAAATACTCTATTAAATCATCTATTAAACCTCTTTGAGATCATTTTAGATTTTCAAATTCTTCTTTTTCTTTTTTTTTACTACAAGAAAAATGCATTTTGAAAAACACGATTTATTAATTAATAATTAAAAAGTGATTTAGGTGTTCAAGTAAACAAACTACTTAAATTGATGTCAAGTGATTCAAATATTCAAGTAAACTCACCAATTAACTTGATATCATGTGATTCAAGTAACCCGTTTAACTAATAAACTAATTAACTGATTATCAATACCATTCAGCTAATTTTCGGTGTTTCAAGATTTTAAATAAGCTACACCAACAAACTTGATATTTGATATCAGCTGACTAAATTTCAAGTAAGTGGTTTAAAGTAAAAAATAATATGTCACTCAAGTAAGTAAGTGATTTCAAGTAACTAATACAAAATAATTAAAGAAATCGTCTATCGTGTTTAGTAAAGATCAAAAAATTCTAGATTGGATGAGTTACAGTTGTGGTTTGTTTTTGCGTTTCATCGTTTGCAAAGAATGAAAGGGTGAAAGGAGAATCAATCACCAACGTCAAAACCAATCATCTCTACTCTCTCCCTGATCCATAGCCAAATCGTTTCCTGCAACATTGATTTCGTTTCCCCCTATGTGGTCGCTATGGTCCGGGATTTCCAATTGCTGTTTTAATTTCTATGTATGTGTTTCAGATTTTGGGTCTAAAAAACTAGGCCCTTTTTCTTATCAGTGTGTATATTTAGACTCAATAAACTATGTTATATATATATATATATATATATATATATATATATATATATAAGAACCGTTTTTATTAAGAGAACCGCGAGAATCAATCTTAGCCATTCATTTTGGATAATGAAATTTATGGATGAAGAGCGTGGGGGGATTGAGTGTGACAAGGTGCATGTAAGGAATTCATGGTTGGGCTATCCAATTGAAGGAGGGGGAATTGGACGGCTAAAATTGGTTCTTGCGATTTTCGCAATAAAAACAGTTCTAAAATAAACTTTTCAATATATATATATATATAAAAGATAATATATTAATCGTGAGTCCCATCTAACCATGGACCCTAAACAATTGTCCGGATGACCCGTCAAGAAGTCTTAGAGAAAATTTGAGAGGACGTGCATTTGATGAGAGGGTATGAAATTTGAAAATTTTGAGGTTTTCAAATGAATAGAGACAAGATTAAATTAGAACACCTTTAAGGTAAAAAGTTGGAAACAGTTTATATATAGTAATTAGATGATCTTTATTTAATAGCTGATATTAAACTAGGTTTAATTAAGGTATGTTGAGTTTATAGCCTTATTTATCTAATTAAATGATTGGATTAAAAGTATTCTCACTGTTTTTACTTAAAATGTGTTATCACCGAACCCTCCCCTCTGTTTGTCTCTCTCTCTATATATATATATATGATTTGGATAAGAAGAGATCGGAGTGTGGGATTATAAGAATGACACATGGCAAAGTTAGTTCAAGGGTATTATATGTATCTTGATTATTTTTAATCTCCGAGAAAAACACTCTATACATAAGATCCTCCCTCCCACATTTCATCTCTCCACAACCCTAAAATACTATCTACCGCCGACCCACCCCATGTGAAGACCACCGAGTTGCCTCCTACTGTGACTACCACTGCTCCCGTCTGTGGCTGCCAAAGCTCATCGCTCCCACTATGACAATCGCATGCCTCATCGTCTCACCAACGCCATAGTGCAATCGCCGACTATCGCCACTCACGTAATACATATAAGATTGAAGCCGACAACCACGGTCGCTATGACACGTTTTGATGCAATTAACCATCATTCATATTGCCGACACCCTTCAGAACTACCGCTGCTGTCCTTTTTTCTTTTCTTTTTTTGGGGTTTTACATATAGATATATGGTAGGTTGAAGCGATTTGTACATCGATTTGTGTTGCAAAATGTGCATTAAAGTGGCTAAACCTCTAGCACCTAGTTTTTAGGTTTTTTAGATCTGTGGTTTTGTTCTTCTTTATGTTACTATATGGCTTTTTTTGTGTATTTTCCAATGTGCATCAAATTTGTACGCTATCTGTTACTCAATCGTATCAAACTGGCGTTCAAAATTTGTTTGTAGTATATATATGTATGACACTTGCAATATAGAGATTATGAGAGCATCAATTCATATTTGTTGTGTATGAGATTTTAATGTGCATTTGTTTTCAAGAAAATGGAACGTGACGACTGTGAATCAAACGCGAGTTAATTAATCAACCTTAAATATACCTCTAACTACTTTTTTGAATTAATTAATTATTAAAAACCCATTTTTGTTAACTACGTGATCTAATGCGAGCATTCAATGGTTAAGATTCACCTCTCTCTCATCTCTCGTTAATTCTTCTCTTACAATAATTTAACCTTAAATATATGTGTGTGTATATTTAACCTTAAATAATTTAACCTTAAATACACTCACACTATGAATCTTTATGTTTCACAGCTCGAAACTTGTTTTAATTTATCAATTATGAGTCAAGAGATGGGCCCTCGGAGGTTTTTATTTTTAAGATTCTATATTAACAATACTGAAGTGATGCAAAGATTTTATATTAACGTCATATAATTGAAATGTTCATTATTTATTTACGATTTTTATTACATCTGAATTTTATCATTTCCACTATAGTTTTTCTAAAAGTTTCGTTAATTTTACATTTTTGTTAAAGAACTATTAAACCGATATAGATAGGTAAAAGCATTTGATTGGATCAAATAGTTTAAAGCCTAACGATATCTAATGTTCTGAATGCTATAAGTTCGTGAGTTCAAGTTTAGTAATAAAGAAATAGGTGTAGATTTATGATAAACTTAGACCATGTGTATACTCTAATCTCACGTCAATCCCCCTCCAACTATCAAAAAAAAAGAAAAAGAAAAAGTTTCAATAGATATGAGCCATCCCCTTCACTCTCACTTGGGTGGAGGAGATGATGTTCACTCCTATCACTCTCCAACCAGCTATCCTACTAGCTGGTTGGACGCGGATAGTCTTAGAGGGTTTAAAAAAAATGAGTGGCTAACTTGAAGCCTTGAAGATATGGTTGGTGTGCACAAGACATGTCTACGAATTATTGTACTACTAGTCTAATTCGGCTGCGTTTGATTTGAACAACTTGGGAAACCCTTCTACTTTTCAAATTATAAAACAATTATCCAAATTTAAAAATGTAATTTATTTAGTATAAATATGTAGAGACATATATATCCCACACTCCATCGTAGTCACACTAAGTCATGGCTTCTTCTTCCTCTATCTTGTTGCTCTTCTTCTCCTTAGCTTTCGCTAACATGTTGGACGCCATTGTTCTTCCCTCAGACACCTTCCGGTATGTCAACCAAGGTGATTTCGGTATGAACGATATCGAATACAACCCGACTTACCGTGCTCTTCCACCATTCACCTTCCCCTTTATGCTTTGTTTCTACAACACCACTCCTAATGCCTACACTCTTGCCCTCCGCATGGGGTCAAGACTTGACCGAACCGTCATGCGATGGGTCTGGGAAGCCAACCGCGGTCGCCCTGTTCGAGAAAACGCCACATTATCATTCGGCACCGATGGAAACCTCATACTCGCAGATGCAGACGGCCGGATCGTATGGCAAACCAACACCGCCAATAAGGGCGTTGTCGGGTTTGCCATACTCTCCAATGGTAACATCGTGCTTCGCGACTCAAACGGTAACTTTGTTTGGCAAAGCTTCGATTTCCCCACCGACACCCTCTTGGTTGGCCAGTCTCTCCGGACCAGAGGCCCGCACAAGCTCGTGAGCAGGGATTCAATCACTAACAACGTTAACGGAGTTTATAGCTTGGTAATAGAGCCTAAAAGATTAGCTTTATATTACAAGAACAACATGCGTTACTGGTCTACCGTCTTCTCCGTATTAAACAGAGCAAATGTCTACATTGAAAATGTAACTTTACAAATTGCTGAAACCGAGTACGAAGGTAACAATTTTTACACGCTCTGGTTTAGTATCTTGAACGCTCAACCACCATACACATACCCTACTTTAAATTTGGGCACGGAGCTATTCAATAGCTCGTTATCGTATCTCCGACTGGGCATTGACGGGAACCTACGATTCTACAGCTATCGTCCAAATGTGCGTAGAGACGCGTGGTTACTGTTGTACACTTTGTTTGATAAACGTGTGAACATGAACGGGTTGATTTTTGAAGATGAATGCCAATTACCAAACCGGTGCGGGAAGTTTGGGCTTTGTGAGGACAGCCAATGTGTCGGGTGCCCCACCCCGAACGGAGTTTCTGCGTGGAGCAAAGATTGCGACTCAAAGCTGCCGGGTTGTAACGCAAGTGGTTTTAGGTACTATGAACTCAAAGGGGTTGACCATTTCATAGTTAAGTACACCCCGGGGACAGGACCTATGAAACAGGGAGATTGCGAGAGCAAATGCACGAAGGACTGCAAGTGCATGGGGTACTTTTATCGCACGGATAGGTCGAGGTGTTGGATTGCTAACGAGTTGAAAACGTTAACGAGGGTCGGGAACTCGACTCATTTGGCGTACATCAAAACACCCATCCGCTAGATTTCCAATAGCTATAATGATGGGAATAATCAATAACGAAGCTTAAGAATTGAAGGTTGTTACTCTTGCAAATTAAGTTGTAACCTTCCGCATAATATTTGTGAAATTTGATTGTGTTCAAGTATGAATCGACTAAACTACAGATTATATTATTAAAGTATTTCGGATATAACTGATTGGTTTAAGGTGTTGTAGATGCCAAGCCATGAAGCCAAGGTGTTAGATAGAATTATGTCAAGTGGTCAGTACTGGTCAAGTGGTCCATTGGCATCCAGTGAATTCCTAATAAATGTGGGAAGTTGGTGGGGTATATAACTATAAGTGCGGTAGGAGTGAAAGGGGGTAAGAGGGGTATGTGGTTCGTGGCTAAGGTCATGCGTACCGGTCTACCGAAGGGGTTCGGGTGGCTTGTGGGTTTCTCGGCTTCGGTTGGGAACACTGTTACGCCTCCCTTTCGAGTCTGTAGTCGGCTTCTCACACCCGTTCCAACCCGAGCGACTTTTTCCTCTTTTTTTTATTTTAACGGCCACATTTCGGGAAAAAAAATAAATATAAACCTTCAACGGTCATATGATCGTTTGACTATATATATATATATATATATATAGGAAGGTTCATTTTAGAACCGTTTTTATGGCGAGAACCAATCTTAGTCGTTCATTTTGAATAATGGAATTGATGGATGAAGAGTGTGAGGGGATTGGGTGTGGCAGGGTGCATGTAAGGAATTCATGGGTGGACAATCCAATAGAAGGAGGGGGAATTGGATGACTAAGATTGGTTCTCGCGGTTCTCGCAATAAAAACGGTTCTCAAATGAAATTTTCACTATATATATATGAGGGATCCGGTGAGACACATTTTGTAACATCCTCAAATCGGGCCTATTCGTGCGCTCCATTTAGTACGTGAATTTAATTTAAAGAATTAAATGAATATATATGTTAAGTATTAATAGAAAATATGTAATTGGCTAGTTAAATGTGAATATGAAAATAGTAATAAAAATAGATAATAATGATGAAATATTAACTGGTTTCGAACGAGGTTTCCAAAAATATCCTCGTTAGTTGAAACGGTTATTCGGGTGTTGTGTTGTATGTTGAAAAGGGGAACAAAATACCCCAAAGTAGATAATAAAGAACCAAGGTCGGTTCTTATGTTTATCTAACCTTAGACAAACACACACACACACACACAAACACGTATACACACACCACACTCATTTCTTCTCTTGTTCTTGAAGAAGACAATTCAAGCCAAGAATCAAAGCAAAGGCTGGATTAAATCAAGGAATCAAGCAAGAATCAAGCTCCTAATCTGTTCTTAGCATCATCTTCTCCATTCCTTGTAAGCTTCTTCATCTTGTTCTTCATTCCAAGCTTTAGGTCATAAATGGGGCAAACGAAATTAGCAATTGGAGCTTGAGTTTTTGAGTTGTAATCTGTTTTAGAATCACCTACAAGTAGTTTGGGATTGGTTTTATGAATTAAAGTTGCTAACTTGATGATATTTCTTGAATTTGACCAAATAGGTCTTTAATGGTGATTTGATGATTCAAACTTAAATCATATGTTAAAAGTATGATATGTTAATGTTTATAGACTCCAAATGATGCCCCAAACTTAGTGTATAACCTGGAAACAATTAAGAAAAGCTTGAACTTGAGTTTGGATGAACAACACAGCAAACAGGGCTGCTGTTCGACCTTCTGTTTGCAGTTCACGGCGTGAAGTGCTGGACAACATGCTGTTTCGCTGTTGTTCGATGCTTTGAGTACATGGGTTATAGTTGGATCGTTTTTGGCACTTTAGGGGTATAATTGGGGATTAAAACTAGTGTAAGAATACATGTACTTGTTGTGTGGTAATCTAAATGAATTGAATGTATATATAATAGGTAATTAAGCTATCAAGGAGAGCCGAGTTCATATTGTGTTGTTTATAAACACACAAGGTGAGTATTGACTTTTATGACTTCAGTTAAGGAAGGTTTGAATGCAAGAAAAGTTATATGATTATAATATGCTACAATTTGTATTATGAAAGCCATATGTATGCTAGTATGGTATATGTTTATAATGATAATGAACGAATACATGATATATGATATGTATGTTTGTTGATGGATCCGGATTGGATCCATCTCGTTAGAGTTGTTAGTTATTACAGAATGCATGCCAGCGGATCCAAATTGGAGCCGCCTAGTTGAACTTGTTAATTATGTATGCTACATTATGTAAATATGAAAGCAATATGTATGCAAGTAAGATTAAGAATTAAGACGCCTTGATAATTGATGTGCAAGACATGTATTTAAGTACATGTGCACATATTGATGATCATATGTTATCTGTATATGCATGCATGCACTTGTCCCTGAAAAGGGTGATTGTTGAAATTATCTGTATGTCCGGACTAATATGTAATTAAGGTCAGCTTCGGCTGGGTCCTGGGCCTACGGGCATAATGTTCTGGACTAACGGTACTCGAGTACCGTTCCTTTTCAGCAATTGAGGTGAGTGCCTTAAATGGTTAAGCCTAATGAGCCTTGGCTCCTTAACGAGCACGGTGATTCACTTAGGTGATGAAACCAGCACGGATGGTAGTGTTTGATTCCCCCGGTGGTAGTGGTTTGAGCTGGACTTGCAACCCGGTAATATAATTCACTCGCTGGACATGTCAGCACTCCGCTATGTGATAGGATAGCAATGTTTGATTATTTCTGCTATATGACTTGCTTTGTTGCATATGACTTGCCTTATTGCCATGCATGATTGTTAGTATTCACTAGCTATTTTTAAATAGCTACTGTTGTTGATGTTAACCCTTTTACATATAAAGAATAGGCAGGCTTGGTGAGTTGGGGACACTCGTGGCAAATGTATATGCCTTTTTGAAGGAACACTGCTTTTGGTATTATAATGCAATGGTCGGTTTAGATTAATGTAACACCGGTTGGCATGTTTGGCAATTTTTGTATTGTATATTTATATACACGCCAAACATGTGTTTTTAAACTGTAATAACTACTTGGGTTTGTTTGTTTGTTATTTAAAATTCCGCTATACTGTTTTTGAAATTCAGTTAAGTTAACAAACAGGTAAATATTCAAATTACAAACGGACCAATACAGTTTGAAAACTCGAATTTTTACTGATTTTTAATATAGTAAAGGCGGTGTTACACATTTTAAATAAAGAACGGTGATAACACTTGTAGCCTATTCATTTATTTATATAAATAAAACTATAAACTCAACATACATTAATTAAAACAAGTTTAATATCAACAATTAAATAAACTCATTTGATCCTACCCCTCTCTCTCTCTATATATATATATATATATATATATATTATCTTCTCCACTCTCTCTTTATATATATACACACCATTTTACTTCACAAATTTTCACCTCAACTTCATTCTACAATACAAACGTCATTCTTCCATTTTTTAAAAAAATATTTTCATCATGGATTCACGTTGCAATCGAGGTCGAAACCCGGATTTAAACACACTAGTGTCCCCTGGTTTTCAACTCGGGTTTCAACAATTTTCCTAACAAGGTTACATCCCACAACAAGACTATTCACCCGGCTTCCACCAATTTACCCAACAAGGTTAGATCTCTCATCAATTTACGTACCAAAGAACGTTACAATCGGGTTTTGTTTCCGTGCCCTTCCATCTTCCAAACCCAGCTTGGAACAATCAATTTAGAAACCCGCGTCAAGATGACTGCTACGACGACTATGAATTTGTTGTATGTTTAGGTGTCAATGAAATTTGGATGATGTCATCAAAGTCTAAATATAACTTCTTTTTCCAAGTTAATTACTAATTAAAATATATGCTAATGTCTATTAGCTTGTATGTCAAATGTGAGATATATACAACTTATATTTTAATATATTAAACATAGAAATGAAATTGTTAATACAGTAGTGCAACAAATATAATTATTAAAAAATATTTAGAAAAATACAGTTATTTTTTTATAATTTAAATACCGGTGATCGAATGATATAACTAGTTTTTATTTTTTTTCAAAGACAAAAGTTATTTATTATGAATGATATAAGTATATAACTAGCTTATTACTTGAAATTGGAGGCCGATCAAGAGATCGAGAATAGGTGTTTTAGGGAGAATAAATTTGGGTTTTTAAAATTTTGATCTAAAAGATACAAAAATGTGATGCATCTATAAAAATTAGATGGATGCATTATATTTATCACTTTTCGCAACTGTTTTTTAATATAATTTAAAAGTTTGAAAATGAAGGTAATTTTGTCAGTGTTCTTGATTTTTGTAACCGTTTTTTGTGTACTCCGCGAGAATGTTTTCTCTGAAACCTTATGCATAGAAGTTGTATGTTAAAATTTTATTGGAAAATAATGTTATAAAAGTTATATATTACTTTTAACGATACATGTTATTCATTTGTGATGAGATCATAACCCGAGGCAGTGGCGATTAAAGATCGACGATTGAAAACTTGTGATGGTGAGTTTCTAGGGTTGCTGGAGATAGTGAAGACTAAGGCAATGATAGTTGTGAATGGTTTTCAGTGTTACAATACATTTGAATTATTTTAGGTAATACTATTCATTACATTTATGTTATATTGAACTCCAAAGATAATATTTGTAACGCCCTCTTTTCATATATAGAATTCTTTATTAAAAATTGTGCAGCTTAAAACTTAACTTTAAAATATTTTTGAAAGCATGAGATAAAATGACAACAAATTTTCAAAAGTCAGATACAAACATAATATTTAAAATCGTTTAATAAAATACTGGAGGACAACTGGCGGATGAACTCTATGAACTCTTCAAATACAATAAAAGTTGCATAAAACTCTGAGTACATCCACCGGGAACATCATTTGAATCCCCTATGCATGAAATACCTGAAAGGATAAATCAACTTAAATGAGCTATAAAGTCAAGTGAGCAACTCAATACAAGTATTTATAAATAAAAATTCACATTTATCCATTTAATCATTTGATTTACAATACTTTCTATAGCTCAAAACTATGTCATATGTCCAACACCAATTACAAGATCTAATAATTACATACTCTCATACACAAATAGACACATAACTCCGCTCATATTATGAGAAATACCATTCTATAACTTATATTACCCATCATACCAGATATGTGCTTATCCGTATATTAGAGTATGTTACTTTAATTCCATATCCAGTAAAGTCCAAAAATGGACCCATATCACATAGAGCACAAATATAACTATGATGCTCACAAAGAGCACAATATAACTCTGATACTCACAAAGAGCACAAATATAACTTTGATGCTCATAGGAGCACAAATATAACCTTGATTCTCATAAAGAGCACACATATAACTCCGATGCTCATTAAGAGCACAATATAACTCTGATGCTCACAAAGAGCTCAAATAATAACATTTTATAATTGGTGTAGGACCTAACACTATTATATAACACTATTCTAGCTTTATTACTTCTCTGATCCACTTGATTAACTCATCTCATTACTGCTAGTGTCTGTTCACTAACACACGTAGGCTGGTATTACTGCCAATGAAGCGCGGATCTATTGAGTCACACGCTAAGTTTCAATTCTGACAGCCTGCTAAAGGAGGAATAGGTCAAAACTGGTTTGGCTCAAGCTTCACGACCCAAAAGGATGCGCCACGGGTCGTGAAGCGTAGTGCCCTCACGAATCCTCACCGGACAGCACGGGTCGTGATACCTTTGGGCTAAACATGAAATATATAGAAGTTATATTTTAATATATATTAAACATGAAATGAAATTGTTAATACTAGTGATCAAATGATATAACTAATTTTTATTTTTTTGAAAGACAAAAGTTATTTATTATGAATGATATAACTAGCTGATTACTTGAAGTTGGAGGCCGATCAAGAGTGAATAGGTGTTTTATGGAAAACAAATCTGGATTTTTGAAATTTTGATCTAAAAGATTCAAAAATATGATGCATCTACAAAAATCATATGCATATACCATATTTATCATTTTTCGCATTCATTTTTTAATATAATTTAAAATTTTGAAAATGAAGATAATTTTGTTAGTTTTCTTGATTTTTACAACCGTTCTTTGTGTACTTCGCGAAAGTGTTGTTCTTTTTGGAACCTTACCCATATAAGTTGTATGCTAAAATTTTATTGGAAAATAATGTTATAAAAGGTATCTATTACTTTTAACAATACATGTTATTCATGAGATCATAACCCGCACAATGAGCAGTGACGATTAAAGATTAACGGTATTGAAAACTTGTGGTGGTGAGTTTTTGCAGTTGTTGGCGATAGTGAAGATGGATGAGACAATGATAGTTGTGAATGGTTTTCAATGTTATAATATATTTGAATTATTTTAGGTAATCCTATTCATTACATTTGTGTTATATTAAACTCCAAAGATAATATTATTTATACATTTTAACTTCAAAGCAAAAACAAGACAATACAAGCAATACTAAGATTATACCCTGAATTTGAAGATAATAAATGTTTACTATTAAAAACTTACACCAATTTTTTTAAAGACGGAATTTATTATGAAACTTAAGGTTAAAAAAATAGCATGCAAAGAGCATACAATAAAAAGCAACATGTAACTAAAGAAGAACTACAAAAACAAAATAAAAACCGGACAGTCAACTTGAACCTTGAGCAAGATTTCAAACAAACAATCAACTAGATACACTCGATTTGGCCATGTCCGGATGTTGAAACTAGTAACCCATTTAATTAATCTTCTTGCAGTCTGTATTCCAAGGCGAAATCCATGCAAATGACCAAACTTGAATATCATTGAATAAATCCCAATTTGACTTCTTCTTCCATTTAAATATGACATGAGTTCTTCTAATCCATATAAAGTACATAACAATCCACACAATTGTTTCTTACACATCTATTTGAATCTTGGGAAATATGCTAATATTTTCCAATTAATAACATCATGTCTTGAAGAAAAGTTATGGTACCTTAAACCTCACAAAAAGAAGATCTTCAACCATAAATATTTAGCCAACTCACATTGCCAAAAACAATGCAATAACTTTTCGATCTGCTCCTCACAACACGGAATAAGGATTGCCAAAAGCAGTGCTCTAAATTTTCGATCTGCTGCTTACACCAGTTTTGTTATTAGTCAGGAATAGAATGTTAGTATAGAAATTGTAATTCATTATAACCATGACACTTGTATGTTGCAAGAAGATAAAACATAGCCTAAAACTTCTATTTGTACATATATCCTATAAAAAAAATAATCATCATGATAAACAGATATTGAAAAAATATATAGAATAAATAGTTGAGAGTACCTTATTTATCATAATCATTTCAAATTTATCAGAAATTCTATCCATTTATTTAGATAGATACATTTACAAGAAAGCAAACTAATATAAACCACTTATATACAACCTTTTGGTTAAAAAACCCATCATAATTAGGGGGTGTTTGGGTAAGCTTATATTTTTTGACTTAAGCTTTTTAGCTTACGAGCTTATGAGGGAAAAAAGTGATTGGATTACCTTATAACTTATAAGGTAATAAACTTTTTTTAAAAAAGTGTTTGACTTATCTTATTATTGTAAAATAACTAAAAAGGGTATTCTTACAATAGAGAATAACTTTTAATCACCATTAGTTCAAAGAATTAGACAAAACTCTTGTTTTTTTAATCACCATTAAGAGACCAATTATATAAATCATCAAAACACATAATATTATAATTCAATACATATATAATTTTCACTTATTTTGCATTAAATATTCTGCAATCATATCTCTTACTACGCTCATATATAAATTATGGGGAGGAGAGGATGATATCTGGGAAACATGATGGTGATACGTGAGAAAGGTTTCATTAGTTATGGGGAGAAGAAGGTTTCAGATTTAGGGAAGAAAAACTATCGGGAAAGAAGAAAGTTGTTATAAAGAGGGTAAATAGGTAATTGCATTAAAATAAGCTGATCACGTAGATAAAATAAGCCCATAAACTTAAGCTCTTAAGCTAAGCCAAATACAAAAATATTAATAAGCCTATAAAATAAGCTAATAAGCCTCTAAAATAAGCTAAAACAAACACCCCCTTAAACCTAGTATCCATTTTATGCCGTTTAAAATATTACAAGTTAATTATAAGTAATAATCTATCACTCTATCAGATTTTAAAGTTTTTTAAACTACAAAATAAAATTTTCAGTTAAATAGAACAATAACCAACCGAAAGTGAAAAAAAAATTTAACCAAAGAAGAAAAAGAAGGTTTTATCTTCTTATAATAGGGAGAGGAACAAAAGCACGAAGAGGAGGCCCTAGCGTCGATTAAAACCGTAGATGGACAATAATGTGAAAGTTGAAACTTGGTTAAAAGATGATAGATTAGGTGAATAAGATTAGTTTAAATAAAATAGAGAGCGAAGATCTAATGATGATTGAAGTTTAAGAAGTCTAATAAGAGGAGAGAGAGAATGTTGAATGATATATATAGTGCGATAGAGATTGAGTTTTATTTGAAGTACACATATAATATAAACTTTTAATTAGATAGTAACATTTATCAATTTAATTAGATAGTCTCGGCTGATTATTTAGTTAAAACTAACATCATTCTTTAATTAAGCAATCATAATCATTCATTTGGTCAAAATTAAAACTCTAAATTAAATGTTTATTCAAATTCAATTATAATATAAGATAAAGTAGGAGGAAAAAGAAATATCACTTAAATTCGAAATGTTATTACTTACACAAGATAATTTATCTACGTAATTTTTATCTAATCTATAAAGATCATCTCTTATCTTTTTTCCTATAAGTCTAAAAAAAATATTTTATTGCATCAAATATATGTCGTCACTGTATAAACATGTAATACACAGGGCACTTAGTTAGTACGTTAATATACTAAGAAATAACTTAGATAAATAAAAAAATTCCACTAACAATAAAAATAAACTCTTTTTGAAGATAAACATTATGGATTGCGACTTATAGATACCAATTTTGTAGTTTTATTTATCTATACAAAAATAAAAATAGCTATTCCGACTATTTTACACATTATAAAATAAATATGAAATAGGTTATAAGTAATGATAAAATATTCAAAAACCATTAACTAACATTGTACAACAAAGAAAGTAATATATAAATATATCATGTCCCTAATATGATTAATTAAAAATGACCCACTAATTGTTTCACAATGTCAAAAAGAAAAGAGAAATGATACCAACGATCTTTGTTCTAACGGTTTATGGCGTTCAACGTAATCTTTTAAATTTGTAAACTACATCAAAATATAATGAACTATAGCTAAATTATCATTGTATACAATCAACTTTAAAATAATTTAAAAAATACAACCAACTCTCTTATATCTCTTATTGCATGCTACCTTTAACAACCGGTTATTTTTATTTCCTTTTATTTTCTAATATTTTTATTTAAATGTATGAAGATCCTTTGAAGATTTGTACAATCCCCTTTTCTTCATCTCCCCTGATCAAACAAACCTTCAAACACACTCCCGATGAAGTCTTTGTCGCCTTCCAACGACCACCACCGGCATCTCCTTCGAACCACCACCACCTTTGTCGCCTTCAACCCACCACCATTGTTGTCTTCTCTTCAAAGCACCACACACGCCTTCACCTTCAAAACCACCACCACAATCGTCGCATTCGAACCACCATCACAGTCGTCGCCTTCAAACAACCACCATAGTAGTCGCCTTCCAATTAATCCACCACCGCCGTCGTGATTAGGGTTTCTTGCGTCACTTACCACCATCGTAAGGCTTAGGGTTTCACACACAAACACCCACCATCATCTGGCTAAGGCATCTCGATTGTTCATGGTTCCCTTTCAGTTTCAGATCTGGTGAATTGAGTTCAGATTTGAAACCTTTTGGGTTTTTGTTTAATTTGTATTTAGATCTAAATTCGATTAGAGTTTTTGTTCGTGGGTATTCAAACCATCACCGCCTTCCAAATTACCACAGCCGCCGCCATTTTAAACCACCACAAGCCGCCGGATCAAAAGCTTAAGTTCTAGATTTGTTCAAGTCTTGGTTAAAATGTGTAAGAGTTTGTGATTTGGTTTTTACGATTTGAAGTATGTATTTCCGCTTAAGATGCATTTATCTTCATCTTCTGGTGCTTTATTTAGCATGGATTGATTGGATTTTTTTCATTCTTATGAAATGTGTTCATCTCTGTTTTGACTATTCTTGAAAAAGAACATAAATGATTGAAGAACATAATAATTAAAAAAATTAAAAATTAAAAATAAATTAAATAGTGACCAATAACCTACTAACCAGGTTACAAATTATATATAATTGGAGTATTGTATATGTTGGTTATATTAATTTTTAATAAAAATTGATAATATATAATGATAGTTTAAACAAAGTATGTTTTATTTTAATACAGTTTATTTTTTTCTTACAGAATAAGATGAAGATTCAAGATTATGTTTATAAAATGTACGAGTTCTACTGTAAATTATAAATCGCTTGCAAAACATTATTCAAATAGTGTCTGTGGTGATTCTGGTGAAGGGCTGCTGGTCAAGTTGGTTTTTATTTTACTAGAACAAAACATCGCCGCTAGAAAACTCCAAGGAAAGCAGATCGACAGCTAGTCATTGTATCAAACAAAACCATGGACCATCCTTGGCCCCACAAGAAAATTAAATAACCATAAAATAATTAAAATCTACATTATTTTCATTAAAAAAATCCCATTTGTCATTTATGAACATAATCGAAAATGCTTTAGTTCCATGCTGTTTTCGAGTTCGGAGTTCCTCATGTTATCTCTATGATTACGATCCAGTTGCTAACTTTAACGTTTGGTTGGCGTGCTAATAAACGAAAGGAGACAACAGAACATATACGAACTTGTACTTTACTTTTAAGGTGTTACTAGTTTAATACCCCGTGTATCAACACGGGGATTGTTTATGTAAATTTTTAAAATTTATAGTGTTAAATATTAAACATAGAATAAATCCATATATCGATAACAGATCAAAAAAACATTCATAAAAATCAAAAGATGAAGAAAGAAAATTAATATACTCACAGATTTACGTTGATAATTGTTATTAACCATTTTAAAAAATAAGTAATGATGATTAGTGAAGAAAATTCTAAGAATAATTTGAAGATATTTTAAAATAAAGAATTCTAATTAGTAAAAGATATTTCAAAAATAGTTTGATAATATTATAAGGTATAAAGATAATAGAAGAATAATAGATCTCCCATCAATTAAAC